>JAYKKI010000015.1:3817500-5125833 GCA_039881145.1 Druceiella hillmani | reverse complement strand
TAAAGGCAAGTGACGTCATAAGCCAGTTGTGTTTTGTATGGGACGTTATCGCCCCAATCGTAGTTCATCAGTTTTTAAGTCGTTATAACTTTGTAATGAAAAGTCCTAGGTACGATATATTTATTTTAACCGTTTTTAATATTATAACTTATTCTAAAAAATATAGTCAAATACCCTATTCTTCACCCAGTGTTCACTAATGCGATTTAAAATTTAAACTTATGGCTCGTAAATAAGTTTAAATTTTATAAAGATCACTTGACGAGAAATTATTTTCGAACCCAAAAGTAATTCGGCCCAAGTTGCTCCGATTTTTCATAGTATTCATTTTTGCAGGATGTGTGCATTAAAATATTAGATATCATATGTTCTATTTTCTTCTTTTATTGTCGGACAGATTTTTATCGGTGGTCTATTTGACGATTTAATGCGTGAGATATTAACAACTTTTGTTTAACACGCCGCTTTCTTTTCACCATTTCAAATGCCGCGCCAACCACCTTCTGACATCCTTGTTATTAGAATTTATAACTGTTTATAATCAAGTGTTATAAGTTGCCATTATGTTAATTAGTACAAAGGAATGTAATAACTGTTCGATAATATTTCTAAAAAAAATCTTTTTTTTTCAAATACCAGTAAAATCTCTTAATCAAAACTAAAGTTTTTTTTTTAAATAAATTATATAGTTTCAAAAATATATTATAGCAGTTATACTTTCAAAAATGTTCATAAAATTTGATATGAAAACATTTGTTTTTTTTTTGTTTTGTTACCCAATCATTATTTTATTAAATTTACTGAAATGATCAAACATTTCATTTTTTTTATTTTCACTACTTTATAAATCTCATAGCTTTATATCGAATAGTTCAACAAATGTGAAGCTCTAATAGATGGACCTAATTAAAAATTAATAATCTCGTATCATCTACTACCTCAGAAAAATAAAATTTTCTTCTGAAAACATTATTATAATAACGACCACGCTGCGGTCTAATTTCCTTACTCACAGCCAGTACCAACATAAGTACAGTGATTACGTGTACGCCCTGACCTACACCAATTTTACGTCCCACGTCCATCCCTTTCAGCCGCGGCACCCTCTCACTCTCTCCCTCCATTCATTCCCTCGTGATGAGGTATTTAATTATACAACAGTTAGATAGACACGTTTTTGTCGCCTCGCGGCATCTTCAAGTAATTAGGGAGACGTATTTTGCAGATTTCGTGTGTTTTTCTGTGTTTCATTTTGGTATACTGTATGTATATTTGTGTTTATGGTTTGGTTAATGGAGTTTTGCTGAGTTATGGTTAAGTACGATTCTGCGAAATATACACATGGTAATTTCACTAACATGAATATAAGAATATATAATCACTACTAACATAAATATATGAGGATATGGCTAATGAATATTTGCCTGTTTTAATAGTAAGTAATTTTATTATTAATAATATTTTAAGATCACGTTGTACAATATAAGATCACTTTGTGCAATATAAAATCACTATGTAAAAGACCAAATTTTTTTATTCCAAGTCAAGTTTATGGTTTGGTTAATGGAGTTTTGCTAAGTGGTGGTTAAGTACGATTCTGCGAAATATGCGTATAGTAATTTCACTAACATACATTTAAGAATATATAATAACTACTAACATAAATATATGAGAATATAGCAAATTAATATTTGTTTTTTTTTTAGTAAGTAATTTGATTGTTAATAATAATTTAAGATCACGTTGTATAATATAACATCACTTTGTGCAATATAAAATCACTATGCATAAAACATTTACGTCAATCTTGATATAAGCTACAACTTCCTCATTCACAATACATACCATACGTCACCAGTTTTGAAAGACATCAAAATATACTCCCTTTAAAATTAAGTAGTTCAAAAATTAGCCTATTGGATTTTTATTTTCAATACATCAAAAACGCCTTTTAAATTCTGCTGCGAATTATTTGTGAATTCTTTTCAACTATTAGTTCTGTTATTTTAAAAGATTCAATATTATTATAAATATTGTTGTTAACACCCATGTCAAATTTTCTAAAAATTGATTATATCTCAAATGTCAAGTCAGAATATCATTTCAGTTTTATACAAAGAACCAGCACAAATATATAAGTTGCAATACGTATATAGTTAAAAAGTACGAGCTGAACGAGTATTGAACGTATTCAAATATTGAAGAGATTGAGATAAAAACAACATATATATATATATATATATATATATATATATATATATATATATATATATATATATATAAATATATATGTACATATATATATATATATATATATATATATATATATATATATATATGATACATAATTTTACTAATTTGTGACTTCAATATTATTTACATTTATCAAAATTTGCTGAAAAAATAAGTAGGTAAATAAAGGAAATGAATGATCAAAAAACAAGAAAACTTTTGTAATGTTTTCAACATATATCAATCAGCGGAAAGAAAATTAACAATTGTGGAAGAGAGGAGCTAAAATGAAATGAATAAGAAAATGGCATGAAAATTGATTTATCAATATACTTGCATTTATATTATAAGATGCATTCGTTCGCTTAACAAATCTTATTTGAAAGTTCTAATTGTTAGTAATTAAAAATGTTTTCAAGTTGAACCTACTATCGGAAAATTGGACGGCTTTTCCACATTACATACTACTTTATAGTTTAACATTTCGTAAACACAGCTTAAAAATTAAAAAAAACTGAATATTTAAAAAAAATTGTGTTATTAGCACTTTTAAAATTCAATAAATGTAAAACATTTTTTTTAATTACTTTCTGTTTTTCTGACGGCCTGCACGCACTCTTTTTAGAGAACACAAACATTATTCAATCAATTTTGAAGGACCTTGATCGATTTACTGAAATAATGCTCGGGGTCCACATTAAAATATACACTACTGCTCAAAAGTATTTGGCCACCCAGAAAAAACCGCGCAAAAGTATTTAACTATCGAGGAAAAGTGGATTTTACAAAATATTAAAATAATAAAACTACTTTATGTGTATCCAATTCTTATGTTTTTTGGCCCAATTAAACCTGTCTTTGTTATTTATAGCTTTAAAAGGCGGTTTTGAAACTGCTATACATCTCTTAAGATCTGTGTTGAAAAATCTTCTTTTGACTGTGGAAACACTGACAGGTTTAGCGCGGTCAATATTGAATTTTGCTGCTTTTTTTTGGGGGCAGTTAAACGTCTATTACGTTTGCTCTTCATTTATATTTTTAAATTTACACAAGTTGTCGTTTTTGGTCTGCTTGGGTGACATTTTTTGGAAATTATACCTTGAGTCACAAATTTCTTCCCAACATAGTCAACAGTTTGCCTCGGTATCTTTTGTAATCTTAAAATCACATCATTACTATTACCGGATTTATAAAGGCCGATTACTATTCCTGTGGTCTCTTTAGAATGTTCCTTGCTTTTATCCATTTTGTGCACGAAACAAAGTGAAGACTAAAAACTTTTCATTGTTATTAGAACTGAACTTTTGTGGTTTATAGTAACATGTTTTCTGGTCAAACGACTTCAGATAACTGATGCAAAAATTTTTTTGACGACTCTTTAAGACACTATTTAAGTATTGAATATATTTGGCGTTAATTTTGTAGAAATTCATTATTCACAATTAAATGAAACTACGTGATGTAGTATTATTTCTACTATCTTTAATTTCTTTACCACGACCTAGGTTTCGTTGTATTACAACATCTTCAGGTGGGATATTAGCAAAGATTCAAAGATTCAAATATCTTTGCTAATATTCCACCTGAAGATGTTGTAATACAACGAAACCTAGGTCGTGGTAAAGAAATTAAAGATAGTAGAAATAATACTACATCACGTAGTTTCATTTAATTGTGGACATTATTTAAGTTTACCGTCCAATAACTTCATATAGTAATTATATAATAGTTAATTGAAATAATAGTTTTATGACCAGAGTCAGCAAATAACAATGTGTTGTGTTTTTGATATAGATAGGGACCTTGCGTCGGGATTCAAACAAACAAACGCATTAAAATGGTAACAAGTATATTATTTTAGTAATATAAAGAAAAATGCACGTGACCAAATATTTTTGAGCGGTAGTGCAGGCTATTTTTTGTCTCTATCGAATATTCCTTAAGGGACTTTTGAATGACTATCTTTTTTTTGTTTGTTTAATCATCATGGAAAAACTGCTAAAAAGATTTTTAAAAAAATTTCACTGAAATAATATACAATATTCTTTTTGAATTTTAAGGTATTGCTTGTTTTAACTGAATTTATATTATTATATATTTTTTTGAAGTCAATTATGAATATGCAAGCATTTAGAAACAAGCATAATGTCTTAAGAACTAATGAATAAAAATTGTCGAGGATACCACATCAGATAAGCTTAAAGTTGAATTCAAAATATGAAATAATTTTATCTCGATCAACGTTACTTTAGAGTTGCAAACGTGAAAACTCGGTAGTAGAAATAAAAAAAAATGTTAATGAAAACGCCTACAAAAGCTGATATACCATAAATAATTGACTACCATAACCATTTTGACAGAAATAGTGATATTTATTGCGTGTAAGTAACAAGTAAACGAAATATTTATAAAAGGTCTTGCGCGATATAATAGTTGGACCGGAAAACATTACTAACGGTAATGATAAACAAAGCATTTCCTAAGTGAGACAAAAAAAATTCATATAATTCATTACTCGTGTAATTTATATTCTCCATATCCTTTGCAAAATAGTCTTACAGAATACATGTTTATTCTGCAAGGATATACCCGTCTACTTTTTAGGAAGCCAAATTGATATCCTTGCGAGATATGCGTCGTAGATATCGCTAGATAGATGCTTACAATGTCCTCACGGCTGTACCTACTGCGTACGTATAAGGATGAAAATCGAGTACCTAGGAAACACAATCCTTTTCTTATGCGGCACTCATATCTTCATGCTTCGTACGCTGGTATATATTCTCGTTTATACTCACTGCGTAACAGGGTGTTCTTCTCATAGTCTTACGCTTAGGAAACATTTATCATATTTATGAAGTACTGAATGAATTGAGATTATATACTTTACAAATTATTTGTATTACATAGATTTAATAAAAAAATACAAATAATTAAGTTGAAGAATGTTCACTCGTCTAAATATGTTATTACTTTAGTTATGTACAACTTATCAAAATGAAATTTATTCAAATTTCAGGGTTAAGACTATGTGTTTCTTTTTAAGACATTATACTACAAAACGAAAAAAACTGTGACCCTTACAAGATAACTTATGTGTGAGACCCTTGGCCTTGCCCTCATAGCCGTTTATCTCAAAAACTATTCCAAATAGAAACTTGAAATTTGTTACGTTAATAAAGCGTATTAAACCACATAAGTGTATGTCTTGATAGATAACATTAAAAAATATTTATCTCGTAATTTAAAGTAACCTATTTTTTAATTTCATGTATCGTATGAAGTGTGAATACAGAGGATCTCATAATTACATTTTCATAATTTTAAATAGCATATTTCATAAATATGCTGAAAAAAATTTGAGCGCATATAACTCAGTATACATGACAGAAGTGAAACTTCTTTGGGGATCTAAATCTCTATTTTTAAAGGGCAAAATGGCAGAGTGAGAGAGGAAAATATTCTAAAAGGCTTGAAGAAAACTTTTTGAATACAAAGATATATAAAATAATTAAATTCAATGTATAATACATATATAAAAAGATTAAAAAATTTATGTAAGATATATAATAAAACAATAAAATGTTCATATGAATTCACATAGGCTATTGTCAATTAAATTAGCCTATGAGATAAATAAAGACTCCCTATTCACCAAGTTCAGCAAGCCAGCTTAAAAAAAATGACATGATGCCCGTACCACAACACAGTTAAATGCAGTTATATTGCTCCTGTTGTATATAAATTACATTTATGACGACTATGTGCGGGTTCATTGCGGGTTTATAAATAAATTAAGTACATATATTGTTAGTTTTGTAACGGATGAAGTACACTCAAAATGAGTAATAAATCAAATATTCTATAGTGTCTTGAAATTCGTCTAACATTCTAATTAGTCTAACACTCTAAGAAAAACAGTAAGATCATAAAATAACACAACGTATGCGTGGTACCTCAACTGTTCATATGTTGCCTCTGGGGCATATATCCACAATGCGCGCATGCTCGACACTATCTTATTCATTCGCTTTGTATCGTTGCGTATACGTCGTTCTCTTTTGCTCCACTTCTATGGCGTCGGAATATATAGCTCTCTTTCTCTCTACGTCATATCTTTCTTCTCTCTCATGTAACGAGATGTGCCGAAACGTGACGTGACCTCAACATTTTACTCTCAATTCTCGTCTACTTATCGATTATCGAATCGCCGCCTAAGAAGTTTCACTTTAACAATCTCAAAAAAATACACAATACGCTAACCTATTTATAAAATGATTGAACCTAGAATCATTCAAATAACAGTGATGCATAAATTGACCATGCGTTTACCGAAAAAGTACAGTGATGATTTCACGTCTCAATGGCTTTGCGACATTTACAATATATTCACGATTTTGAAAGATATACTAGGCATTATATTCACAGGACGATGTCCAATATTTTTAGTGTTCCATACCTCAAAAGGAAAAAAACGAACCTTTATCGGAGCAGTCACATGTTTGTTTGTCTGTCATAATAATTTTTACTAAGAAACTTCTTGACTTAAACACTTGATATTTAATGCTGCGAAGAAGCATTCATTTCAGACGTTTACATTTAATATATATATATATATATATATATATATATATATATATATATATATATGTATATATAGAAATTTTTGGATGGACCATACGAAGTAATAGAAAGAAATATTATTTTCACATGTAACAATACTAGAATTTTCCATAACAATTAAACTCGCATATCTTTCAATATTTAACAGGGAAAAAATTGTCAAATGAAAATTTTAAATTAAATCAATTAGATACTCCGTATTTTTACTTCATTTCGTGAATCGTGTGCGATATCAACTGCAAAAGCATGTTATGAAGATACCATAAATATTTTTCTTAAAATCTTATATTAGAAATTCTCGAGATATTGTTGAAAATGTCCACATAAAAATGGTTCCCCTTTTATTTCCGAACTTTCTGTAGACATAATTTTAAAAATAAAAAGTTACTAGAACGTTATTCAAACTTTATTAGAAAATTGTGGAAACGATTCTAAATTTTACAGCTTTCAGGATTTTAACGATATTTTCACGCCTAAAAGTGTTTATGTAGGCAGTATTTACGTGGTGAAACATAATTGCGATATTTGTAAATAGTTTAATAGAAGTACGACGCACCCTTAAATATCTTAATTGCTTAAGTGTATACATAATCTTGTAAAGCGAGTTCTAACAAAATCTGTGCATTATATTTATTCCTGAAAATTTTAATAATGGTTTATAAAAATCATCAAAATTAAACATCACATAAAAATTGACACAAAAATATCCTTGTGTTCTTTTTATACTAGAAACTAGATTTGCTCATGTCTTTGCAATTTTATATTGTGTTAATTTTTTTATAAGACTGTGGCTCTAAGTTAATTTACAATTAAAGCAGGCTACTAAAATCTTGTGTTATACCAACAAATTAATAATTTAAGAGTAAATAAATAATTTTTTTACTGCCGTATCCTTCATAATTCCTTTTTATTTTTAGTTAAAACTTAGAATTTGATATTATTAATTGAATATGTGGACATTATAGATGTATAGAAATCATTACGACAATTTATAACAAATAATAAAACAACACGAGAAATTTAGAAACTGGCAAAATTATCAAAAAATCCACAAGCCAACAAAATTATTTTTTATTTGGTACCATCATTCAGTACAAATTTAAACATTTCATTATTTTCTGTATTACTTGTGAGAAAAACTACTGCGAATTTTTTATTATAATGCTTTAACTTTTTGATAGAGCATATCTGTATAGATCGGAATTTCATAAAATCAGTACGTAGATAGATAATTCTTTAATTAAAGCGTTAATACATTTTAATTGAGTTGAGTTAGTCAATTAAATTTTGAATGTTTCGTATAACGTTATTTACTTAGCTGTTCTTACACATCCATCATCAAGTCATTTGTCCGCCTAGAAGAGAACCGTTCCATTCTGCGTCTTCCGGTACGTGGATGCCATTCGAGAAAGTTTCTTCAACTTGCCTTCAGCCTAACAAGCCTACAATCGAAATATATCCTTAATCTTTCTTCTCCTACAGATCGTCTCACTAGATATCACATTTCTTCAACAAATCCCGAGTATAGTCCTTTCCATAGCTCGTTGATTAAGTTCGAACCTTTTTACGAGCCAAACAGTAAGGGGCCACGTCTCGCTTTCATATCTCGTCACTGGCCACATACTGGTTTGAGACTTACGTCTTCAAACACTGGAATATTTGTTAGCAATTCTTCTTCAGCGTACAATTTTGTCACCAATCAAATATACCTGTAGATATTGATCGACTGAATCAATATTATATTTTTTAATCTTTAGAATCCCGCATTAGATTTCAAAATCATATCGTGATATTAGACCTTAATATATTTCGAATATATTCCAATCAGACACAAGAAGTAGATAATTATTAGCATTATCAATGTTATGAATATTTCTACCCATTTCTATGCTAATATTAATCGAGACAATTTCGGTAAAAGATTAATATTACACACCATGAAACGTGGAGCGAAAGTAGTTCGAGCCTTGTATAGTCCAAAGAGTTTTCGGATTACTTTGTAATAGGATATCATATCAAAGATATATTTAGGAGTGAAGTTGCTTTAAATATCTCCAATGCAGGGAGTCGACCTCAAGTAACTACTCCATGAATCAACCTTTACCTGAACAAATCCTACCAAAGGGAGCGGGGGGCGCAAGGGAGGCTGCGACGCTCGCGAGCAAAGGATAAGGGCCGGGGAGGAGGGGGAGACGAGATAGAAAATAGTACATAATAAAAAATATAAGACCGCCTACCCAGCTACCAAGGGAGTATGTACCCAGTGGAATCGGAATATCTTTTGCATACTTCCCCGCAATACCGTAAAAAACGTCGAACTTGATATGCTGACAGTTACGTTGGAAAATATATTTTGTTACATTTCACTGTAACAATGTAGTCAGTGAGATGTTGCCAGGGAAATGTTGAGGCAAGAAGTTGGAATGTAGACAGGCGCGGGTGCGTGCCTTTAAGTATTGCTCAACTATATGGTTATTAAAAGTTTCATTTGAAATATTTTCATATGTAATCGCAAATTGACACTGATTTAAATTATAGGACTAGATTTTCTTAAAGAAAAAAAAACTTATAAGAAAAAATAGTAAGAAAAACATTTACTACAAACTTTAATTAATTAATTTCCTAAGGTGATACAAATTATATGCAGATGAAGTTTGTATCGAAAACGGTTAATAGAACTTTCCTGTTTTTACCTAAATATTAACCAAGTGAAGCCATTAATGATTATTATAATTTTGATAACATCTTTTTGAAAAGTATGAAACTTGATAATGCTGACGTTTACTGACGTTTCATGTGGTGACGTTTCATAATGCTGACGTTTCATGTCAAAAAATATTATTTTTTCACAACATAAATGTATTACCTACTCTATCATTCACGTGCTTAAAAATATGGTAAATATTTGAAGAAATAAAAGATGTAAGATAATCGCTATAACATTCATATAAACTTTATATAGCATTTCCATAACCTTACATATTTTTAAATACCCTATTGACGTGTAAACGTCTATTAGCTCATTGTATTTAGTGATAGCTGGTCGAACTTTATTTCTTTCTGTACAATTATAAGACTAATAATTCGTTAACAATGGTTGAGCCTACAATGGATAGAGCATGTCTATACGTGTTTCTTGTCCAGTATTTGTTTTTCCTGTGATGTCATTGAACTACTAGTTGCGTGGGCGTGATTGTTGCCAATTAGCATTATGTAAAGTTATAAATTAGTATAGCGTGATAACAAATTTAGCTAGAGTGTTGATTTGGTGTCTTTATAAAAGAGCTTGAGGAGTACTACTAGAACTCAAAGTGATGATAGAAATAATCACCGAAATTAACATAAAAATCGATATAAAACGGAAGATTAGAAAAAAATCAAAGATGTCGCCTCAATGAATCATAAATGTGGTTGGAATTATTAAGAACACCAATCAGAGGAAGGTTTACATCAAAAGAAATTCAAGTAGCTTAAAAAGTCCAGGGGAGAAAAAATGTGAGAACTACGACAGCGTTAAAAAAGTGGAAAAAATGACACAAAGCGATTACGTAGCTAGCCCATCGGACATACAGCGTCCAGCGACAGTCCCCGATATATTATAAGAGTTTCGTTCCTGCTTTTAAGGTATGGAACCTTAAAAAGCAAGAAAGTAAAAAATTCTTAAATCATCGGCATTTGGCTTTAAACGTTGTTTTTAATTAGGATTTTCCAAATACTACACTTGTACAAAACTTTTGCCCCATAGATTTATAAATTTTCATCCTATCGTTGTCAAATGCAGAATTATACAATAAGAGAATGATTTAGGAAAATTAACAAATTCGTCATAAAATTGTTAACCTTTTTGTATTTGTACTAACTGTACCCACGCGTCTTCGTTCGCGTGGAATTCAGAATAAAAAAATATAAGTAGTATTCTTATAAAAAGTCATATATGTTATCTATGGTATCCAGATAAAAGTTTATATATTGCCCCAGGATGTAAACGATTGTCTTACCAAATTTCATTAAAATCAATACAGTATATGTTGCTTGATTGAAGAAGAAATTAACACAGACGAAAGACAAAAATTCTAAAAACATCACTTCTATATGCCAAATCAATCACTCTTTTTAAAATATTTTTCAAATACGAAATTTACTCTGTTACAATTTTATTATATGTATATATTATTAGAATAGTTTTATGAGAAGTATGGTACGAGAAAGTATGGTAAGAGAAGTATAAACTTAGGATTTAGGAGTTAAAACGACATGTTGAAAATTTATTTTTGAAAGCAACAGTTAAAAATAGGAGTAAACTCTGGCGTGCACATGGCAAAATTAAATACCTGACAATTATTTATTCATTGTCTTAAAATCACAAACTTGACGATATCTGTACCACGATCAGTCATAAATTTCTTATCTAGAAGTACATACTACAGAAAATGATATTTTGTTAGATATTCCGTTTCATTATACTAAACTTGAATTTTGACAATAATATTTTTCTCGTCTTTATCTCGTGCTAACATAGCGTAAAGAAAAAAAAATTCATATTACTTTCCGGACTGATCATCTAACGATTCATGAAATTGATGTAAGATAATATTTGGTAATTTTTCTGTAACAAAATTTCAAACAAATATTTTTTTGACAAACAAAATTGCGCATCCCAAAATTTTCTATAAATAATCGAAGGTACACACTACTTTTCCAATTTATTTTGACACTCAATTGATATATGTAAAAATATTTTCACGTAACCGTGACTCAGTACAATGTTGTTCTTTGTTATAACTTGCTCTTCCATAACCTTGCATGAACTGTTTCATAACAAATTTGCGACCTTCCGTTGACATCTTATATGTCCTTGTTCCAAATTTAAATGATATGAATAATGGTTAAATTTGATACTAGTAACTTTAAAGAAACTTTGCTCACTTTGCTCATGAAGAGAAGAGAGATTTGTTAACTTATGAATCATCGTTTATTTCGGGTTTCAAAAAATTTGAATACCGTTTATTTCAGATTTTAAAAGTTCGATAGATTTCCTATAAATACTTTTTTTTGTTTCGTTCTGTCAAATTTTTACTCCTGTTATTCTACTGAATAATCCTAAGCCTTTCCTACGATCTATTATTTACATTGAGTAGAACATGATGTCACCATTTGAAATAGTTTAATGACAATACTCTTAAAATTTTATACTTCTTCATGAGTCGAAGATTGTGCTAAACCTTCATAGAGCAAGTTCTACTTAACAGGTTTTTTACAATTTTAAGTTCTTTAAGTCTAGATTAATAAGTGTTTTCGGTAAATCGAATTGATAGCAATAATATAGACATATGACAAAGAAAGTCGGACGTCCACTCTTAATTGTTTTATCTTTTTTCATAAAGTTAGGATTTATGATCGTAAATCAGAATTGATTAAGTCTTCGTTTAAATAATTCTTGTAAAAATTAATGCTTTATTTTGTCCAAATTAAGATATCTGAGAAAAAGAAAAATGTGTATATGAAGAAAATATTCAATTTGAATCTAGTAACTCTCTAACCAGGAACTGGGTACTAATCTAAACATTTAGGAACTAACAATTTTCTATGCTTTAAAAATACTTCGTTTTTATTATATAAATATATATATATATATATATATATATATATATATATATATATATACATACTTTGCCTTATATACATACGACACACTTTGAAGAGGGGCTTTACATAATAACTGTCAGGTGGTTTTTCGTCGCACGTCCTTCAAGGAGGAAAATGATCTTACGTCTGCGTAATTCGGAACGCCATTGGAAAATTTCAAGCAGACTTTGTTTGCGATTTCATCGGAAGGCTCTGTTTGAATAGTAACCTTATTTTTAAGGTATACATATATTAAAGACCGTAATACTTAATTGAAGAAACAAATAGAGTTTGCATTCGGTTTATTTATAACAATAAATTTATTAATATTCATTGCCACAAGAAATGTCACTATTTGAACCACATTTATTCAATATATGTACATATATATATATATATATATATATATATATATATATATATATATATATATATATATTAGTAATATTTCAAACAAAAATAATAGTTCAGAGTGAATAACTCATTATCGATGAAAATATATATGTATAATTTTTTTCTCTGCCAATTTTGTATAGCTTAAGTAAATCTGTATTTGAATCTTAAGTATAAGTAATAACACGTACGGCAAGGGCCGACTCCAACTGAAAAGTGAATTTTGTAAAGTTTTTGATTATCTATTTTGCTTATATGGGGTTAAGAAACAAAATGAAAAATCTTATCAAGGGAAAAATATTTTGCGTTTAACTAATTCAAACACCAATTTTTAAATTGGCACTTTTTCAATATTTTTTGTTGCAAAATAATAAAATCTAATATGGTTTTTGTTAAAATTAAAATCTAATTGAATTATGTACAATGCCATCTTTCGTGTCTTACGTTTTCCTCTCTTCCAATAAGGGAATGAGATACGATTTTCATTTAAGTGGTATTATTTTGAAAGTTCTTTTGAATTTTTTGATGATTTTTTTTTTAATTGATATAACCGTAATTTTGAAACTATTGGCAAGTTTTGTTCATCCACTAGATTTTGATCCAAATTATTTTTGATGACAATTTATAAAAGTAGTGCCTCTCAAGTACCTTCCTTGATTGTATCGACATAATAACCAAATTGTTTGTAACCTAACATCATATTAAGAAAAAATCTCGAAATATTTTAATGTTCCCTAATTATTTACGAACTTTGCGATTTTTTTTCTCATATCAAGTTCTTTCCATCTTCATCTATGTATCATATTAAATTTATACAAATTTTACGTTTTATTGTTAATAGCACGTAGTATAAAATTTTGCGCTTGTAAATAGACCCATTCTTTGGAGTGGGTGTATTTAAAAATATATGAAAACACTTTGTGATCCATATTATTCATTTTAAAATTTGTTTTTATTATACGTCTTAATAATTATTGTGTTCTGTTGCAGGCAGCCATGGACTTGTTAAACTTCTTGGATAAACAATTTAAAGGTAAGTCTTAGTGTTGGTTAGTTCCGTGATAAGTAACATATATACACACACACACACACACACACACACACACACACACACACACACACATATATATATATATATATATATATATATATATAAATATAATATTTTTTGTAGACTGAAAATTTAATGTATATTATTTGTAGTATAATTCTGCCATTTTCTATATCAAACTTAGTTAGCCCGAAACATACAAATCTAGCAAGCTGTTGATATTGCAAAGTTTCGCAGCGTCAAAGGATTGCACCAGAAGCGGGGTCGCGGAATCGAATCAGTGGGCTTAGACTTAGAGCTTTCAACCCCCTTAAACAAGCGAGGGAGGTGAAGCTGAAAATATTATATGGAGTTGCAAATTTTACGGTGGCGGTGCATTTTGATATATACGTTAAGGTGGCGCCAAAGATAGTGTGTATGTATGAATATAGAATGAGGTTTAGAACGAGAAAGCGATTACGTGGAGCTTGAAAATGAAAAAGGTGGCGCCAAATACTTACGAGGCATTTTCATTATACTCTAATTTATGAACTGTTCTATGAGCGATCATAAAATTTATACCAATAGTTTAATTTTACTTACAACTTTAACAATGAACGTGACATCTAAAACATTCTTTTTTTGAAAGAAGATTTATGCCAACAGTTTAATTTTACTCATAACTTTAACAACGAACGTAACATCTAAAATACTCTTTTTTCGAAAAGAAATTTATGCCAATAGTTTAATTTTACTCATAACTTTAACAATGAACGTAATATCTAAAACATTCTATTTTTGAAAAGAGATTTATGCCACTAGTTTAATTTTACTTATAACTTTAATAATGAACGTGACCTCTAAAACATTCTTTTTTTGAAAAGAGATTTATGCCAATAGTTTAATTTTACTCATAACTTTAACAATGAACGTAACGTCTAAATTACTCTTTTTTCGGAAAGAGATTTATGCCAATAGTTTAATTATACTCATAACTTTAACAATGATAATGATATCTAAAACATTCTTTTTTGAAAAGAAATTTATACCAACGTTTAATTTTATTTCTAACTTTAACATTGAACGTAACATCTAAAATACTCTTTTTTCGAAAAGGATTATTCGGGTCTTTGTAACAGAATTTGAATAAGGAATAGGTTCTTTATTCCATTATCGTGATTTGTTTATATGTTTATGTATAATATTTGCATTTGCGTTACAATTAGCTTAGCATTACCTAGTGGTACAGTTAAGTGACAGACAACTATTCGACAAAAATTTGTAAAGGTTCCGTCATTAAATACGTTCATGTTCTCATATAGTTCTAATATTTATTGAAATAACTTTTAAATACCAAACTATTACATGTTTTTGAAGTTAAAATAAGAGTTATTTAATATTTGTTTAGGATTAAAATTAATTTTGTATAAAATTGAAAATTTTCTTTTTTTAATAGATAATAATTTTTTTAAATAAATGAAATTATCCAAATTGTTAATAATAAATCAACAATTGTATCTTACTTTTTAATAACTTTCACTCGGCAGTATCTATAAAGCTACCTACAGTGTATCGGTTGAATAATCCTGGACCCAACTTGCGCAATACTCAGGCTCACACGAACAAAGTATCCGCTCTTTTTTGTCAGGATTTTAGTGATTGCGATTCAAAAGAAATTTTCATTTCATTTCTTCTGAAAAACAATAAATCAAATATCTATTCACGGTTAAACTTTAACATGCTAACTGCAAAATAATTTAGTTAATTTAAATTTTAAATGCTTTGTATTTAGATCCTTTAGATGGGAGTGACTCTGGAGTAGACCTTGAATGTTTATGAAATTCCTGAAAGTAACCTCCGTATGAATATTAACGAATTGAAAAGGAAACAAAACTTAATTAGATACATATATTTTTAACCCTCTTTGTACATAATTAACTATAAGTATAGAAGGAGACAAAATTAAATTTGTTTTCTTTAACATACATTTGATATGAGGGGATGGTAAAACCGTGTAAAAGTTAGTTGATTTCCGGCGAACCAAAAGCATTTCTTTTCAATACACGATTTTGAAATCTTTACTTAAAACAGCTATAAAAGCTTAATATTCATTGAACATTACGATACTCCTGAAACTCTAGTGGAATAATCTACTTCATTTGCTGTCTGACTTGGTACCATTAGGTTAATAATTTAACTAACACAAGCAGCAAACATTTGGAATCACTTGGATCCTGATACCAGGAAAATCACGTCCCTAAATATTTTTAAAGATCGAGTGAAAAAGTTCTGCCTCTCCTGAATACTTTTCCTTTGTGTCCTTGTATTTCCTGTATCTCAAATAATTACAATAGTTTTTATCCTATTTCTTTGGAAGGAAAGTTTTATAATATTTTCAAAATATTTTCCAAATTAAAAACACTTATTAAATCTTAAAAAAATACCACCACCTAACGGAGGAGTAATCACAAATTTGTCGTTGTTTTCACCATCCATTAATGATAAGAGCTAAAAGAAGAATCTCATAGTTTGTGTTCGACGGGGGAAAACATTCTGACTTGTTTTATATTATAAAACTTTCCTTCCAAAGAAATACGAATAGACTTCTATCAGGCTAGTTACATAGTTACAATGTAAGTACTATTTTAAACATAATTTTCTAAGTCTAAATTTTAACATTTGTGGTACAATGCGATATACCACATGAGTTACGCGATGGTAGTCTGGACGATGCAGTACAATAATTAAACCACGAATTTGACATCGTTAATAAAATATTATCCGCTACTTTTATAAAGCACTCAATACGCAAAATTTTATTGAAATTAGTTAAGTCGTTTAAACGTGAAAGAAAGACAAACAAACAAATAAACAGATAACGCTTCACTTGTATTATATTACCACTATACCACTCTATTACCATTATACTATAGTATGATAATACTGCTTCGATGATGATAGTATGATGATTAGCACTATAAAGAGGAAAATTGAAAATCTACAAATAATCTAAAAATAGTGGAAATCACAATTTCCTCTGCGTTACAATGCTTTGCCATATTAACTTAAATTCCGCCCCCTTTATGAAATTGACTGAAAACAAAAAGTATGGGTATTTTTTATATTTATTATGTGTTACATAAATAATTACATTTATAGTAATTTATTTTAAAAACAATTTTCCGCTAAAAACCATTGATCTCTATACTCTATGCTTAACATATATACGTGTCTATTACAACCCTTCCTTTCTCAAACCCCATGCCATTTACCGCGCATGCATATCAAGACACTATGTACATAATACATAAGCAAGAATGTATAAGTAGATAAGCAAATAAGTTTGCGTCTACCTCAGTAGACATGATAGAAAATCTATTATCCTCAAAGGAGACTTACCTCGTAAAGAAAATTTCGTTCCCTTATGACATACCTACGTGTAATATTTAAATATACCACATAGTGGATCTCTTTATAGTTATGGTATACGGTGTATGCATATGTATTTATGTATTTGAGTATATTCATATTTAGACAGATTGCTAAATTGGTCTCTGGAGGAAAGGAATTATTTACAAATTGTTTCTCATTGGAAAATCTCATGAAAATATTTATCTAACTTTCTTGCATATTTCTGTTTTTTTTTGTCTTCACTAGGTTATTCGTAGCAGTGGAATTAGTTAATAATAATTAAGCCATACTTTAATAAAAATGTTTGGTTAGATGTCTCGTCAGATCTACAGGACTTAACTTACGGTCATTGTGAAATATAATTAAGTATTTATTTATTTATGAAATGTATGCATAGTACATATTGCGGACTTATTGCTACATGAGCGATCTCTTCCAGTCAACCATAACAATTGGTATTGAAATTTAGTTGGTAGACCGTAAGAGATGTTAGACAAAAATAATTTAAAAAATACAAAAGTGTAATTAATAAAAACTATTGAAATGATTTGAGATAGGTAAGACAGGAAATATAAGGGCACAAAGGAAAAGTATTCAGGAGAGGCAGAACTTTTTCACTCAACCTTTAAAAATATTTAGGGACGTGATTTTCCTGGTATCAGGATCCAAGTGATTCCAAATGTTTGCTGCTTGTGTTTGTGAAATTATTAACCTAATGGTATCAAGTCAGACAGCAAATGAAGTAGATTATTCCACTTGAGTTTCAGGAGTATCATATTGGTTCAATGAATATTAGGTTTTCATAGTTATTTTAAGTCAAGATTTTAAAAGCTGGTATTGAAAAAATATGCTTCTGGTTCACCGGAAATCAACTAACTTTTACACGGTTTTACCGTCCACTCATGTCAAATATATGTTAAAGAAAACAAATTTAATTTTGTTTTTTCCTATACTTACAGTTAATTATACAAAGAGAATAAAAAAAATTAAATATACAAAGAGAGTAAAAAAAATATTTATCTAATTACGTTTTGTTTCATAACCATTCGAAGTCTACTCCAAGTAAATATACTTTAAGATAAATTAATTCGAAATAGTAAAGTATTATTGAAACTTTGAAAACGCGTAAAATAGAAGTTTCTTTAGTACAAGATAAAATAAATGCACACATTATTTATTAGGAAACTTCAAGGTATTTGTGAAAATATAATTACAACAAAGTAGAAGAAAGATAAAGCTGAAGCCCATTCAACAAACAAATTAATTCACTTTTCTTGCTTTATAATTCTTTCAACTATCGACGAACGAATCTCGAGCCCAAATTTGAAAGCTCCGATCATCCCCAAAAGCTCGCAACCCAAAGTCCCAAACAAACATATCGACACAACTTTCCGCTGTACCCCGTCGAGCTTACTCGTACGGTTACGTGTACGTAAGTAAACATACGTACATTTCCCGGCCACGTACACCGTACTACCGCCGCCTGGCAGCCTTCCCCGTACGCTATCTATCTTTACCAACACGTGTAAAAGTTTGAAAATGCCGGATGATCCTTGACGTATCCTGCCCGTGTTGACAGAGAGGCGGGGGTAGGATAACTGATATGAAGCGTTGTTCCTGTGCGATATCTATTTTATTTTGTCCTTCGGGAGTGCTCTATGTAAAAGGGTTTCGCGTGTGTGTTTACTGTGGCTGTGTGGCGTGTAGCTAAATGTGAGTAATAGACTTTGAAATATGTCCCCATTTTCTTTTGGTGTTGCCTCAGTTGTGTGTGTGTTGGATGGGCGGGTTATCAGTACGTGTGTGGATGGAAAGTATTCCGCGGCTTCTGGTGTCGTATTTGAGGTTTCTTTGTCGTTTACGATCACGCCTTTTAAATGTTTCCACGTTAAAATAATATTAGTTGTTAGATTCAAATGATGGTAAGTTAACTTTATTTCCATATGTAATAAAGTTACTCCAAAACGAAGAAAGTTGAAGACCTTGAAATAAAGTTTTTTTAAAATTTAATTAGTTCTATTCTACCTCGAATTGGAAGGGACACACCATTCTCAATGAGAAATGAAAAATATCTTTATTTCTATCCGAAAGTCTAAATACCAATTTTAAATTCTCAACTGTTTTGAAATTTCAGTATAGCCTTCCACTCCCATTTTCACACTTTTATAGCTTTTGATTTCGACAAATCAAGTCTTAATAAGCACCTGGATGCCTAATTAAATATACTTACATTTAAAGTTTGTAGTTCTTAGGCTTTAGAGTTTTGAATGTTTCGTGATGTGTCAGCAAGTTAAGGGCCCTTGTCTTTAATATTTATGGACATATTTATTTAATGTTAATTAGTTGTTATAATTAAATTACAATCGTACACACCTTAAACAATGATTATATCACGATTACAAAAACTTTTCCGTGAACATAAAATAGGTCTTCCACCAATGGTGTATTAAAATGTTGACTAGTTCACATTTTCTCCATGAACATTATCTGTTACTTTATCACATTAACCTTATTTAGTGAGAAGAAGTTCTCGAGACAAATCCGTCTAAATTTCCTTTTCTCAGTATTTTTCTTCTTCTCTTAAAAAGTAAATAGAAATCTTACTTAAGTCAAGCAGCGAAGACACTAAATACATATATTTAGTTTCTTAATTTTTTTCAAAAATAAGCCATTGAAAATATTTTTTTACATATTTTGGTGTTGGGTATATTTTAATAAAATTGAATTAATTCCTGTAATCTTTAATGCTGTTAAGTAAATCCGCTTAAACCATATGTTTCTAGACTGATTTGACCCATGATTCTGGAAAACAAAAACATCAAATTAAATATTATGAAGTTTATTTTTTAAAGTAATAATACATTTTTTCTTCTTCAAAATAACATGATGAATGGAACCCTTTCATGAAAATTATGAAAAAAACGTCGTGTCAACCAGTGATGGGTCATCAGTTGATATTAGTGATATTTAATTTTGAAATGGGCCTTTTAGTTATTTATAAAGTTTCATTTTTAGGACTAGTAGGAATTGATGTAACGACGTTACGTAATCTCTTTTGTGTGTATATATATATATATATATATATATATATATATATATATATATATATGAACTTTGAAAGCTATGAACTTTTTCACGGTCACCAAAAATATGTGGAATGAGAGGAATCATACTTGTGTAAATTGAAAAACATGCCCAACTTTATTGCCGCAATTGATTAAAATGGATAGATATCCGAAAACAAATAATTGTGTTATAGAAAAAAAGTCCAAATGGCATTGGAACTTACAAAATAAGCGCGTGGGAAAAAAAGGAAGAAGGAACAAAATTTGAATCACCACAAGTTTGCTCTACATATTAACTGTTTAAAAAAGTAATTACAAACATTACAAACTAGCAAATACTTGTGACATCGTCCGTGTGGAAATAGATATTTTTACCTGGAGGACTTTCAATTCTAACCCTGCATTTTCATGAAAAGTCTCCTTTGACTCTTTTCCTATTGTTATTACTTATTAGGAACTTTTCTTCTTGCGAAATATAAAGCAAATTTGTGTTACATTTCGGCCATTATTTTTTGCGGCTATTTTCAAAGTAATATAAGCGTTTAATTATTTGATCAATAGATTATGATCGTGTCTTTAATTTAATATACATATTACATTATTTCTTATGAATAATTACACCCCATTTTATATCTTTAGATGTCGAATTAAAGAAAAATTAGTTAATCTTTGTTACAAAATAAATCTACTCTCCAACTTTCACGTTCCTGCCTTAAGTAGTTTCGGCTCTGCCCTGATGAAATAGTTAATCAAAACTTGTTTCTTTATATGTGTAGATTCGATTTGCACATTAAAGTAAAATGTATTAAATTAATATAAAATTAATTCAACATATAGTCGTAGTTGATTACGAACTTGTGTCAATATTTTTATGCTGTGTAGTTATCGGCTTGTTTAAGTAGCCTATTGCTATTGTATTGGCATCACAAAAGATGGGCTTAAACAGTTACAGTTTTTCAATTCAGTACTTTTTTAATATTTTGTAGTTTTAAATTTCATCAAAGAACAAATCATTTAACTCGTATTTTTATATTATATTATACCCTAGTTTATTTTATATTCTCCGACGTGTTTATTTTACATTCTCGAACGTATTTATTTTATGTTCTCGAACGTGTTTATTTTATTCTTGAACGTGTTTATTTCATATTTTCGAACGTGTCTATTTTATATTCTCGTACGTATTTTGTTTTATGTTCTCAAACGTGTTTATTTTATATAGCCTTATATTATTGGAAAAATATAAATTTTATTGACTAGAACATAGTTGCAGAGTTACTATTTCAAAATGGAGGTTTAACTAAGTGGCATATAAAAAGCAAATAATTTAATGAAAACAATAAAAAAAGAAAATAAAGAGGAATTTTCCAATATTTCATTCGCGTAATGTACTAAATGAAATTAAATAAATGAATACCCATTGAATTTTAGCTCAAACCTCGTAAACATTTCATAAATATAACCATCAAAAAGTTTGGTCACTGACGTCTTCCCCTATTTTTCGTAATCCACCCCTCAAACTAGATAGCCAAAAACATATCAGAAGCATACTTCCAAAACCCGTCGATATATTGTGTATCCCGGAAAGTCGTGTTACAGCAATTTTTCCTCGTAGGTACGTAAACCCTTCTGCAAAACCCTTAGAAAACTTGCCTACCTACATAATACCCGTACTCTATACGTATATATGTTTAGGTACATATACTTGGGCACATGTAAGCAAATTTGAAACATACAGTTTTCCTTGAAAAGCAGAAGGCAGATGTGTACATAATATGTCAACGGTGTATTAAGTAAGTATATGGATATAGGGTTTTAGATGTATATGCTTTCTACGGGTAAGGATCATATATGTATATATACATATATTATCTCAATACGCTGTCAATGCCAGGATATATACAGCCTGTTCCAATATTATAGTCAATGAAACTAATGATTTAGATTTTAGAAACTTCTGAAAAGAACGTTCGGAAGTTATTCAACTGATTTATTTACTTATTATTTCGAAGCTAATATATTTATACATTTCGAGGTTTATCATATCTCTTCCAATTCAATGTGGAAGAAATATGGTTAAGCTCAGAAAATTATGAACTACAGCAATATACTTAACTTATATAGATATTTTGACGCGGCATCATGAATATATAATAAAATCTAAAGTAACTATCTATATTTCTAAAAGTCTTGGCTAAATTGTTTCAAAGGTGATTAACAATAAAACTAATTTATTTTCTATTAATTATATGCATGTATGTATATGTGTGTGAGTGTACATATGTAATTTAATTCTGTATATAAACATATATATATAAATATATATATATATATATATGTATATGTGTATATATATATATATATATATATATATATACATATATATATATATATATATATATATATATATATATATATATATATATATTTACAGGATTAAATTTCAATAGTGAACGAAATTTAAGGAGTGATTAATCATAAAATGAAAAAAGGAAAGAAACGTAATTTTTTTTGTTTTTCAAGTCTTTTCTAAAGCGGGATTGTAGGGAAAACTTTAAAACTTATGTTTTTTTTTGTTTTATGATTTAGTTACCAATTCTTGATCGCTCCTTGAAATTTGGGCACTGACCAAAATTTAATTCTGTCTAATTTATATATATATATATATATATATATATATATATATATATATATATATATATATATATATATATTTCATTACTCATACAACTGATCAGTCAACCTGCTGTTTTAGTTAGATCTACCGATCGTTCTGTTGGGTATTAAAAATTATTTCCATCTAAACTGTTTTTGCCAGTGATATAAAAAATGTCAAAATGAATAAAAAATCACAAATGTTTATTTGTGTATTTTAGTTTCGTACTTCATTTTTAACATCAATTAAAATTTTACCGTCTTCGTAAAAATTGAAACTACTTTCTCTGAGTATACGCATGAACATGGTACTTACCATGTGTGCTTTCTATATCTTGTTGAGAGATAACGAACTAAAATGCATAAGGACAACAAAATCCAAAAAAATATATTGTATATTTTCTTCATGAGCTTATGTAATTATCATCAAAACTAAGTATTTTATAATTGAACTTATAAATCCAGAATGCTTTAGTCAAATATTACAATTTTGGAATAATGGAATAAGAACATAAAAAATAGACAAGCATTATCTTAAACGACAAAATATTATTTATTAATTTCGATTTAAAAATTAGTTACGAAATTATTTTAAGTAAAACTACTTATTTATTTATAGATTATCCGTAACTGCGTCTCGAAATATATTTTAAAAGAATAAAGTATTTAATCATTCTGTCTTCGAATTCCACAAATGTAACAGCCTGTACTTGATCATCTATCTACATGTTCTATAAACGTTTACATACAAAATCCCCTTGTATTAGGTTTAAGGATATTGACAATATAGGAAAATTCCTATTTTCAGACGGTCTACTAAGCTGTGGTACTAGAGTTTCGTACTTTTTCAATTTTTTACGAAGAAAATCCAACTCTTGTACATGTAATAGGAAATTTATTGCAACCACGCTGTTAGTACTTAAGGTTATCGAATGTGATTGGTTTAAAATCCGTTGTTTTTTTCATATACGTGGTTATTAACGACCTTTGTAAACTAGCCTATTGATTTAATAATTAAGTTAACGACTTTATTATAAAATTAATCAAACACAGTAACTAGAAAAATATAGTTATTTTTGACCAATTCGAAAATTTTTTGCCTTTTTCGCCGTTTTTTGCCGATTTCACGATTTTTTTATATTTGTCATTTTTTTGAAAATTCACAATTTTTTTCGATTTTGTGCATTTTTCCACTATTTTATGCGTATTTAAACACTTTTTACCATTTTTGACTTTTGAGTTTTCCTTAGCTTCGATTAGTCTAGGCTAGGTCAGTTTATGTTAAGTTAGGTTAGGTTAAGTTAGATTAGGTTAGGTTGGGTTAGGTTAGGTTAGGTTAGGTTAGGTTAGGTCAGATTAGGTTAGTTCAAATTGGCTTACGCTTCTTGCATTGGTTTTTGTTATTTTTGACCAATTTGAAATTAATTAAAGGGGCTGTGTGCGTTAGTATTATAAACTTGATATTCTTTTTCATAATACGTCAACATTGTGTTTGCTCTCTTGAAGTGAGATGGATATTATGAAAATTTCTATAATATTATACATACGTTATAATTTCAAGTACCTTGATATTGTACATTCATTATGGAATATTCTCCAAATAATTTGCGTGTATCTTTCCGAATTGCTTTTATAAAATTATGGAAATTATATTCTTTTATTCTTATTTTTTAGTCCGTTTAACAAAATTGTTCTATATCATTCTCGTTTTGCTTTCTCCCTCACTGCAAATTATTTTTTGATATACTGCAATATGTAAATAATAATAAAACTTTTAATATTTCTAAGTATAAGATATAACGAGAAAACTCTATTTAGAACCCGAATAAATCTACGTTTATAGTAAATATAAAAATTGGAAATTTCTACAAACAAATTAGTGACTGTATAAAAGTAATCCTATATGTATAAAAGTAATCCTAACTGAAGTATGGACTATAATTATGTAACCCATGTTTCTAAATATAGAAAAAAATTAACATTTTATTTTTATTTCATACAATTCTCAATGAGTTTTAGCTATATATTATTATTTAATATTTTCTTTAATATTTTGTTTTATTCAAGAAAAAAAAAACACACTCATTTCACAAACTCATTTATATCAAAGTTAACATATCTTTCTATTTTAAATGGACATATACGTAAGCAATATTTTTCATTCCATTAATATATTGGATGCACGCTGGCTGCTGTTTTTTTTTAAGAAACTATCTATTGGCATATTTTTTATTTTACTATTTGTGCAAAACTTTAAGTGGAGTAAAATACAAGAAATATTATGAAGATATATTTAACATACTCGATACTAAACTCCAGGTTTTCATATATTATATTTGAAAGCAAATCGAACATATTTCGAAGTGATACTTCTTTATGGGCGGTAGAATTAAAATAGGTTAAAAAAGCTTCTAATAAACAAGAACTTATAAGTTCGTATGTGTAAGCTTGATTAAATAAGAGTCGTGTCAGTACTTCTTTTTTAACTTATTAGTATTGTTGACATTTAACAACTTACATACTCGATACTAAACACTAAGTTCGCAAATAATATATTTGACAACAAATCACACATATTTCGAAATAATATTTCTTTATGGGCGGTAGAATTAAAATAGGTTAAAAAACCTTCTAGTAAATAAGGACTCATAAGTTCGTGTATGTAAACTTGATTAAATAAACGTCGTATCGGTACTTCTTTGATCTGACTTATTAGTATCATTGATATTTAACAACTTACTAACATGTATTGTAAAAAAATTATCTGTAAATAGGTTGATATAATACTTATAGATGGTGGGTAATATTTTTTTCCTAAATTGTACACTTTGTTTCAGTTGAAATTTAAATTCAAGTAATACAATTAGTGAGTATGACGACCCTTCGAATAAAATCTCTTTTGCACATATGTTTTTGCATATATGTTTTGATCAGGGTGTAAAGTACTACACCAATTTATCATTTCATCACACTGCTGACAATTACACATTTCATTTGAAGCAACTCATCATTATTTTCAATTTCTTCGTAGCTTAATGTTGTAAACGCTGTACGTAGCTATCTCACATAAAATGTTATATGACAGTTATGATTGTGATGCAGAACATAATGATTAAGCCATAATAACACTTATGTGCCTACCACATAATTGGTTTCGTTTTTTAAACCTTAGAGGTCTATTAAACCTTAGATTGATCATATTTCAGATATCACTTACCTTTCAGTTAAACAACGTTGGGCATAATTGTTTCATTGAATTCAAAAATTTCTTAACGATTTTTACATTTCGCAGTTATGAATGTATTTTAAGAGTAAGAGTTAAAACCTACAACTAACCCTAAAACAAAGGGGTGTAACAGCCGGGCTAATATAATGACAGTAAATCAAAGCAATATATCAAAATAAAATTTAGGCCGAAAATTTTATTACATAGGTAGGCAGGAATACATAAAAATTATATAATTTATTACACTTTATATGAACAATTTTATTGCCCGCCCGTAAACTCTACCTCACAAACACAATAAATAAAGCTAAGCTTACTGGCACTCTAGACGTCCAAAGTAAACTTTCCCTAAACGAAAAGCATGGCTACGTCGTAGTTAAAATTAATCATAAAAGGCCGTAAACGGGAGTAAAATTAACCACATGGGGAGTCCATAAAAACGTTTACGATACAATTCAAAACACTCGACGTCGGTATAATCGCATTTCTGAATCATATAATAAAGAAAATACGTTACTTAGGGGAGGTACAAAAATGCCGGAAAAAGTACTGACCCCGTTCAAAAAGAATTGAAGCAGTTTTTGAGAAAAGAGCGAAGTGTTGGGACTAAACAATTCAAAATTAAAATTTCTAATTCAAAAAAACTACACTCATATTCCATTAAATAGCCAATTTATTGGACAAGATCAAAGTGTTATACAAAATACATAGAAAACGCTCATTACTAGAAAAGTATTATTTATGTGTTACTTGAAATGTGGATAAGCAAAATTTTAATAGGTTTATTTTTTTTACAAATACTTCTTTTTTAAAAAAATAATCCCTCGTTACGAACATATTCTTTTAATTCTAAATAACCTACAGAATTGGTTTGATGACTTGTTCATTCCAAAAACAGTTTCATTATACATTATTGGATGATATCTCAAAATGACAAAACATACTATGGAATAATCTCTTTGTTATAACTTAAATACACTTTTACTACTAATCCGTGTAAAATATATCCAGTTTTACGTTCGGCACACGTTACTAGATTAGTATCTAAAATCGTATTTCTTCATAATTTACGATATGCATTGAGTTATAAATATACAATTATTGAATATATTTGGTGTTCATTTGTAGAAATTAATTATTCACAATTAAATGAAACTACGTGATGTAGTATTATTTCGAAGTAACGGGCAATTAGCAAATTTGCTAATTGCCCATCTGAGGATGTAATATAACTAAACCTAGATCACGTTAAAGAATTTAAATAAAGTAGAAATAATACTACATCACGTAGTTTCATTTAATTGTGGTTATAAATACACATTAAACTTTATTTTACATTTTCTTTGCATAATTAAATAAATTATTAAATGTAACGAGCAATCATTTATAGTTTATTTTAATATTCATTCGTAACATTTTAAAATAATTTTAAGTATCAAACTTTACATTAAAATCAACGATAATAAAATCAGAGTTGATTATAATATAAATCTTATTTAACAGCAAAGTATCTAGCACAATTAAACAACGATACAGCAATGAAACCAAAGCTGGAATTAAAGTGCTGACGAAAGTGCTCAGTTAAGAATTATTGATTTCCACAAGTCGCATAAATCACAAATGTCATTTAAAGTGGATTATATTACAATAAATTTAGTCGCGATGACATCACTGAAAACTAATACTTCGTTCGATGAGGAAAAATAAATTGATTAATGAAATATCGCTAAACAGATTAAACAAGTTACTTAATATTTTAGTGATGGCCAATGCCGTGATCTAAAAATTCTATACATAAATATGTATATAACTTTTAACTAAATCAAATACATACAGTGCCATCAAATTGCATTTGAACAATATCACACTTTTAACAATATGCCCACGAAGAATACGTTCGTAATTATACATATCACTTATTGTTATGAATCTTTTAAAAATTTAACAAAAAACTATTTTGATTGAACTGAATTGACGTAAACGAATTATAAAAAAAAATAATTTTTAACCATATGGATGCGGAAATCATGTGAGATAGGTTTGTAATATTATTTGTCATATTTACAAACCATACGTACCGTGATATGCATTTTTATCCAAAATTATTACGTTTTTCGTAATCGTCTTTAATATAATACAAGGTTTGAAAAAAGCAAAAATAGGATAACAAATGACAATACTTTTTATATTCTGTTAATCTTAACAAAATGTGTTCTTAGAAGCTTCCGTTTTTAAACAGTCAAAATGCTTAGATCTTTAATTAGACAAGAGACGATGATAGAGTTACGACTCTGGGTATCGAGGCATAAAAATCGCTGAGAATATTAAGTTAATATCAATAATATTTTCAAATAACTAACTTTTAATCGCAGTTTCGATCACGCTGATTGCGTAATGAGACAAAGTTACGTTTAGGAAAAACTTTTTTGAATATCGAATTGAAAATTGTTCTTTGACCTGTGAAAAATTGAATAGGTCATTTTTAAATGTTATTTTGTTGTTGCCGGATATTTTTGCAACTACAAATTGCGTTGACGGTTTTTTTTGCTCTGAAAGTTCAGAAACTTCTCCATCTTATTGGATCTTAAAATACCGCCGTTAAAAGTCTACACTACGTAACAGTGACACTCCCTTAAATCAATTTGGCGGACGAACAATGAAAAAAATAAATATACAACAGAATTTAAATAACAAGAAGACGATAATGTTTTCTTAAAAATAGGCTTCATTTTACATTAATCTGGTTTAGAAAGTCGTGCACGAGAAAATTAAGTAGGATTAATTTCAGAATACAAATTTGAAAATATCTTTAGTTAAAGTAATTTCACTTTACAAAAAAGTAATCATCAATAGACGATAGCTGGCGTCTGACTACTATTTTAATAGATGTATGATGAATTATATTTATATATAAATGGTGTTGACATTTAATATCCACAACTAAATGAAACTACGTGATGGGTTTGGATGGGAAACTGGGTATCGTAGTATTTCAACTTCTTCAGGTGGGCCATTGGCAAAGATTGATGAACTGAAGATGTTGTAATACAACGAAACCTAGGTTGTGGTAAAGAACTTAAATAAAGTAGAAATAATACTACATCACGTAGTTTCATTTAATTGTGAACCATAAATTTCTACAAAATTAACGCCAAAAATATTCAATATTCACCATTTAATATATTCGAAATCAATTCACTAACTTTAAAGACCCCAATTTATCGGAAGTATATCATAAGTGTTCGGCATGTCTACTTTGGTACGATATTTTTAAGTCAGTTTTTATTATGTGGAAAATTTTAAAATGTTATTCAAATTACAAATTCAAGATTTGTGCCTGTACTATTACTAATAAAGTCATAAAAACCTTCTTACCAGAATATGGTGACTTTCTCAAGGGCAACATTTTAGAAATAACATTGCGAGCGAATAAAAAAAATTTCATTCGTGGAATTCTTATGCTTTTTGAAACTGCCCATTTCAGTTTGATGCCCCTCATTTGTTAGAATATTTATGTAGAAAACTTTAATAGGATAGAGATGCTATTAAAGTTTTCTGAGAAAATATCTTTCTTTGTGGCATTGTTTTCTTTCTATTGAAAACTTAATATCTATCTCATAGACCGTTTGCTCTCAAATTAAGCAGTTTGTAATGTTAATCCATTACTTATCTCGACGCTTAATTATTTCGAAATTCATTCTTTTGTGACGAGTTTATTTATTCATCTAACCAGCTTTTCTTTATCTGGTACAAAGATCTTTATATCGAAAGCCTAGTCATATCGGTTTTTCTTTGTTTGCTTGATGGGGCAATATATATATATATATATATATATATATATATATATATATATACACCTTTTGCTTCACTCTGTGTTGCTGATGATCTTCGGTGCCACCAGCACAAGTGTTCTACCCAAGTATGTTTTTGGTGACCATATTTCCTTTTTACTTGGGGATCCTAATTAAAAGCCAGATTAGGAAAATATATTCATAGCTAATCTAGTTCTAACTGCGATATTATATTTGATTCTTTAATATCAATAATTTGTTATATTTAATCGGAAGTTCAAAGCATTGTTCTTACAAATCTTGGTTAGATATTTCTATCCGTAAAAATATTTGAAGGATAGAGTTAAGACCACGACTAATGGAGACTTGGGGTCACCATGTGATGTTTTTTGTTAACTTCTTACACCACGTCTCATATCCGTAGATCAGAACGGTTTGTAAATACTTTAAAAGGGAATATTTTGAATTTCAATCTCCGTGTCAGCTTTCATAGAGTTTCACAAAATTTTTCCTACCCTTTGCCATGAATGAAGCGATGTCGTATTCAGTTACTCCTGTCTCTGACTTTTTAATATAACTACGTAGATTTTATGCTGCTTTTTCCTTTATTATTAAAATTATTGATATTTAGATTGTATGGGGATAGTACCACGATAATTTTTATGTACTATTTTTATTAAAGAACATAGTAATCTAATTATATATTAGTTTATTTCATTATTGTAGACACAAGTACATAATTTTATATTCAATTGATTAAAATCAGTGCCCTCACAATCGAAATTACTTTTCACAATTGATATAATAGCGTGAGAAATTACGCGACTGTTATGATAATGATACTAACAGTAATAATCTTAAATATGACGAAACCTCACTCAAATATATCGTAGCCATCGCTCCTATCACGCAGCGAGACGCAATAAATATATTCCTCTATTATCGCCGACAAAACAAAAACACGAACTTATTACGCCCACACAGTTTCGGCTTAGACCCGCCGACATATTTACAGAAAGCTCGTTTGATTATCAAAACAAAACGGTGGGCGCCTGAGCTTTCGCGGGGTAGTCCAGTGATGTCGCGGGGTTCGCGTGCCGTATCGCTGCCCGCCCACAAAACCGAACTTTCGATCTGATATACATATTCCGAATCATGTAAGCAATAATGACGCTACTAAGTTCTTCTACGGCTGCCGCAATGAGAATTCATATAAATGAGCAGAAATTTTGCGGCAGAATGCCTGGGCTTTCCGTCTGTGTCGTTATTTATTTGTCTGTTTCGTTTCGGTGTCTCTTGTGATGTTTATTTTAATATGAGTATATGGTTTTGTTCGGAGAATATATTTTTGATACAATTTTAATAATATATTACCTATTTTTATCAGCATTTCTGTAAAATAAGATAATCATGAAACGCCAGACATGTGTATTCAAAAATTCTTTTTATATTTCATCCGCGACCATGTTTTCACTTTTTTACAGTTTTATGGCTTCTTAGACGGTTCTATAAAAAGTATTTCAACAAAATCTATCTACATTTTTTGCTTTCAACACTCAGAAAATTTTTCAATTCTTTTCCAATTTTTAAACCTATTCTCTCTTTGATAGTCTCTTTTCCGTGTGTGTGTGTCTAAATATATATATATATATATATATATATATATATATATACTGATGGCGTCATTTGGTAGGTATTGTCTGCGTAGGTAAGACAGGTGTATATGATTAGAGAAAACCCTGGCTTAAGATTTGTGTATGGAGCGAGCAAAAAAATGTGTCAATCATTAGTAAAATTTAGTGATTAATAATAAATCATAATGTGTTCATTAGTTAACATTATAAATTATTTCAATTTTAACAGTTTTCAGAATAAACAATTTTAGAAAAAATGTTTGATAAAGAAGTATCTTCTTCAAAAAATATTTTTCAAAGAGTAGCGTATTTTATTTCTCATGCCACAAGACCACGAATTTTTAAGGATCGTTTTGAACATTACTGACAAGTATAATTTAGCTTAAAACCTATGCTTCTAAATTATTTAACGAAACTGTCTCGTTAAACCTAGAGACATACATTTTGACATCTATACAAGAAAAGACAGGTTTTCAATTTAATTTTGAATGTAATTACACAAATTACACACTTAAGTTAGTTATATTGCATAATATAGAACTTGAAGTTTCTTTGGCGGTATTGAAATTATTATAGAAGTGCATAGTAATAAAATGTGCTTTATGAAATGCAGTCTGTTCTCTTAATTCGATGCGTACTAATATTCTATAGTAATAATAGGTAGTTTTGTGGTAACAATAAATGTTTTATTTCCGATACGTGCCTGAAAATCTTTGTTTTTTATCCTAACCTAGGGTTATAAGTGGACGATAATTTTTACGTTCAATGCTATAAACATTAATTCCGTAAAATTATTCCATGTTATAATATATGTAATAGTCAGGTGTTCAAATGCGTATTTCAGTACAGTTAACATACAAAATTAACAAGGAAACATACAAAATTAAATCGACAAAGGGAGATTTAAATCTCCCTTTTATATGACATATGTGACGCGTAATAATAGAGCACTGTACTAGCGATAGTGTCCCAGTAGCATTGTCATGGGATGACAGAGAGTGACAAAAAAAATCTTAGAAGAATTCATTATCACTACCTTTGTTGAGAAATTATAATGCGTGACAATGGAGCACTGAACTAACGGTAGTGTCCCAGCAGCATTGTCACGGGATGACAGAGAATGAAAAACAAATATCATGGAAGGATTAGTCATCACTATCTACGTTGGGAAATGTCTAACGATAAACAATAAAGCATTGTATTAGCGATAGTGTCCCAGGAGTATTGCCATGGAATGACAGAGATTGGCACATAAATACCATAGAAGGATTCGTCATCACTATCTAAGTTGGAAAATGTCTAAAGCGTGACAATAGAGCACTGTATTAGCGATAGTGTCCCAGCAGCATTGTTATGAAACGACAGAGATTGGAACATAAATATCCTGTAAGGATTCATCATTACTACCTACGTTGGGAAATTTCTCACGTGACAATACAGCACAGTACTAGTGATAGTGTTCCTGCAGCATTGTCATGGGATGACAAAGAGTGGCACATAAATATCATGGGAGGATTCGTCATCACTATCGACATTGGGAAATGTCTAACGCGTAAAAATAGAGCACTGTTTTAGCGGTAGAGTCCCAGCATCATTGTCATGTGATGACAGAGAGTGACAAAAAATCTTAGAGGAATTCATCATCACTACCTACGTTGGACAATGTCTAATGCGTGGCAATAGAGCACTGTATTAGCGATAGAGTCCCAGCAGCATTGTCATGGGATGACAGAGAATGGCACATAAATATCATGGAAGGATTTAACATCATTACCTACGTTGGTAAAAAATAACGTGAGACATCTATAGATACGAAATATAACTTGATCTTTGTGCTAAGCGGTTTAAACACATTGATTTCTGCCCCAATATTAAATTGGATTTAGTAGTAAATAAGTGTTTAAAATTAATTTAAACCGAGACCGTCTCGACTCGATACGGATTCGCAGCAAATCCCTGTAAAATAAGATGACGTATTACATCTTAGTACAGTAGCTCTCTCCTAAATCTCTCGAACATTCATGTACGGCGCATCGTTCGAAACGACATTTGCATACAGTGGCACAGCATATCGGCAACGAGACAAATTTGTTATCGAAAACTCAATTGTAGACAATTTTTCGATTTGAATAAAAGGTTCGAATCAATTTTCCCCTGTCGCAGTCGAGGAATGGTGCTGAGTTATTTATATTCTCCTGCCCCCGCTCCTTCGTTCACCCCCTCGCCGCCTTTTTCACCTCCACCCCCTATAGTCTGTTACCCCATACGTGAGTATGATGATAAATATTCGAGAATGAAATATTAAGATTATATCGAGTACGTCTTATTCGTTCGCGTATCATCTACGTAATTTCACGTGAAATATGTATGCGGCTGGTAGCCGGGGTACAAGTTACAGGCGAGCGTAGCTTTAGGGCAGAAAGTGAGATTTGGATATAGTTTTGGTTATGATATTTTTTTGGAAATCCTTTGTAGCTTTCTATAGCTAGTCTTTATAATAGTAGCCATGTTTATATGACTCTATCGTTATCTGCTTATATATCATATTAAAGTCAATTCATTTTCCAGTTTGGGAAATAAAAAGATTCAATACATTTAAAAAAGCAATACAAATAAGAAAACGTTACTTTTGTTTTTTTGTTTATAGATGAAAATATTCGAAATTATTAACATCATAGGCTAAAGTAGTTATAGATTTAAATTCTACGGAATTATTGGGAAATTATTTTTATCAAGTTTTTGTTTGTATCAATGAGTTTCTAAACATATTCGAAAATTTTGGATGTGAAACATCTAATGGGGTGTTTGGATGGGAGTTAAAACGCTTTGATGGCACGTCGCGATGTACGATTCGGCTAGCTTTGCGTCTTGTCGGCAAACAATATTATAAAATTAAAAATATATTTTCAATATATTTTTAAGAAATATTTCTGTGATAAATTATTTCATAAAAATAAAATAACATCAAATTTATATTTTATTATTAACAACCATCTAAAAATTTGTTTTTTTATTTTCACTTCGGTCATATAAAATATTTCAATTGAAAAATTTATATGTTTCACATCTTCCACGCGTCCCATGACGTTTCACAATTTTTTTTAAATTTTATACAGTGATTATGTTATTAAAAATGAACCGTAATGATCTATAATAGAAGTTTTTGAATCAAATATATTTATAAAAAAATTGTAGTAGTATATCATTATGTACGTGATTAAACTAATAATGAACCATTTTAAACTCCCGTTGGCAGGTGGTTAAACCACAATACTGATGATTTCATCATTTAGCTGCTTGTCTATTTGTATATCACAGTACCCTAGTTTAAGACCGATTGCGACACAATTTTACATTAAAAGAAATATTTTTCATTTTTATTTAATTATCTCCCCCCTATATCGATATTAAGAATATTCATTTTATTTTTCATAAACCACGCCGAGTACGATGTAATTGAAAAGATATTTGAAAAGCAATAGAACATGATTGTTATAATATTTTCTGATGCAAGATACAATTTTTCAGAGAGTTTTGCAACGTTTCATATTATTTCAATATTGAAGTTAACGTATTTTTTAAAATCACTCACGTGTCTGTCGGTCTTTCTGTCATAGCTGTTTACTCAGAAACTGAAATAAAATATAATAACCCGCATATGTCTCAATACCTAAAACTTAAAAATATTGCTGGGGAAATTTTAGGTTAGGCAAATTAAGAACTCGTTTTTTTTTAAATCCATATATGGTATGGGTTATCTTTTGAGAGGGCTATTTTTTCGTAGTTTTAGGTATTGGATATTTTTTGGTATATCTTTGAAGGCATTATACCAAAAAATATCCTAAAAAGTATATTGTCCCTTATTTCCGAAACTAATAAATTTAAAGTTATTAAAAAATAGAATTTTTAGAAACTTGAACAAAGGTTATACGAAAACCTTTGCTATAATTCTAGATGCCATAATATTTTAAATATTCACCACGTATTTACATCAGTGAAGGATATGGTGGACCATATATTTAAGTTGTAAAAAATTAATATTTGCAAATAGTTTAAAAGGAATACTATGTACCTTTAACTGTTTATAAGAGCCTAATTGTGTACGGGACCCTCATAGTGCTAGTTCTACTCGCACAGCACAGGTTTTTTTAACTATCAGTTATTACTTTAAATTTTACGTAATTTAAAAGTATTTATGTAGAAAAATATTCTCTCTTTTCTGCACTCAAAAGAAATATTTGCATGAATAAATTTTTATCCGCAAATTAGGGATTTTTCCAAAAAAGGTATCAGGAATTCCAGAATGTTCTACAGATATTGAAGTGCGCTCGATTAATGACAGTTTATACTAAATCTTTGGCATTACATAAAATAAGTAAACAGTAATTTCCTTTAATTAAGCATCGTAATGTACGTTTAATTGAACGCTGAATTGGATTCGTCTAAAGTATCTCCAAGAAAGTGCTCGGTCTTGAACTTCTCGAATTAAATTTCATCTTTCTCGTAGGACACCGTTTATTCAATCATCGTATGACATAAATAAAATATTGATGCCTGTTTTTATATAAAGATATTATTTCTTTGATGTTATTACATCAAAGAAATAATATCTTAATATAAAAACAGGCATCAATATTACGACAGTGGAAGAATTGGAAATGTTGCTATAATATTGTTAATCTATTTTAATGCTATCATTTAAAATATTATTTATATTCATTCCTTTTGAAGAAGCTTACACTAAATAACAAAAGTGGAAGAATTGGAAATATTGCTATGATATTGTTAGAAATATTGTTAATCTATTTTAATGTCATCCTTTGAAACAGGTTATTAAAATATGAACGAAAATGAAGCTTTATATTCATTCCTTTTGAAGAAGCTTACACTAAATGACAAAAGTGGAAGAATTGGAAATATTGCTATGATATTCTTAGAAATATTGTTAATCTATTTTAATGTCATCCTTTGAAACAGGTTATGTAAAATATGAACGAAAATGAAGCTTTATATTCATTCCTTTTGAAGAAGCTTACACTAAATAACAAAAGTGGAAGAATTGGAAATATTGCTATGATATTGTTAGAAATATTGTTAATCTATTTTAAAGTCACCCTTTAAAACATATTATGTAAAATATGAACGAAAATGAAGCGTTATATTCATTACTTTTGAAGAAGCTTACACTAAATAACAATAGGGGAAATATTGCTACGATATTCTTAGAAAATTGTTAATCTATTTTAATGTCACCCTTTAAAACATATTATGTAAAATATGAACGAAAATGAAGCGTTATATTTATTACTTTTGAAGAAGCTTACACTAAATAACAACAGGGGAAATATTGCTACGATATTCTTAGAAAATTGTTAACCTATTTTAATGTCACCCTTTAAAACATATTATGTAAAATATGAACGAAAATGAAGCTTCATATTCATTACTTTTGAAGAAGCTTACACTAAATAACAACAGGGGAAATATTGCTACGATATTCTTAGAAAATTGTTAATCTATTTTAATGTCACCCTTTAAAACATATTATGTAAAATATGAACGAAAATGAAGCGTTATATTTATTACTTTTGAAGAAGCTTACACTAAATAACAACAGGGGAAATATTGCTACGATATTCTTAGAAAATTGTTAATCTATTTTAATGTCACCCTTTAAAACATATTATGTAAAATATGAACGAAAATGAAGCTTTATATTCATTACTTTTGAAGAAGCTTACACTAAATAACAAAAGTGGAAGAATCGGAAATATTGCTAAGATATTCTTAGAAATATAGTTAATCTATTTTAATGTCACTTTTTAAAACAGGTTATGTAAAATATTAACGAAAATGACGCATTATATTCATTCCTTTTGAAGAAGCTTACACCAAATAATAACACAATCATAATAGTATCTTGTTATAAATTTAAACATAAAGGTAAACTATACGTTAAATTCCGTAAACGTAATAAACGTTAACTTCCATAAACGTTAAATTCAAGTACAAAATATTTTAGTATAAAAAATAAGTAATGAAACAAAAGTCAAATAACGTCACTAAAATTAAAATCTGCCAATAAAGGTCCCGCAGGAAAATTTAATTATTTTTATAATATTGTTATACAGAGCTATTAATTACAATTAGGCAATACTTTTCAAATAATATTTTAATATCATATCTAATGTTTCAACGGTGGTATCGCATACTCTAAATTATAGCTACAAATGCTCTAATTAACGTAGTCATTGTAGCTCTTCTTCCCATGGCAACCATAACATTTATTGCCCTTACATTCCGTTAGTATCCACGCCTCTTATTAATAAAACTACTTTCTCATTATAAATCTAATAACATCACGAATCGAATTATTTATTGTGAAATTTCTTAGAAAAGAATATATCTCGATTTTTATTATAACTTGTAAATATATAATTGTAATGTAAATGATAATAAAAATATAATATATTTTCTCCGATATTAAACTCCGACTCGGAGCATTTTGCTTACTCTCGATCCAAACTACAAAAGTGTGTTATACACATTTCAAAGCTCACTTTTTATAACTCCGTCATTATAGATATTAAAAAAGTTAACTGCTCGTTAAATTGCATAACATTTACTTTAATTATATATTTTATAACATCAAATTTGTATGTCCATAAAGTTTAATATGTGTGTCGACCTGTCTGTTGCATTTATAAATAGCGATGGAAATATTATCCTTGTCAATTTTTGTTATATAAATTATTCTGTTCTTATGTGAAATATGGAATATTGTTAAAATTCTGTGGGCGTCTTGTAGTGATATTCATCACGACAGAGACATCCCATCTATGGCAGCCATTGTCATATATTTATGAGCCACATTAATATTATTACCGTTTAATTTGTCATCGTTGTTTAAATGAAGTTTATTTATTTATGAGACGTTTAAGATAATTAAGATTTAAAAAAAACTATAAGAAACAAGATTCACAAAAGGTTTTGGACTACATAATTTATTATAATATAACTAGTTATAGTGATGTATTTTAAAATAAGTTTCTATTGTCAATATAGATAATTAATGATGTGTTAATAAACATTCATAGTGATTATTTGCAGTATTGGATGAAAAAATCAAAAGGTACACATAAGAAAAAATATTTTAACGTTAATAATGTTAAACGCGAGGCATTAAAATAGTGATTTTTTTTTAATAGTGAAAAAGTACCTATATACTGCAATATTATTACTGAATTATTAAATTAATTTCTTTACACGCATAAACAAACTAATTAAATTTTGGGTTATGAAACGAGAGAAGCATTAAGTTTAGATAAAAATAAACGAATATACAAAAAACCTGCCAAGGATTCAAGTTCCAAACACATTTCGCCATTATTAACATTTAAGAAAACCTTGATTAAACTAGTTACGGATATTCATTCGTAAATATTAGAAAACCTAATGTCTTGATTAAACTAGTTACGGATATTCATTCGTAAATATTAGAAAACCTAATGTCTTGATTAAACTAGTTACGGATATTCATTCGTAAATATTAGAAAACCTAATGTCTTGATTAAACTAGTTACGGATATTCATTCGTATAAATTAGTAAACCTAATATCTTGATGATGATCTTGTCGTCACAACTTAAATACCATATCATTCCTAAATACCCTACCATAAATTTTATACCTGTGAATGATTCACATGTATAAAATATAGCGCATATTTAAAAAATATAAGGTTTATCATAATAACAATACATTCCCTGTAACATCCTAGTTAGATTTGTCAACGTTATGTTGGTCATAATTTTGGACCAAGTAGTTTTGGAATATCCTTTTAAACATGCGATTTAAAAAAAATTATATTCCACATGGTATTAATTTTTTTTTAAATTGACACCTTTTTTACCCCTCTTTACTTAATACATGAATAATTTTAAAAAGCTGGCTAGTGCAAAATTTGTAGGTTAATAACATGTATTACTGTGCCAAATTTCAAGTTTATATGTCACATTGTTTCTGAGAAAATCCGTTGCGGTTATACAATTGTGATAAATGCGACGTCTACTATAGTTTCGTGGGCTTAAAAATATGGGGCATATCTCAAAAATCACGACGTCCAGAATAATGGTTGTAGTTTTCCCATAACCTTTACGTTGACTTCTTAAAAACCCATATTCTTTTATAATTTGAAGTTGAATAGTCTGGAAATAAAAGGTGGCTGGAACATATCCTTTTCGCATATTTTTCTGAATATCTCTAAAAATATAATACCAAAAATTGTGAAAAAAATATTTTCGGGAGCCTTGTATCTAGCCATTTTAAATAATATCGAAGTAAAAAAAACAAATACTTATTATGAGTTCTCTAAAATATACAAACCAATATTTTCGAGTTTCATATATTAGGATCACTACTATTACTATCCCAAATTTCAGGTTTTTTCGTCGAGAAATTTCTGAGCAAAACGGTCGCACCGGATAGATGATCAGACACGCGAGTGACTTCATAAGAATTTTATTTTTCCTTTTAAAGTACTGAATCCTAAAAAAAACGAATGAATAAAATCACAACTAAGTGAAACTACGTGATGTAGTATTATTTCTACTTTCTTTAGAAGAACATAAATTAAAGAAAGTAGAATAATACTACATCGCGTAGTTTCACTTAGTTGTGATTTTATTCATTCGTTTTTTTTAGGATTTCATTTAATTGTGAATAACGAATTTCTACAAAATTAACGCCAAATATATTCAATAAATAAAACCACACTTGTATATATAATTGCATTTGGACACTAATTAATATGTGTGAAGATTAATTATGGATTCTGTCCCAGAATAAATATTCCTTCAAAACGAGATAACGGAGAAACATGAATAAGATTGAAGGCAAAGAATTGAAATGATGGCATCTAATTTAACTTGACCGAAGTAAACATAAGCATCATTTTTCATGGCTTCTGACGTCGATATTTTTCTAAGCCAAGCTTAAATATGGCTAATATCTCAATTAGACCTCGAATGGTAAATTAAAATAAAAATTAATTTAAAAAAATTATATCGACTTTAAAATGTAGGATGTGCCTGCACAACTTTAAGTAACGAAAAAAATAATAAACAAAAATACGAATAACTAAAAAGGAAAAAATTATAAGTATTATAATATGCACAAAATCAATCCAAAATCAAAGTCAAAATTAGGTACTAACCTAAATAGGTATGTTAACAAATTTTTTTGAGGTTGGTGCCAGGCAACACAAGTTTTTTTTGTTTTATATTGTTTTAGTATGTACGTTTGATATGCCTAATAACCGGATTGCGAAAAAAAATTGCAATCCCATTGTTAGTTTCTGAGAAACACGTGAACAAACATATATACATATATATATATATATATATATATATATATATATATATATATATATATATATATATATATACTCTTACGAAATTTTGTAGATTTGTTTAGAAGACCTAGTAGTACTAACGTATATGAATATTTTGTAGTTCCAATAATATTAAATACATACGGGTCGAATCGACAACCTCGTTCTTTTTTGAAGTCGGTTAACTAAAATGCAAACCTAATACAAAACTACAACCAAATTTTGAAATGAAATAATCGCAAATTAACCCCTAAACGAAGATGGCGCAATAAAAGAAATTTCCCTACCACACAGTTCACACTCCATCAAACAACAGGAAGTTACATTCAGAAGCCTTTAAACTGTAGGCACCAGCCTACATCCGGTCTAGACAAGATTACGCGCCGTCGCAACGACCGCTAAGCGGTATTCCAATACGGGATGAAATGGCTCGTATTGGTTTTGTTGCCAAAATTTACGAAGCATCTGTAACTGTCTGTCTATAATGTATTGTTTGTAGTATAATGTATTGTATTGTATATATAGAATACATTAATATGTACATAAAATCAATGCCATTTTCTGCCACATATATAAATCATTTTCGATAGGTAGTCTGTCTCGATATTAGCTTGTTTGTTACCAAGTTAGGTACTGAAAACTTTCATATTGTGGTAGTGAGGTGTCTGCGGCGGTTTTGCCGTCAGGTATCATGGCTCCTGAAGGGTGACCCTACTCAATATGGTTGACAGATACAGGATCCCAAAACTGATAAAGGTATGGGGAGGGATCGAGGGTGGTAATTTAGATAGAGCAGTATTCGGACATACTGTACATCTTCATGAAATATATCTGAAATGTATATTCATAAGAGTGATAATTATATTACATATCAAACGGACATATAATATCAAAATGTGTCTGAAAATTTTCCAATATTGACGATATATTATATATTTCATGAATAATATAGAATATAGATAGAGTAAATAGTGGCTAAGTTCTTTAATGTGCATCTTGCTCTCAAAAAACATGCGGGTGTGCAGAGTCATTTAAATATTACAGTTCGAAAAAAAGAGTTAAAATTTTATTAACGTTCCATCAGAATAAGAAAATATACTAGGGAAATGCCTATTTACAATTTTGAATAAAATTATATTCACAAAAAAATATTATGTAAGACAGCCAAATTAAATTTCGCAGTTCCGTCAAACGTCCAAACCCGTTTAGTGAAGCGGGTCCATCTGAGGAGAAATTTATTTTATGTGAGATAAAACTATGGCAATAAAAATTATTTTATGCGGAAATCAAATAAATTTTGAGATTCCGACGAAAAAACAAGCCCTATTGATGAAACAAATTCGTTTGAGTAGAAACTTGATTTTGTAAAACGTAAAACTATGATTCCAAAAAAAATGTTTTATGTGGAGATCAAATTACATTTTTCAGTTCCATCAAAGAGAGAAACCCTTTTAGTGAAACGTGTCTATTTGAGGAGAAATTTTATTTTGCGTGAGTTAAAACTATATTTAAATATTTTTTATGTAAAATATAAAACAACAAGATACGTAATTGGGGTTTTAAATACTTTATTTATATAATTAATGTTTATATATTTTAATAATTTTGTTTATATGGATTTATTTCCAAAAATAGATAAAATACCTGTTAATTAAGCATTAGGATAACTTGGCTTCGCGGAGATACGTACACACAGGTGTTTAAACATTTAAGGGTACATACAGGTGTTTAAATATTTAAGAGTTTTCCGATTCCTGAGGATCTTTAAAGATGGCGCGATTCGTTTCCGGTCTAATGAAACTATCATAATATTCATTTAACATATTATTAACTTATTGACATAAGCAAAACAACAAATTGTTATTCTACCTACATGAATTATATTAATTTATTAATAAACATGCAGATACATTTCTTCGTGGTACTAATATTCTACATGTGCGAATTGGTGGATAGGAACTTATATAATATTTCTCTACACGATATAAACATGCCAAATTGATGGTTACTTGATTGCAGTGTTTTTAGGAAACAAATATGAAAGAAAAAACAAGGGTGAAAAAAAAACATTTCGCTTGTATCGTTTACTATTTCACACTTAACAATTGTTTAAAAGAATTTAGTATTTAAGTACAGGATAATAGAACTTCATAAAAGGAGATCTAAAGTCGACCTTATTGACATTGCCTCAAATCCAATTAAAAAAATTAAAAAAATAGTATGCAGATATGTGAATTACCTTTTCTGCTTCAAAATTAGAATTTTTGGTTATTTTTAAAATAATATTTGGTTTTGGATGCTTTGTATAAATTTGAACTTAATACCTAATTTCACTTACGAGCTAGACGTTTCTAATTGGCAGACGGATGGGCAGACGGATAGTGTTGCCATAATAGGGTGCTGCATTCAGTCTTTAGGATACATACCCCTAAAAGTCTTTTAAGTACGAGTAGAACTAACACTACGAGGGATTAGTATATTTAAGCAAGTTTAAACATTTAAGAGTACGTAACATTGTTATTTAACTATTTACAAACGATAATATTATTTTTCATTATCTTTGATATAAGGGATGTTGCTATAGTTTTCCGGTGAACTATAGATAAATTTTTTTTTTTATTATATGCTGTTTTTTCCATAATTTCTATTTCTACAATTTTGGAGGTAGGAAGGGGAATCTATTTTTGTCGACTTTATCTCTGACATTATGTTAAATAAAACTTAAAAATAAATAATTTGTAAGTCTTTATTACTTGCTGTTTAAGAATATGTGGAATAAAAAAAAATTAAATGTGCATATTTTTGAGTGTTAATCAATATATGATTGGAAATGCTAAATATTAAGTCCTTCGTCAAACCGTTTCAGACAAAAACGGCGTGAACTGACGATAAGCACGCTATTTGAAATACAATTTTGTTTATTTCATTTGCCCCTCTAAAATTTCCATGTGAATTTAACCATTGACATATATGCGAGTAAATATATTTCATTGTTATGTCAGATTTCCTGTTTCTATGAGAAACGAGTTTCTGAGAAAAAAAACGGTTACTGCAGACGAAGAGACGGATATATGAGTGAATTTATATGGGTTTCATATTTTTCTTTCGACGTGCGAAATCCTAATAACGTAAATACTCACATAACATTTCTTTTCATAGACACCCAAAATAGGTAGTACCCGTATTATGGTACTAAAATATAAAACGGGTACTAATATTCTACTTCTTACATAATATAAAATGGACTATTAATAATGACACGACAATTCTAATCCAAAGTTTTCGAAGTTTTTACGTGTTTATATTAATTATACTAGAACTTTACGCAATCTTTCAAAATATAATTCGTGTGTGAGAGAGATAAGGGCGTACAATTTTCTTATTATCTCTGCCAATAGTAGTAGTGGAAAACAAATAGCCTATTTTCTATACTCCGTAACTATGTATCGTAACCTGCTATGACTAGAGTTGTGTTAAGTATATAAGAGATTTTGTAACTTAAATTAAGCATTAAATGAGTAAGACTCGAAACATTATCCCACTTTTCTGTCACAAATTATTATCAATAGTTCAAATTTCCGTTTAAGAATTTAATAAAAAAACATACGACGTCTCTTAAATCAACCTAACGAGAGGAGTAACTGTAAAAGTAATATCGTCCCAACGTGAAAAATCTGCCTCACAAATGCGCTTCGCCCGACGAATCGGACTTAATCTCTAACGATGCATGAGACGAAGTGAAGTCTGGAGCCAAATACAATATGGAACATTAATATTTGCCAATAGCAGCGATGTTAGATGGCGCGTGCGGCGAACTGCCTGGCTGACTACTGTGTGCCTTTTGTTTCGCTTTTAGGAGAAGAAAATTGGATTTCAAGTACCGTTAAGTCTGCGCAATTGCGTGTGCTGCTTTAGTGCGGCAAGTGCGGGTTGAAGGGAGCTAAAGTCATGTTTTTTAATAATTCTTTCTTCTTTCAAACTTTATAGTGATTTTTGGCTTTAAATGTTGTTCGTAACCGCAGTTAGCTGAGATAATATTGTTTAAAGCAGAAAAAGTTTGTGTTTCAGAAATTGTTTAGTTATATACATTGTAAAAGTAATTCTTAGCGTGATTTTATGAGGTATACTCTACTAATATTAATAAAATATATGGAAATATAGGTTATAATTTTAAAAAAATCGTTCTAACATAGTAAGCGCCTCCCAAATTCTATCTTAACTTGAAACAAATGAGAAACTTTACTGGAATGTAAACAGTATATAAATTTATGCCAAACTAATTGTGACTGATGAAGTAAATGGTACATAAATACGTGTTAAGTTGGTGGTAATTGATGATGTAAGCTGTACATTAATGTCAAGTTGATGTTGGTAAATGAAGAAAACGGCACATCGTTTCGTAACAATTGATGGTAAGAGACGAAGTGAAGAATACCACCATATAATAACCAACGTACTAAGCAGTACATCAATATCAAGCTAGTGTGGACGAACAAAGAAAACAGTATATTTATTGGCGTCAAGCTGATGGTAACTGACAAAGTAAACAGCACAAAATTCATGTCGAGCTTACAACGACGTAAACAATGCATCGATCGTATTAAGCTAATCATGACCGACAAAGTCAACAGCACGTCGATTCGTGTCAAGCTGACGATGACCAAGGAAGTAAAGTATAAATGGATTCATGTCAAGCTTATAGTGATCTATGAAGCAAACAGAACATCGATTAATGTGCTGACGGGGACCAATGAGATAAACAGTACATCAACTCATGACAAGCTAATTGTGACTGTCAAAATAAGAGCACGTTGATTCGTGATTCAAGCTACGAACGCCAAGGAAGTAATCAAGGATCGTAACCAAGTTGACGGTAGTCAAGGAAATAAAGTGTACATTGATTCATGTCAAGGTCACAGTTTTCAATGATGTAAACATCACATCAATTTATGTCATTTTGACGGTAACTATCGAACTAAACAGCACACTATTTTATGTCAAGCTGATGATGATCGATTAAGTAAACAGCACGTCACTTCCTGTCAAAGTTACGGTGACCGGCGCTGTAAATAGTACGTCGATACGTGTCAAGCTTCCGGTGATCAACGAACTCAAAGTTTCAGTGATTATGTATCACGGGCTATTGATTACTGATCAGCTAGCAATTGTGAACGAAAGTTGGTTGCATATATGTACACTATAAGAAGAAAAAGAAATTACATACTCTAATATTAATTACGAAGTATTTGCGGAAAAGTTTACAAAAAAGTTTATGAAATAATTACAAATACATATGTTTGTCGAGAGCACGATATAACATAGGTATAAACAAAAAAAGTTGATCACTCAAGCCTTTGCCGTTTGAAAGAATTTTAAAAGACAGTAATTATCGGAAGAGTCCCAAAAATGGAGAAGTAAATATGACATTTTTACGAAAAATAATGGCAGAAGAATATTAAAATGAAAGATTATAAATTCTATTTTGGTGCTTACATTTCTAAGCAGGAACTAACTTGAAAACAATAAGAAAGAGGGGCAGGTGACCTGCAAAACCAAAGGTAATAAAAATATATTGGAAATATATTTTGTTAATGCATACGCTCTTGCTTTTTGCAACTATTTGTTACTGTATATAAACTTCAAAATTTAAACCCTTTCTTCCACTCGCCTCGTCTCTGCTGCAACAGTAAATGGCTGAAGTTCTTGCCATACATGCCTGAACAATTTTGTCTTGTTTACTTGCTTCTTTCCCTGACATCAACTGTTTGCTTTGTATACACTTGCCCTGTCCTTGCAAGTCACGCTCGCACGCTACGTTAGTAGTACCTACTTGATGCTACTCTTTTCGTTAGCAAATAAATATTCTGCAGCACATGTCAACTCGAGCGTATTATTGTGCATTGTCGGATGGATGAGTTATAAGAATTCCAAGGCTATTTTTAAAATGTTTCGTAAAGTAGCTCTAGAAGTATTATTGGAAATGTCTACAGTAAGCAAATTCATCTCTCTACTTCCGGAATGTGTTAATATGGCGAAATATAATATGAATATTTGTTAATAGTTTAATAGAAATACTATGTATCTTCAAATGTTTAAACTTTTATATATATCTACGCATGTATAGAACTGTGGGAATACAACTTTTAGTTGCAATTAACGTATTTGAATTAAATGAATGTTATTTTACGAAATTAAGCGAATTTTTATTGGATAGAGATACACGAATAATTTTTTAATTTATGCAAAAGCTATGTTTTTGATTTATCCAGTTTTGGTATATATATATGTATATATATATATATATATATATATATATATATATATATATATATATATATATATATTTATGATGGTATATCTTTACAAACACGGTCATTAAAAAGTAAATGCGTTTAACACATTTAAGCTATTGTAACTTTGGGTATTATGGTTGACCATAAGCAGGATATAAAATTGAAAACGGTTTAAATATGTAAGACCAATAAAATGTTATTATTTGAAAAAGCCAAAAATTTATTAAAGCGTTTGGGATTTTCCAAAATTTTTATTTTTAATGAAAATATTATTCTTTCCTAATCCCTCATAATCAACAAAATGTTAACATCACAGGTTATCATGGAAAGGGCCCCATATGGATTATTATTTAGGTATGTCTTATTAGTAATATATTTTGTTAATACATACGTCCCCTATAAAAATTAACAAAATGGTTATTTGGAATAAAGTGTCTTATGTATAGTTAAGTGGCTTAAATATAAATGTATATTGAGAAAAAGTGACTGGTATAATAAGGCTGAATTAGATCCAAAAGTTATTTTAAAAAAAATATATGTAAATATATATATATATATATATATATATAAATATATGTATGTATATATATATATATATATATATATATTTATATATATATATATATATATATATATATATATGTATATATTACGAGCTATCGTTATGTGTAATTATTACTTAAGTGTTACTAAAGTTGATAATAAGCAAAACGTAGAAACAATATATCTGCTCTGACTTCATTATTTGGAAGAAACGGCGTAAAAAACAGCATAAGTAAATGATTAGAGAAATACAAAATGCTTAAAAATTGTAATGTGAATCGTGTGAAAAATAAAACCTTAATTATAACGATATTTATCATTTATTTTTAATATTTTTTAATTTCTTGGTAATCAGTAAAATTGAAATTAAAAAAACGGTTCAAATTAAAAAAAAAATTATTGTCTTATCCAAAATAGCCGTTGCAAGTTTTTTCGAATAAAATTAAATTTTATAAACTGGCTTTAGACGATAGAGTGAAAATATGGATATAATTAAAATTATGAATAACGGTTTTTCACACTAATATAATGAAAAATCATATCCATCTGTCGGTTTTTTTTCTTTTTATATAATTTTGTAAGAGTAAAAAGAATATACGTTCCAACACCCATTTCGGCAAGTTTATTTCATATCTATTACATCGTTAAGTAAAAGTTGGGAATCGTTTATTTTAATTTTTTTAAATCTATGTTTATTTTCAGTTTGGCTCGCTTATAAGTCTTATTGTCTTTTAACAGGCATTACGAGGTTAACATAATTTTTTGAATCCATAATTCCGTAACAACATTTTTTTAATATAAAAATTTAACTTAACGACATGTCCATGTATTGAATATATTTGGCGTTAATTTTGTAGAAATTCATTATTCACAATTAAATGAAACTACGTGATGTAGTATTATTTCTACTTTCTTTAAGTTTTTACCACGACCTAGGTTTCGTTGTATTACAACATCTTCAGGTGGGCTATTGGCAAAAAATGATTCTTCTAAATAAATTCTTTGCTAATAGCCCACCTGAAGATGTTGTAATACAACGAAAACTAGATCGTGGTAAAGAACTTAAAGAAACTAGAAATAATACTACATCACATAGTTTCATTTAATTGTAGACATGTACATGAATTGGATATTATGAGATTCTTGGTAAAAACCAATTGTTGTAAAATATGTTACAATAATAATAGCTTTGGATAATTAATTCGGTTGAATACAAAAAAATACGATTTCTAAAGAGTAATTCTTATGAAACAATACTAAAACCGAATGCAAAGAGCAATGGTTTTACAATACGACAGGTACGTAAAAATTTACTTTAAAATAAGAATAAATATATTATTGACTTATCCTAAATAACGATAGCAAATGAATTGTCTCTTTTTTAGAATGGAAAAAAGGAAATCATTTTCACATCGATTCTACTAAACTATAAAGGAACAAAGAGGCGGAAAACGCTAGTTGTCGCGAGGGAAATGACGTGAAATATAATTTCAATAAAATCCATATTACGTATACATATATAAATACATCAAATCATAATACGTATTCCATAGAAATGTATAACGATTCCTCGATCTATTCACGTGATATAAACTCTTGAATGAGCCAGCACTAGTGGAAGGAACGGAAGCTCTTATTCCCATACGTTCATTGCTTCGTCACTCCACCTTCCTCAAGGGCGTCTCGTTAAATTCAATGAAAGGATTTCCAGTAATAGGTACCCTAATAAGATCGTTTCAATTGGTTGTGAAACTTTTCATGGCTTATTGGCTATTGAAAGTGTGTTTGGAAAATTATGAGGCATTGTAGGGAGCGAGTGGGTTGAGCATGTGAGCTCATTTAAATCGTAGTAGCTAATGGAAGTTGTATCATAATATACTCCGCTCGTGTATGACATAATGTTCCATTCATGGTTGTAATTATATAATTATTTTGAATACGCCTATTTTATCAGCCAAATCGCTCTTGCTAATATTAGGCAAGTTTATTGCCCTGTATATTTTTTATTTAATTTATGTGATGAGGTTATGAAGAGTATTTGATTGATTTTTAGGATTCAACAAAGAACTCTCATAGTTTTGCCATATTTATCCGTCCACATCCGTCTCTCGCAGCCTTAGGATTTCAACAGATTTAGACCCATCTGCACAAAATTTTACAAGTAGATACTTCTAGTGGGAATTTCAATTAATGGATGTGCGTGTGTGTGTGTGTATGTGGAGAGACGTTTTTGAAGTGAAACTTCGTTAGGCGCGATGAGAGTGAAATATCAAGATCGAATTTCGTACAACGTTTAGTTGTAAAGTTAAGAGTATACAACGTTTAGTTGTGACGTTCAATGGAATGAATCTTTCCAAGAAGGACGGAAAATAGGTTCATAGCTAACAACCGAGAGAGATAGATGAACACGATAGAATAAGATACAAGTGTACGCATGCGCGAAAATAAACAAAAATGGCGCACCCTACTGCCATCAGCTGTTTTATACGTTATGTGTGTCAAAAGTGAACTGTCAGAATTTTTTCTATTTATTTATCTATTTATGATTGATTTATTAGGAATTTCGCATGTAATTCATCCATTGCAAGACTGACATATGTACTTTATTTATTTATAAATCCGCAATATGTACGGGTTGCACATATAGTTGCTATAAATATAATTTACAACTGGAATTATACATCCCGACTTCTTTCATTTGAATTTAGCCTTGTTTTGGTACTGGCATCGAGGTTATTTTTAATTGACAATTGTCTATGTAAATTTATATGATGATTTTATTAGAAGTTTACGTCGATTTGTAATGATATTTTATTAATTTTCCTGGAGGATCTTAAAATATTTTTATTACGAATTTAGTACAATCTGTGGAATTACACTTAGTATATTTTCTCTGTCTCTCTCTCTCTCTCTGCCGTATTACCCTTACTATGTACTTACAAATCGAGTTTTCGTTGTACTAAATTACAGACGCTCGTGTTCTTTTTATATTTATGTAATTAGATATATCTTAAGATGAGGATTAAGATGGTCTTAAAGATAATATTTTCGTAATTAGATATATCTTAAGATGAGGATTAAGATAGTCTTAAAGATAATATTTTCGTAATTAGATATATCTTAAGATGAGTATTAATGTAATTAGATATATCTTAAGATGAGGATTGAGATAATGTAATTAGATATATCTTATGTAATTAAATATATCTTAAGATGAGGATTGAGATAGTCTTAAAGATATATCTTAAAGATAATATTTTCGGCTAATTTACGAGAAGAGATGCTCATAATATATAAAATGTATCTCTATTTCTTTACATATATTAATTATATACAATAGAAGTATGTATCAGATATAAATCAAGAAATACGTTAATTACAGAACCCTAATTTATGCGTATATCAACAAGGAGTTGACCGGTTCTTTTCCATGTGTGTAAATATATAATAATAATAGCTTCTACGAGTAACACTAGGATAGCAACCTTTTTCTATCATACATAATGGTTGGCTGTAAGAGATTTCCTCATAGCAATAAGTCCGCCACATATATTAACTGTACATAAATAAATAAATAATATATATGCATTTCTAATATTTTTCATATAACGAAAATGAAGAAAATTTTAGAGAACAATTTAATATAATTCCCCGTATATGGAAAGCGAAGGCGAAATTTATTCTTTTCGCGCATAAGTAGAGAATTGTTGGAAACGTCACACACGTTAACAGTAAATTGAAGTTTTATATATATATATATATATATATATATAAATATATATATAGCAACATATGAGAGAAAAAGGAAAGAAAAAATTCTAATCACTTCTCTTATTCTGAACGAAAGTTGTTTTTTCTCTAATCTTGTCTTTATACATGAAATTCTAAAAATCGTGGAGAACCTGATAACTTGGTCTTTTAATTGATTACGATGAATAAAGCGAAGTAAAAGTCATATGCTTTACTCGCACCCTCAAAACATTTTTGTAGGAACATTTTTGAGAGAAACATTTTTGCGAGTGAACTATTTAGAAAAACTATAAAAAAAAATTAAAAAATGCTCGAAAAATTAAACATGTGTAACAGAAAATAGACGGTGTAACAGAAGTGAAACAATATTTTTATGCATGTTGTAAAATACAAGAATGCTTTGAAATACAGTATAAAAAGATTATAAATTAAATTACGGAATATGAAAATTAAATCGAATTATGAATTAATTAAGAAAGATACTGCACTGTGCACTGTGTCATATCACTTTCGCTAATGTATTACAGCTTATTTCTTTTTCAAATTGGTACGCACCCTATGAAATTTCACTACCAATATACCAATGTTACCCCGATTATTTGCAAAATAAATCATGGGTGGCTTTTATAACTGTCCCAAACAAGTTTAAGTAACAGTTTGGTTTTTCAGTGAAATAAAGGAAAATATTGAAAAATTAACTTTTGCTAAAGTACAAATTTTTCCTTAATCGTTCAGTATTAAGAGTGTTAACTGGTTAGTCTTTAACTATACTTAATTTTTTTTTCTACTCAAAACCGCTCATTTTGCCTAGTCTCTTTGCATCAACGTTTTATTTATTTATACCTCTAGGCTACATTCCATTATATTTCGTTTCACGACTGCGATAGGTTTATTATACCCATACGTATGAGGTCATCCACTTGCTCGGGGGCTCTGACTTCGAAATATTTTCTTCTATCGCAAACAATTTTTTTACAGCCCGCCCGCAGCTAAATTAGTTATCGTTTTGATTTAAGAAATATTTTCTTATTAGCCAAACGTCATTATTTTATTGTAAAGTAATAATGAATGTCAAATTTAGGTAATAAAGTAGAAACTACAGCATATTTATTACACGCCATTCGTGTAGTCTATTCATATTTAGATTAAGCGTGAACATTAGATGACTCTTTAGTCGAAGTAAGCCTCTAAATAGTGGACATAATAAATCGGTCAAAAATTCTTTTCTTAAATCTAACAAAATTATATTTCTAAATTTAGATTAATCTATTGGATAATTATCAAACCATAGGAAGGTTCGTATTTCTTGCCCAAGTTGATGACCCGATATGTTAGCCACAAGGTTAATTGCAACGTTAGCCTTTATTGATTCCAGAATTTCATCATCTCTCAAGGGTGTTTCATAAAAAAACGCCCATAATATCCTGTCTCACTTTTCAACGCGTATTCTAATTGACAAATTGGCCTAAAGTTTCTTATTTATACTTTCATGCCGCGCCACATTAAACGAGTCACGGTCAATTGTAAAAAAAAAATGATCAGGGCCACAAATTATTTAACTGATCGAAAGCAGCAGGAAATATATAATTGCCCTTATCTGATGGTTTTTTATTGGCTATATTGAAAACAACGCCCGGCATAATATGTCTTAATTCAGAATTTAACTCTCGCGACTTAACTTTTAATTAAAGGCCAATTAATTTTAACGAGGCTGCCATCGGCAAGACGTTATTGAATATCAATAGTTAAATCGACGTTAGCGACACGACTATTCCTGTTGCGATTGTATGATAGGAGGAGGCCGGTTAATGACTTGATTCACGATTATAGAGTTATTACAAGAATATATATTTATGATTATTGTTAATTTTGCCGTGTAGTTTTAAGTTATTAATTTTATGTTATAGTGGATAAGGGGATTGTGGGCGTGGTGTGTTATTGAGATAAAATTATATTTTTGTTGAGAATTAAAAAAACATAATAGCGTCACTAATTACAACATTTGTCAATTTATTAGTGGCTTGTCGTAGCTTTGTAACTATTTGATAAATATGGCAGTTAAGATTTATAATAAGGATGATTTTTTTAGCTGGATTTTTTTTTCAGCTCTAAAATCAGAAACAATTATTTTATACGTGCACTATTATTCCTACTGCAGTAGAACGAGAACGTTTATTTAAATTACAAGTATATTAGTGTCCGACCAAAATAAGGCCGTCATCAAATTGTGCCGTACTCTTAACAGTAAAATGTATGAATAATAATGTGGATCTAAATAATGGAAGGGAATAGATGTGTAGACGTAAATAAAAAAAAAGAAGAAAAAATAAAAGAAACTAATGTCAGTGCGATATAAACTTTAAACACAAGTTTCCACTTTTTAATTTGTATTAAAAAAACGAAAATATGATACGTCTAAATATGCAATTTTTCTAAAGATTCTAGTTAATTTCGATTAAATACTTGTTTGTAATTAAACCATAGTTTTTTCGGATTAATTATAATTTCACAAATTACTTGTTTGTCATATTTTAATACTTATCTATAAATAGAATAGTTATTACCATCTGTAGCCTTTTGGGTTAAGTACCTCTGAGCATTGAAATGATAAAAACCCATCTTTTGCTCGAGTTGGCTAAAAAACGATTGTTTATATATATATATATATATATATATATATATATATATATATATATATATATATATACACATATATATATATATATATATATATATATATATATATATATATATATATATATATATATATATATATATATGTATACATACGTATTTATATATATATATATATATATATATGTTTTTAATTTTTTAATTTTTTTTAATATATCCCTTGTTTTGACGCATAGGAATGATGTAGTAGGCAATACGTTTAAAGTTTTCTATTTATATGACATAGAAAGTTGAAAACTGGTGTAGTAATATATCTTTTTGTGTGTCACATGTTTTACAAAAAATTCACACCACCAATTTCTTTAAAATATTCTCATTTAAAGAAGAGGTCAGTAAACGTCTTAAATTTTTTTTTCACATTTTTTATATCATGTCGAGAATCATTTCAAAATATTTGTTACGAGGAATACATATTTATTTTTTTCGTTTACATATTTAAAAAGATTAAAATAATTTTGTGTGTTTTTTGAAAGGAGGAAACTCCCTTATTTTCCCATTTTTATATTAATCCCCTTATTTCCGAAAATACTGACCCATTTTTATTATTAACCCCCTTATTCGTAAAACCACTGAGCTACAAAGACAGGGTTGGTAAAAACTAACTAGAAGATTACAGGATGGCTATAGCAATTATCGTAGATTTCATAATTTTTAAAGTAGGTACCATGTTTACGTCTGTGAAAGATATAGTATGTGATATGTTGCCATATATTTACGTTGTGAAAAATTAGTATTTGTAGATAGTTTAATAGAAATACTATGTATGCTTAAACATTTATAAGCACCGAAAAGTGTGTCGAACCTTCCTAGATCGAGTTCTACTCGCACTTGGTAAGTTTTTTTATTTATTTAATTTAATACCCTCAAAGTAACAACATAAATAGTATCTGTATTAATTATAATTATTTTAATTTTAGCAAATGTTTTATATGAAGTATGGGCTTTCAAATGCATCTTCATCACCAGTGGAACATAGGCCAATAGTCTGCAGATACGGACATAAATCAAAATAAACACTAATTTCGTTCATGAAGTTTATGACATTTTTATTACAGGTGTGGTTAAATCATCGAAATAAAATAATGATTTATAAGTGGGGAATGAAACATATTTTTCGATAAGTTTTTGAACGAATTCATTTGAATGGTATAACATTCCCAGCTGTGTCTTAAGGAGGAAACATTTGCATCGATGGTATTTGTCTGTGTAAAGTCCAATGAATTGCTTTTCTGGTGGGTTTTCCTTTTGTATTTTCTTTATGTTCATTTTTCTCCAATCTCTTCTGTTTATGGTGCAATATTTTTGAGAAATAATTATTATTTTCTTACCCCTTATTCTTTTGATTTCTAAAAGTATTCTTAGCTTTTGGAATCATAATTTTGTAATTTTCTATACCTGTTGTATTTCCTAAATTGGTATCTCTCTTATGAAAATTCAGAAGGAGTCGTAGGTGGTCTTTTACATGCTTGCATTGTATGCTAGAAAAGATAACACATAATTGAATGAATTGTTAGGAAATATTTAAAAAACGTGATATTTTTGAACGAATAAAATTATTTGAAGGCAAAAAGAAAATGCTTTTGAATATTTTTGTTAATGAGAATGTGTTAACAATTTATTAATGAAAGTCATTAAATGAGAGTTCGATTACGTATTAAAGGAAGTTAGCGATTTATATTATAAATAATATAACAAAAAATATCAATTTTCATTTACCACTTTTTAAATTATATTAGAAAATAAGGCAGCGAAATTAGAAAAGTGACTTCGCTGATAGGTTTTTCATTTATGACATAATTCTGAGAACGATTATGTATTTATATTTCAAATTATTTTACCCAAATATAGTTGCAATGAACGTAGGTATATAATTTAAATTTAATTATTGAATAAAATAGTTTTTACAAATGCATTGTTTATACCAGGCACCGTATTTTTTTATATTGTTATACAATTGTTATATCAGATTTTATTCGTTATTTTTTATATTGTCATACAATTGTTATATACAATTGTTATAACAGTTCGGTTATACAATTGTTATATCAGATTAAGGGCGTTGTATTTATCTTTATGAACATTTGTATTAATATTTATAGTTTTAATTTCACATGTGTTATTTATCCATTGTATTTCCTCCTTTATATTACGTACGTAACATTACAAAAAATGATATTAATGACTTGCTCCGTTACCACATAAAGGGACAAGTAATACACTTTCAACTTTGGAATGTTGGTGAGGATTGACGAGGATTCATTGTATTCGTCACATAATATTTTGGCCAAAACATCCTGTTAATAACTTGCTCCGTTGCGACATGAGGGGTCAAGTAATACACTTTCATATTTATAATATTAGTGAGGATTGACGAGGATTCATTATATTTGTCACATAATATTTTGTCCAAAAAAATCCTGTTAATAACTTGCTCCGTTGCGACATGAAGGGACAAGTGATACACTTTCACATTTGTAATATTAGTGAGGATTGACGAGAATTCATTGTATTCGTCACATAATATTTTGTCCAAAAAATCCTGTTAATGACTTGCTCCGTTGCGACATGAAGGGACAAGTGATACACTTTCACATTTGTAATATTAGTGAGGATTGACGAGAATTCATTGTATTCGTCACATAATATTTTGTCCAAAAAAATCCTGTTAATGACTTGCTCCGTTGCGACATGAAGGGACAAGTGATACACTTTCACATTTGTAATATTAGTGAGGATTGACAAGAATTCATTGTATTCGTCACATAATATTTTGTCCAAAAAAATCCTGTTAATGACTTGCTCCGTTGCGACATGAAGGGACAATTAATACACTTTCACATTTGTAATATTAGTGAGGATTGACGAGGATTCATTATATTCGTCACATAATATTTTGCCAAAAAAAAATCCTGTTAATGACTTGCTCCGTTGCGACAAGAAGGGACAATTAATAAACTTTCACATTTGTAATATTAGTGAGGATTGACGAGGATTCATTGTAGTCGTCACATAATATTTTGGCCAAAAAACCCTGTTAATAACTTGCTCCGTTGCGACATGAAGGGACAAGCGATACACTTTCACATTTGTAATATTAGTGAGGATTGACGAGAATTCATTGTATTCGTCACATAATATTTTGTCCAAAAAAATCCTGTTAATGACTTGCTCCGTTGCGACATGAAGGGACAAGTGATACACTTTCACATTTGTAATATTAGTGAGGATTGACGAGAATTCATTGTATTCGTCACATAATATTTTGTCCAAAAAATCCTGTTAATAACTTGCTCCGTTGCGACATGAAGGGACAAGTGATACACTTTCACATTTGTAATATTAGTGAGGATTGACGAGGATTAATTGTATTCGTCACATAATATTTTGGCCAAAAAACCCTGTTAATAACTTGCTCCGTTGCGACATGAAGGGACAAGTGATACACTTTCACATTTGTAATATTAGTGAGGATTGACGAGAATTCATTGTATTCGTCACATAATATTTTATCCAAAAAATCCTATTAATGACTTGCTCTTTTGCGACATGAAGGGACAAGTAATACACTTTTACATTTGTAATATTAGTGAGGATTTACCAAGTACAGTTTATTGTATTCGGAATATAATATTTTGACAAACAAGTGTGATAATACCTTAGAAAGAAAAATAAACCTGTTAAAACGGGTCATTATTACTACGACACTGTTTCGCATACACTTAGACACGTGTAACAGTGTAAATATTTAGGGGTGTGTAGTTATTTTATTAAACTGTTACGTGTATTAATATTATTTTTTACGTAAATATGCTGCCTGGTATTTCTTTTACAGGTGTGAGCTAAATAATCGGTTACCTGTATCTCCTTAATATTAATGAAAGTTAACTGAAATAATTTGGCTTTGACGTATTTATTAAATGGTGCTGATTCTGACATTCGTCAGACTTTTGGTATACATCGTTAGGGGAAAATGACGTACAAATACATCAAGAGACACTTTCTATTACATTTTAAAATATCTTTTCGCTGATACCTTCCACGGCGGAATCCGCGAGAAACAAATTTTTATCCCCTCCACTAATAAACACTTTAAAAAAATATCCATCTCTCTGTGTGTAATAAGACTATCTGGGAACGGCCTATTTACATAGGAATATTATAAGCGTCTACTTAAGTTTCAATTTTTATTTAAATTTCTTTTACTCTTTGCAATATCGATTGAAAAGACAAGTTATAATGATTCTAAAACTGTTTTTTTTCTGACTTTCATATAAGATTGTTTTAGAGGCTTAGCAAACGTAAACAAAAATATATGCTGCACAATTCTTTACCAATACTGACAAAGTTAACATTTAAAAAGGAAATATTTAACAGACGTTTACGTAAAGTTGGTCCCCTTCTCCAAAACTGACAAAGTTAAAATTTAAAAGAAAAGCTTTACCAGAAATTTACGTAAAGTTTCTAAAATTGTTTTTTGTTTCTGAATTTGATGCAAGATATAGATAGAGGCATGGTTGAAAACGTAAATAAAAATATTTGCCGTCTCCGCCAAAACTGTCAAATTTAATAACAAAAAGATTTTTCAGAAGTTTAGGTAAGTTTTCTAAAAATGTTTTTTTTATGAATTTTATGCAAGATTAAATTTTTTTATGAATTTTATGCAAGTTTTTTTTATGAATTTTATGCAAGATTAAAATTATATGCAATTACAGAGACTTGGTTGAAAACATAACCAAAAATATATGCCGCCTCCTTCGTCTCCAAAACTTCTTCAGTGTCATATACTTCGTTTCTGAAGGTCGTGTACATCCTGGAAAATCCTAGTAGCTTCGTCTAGTAGTTTTTCCCATTCATCCCTGTCCTCAGCTTTCCTAATAGTAGATGTGATGGAGGCCTGTGAACGTAGTGACCTGGTCAGTCTATCGGGTATGAAATCTACCGCGGGTCGTTTACATTAACTTTCCCAATGACCATTAATTTTGTTTAAGTTATCTGATTCCCTGTGTCCTAAAACTTAGTAAAACTGACAAAATCAAAATATAAAAAACAGCGTTACTACAAGTTTACCTAAAATTGATCGATAAACTCTAGTGATGTTTTTCAATATCATAATTTTAGGGAGATCCACAATACTGTTACGTCTGTGAAAGGTACACTGCAATATACTTGCATGATCAATAGTAATATTAATATTTGTAAAAAAATTGTAAAAAGTTTATTAAAATTTACTGTATGCCTATTTGTGTGCGGAAACCCTGTAGCGTGAGTTCAACTAGTACTTAACAAGTTTGATTATAATGCTTTCACAAAAACCTGTTGATATTAATGGCTCTCTTTATCCCTCGGTTTGATTCTCACATATTTTTATAGTTCTTCCACATTATCTTTTCCTGTTCACTTCGCTCAATCAATTTAAGAAAAAAATTCTAGTGTCGTTATCTTAAAATCACCAGTTTTTATATTTTTTATTCGCACAGGATATTAAAATACAATTCATAGCAAAATACTTTGAGCACCGTAAATAATTTTCAGAGTTCCGTATTACGATTTAGACTGGGCGCTGTATTACGAGTATATTAGATACGTAAACAAGTTAAGTGTTTAAGTTTGTTATAATAAATTGGATGTGATTCTAGTTTTTTTTAGCTATGAATATAGGAAACGCCCTATTTCGAATATATACGAATATTCTTTTTAAATAACAACAGTCCTCTTTTCGTTGTCTTTATTCTCTTATATTAATATACTCTGAATAATAAATACAAAGAGCTTTTGGTGATCCTTTAAATGATAGGATAAAAGACAAAATTTTTGGGTTGTTTTAGGTGCGAAATTCATTTAATTTTATCTGAGATTAAAAAAACAAGAAAAACGTACTCTATTTCTTAGTTTTTTACTTTCTTTTTTTCATCAGGTTTTAGTATTGTATATTTATTAAAATATATATTAATTATGTGATTTTATAAACCTCAAAGTTAAAATAAGGTCAGGTTTATTGTTATGTATTGAGTATAAATACTTGATACGTTTGTTCTGCTATGATATAACATATATTTATTTGGCGTATTGTTTTTTCCAAGGTATTTATTGTACTTTCTGTGTTTATTTTTTTAATCTTGATGGTAAGCGGGAAGGTCTTTGTTTCCGAAAACAATGTCTTCCCTCATGTAGAACTTTTTGTTTTATCTTTCGAGTTTTTGATTGCTATGCGTTCGAATATTTTTTTTATTTAGATTTGATAGTGTTCATAATTTTTGTTTTGTTAATGTCTTTATACTAATAAAGAACTATTTTTCGATATGTCTGTAAAATATATTATCCATTGATCAATAAAATACGGTTTCTATTTGTAAACATTGTAGGAATTATATACCAAACTGTGTCCACCAAGTGAATAATGAAGTGTAAGACATTCTTTGGTGGGAGTCTATGATGTGTGCTGTATTTATTGACTAATCTTAGGTTACTCTGTTTTTATCATCTAACTCATTTTTGGACGAATTGGTGAGAACCAAAGTGTGAGAATAGGATATGCATCTGTATTTAAAAATAACAAATCATTTTAATATTAATAATGAAGTTTTCTCTCGCTTTAACTATTTAGTCCGATTGTTATTGTCGTCCGCTTCGAATAGCATACTATCGGTCATCTGTGTATAGTAATATAGTAAGTGAGTTATTTCAATATTATTTACTTTATAGATCAGATATTGATATCCGGTCTTGTTCAATATTCATAACGAGGTGTCCATTACAAGGGGTAACCAAAATAAGTTTAACTATAGAAATCGGTTATTAATCGGATATTGTGTCGTATTTTTTTATACTTTATTATTCCCGCTTATGACTTTCTGTATTATTGAAATTTATTTAATACATTGCAAGTACATGTAATAATAATAATAATAATACTGTACTAAACCTCAAAAGATGATCACAGTACATAGTATAAGTTAAAGTAAAGTATAAGTCAGCAGTATAAGTTAACTACATAAATTGAAGTATAAATATATAAAATGAATGAGGGTTGTGTAGTAGATTACAAACAAAACTGTTTTACTAAATTAGATCCCTTTGCTTGTATGACTTTATTTTATTTTCCAAAATTTCTTTAAAGTATATTGTTGTTTGTTTAATGTTTTGTGTAAGCTTTTAGCGAGAGCTTGCCGTTTCTCTCTATGTTAATTATTTACGTTTATCCTTTGTTGTATATTGATAGGTTTTCTACGTAGTGTTAACTGTCAAAAGTGGAAAAAATAAATTATCTTGCAATGTTTCCATTACAACGTTACCAAGTATGTATTTATTCCCTTCAACAAAAAGTCTTCAGTTCTTGTACCTCCGGTGTGTTAATGTCAGCCCATTATCGTGTCAATTAAGCTAGTCGAGCTTATATAATTAGCAATACATTATTTTAATTGCGTGCGTGCCGATATTTAATACTAACATTTAATATAGTTTAATTGATATTAAATACTTATCGACAGGTAGTCATTTTGAAGTAGCTATTTCTTTTAAAATGTAGGTATAACTCTCCTAACTCTTTATCAAGATATAAAATACTTTTTTCTAAGTATCATTACTATGTCAGTTTAGTACCTGTATTTTTATTGCTTTTATTGAGCTCACTTTTACTAATTTTAATCGACTACCACAGCGCCGAAAGCAGCAACGGGCAACTCACACGTACGACTTTCCAACGACAAAAAAAACATCATCTGCAAATTAGTATGGAAACTTGTCGTCGAAACTGATGACAGTTTGTCGCACGTACGTGCGACAAATGACAAATTAGCTTCGATACTAATTTGCAAACAACAACTTTTTTGTCCTCAGAAAGTCGTACTGGTGAGTTGTGCAACTTAAGTTATGATTTTAGCAAACTTATACATATGTTGTGAGTATGTATGTGGGTATCCATATGCCATCCTAGGGATTAAAATACTAGGCCAATTTCAACAAATATGGTATTGTCGGATTCGTCTCCACGTTATGTTTTAAAGTCTATATGAAAAATGCAATGTGACGCGTACTGCTTGCATTGTTTCGAATTATTTAAAAATAAATTTAACTACACCGAAATAGGTTTCGAATTAAAGGTCCTAGGAGAAAATGATAAATGATTAATCGTAAGTCACTATGCATCTCCATAATTCCATTATTGAAATGGTTAATGAAAAATAAAAAAAATCAAGACCGGGCGCATCCTAAAATACAGAGTTGAACAATTTGAGTGCACAAAGCGCAGGTGAATTTTGTAATTTATTCGTGTACGCTCTAGACAAATTAAATATACTCTGAAATAGTCCTCCTATGAGTATCCAAGAGTATCACCCAAGACAAAGATATTGTCAATATGATGATAAAATGCACAATCGAATGCAATTTCTGTCGAAGTTGACAGGAATTATATCCAAGCATGCCCATTACAATATCTGTAGGAAATAAAAAATAGCACTCATATATTTTTTAAAATATAACCTACAGAATGTTTAAATATTTAATTCAGGGTTAGGATACGAGTATAATTAGCTTCATACAGAGACCAGATGACTGCATTAATTTCAAGAATATTATGGACTGAAGAATTGAAGAATACTATGGAGTTAACGAAGTAGTAACATGTTAAATACCACGAAGATTCTCGTTAAGAATCCAGCTCGTAACAATTCCTTTTGAAAGCGCGAATTACAGTGTCGTTTACGCCAATCATGTTTATTCAGTTTGTTGTATAATTTTGGTCCATAGAATTTTGGTCCATAGACACGGATAGTTTCTCTGTCCATATTTAGTTCTAATTGCAGTAGGCAGTCATTTATGATTAGGGCAAGCTCTATTACTTGCTGATCAGTATGGTACAGTTGTTGTTCATCTTAGTTTCTATGCTTGCTTGTATGTATGGTTTTAAAATGCAGTTGTCGAAGATCAAGGATTGGAAACTGATTCAAACTTTCTATGTTTTATAGTATATATGTAATGGTTTACATGCAGCTGTCGAACTTCAAGGATCAAGACACTTTTCAAAAAACAAGTCTACCGAATATATTTTTGACCTTTTGATAATTACTCTAAATATAGCCCACTGTGCAGTCGTTCAATGTTTCATTACAGATTGTATTAATCTATCCCAAGATATTTGTCCATAGTAGCAAAAAGCAAATTTATTTTATAGTCGGTCAGTTTAAAACATTGGTCAAATTTTTAAAAAAATATATTAGTTTTTGTAATTTTGCAATTGCTATCCTAATATGGTTATGTCGTCACATTCATATTTTGTCAAGAATGAGTCATGTAGTTGTTAAGATTCGTCAGTAATAATAGTCGTACATATTGTTTTACGTGCATTGTGTTAGCAAATTGTTGTTAAACAACGTTTTGAGTAAGTTAAATTAAAATTTTGTAGGTTAAATTAAATTTTGTAGGCTCTTTGTCGTAAATCTGTCCCGGATATTGTTATAGAATAAGAGAACTGTACTATCTGCAAATGTCAATACTCAAAATTGAATGTCAAGTTCGAGCATGTCGTTGGCATTAATCAGATTGCCCACTTGTGGTAAACCGTAAGTATCTGTTTCTGTGTCATTAAGTGTGATATTAATGTCTGCTTCCTGTCAGTAATATAGCTCAAGAACCAGTAATAGATTTGATTATGTATACCGATATTAGATAATTTATTAAAAAGTGATTTTTAGAATACGGACTCAAAGACTGTGGAGAAGTCAGGAAAGATAGTGGCACATATATAATTTCTGTCCAAACGCTTGTCTATAAAATTAATTACAGTTATTACCACGTTAATCGATCCTAAATCCATATTAGTTTTCAGGATACCTTTGGTTATTTTCTAATATTTTGTAAGAGGTTTATTTACCGATTTAACGAGTTTACTCATTACATTTGGTAATGAGATTCTTCTGTAGTTTCTAATGTCAGTCTTGTCTCTGTCTTTAAAATCGATACTATACTGACTATCTTGAGCTCGACCGGAAACGGACATTTTTCTATGCTACGTGTAAAAATATGAGCGAGAGGCAGAGCAATTTCCTCCCCCATGTATCTAACTAATCATGTGTCCAGTCCATCCGGCACTTTGGAATTTGTTGTTCGAAGTGTTATATTTCGTCCTGCGTTCTCTTAATCATCGTAAAAGTATTTTAGGTAAAAACAATAATGTCAAATTCCATGGCCGTAACATATAGTAACGCTACAAAATCATTAAAATTTCTATTAATAATTAAATTTAATCATTTTTATTTTACATTTGTTTCTAAAAGATTCGTTTTTAGAAGATTTAATTTATAATTCCGTAGTTTTTTCGATGATTAGTAAATAACCCATTTAATTTTAGTGCATTTTCATTATTATAAAAAATTTTCAAAGGCAAGTATATCGAAGGTAACGTTGAAAATGTAATATTTCTTACACATACATTTAAAGATACACATTTTGTCGATAATAGCTACATGTACACTTGCGTAGGAGCATATTCCATGGATAAAAAATACATTTCCATTCACGCTAATGCGATTTATATAACTTATTGTATAACATTCATAATTTCAACACTGACACACACACATATATATATATATATATATATATATATATATATACACGCACACACACACACACACACACACACACACACACACACATATATATATATATATATATATATATATATATATATTCAAAAGGCAGCAACATCATATGTATTTAAAAAAAGCAAAATGTTATGTCAATAACGGTTGGTAATTTGATAAAACAAACGGGGTAATAGACATTATGCAGACGAAATTTATACGACTTCTTATTAAACAATTCCCATGCGCAAGGATACCCACAATAAACAATAAATATATGTTTTAATACAGTAGTAATAGGAAAACAGTACCTAAATTCTTTTAATACATTTCAAGGTAACACATATAACAGTGTTTGAAAGTTTTCAGCTCCGATTTCTTTCGGATAACACCAATTGACATGAATTTTTTACAGTAAGTAGGGAATGACCCAAAGATTAAAACTTATATAGTGCCGATGTGTGCTTTTACCATGGGGGAGGTTGCCACCCTTTCTCGGGTGTGGGAATTTAAAATGACTACAGATAATAATATAGTGATAACGGATCAATAGAGTGATCTATTTTAAGCAAAACATGTTCTATTAAGTTTTTGCATTAAATCAATTCTCTTTGACTTATTCGTGTTTGAAAATGTTGATTTTTCATAAAAAAAGAAACATTTTCGAATATTCACGAATAATACATTCACAAATAACTCGAAAAATTAACACTTTGTCGAAAAAAGAGTCATTACAAAAAATTAAGCTTATAAAAAAACGAGAACATTTTTTTATTTATTATGATGACATCTCGTTTGCTGAAAATTAAAATAAAAGCGTTTAATGTTGAATAATAGAAAGACGAAGCATTATTCAGGAAAAACTCATTAGGCCTTTTTTAAAGTACGTGAAAACGCCTTCAAAGTGATTTTCTTGTTCGTTAGCACAAAAACTAACGAAGTTATCATAAAAATACAATTTTTCATTCGCTTTTTGCAAGAAAAAGTCATATTTTAAACCCATGGCATTGCCACAAATATTGAAATTGTACCTAATTAATTTACAAATGACATTATCTAAGTATTAAAAATGAAGGAAAAAATATAATAGTAAAGAAATGAAGGAAAAACGTTCAAAAACAGGCATTTTTGACGAAACAAGTTTTCAATCACGAATAACTCAAGAAGTATTGACTTATCGAAAAATCTTTATAGAATATTTTTTGCTCAAAATTTAGTACTCTATTCATTTCTTTTATTTTGAATTTTTCAATTTCCACCCCTGAGAAAGGGTGGCAACTACCCCCAGGATAAAAGCACATACCGGCACTATTTACCGTTTAATCTTTGAGTTATTCTCTACTTACTGTCAAAATTTCACGCCAATCGGTATTATCCAAAAGAATTCCGAAGTAATACACTTTTTTTACCTTCAAACACTGTATTAATAATACACTTACCAGTTATACATGTACACATGTTAAATGGTTAAATATATGATACGTATTAGAAAAATAAAGGACATAGTAAAGCGTGTATTAGTTTTGAACCCAAGTGTTACTTTTGAATGGAGAAAATTAAAAAAACACGCACCGTAAAATTTTGTCTCAATCGTCAAACCAATAAATAAAAAAAATCTGTTTTTTTAATGAAAAGCCAGTTTACTTTTCATAGTAATTTGTAAATCCTACTTCTACAAAACTCTTTGAACTAGTAAGATATATACTAGATATAATATACTGATCTATACCCAGATATAAAATACTGATCAATAAAACTCGCAGACCCAATAAATCTGTCGAAAAAAACTACCTAAAATTTATAAAGAACGAACAAGGCATTATTTTTTACACACGAACGAATTAAATGAAAAAGACATCGTCATACAACGAAACCTAGATCGTGATAAAGAATTTAAATAAAGTAGATTTAATACTACATCACGTAGTTTCATTTCATTGTGAAAAATGTTAAATTTCTACAAAATTAACGCCAATATATTCATTGTCAGTTAATTATTTTTAATCAATTTTAACAACGGCTCCAAATTAAGAGATATTGATTTTTTTACAATCGTTTCTAAAAGTTTTCAATATTTATTGTTATTTTTATTAACAATTCATGAAATATTACGCATATTAAGTTACGTTTATGAAATTTCGTCTATTTTTTGCATTATGGTTACAAATAATGTTTTATTCTTTCATCTATGTACTTTTTGCTTTTTCTTGATTTTCAATCGCTGAATTATTGGCCTTTTTTTATTCTAGAAATTATCGGCCTTTTTAAAAATTATAGTCTATTGCCGTAACTCCAAGCTCATTTTCATTGATCTCCTTTTATTCGTTCAACGAAGTTTAGAGCTAAAGCATTATAGCCATAAACACAAATTTGGTGACTCAGCACCAATATAAGGCTATGTGTATAAGTTTTTTTAATGAGTATTTATGACTCATATATATATATATATATATATATATATATATATATGTAATATTATTATTATTATTATACATCGCAATGAGTATCTATATAACAGTTGCAATGTGTATCAAAAACGTTATACATGGCCGCGCACATGTTATGAAATATTCTCACTATATATATTTGTGAGGTGAGTCATCTTTTCAATTTCTATCAAACAAAAATAAGTTTTCAATCACCGCATTCATAAGTGGACAGTTTGACAAGGGGATGGAAGCCATAACAAACATGAACCTGTTCTATCATAAGGAGTTACAAACACTTATTTTTACTACTCACCATTTTCTCGAACCGTCAATTTTCCCATCAACAATCAAGAGCAGCTGGACGAGAATATAAGCGACTTATCTAATTGCAGCTGCAATGCTGTTACTCAGCAACCTTCGTGCCATCACAACTTACGATGCTCATAAAAAATACTTAAAATAAGTTACCTCCAACTAAGGAATTACGGTTACTAAACCGTCATGCACCGAGCGAGACGTTGAAAAAAATAATAGACTCCGATACGCTTACTATAAACACTTTAAACACTTGCATTGTTTTTGTGGGGTGCCGTAGACCGTAGGTAAGTTAATGTGGTGCTAATTAACAGATGGTGAGCGTTTAGAGCTATAGGCGGGGCGTAGATTACCTTGGACGTGTACTTGTGTCGGGGTTTGTAATGTGTACATGCGCCGAACAGCTGTTGGCGTGTAGCACGCTCGCCGCTGTTAAGGCAGGGCCGGAGGGGTAGAGTTACTTTAATGAGATAGTTTGAGTAAAAAGCAATTAACTTTGTCAACGTGTTTGTATAATCGTATTATGGTTATGTAACCCATTATATTCTTATATAATTGTTCGTTTCCAATACCTACTTGCTATGTGATAATATAGTGACATATTTTCATGACATGTTCGCGGCCATGTATAACTTTATTGTTTCATAAAAATTTATGAAAGTAATAAAAAATTGAAATTAAAGAAGCCTAACTAAAATAAGTTTAAATTTGGCTTATACTTTGTCTGTCTCTGTTCGTTTGTTTTTATGCTAATCACGTAAAAATCACTGTATATATTGCGACCAAGTTTTCAAAAACTTTTAGATATATTTTGACTATATTTTCAATTATATTATGGCGGAGTTAATAGTATAGTACTCTATACAACTTTTTTTTGTTTGTTTTTAGTTCTATTATGTAACAATTTAACGATAATTTAGATAGGATTTTGCTGTTACGATTCCGTTTGTATTACGAGATGAAAATAAACTGAAATATACTAAATATATTTCATCTTAAAATACTCGTAATTAAACATTACGTGTACATTAGGAAACGACGAGAAATATATCAGTCTACTGATCAATTGATTGATATTACGAGAAAACCCTTCATAAACATTTTCATTGTTCACGGAAAATATGACTTTGTGTTTTAGGTTTCTGTACCTTCAAAGGAACAGATATCTTACAAGATTCTATCGTTTGTCAGAACTGTTTTTTCTTCAGAAACCGTTTGACTTAGAATGTGACGTAGTGACAAAGCACATTGAACCACATATTTCAATAGTTAACATTCTTAAATATTGGTACAAAAATGTTATATGGGCTACCATTTACACTGCGGGATATCAATTAAAAGTGAAAGTTATAAGGGTTGAAAAACATTTTTTTTTAAATTGATGTAATGGAGTTAAAATTATGAAAAATGGCTTTACTAGAAGTTTAACTGAAGTTCACCGGGAAACTATAGCAATTACTGTAAATCTCTAGCCTATGAGAAATATAAGATATGTTTACGACAAGAAAAAATGTATTCTGTAATAAATCCACGATGAAAAATAATATAAATATTTCTAAATAATGTAATTGGAATACTTTGACATACGCTTTTCTTAAACTATGCCGAGATATTGGATACCTTCCCATATTTCAACCTACTTTCAATTTTCTTGAATTCAAATTTTCTTTTTCTTAATGTTTGTGTGGTTGGTTGATTATATACATATGAGTTACTGCAACTTATTTTTTGCACTTATATATACCTTATTGGCAAATAGAATTTGAGTGAGACTGAGGATATAATTTTACTATTTTATCCACTCGTGGGAAACCGTCAGTAATGATCCAAACTGTAAACTTCAAGATGACCAAGAAAATAATTATTTAAAACTCGTAGTTTTACGTTCATTTCAAGTAGCGATAAAATAAAAATAAATATTAAATTAAAACGACTAAAGAAAATAAAGTTAAAAACTACTTAAATTAAAAGTTATTTGAACCCCTATTGTTTCGATTGAAAATTTTCCATGGTTCGTGAAATTATCTGTGATATCCAAAGCCTCTCTATCACAGGTATCTAACTTGATATAAACGAAAATGGCGTTTTATTTAATAGTATTTTTAGGGTTCATACCACAAAAGAAAAAACTGAACCTCAGTAAGATTTCTCATATATATCTTTCTGTAGTCTGTCTCAGCCGTTTTTCTTAGAAACCGCTTGACTTAGATGCGTGAAAGGATTAAGCATATGAAAACTACACCGGTGTCCAAATTACCTTGTACTTATTGTTCGTTATCTGAACTATCTGTGCACCCAATCTTAGACTTCTAACCCTGATAGTAAAGATAAATTGGAGATGATAACCCTTAACTTTAACATAAATTTTCTCAGAAACTATAGGAGTTTTATTAATACACTTTGAACATGTATGAATATCATATAAACTACAACATATTTTTTTTCGATTCTTCGTCAAATTCAAAATGCTGAAGAAAGAGATTTTTTTTATTGGAGATGGTTTTTTATACTAATTTACAAAGTGACACCTACAAAAAAATATATCTTGCTTGTTAATTAGTTAGCTAGTACATATATAAATTATAGAAGTGTCGAATTGGTGGAACACAGCTTAAAAAATAAAAATCAATGGTGGAAGTATATGTATACAGTTATTTATTACAGTCTTGATTATATTAATACTTAATAAAAAATTATACATAATACGGAACTGTCAACGTTAATTACTATAATAATTATAAAAAAAAAGCCGTGATGGGTGCAGCTTTATAGAGTCCCGCCAAGAACTTTCTAGTTAAGGAAGACAATATATATATATATATATATATATATATATATATATATATATATATATATATATATATATATATATATATACATGTGTGTGTTTATTTAAATGTTTATTTGAAAGTTTGTCGAATTTTTTAAGAAGCAAATACCCTTGTTTTAAAATATACACACATTCTTTAAGTGTCTAGAAATACTTGGGACTTTTCAAAACGAATATATCACAATTTCGATTTCGAAAATCAAGTCCATTATACTACGTTAACAAAAATGTAATAGTGGTAGTCTCATTTGATTTCATAAGTCATAAATACGCTGCTTGTAATGTTACGTTAAACATTCTTCCAGTGCATATATCTACTGCAATAAATACGTAATAACGTGCTATCTATTCTTGTCTGCGCAAGTTTTAATAGACAAGTTATTACACGTACGTTACTGAAGTAGCAAGTTAACAAGATAATTAACAAATTAGTTGTTTGTAGATTTAGATTTAGTTAATAACATAATAAATACTTCGTGCTTATTTGATATAAACATCGGTTGTGTGGAAAGCGGGTTTTCTTTGTTTTAAGAGTGATATAAAACAATGGAAAAAATAATTGTAAGTAATAAAGAGGAGAGATGTGAAAATTCACTATCAGAAAAACCTGTGGTAAGTTGAAGCGAATCGTTATAGATGAAGATATAAATAAATATCAACCTTGCTATGAAAGTACTTTACAAATTGGATCAATATTTTGTCATAAATGCAGATTGTCAATATATAGAAATACACAACATCTAATGATGACTGATGAAGGTCTAAACCTTGAATTTTTAAAAGATCATGAAAATATTATAAAAGTGAGAGTGCGATCGCGTCATATTAATAGAAAGGCATATAATTGCTAAATTGGGTATGAGCCGAACTTAAACACTTATAATGGCATTCAAAGATACGTTTATGATTGTGCAAATGTAAATAGAACCGTGGACTGTTGCGCCCATGTAGCGACAGTTATTTACTACTTGTCATACGGTCGTTATAAGTAAAAAATTATGAAACCGGCTGAAATATTGAATTTCATATTTGATAAAGCCAATATAACTCCAACAGTTGAAGAAAATGATGAAACATTTATAGAACATTGATCATTAATTAATATGTAAAGTTTGTATAATTAATGTCGCAAAAATACATTATTTTACTTAGGTACTTTTTTAACTTTATTTAAATTGTAGAAGTGTCGATATATAAATATATATACACACACACATATATATATATATATATATATATATATATATATACATATCCATACTTCTAGACTTTAAATATGTACTAGCTAACTAATTAACACACAAAATATATTTTTTGATAGGTGTCACTTCGGAAATTAATATAAAAATCCACCCCCAATAAATAGACATCTCATCTTTCATAGTTTTGAATTCGGGAAAAAAACTGGAAAAATATATGATATGTGGTTTATAAGATATTTATCCATATTCAAATTTTATTAATATATCTCAAATAGTTATTAATTTTAACTTTAAAAGTTATCTTCACCATTTTAGTTTTACATCGGGGTTAAAGGTCTGAAATTGTGCATACAGAAATTTTAAGTAAATAAAAGTAAATGCGAGACAAATTACCTTCATTGGACACTGGTGCAATTTTCATAAGCTTAACCGGCTAAAATAAACCATATTATCCCACACACATCTCAATAAATAGTAGGATGGGGGGGGGGCAAATTAATTGCTCAAAAATATTTTTAATTCCGTGTATAGTGGGATATGTACATAATTGTGAAAATGAAGAGTTTTTAGAAACCTATACAAAGGTTGTAGGAAAACTATAGCAATAACTCTAAACATCATAATTATTTAAATATGCTTTTGCGACTGTGAAAGATACAGAAGGCTATATATATATATATATATATATATATATATATATATATATATATATATATATATATAATATATATATATACATATATATATATAAATATATATATATATATATATATATATATATATATATGTATATACTGTGAAAAATTACCATTAAACTTTTACAAGAGCCCAAATGTATAAAAACAATCGTAGTGTGATAAAATTAAAACTAAAATTTAAATGTTACCTTATTACACACATAACCCACCCTTAAAATACTTTTATAGTACAAATAGACCAAAATGTACGTGCAAAAAAATTAAGGCTTGCAAACGAATAATGTATATTCAGTTTATTTAGTACGCATTAATTATTTTTAACACGCAAGTAAAGTTAACGCTAATGTTAGGCTAATTCAATTTAAAATTATGGCTTACGGAGCAAATTAAAATAATATTACGTGTATGTAATTTCTGGGAATCTATGTTTAAGATTGGCTACCCTCTTTTATAGCTTAGATTGTTCATAATTAATTGCATTCCATGTTTTGTTGTGTAACAAAATCGCGCGTCTATTTCTGTTTATAGAGATAGATAAGCTATTAATAAAAAAAACCTACGAACGTTATATTCTGTTCGAATGTAAAAAAAATAATTTATGATGCTTGCTTAGATTACTCCAAACAAATATGGATATGGTATTACACTCTGGGACTTTATAACATTTCGAATATAGTTACTATTATAAATTGAAGTATGGCAGAACGGCAATTTTAGTCTATAGGAAAATGCAAAAGATTTAATAAGAATTTAAAATTTTTTTCAAAATCTAATTTGACTGTTACGGAAATATATTTATTATTTGAAAATATTTACATGTAAATGGAGCTAAATTTTGTCCTAAAAACTAAGTAGTTATAATTAGTTATTAGATTAATAATCTTCCAGGAAATATTTGATATTATTTAAAAATATAATAAAAACAATAAATATTTATTAAGTTTAATAATTAATTAAAATTAATTATCTTAAAAATCAAATTACGGGATAACGTCTTTCGTAGTTTTTGTGTCACTATTTTCCATGTTCTTTTTGTCTTTTATTTCAGATTTCAATGTAAACAAAATATTTTATAAAATCTCATTTTCGAATTATCTATGACAAATTATTTCTGTCTTTTGATGTACGCAAGGTATTTATCAGATGTTCTAAAATCTATAAATATTTTTAAAAAATCGCGCTTGGGAAACTATAGATTTGTAATACGGAGAAACGTTCGAGAGTTCCCAAAATTATTCTATCTTTTGATACTGTATTTACGCTAAAATTTTATTGGATTTTTAAAATACTGCATATATCGCTTAGGTAAAAATTCATCGCGAAAAAACATCAAAATTTTACAAATAATATTATATATTTTTCCGTTTGTGATTTTCACATTATTTAATGTTTAGGACAAAATGAGATATGTTGTATTTATTATAAATTATGACGATGTCCACAAAATGAAAAAAAAATTATTCTATCCACTACCATGATACAGTTAACTATTGAGTATTCAAATTAACAAGTTAGTAAACAAATAACACGGGCAATAAGCTAGTTGTTAATTACAATATTGATTGATATTTCTGTATTACCATATATAATAAATTGTATACAGCAATATTTTTAATAGTGTCTAAGTATCAACATGTATAGTTTTGACAGTATCTAAATATCGTTAATATTGTAAGTAGATAAAAATTTCAAATTTTGATAATATAAAAAAACACATTGAGACAAATTGCCAATTTTTTTTTTGGATTTTTTTTATTTCTTTTAATAGAGTTTTTAGCACTGTAGCGGAATTTGAAATCAGAAGTTGAATAGATTATTTTATAGAAATCTTATAAAATTAAGATTACTAAATATTTTGCAACAATTTGTTTTTTATTTATGTCTTTACATTCTTTTTATTTACTTCGCCGATTTCATCGCATTACATTTTATCGGTCACAGGCATGTATACATATTTAGTTCCGAGCTGTGTTTCCATTCCCCAAAAGAATTCTGCAGCACTTGCAATTTACAGAATTTTGAATCTGTATTATTATGTATTGTTTTGGCAGCTATGAATCAAAAGACGTATAACAAGCTAGTCAAGTATTAGGTTATGTAACTATAAATAGTGGTATGATATAAAGTGTTAGGTATATTATACACAGTATTTACTCACTTGAAGTTTCACTTCCGTACTGCAATCAATTAAAGCCGCAACAAACCGGTAACGGAAATGCAATCGGAAAAACCTAAAAAGGCTTCTAGATAACTGGCCTCTATTTACGGATAATTAATGCGAATTATAGAAGGCTACATGAATTCTAATTTTTCCTTTACATACGTTAATGTTTCCGTGTGGCATTCAGAAATGTAAATAAACATTATTGTTTATTTTATAAATTTTATATAAATGTTATTTAAATTCTAGAGAGATTAATAAAACTATTTTAATTCTAAATCTTGTTATTATTAAAAAATTTTAAACAACCAAAATTTCCAATTTGTGCTTCAATTGTAATGATTATTCAGTAACTTCGAACTTATAACTATATATTTTCATTTCTTCTTTGTTTACGTATTCGTGGAAAATTTAAATAGAATAATTTTATTTATTAATATTTTTTCTAAATGCTGTAAAATTACAAAGAAATTTGGAAAATTTGGGTATATTTAGTGTTCCCTGTCCTACGACTTAATATTATTTCTTACCTTTAACAACAACAATAATAATATATATGTACTCTTTGTATAGTATATATTCTACAATACCTTTTTTCCATAAATAGATCCAGCTAGTAGAACTAGTACATCGACGGAAGCAAGGATATTTACCGTTTCTTTGTTCCATGCAAGGAAAAATGGAAAACGTAATGTCCTCAGTTGGCTAATATTTATTATACATTCTAAACAATGGCACAATAAAATTCCTATACTATTACATTATCAAGCAAAGGGGCAGATAAGAGTAAACTTAGAAATATAATATTTATAGCAAATCCATTTTAGAAACGCCTTTTATCAGCAGAATAGCCCGTTATGCTACGGCGGCGAGGAAGCGTAAACAACAAAGCTGTGATAGCGATAGTAAGAATGGCCATACCTTTAAAGGGATGAATATGTCTTAGTGATTTGAAAACTACTAATAAATAGTTATGTAAAAATTCAGTCGAATAGAAACAGGAGGTTACGTTTAAACCTACGTGTATATGACTTAAAATACTGCTACTAAAGAACTACCATAAAATAAATAATAACATTCTTCAGGGTTAATAGGTCTTAGTGATTTGAAAATAATTAATAAGTAGTTATGAATAAATTCAGTCGAATAGAAACAGGAGGTTACGTTTAAATCTACTTGTATAGGGTTTAAAATACTGCTACTAAAGAACTACTATAAAAATAAATGATAAAATTCTTAAGGGGTTAATATGCCTTAGTAATTTGAAAACAATTAATAAGTAGTTATGAATAAATTCAGTCGAATAGAAACAGGAGGTTACGTTTAAATCTACGTTTAAAATATTGTACTAAAGTACTATATTAAAAATAAATGATAACATTCTTAAAGGGTTAATATGTCTTAGTGATTTGAAAACAATTAATAACTAGTTATAAATAAATTCAGTCGAATAGAAACAGGAGGTTACCTTTAAACGTATGTGTATAGGGTTTAAAATATTGCTATTAAAAAAGTACCAAAAAAATAAATGATACAATTCTTGAAGAGTTAATATGTCTTAGTGATTTGAAAACAATTAATAAGTAGTTATGAATAAATTCAGTCAAATAGAAACAGGAGGTTACGTTAAACCTACGTGTATAGATAGGTGAAAAGTGAGTGAAATATTGCTATTGAAGAACTGCCATAAAATAAGAAGTCAATTGTGGCGGCTCAGACAAACAAATTTAATATTTTTTTTATATTGCAAATAATCTTTAATTAGTTGTATAAAATTACTGGAACTTTTAAAAATATTATTCTACCAGTTCACTTCCAAGGGGAAACGTAGTTTTAATGAATGTTCTTATATTCCCTTTATTCTCGGATTTCAATTTTTAGCTCAAAAATTTCACAGTAAAAAGCGTGAAAAATGTTGTTATAGTATTTATCAATGAAAATCTTATTTTTATTCGTAAGATAAAAAGCCCTCTTCAATTTTTTTGTCATTTCTATAAGAAGTTGTTACATTATTGATATAATACACAGATTCAATGAAGCGACATACGATGCATCCATTAATAAAACCCAATAGCTGAAAATTGCTTCTACAACACGACTTCTATGTAATGATGTTCGTGCTCTAATCGAGTATATAGAGCTTCAAATACATATATGGTTTTTATATCATTTTATCATAGTAGTAGGACACATCATGAAAAACTGGTGAGATTTGTAACAATACTTTTGTGAAAAGATTTATTTATAATCCGGGCCTAATAAACACAATACATTTAATTGCTTCTACGCGAAAATTTCGCACTCAATAGAAAACAATGAAATAATTATTTGAAACTCAGAAATTCTAACTAATTATTTCGATGTATTTTCCAAAATTCGCAGGATTTACTTAAAATTATCCCAAAGGAAATATGAACGAGCTAGTAAAATCCGTCGACTTTACTGGTGGTCTTCTACTTGTGTTTCACTTTTCGTTACGGTATTATTTCATAATGTGTGAATTTATACTACTACAGTAATGAACGTTTTAGTTTAAATGAGAATGCCATACTTTATTCAATATAGAAAAACAGGTATAATTTAATTTATTATATTATGAGTATTATAACATAAATTATACTCATATATCCGACAAAATAAGGTATTTTACAACCATTATTGGTAACTGCCACTAATGAGACAATATATGCGTAGAGCGTATTTTGTCTAGCTCCGGGCAATACTGTTAAAATATGTGAATTAGCTACACATAAATAAAAACTAATGCATAATATTAATGACGTGCTAACCTTTCAGATGCTAGATGTTCCTATACATGTATTATATAGTTAAATAATATAATATATCATGTATTGTATACATAAATTATGAATTTTGAAATTTACATTTAATATTTCAAAAACAGGCAATCACTTGCTACGCACATCTTACCATAATTTTTCGTTTATATGTTAGTGTCCCGTGAGAGGTTTAACCAACCTTAATAAGAGGTTTCGTTCAGACTATAATCGGTAGAAAAGTCCTCAAATCATGACTTCGTCTACTGATAATATCTGAAAAAGAATTACATATTATTTTGTTCAATTTATTTGCAGCCATCAAACCGAACAACAGTTCTAGACATTTTTGAAAACACTTACCGCTCCAGATTCAAATTTTACTTGAAAGTTTTACTCGCGCAAAATTTTCACTTCCAGGTTTTATTAATAAATGACAGTTTTTTTTTAAATATTGTGCTGAATACAAAACCGTAGCATCAGACAAAATCTTCTTAGTCCGAATGGTGTGTAGATATGCACCATTTTTGTCCTAATTCGAGTATATGTATTGTATTATTAAACTATATTTCAAGTGATTATAATGTAAAATGCATTGTCGTTTTACATTACAATATATATTATATATAGACTCTAACAACCGAACTAAGTGTTCAGTTTAATATATTTAAAATAATATAATATTTAACTAGTAGTATTATATAATATTTTACTAGTATTACTGTTATGTATTAGTAAGAGAACAAATAAGAGTGAACATTTGTTTACAATGCTGTCGATTTTTTTGACTAGTTACACCAGGGTTTCCCAACCATTTTTTTGTTGAGGCTCCCCGGATTATAAATTATATTTTCATGCCCACCCCCCTTTACTTTTTCGTTCCATCCCTTTGATTTACTAAATTAAATAAAAATGGTAACTGAAGTTTGTAAATAAACAACTTATCTTTTAACAGTGAGACACAATAATTTTACACACTCAAACTGATTTCTCAACAAAAAATGTTCACCAAAACGTCAAATTTTTCGCAAGTTTGTGGTAATAATAGTGAATATGATATTTAATTTCATTAATTGTATGCAGGTAAATTAAACATTACATTGTAATGTTATTTGTTAATGTTGTTTGTATATTTTTTTGGGCGCGCCCCCCTGGTTGGGAACTCCTGAGTTACACAATTAATACATATATGTTTTGATTTAATGCGTATCTGCTTACATAATCATGTGAAATAACATAATATATTTACTAATGATAAATAAAAGTAAATCATCAATGGATAAAACAGTTTTAAACGAACGATTAAATAGCAAAGAAAGAAGTTAGTAAATTATTTTCAAAACTAAACTTTTTTTACTAAATAAATTTTGAATAAAAGCAAGAAATATAATTGAAAGTTAAAGTAAGTTTATACATAAATATAAGTTACTTATCATAACTAGGAGCTTTTTGAAGCGAAAGCTTCAGAAAAGTTTCGCTAAAGCTTGCGAATCTTTTGACCCGAAATACGTATTTAGTTATTCTATCCAAAAATGAATGATTTTAGACTACTCAATTAGTTCTACGAAATAAAGTTAACGGACGTGTCACTAGTTCCAGACTTTCTTTTTAATGATTTAGAGCGATTTTTACAAGAGTAAAATGTTCAACGCCGCGTGACACTCCAAGATTATTAAAAAAACATTTATGTGAAATATAATGGGATAAATAAATTATTTTTTATATATTGTTTGCAACCGGACACGGATTATAATTTTGTTTGCGACTACGTTTTCTGGATCAGTTAAGTATAATATGCCTAAAATGTTCAAACAACTTCTATTTATCGCTTATTATATTAGTGTATAGTTTATTTTATACTAATTTATATTAAGAAATAATATGCTATAACTGTAATTAACAAAATAGATTTAGAACTTTTTAAATGGGTAATGATAAAAATATATGACCAATGTTTTCCTGCTTCCCGATGTTATAGTGTAATGATTTTGGTTGTTTTCAACATCTTATCAGTATTTATTACTAGGTTTTATGTAAAAAGAATAGTGTTTTTTATCTTATCAATATTTATTACTAGGTTTTATATAAAAAGAATTCCGGTGTTCATATTATACGAATTGTTATTAAATTTTCGCTATTATCATCTTTGAATAGCTTTATTATTAGAATAAATGAACATTTAAGTTTTGCAGTTGTGTGACTTGATTCATAATGTGCTTTTGCCAGTTTGATTTCTTTCTATTTGTCCACCAAAAATTATCCGTTAGGAAAATAAAAAGAAAAGATGGAGTTACGTTGCGCTTACTTTATAAAATGTTAATATTTTATCTTATGAAATGTTTGTATTGTCGGACTTAAAAAGAGAAATGATTGCAACATGGATTACCCTCCGCCAAACACTAGTCTCGCTGTGCGTACTTGCGTAATTTACTTCAATATTATATGAATAATTAGATTTGTATCGGAAAGACACATTATGGCACTATTATCCTCATAAACTACTAATAATATAGGGAGTTTGTAGCAATTTTTGAATTAGTATTTGAGAAAATGTAATTTTTCCAAAATTTCAATATCGTTTCTGTCGAAAAAATTAAATAAGAGCATTTTCATAAATATTTCTATTATTCCATGATAAAATAACTTTTCATTTATACTCACACTTTGGAAAGTAATATAAAATAAATTCTATTTCGTTAAAATGAAATATACATTATTCAATTAAATTTCATATCAAACGCCTATGGCGTGAAGTCACATTTTCATATTTTAATAAGAACTAAATAAATTAATATAATTTTAACTTTACCATGCAGCTACGTCGTAAAACTTTATAAATAACATTACGAAAGTATTTTAATGTGCATGTTAAAATATTAAATAAAATTACCAGATAATTTTGTCCAAAAACGAAACACTTAGAACACATTCTAATATCTTTCAACGAATACAAAACACTCTCCAACATCAATCATAATATAAACAGTAGGTCATTAATTATTTTAAAACATTTAATATTATTCACGTTCTTTAAAATACACCAAAACATCTTAACCCACTAACCAACTGCTGTTTACACTGCCGGTGACACGTAATAACTGACATCCGAATACCGAAAGGGGTATCTCTCTGCCTTTACTTTCAAAAAAGGTGATTCATAAAAAAGATAACCCCTGATGAAATAAAAGGCCATGGGTTTAGTATTAACTTTCTCCTGGTCCTATTAATTGCAGGTAGTCATAAGGGAACCTCGATCCAATTGTCTGTTTACAATAAACCGATACGAAAAAACTTCTTTCAAATTCTCAAATCATCTCCGAGCACCTGAACTTTTTATTATTTGTTACAGTAAGTGCGTGAGATCTTCCAACCCTTTCATTATGGAATTTTTTATTGTGTTCAAGGGTTGTAAAGCCGAACACCTGCATTGTATATTGGGTTTGTGTTGCGTAAGTTACTGGGTCTGCTAGAAAGTGAAATTTTGTGTGCTGCGTGATGTAATATTAAAAAGCGTTGGATATAAACGTCAATATGAAGAACTAATTCAGAATAATTCAATTGAAGTATTATAGATAATATTACCTATGTAACCTATTCTTGAAATGTATTGTTTGCAGTTATGCTACAATTTTAATTATATAAAAATAAAACTAAATCGTATGTTGGGAAGCATGTTTTTTCTCTCCTTACCTGCCAAAATTTATCTTTGGTATATATTTTATTTGTTTTACTAAAATTCTTTCACTTTCAAGAGAGTATTCTTGATAATTGCTTAATAAATATATCGTTTTTAAATTTATTTTTAATTCTGTGCTTAATTTTATAAAGTTGTATTTCGTCCAAAATTAATTGTTGTTGTTTTAGTTTTACTTTAAATATATATATAAAGGAATACGATAAACAAATAAATGAAGCTTAGTTTGAAGTTCGAAAGTTTCAAGAAAAAGTTATAATTGAGAATTGCTTAATAAATAGATTGATAAGCTTTTGCCGTAGGGAATGGTTTTATTTACAACCGTGGATATCACAGGCAAGTTCTGTATTATACTTTGCGAACCGATATTCAGATTTTACAGCAATTTCTTTTTATCGTTTACGCCCTATCGTTACGCGTTTTAAAATTTATTTCTTAACTTTATGCTTCATTGTATAAAGTTGTATATCGTACAAAAATAATTGTAGTTGTTGTAGTATTCCCTTAAATTGAAACATATGTAAAGTAATACAATAAAGAAATAAATGAAGCGTAGTTTGAAGTCCGAAAGTTTGTTCATTAAGTTATATTTTAACAAAAGTGAAGTTATATTTTACCTTTAAGTTATATTTAACAACAAATTCTTCATTTAATAAAATTATGGAAAATATATTATAATGAGAGGAATAACATTAAATTAAGTTTTATTCTAAACAGATATCTACGATACATCATTATTTCTTACAAAAATATATCTCCTAATCTAGCCAGACCTTTTACGGTTATTTTAACAATGTACAGTTTTTTGTATAATATATTATAATAGCATCTATGTGCTAATTGGAAATATATTATAGTTCACGCTGCAGTGAAGTATTCGTTGATAAAATTTTCATAAAACTCTTTTAAAATTATTTCTAGTACAAGTGAATAAAAAACGATTAATAATCATAGTAATTATGTGAAAAACTAATAAATATTCCACTAAATTAAATCCTGAAAATTATGAATGGAATTTTGATTATGAATGGATTTAGACTAGTTTTACATTATTTACAATTGATATTATAACTATTTTCCCAGTATTTACAACTCATGATGGCATTAACAATTATAACCGTGTAATACGTTGCTCACGTGTAAAAATGTTTGTTATTATTTCTTAATGAATAATTTATTAATTTTCATAATGAATAATTTATTAATTCACCTCAGTGTGTACCAGGGGATACTGAGTAGTATTTTTATGTTAAATTTATAACATATTAAACGATTTTTCTAGTATATATTCTTCACACGAGCCGTACATAAGCCGAAAAAATACGTTTGGCTCAAACGAACCCCAAATCCAATCACAAGCAACTTCAATGCCAATCCTTAACGACGATATTTCTTGTTACGACATAAATCACTTTAACCCTTTTTGTATGTTACATTTAGGAGCGGAATTTAATATGCAAATAATAAGTTAACAGATCGAGGGACAATTTCAATTTCTGATAGCGACCTCGACTTCGCAGGTAGCAGAGACCTCATTCAATAATTTTATGCATTGTGATCGTTTGAATAGATATCTTGATGATAAGTAATATTTCGAGTTAATAATATATATCGATCTATACTCGTATGGGGTCTACTGATTGATTATATTATGATCGAGAAATAGGAGACGTTGGGAATTTAATTTTGTGATTCGGAATGTCATTTTAATTTAAATGTTCACACGGATTACGTTTCGAGTCGTGTCTTGTCTCTTCGTCTACCGACGATTCTTTTTACTCTTCAGCGATTTACATGAGCATAAAAAGTTGCGCTACATTGTACATATCTGTAGTTTCAAAATTTTTGCTTTTTTTGTGTCAAAATGTTTGTTTTTTGTGATATCCACTCGAAAGTAAAATAAAAATTAATGTTACTGAATTTACTTATAAAAAATGGATATATTATTAAATTAAAAAAAAACTGTTAAGCTCTAGTAGCGCTCGAACTACGAGTGTTCCGTATGCATTTAGGTACTTTTGAATATTGAAATATTAATAGTATTTCTACTAAACTATTTATAAAGATTAAGTTTTCACAATATAAATTTATTATCCACTACGTTACAATTATAAGATATAGGATAATCATTATACTTTTCCTACAATCTTTGAGTAGGTTTCTAAAAACCCTATTTTTTCGTAATTTTAGGTTGAGTAGTTTCGGAAATAAGGAGAGACAGACGTACTTATATATGTGAGTGATCTTAAAAGGTTTGGTTTTTCTTGTTGAGTCACTGAACCTTAAAAATATCAACAAATACCATGGAACATCCAGTGAAGAATTAAAAAACTATGTCTTAATGTACTCAGATGAGAAGTTTTTATATAATAAGTTAATAAATTAAGTAATTTATTAACTTAATAAATTAAGTAATATTGAATATATTTGGCGTTAATTTTGTAGAAATTCATTATTCACAATTAAATGAAACTACGTGATGTAGTATTATTTCTACTTTCTTTAATTTCTTTACCACTACCTAGGTTTCGTTGTATTACAATGTTGTAAACTTAAAAACCTAGGTCGTGGTAAAGAAATTAAAGAAAGTGGAAATAATACTACATCACGTAGTTTCATATAATTGTGAAGTTAATTAATAATTGGTGAATTAATCCAGTTACAGCAGGGATATGTAATAATTTTAGCAATATGTTATCTTATTTGTAATATTAGTTAACTTTGTATATTTGTATCTGTTAAGGAGGAAATGAAAATGAGGAGGATCTACATTTTTCTATCCGTTAAGGAGAAAATGGATGAATATATGGAAGGATGTGTTACAGTAACAAACATGCATCCATCCGGAAGGATTATTGTTATAACTTCAAAATTTCTGAACATATCTACACCAAATTTGGCATACGAATAGATTATTATCTGTATTTCGATACAAACTTAGGTTATTGCCTGGATTTTGATATAAACTTTGAAATCTAGACTAGTTCTTGCGTCATAGCATCCATTTTTAGGGTTCTGTCCCTTAAAAGGAAAAAAGGAACCTTTCGTTTTTCATCTGACGGTCTGCCAAGATTCTTTTTCTCAGGAACGCTCTGGAGGTATCAAGTTGAAATTAATATCAAATATTTAAATCTACGGTCCCTTGGAGTTATAATAGCAAGCAGCTAATTCAACGTGATCAAGAAGAACCCTAAAAATACGGCCATTTATGTATATTTTGACACTCGCAAATAAACCAAAATCTATGGGGCACTTTCAGTTAATCTAGAATCATGATATTTGGCAAGAAGCAAAGTGTCACAGCATAAGTTAAAGAATAAATCCGAAAATAATTACTCTGTGGCCATATCATATAAATTTTTTTTTAAATACGCGCCTAAATTTTCATTCCGAAAAAATTTCATTTTGCAAATAGTTTAATAGGAATATTATGTACCACTAAATGTTTATAAATACATATATATATATATATATATATATATATATATATATAGACATATATATATTTATATATATATATATATATATATATACATACACACATATATATATATATATATATATATATATATATATATATATACATATATATGTATATATATATATATATATAGAGAGAGAGAATCCTCCCACCAGATGTTCCACTAGTACTTGATAGGTTTTTTACAATAATGTTCATTAAGAACCTACTTGATCACGTAGTAATTTATAGACGTGTTGCTATAGCGTCAGATTACAGAAATCCCGAAGCCTCAACCATAAATTCACACGGTTAACACCGCGCTAAGACTAGTATAATACAAACTTTTATAAATTTCTTTATCGATAGTAATGTAAATTAGGTATCTTTCAAAAAGAAATTGAGGTGTCACAAACATAGGGATCGATAGACATGCCAAGTGACCAGTATTTTCTGTTTCATTTTTTTTTAAAAACGTGCCTAGCAAAATATATTAAATACTAGCTGTGCCCCACGGTTTCATTAGCGTGAAATTCGAATAGGAATTTGTTTTCCTCATATGTTGCTTTTTGTTATAAACTGTTACTATACCAAATTTCATCAAAATCCGTTAAATAAATTTTGGGCGAGTGACGCCCAAAGTAACATACATACAGACAAAAATTCTAAAAAAAAGGTTTTCCGGCTTCTATTATCATTCTATACGCTAAAGCAATAATTCTTTTTAAAATATTAATCATGTGTAGAATTTACTATGTCACAATGTTATTACATATTTAGATTTAATCCCCTATATCGTTTCTATGTACCTACTTTTACTTATTTATTAACCCAAGATAAATTAGCTTTAATAAATCACATAATTAAATTATGTACTGTCTCTTATTAAAATATAATTGCTATCAAAATTTCTTGTCAGTGATCTTAAAAATTCAAATAAGCTCAACGAAATAAATATTTGTATTTAATCAATAGTTAATTAATTACATGTTATAAACATTGATTACAACATTTATAAACTACGCTTTTTAAATTTCAATTGAGCTAGCCTTTATTATCCATATGACGCCATTAATTAACATGTTTAAAGCAACCTATTACTTTTATCTAAAAAGACTTGAAGGGTTTCCCCTTCTTCTGTTACTTCATATTTGCTTCGCGGTATTGTTTGACGGTTGCAAAATGTTATTATAAAACGATTAACTTTAACTAAGAAATAACTTTTCATAGGAACTTAAGAATATTCAAACCCATATACATACCCGTTGCCGTTAAATTCTATTCAAATAGTCCTTACGTTCTATTCAAATCAAAACGGAAACTATCTGAAAGGTCATGTCTTAAAACTCACAGTTCCGATACAATATGCTCGTAAAGTTGTCATCAATTCAATATTGTTCCAGCAACCCATATCCGCGTTTCACCATCTATTCGTTAGAAATACGTGCTTACAACCACGAGACCTGAATTGGAATAAATTTTGCATATTATTAAAACGTCTATAAAAAAACGTTCGAAAAAGCTCTGTACAAAAGCTCGAATCCTGTACAGTAAGGGGTTTGATGAAAGAGCTCAACGCTCGCATAGGTATTGTAAAAAAGGTCAAAATCCCTTTCAAAGTTATGCTAACAAGCTGTCTTTGTTAGATGTTTTAGAAAAAAATACATCGCCGGTTGTAGTTCGAACTAGTATGCAAATTTATTACCTTCGCAACAGTTACGTATTGTGATCGATAAAATTTTGAATAATTTATTTTGATGCAAATTCAATTGGACTGATTGAAAAATTTAACTGGTTTTAGATGCATTGTAACCGTTCAAGTTTCTGTGTAATGCACTCGTTGTCAGACGTTACGGTTATTGGGTTTTGAGAGACATATCGTGGGTTCGATTCTGGCTGATCGCTATTCGGTGTCCGTTTTTGTTGTTGAAAATTTGATCTCGCTTGCGGTTTTGTCACGAACCGTTGGACTGCTACTTTCGAATCATATAGTACTTATGTTAGATTTGTCCCATCTAACTGAACTGCAGCTACTTCATATAATTGTAAATTGGTAATATCAATTTCACTGGTAGCCGCTTGTACGAAAGCGTAATACGAGAGTCGAGACTTAATTATGATTTACAGTTAAATTTATTGACTCGGAAGCGTTGAAACACAATCGCTTCGGTAGCTTTAAAGTTCCCACCGTTCGATTAGTATAGATATTTATTTGTTTTTTTAAGCGAGTGAATGGTCATGTGAATGTCGTTCGCAAACATTAAGCCAACTGTCAATCCTGGTGAATTGTTCGATCAAGTATGTAATATCATCTGAGTATCTCTTTGAACAGTGGCGCTATATTTTTTGCTCATGTTTTTTGTACTATGAGAAAGAAACAAGATAATTTAGTCTATGCACATTTGCACTTCTGAAATCTACTAAATATTTTTGGACATATAGTGTGCTGATGACCTTGAGTCTGTTGGATATTTGTAGCGTCGTCTCATTGGGACTTTAAAAGTTAATAAAGAACCAGTTTACAAGAAATCGATTGGTAAATGCCTGTCTTTGGGTACGTGATATATTTTCAAAATATAGTTTTAAGATAAATTTAATTATAAAAGTAGAAAGGTTAAAAAATTAGACACGTTTAGGGCAATAAGTTAACCAACGTTAACAATTAAAATAGGTTTGTGTATTTTCATGAATATGTTTGTTTACTATATTACCTTTTTTAACACTTATACTATTTTCTAACTCTTCTGTTTTTATAACCGTTTTTCAGTTTTTACAATTAAAAACTTCATTGCTGATATGTTTTTCATTTCCCTAACTGACTAAGTTGTTTTTCACACGTTTTGTTTTTTTTGAACTTTCATTATTCACTTGTTCTTATGGGCCGATCTTAGTGCTTCCTTTTCATGATTTTTGATTTTATATGAATTTCCACACCTTGGCCGAAAGTAACTTTTTTTTTTTTTATTTTGTGTTTATTTTTTTCCAAAAATTGCAAAGTAATTTTATATCCAGTGTTTCATTCTCACTTTGCAATAACTAATAATTACCAATGCTATTTTACTCTTGGTATAAACCGTTAAGAATACCTATATATTGCCTTCAGTGTTATTTAATCATTGATGTTATAAAGTTGTTATTAAATTTATTATCTGCTTCTTATTCTTAACTTTATATGTGGATTTAAAGTAAGATTTTTAATGACCATTCCTTTATGCTTATCGATTTTATTTAAACGGGATTCAAAATTAATTTCAATAGTTTTTTGGAGCTTTACCGTTAAATTTGTCAACTAAACATCTAAAAATGATTCACATATCACATGATTCACATAGCATATATATCGAACATATAGTAAACACCGGATAGTCCCCACACGTGGAAGCGACGACCCCCACATCAAATACTGGGAAGGGAAAGAGCCGTTATTGGGGCCAATAATAGGCAAAATTACTGAGGGAGTAACCTCCGTGTCATTATGACAATTTTGTCGTATAGGGAGGGACTGATGTTTGGTCATTTATGTATTCGAATCGATAGTTCGAATACAAAATGGTATTGGAATGATCGATTGGTCGTAAATCGTGGCGTAATTTTTTCCTTAAGATCGTTGATCAAAGATTTGAGTGAGATTAGGATAGCATTATTGCTTTTGAATCGTATTTACTTTTCTTCTTTTTATAATTTGTTTCATGATAGATTCGGATAGCATTATTGCTTTTGAATCGTATTTACTTTTCTTTTCTTTATAATTTGTTTCCTTAAGATCGTTGATCAAAGATTTGAGTGAGATTAGGATAGCATTATTGCTTTGAATCGTATTTACTTTTCTTTTTTTTATAATTTTTTTCCTTAAGATCGTTGATCAAAGATTTGAGTGAGATTAGGATAGCATTATTGCTTTTGAATCGTATTTACTTTTCTTTTTTTTATAATTTTTTTCCTGAAGATCGTTGATCAAAGATTTGAGTGAGATTAGGATAGCATTATTGCTTTTGAATCGTATTTACTTTTCTTTTTTTTATAATTTTTTCCTTAAGATCGTTGATCAAAGATTTGAGTGAGATTAGGATAGCATTATTGCTTTCGAATCGTATTTATTTTCTTTTTTTTATGATTTGTTTCATGTGGCATTATCATTGATATGGAAACTGAAATATAATAAAATTTCTGAAATATAATAAATATTAAATTTTTTTAGGATAGCGTAGTCTAATAGCATAAAACCAAACTCGCATAATTTCTTTTCGTCTGCTCGTAGGTCACAGATCTTCCAGTTTAAGGATTGCTATGAAGTTTTTCGGGAAGACCTAGGTTAAATATTTTATATTTATTTTTTAAATCTCGAACCCCATCGCGGGGAATGTTATCGAATTTTTTTTTATAAATACAATAGAAAATACCTAATATTATTTTTTAATACTACGTCTCTTTCGCTTCAGTCTCCAAAGCGTTTCATATGTGTCCCCATTCTTATATTTCTATAACCGTTTAAATACAAAATGTGAAAAAAAATTAGGGCAAAATTAATAAGTCTGTATATACTAAACAATATATTTAAATAGTTAAAAATTATAACAATATCTATAGATAGTATAACATGGCATTTAAACGTGAAACCTTATGTTATGAACACTTGTGCATAGAGTATCATATAATATCATTCCATTTCCATCTTGTCACATTGGAATAAAGTGTTTTACATATTCCAGTGACACTATTTACATATTATAGTATTATTGTATGTAAACATCATATGCATTTCATTATAAAGTAATTAACATACAAGTAAAAACAATTATTTTCAATTTACAATGTATAAAACCAGATATAAACCGGCCATGCTTTTTAATATGTGGTTGTAATATTTAAAAAAGGGGCATTGCGTAAAAAAATGTTAAATTGGTGTTAATGAGGGATCATTTATGGGCCGGAAGTACGTTTTATTAGTATAAGTACCCGGCTATTAGTTATACTTATTAGGACGTAGTTTTAGGAAGTTGAAAACTCGTATAATTGCCAAGGCGAGGGATGTATAGATGTAAATGTGATGGACAAGGCAACTATTTTTAACATATTTTGTTTTACACGTTTTGATGCAAGGTGGAAAAAAGGTTTTGTGAGAGTCATATTTTTATTAGCGTAATTCTAATTTCTAATAGAGTAATATTAGTCTAATACAATAATTAAGTATATCGTGTTATCTTAAGCCATTTTAAATATATAAGACAAACTTTATAAACGATATGAATTTTTTTACAAAATTTGACATGTTCTGTAAAATATTTAAAATTGTATACCAGTTAAAATAAATTTTAAGGGTTAAGTATTGTTTCAGTTTTACTCAATAGTTTATGAATATCAGTAGTTGGGTTTTAAAATATTAATAGTAATTAATATAATTATAATAAATATCTAATTTTACCATTAGAATAGGATGAGCTGAAATGAACGAATGTTACATCCTATGATATAATCTCACACACTTTGTTATCACACATGTCACTGTTTTGAATAAATCCTCAGTCTGATTTGATGGTATTTTTCACGATATTGTAAACATTAATCTTATTTTAAATTATTTCAGTTTTATGAAGTTATTATTTACTTTAAGTTATACCAAGCATAACGGAACATGAGACAATGATTTTATCATTGTAATATTATCGTTATGGTTTAAATTAAAAAAGGAAGTCCCATTCGGAAACATTTTTCTGTAATTTTCTTTATAAATCAATGTTACATCAAATTTAATTAAAATCTTTTTTTTAATTTAAAGTTTTATATATAAGGTAGAACATATAAGTCATCGTGATATGAAATTAATTATGATCGTATAAACAACCAGTTAAACGATATAAAGAGAATACCATCACGTGAATGAAGCCAGAGACAAATGTTGGCCATTTTATAAATTTACAACTTTTTTAAATCTACTCATTTGCTAATTATTCAAAGTGAATAAACAAATAAACTATGAGAAAGTTTTTCCATATATATATATATATATATATATATAAATACGAAAAATCTCTATACATCTAATCCCTTAACTTCGACATTAACTTCCACTTCTCTATATATCACATTGTTATATATCCCATGATTTTAGAAATTCGATTAATGCGAAAAATTAATAAAAAAATCTTAATGTACAAAAAACCTTAATGCTTACATTTTGTTCCTTTATTTCAAACTCCTCTGATTACATTTTATTTTTATTGTTAAATTAAAAAAAAAAATATTGAATGTAGAAATCAATGTAGGGTTTGGAATAAATTCGAAAATACTCTTAATAATTTTTGGTCTTTATAACGACTATGGAATTTTATTTTTACATATTCCGACACGTTTTTATTTTTATTATCTATATAGAATTTACTGTTTTTATTTTTATTGTCCTTTTTATTAGCAACGTTTGAATTAAATATTTGACCTTTATTAACATTTTCATTAGAAAGTGTACACGAAAAGTTAAAAAAGGTACAAGTTTGCTAAAAATGTTTACAATGATTAAAACGATGAGCAAGAAAGAGGAATTCAAAATATATGAACACTACAATTTGTCATAAGATCATATAAAAACAAGTATACATATATACGAGTATATAATTATCAAGATTGTTTGTTTTGTTAAGACTAAATAATTAAATATGGAAAATATATGATTCGATGAAGTTTGTATTAGGTTTACAAACTGCTTTTCATACTTCCGCTTATCATACTTCCTAACAATCACCTGTATTACCACCTTGATTTCGATTGCCTGAATAAGATTTATTAATATTTCAGATCACCATAACGGTTGCGATAAAACCTCGTACCTATACGAAATCGATTGGTACAACCCGCATCCATTAGGCGGCCACGCCTTACGAGGGTGCACTAAAACTATTTTTTTCGTAATTTTTTTCTCCCCGTGTGGCGTCGTGTGTTAGAAGGGGGGTAAAGGGTGGTCCGTGTAACCCCTCCTATTGGGAGCGAGGCTAGTGGGGGAAAAAGTCGTACAGTGCACCCAAATGTTTCGGCGCTGTTTTGGGTCTTGCCTTTGTTAAGATGTTTTTTGAAAGTAAATTATTTTCGAAAATGGGTGATTCACGAATGTTAGTTGGAAATATATAAAACTATGTTATATATTTTTCAACTTTATTATGTTATGATATTGATGGTTAATATCATATACGATATTACCTTTCTAAATAACAGTAACATAATAATTGAGAATAAAAAGTTAAAGTTAATAAAACTAAGAGCCGATTACGGAAAAAAACTAAGTGAATAACACGAAGCGAGGAAATATTTCTCTCAATAATCGTGAAAACTTGAGTTTTTCTTTGAATTTGGGGAAATCTACGTTGTAAAAAACTATACTTTCAAAAAGACAATATACTAAATTAAATTATATATGGGTACAGTGGTGACTTAAGTATACTCGTTCGCGATGTATGTATATGTAATGAGTTTGTTTTACCGCTATGCCGTGCCCTTATTGTGCCTTACCTATTTATTATTACGACGACTATGTTTTATGACTCTTTGGCCATGTTACAAACTATAAAAATATACGATGTAGTGTTTAATCTAAATTACCGAAGAAAAAAAGAAGACAAAAGTAAAGGCAACCATAGTAATATTAAACGCAAAATCGAGCTTGTTTGTTCATCTCGCCTTCACGCTTCACCTACGTAATCGATCTTCGTAAAATTTTATATAAACATAGTCTATTTCATAAAAACGATTACAGGATGCTTCGTACCTACAATTTTTTATAATTCTTAATATATATAATTTTTTTTCAACAATTACCCAAATCTCCCCGTGAAAGTAAATATAAATATAACTACGTGTTAATCTATGGATATAACAGGGTATAAAATTAAAATGCCAAGATCCAATATTTTCTCAAAATTTTTTTTTTAAATTTCTTCTACATTTTTTACCTTTCCCATCCGAATTATTAGTATTATATAATTCTAAAATCCCTTTAACTACATTTTTACAATGTGCTACATATTTCAGCAACTCTTTGCTATTATTTGCCTGTCTACTTTCTAGTACTTTCTCTCGGGGATCCAGCTTCTCCCTTCACGAGATTATCTTTAATCAAAAGCTGCTGCATCCTAATCAGACCATTAAAAGAAAACCTTCCCTGTACAAAATAAAACTTAAAAGCAGTATTCAAATGTAAACTCCATATTACAACTTAAGTCCGCATTCTAACTAATGTCCACTATTGAAAAACAAGGCTGTGAAAATAGTACACTTGTTTTAATATAAGGAAAATTCGTTTTAAATGTGGATAGTTGGTCAGTCTAAATTACAGATAATTAGGAATTATTGAACTTGTCATTGAAGTTCGAGAAAAAAAAGTTCAAGTTCAAGTTCAGAATTTTCTCTATTCATGTTATCAAATATATACGTAATTTGAGCCAAAATTACCTTTTGTTATGGAGGTTTTAAAAAAAATAATTTGTAGTTCTTAGAATATATAACGTGTTTGTAGGAAAATCCCATATAACAGCTCTGACATTCAGTAGTAAGCACGTAAGACTTTACAAAATATCTATGCAAAAACTTGATGATAACATTTACATTTTCAAAGTGTTCATGAGTCCTTCATTTTAATACGAGGAGATCCTGGTACTTGTCTAGATTTATCAAATAATTAACGTCAGGCAATATTCACTGAATTAGATCATATGTTTCTTCACTGTAATGCGTAATAAGTCCTTGGATAAGACCCATTCTTTTCGGTAGCTAAATAAATAAAATTGCACATCATAGTATTCAACTAAAAATTTTCAACATTCAGCCCATCTATTGTCGTAAATCAACCTTAAACCAAACGTTGGCCCATTAATCTGGCATATCGCTATTCCGCAGACAGAGGGAGACATGGTAAGGAAGAGAGAGGAAAGAAGAGATGAGGGGAACAGTGTTCGTAATACCTTTTCAATTTCTTAACCATTCAGCAAACGCAATAGCATGCACTGTATGCTTTATTGGCGATTACAGATACAGTCCTGTGTATGAGAGGATCATTATGTGGTATGTCATTGTAGGCAAAGATTTGAAGTTCATTTACTTGTCCTAATATTAACCAATTTTATGAATAAGTCTAAGAAATATAAAGATGGTATCTTATAGGAAGTAACATGTAACATAGGTATCACAAATGTAAAATAGTTGTCCTACAGAAATTAAGATGTAAAGTAATTTATTTATTTATTAACTTTAACGTACATAACCGATACATATGGCGGATTCATTGCTACGAGAGCAATCTCTTGCAGTTAACCAGAACATTAGCCCAGCCCCGCTCGATGAACGACCGGGAATCGAACCCGAGTCATCGCGATGCGCCACGCCGCCAGAGGCCGTATGCCTTGTGATCAATCCGACACACTCCACGGCGACGACAAATATAGAATGGTTACTTTATCAAAAGAATTCTGCTAAATTTTACGAAAGTTGTCGTGTTACAAATACGCCCGAACGACGTGCCTTAAGCTATTCAAATGTAAGGCTTTGTTTCATTCACTCTAATTATAATTAACGGTATTCAAATTTAACAGATTATTTATATAGTTATACTTTAGGAAGACATTGAGTGCATTATATAGCGTAAGTGACTAACATGAAGGTAGCTAATGTTATTGTTCTTAACAACTAGAATAAAACCACTGTGGTATTTTACTTTCTGTAACTATATGTAGTTATTGCTATATGATGCGGATAGTTATTACTTTATCATTTCCTATACCCTGTTACTGTTATTGTCTATCATATAATCTAGGTTGTTCTTAGCTGTCTACCATTTGATTTATTTAGACAAATTCGTGGATTTGTTTTATTTCAAAATATTAAATAATTTAAAGAGTTTAAACGTTTAGTTATTTGATGAACTGGGACTTTCAAAATTTTGCTAATTTTGAATATTGAATTTGGCGTCAATTTTGTAGAAATTCATTATTCACAATTAAATGAAACTACGTGATGTAGTATTACTTCTACTTTCTTTAATTTCTTTACCACGACCTAGGTTTCGTTGTATTACAACATACATTCTTTAAGTTCTTTACCACGATCTAGGTTTCGTTGTATTACAATAGCCCACCTGAAGATGTTGTAATACAAGGAAACCTAGGTCGTGGTAAAGAACTTAAAGAAAGTAGAAATAATACTATGATGTTATATAGTTTTATTTAATTGTGAATTTTGCTCATTTTTAGCTCAAATTCTGATAATTTTTATTTACAAAAAAAAAGAGTCACGGAGTATTATTTTTTATTCATACCGTAAAATGACATAAACACGTTTAGTAGAGATGCCGTAAATGACATAATATACTGATTATTATATATCCTTAGGTTAGAATTATAATTATTTATCACGTGGGCAGTTAAAATAGTCAGAGCTGCCCGTTCTGCCTACACTCCGGTAAAAAAAAACCATGGTTTTATTTTTGTTTTACCAATTTTTATATATATATCCACTAATTATTTATTGTTAATTTTTAAGGGTATTCTCAACGATGTAGTTAATTATTCTTTAGTTTAGATGAATATGGAATTATACACCCAATCTTGTAGGTAATATATAAACTAGTTAAATACGAGTCTAATTTACACTACGAGGGTGCAGTATACACTTGGGTGCATACAAATTTTTAGGGATAAATAGCAATTCTGTTAAATTATTTACAAATATTAACATTGGTTGTCACTGTGTAAATATATAGACATTTTGCCTAGTGTATCTTTCACTGACGTAATCAATATATATTTTAAAATGCTAAATTTGATTAACTCATTTGGATGAAGTTTCTTTGAACTTTTTAAAGACACAACTCCGTAAACTAGTAAAGCCTAATTAGCTGTGATAACTTTCCTTTCAATTTCCTTATATATACTACTACTGTGAATACTTTTCAGATATTCAAAAATAGTGTTTTAGACAGTAGGTGGCGTGGACACGTAACTTTAACAAAAATTACCAATTTACTTTTGAATATTTCGTAAATGGATCCCTGTATCGAAAAAGTGTCATAATATAAACCCAATATTTTTGGAATACTCTGAGGATTCCATGTACGATGGAGTATTCGAATAAAAATACATGACCCTCATTTTGTAGGCATTATAAATATGTAAAGCTATGCCAAATATCAGCTTTATAAAACTGATAGTTACAGTGTAAAACAGCTGTAATATATAGAGGGACACACAGACGGAAATGACGAAACTATAAAGGGTCCTAGTTTAGTTACGAAACCCTAAAAGTGCTTATAACAGACGCTTATACTAGTTAGCCGTATACTTGTTTTTATATTGCATTATTATGTACAATTCTTTCAAAATATAATTTGTATACGTTATAGCTATGACTCAAATATACTTCTATGATTCGATTTTGCAACCGAAAACTAATCATATCTCTAATAAACAGCAGCATATAACAACTAGTATAATATATTTTCATGTTCCCTGTAATATCTTCATATATTATTTTAATGCAGCTATAATCAAACTTTTAAGTATATATATATATATATATATATATATATATATATGTATATACGTGTATATATATATATATATATATATATATATATATATATATATATATACGTAATAGATGTTAAAGTATATACTCTGAAATGTACCTAGTACACTTAAATTCCCTTCATTTAAATTGTTATTGGAATTTATACTTTACGATAGTCACAGCCTCATGTCAATAAAATAAGTCGTTTTTGAACCAAACCTTAATATTAACATACAAAAATAGCATCTTCTGAATACTATTTTAGCGCAGATATATTTAAAAGTTTCGGCAAAGCTTCTTTATTCATTTAAAAGCTTCTTTATCAACGTTTCTTTATTCATTTATTTTAGTTAAAAAAAATTACATATGTTTTAAATGAGCAAAAATTATTAAAAAAAAAAATTATTTAGTTAGTACAACTAAGGCAACAAATTACGTACATACAACTACTAATTTATTTCCACCTTGGACCCTGACATCAAAAGCGAGAATAAACTTCTCATAGAGACAATAAAGCTTACGGAAGAAGATAGTAAAGTTAACGACGAAAACAAACCACCATTAACGTCGCCTTAAATCCCCAGTTATGAAAAGATTTTACGTGGCCATAATGTCTTTGCGCCTTTTATGAAACAGCCATAGTCCGCCGAATGATCGATATTAAAATCTGCGAAGCGAGTGAATAACCGCAACGCAACAATAGTTGCCGGCTTTACGTTATAGCTCTTCCTGGAAAATCTATTTTCGTTTACCAGGGGGTCGAAATTTTATACTTTAAAAAGTTTAAGGAAATTCCAATTCGTTCCATGTGTTATTCACTTGTTAATATGCAATAAAATAACGGTTTATTTAACAATAAACTATTTTATAAGTATTTAAGAAGAGTGATTTCTTCGCGAATTTTTCTTTTATATGCCAAACATTTTTTTTAAGAATCCAAACTAATTTTAACTCATTGTGGCTTAATATTTATCATCATATCCGAATCTGCATAATTTTTGATGTGACACATCTATAGGCGCAGGTATAAATCGGATCGTTGGCGTGGCGATGCTTGCCGTGGCGACGGGTCGCCACGCTATGCCAAGGTATATATATATAGTCTATATGTAGTGGAGTGTACGGTATGGCGACGTGTCGCCATGCACAATCGACTACGCAACCCCCTCCTCACTCAGTTCGACACTGTTGTTTACTACGGTACACATAACCTGTGCTTTATTGATATGAAACATCTATATGCGCAGGTATAAACCGGATCGTTGGCGTGGCCACGCTTACCGTGGCGACAGGTCGCCACGCTATACTAAGGTATATATATATATATATATATATATATATATATACATATAGTCTATATGTAGCAGAGTGTACTGTATGGCGACGTGTCGCTATGCGCAACCGACTACGCGATCCCCTCCTCACTTAGTTCGACGCTGTTTTTACTACGGTACACATAACCTGTGCTTTATTATTTTTGTATTAATTGTAAATAAATGTTTATTAAATAAAGTCACCATTTTCTGTAAGAAATTCGTAATACTTTATTTTTTCATTATGCTGTATTATATTATAGTTCCTGTAATAATCTTGTCTTTTATAAATATTACTTGTACGAACACGATGTTTCACATCTGCCAGGCGTCCCGTGACGGCTCTAGAAGTACTCGAACTCGGAATGTCGAAGAATAAATTGTCTAAAGGCATTAGCGATTTGAGATAAATGTTTAAAACATATGAAAATACTGAAATATATGTATTGATAAGATGTATTAATATACCAAATTTCAAGGTTCCACGTCGCACAGTTTAATAGTCTATAATATATATATGTAATAAAATTGTAACGTAGTGAATTCTATAAATTTAAAATATTTTAAAAAGAGTTTGAGATTGATTCAGCGTATGGAATAAGAATGGAAGCCAGAAAACTTGTTTTTAGAATTTTTGTCTGTCTCTCTGTTTGTTAATTTGTTTTTCAGTCACGCGAAATCTACTAAATGAATTGTGATGAAGTTTGATATGGTAATAGTGTATATACTCGGGCAACTTAAAGGGTACTTTCATCTGGCTTTTACAAATTAAAAAAATGGCTTAGCAATTATTATGATATTGGTACTATCAACGTCATCTATTGGGGTTTTTAATCAATTGTATACTTATAAACATTGTAAAAACATATAAAAAAAAGAAGAAAGACATCATAATTTCATTATCAAAGACAGAGAAATCATAATTTTCATTATCCCTAATAACTTTTCTTATCCCGAGTTTTACGCGAACGAAGTCGCAGGCACAGCTAGTTAAATAATTCAGAAAAGACCGACAAAGTACCTATAGGGAAACGCATAAATTAATGTACTATAATTGTTTACAACCCTTAAATTTGCTAATACAAATTAACGAAAATAGTTTTTACTGCAAGTTTTAAAACTTAAATGAAAAAATTTGTGTTGAAGGCAAAAGGCATATGTGAAGTTTATATTTCATAGACAAGACATAAATATAAAGAATTAAAAACACATCAAACACGAGTAAAGTTATGTACTATGATGTATGTATTAAAGTCCATATAACCATTTAAGTATATGAAGTTCTATTAAATGAGTACCCAGTTGGGATATAAACAACATAACTGGTCAATAACCTAGTGATTGCCCAGTACGTCTTCCATAGACGTAAAAATATCCTGAATATCTCAAAAACTACGATAACTTGAATTGTCGCCATAGTTTTAAATCTTTGCGTAGGTTCCTAGAAAGCCCATGATTTTCATAATTTTAAGATCAACAGTTTCAGAAGGGGTGGGAGGTAAAATATATTTTTCAGTGTATTTCCGATGATACACTACCTGAAATATTTTCCAAATTCTCATGACTTATAACTTCAAGTTTCTACGGCGTATGGTTTTTGAGAAAATTGGCTGTGGCAAATGGACAGTGGGACAAGTGGGTGATTTTATAAGGATTGCATTTTTTTCCTTTTTGAGGCCCAAAAACAATAAAAGAAATCTTCACTTCATTTCTAAAGACATTCTCTTTTTTATGTTATGATTTTGCTAGATATACACAAAGATTTTTAAAGTTAAGAATTTAAGTGCAAAATTCGATGCTAACCGGTCTAAAACTATAAAAACTGTGAGGTTGTGACAGATAGACGAACGTGATGAAACTATCAGCATCCTTGTTTAAAAGTGATAAGCGAATTTTTAATTTTATTCTGGAAGACCTTTCCACGATTACAAAATTACTCGGGGGAGAATGCGGAAAAAACCGCATTCAATTTACATAAATGGAACTCCACATCAATTTTTGTTAATATTTCGCAACTTATTAATTGAGGTCATCATATGAAATTGGGTTTTCATATTTCATTCTTATTTCATTCATAGGTCTTCATATTTCATTCTTATTGGAAATAATCGGCAATAATTTCCAATAAGGCTTTTCTACATGTTTCATCATCAAATTATAAATAAAAACATCGACAACCGATTTAATCTACAATCCTATTCGACTGAATTTTAAAAAAATGCAGTTTATTTTTTTTCATCCACTTTTAATGTGAGTGAAACGTTATTCGTTTATTCTTTCTCCTTAATTATTTTCAAACAGCTTACTTAAACAGCTTAATTATTTTCCAGGAAATATTGCATATAGATAAATATATCCCAAAATAAATGATAGGTAGCATAAAATTACGCTATCTTTTACAATACAAGAGAAGTTAATACAAACACAAAAAAAAATTATGACCACGCACGGAAAACAGAATGGAGCGCACTCATTTTTCCGAAACTATAGGAAAAGTTCCCCACGACATATACGAGTACCTATCGTCTGTAGGTAAAATAAGCTTTTTTAATAATTAATAAAAGTGTTATTGCTGAACATTCATGGAGAATATTCATGGGTGTTTACTGAAAAAAATTATGAAGCTTTAAATGAACATTTTTCACTGTTGGCAGGTAAATATGTACACTGCCAAGTAAGATAAAAGGCGTTTTTAAAAAAATTATCTTCGTAATATAACCTATTAAAATCTAGTAATAGGTCGTACTTACGAAAGTTTCCCGTTATTTTTCGCTACAAATCTTTAAAGAATATCCATGCATGATTTCTATGCAAATACTGTGATTGTTCTAGTTGCTTGTTTGAAACTTATTAGATTCTAATTCACCAAAAAAAAATAATAAAAGACATTGAATAATTTAGCTCAATATGTACCAACTATATTTTGCTGCACTGCACAGAAACTAAATTGAAACTGCATTTTATTCAATTTTCACAAGCAAACTTGTATGCAGATGTGATGCGTGTATCCGTATATCGTATGTCTGACGAGCTTTCAACATTCCAGCGTACATTATTTTTGACCTCCCAGCGTTGTTGGAATATTTTTCTATGTATTTTATAATGAGGGATGTGTGGTAAATTTTAAATTCAGATAAATTGGTAATTCAATATTAGTAGTAAGGGGCAAAAATATAGAGATAATAGTACGAAGGGCGCTAAAACACGATTAATACAGTATATTTGAAATTTAATATTTTTAACCAACGGTAATAATAGCCGACCAGAGGAAATTATTGTGTAATCTGTCTCAATGTATTATTATTTTTACTATGCCATTTATGGTTTAAATGTAAACTGAACGTCTTTCGTTGTATAAGTAATTTGTTAATTAGGTGTTAAATATGGTACTTTATTATATTTTCTCGTGGGTATTAATATAATTTTTTAATCCTAATAACTTTAAATTCTAAAGAAATGTTACAATCACAAAAATGTAACTCGGTTCCCCAATTCTAATTAATTAAAAAAAACTGATAAAGATAATTAAAAAGAAGAAAAACTTCATAAACTTTAAAAACAAGTTTTTTTTTAATTTCATAATATTAACAAATCAAGTAGTAAACTTACTAAAATACGATGCAGAATTGAGTATTTAGTGCGATATTGACGTCAATTTTCTGAAAATATGTAAAGGTTCCTTACAATTTTTGATTGTTGATTCATTAAGTTTCGGAATTCTCAAAGAATTTGGTTAAACCACATCTTCTATTGGTTCATGTATGGTTTTTATTTTTATATTAAATCATCGCATCAGCATATTAAACTTCTGGTATATGCAAGAGATTCAATGTTTTATTTTTTCACTCAAAGTTAGGAAAAACTATAAAAAACCTTTTAGAAAAACAATTATTCCAGTTGATGAAAAATTGGAGATATTAAAAGCCACACAGCATTTGGCTCAGAAAGACTGCCCATTTCTTATAAGATATCCTCTCGAGCATCAAGCAGATTTGTGTACCAAATTACAATATCTACGAGTATCGCTCGATCAAAACCGGATCATACAAACTATTACGCCGTTAAAATGTAATATCAAGTAAACAATGCCAAACTCGCCGCAACAAAACAAATAAAAATAAAAAGAAACCACGATATTACTGTCATCGTAAATAGCATAGTGACTGAACAAGTTGGCTTGCTGCCCGATTCCTTGGTTCTGAACGCTGGCGCCGGATAGATTTGATCAGAACTAAATTGACAATACCTGATATTATTACTAATATCGAAATGGAACGGCTAATATGTTGGATGTATTAGATATTTTCACATTTAATAAATTATTATTTATTTATAAGAACAAGTTTAAAATAGAACCAATAAAATTTAATCTAAAATAAAATTTATATTAATAGGCAAAAGAGAGAATAAGTGAAATGAAAAAACCTATATAGATATGTCTTCCGAATACGTAATTTGAATATGCATCTATCATAGACTAGTTAATTATAGTTTTAGTATCGTATATATTAAAGGAATAACCATGAAATGAACATCACCGCTTTTGGGAATAAAGAGGGTTAAGAGAACTCATGCTATGACTAGAATAATATGTGAAGAGATAGGATCGACGGAGATTGTTTAATATTAGATTGTTAACTAATAAGCCCACCAAATTTTCCAGCGATTTCTGGAATTTTAAAGTGGCACTGAAATATTTCTGGAAGGCTACATAAAAATTGCGGCGATCGATCTTCTGTTTATATTAAAAAAAAAAAACAAAATATGGAAATACTCCAAAGAGAATTTAAAGTGTTCTGGTCTCATGAATTTCGTTTAGGGCGAAAAGCGAGTGAAACAACATCTAATATATGCGCAATGACGCGAAAGTCAAGTCAAGCATTAGCTCCAAAGATTCAAAGAAGGAAATCTTGTTCTCTCTTACATTAAATTAAAAGCCTATTCGGAACAGATCCCAAATTAAGTTTGCGTTATCTGATAGAGCTATTTGCATGCATATTGAGAATAGTATCACGTTTTGGCGAAGAAGTGAAAATGTTCTTTTTGATTCCTTGTGAGCTAATATTAATGAACTTTTAATAGACACTGAGGAGATGTTAATGGATTAAAAAGAACTTAAATATGTATTTTGACCCAGTTAAGATGCGAGTTTAACTTGTAATGTGATCATATTTTTGGATGGAAGGCACTTTTAGTTAACTACAATTATCACCTATATCCAAAATCACTTGGTCTGATTTAACGTAAACATTTCTCATGTTTAACATCTAATGTTTTCTCGCCAACGTGTGCCATTTGCTGGTTATGGATAAATATAAACTTGACCTTAGTTAAATGCAGGTAGAATATTTTTTGTTAGATAAATAGCTCTTGCAACTCTGTAAAGCTATTGATGTCATATATTTCCGATGTAAATATGTACCTAGTTGTCAGTCAAAATATCAGCTCGATTATTTTGTCTGACAACTAAGTACATATTTACATCGGAAATAAATAACATCAATAGCTTTACAGAGTTGCAAGAGCTATTTATCTGACAAAAAATATTCTACATGCATTTAAATAAGGCCAAGCAACATTCAATTCATAAGACCAAGCAAAATTTCAGTCCGTCTTAGCTAATATTGTAAATGCAAAGGTTGGTATATTTGTTTGAATTTCAGATCTCTGCTACTTAATAAGTTCCTGTAAAAATTTACTATCATATTTTTGATATTATGGAGATAAATATGAAAAATTATATATTTAGCACAAAATAGATTTTTTCTTTTAAATAACAAGTCATCTCGAGATATACAGTATAACTTGAAATTCCGATGAATTAGATCTGATCAATTTTGCATTATATAATTGAAAAATCAAAACAAAATTGAAATGAAACCTTCTAAATCTACATTCGACTTCTAAACGTACTATTAGACGTTTCAACACTTGACATTTATGGTGAAACTTAAACGTTGAACTGTAATTTTTCTTTTCATTCTCTGACACGATAGTTCATTGTTTTTTTCCATGTCTACTTTTTACCTCTCCTTACTCCTTTATAATTACTTATGTTTAACACTGACTAGCGTCCTGACACCGTATAATTATGATAACACGTTGTATACTTTTACATAACCCGTAAGCAACAAAGTATTATTCAAATTAAAGTTTTAAATATCAGTATTAATGTAGCATGCTAACTTTAAAATTTAATGCCTTCAAAGACTGTCGTTATTAAAGATGCGGTTTAACGCACGATTACTTGAAAGTTATTTGTTTTGTATTTTTTTTTTAAAATAACTGCATAGCAGTTAACCCTATAACAAATGAGTGGTTAGTTATGATGTGAACAGTAATGATATTTTAATCGATTTAGTTGTGATTGACTTCGTTTGAATTTACAATAATTTTATTTCCATTCAATTTGTAGCTCCTTTTAAGGACTCATAAAAATTGAATTTATATTCATTTTATTTCCATTTAAATTGTAGCTCCTTTTAAGGACTCATAAAAATTGAATTTACAATAATTTTATTTCTATTCAATTTGTAGCTCCTTTTAAGGACTCATAAAAATTGAATTTATATTCATTTTATTTCCATTTAAATTGTAGCTCCTTTTAAGGACTCATAAAAATTGAATTTACAATAATTTTATTTCTATTCAATTTGTAGCTCCTTTTAAGGACTCATAAAAATTGAATTTATATTCATTTTATTTCCATTTAAATTGTAGCTCCTTTTAAGGACTCATAAAAATTGAATTTACAATAATTTTATTTCTATTCAATTTGTAGCTCCTTTTAAGGACTCTTAAAAATTGAATTTACAATAATTTTATTTCCATTCAATTTTTTGCTTAAAAGTAGATAGACTAAACTCTCCAATTAATTGATCTTTTTCTGAAAGTTGAAATAATTTTTATGCAAAATTGAAAAGGTTGAAAAATAAAACGGAAAATATTAAAAAATAATTAATTTCCACAAGAATCATAGTTAATTTCAACTGTACAAGCGACAATGGGTATATAAAAATGTTATAAAACCAAAGCGGCTGTTATAAAACCAAATTCGATATAAGAAAACTGTATTTTTTTTATTGTGACGTGTTAAGTGTGACGTCAATTTTAAATTGGTCACGTACGATTTGAACTTTAAGTAAAAAGTATTCGGCATCAAAGTATGTAATTATTTTTGGCATTACAGAAAGTGTGTGTTATTCAACTTTCAAAAAACTTAATCACACGTGAAGTGCGTACCGATCGCGTGTGAGGCACTCACTATATCTGGTCATTTTGTGAAACTCAACCTTTTAGTGAGTAGATAAATACTGAGAATAAAAAAAATATTCCAGCATTTTTTGTATATCCTAACAGGAAGGATTTATATAAATTATCATTTTTGGCTGTCTTAAATTATTTGGGACTATCCCAAACCACCGACAAAAATCGATTCAGAAATTATAGCTGAAAAGAGAACATGTAATATTTAATATTTTAATGACCCACAAAAAATTTGTCGTACAAAAATCAAGCGAGACTCAAAAGAATCTCATTGATTATATCCGACAATTATTCATGTTGAGTCGGAGAAAAGAATAGGAAGAATGCGCAAACTTGAACGGGCCGATTTAGTCGGTGGCATGTGCCTTTTGTACCGACTTCAAAAAAAGAAAGAGGTTCTCAATTCGTCGGAATCCTTTTTTATGTACGTTCAGAGATAATCCTTTACCAAGTAGACTGATTTCGATGGTTTTTTTATTTGAAAGAGGCTACTTTAGGAGTGATCCCATTTAAATATGAAGATGAAGATCTGATGATGAGGTCCGAAAATGAACGATGGAACTCCTTAACGAATGGCAGTAAATCAAAATATTTGCTACGGGTAAGTTGTTACTTTGCAAAATAACTACACTACTTACTAGGTCTAGGTCTGATGATGAGTTCTGGAAATGAACAATGTAATTCCATAACTGATGGAACTAAATTAAACGTGATGTAAGATATTTGCTATTGATGGTTGTTACTTTGAAAAATAACTACACTATCGACCATGTTAAAGTTTGATGATGCATTCTGAAGATCAACAATGGAACTCGTTATCGGATGGTAGTAAATCATTCGTAATTCAAGATATTTGCTACTAGTAGTTTTTAATTTGCAAAATAACTACATCATCGACTAGGTCACAACCTGATGATGAATTCTGAAGATGAATAATGCCACTCCTTGGCCAATAGTAGTAAATCAATTGTGATTCAATATATTTGCTACTGGTTAGTTGTTACTTGGTTATTACTTTGCAAAATCTGATATTGAACTTCGGATATGGAGAATGGAACTCCTCAACGGTTAACATCTAGTAATTAGCGGCTATTACTATCGCTCTGTGTCTGTGTATGGTTGATGAACAATTTTAGGTGAAGAGGAAATTAACTGTATGCCCGTGACCTTTGATAATTATACAATATTCTAAGGAAGAAAATAACTGAATGTTAATTACAGTGCGATGATTAATATTGTTAATCAATAAAAATTATAAAACAAAATATCTCAAAAAACCAACTTCAAAAAAGTAGTTACTAAGAAGTAAAAAATAATTAACTCAAAATAGGATCAACTTAGATAAATGTGAAATTTTACATTATAAATTAAATTAAAATACAAATTTATTTTAGTTGGTCGACAGTGCTGGCACAGACATCCAAAATTAGTAACTTATTTTTTATTGCGAATAAGTACCTATTTTGAATTAATTATTTTTTACTTTTTAGTACCTACTTTTTTGAGTTTTTTAAAAGATATTTTATTCACAATTAAATAAAACTACATGATGTAGTATTATTGACCTGGACACCCTAGGTCGTGGTAAAGAACTTAAAGAAAGTAGAAATAATACTACATCACGTAGTTTCATTTAATTGTGTATAATGAATTTCTACAAAATTAACGCCAAATATATTCAAGATATTTTATTAATATTCAGTTTATAGTGCGAACGTTTTGTATTATACAAACAGAAAATAGGATGAAGAATTTGATTATGAAAATGAGGAATAGAGACTAGAGATTATATGATGCAAAACTGATAGCAGTAAATCAAAGGAATGTACTGACATTTTATAAAATCTTTTTGGGTAGAATTTTAAATCACAATGAATTCCATAAAACTGTTCTTTTAAAGATCTTTTATTTTATATCTTAAAATATACCACAATCTCAGCACTTCTATGGCACATTCTTCACTAAGTTTCCATTGCATAGATAGACAAACGTAGGACATGTCAGTTGAATCGGTGGGATATCGGATATCGATCAACTGAAAAAGTTTCTCGTCTGCGTTAGGTAATAGTTTTAATTTAGATTTAAATCATAAGTTTTTCATGAAAAAATATATCTCAATACTATTGAAATAGTATTCATATATATTGACAGACTGATAATTTTTGGTCGAAATAGACCTCATCATCAAAATTCTCACATCTTTTTAGATTTAATTAATCATTAATTTTTATGAGCGTGAGACAATATTACAAAACAAATACAAACTATTTTAATTTTTTATAAGCTTTTATTTTTTGTGAGCTTTCATTTGACTTTAGGAGTCAGGAGTCCCAAAGACCTAAAAAATAAAAGTTCCTTTTATAACTTGCGTCTTAATTAGGCTACCACTTCTTATAACTACACCAAATTTCAATTATCGACGTTAAATGATCTCTGAGAAAAATATCTATGTTAGATAAACAGATAATTTAACATAGAGATGATCCTATGAGTTATTTTTGGCAAAACAAACATTAAGATAACGTTTTCAAGTGTCGTTTCAAAAGTAACCGAAAACTAAATCCACAGCGTTTATTTCCCAATTTTCTTTGCATTTCATAAATACTGCCTGGTTCATTATTTCTATGTCCATAAGTTTTAATTTTAAAAACACTTTTGCATAAATTACACCACCACTTTTTCTTTCTCCGTGCGAACAAACCTGCATATCAAAATTACAATACAAATATAATAATTTTTTTTTTAATTTTTTTCCCTTTTATTATAAAGAGTATAGATGAGTGTTACAAATTAATACTTAAAAGTATGTAGCCTTGAAAGGGTCAGTGACAAAGAACGATATTGATAGAATTGCCACATGCACACGGATACATTTGATATTACATGCCTACGCAAATAGTGCTGACTTAAGGTTACGCTACACTACAGTTTATTTATGGTTTTCGAAGTATGAGAATGTAAAACTGTTTATTTCGTTTATTAATGTATAACTAGCAAATTTTAAGGAAATAATCGATAAATTGCGGATTAAAAGAATTAACAAATAATTATTTTATTATACCTCTTACGGTATCGTGTCAATTTTCATCCCTTCGTTTTACCAAAATAACAGATCGAATTATTTAGTATATATACAATTACAAGTTTTACATATATAGATGAAATATGTTCATCTGATATTTTGGCAATTTTTATGTTCATGTATCTATAACTGATTATACCTTGCTCTTTCTTGCATGTGTTACATTTTCTTCCAAATCAGTTACATTATCTAAAGAGAGTTTTGTATATAAATATTCTTTATAATAAATTATTAACCTGTGCGGTCAAACCACATCAAAATATTTTCTTTTAATTTCAGAATAAGAATATTTATTTTAAAAACTTATGTAAGGAGGTATCGTTATGGATGAATGTTTTCATTTATTTTATATCAATTTACTCCTTATTTTGTGTCATTTGTAGAAACGATAAGTCCTTGAATTTTGCAAAAAATTAATAATATTTTTGGTTCAGTACCAAAAATCTTATTAATTTTTAAAGCTTTCTCTCTTCCTATTTTTCCCTAGATAGAGAAAATTACAAAACTACAAAATTTACAATTTTCTGCCCTATATCTGGTGACGCCGATACAGTGCAAGACAAGGTAAAATAATTATCAATATCCTGTGACAGTCATTTCGTCTACTTATTTATATATTCAAGTTACAACCTATTTAGTCGTTTACCTAGGTGTAATTTTTATATATATTTTTAAATTCCCTTTAACATTATCTTTTTTAAACATACCTCATTTTGTCCAGAAGTGTCTTTTTAAATTTTTTTTCAGCTTCGTAGTTTTTTCTTTTAAATTCATATCTATTTTCCATATCATCAACACCTATACACTTTAATTTTATTATGTTGTCTTCTACCATACACATTCTAGAATTCCAACATAGGAGTTATTTTATTAGTTTAATGAGGAGTTTTAGAATAAATGCCGTCACGAACCTTAAAGCACATTTTTGTTATTATATTATTTTAATAATTTCACCTTGATTATTTCTACTCTGATAATATCATTAATATCGCCAAATGTATCATTTCTCCGCATGGACACTTGTAGTCGCTTCCTCATCTCATGTGGATACGATACCAACCAACTAACCAATATTGTACAACTTTTTATCTTATTTGCTTCTTTTAAGAAAAATTAATTATTTAAAAAACTAAATTTTTAATTTCTTTTTTTTACAATTAAATTTACGCCGAAAAAACTACGAAGCTGAAATCAAAATAAAAAAAATACTTTTGGACAAAATGAGAATTAGAAAAGATAAGGTTAAAGGGAATTTAAAAATAGATATAAAAATTACTCCTAGGTAAACGACTAAATAGGTTATAACTCGAATATATAAATAAGTAAACGACATGACTGTCACTGGATATTGGCAACTATTTTACTTTGTCTTGCACTGTTTCGGCGTCAGCAGACATAGCACAGAAAATTGTAAATTTTATTGTAAAATTAACGCCAAATATATTCAATATTCTTATTTTTAGTTTGAAGTTCTATTAATATTGACATTATCGATAAGCAAAGAAAGAATTAATTAAGGAAAACAAATTTGATTCCAGACGTTACTATCTTAAAATAGTAATCAACTGTAAGTTAATATAAACTGTATTCCACAAAAACAGAGCCGTGTACTAACTCAGTCCATGTATTTTCCAAAAGTAAGGTTTTTACGATGTGGCAGAGTTAATATACTGTTTAGCATTAAAAAACTATTACTCTTTCCTGGTAACAAATGGCATTAATACAGACAGAAAAGTCACGAAATGTGTAACGCTAGATGAAATATATCTGAATATATCTGATGAAATATAACTAAAGTTAAACACAATTTTTTACTAAGTAAAATTAATATGTGTATGCCATATTTAAGTTATTCTTAAGAAAATACCATTCAAAATCAATAATCTGCAATGCGACGGCACCTTTACGCCACCAACTTGGCGTTTAACATATTTAACCAATTTATCTTAAGACGATATCTCGCCAGTGCTCCTCGCCATAATATTCAATAGAAGAAGGACCATAAACATAAAATAATTGATAAATTTCATTACCAATTTTATTACCGGAACGTTTCTTGCGTCACACGTTTACATAAGATCCGAAGAAGTAATTTCGATTTGTGGATAAAATAGTAATACTTGATATCTTTCATTTGCCGATTTTATCTTATGTACGAGATGTACTCGTAGATATCAGGCATTTATTTATATAAAACTTACTTAGCATTATCAAGAGAATTCAAGGTTGTACAAAGGCAAAGACCTTTTGTATCGATAACCTCTGAATGTCTTTTTAAACCACTTCGCAAATTAGTAGTTAGTGATGAATTTAAGGTATAGATTTTAGGTGAATCACGGATTGTGTAAAACACTGTGAGATCAATGATATTTTTAGAAAATTTTGTGAACTTCTCAAACTTTTTAGATACCGAATTTGAAAAGCTCGTTCTTTGAATATATCTCTTTCCTTTTTAAATTCAATTCCATGGATAATATCTTACACGAATCTTATATATTATTGTTAACCGCGAGCCTTGGTTACAAAATATTATGAGAAAATAAAAATAAGAAATTTAGTCAAAAGTAGCTAACGATAAATAAATGAACTCAAATGAGCATTGATTCCAATATGTTATTTATATTCACAGTAATTTGTAACTAATTTAACGGACTTGGATTTATTACGGATTTATTCCATTTGCCTTTTTTATTTACTCCCAGACGATACACGCAACTGTATATTATTCATTTATCTATATTTAAATTCAACCTATATCGCTCCTTTATTCACTACTATAGTCTTCTATTGAATATATTTGGCGTTAATTTTATAGAAATCCATTATTCACAATTAAATGAAACTACGTGATGTAGTATTATTTACTATGATATGCAGTATTATTTATTATGATACTAAACGAAAGTAGAATGAATGATAATGAATGATATTCTTCATTTTGTTACGCAATCACAACCAATAATTAATAAAACTGAAAAATATACAGCAATTCGAGTGACGTCAGGCAGCTCCATTATCGTAATCAAAGGAGCGGACAAAATATATCAAATCTGGATATGTCTCATAACACCATTTTTTAAAATGTAATTTTGCAAAAAAAATAAATGAGCATTGCAGGATGTTTGTGCGCATTTTAGGCGGTAGAAATAGACTATGAGTTCGTCTTGTTATATAACTACTAGGAGTGTAAATCACCACCAAACCCAAGGTTGAAGGATTGTTCTGCATTTATTATTGGATTTAAAAAAATTGCATCACCAGGAACAATTACCATCGGAGTTGAAAATAATTATATCCGACACTGCAAATTATAAATTTGAATAAAATAAATATAGATAGCAACGATACATTTTATGACGTAAACACTTCTTTAATTGTCAATTGCAGTTGAATGCAATGTCAGTGCTCGCAAAGTGTTATCAAGCCTGTGAATGTAAGTTGTTACTATAAGATATTTGACATCTCTCAAGTTCCACTTTACAGTGTCATATGATTATTCCTAATCATGCGAGATTATGCACGGATGATACTAATTAGAGCTTGTTCCAGTTGGCTTATAACTGTGCACGAAAATCACACATATGTAGGAGTACATTTTTTTATACATTTGCTCACTTTAAATAATTACCTTAGTCAGAGATGCTGAATTGATATGATATTGGAACAGTTCGGTATCAAATTTATTGTCTACGCCCATGAAAAAATTCAAGTCAACTGCAAACAGGAAACAACGGGGAAACTTATAATTAAAGAAAAGTCAATTAATGTGAAGAAAAACGAGAAATAACCTCCAAAACAGTTACTTAACGCGACTGTTTTTAATCTTAATGTGATTGTATTATTTTAATTCTTCTTTATAATAGTTAGTGAATAATTATAACCCTTTAAATAACATTATTGTCAAAAGGTTAAATTTCGACAGGAGATGAATTTGTACGGTTATTATTTTTGAATAATGTTGTATCAGGAAAAGAAAATAGGTATGTCTGTTCGTCGGTTTGTTTGCCTTTTTGCTAATTCGTCACGCAAAAATCATTGGGCCAATTTTAACGGGATTTTACTAAAATAATCTTAAGGTTGAGGTTGAAGTAAAGTCTGAAGTAAGTCTGAGGTTTAAATTAATATTTCGGCCATATTTTTTACATTTTTTTGAAAATTAATTACAGATTTAAAATATAGTTATTAATGCTAATGCAAATAGAAAATAGGGGAGTTAAAAAATTATGAATAAAAGTTGTCAAGACTATCACAGTCATCTATCACAGTGATTCAGCTTAAAATTCGAGCGAAGATGAAAATTACTTCAAGCCTGATTAAGATAACCCTTTAGATGGAGAAATATTGCCGAAAAAATGACACCATATTGGAAAACATTTCGCTATAAGATTAAAAAAACCTGTATTAGTAAATTTGCGGAGAAATGTCGAAAATAATACCACTACTTCCTTTTCAATTTTCCTTATCTTTTTATTTCATTTATTTTAATACAAAATTTATCTACGCTGTGAAAAGAAACCAACATATTTTTAAAAGATTTTTAAAAAGATGTTGGTCGTCAACTAAATCTTTAAAGTATTAGAAACAAATGTCACGTCCATACTTTGATCTCCATTTTACAAAGAAATACGTTAAAAATCACAAAGAAACATCCCTACACTTCACTCTATTTCATAGCAATTAACATATGATAAATAAAGAGTTAACAAAAATAATCAAACAATTCTTCTTTCACCAAGTGAATAAAATATTCCATTTATATTCTATTTAAAAAGATATTTATAAATATTTAATACTGAGTCTACTCTCCATTGATATTCGTTGTGGAGCAATAAAGCCATCAACGCTAGACATTCTCTCCAAACGCCTTACTTCAAGAAGAGTAACAGTCGTATTTCACCATTAACGTGTCTAATTAAACCAGCAGGTGGAAACGAGTGACGCAGTAATTAAGAGGATAAAAAATCTCCAATGGAAACTGAATACAAAGTTGCGGCTGACTCCAACCAGTATCCCGTTCCAAGGCTTCCTCCACATATAGAAATATATATGTTCGACGCATTTGCCTTAATTGCATTTATGGTCTTCCACTCTTGCAACACTTAGATGTTTTCGGAAATGCGAATCTAGGAATTCAGTATGTCTTTATGAAGACGGTGGAATACAAATCTTGGTTGACATATATTGAATTGATTGACGGTATGCTATATATCTTTATGATAGTAGATTTTAAGTAATAATCCAGAAAAAATTATATAAATATTTCGATGTTATGTTAAATATGAAGTATAACTAACTATATTTATAGTATTGGTGTCTTAGTCATACCTCTGATAAATACGCACGACCCAATGTTTTCTTTATTTGTCATAGAATGTATAAGTTAAACTATTTCCAGGAAAGATATTAAACCAAGATAAAATATTATCAGCATATTAAATGAATTTATAATATTCGTTTGCAAATATGACAACTCAAATTATTTTATAGATAATTAGCTGTAACTGGTAATCTGTGTAGCTGCCGTAGGCTTTTTTGATTTTTTTTTAATTTAGAAACTACATATTTTTCTAGGAAAAACACATGGTGCTAGATGAAAATGATTAACCCATAATACATTTTATCAATGTGCAAATTTAGTAAAAACCCATTAGTTTTTTAAAGAGCTATGAAGTAACATCAAACATACAAGAACACAATCATAATATTAATTGGGATAATATTTATCGCGATGGGATATGTTATCGGGATAATATTTATCGCGATGGGAAATGTTATCGGGATAATATTTATCGTCTTAAGCTGCTAAATACTAGCTGAATTATCGTACTGCACTGAGTCGTAAATTTAATACACTATCACTATAAAGACTAAAATAGAAACTAAAAAAGTACGACTAAAATAGAAACCTAATTTGCAAAAAATCAATATCCTAATCTTAAAAGAACAGTAAATTCAAGTTTATAATAAAAAGCAGATAACGATTATTTTTTGAAAGAATAATTTCATATTGCCATTTGTGTTCCACGAAGTTTTTAATATCCTGATCCAACTATTTTATACCTATTTTATATTGTTCTTAAAGTTTTTCAGTATAAATAAAAGCTATTGTTTTATAATTACGGTATTTATATAAATCTTTTTTTTGTCTTTCGTTCTGAATCCAACTTTTCATTTTTTTTCCAACTTATGGCACAGTTGTTATGCATTTGTAAGTTAGCAAGAATTTATTTTTATTTTTCATAAGTGCGCGAACAAACGGTTCTTTACCTTCGAACCGTTTGTTCGCATATTATCACGACTCGGTAATAAATTGTGAATAAGTAAATCGATGGAAAACCAATTGACACTATAAAGAGTTACTTTTTTGCATTTTAGGCTACGAAGTCTTAAAATGAATATGAAAAGTGTGCAACACTGCAAGTAGTTTTTTAACAATATTACGTCGAATATTACGCCTATGTTAAAATTGGTTTCTCAAATGTTCACCAAAAACATACTTATTAATTACAGTTACAATATATACTAAATCTTCATTAATCTTAGATTATATACCTATAAAGATGAAGTGGTTCATCTAGCTCGCTGTCGCCCGAACTAAACGTGTGAATGCGTTGTCAGTGCTATGTAAATTGTGTGGTTAATATATGGTGGCTCATTGTGTTGCTGTTCGTGACGCAATGCGAGTTAAGAGGAATTCTGTGTCTCTTAAGCTAAGGGTGTTTGACACGTTTTAACATCTTCATTTAGATGGAGGTATAAATGGAGAAACAAGTTTCGGAAGAAGGTAATTGGAAGCCTAGACCAAAATAGGGTTTGATGCTTTTTATGGGCTTGAATAGTGTTTCGACTATAAAGTAGTTAAAAAGTAAGTATATAACAGCGCTACATTATATGGAGTGATTATGCTACAGTACACAAGAACACTAGAAACTGAATATTCATGCAACGTGAACATGCAACGATTCATGCACACGAACTTGAATTCAAATTAGACAAGACAAATGGTTGTTCTATGTTCTTTATTATTGTGCGTATTCTGTAATATCTAACTAAAAATGTAATGTTAAAAAAGATATTATTAAAAAAAACAATTTTATCATCTGTGTGAGTAGAAAAAAAAGGGGTGTGGCTGTGTTATGGACACGGCCATGTGTTGTATGTGAATACGTCTTTGATAATATTTTTTTATTCTAACACCTTATTATATTCACTGTCACTACTTTAAACTAATGTTTTATAAACAATCGATAGACTTTGATGACAGCTGACGATTAAAACTTAAACGAACATTGTTGCGTTTCCGAATCAAAAGTTATACTAATTACAAATCTCGATATGCTGCAAAATAACCTCAAAATGGCGGCGCTTCCCCTCTCAACCGCGCGCGATGCGTCACTGTTCTTGTTTATCGTAATGAATTATTTGATCCTTTAGCTATCCATTGGTATAATTCAATTTATGATGTAGAGGATAAATTCGAAACTGCAACGCCAAACTGTATCCTCCGATTTTGTTATCATTAGGTTTTTTGGATTGCCCCCGTATGGTAGCAAATTTAAAGACGTATTCACGTCAAAAAATAAAATAATGAGTAGATTTTAGAAAGAATAAGTAATAGTATCTGGAACAATTTTATTAGTAGTTATTGCCCGAATATTTCCCCGATGAACCCTGTTTTCAAATCTGATTCTAGATCCGATGTTTAAAATTATTGAATTATCGCAGCATTATTTTCATTCTCTCTAGTATTCGTAATTATTCTACATCACCATATCTGGCGGCATGGTTTTTCGCAGTCACTAATCTCACTGATTTTGTCGATTATGTAGCTAGGGAGTTGAAGAAAGGTTGATAAAAATATATAGCCTAATTTGTTTTTAGAAAGGTATTTGACTGATTCCACAATGATATTCTTCTAATAAAATTATTGGTCATAAATAACTTTCGCTTTAGTAACACTTTTCGCCAATTACGTTCAGACTCTTAACACATCCGCTTTGAAAATTTCAATCCCTGTCTATTACTCAATATGAAGTCAGCCAAAGTAGGAATCTAGACGATTCCTCATCACTTTTATTACTCATTATAGTAAATAATTCGCCCTCCGTTATTAATACTCATTGTAGCTTTATGTTTACTGATGACTTAAAACTCTCCTTAGGTGTTAATATATAATCTGATAGTGAACAGTTCCGACGTAATATCTGGCTCAATATTCCAATGAAGCCTCTGTAATAAGTTACGTTTTGATATTTTAATATGAACAAATGTGCAATGATGATGTAGGTGAATGTGCATAGTTCTAAGTTGAGCGGAACTTTTTATTAAGTATTTCTTTCTTGCTCTCGGTATAATTACGGAAAATCACCTCACACTTCATTGTCATATCACCTAAACTATTAAGACAACTTACAAGATATTAAGGATTTGAGGGCATTCCCAAGATTTTCATGATATCGAATATATCATGACTATATTCAATTCTTTAATCTGTAGTATTCTTAAAACGATTACTGTCACCTGATCGCTGTATGAAGCTATTTATATCGTCAAGTTCGAGAAAATATTAAAAACAGTTCAACAGACTTTTGTATTGCAAAATATACGGGTAATATCCTTATTTATTCCTTTCACAATTTATATTGTTCACGGTGGGACGTAATTATCTTAAATTCTGATGGGAATTGCCTTGAATCATGTACGTTTATTAAATTATTAAATTATCATTACCCCTATATTTTGAGTTTAGTAGCGTTATGAGTTCAGCGTATAAACTTTACCATTGATATAATTCAGCACTGGCTGATTAAAGTCTTTAACTAATTTGGTAGTTGATTCTAATTGTTTCGCCCTCGGCTTAACTCCTTTCCAATGGGATTTTGGTATTTGTATGAATAGTTGATATTTCTAAATGAATAACTAGCCAACTCAAATATTTTTAAAAAGAGCGATACATTTATTACCAAACCTAGATTAATATTCGTGACCATTTTTATTCTTAGGGTAATGATGCAACTCTAAGTAATAATTTAGAAAAATAAAAATGAATTTTATACACAACCCACTTAGTTGACCAATATTTTTCTGGGGTGAACTTATTATCTTTGTTGTAGGGGATGTTCGTATTTCTTCAGTTTCAGCTGAAATTTATAATAGACAGATTTTAGATTTCTTTAAAGCAACAAATCTCTCTAAAAAATTAGTTATTGTAAATGTGAAGGATAAAGGAACAACGTGCTCGGTAGAAACTGGAAAGCCTCCGGTATCTCATATAAACTTTAAAGTGGGACACTTAAATAGGTACTATTAAGAGGAAATAATAGTAGATAACGGGCGAGGTAAATAAAGATAACAAAAGGTCTTAAGTGTCGATGTGCTTTTTTATCACACAAGCTTTCGTGTAATACGTTGTTAAACAAAACTTCAAGTTTAAATACAAGAATGCTCGAATGTTGTTACGACCGTACATATTTTAATACTGCTTAATGTGCTTGTTTCGATACAATTAAAAAATACAACGGCACAAATTAAATACACAACATTGTGTTATCGACACAACATTGTGTTTATAGCTTTTACGAAATATCGATATTTTGCTGTTGGGTTTTAACTACTTTTTTTTGTACTTCGTTTCAACTAAGCTTTGTAGAGACAATAAACTGACAATGTCTATAATTATGGATGCATACCATTTGTAGAAACGAAGTTGATAAATTTAAATTCAATTAATATCCTCTTTTTTGTAACCATTGTATCCTTTACAGCGTTCACCGATAATAATGTGACATTTGTCTAATATAATACATTAAGCGAAACTTGTCTTATTCATGACTTTCTATATTACCCTAGGTGTAATTAAAGGGAATATTTATTAGCAGCATTGTATATTACATAGTAAGAAACTGTTGATCGAAGACCAAGTGATCGTAAAATGACTCTTAAACGGTAAGTACAATTAACACAGTAATAGCTTATTGAGACGTTTTTTATTAGTAAACCGTGTTTCACTTTTGCAAGTTGAGTGGGACAAGTCATTACTTTCTTATATTTCACCTGTTTCTACTCCATCAGTAATATAAATCCAGGAATAGGTTTGTCTGCCAGTTTTTCCTGATAATTCTGCAAGCGAGCAACAAATAGCTATCAAGATTTTTTTGTAGTTTGTCTTGGTTTAATCTCAGTTAATATATGGGTTACATTTTATTCCGCGTAGTAGCATGATTCTTCTAAGATGAAAATCATTATTTTCACCGCTATAGTAGAAAATTGATCAATCGACAATATGTCAGTAGATGTCGCAACCTATCAACAGATGACACAAGATGTATATAGAGCAACCAAATATAATAAGCCGTCTTTTGATAACACGCCAATAGTTAGCAGAACATGAATATTGAACCTATTGTCCACGTATTTCAAGAGCCCAAAACTAACGTGTTTTAGTGAAGACAGTAAAGTGTTTAATATTATTTGTGTTGCGATAGGGTCAATGGTTTAAAAGCAAATCTCGCCACCTTAATCGAAAATCCATTAGAGCAAAATGGTGAGAAAAGCTAATTTACTCGCCATTATATACTTATATATATATATATATATATATATATATATATATATATATTTATTAACACTTTAATGGATAAGGTGCAAGTTAAGTAACGGTAGCAAAAATTCTTAAGCAATGAAATGCTTTCTTACCACACTATCTTTCGTGGCATACATTATGAAACAGAACTTCCAGTTTAAATAAAGGAACGTCCGAACCTTGTTCAACATCCATGCTGTCCGCCATCTACTCAGATCAAGTACCGATGATGAGCATCAAAAACAGAGGTGTTCCATTTATCCCTTTCGCTTAACTTGTGTATATTTTCATAGGAGCACTTCCATATGTTGGCTTCTTAAAATATCATCTTTTTCCAGTTCCTTAATTCTCAATGTCTTTTACGATATTTCTCGTTCCTTCTCTGAACATTTCTTCATATACATTATTTTGCTATCCTTTTTATATCTTTTAACAAAATTTATCTATTTAGGTATCGCAGTCTATACCTTTAAAGCCGCATTCTTATCGAATACATTTATAATTACATGACTCACAAATTTTCTTGATTTCTCGATTGTATATATATACAGAACGTGCAATGACATAGTTTACAATGACTCACTCCCTTTATGTACATTATTTTGTCACCCTGTTTATATCTTTTAATTAATCCAAACTATTTAAATATCGCAATCTATGTACATGTTAAAAACCAAAATTTTTTGAAACTACATTCTTACTGAACACATTTATGAATTAGTTTGATAACTCAACTTTTTTAATAACTCACTTTCTTCACATACATTATTTTGCCATCTTTTTTAAAATATTAACAAAGCCTATATATTTAGACATCGCAGTCTACATCTTAAAAATCACAATTTCTTCGAAATCGCATTGCTATCAAATATATTCTTTACATATGATTATAATTATCGACATGAGTCATACAATTATAATTACGTGACTCAAAAATTTTCTTGATTGCATATATACAAAATATGCAATGACTCAGTTTGCAATAACTCACTTCTCATTTGCCAACCTTTTCATATATGACAGCGTAAATAGAGAAGGAAAAGCCAAAAAATAATAAAAGAAAACATTTAGGAATACAAAGCCTACGTTAGTGTTTCGAACGTATGAATATCCAGTCGTGGGTAGATAAATCCATGAATCTGTCACTAAATATAAAAGTATATGTTAAATATTTTATAGCAACGGAAGTAGGGCAAAATGACGGATCGCGACTCAATTACGTGAAGTATAAAAATATTTCTGGACTCCAAACGATTCGATGTTAAGGTTAAAACGATATTATCCAATAAAACACACACACACACACATATATATATATATATATATATATATATATTATATATATACATATTCGTATATGCAGTAGGATAGGTTTAATCATAGGAGTATTAAGAGTATATGACCTAATGGAAACGGAGCCATCTTAAATGACCCTCCTTAAACGAATATGGTATATACGGCTCAGCCTCATTTTCCGTTCACGAAAAATTAAGTTTAGATTTAATTAAAAATCGTAACACAAAGAGTATACTTGCTCCTAAAAGAAATAAACACGAAGAAGAAAAGGAGTATATATACGTAATGAATATAATTAATGAGTTATTAATTATAGTAAATAATACATAAGAGCCCGCGTAGAGATGCTTTTTAATGGATCGTTAATCTAATAAGCTGTTAAAACGTGATCTTATTACGTTTTAATTGAGTATTAATTATGATTAAATTAAGCTAGATCTGTGAGATGGTAAATTTAGGAAAACTGTTTATGATTAACTTAAGAAATAAATAGTTTCTCTTGGATTTGATGATTCTTTACGACTCTGGCTAGAAGATGTGAATAAAGTGACAATTTATTTGTCCTACTTGGGGCGCGTGTCATTATCTTACAGCGTACGGTCATTTTTCAAGCGTTTACCTTTACTAAAGAATTTATATTGCAAGTAGAGTTGTTTCGTGGTTCTGTTATTCAAATTGTCGTGTACTACTATATGGTGTTTATTATTTACTTTCTATGTAAAGATCATTTTTATGTCATCGATCTTTTACATATTCAATGTTTTGGTTTAATTTGCTAGTTCAGTATGGAGTTATTAAGCGCATTGATAGCTATCGACCATAGTTGGCATACAAATTACACAGGTCAGCAAAAAAAAAAATTTTCGCGGCATGGAATATTTTTGCTGAATTATATTTCTTAAAGGTCACAAATTCTAAAAATGTACTTTCATAAGATCCTATCACATATCCATGCACAATTTTAGAAATACTCTTTTTTCTTGTGAAACACTTCTTTTTCTCTTTGATGCTTCTCCGAACTCGTTTCCGATTTCCTTCTTTGGTTTCTCGATTGAGTTTATTTGGTATTTTTTTCCTTGTTACCAAGTTGAAATCTATAAGAAAATATACAGAAATCCTATGCAATTTTTTACTTGCAGGCCTGTGTTATTTTCTTTGAATCATATGAGCAGAGGTTACAACGAAATTGCCTCAATATTTACTGCTAATAGCCCACCTGTATAAAGAAATCTTGATCTTTGCTAATAGCCCACCTAAAGATGTTGTAACACAACGAAACCTAGGTCGTGGTAAAGAACTTAAAGAAAGTAGAAATAATACTACATCACGTAGTTTCATTTAATTGTGAATAATGAATTTCTACAAAATTAACGCCAAATATATTAAATAATATAGATATTACGGAATATTAATTTCATTTGGGTTATCAGAATATTAATCTGCCTAATATAAATCTAAAATGAAAATGCTTATACGAAAATTATTTTCCCCTATAGGCATATTGAAAATATTCACAAAGTGAAAAGTTTATTCATTGACTTAATTATAAATTGTGATGTGGTTACTGATAGGAAAATATTCGCTTGTATTCGTCTTTATTAAAATTCACGGGGCATTAACCATGTATGCACTGAAAGAAAGACGTCTAGTCAAAGGAATAGACACGTTATCTTCTATCGATCCGTTTATATATTAACTGTTCATTATGAAAGAGCTCCATAAAATAGTGCTAAAACATAAACATTGATTGCTATGTCTTATTTAATAATACTTGTTCGTAATCAGATGAACCGTGCACGCTCCCTGGTCATAAGTAATGCAACACCGATTACCTCCGCGGAACAACTCGCACTTCCCGTTCGCAATTACGTCCAGCTAATTGTCCTATCCCGTCCTCACACGCAAGCTTCGCAACCCTGACTAACATAAAAGACGTTGAATGCACCATCGCGATGACGAGAGGAATTGATTGTGAGGCCGCCCGCATGCAGCCGTGAGTCGGCGCGCTGCACAAAGGCGATACAAGTTGCACTCGAGCCGGGGCCTGTTAAAAGCATAAAATCCGCAACCCGATCGTGGCTTTTGTTATAAATAATTGCGCAAGGAGCGAGTGTCACGGAGCTGTGCGCCGATTTTGCACTAAACTTAGTGAACGATAAAATAACAAGACGTTCAGATGATAAATAATCAGTTCTTTGAAAGAGAGTGTTATGAAAGATATATGCGGTTACGCGGAAGTAAGAATCTAATTCTTACCTAAGTGGTGGTTGCTTACTTAAAGGAGACCGACAAAAAGAAATTTATCGTTACATAAATACGATTTAATTTTTAACAAAGTTGTTATTATTTGGTATTTAAAAAAGCCAAAAAATTCAGCTACAGATATTCACAAAAAACCAAAAAAATAAATACCATAATACAAAACAACAATTCAAAAAAGTAGAGTCAACTTCATAAACGCTTAACATTTTTTATATTAAATAAGCGATTTAACATTTTTTACTTGGCCAATAAATCTTATTAAGAAATAAAAATAACGATAAAAATCTAATAAAGTACGTAATAACTTTTCGAAATAATTCCAAAAAATATTACACGCCAATTGCTTTTTTTGAAAATGTGTGGCCATTGCCTAAATTAATTAAACATAAACTGTCAACTATCAATAAGTTGATTCTATGTTATCAGAATAAATGTTTTTTTTCGCACTTTTAAAATTTTACGCGGTTTTTTTGGACAACACTATTAAGTTTGCGAGTTTCAGGGATCATTATTTTATTTAAGTTTTATTTTTTTTTATTTCTCTCCCTCCTTCTTTCTTGTAATAACCTAAACTCAATACTCTTTAGACTTTTGAGAGTCTTTTATTGTTATGATATGCATATTTATTAAAACAATTGTTGTTTTCAATTTATTGTGTAATCTTATGACCGCCATAGACAAACCGTTTTAAAACTATGTGCATTTGGTTTAGTAATAATATAAATAAATTTAAAACTTATTTTAGAATTTTTTTTTTAGAATTTTTTAATTTTTATTTGCAAAGCTTCGTTTCATGGTCTTAATATATATATTTTTACCTCCCTGTTTATATATAGTTAATTAGATGAAAACGGAATTTTTTTTTGTCAGATGTCGTCCTTAACTTAAATAACCCCTGTACTACACAAAACAGAAGAATAAGTATAACCAAGGACAAAAAAAATAAGCTTTGTAACACACAATAGGTTATTAAGGTCCTTACAAACATGCTCATTACTAGTTGAAGAGCACTAGTTGAAGAGCTCGTTTTAAGTATGCTTTTTAGCGACTAATAAGCATGCTACTAATGGGCATGTATGTCAGTAGCTTTATTTCAACAGTTTTTAGAAAGAAATTAAGAAACCACTTAAAAAATTTGAATTTAAAATATCTTAAAAACAATATTAGGTATTTATGGTTACACTGCGATGTAAAGAAGTTATCAATAATGATTTAAGATAAGTTATTGCATCATTCAGGTCATTAGGTGTTAAAAGTATAGATAAGAAATGACACATATATTTCATATAAAGTAATCGATGTTCAATGGCGTTATAATTCTATAACAATAATGGAGCATTTTCTTTAGAAATTGAAAAGAAAAGGGAATTTAAAGTTTTTAGGAAAATATCTAGAAATTATTAAAAACGATTAATGGAAAATTATAATATGTAATTAAAACATTTGGCTACCAATAAATTTGCAGTTGTTAATAAGATATCTGGAAGTTATTCAAAATCTTTAATAGAAAAATAATATTCAATATATTTGGCGTTGATTTTGTAGAAATTCATTATTCACAATTAAATGAAACTACGTGATGTAGTATTATTTCTACTTTCTTTAATTTATTTACCACGACCTAGGTTTCGTTGTATTACATCTTCAAGTGGGATATTAGCAAAGATGAGTACTATAACTAAAAGTAATTAAAAACATACTGATGTAAAGTTCAATGCTCTTGTTTGAGCACATGTAAGGCAATTTGTGTTTGTATTTTATATATATATATATATATATATATATATATATATATATATATATATATAATTTAAACGAAACTTATTACATAAAAGATACTTCAAAAAAAAAGAGTATAATAGAAATATTGTACTAATTATATTCATTTATATTTCATAACTTGTACCTTACAAGCTGGCAACGATATCTTTGCTAATATCCCACCTGAAGATATTATAATACAACAAAACCTAGGTCGTGGTAAAGAACTTAAAGGGAATAGAAATAATACTACATCAAGTAGTTTCATTTAATTGTGAACAATAATGGATTAAAAGATAAACAAGTTATCAATTTCTAAATTTTATAATTATACATAGTGTGAGGTTACCTTCCTGTCTCTGAAGTGTGACTGAAGGTACTGACTACAGCGAGTATTACAAAAATAAAATTATAATTAGGCATTGCTGTTTTTATCTAAAGTTCAATTTAAACCTTTGTAAGTAGGTCATTTTTTTAAATTTGTTAAAATCTCTTCGCCAGCTTGTACCTTCAAGTTATGAAATATAAATGAATATAAATATATATGTATATATATACATACATATATATATATATATATATATATATATACATATATATATATGTACATATATATATATGTACATATATATATATATATATATATATATATATATGTATGTATATATAAAAAAATACAAACACAAATTTCTTCACGTGTGCTCAAACAAGAGCATTGAACTTTACATCAGTATTTTTTTAATTGCTTTTAGTTATAGTGCTCGTTTTAAAGTTATGGCCCAAACAAAGGACTCAATATGTATTACCACTAGTTTAATCCCATTTTATTCTGTAAAAATAAAATATACATACATAATATACATACTTTTACATGATATACATACATAATATAATATACATACTTTTTCGTAATACTAGTATATTATTATGTGTTTGTATCGAGGTTCAAATTTCCTCATTTTCACGGGAACGAAGCCAAAATGGGCCTAGCTTTAAGGAAATGGAACACGAGTAAATTGAGATTTATTAGAATCTAAAAAAAACAACAATTCAGCTATTGACGACGGAGATAGGGCCAGGAATAAAATACAATTTTGTGATCATATCCAAAAACAAAAAAAAATAGTGAGCCATCGTGGGACGCCTGGCAGATGTGAAACATCTAAATTTTTATTATATTTGTATAATGAAATACCTTTATTTGAACGAAGTAAAAACGAAAAAAACAAATATTGAGATAGTTGTTGATAATAAAATATTTATTTTATTTTATTATTTTGTTTTTATGAAATACTTTATCACAGACATAATCATAATGATAACAATCTAACGGAGTACATAATAATTACTTAGAAAAAACTACAAAATTAATCAATACCAGTTACTTTTGTAATGTGTAGCCATTTCCTAAATTAATTAAAAATACATCGCTCAAATTCAAATTTATTCTGTTATTACCAAAGCGAATATCTTTTTCGCTTCTTACGCAATTTACGTGATCTATGCGTGTCATAGACTAGTATGTTACATCTATGAGTGTCTAGTATGTTAAATCTATGAGTGTCATAGACTAGCATGTATAAAGGATATGACAGGACACAATCTGTACTTTCTTTCGTTGAGCTAAATCAAAGAATTACGTAGAAAAAGCGTTTGCAAAATATTATGCAAACTTTCATAAAAAATACAATGTTCAGATAGAAATTTGAAATGGATAACCATTTATATTTTCATGTGAGTATTATTTTTGTCACCTGGGCCCAACATTATATGGACTTTGCCGGTACCCTTTATTTTTAAAGTCTATTATGTTCTAAATTTATATTTATGTAAACGTTGTATATAGAATGAGCATATATAATATATATAATTTAATAGATAAAATGAAATAAGAAATATAATATTTTTGTAGGCGTTTTACGTCATCGTGAATAATAGTATTTATATTATTTTTTTCATTACTTACAAACAAATTATTAATACAGCTGTTAGATGTAAATAATTTACAAAGATTATAAATTTCTAAGTGAAAATGAAATTACAAATTGAACTGATCATCGGTGCAGCACCCACTCAAATCAATTGGCGCTCCGTTCTGAGCCGGCGCGAAGGCTGACGCGCTGTCACCGCCTGCGTGGAATGCACAGTGATGCGTGATATCATAATATAAAGCTTAAATATCGTAAGGACACATTTGAGTTTTGTATGATGAAAATTGAAAAAAAAGATTTTTTTTATTTTTCAGTATATAATATTAATAATGGACTTATTCAACTGACAATTTTAATATGCTAGGTTTAACGACAGAGAGAAATTTAGAAAACATCTATATTTTATATAATACTAAAACACTGTGAACCTTTGTGAAATTTGTAATCTTTTAAGGTAGCTCTTAGATAAATTAGAACTGGAAAATGTGGAATAAACTGCCAATATAGTTTAATTACTATTCTATTCAATTATCGATTAGGAAAGAGAATATTATTTTCAATTTAATTAAAATTGATAACGTCATTGTAAAGCATTAAGAATGTTTATTCGAACTAGCTTTTTCGCAGCTCTGCTAGTATAGAGGCTGCCCTATTAATAAATACCATGATTGATGATATAGTTTTAATATGTGATAGACAAAGATCTTCTGCTGTTTTTCGATATGCTGCCGACATCCCGCCATTCACAGTGGTTCAAGTCAGTTCGCGTTCAAGCACACGCAGTACGAGTAACTTTGTAACCAGAGCATTTATATTCATATTTTGTACATAAAAACCTTCTTGGATAAACACGGGATGTATTTATGATAGTGAAAACCGCATAAATACGAATTTAGAACTTAAGTGTAAGGAAGCAAAAAGACAGACAGACAGATGTTAATATTTTTGTATATGTTATTGTCAAGCTTAGAAATTAATAGAGATACTATTTATATAAGAAAAGGTACATATAATTGTACGTTTACCATATGTCAATATACGTAAATATGCCCAATTTTGGACGTAATTACCATTGACTAAGTCCTTATTTCTTTACATTAAGTGTTTTTTTTTCTTTTCCGTAACCATTATTCCATCTATAATAAATATATATTTATGCGCACACACACACACACACACACACATATATATATATATATATATATATATATATATATATATATTTATACGTGTGTGTGTATGTGTGTAAATTTGTATATATATATATATATATATATATATATATATATATTTATTTAAACTGATTATTCTATTTGAAGATCTTTCTAATTTATTATTATGTATCCTAATTTATTAAAATTTGACATCTACCACCAGTGGTGCTTCGCGGAGAATATTGTAAATATAGGATTTTAAATAATATAGTAGAATAATTACAGATTAAATTATAAAACTGATTAAAATAAAATTGCATTTGGAACAAAAAATAAATTTAATTATTTTAAAAACCCATCTAAATAACCATGACATTCGATAATATATACTACCTAAACATACGTGAAAATACATTTAGATTTCACGTTTTTCAATAATGCTTAAATTTCTACCTCTGGATAAATTTCCAAGCAACATTACAGACAACTAATTACGCATATTTCTAATGTATTCATATCTGATCTATGGTTTATTTCTGGAATATAAGAAGTAATTACATAGTATATTTATAATCAAGAACAAATATTTGTTTTTAGAAATTGATGTAAAGAGTTATGGAACACAAATTTTCAATGGAAAAACAATAAAAAATACAATATTTTATTTTGCAACAAAACACATTTTCAACATGTATTTTTCATATATTAATAAATGTAAATACACTTAGAACAAACGTAAAAAATGTTCTTTTTCCATCATAAATATCACTTACCAAGAGCTAATAGAAGTCGAGTTAAAAACACAGCGATCCGTCTGTGTAAATATTAAATAGTTTAAGATGCACTGTTCACCTATATTAACCTGCACCGCTGCAATGAATTATATTTTTGAAATCATCTTCATAACAGCCGATTTACGATTTTCATTTAATATTAATGTAAATTAATATTAAATAATTGGATGTAATAAAACTGAAATAAATTCGGTTTAAACCTATTTAACTAGGATAATTTGTCAAACGATAAAATAATTATAAAATTAATGCAGGAAAGTGATAACTTTACAATTTTTTTTAACAACCAGTAAGAATACTAATTTTTCGAAACCAGTGAGAATTTTTTTCAGAATTTACGTAACGTTCAAGCTTACCTTATATTTATTACAGTTAATATTAACTAGTCAGTAGATTTATAACAACAACATTCAAATACATAAGATAGTATTTAATTACACATATCCCTTTTTGTCCTCACTAAACAGCTTATGTAACCACTCGCCTGCCATTAACCGCCAACTGTATAGCATTATCATTGCCCACAGCCGCTCGTAGATATGACTAATCCGCCGAAGATAGCCGAAGGAATACGACAACGACCGACAGGATATGAACAAGCGTAACATGACTCGTGTCTTTATTGTACCTGCCACTACCCACATTCTTCCAAGTTAAGGGACAAAGCCCATTGACGCGTCATAAACTTAGGAAATTGAATATATTACAGTAACTTCCAGTTTCATATTTTAGTTCAATTTTTGTGGTATACAAGAGCAAAATATTATGAAATGTCCTAAAAAAACCAGTTACATAATTAGGCATAGTTTCCATGTCTTTGAAAGATCAGACTAAATTTAATTTAAATTTTTCAATCTTATTCTTAAATAGGTGTACAATTTTCATGTTAAACGATTAAAGATGTCGCCTTCAGTGTGAAGTAAAAACTCGTATAAACGTTTAGGATCATCGTGGGTTTTATATCTCATAATTAATGAAGATGTGATAAAATCACCCTCCGAGACCTCCGCAATAAGTATATTTCTGTAAAAATTACTTAACACGCGCTTAATATTAAAATACTCGCTCACAAATCGTGGAATTAATGGAATCGAAATGTTAAGAATATTTTCGCTTACGAACGTACAATTTACAATTAAAGAAATAATTTTTCACTCTTATCAACTCAAGTTTCCAATTATTAATGTACTTTGGTTAAATAACAATTATTTAAAATTATTACATTTGCTTAAATTACTTAAATCATGGTAAGTCTTAAACTGTGTACATCGTACGTTTCATAATTTATTTAATAATAGCTATTCCAAAAAATCGGATGTACAACTCCTTGAAGATAGAAATTGAATTAATTTAATTTAAATACATGAAAAAAAAATAAAAAAATTATAAAATTTTTGCAAGCGTCTACTTGTACACACTTAATAATAATTAATACCACGCATATCCACACATATTCAAGATCTCTTAGTTATATTAATTCAATTATTGTCTGTCTAATGCAATCTGATTTTTTTTTATGTTCCATTTTTGTTATGTTCCAAATAAATATAAATATAGTTTAAATTTTATTTTATATTTACACATATTAAAATAATTAGGTTTTTCTAATCAAATTGAAACTTGAGATAATTTTTGCGGAAATAATTAATTGAACCTTATGGAAGAGATGACGTTTTCAAATTCAAGTAATTTTTAAAAGATTTAAATAATTTTTTTTTTAATACCTAAGTACACATATAACTGTACTGACTACGGAACCCTACACAGCGCGTGGGCTGCAAGCACTTTGCAGTTTTTTTGTGTAATATAATCAAATTAATCGGTAATAAAATAAGTCGTAATTAATTCGAATAAAATAAGTGGTAATAATATTCCATTGATCAATTATACCTATACAAGTGGAAGGAGTCAAGGTTCCGGGTGCATTTTCCAATTAAAATTTTAAGCCTTTAATATAATATTTGAAAGAATTGTACACGACAATAAACGCTAGTAAATTTGTAATAATGAGCGCATACCCGGGACAAGCGGCTAATTATTTCCAAACTAAAAAATAATCATAAAAATATATAATACTACCCATACATGAAATCAATCAGTAACTTGGCCTAAATGACATTCAATATTCGAAGACCCGCATAGATAAATATGTTTTATAACATAGAAAAATGCAACTGTTAATTATACAAACTTTAAAAACATACTTGTACATAAAATATTTAAATAAATCTTTCAAAAATGACTTGAATTTGAAAACGTGATCTTTTCCACAAAGTTCAATTAATTATTCCTGCAAAAATTATCTCAAGTTTAAATTTTATTAGAAAGATCTATTAATTTTAATATGTATAAATATAAAATTAAATGTTAAGTACATTTATGTTTATTTGGAACATAACAAAAAAGGTGTCAGATTGCATTAGACAGATAATATTTGAAGTAATATGACAATATGAAAAAAGAAATGATAAAAAATACGCTTCGATGGTCTTTGTACAAAAAATTGCAGACTTAACGACCTCCTTGTAACCCATAACTTCTTGCCTCTCTTTCTGAGTACAAGCCCTTACCACAGTATTTGCACAATCATGCCCATCGTTATAATAATCCTCATTTCATATTTAATTGAACAAGTTCTTATCGTGTTACTTTTGTTATTACATGACTTGAAGGTTTTAACAGTATGTTACTCATTGTGCTCCGAGCTAAATAGTTTTTCAATAAGTGTTTATTTTTAGCGTTTGACATTGACTTGAGAATCGGTAGTGAAATCAACGCCAATTTACGTTAAAGAAATTGTCGAAAAAACGAAACATAACGGAAAAAACGACTATAAACAATCAATAGGGAAAAATTGATAGTCTTCCAAATTTTTGTTTATTTCTGTTTTTTTTTTGTATCACACAAAAATTAGTAATTAGATTTTTAAAACCTTTCTATGGTGTATATTTAAGGGTAGCTGAAATAATATGACTTGTGTGTCAGGCCTTTTTTCTGTTTATCCTTCTGTATGTGCCTTTGTTTATGTGTGTACAGTTCAAGCAAAAATTGCTAAACTAATTTTGTCTAGATTAAGTGTTGTACAGCTTAAGATAAAAAAGTGAAATGAGGTGTGAATCACTTTTAGGCTAGATCGAGAAATTTTTCCAATTTTAAATTAAGAAAATCGTGCTGTTTCACAGAAAAAATGTGATTGCTTCAAATTACTATAAAAACTAGTCTCTTATTATTCTTCATTGGCTTATTTATTTTTGTAATTTATTTTAAAAATATATAGTAATATATACATGTAAAATAAATTACATAACAGTATTGTATAATTTTAAAAATATTATAGTTTTTTAATGCCGCTTCCGACTAGTTCCAATAGATGGCGCTAAATGTAAGTTAACTCGGGCTATCATAACTGATCCTTAAATCAACAGTTCACACAAACGAAGTTGAAGCAGGAAAAAGCTTGTAATTTATAACTGATATTTTATGAATTCGTGGAGAAAAACTTTAAGTATGAGAATTGTGTTCTCTTATGATTCTACTCCCTATGTTTTTGATCTTGCGTAATAGCTGATACAAGGGAAATAAATGCTTGACACAAGTCAATATATTTATTTTAATTTATTAGCACAACTTACGATTTGTATGAATTTGCATATATTATTTAGAGTGGGATCAAGGCGTAACAAAGTACAACGTAATTGAAAGGGTATACCTATTTGAAATATTTTCACATTTTTATTAAATAACGTATTACTTAATAAAGTATTAAATGCATATTAATTATGGATAGTTAAATTTTAACCTTTTGTAAACCTGGTGAAAAATTTGAGCAACGTGTTTAACAGAGCGAGGTTTAACAGGCCTGGGAGCAAAGTTGTATATATTTTTGCTTATTTTATGAATTATTTAGGATATTTTAAGTTGCTTAAAAATTATCTATTATACTTTTTAAAGATATATAGATACTTTTATATTTAGATATATAGAAGGGAAAATATGGTTATTTTAAAAAAATTATAAATGAAACGGAATAAAAAAACATCGCTACTTCTACGTGAACATTTTTCTTCTTATACTAAATGATTATCATTCCAAAGTAACAAAAAAAATTGGTTTTGGAAGTACTGTGAAATAGAAATTGCAGTTTTTTTGAGTCAGTCGTTGTCATCAGTCGTTCAATCGTCAATCATAAAATTATGCATCCTGTACTTAGCAATTTCGAATTGGAAATATTTGAAAGATATTTAATTTAACTCCTCTGTGTACACTTTATGGTAACCCGTCAATTAATTTTGTAAAGTAATCAGTATCTATTTCACGTCACTTTTTTTTAAATACATCCAAGGGATGTTTTGTGGAAATCAGACACTTTTTCTGATCTTTCTGTCTAATTGATTCCACGATAACTCTTTTGGATTGAGATCGGGTGGACTGGGATGGCCAGGTCATGACATTTAGTAATCTTTTCTCCTCCAAGTCTTTCAAATACTTCTTGCATAATTTTTGCTGAGGTCATTGTGTTTTGGGACATTGTCGAGCTGCAATTTGTCCCAATCAGTCGACGACCTGACGATGTCATGAAATTCTGTAGTATTTTTTGTATCCATCTTTCTTAAGAATTCGCTCTATTTTCAAACATTTTCATATCTCAAACAATCACATAGCCTCCTCTGTGTTTAACCCTAGGCACTATAAACTCATATGATATCCGTCCTTTGGCAGTTCTACGCACAAATAGCCTTCTTTTTGAATCGAAAACCTGGAATTCGATTCATCACTCCACAATACACTTTTCCCTCTTTATGTGTCAAGTTTTTGTGTTCATAGACCCACAAAGTCTGTTTATCATATTCTGGCACAAGAGGAATGTTTTTTTCAATGCCACACGTTCCAAAAGGCCTGCGTCTTTGAGTCTCGTTTTGAAAATACCCACTGAGTTCGACGTCAACTTGAGCTGCGATTTTGGTACCGTGAGTCTTTGTTTGCGTCGGTTTGTCAATGTTATGTAATTATCTTCAGTTACAGTAGTCTTACATGAACGTCCGGAGCATTTTCATTATCACAACTGATAGTACCAGTAATTTTTTTTTGTATAATAATCCAATATTCTTCGGGATATTTTTAAAATCGCGACAATTACCCTGTTGAAAAATACATGGTTTTATCAATACAAGAAACTGTTACTATTGTAATTATTCTCTTACTATTTTAAACATTTATTCTAAAAAAATAAATGTACTATTACGTTAAGGATTTCATATGATTCTATATAATATAAAATGTAAAACATGATTTGGCCTAAAATAGCTCTATCTAAGTCATTAAAAAAAATGTCAAATATTACACCATACCAATACATACTATATATAATATACAAGGTCAACTTCAGGAATATGTATGAGTGAAAGGGCACAAACGTATTCTTCACACTGAGGATGTTCATAGAGAATATAATTTACTTACGTAAAGTCGTGGTCCTGCAAAATCGCATCCAATTGAGAAGTTATTTTTTTCGAATTCAGGTTATACACCTTTGTAACTTAAAGAACAATTTTGAATTTGAAATACTTTATTATATAAAACCATACATTGTTTATTGCGAAAAAACACCAATAAACACAATACAGACATTAAAGTAATGAGAACTACTGTACATGTTAATGCAATATGCAATTATCCCACATAGAAATTAGCTACAAATATATTTGTGTATCTGCTGCGATATTAGCATACGTTAACATCTGGAAAAATGCACTCGCGCATAAGTTGGTGCATATCTGCAGACATCTCGGAGAACGCGTTTTGCCCAAATAGTGCTGAAATCTGATGGTACAATTCACACATTGCTTATATCCAGGCATCATAGCTTCCACTTTAATGACATAAAATTAGTCACTGGATTCGATTACAATTAGGAAACAAAGATAAACTTTATGTAATCTAGTAGAAGTTTTCGAGTCACCAAGAGTGCTATACGCTAACTAGACAGTCTGACAGCAGTCAAACAGAGGAAATAAAACATCAAGAAGAATGCATTCAAAATGCGTAATACGACTCGACCATGATAAATTGCTGTCAGAATGCCAAAAGTCGTTTCAAGATTGTTCGACCAAAAACTAGCGTAAAGCATCATAATAATAATTATGAAAACTTCGTGGATGCACGTTTTCATATGTTATACTATAGTTGTTAACCGTCCAACCGTTTAAAACGGTTAACATTGTGAAGGGAAAAAAACGGAATGCACCCAATTAAATATTAGCGTTGGTTGGGAAGCGACATACCGTCAACAAGATGAAATTAAAACTTTAATCTCCTTTTTAATTTGATTATATTATTCCGGTTACGACCTTTTTTAAGGTATATATTAGTTATGTCCGCTTACTTTTAGGTGAGCCCAAAAAAGACTAACTCCTTTCTATTTCAGATAACTGAATTATAAAAAATGCAAGTAGGCAACTATTAGCGGTAGTGTATATATATATATATATATATATATATATATATATATATATATATATATATATATATATACATATATATATATATATATATATATATATATATATATATATAAGTATATATATAAATATATGTAAATTCTTTCTTATCGGACAAATGAACGCATGATTAATTATGCTTTTCCAGCTCTCAATATTTATGTCAGCATACTCTAGAATTCCTTCTAATATGATATTGTCATTGTCTAAAGAGCGAAGATGAGAAAGTTAAGATGTTGACGCCGCAAGTTTTATTATTTTTTCGGTTATGATTCTTATTCTATACATATTCTCTGTGGTTGCTATAAAACCGGGTTTGACGTTTTCGGTCTCTTGATATGTCCGTTTGACCTACCCTTTTTTTACAAATCTCTGCTTCCATATTTGGTGAAAACCTTGTTGAAAAATGATCCTTTTTGTTTCCACTACTCGGGTCGATAACTTGATCGGCATCATTTTTTTAACAACAAAGGTTCTGTAAAAAACAGGGAATATTCATGTTGTTATATAGATCAACGACCTCGTATAAAGCTATATATAGTTGTCTTGCACTGTGTAAAGTATGTATACTTCTAGACTACGGTGCTCGTTATGATATTAAAGACATTATCACAGTGATTTTTCTTTGTTAATTTTTTGTATATTTTTGGATTTATCACAAAAAGTAATATCTGCTCGACGTAACACTTTCAGCATCGTATTGCTTTTCTTCCAGAAGAATATATAATATATCGGTTTGAAACACGTGGGTAATAAGTAGTAACGATTTACCAACGTTAAAATATTGCAGAAAACAAAAATCTACGAAAGTCCCATTATGTATGTGGATGAACATTATATATTGCTTATTATACGTTGGTTTTCATGTCACAAGATTGGTTTAAGTTTAGTTGCTAAAGAACAGGTTAAATAAACACTTTAATTATATAAATTAACTGACAATATTGCATATATATATATATATATATATATACATATATATATATATATATATATATATATATATATATATATATTTTAAACCGAAATGCAATTGTAGTCCATTTTTTATCTGGCATATCTTGGTCATAATAACAATTAGCTAAGTCATTTGTTATAGAGTACAATATGGCCTTGTGCCTCGTACCGAATGATGGCATAAAAGTGTATTAGAAGTAAACAGAAATTAAATAGTGAAATACCACAAGATAAGAGTTCAAAATGAAACGTCATAATTTACAACACCATTACAATTGTGAACTTGAGTCGCTTTGTGACACGATTCTATCTACCAATAAAACGACAACCATCTACTTACAGCAACTGCATCTACTCGTTGGCTTACTGCATTCCGCCAACGCAGCCTTGAGCCCTACCCAAGCCTTGCACTGCACAATGTCATTTATACTCGTGTCAATTAGTGTGGGTATTTGTATCTAGGTATGCATGTGGTAGTTAAGTGCGCGCGTTAAAGTTTACTCTGGAGAGTCCTATTCAGTAAAATTTGCTAACATTTTAATCCATAAGAAATATAAAGTTAAATTTATTCAAAAGAGAAAGAAAAGACTAACAGTCAGTATATAAATTAAGTTACAGAAAGTAATATTGAAACCGGTTTTATTTTTAATCATCTCATGTTCTTTTTTCTTGAATTATTCTTCCACCAAAGATCTTCCACCGCTCTGGAAGCTGCTTCTCGTAAAAGGTATTTAATTGTGATTTCAAACCACGTACTAAAATGTTTGAAACGTGTCTCCTCTGACAGATTTTTGAAGTCCTCTGATCTTATCCTGTTTAATTAGTTGCAAGATTTGAACAATGTGATTGCACGACCAAAATATTTCAACTGTTCAATTTATGAATGATCTTAAAAACTTATCGCTCCTTATCCAACGTCTGCAAGTTTCTTTTGTATTTAGTTTTCTCGATTTATCAGCAACATTATTGACACTCTGACTTCACAGTATTATTAATATTTGGCAATATTGTTAAACGCTTTAAAAGGTGTCATGCTGAGTACAAAAAATATAAATGTATTATTAAATGTAGTATTAATTTTAATAATGGAACGTAATTATAAATTAAAATTTATTTTATACTAACGTATATACAAAGTATATAGATAATATTAAGTAATAAGACCTAAAATCATTATAAAGGCCTAAAAATCGAACTAGTCAAAGTGACTTGTACATTTGAAATAACATTTCACTTTGATTAACATTGTCACTTTAATTAACATTGACACATAAAATATTTAAATATTTTCTACTACACATAAAATGCACATACGTTTTCATTTTTATTTTATCCTAATCAATCGTCACCGTGGTGTATTTGGTTGATCACAAAGTATACGGCCTTTGGCTGCGTGGCGCACCGCGAGGACCCGGGATCGATTCCTGGCCGCTCTGAGTTGAACTGGTGTTCTGTTAAAGTACATAAATAAATAGTCAGACTTAAATAAATAGTCAGACTTAAATAGTCAGACTAAAGATATTCAATTTTAGAGACTTTTTTCTTCCCTTTTTAGCGTTCTGTTCGAAAATCGAAAAAATGGGATACTTATGACATTACGTTGGTTTCTATCTGTCCGTCACAGGCACTTTTTTCTGAGACCTTTGACATAGAACGTTTTTTAAGATTTTGCATATTTGTAAGGAGTAATGGCCCAATTGTGGATATTAGGTGCAAAAAACCGTTGTTATGTGAATCCTTCCTACCTCTAATCTCAAGAGGAAGATACGAAAAAGGGAACAAATTTCAAAGGTCAGGTGTTGGGTATAAATGAAAATGTATTATAATATGAGTTCAAAAACTTATAACTAGTTTTGTTTTCCGTTTTTCAATAAACTTCCTGAAAATCTCTGAAAAATCGTTATCTGCTCTCACGACATCAGAAAGAACAGATCGAAATAAAAAAAAAATTAAGAATTTTGATAATAAGGTCTGTATACACCAAATTATCAGCATCGCTTTAAATGAGGTTTTTTTCTGTTATAAACAATTTAATTAGTGAAATTTTATTAAAACCAAAATATTTACAAAAGCAAAAGATAATGATTTACGTTTATCATTGTATTAAAGAGAAACAAACATAACTTTCTCACGAATTTAAAAAAAAACAGATAGGTACTCAATTAAACCAAAATAAGATAAAAAAAGAACTACGCAAACAAACAATCTCTTACCGGAACATATAAGCACAGAGCCATCTAAAGTTAGGCAACTGAAACACATTTTCATAATTTTCTATTTAACTCTTTCCTAAAATTCTTTGTTTGAATATGCACTATTATTTTATGTTCTACTTCCTGTCATATGTTCTCTATTCGGTAAATTATTCCTAGTGGAAGAAGATATTTAACATTCAAACTTACTAGATTTAACACTTTCTCCACGTGGAAGAATATAATTGGCAATACAGAAGAACTTTTTTATTATTTTTTCTCAATTCAACATTAGCGGTTTACTTTTCTACGTAACCATAATTAGCAATAACTTTGTCAATTATTTTTACTACATTCACAATGATAGATATTTAGTGCTCTTCGGAATAAAATTATAATCAAAACCGAAATTTTTATCAATCAGAGTATGAAAAGAAATTATAAACATTTTTGAACTTGTTTATTGTTCGTTCTCAATTCAACATTAGCGATTTAATTTTCTACGTAATCATAGCCAGCAATAACTTTGTCAATTATTTTTACTGCGTTCACAATAATAGATATTTAGTGCTCTTCGGAATAAAATTATAATCAAAACCGATCAAATTTTTATCAATCAGAGTATGAAAAGAAATTATAAACATTTTTGAACTTTTTTATTATTTTTTCTCAATTCAACATTAGCGATTTACTTTTCTACGTAATCATAGTCAGCAATAACTTTGTCAATTATTTTTACTGCATTCACAATGATAGATATTTAGTGCTCTTCGGAATAAAATTATAATCAAAGCCGACCAAATGTTTATCAATCAGAGTATCAAAATAAATTATAAACATTTTTTCTACATATATGCGAATATAATATTCTCCATTATAACATCATATGAACTCCATTGTCATATTCCATTGGTTTGGAACTTTTAACACAAATTTCATTTAACGTTAGCTCATAGTAATTCTTGATATTTAATATATTTGACGTTAATTTTGTAGGAATGCATTATTCACAATTAAATGAAACTACGTGATGTAGTATTATTTCTACTTTCTTTAAGTTCTTTACCAGACCTAAGTTTCGTTGTATTACAACATTACAACATCTTCAGGTGGACTATTAGCAAAGATCTCTCTAATAGCCCACCTGAAGATGTTGTAACACAACAAAACCTAGGTCGTGGTAAAGAACTTAAAGAAAGTAGAAATAATACTACATCACGTAGTTTCATTTAATTGTCATAGTAATTCATTAAATATTAACTATACGCCCTGCCTTTGCCAAGTAATAATTATGCACTGCGCGTAAGCATCTTCAAAATATACGTATCAAAGAATTATCGAGAGGTATATATAAAAGTATTGCATCTTAGCATAAAAGGTCCGAACAAGCTCATAATTCTCGGTAACAATCAAATATTTCTTCACCCATCACGAATACGTACAGTTAAGTACGTAAAATACTGGCCACTATTTGCTAGATTGGGGCAGGTAATGGTCATTATCACGATTTCAGCTGAGGCAGTCTTATATCAATAGATCGCGTGTGTCTATGAATGGAGGAGCTGATACAAATATTTAATTGGGTCGTGACTTTCAAGTGTGGCTGTGGTAGATAATCGACGGTTATGAATTGAGGTTTGACCTTCAGCGTTATTTGTCATGTCAAGTTTATGGAGCGGTTCGTGTCTTTTTTTGATCTCGTCTGCGATGTTGAGAACATAATTGGTCTATATTAGCGACAAAAAATATTTAATATATACTTATACAAGTAAAGTCTATTTTATATTGATATGCCTTTTTTGGTACCAAATATGTAGTAACAAATGTTTGTTAGAATTAAAATAATATTTTTTTCTAAATTTTTGATTATTGCATTTAGTCAAATTCTTAAAAAAAATTGATTCACATAAGTACATATGAAAATATCAGTTAAATAAACGAACATACGAAAAAAAATTATAAATTTAAGGAAAAAGACGTGGACACAGAGGGACTATTCAGGTAAAACTAGATATTTTTTCTGAAAAGATGGATCTGTATGTGCCCGTAAATATCCGTCGTGGAGAGATTTGAAAATCGGGTAATATATAATATAACTAGCATGAAAGACGTATCAAAACTGCTAGAAAAACAAAATAAATTAGGTGCATATGGTGATATATACAAATGGGTTAGTTATCTCTTTGAGTGTTAGTAAATGATCTTTCAAGTTATTTATGAGACTGCTTTCAAATTCAATACCATTTTTTTTAATGTATCTGGATTCTTTATCTGTGGATTATGGATGGAGTAGACAATAATAATTAAAGACCGTGTGATTCAATACCTCTATACCTCGTCCTCATCCACGGTAATAATGGTTGTTTCATAACACCTTTAACGCATATTATCAAGCTCTTTATATTTTAACATCTTAACTTTGTTTTCAGAATACACATTTTTCTCGGATTTTTATTTTTATTGAATGAAACAGCTCCTCAACACGGAGGCGAATTCAAAGAACGACCACTGCCGGTCGAGTAAGTGAAACGCCTTTTCATGGTGATTAGAATTATGGAAATATAAAAGTGGTGATATCGATTCTATATTTTCCATATTCCATTCCATCTGGAAAAAAGGAAATTATCACTTAAAAATGTACTATTCTAAATGAGCTATTTTTTATGACCTATAAAAATAGTAATTTAGATTCAAAAATATTCATTTGAATTGTTTATTCAATTTTGAATTTTTCAAATGTAGTTTCTAGTTAACTACAGGGAAACTAAATTTTCTTTTGCTACTATGTATATTTCCTGCGTTTTGCGTATATACGGGTGTTTTTTTTATATTCCAAATGTTATTTATTGCAATTATAACAATATATTCCACATAGATAAATATTATGACAATATTATTCCGTTAGTGAAAACTGTTCGCGTCATTAAATATTTTTCTTTAAAATATATCGTTCAGAGCTTATTCAGCAAGTCTTAGTCATTTTATAAATATCGTGAATAAGGCCTCCGTGACACAGTTCATGAAGTACTCTAGATTGAGCACAGCGTGACTACAGTCACCATAAGAACGACAGTAATAACAATTATAAATATCATTGTGTCGCCGTCACTTTAATTCTAGCTTATTGTCAAAGTGACAGCCATTACTTGTCGTCAATTACTTCTATGTGCTATTCCTGTAACGTATTTGATTTGTTTTTAATTGTTTTATAGTGGCATCCAGATTATATGACGGTCTAATAATAAGTTTAACTTTAAATTCTGCAAATAAACATTACATTTAAACTATCGTATGTTAAGAGTTTATACAGTAATAAAAATCAGTAGTGTCATAAACAACAGTAATGAAAAACGTTTTATTAATGTCTTTTTCACTTACAAACGGGACTTTTTGTAATACATGATAATTTGTTTCTTTTTTTAGATTTATTACACTTTAAAATTCCTACAAGTTTATTCTAATATTTTTGTCCTTAATGTTTGATTTATTTTAATAAATTACCTTTTGAAAACATATTTCCTTGGTCAGTATTCCGTAATTTATATTTTTTAAGCTATCATGCTATATCACCTATTGATTATGTTCATCTATATGTGATTACGTTCATCTATAGAAAATCACGTTACAAATTTGGTCATGAGCCATAATTTTGTTAGAATTCCCTTTTATTAATATATGGTAGCGATTAACTAACCTCTTTCTTATTTTACTGCAGTATTAACTATTATTTGACGAAAAATAGTGATCTTTTAATGATACCCTTTAAAAAAAATTAACAATCGAAAAATGTCTGGTTTAAGACAGATTTCAACAAACACTGCAATAGTCCACGTGACTAACTGCACACAAAACACTGCAAAATCTATCCACTCAACTGTTACTATGTCTATTAAATCTATTTTCAAGCACTACCTCCGACGTTAACTACCGGAAATCTTATTTCTGAAAAGCTACACCCATATAAGAAAATCCCAAGTTCGATGACACAAGAGGGTTGAATTGGAATACGTGAATAAATTTACTCTGACGTATGTTCTTGTCTGCAATACTAATTCACACAGCAGCCGATGAAGGTACTTATCACTCTGTAAATATATATTTAAGAAACCTCCATTTCATAGTGACTCCGTAAAGAAATAGGAACTGTATTCTAATAGTAAATAGATTAAATTCCTCATTTCGACATCATTCACAATTAAATGAAACTAGGTGATATAGTGTTACTTCTACTTTATTTAAATTCTTTATCACGACCTAGTTTTGTTGTATTAAAACATCTTCAGGCGGGCTATTAGCAAAGATTATCTTATACTATATAATAAGATATAATATAGATTAGAGATCGATACTATATTTAAAGTAGAATTTACTAATTCCATCCAAGTGATATTTAAAGTCTTGTTCACTTGATAAAATCTTAAGAGCTTATAAGTAAATTTCATCCACATTTCTGTTTTCTTATACCCAAGATGTCTTCTCGTAATGGACTGTTTTTACTTTTTAGTCACATATTTATATTAAAACAAAAATGGAAGAATTTAAACATATCTCTGTTAATTTATTCAAGTTTTATTAACAATTTGTCGAGACTACGCTTATTTCTATATTTAAAAGAAAACCGCCAAAATTAAATTTCTTTTTACATAATCATTATATAGACATTATATTTAAAGTAGAATTTACTAATTCCGTCCAAGTGATATTGAAAGTCTTGTTCCCTTGATAAAATCTTAAGAGCTTATAACTGAAATAAACCCAAAATTTAATTATGTTTTTACATAATTAATATATAGATTGATTTTACTTTCATGTTTCCGGTAGAAAATTAATGCTTTATAAGTAAATATACAATTATTGATCTTATTTGAAGAAATTTATACTAAAATACATTGTAGAAATTCCGCAAAATTATGTAGCTTCTTAAATATATAGTTCAAAATAAAATTTTAATAAATATCCCTTTATCTTATGTGAAGACATATTTGTCGTCATTAACAAGCGAAATGGTCCAGAATGTCCGATATTTTTTCTCAGGTTTAAATTTATTCAATACAATGTATCAATAACTATTTTCTCTGTATGCTTTATTGCAAAAAGTACTTTATTTTACTTCGAAGCTAATTAAAATGAAGTTTTCGACTACAATACCGTTAAAAAAATATATTAAATGTTTAAGTAAAACATCGCACTTTTTCGAAATAAAAAGCAAGATTGTCTGCCTCATTAATTTTCACAGCAACTTATTGTTAACTGTCAATTATAATATCTGTTTGTTTAGAGAATCTGTGTTGAGAACCTTTGTAAGTGGGTATTGAGCAGCGCATGTACTATAGTACATGCGCTGCTCATCAACTCATCTCGTGTACACCTATTGAAGGAATGTCACTTAGTCTCATTGATATCACTCTTATATGAATCTTAAGATGAATATATATATATATATATATATATATATATATATATATATATATATATATATGTGTGTGTGTATGTGTGTATATATATATATATGTATATATATATATATATATATATGTATATATATACATATCTACTGCTGACTGAAACGGTTTCGTGTATCTTACAAACATAATGATCTATAAGATATCGTAGCATCGAAGGTGAGATTTTCTATAGATCATCTTATTGGATTGACTAAGTAAATAGTTATAGTTGTGGGTAAATATTCACTTTAATTTAAACTAATTTCTTTTATTTCATGTTAAAAAGAAAATAATTTAAAAAATTTGGTAATATCAGAAATCTTTTTATCATCCAGCTATTTGCTTACCACCTGAGTGTCGATGAAATCAAGATGATTGAGTCTGTAAATAATACATCATACGTTAAGAAAATTGTACAATTGATTGTTAGATACGTACTAGAATTTATAAACACAGATGCCTCCAAAAATATTATGGTATTCCTGAGTTTAGCTCTCAGTTTAAGTAAGTGGTGATACGAAACTGGAACTATTTCCACACATTTTACTGCTTTTTGAAGTGATAAATAACAGGAGTATTCTATTATGTAAGAGCCTAAGATTTATAGCCCTAGCCGCCCTTGGCTTTTCCAAGCTTATGGAGTTGTAAATTTCATAATTCTTTTTGAAATTTATAGCTGTTTTAGCTGGCTTTGAGAAGTAGTCTTCGTGCATTTAAGTACATTGAGTTTTATGAATAAATGTCTTAAATATGCCAGAATTTTCCGAGTTGCCTCGAACGTTCTTTTGAATGTAACTATGTATATTTCTAAAATCACATGTCATTTTACAATAAAGCCTTTACATTTTGACATATAAATCAATTTACTTTCAATTCATAACCATAAGTAGTTGTATGTGACCACGACTAAATAGCTTTCCATCATTCTACATGTAAAATACGACAACAGCAAAATTTTTAGATGTTGTAAGAAGATTTTTGTAGTGGAATGGATTAAAAACCTGTTAACCACGAGTGGAACTCGCACTGTAAGGGTTCCCTACATATTTAGGCATATATATATATATATATATATATATATATATATATATATATATATGTATATATATATTTAATGATACGACATATTCCTATTAAACTATTTCCAAAGTTTTAATTTTTAGAACGATATTCAAAACAACACGATTTTCACAAGCGCATATTTAAAAAAAAATTTGTTTATGGTATAATTATAAATTAACAATTTTTTTTTAATTTATATAAAGTACCAATTTTTTTTCACTATAAGACCTTGCTTCTTGCCAAATTTCATTATTCTAGATCAACAAGAAGTACCCTATGGGTATTGATTTATTTGCGACTGCCAAAATATGCGGCATTTTTACGGCCTAATTTTTATGGTTCTTCTTGATTACGTTGACTTAGAAGCTTGATTTTTTATAGCTGCAAGGGACCGTAGATCTAAGTATTTGATATTAATTTCAACTTAATACCTCCTGAGAAAAAAGGTCTTGACAGACAGACGGATGGACAAAGAAGTGATCATATAAAGATTTCATTTTTTCCTTTCGAGGTACGAAACACTAAACATTTTCCACCTTTATTAATGAATGTTTAATAAATTGGTTAACAATGCCATTTAATTATTCTTGCTCTGGTGTAACTGCGTGTTTGATTAAAGATACACTCTTGGATGGAAATCCGGGCAAATGGCCACCGCTATTGTTAATATCATCGTATATAGAAACAAGAGGAAGTTCAATGACCGAGTTGCGGTTTATAAATCCTCTACCATAGACTATGCAGGAAGAGGTGAGACTACCATAAACAAAAAATATACAATAAATACATTGCAACGAAAATATAACCTTATTTGGACTATGACACGATAAAGTGCCTTAACCAACTACTTGAACTGTCTTTTGGACAAATTAATGTCTTTATTAATGTTCCATTTCAATATTTTTTTTATTTAACATAATTATTTTTTCTGCTAGCATAATAACTTTTAGTGAAATAAAATATTGACAAAAGCCATAAGAAAATTTCAATATCAGTGAAAAGCGTATTTTAAAAATAATTTTATTAAAAACATAAATCCGAAGTACGAATAAGGAAGCTGAAACAAAATGGTATAAACATTTATTTACTAGGCCTATTTAAAATAATTTATCATAAACCTATTCCGAAACGAAAACGAGATCGCAAGCTTCACACTCAGTCTACTAATTCAAAGTAAATTTAATTCAATCAATTTAAATTTCAAATACAAAACCTTTTCATAACTACTGATGGAAAATTCTAGAAATTTAAAATTCAGAAATAGTGTCATTTACAGATATAATTACAATTGACAGCTCTGGTTTTAACAAACTTAGAACAAAAGATGTCTTCTCAGAACAAAAGATGTTTTCTTGAAAAATTTATTCAATATTGTCAATAATTGCCCTCGCATATAAATCATTAAAAAAACTTCTAAATAACCACTTCTTGCTTATATTGGAACAACGGATACTTTGAAATTTACATCACTAATTCCGTTAACTTCAGAAAATGCTGAAAAATAATATTACCTTCCATAGCATATTATTAATAAATAAGATTATGTAAATATTAAATGTTGCCTATTTAATCTCTTTCAGACCTGATGCAATACGCGCTGTAGATTAAAAATATTCCAAGTACTCAGTCACTTATTCCTTAAAAATTCAATACTAATTTGTCAACTTAAACGACACCGTGATAGCTTAATTTTTCCTTCTTTATTTATCCGAATATTTTCGTCTTTCTTACATTTTGGTTCGTTCTCACTCTCCTGATTTGATAGAACTAAGTGACACGTATTAAATAAAACGTATATATCGTGCAACATCTGAAATATAGATTTTAAATATCTTTGTTTGTCAATACAATTCATTCAGGTGCTCGATGAACTCTAAAGATATTTGTTAGTTTTTACGTTTTTGTTTGTCACTCTCACTTTGTTTACTGACTTGCTGTGACTGTACTGACTGATTATACTGCATTTCTACCCACATTCTGTTATAAATCAATTTTAAGGCAGACAAGATTGCGGGTAATATCTAATATGCTTAAAAAAAAGAAAGTCATAAAGATATTTAACCAGCATGTAATTCGATGGACTAAAATGAATATGAAATAGTTTAAAATGAGATGAAAGAAATAGAAATCCATCTGAGATAAAGAAATTAAATTCTGATACAAACATAATTTTCAAAGTAAGAGTCAGTGTACTTGACTACTGATCAGTGAAAGAGTGAGTGTACATAAGATTTTGAAACTTACCAATCTATATTTGACTCTTTTTTCAATAATATATTTAAATTATTAATACTTTTGTTTTTACGTATGTACTTGTTTTTTCAATAGTTTTTTTTTATTTTTAAAAGCAATCATAATTTAAACCCTCTATTTTATTTCTGATGTAATTGATATGCATAATATTAATAATTCCACGTTGTTTTTGGAAATAAAAAAGTTTTCCGCTCACTTTTTCCGACAAGTTTGAAGGTTGCATATATACGATATGTCATGAGAATTAAGTGTTACTTTATATACTTTCATTTTGTTATTTGAAGCCGTAAATAAATCAATGAGTATTATGATTGGTAAAACAATTCAAATTTATGTCAGGGTATTGCGACAGTATTCATGATATTGCAAGTTTGTTAGTATTATTATTATGTGAAAAAATGTATGGAAATGGAGATAAGATAAGTTATTCATTAACTTCCGCCCAGGCACAAAATTATTTTTTTCATTATGGCTGTGTTTATTAATACTTTATTAACAATTTATCCTGTAGCTTTATTGACACGACTTTTTACGTTCAGCTCTAAATTATTATACAATAAATATGTCAGCCATGGGTCATGGTCATGGGCAGCATTAAAGGAAGTTTTGATGTAATTCAGTACCAAATAAACAAATAAAGAGAATCATGTTCGAAACTACTATTTTAGTGCCTAGAAATAGTACTACGTAAAACTAGACACAGATCTGATTTTGCTATGATGTTTTAATACCAATAGACATAATTGTAAAACATTGAAGACACCAAGTTTTGGAAAATTAAACAAATTAGAAAAATTATACGATTTCCATACTCATTTTCTTAAGAATATTCTCTGTGTAATTCATGTATCTAATGATTAATTTCATTTTGTCGAATATATCATTCGGTGACAAACCTATATTTACATGTGAAACTTATTCAAAAAATTACTGATGTAAGTTTTCAAGCTTTCAAAAAAGTTTCAAAATATACTAAAGTTAGTATAATGCAGTGAAATAGAAAAAAAGCTATAAATGAGATTGTTTTAATAAAAAAAAGGAGTCAAAGTCTATAAAGAAAATAAATAAATTAGATCTGATTTGCATTTTTATAAAATAAGACCATAATTCCGAAAAATTAATTATGTCAAAAATCAATCAGCTACGTTCTTCATTGCCTGCGTTCCTCATAGCATGTAAGAAAATATACCGTTATGTGTAATGCAAATCAAATGCGAATTTACAAAAAATATGGATCCACGCTTCATTTGTAAACACTATTTTTATTACAAACTTCTTGATTCAGTAATGTTTAATTTCAGTCATATGTATCTTTATTTTAATTAAAAATAATTTGTTCCTATCATTATTGTTGATAAGCACAAGATACTAGTGATTTTCTATTTCGTTCTTCTTTAATAAAAACCAAAGAGAATCATAATGTTAACGTAGGTCGTATTGGTTCTTTTGTTTATAGTTCAGGGCTGTGTATATTCCTGCCTCTTATAGATATCGATATACATATTTAGTATTACTCAATATAATAACGTGATTACACCGAACGTACTATTTTTACCCTTGATATTTTTGCTTACTGCTCCAGAAAGACTCTTTTCAAGGTTCACCTAGAAGTTTAGACTACGCTATAATTACTTAATACCGTATTATTAACAGTATTTTAACAATATATTAAGTATATTTAAAGTTTAACCGCTCAGTATTCGGGATAATCATTGAAAAATTTCTGAATGTATGTATTTATTAACTATAAACACGGATGCAGGTTCCCCAGAGACGAAATTCGGAAAAGCTGTTAGACGAAAATAGTGAGAGAAGATCGACGTGAGGAAACGCGGTGTCCGTCAAGAGCTAGCATCTTGTGCTGTAAACATTTCCTCGCAAGCGACAGCTATACAAACAAATCCAGTAGAAAGTTATTAAACAAATGTATATTTAATATGATTAGTTTTGCTTATTCCAAATACTAAGAGAATTATAATATTTATTTAACTTTAAATGGTTTATATTGCGCTTAAATAAAAAATGTCTACATTTCATTATCGTTATAAACACATCCCAATTCACGTGATGATTAGAGGCGATGGATTACATCCCACCAACTCCTCCCGCCGCAATCTGTGTGTGGGACACATTTTGTTTGCTTACAGTACGAAGAGAATACGTTTATATTTTTATTAATGTAACACTCTAGTCGGCCATCTACCATACTCTCCGCAACATTCTCCTACCGATTATTACTATCTAATCATTTTAAGGATAACAAATTCGACAGTGAGCAAGGTCTAGAAAATAACATTAAAACTTTTATCGATGAAAATTCACATGATTTCTATAAGCGATGTTTATTTCTTTTGGCTGAACTTTGGAGAAGAATTGTAGATTCCAGTGATAATTATTTATTATAATAAAGTCGAAAATATATTACAATACAAAATGAGAATAAAAATTGTCTTACCGTTTCAGAAATTTCTGTCCAACTCAATAATTACTGATGTAAGTTTCACGAAGTATTGTTTGTAATAACAATTCTCTAAGTTTTATTTTGGTACGTTTTTATTCTTACCGTGTATTTCGAATTCTCAATATGGTTACCGTATTATTTTCTATATTTCATAACTTAACCGCGATAGCATTACCAAACACAATCGGATTTAAAAAAAAATTTAAATAGATATAAATTAAAGCCTGACTTAATATACGAGTACATGCTACTTTACTCTAGTCCACGCGAGCAAAGTCGTGGGCAAAACTAGTAACAAATATTTTATAGCATTCTCTAAATTATAACACTACTAATTCCTCCTCAACGTCATGCACATGATCATCATATGTTATATGAATCAAACAAGAACATTGTAACTCACTTTTTGCAATTTTATACGAGAGCGAAACAAAGTTTTATGTCATACAGATGTACTGAATTTTCATATTTTTTGCCATTTGACATTAATAAAAAGCGCTTAAAGCTAATCGGCCTCGTAAGGTTTATAGGGATAAAAATGAACAACATTAATATAATGTTAAGCCAAAATGGTCATAAAGTAAGTTACAGTGTTCTTCCTTGGGGAGGTGTCCACACGATCGTATGAAGTGTCGATACGATCGTAAAATCAATAGGTAAATAAATACTAACATTTTCTTATATCCATAGCTATGAAGATATGTCCTTAGAAACTTGAGACGTGTGTGCATTTTGCATTTCGCACGTGTTCTTATCGTTGTTGACCGTCTCACTTGATTCTTATCAACTGTACTTGTATGAAACGGGCTAGGCTTCTTTGGACAGCTGCTTAACTACTGACCTTATCACCTAGGCGATATTTATCCTTCTAACGGTTCTTATGTAAGATGTCTCTCATAAAATATAGTAGGTACAGTCGACGTCAACAAATCTTGATCTTGTACTATTTGCGATTTTAAAATAAGTATTTATTGAATATATTTGGCGTTAATTTTGTAGAAATTCATTATTCACAATTAAATGAAACTACGTGATGTAGTATTATTTCCACTTTCTTTAAGTTCTTTACCACAACCTAGGTTTCGTTGTATTACAACATCTTTTATTAGCAAAGATATAACTTTTATATAAGACATATCTTTGCTAATAGCTCACCTGAAGATGTTGTAATACAACGGAACCTAGGTCGTGGTAAAGAACTTAAAGAAAATAGAAATAATACTACATCACGTAGTTTCATTTAATTGTGAATAAGTATTTACTTAAATTATATAAGACAAAATATAAATATGGTTTTGCAGAGTTGCATAATGTCTAGTTTATTACTGTAGTATATGTTATGTCATTTTTCTGGATTTTTCTATAGTTTAGTCTTTATTACATTTATATTAGTCAGTCATAAACCAATATTCGTATGGTAACCACATCAAAAGACATTTTTCTGTTAATAAATTTAATTGCAATAATGGACAGTTTTATTGTTTTGAAATTAATCATTTAAATTCATAATTTTTTTCAAGATTTCATGCAATTTCTTATCGATCTCTTTTAGTAAGTTTAATTTTATGAAATTTGAGCGAGTATATTTATTTTGACCTGAAGAAAAGTTGGAAAATAAATATTCGGATGATTTTTTAATTTATATGAAGACATATATATATACCTGTAACATTAAGCATGATATCCTCTTTCCTTATCAAAGGGAAAACCCCTTGTTTTCTTATCAAAGTCATATTCAATTTCCTTATCAAAGTCATATTGATGTCTCTCAGCCAAATAGCATAGAGAATAGTTAACGTTTCAATTAATGTTACGTTTATATAAGTTTACCGTTATATATATTTACGATTTATGATATTAACGATTATGTATACAAAACTAGTTTCTATCTCTTTTTAGTGGAGATTTAAAAGTAAGGATGCTATAATAATAAAATAAACATTTTTATCATTATTAAGATCGTTTATTTTATAAATATATATTTCGTTTATTTTATAAACATTTAATGATTCGACTCTTTTCAGTACATATTTTTTTAATTTTTGAGAACATTTTCTCCATATTCCATTTTTTCAGAAAATTTTCACGAGATAAAATAGAATTTCATTTTTAAAATGAATTAAACTTATTTAATGAAACAGTATTTTTGAGTGAAAAAACAGAACATTATGCACGGTGTCAAATTGAACAAAGCGGTAGAATGGTAATTTTCTTCGATGTCCTGAATATAACAGTGAAATCTGTCTTGAAAATTCAAAGTTTTAAGTTATTCAAGCTCAATTTATTGCAAAATGTTTACCATGTTTTCCACATTTTTCTTTCTCAAATTATAAAATAGCATTCAATAACTCAATATTATAAATAAGAATCTTTTTTTTTATAAAATTCATAGCCTATAAACATAAACAAATAATTTACCTACTCGCAACAAAAATTTAAATGCCGCGCTATTAAAGAGTTTGAAAGAGTTTAAATATGTTTTAATATATTTTATGAAAACTTGTTATGAATAATATCGCAATATAGGTAACAGATAGGTCGCGTTCGGTGAAAACGGAAGATAGGACGGAAGGTGTTTTTGCTTATTTCATAAATCAACTGACGATTACGTAATTAGCTCACCAGCGGACGACTCATTTTTTTTAAATTTATTTGAATGATCATAATTTTTCATTATGCGGAAATGAAAAAAACAATTTTACTGTTTTCTTCAGGATATTGAAGAGAATTACATTTCCTCGGCTTTTTCATATTCGACTTTGTACCCTGCAAATAGATTTAATGAAATGGGATTTTTCTTAGTTTTTCTTTAATTTAGGAGGAATAGTCTGTCTACTTCCATATAATTTTAAACGAAAATTTCGATTTTATAATTGATTTTGAAGTTTTATTACGTGAGACAGATTAAAAGGTAGCTCTGAACGAACTTCGTTAATTTAATACTGATTGTTAGATATGGCGAAATATTTTCCATAGAAATATGCACGTTTGCGTCTAAAGTAATTGCAGCACTGCGTCTTTCGATCGCTGTCGGCCTAATAGTGTTGTGTTTGCAAGCGACGCTGCCGTCATTCGACTGACACCATCGTCCGTCGGCGTCGCCGATTTATTATTTTTGGCGCGAGTCGGGTCCATTACGCGTTAGGTCGCGAACGCGGCACCACGGGGTCGACGACCCCCCCGGTCATTGGCGGCCCAGTCAGCGCCACTGACGCGGGCAACGACGTGTGCGCTGCGCTTATCGACCATTTGATGATTCGGTGATGGCAGGATATGAGGAAAGCGCTGAACTCGGTATCTAAAAAAATGTTAAAACCAAAATGTGTGAGAAGTGTTATTTTAACAAAATCACACGAGTACTCACGACTTTACGAGCAAAAATTTTTGGAAAAGCATTTTCGAGGTATTAAAATTATTTTCTTTCTCATTGAAATATATGTTATATAAAATTTAAATCTACCCGCCTCTAGATTCCTCAAGACATACGAAGGCAGCGTAAAATATGGGTCTCTTTTAAAGTTTGTGTTTATAACAAATATATTTTACTACTAGTGGTACCAAACAATTAATCTGTAACAATAGTGTATTATATAACAATAGTGCGCAATTTAATCTGTAACAATAGTGCATTATATCGGTTGGTTAAATGTCATACAGTATTTATTATCAAAGTACGTTTAGACTTTCACGAAATCGATTATAGCCTTCAAACTTTCGTTTTATATAATAATATAATTTCATTTTTAATTTTATAAAACTATATAATATTTTATTTCCTGACATTGTCATGTTCTACCTAAATATATTGTACAGAAATCCGCTTACGATACAAGACAATATGTAAATGTGAATACAGAATATGTCAATTTCATTACTGCATTTTGTTCTGTTTTCCTTTCAATGTATCTCTTTATCAACGTTATTCTGAGTATACTAACAGTTTAAAGTATAAGTAACTGTCATATATTCGTTTATTTTTTAAACATTTACTGTTTCCTCAATAACGGCCACCCTGCCACATACTGGACAATTATCTTCGCTTATAACGTATATAAGGAATTTAATTGAAGCGTAATCCAGGCATATTAAAAATACTATTTTAACTAAAAAATACTATTTTATGGCGTCCCATTCCCTTCAAATTATGGAAATAAATTTCAAAAAATCATCGTGATCGGAGCAGAACAAAAATACGCGCGAGTAAATGAATGAGACAGAACGTAGAAGTCACATACATTCTAAGATGCAATTTAAAAGTATAAAGGCAAATACGATCAAATTTGAAACTGGTCAATTATGCATCTTCCATATACGCGCTTAGCCAGCAGTAAAAACACACACACACACACACGCACACACACACACAAATATATATATATATATATATATATATATATATATATATATATATATATATATATATATATAAATATATATATTATGTAACTTTTACTGATATTAACAAACATTCGAACTCTATTCAAAGGTTTGTTAATGGCAAGCCAGCCCAAAGGTCACAATTAAAGCAGTTTTGAAGCTGAGACACGAGATTTGAAATTGGCACTCGAAATTTTTCATTAAGATAATCTATAGTAAATTCTGATGGGAATCACAGTAAAAACAAGGCATCTGCTCAAGGGCAAAAATTATTTTAGCGCCGAGAAAATATTGGTAGAATTCTTTTTCGGTTGAATTTTGTTCAACTTAGAACCACAAAAGTGATTAATATTCTAAAGTAATATCACCATATCACCAAATGGCATTCCTTACAGCACCGTGATCATATCTACTCGTATTGCCATGATAATAGTAATACTAATTTGATTAACTCTGCAGTGTTGTTGGTTCATATAGTGCAATTTTTTTAATGTAGCATATTTTTTATATATTTTTTCTATAGTTTACGTATTTTAGAACAGCTAGAACAATAACTCGTTTAAGCTCATTAGAAAAGTATATTTAGACTACATATTCATTACCGTTGCTTGATGCGGCTTTGGATCAGAAAAAAATAAGGGGTTACGTGAATAAATATATGTGAAAATTATATAAATTTCAATTAAGAACTGCATATTGTTTTATTTATATTTGATACATCTTGCACGGCTCAGTATTATGTAAGTTATTAATTAATATAAAAATTTATAATCATGATCACTGAAATCAGCTGTGAATGAATGTTTTTTATTTGTCAATTTTTTTTAGTGACTAAGCCCTCACGATATATTCGCTTTCGTAAAGTTTAATGGAGAAAGCAAATTTTTTTGTAAATGTATATATACATAGATTTTCTTTCGTTAAATAATTTCATAGGATAAAACTGCTATGGAAACTACGAATATCTGTAATCGTAAATGGTTATTCGTGACTGATTTAACGCCAAGACCATAACGAATCAACCAAAATAATCTTATTCTATAAATACAATTCCAATGTTATTTGATCTCCAAAACTCTTGGAATGAGATTTGAATCTGGGAAAAATCAAGAGGGTTAATAAGTATTAAAAAAATTAATGGATTATATATGATAAATTAACTTTAACTACAACAAAAACAAATAACAACAACTCTCCCGATAAATTATAATAGGTTAATGAGAAAAATTTGTTTTTTGGAAGATCGCTATAAACACGTAAATTTAAAACCATAACTTTTGAAACACCTACTAAGCAATGTAGATGAAACTAATATTGTTTATTCGCAAATCTGCAATAATACATATTAATACCTAATACATATTATTCATTAGTTTGTTAATGACTCAAAAACTATTAAGAAACAATTACAGTAATAACAAGCATTCGACATATCGACAAATAAATGATCCGGAAATTGGCACAAAATTAACGCTAGAGCGAAGTTCGCGGCGCTCATTAAAAATAAGCGAAACGACCAAAGCGAATGAGATGATTTACTCGTACATTGCAAATAGCAAAAAGTTAAACAGTTATACTGCTAGATTCCTAGTTCATACACCATTAGTCGACCGTTAAATCGTGAGCCACTTAATCTTAAGCACGCCGTTAAATCAATAACAAAAACGATCTTAAAACCAGACTCGACCCATAAAACAATTAAAGGCCTTGGACAGATTTCCGGATTCCACAGACCCAGCGCCGATAACTGCCTGATTGATGATCACAATTCGAGGCATAGACTAGCAGAATGAAGAATGCGATTCGATTCTCGCTGGCTATTTTATACAATAAGTCGTTATCTCGTGGTATTTATTTCTGAGGAATTTGCTGGTTTAGTTACGAGAGTTTTAATTGTAAATGTGATTTATAAGTTTAAGAGTTTTCTATTTTCCTACTTATGTAAATCATCAAGTCACTTGATACCGATGCTTAATGCCACCTGAAACAATATTGATATTTCTTATTTGCTTATTATACATGTAACAAAATTGTAACAGAAGGAATTCTGTACAAGAAACATATTTTAAAAAGAGTAATTGATTTAGCGTAATGCTGTTTGAAATTTGTGTATGTCTGACAATCTATGTGTATATTAATTTGTTCTTCAATCACATGAAATCTACTAAAAGAATTTTGATGAAATTTGGTATGGTAATAGTTCATACCTTCAAGCAACATATAGAAATACTACGGATATACAAAAACATACTGACTTGGTGAATATTACCATATCGGTACTGCCAACGCCATCTATAAACGTTATTATTAAACCTGATATTCATAGGTATATTACCATACGGTACTGTCAAAGCCATCTATTAATATTTTTAGTAAACTTTATGCTAATAAAATTAGGAGAGAAAAAAAATGCAGAAAAATTGTTAATAACTTTTTTCATACCGAATTCCATGAGAACGAACACGAATCGACACAGCTAGTCATTACTAAAATGAAACATACAAATGCATTTACACTATTTTTTTCTTTTATTAATATTATTTAAGTATTGAATATTATTTTCTCGTATTCATGTAATAAATAAAGCGACAAAAATTGTCGCTATATTACCATAATTAATTATAACTATTATTCAGGCATAATTAATGAGAATCATAGTCATCAACCGCGCCTCTTATCGTATACCTAATAAAAAAAGTTAAAATGTTTAAGAGGAAAGAGACAAGATTATCCGCACAAAACTGAGGACGATAACAGTCGCCGAGAAAAAAAGGGAGTTTTGTAAAAAATTGTTTATAAAAATTAAATTACTTGATAAATCGTTGTTAATATCAATAGACTTCTATCCTGATAGTTAACTAATCGATAGAAAAAAACTTACTAAAATCGGGTAACAATTGCGACCTATAGCGTATCCTCATATAGACTTATATACTTACAAACCAACGGTTCATAATAAATATTTAAAAAATTAATAAATGACAAATTTTTAGAAAAACAATTCCAAAAAGATCTATTAAAAGTTGATTACTTCTAAAATTACCTGAGGGTATAAGCTCAGTTTAGCAAAAAAGTAAACTTCCCAGTTTTTTTTGTTTTAAATAAAAGAACGTACATAAAAACTACGTATCTAAAAAATAGGGCTCGGACACGATTCTCTAATTCCAAGAAAATTATTGGAAAAATGCTCTTTCTATGAAGAAACATCTGTCAATTAACCGTACGAACTTTAATTTTATAACTTAACTTTATGCGATCTTCTTTTATATTTTGATTTTTTGGGTTTGTTTTTTTTATATCAATTCCCCTTTATATTTGTAAATTCTATGTTTGAAATCACGAAGAATACCAGTTAAGTCGAAAAATTTATAACTTTTACTTCTTCGCAAAGTGCACTTTTGTATGGAAAGTATTATCGAATCACTTTTTTTAATAAAATAATCGCGCCCGACCCCTAATTTGGTCGGTACTTCGTTTTTTAAGTATATTCTTTTAATTAAAGCAAAAACAAAATTAGGAAAATCACATTTCCACTAAACTCAACTCGTTCACACCTAAATTATAATTACTTCTGTTGTCAAACTCTATTCTATTGCGCTTATCAAGTAAGTAAAGTTAAGTGAACTTCTTAGTATATACAATTAAATGGAATATAGCTGATTAAGTTTTTTGGAGTTTTTATCATAGTCTCCTTTACAAAATATTAAGTTTCATTTTTAACCTATACAAAAAATCATCAAACTTGTGTTCAGCGTTAATTTTCATTCGCATTTATATAATACCTTTTATACACATAATTAAGCTATAGTACAAACAAATCACAAATACTTGTGCTTTAGAATTTAATGAAGTTTGTTAGTTTCTTTACAAGCTCTCCAAGAAACCGCAAAAACCTTAGAGCTAGTAAATTGCAAAACTGGGAAAACATTAACTAATTCTTTCATTGGAAAGCAAACGTAATAAGTTCAATAAACCTTCCTAATTTAGCATCACATTACTATAACAGAATAAAATTATAAACAACTAAAAAAAATACGCTTCACCTGTTACGACAAGTTACACGGGCCCAAACCAGTGCCACCGAACGATCTTAAAATATCGACTAAAAGATAATAAAGGAATCAGTCGTCAGTACAAGTTCTGTTACCTGCCATTTTCTATTCGTCATAATTCAAAAAAAAATTATTATGAAAAACTGAATCGAAATTATGAAACATTATTATATTACATCATCGATATATTATGATATAATTCAATAACAGGTGGATAATAGATAAATAAGTTTGGTTCAAAATACTATTAAAGTTTACCCGTAGTATATACTTTAGTAGTATTTTGAACCAAAATTGGAAAAAAGGATTACTTGTGATATTTGTTCATTAGAAGGCCACTTGCTAACCCATTTCTAAAAATGAGCTGATACTTAGTATAGTCACTTACAAAAAAGCTTGTTTCATTACTTTTTAATTAATTTTGGGTGTTCAAATGTGGTACTAAATGTGTTTGGTTATAAAATGGTGAATATAATTTTAGGACATCTCTAATCAAGTCTATGTCAGAAAAAGGTCAATTGTGAATAAATAAATATAATAAAATTGTGAATCAGTTTTTGCTTCAATTTTTTTAAAATGGCATATGCATATACCGATACCAATGCCATATACCAATACCAATGTCATATACCAATACCAATGCCATATGCATATATAATGCATATACCTTTACTTAAGAATAAAAACAGGAACCCTTAGAATAAGAAACACTATAAGAATTGGTAATGAATGTTATGTACATAATTTATTAATTCTTCTAAGTTAACGTACAAAAATAACATTTCTTGTACCTTAAGCAGACTGATCTGCTTTTAATCTGAAATTATATGAACGGTCATTGAATTCCCACGGTGTGGGGTTCTGTAATAAATGCGCTATCCTTTATTACAGAACCCAGAAGATATCTCCACCTGTCGAATATCCACCGACAAAATGTTTAATTTTTATTCAACCATATGACGACTCAATTTATAATCAAACATAAATTAGGTCGTATATAAAATATGACTCCTGAGTGAGTGTTGAATACCTAATATTGCCTCTGAGTCATGCTAAATTCTCAATTATTACTTAGATATACTTCACATAATTCTTCATAATATTAATTGTATTAAAAGCAAAGTAACGTTCTATAACGTTTACAAAACTTGTACTTACTTTTTAACACGTAAACACCAGTATGAATGTTATTGTGATTATGATTTCGAATAATTATGTTTTAAATTAGTATTTAATCATGGTAGGTTGAGAAATTTCGATTAGTATATCATATGCGGAAAATGAGTATTTTTAATGAGCGTTTTTAGAAATGTGTGGGCTATCTAGGGAAAATATTGGAAAAGCGATATTAATAAGGGTTCTCCATAATTATAGCCCGTTTTGGACAGCAATAGTTTACCGTAAATTTACTAGTATTAGATTGCTTTACTATTTATTATATTAATAAATTACAAGCGCCTGTACAAAAAGCAAATCTATATACATAAAAATCAAGTACCACTCACTGATTGACTCGTCACAAAATTTTCTAAACTAAACTTAAAATTTGGCACGTATGTTTTTTTTGGCTTTTATATGTTTTACTTTGACTTTTCCAAATTCAATGCCTGAAAGTGTGAAAATAAGGATGAAGGATTATATGGAAATTTCAAAATAATTAAAATGAGAAACGTGAAAATGTTTATTTAGACTCTTAGATATAAATGAAGGAACATTGAATTCAGCGGTTTTGGTTAATCGTTAACCGTAGATAATTATTATATAAGAGTAACAGACACAGAATGCCGTTATGATCCATTTTTGTCCAGACTGACCTAGCTAATATTCTAATATTTATAGCAAATTTTACAATAAATTATTCCTCTTCTAAATCAACTATATTTATAGCGAGTCCTTTTATATATTTTTTCAGGACACATCTCTCAAAGTTAAAATGCACTCACCGAAAATTAAACTCATACCACAATGTTATTCACATTGGATGATTTTGGAGTGAATAATTCTTTATATTTCAAGATTATACTTTACTTATGTAAATGTACAAGTACATGCATTACTTTGGTGTGCGTTCGCAAACAGCCAGTAAATCAAGGTTAAAACGTTTACTTTAATGTATGATTGACATGATAGTAGTGTAATCCTGTATTTGTGACATGCAATTCAATGTGTACTATTTTGGATAGCTATGTTAACCAAGATTTTGGAGTAAAAAAATAAATAATCTATAAATGTGCCACGAGGCTTCCTTTCGTAAATGCCTTTATTTCACTGTTATTCCTAATCTACAACAAATTTCTATAAGCCAAAGCTAAACAAACGTATATTAAAGTCCATTAGAAACCAGAATTAATTAAATCTATGTGATGTAGTATTATTTGTACTCCCTTTATGTTCTTTACCACGACCTAGGTTTCGTTGTATTACATCTTCATGTAGGCAACTAGCATAGATTGTAATGTAGTAATACGACGAAAGAAAGATGTTGTAATACAACGAAACCTAAGTCGTGGTAAAGAACTTAAAGAAAGTAGAAATAATATTACATCATTCATTTAATTGTGAATAATGAAGTTCTACAAAATTAACGCCAAATATATTCAGTATCCATTAGAATTTATAACGTCTGTTATATTAAATCAATCTCTATCCCCATTAAATCAATCTCATCCTAATTCCGTGCTCAATTACGACGATCGTCAATCATTGTATGGCAAATCGGATTGGAAATGAGTAAGATATTACAAATAACTTGTTTACAGAGCAGCGAGCCGCCTGAGTTCTGATCACATCTCCACGGGATGAGAATGCAAATGCAAGCGGCATCTGAAACGAGAAGGGGACTCGAGCTGCGGATTGAGCGCCAGGTGGGTCTTATCTGTTATCTAATGCTGTTTTTCATTATGCTTCTTGTAGAATCTTACGTAGCTGTATTATAGGTATTAGTGGGATAAGGGTCTTATACGTTTTATTGCATAACCCGTGGGTTTATGCTTTATCATCGACTAGCACTCTAGCCTCGAATATTGTCGATGGAATTAATTGTAATTATAACTCGGATTATTACAACTCGGGTTATTTTATTAATTTTATTTCGGCTTATTTTATAAGTAACTAACTTTTAATGAGATTTTATTGAAAGTGATTAATTTTTTACTAAAAATTCTTTAAAAATGAATTATTTTTTTAATAAAAAAAGATATGATGATCCTATTTTCTGTCAGTTGGTCAGAATAGAATTTTTTTTATTTTCACAATGATTTGTCAAATAGTTTAATTTTACTAAAAAAATTTTTGCAAAAACTCTTTTTTCTTCGTGCACGGGGATTGTTTTTTGTCTCCGTTTTTGTCTCCGTTTTGTTCGGATTTTCTTGACCATTCTCTCTGCTCTTTGTTATTTTTACCTTTTTTAGTTTTATTTTTTTCTTAAAATTAAAAAAGAACTCGGTGTGGGTACTTTTCATTTTCAAAACCATTTGTAATTATAATAAAGTATATGTCATTAGAGCAAATTTAAAAAGGGTGTGAATTGTCCTATGGAACAAATTTTAAGGACAATATGATTCCTAGAAACGAAAATCTTTCTGAAATTACATCTCGGTGGATTAGTTTTTTGCACCGCAGTGTGGATGTATATGTCAATTTTCTCGGTATTACCGTATTCATAAAATTGCCGATAAATATAACCTTGAATCAAACTATAAGCTTAGCGAAAAATATGAAAATCGAAGAGAAAATGTTCGATGATGGTAGGAGGAAAAAGCAACGCTTTTCAGAGTATTATATTATCATCATAAATACATAAGCATGTGCAACTTCAAGTTAATAAAATATTAGGGCATGAAATAAAAATCATTCATAAAATTTTATTATAACGAAGTAAACTAAACTTCCAAAAATAATGGTTGTATATAGTTAAAAATTAATAAAAAGTTTGTTATAGCGAAATCGTTTAGAAAATAAGAGTAGAGCTTGCAATAAACTACAGGGGAGTAACCAAGAACGAAGCTAATTCACTCTAACCTTGAAATTACACTAGCGAATTTAAAATCACTAAACGAAAAAACATGTTATGTAAACAAGTTAAAATGCCTGCTATTGGTTACGTATCTTAATTGACAGAACCATCTTTTAAGTTTTTAATCTCACGAAAAATGTGACACTAATTTGGTATTTACAAGATATAATTTTGTTATTGAGCTCCTATATGTAAAGCAAGTTTGACACTTTAAACAAAATTGTACTCAAAGTTTTCAAAACTTTCAATTCCTAATTACTGCCACGTTTAGAACGAATTTTACCTTCCACAACTCGACAAACCTGTAATCGTCTTTACAGTATCCAGCGGTAGTGTCCCAAAAAAATTGTTAAAAAAATTGCTGAAGGATCGACAAGATTTCCATCTATCAGTAGAAAGTAGAAGATGCAAGAATATATGTTTGGTTAGAAAACTTCATAATAATGTTTCAGAATATATGTTTGGTTAGAAGATGCAAGAATATATGTTTGGTTAGATTTAAAATATACTTAGATCCATCTAATTTTGTGCATAGGTACTCTACACATTTGTAAAATTACTATGGGTCGAATAGCTTGGCAGTAAGTGCGTAAGTAGAAAATGAGAGAAAATATGTTTGGGTAAAAAACTTCATTGTGCAATTTAAAATACACTTAGCTCCAACTAATGTTGTATATAAGTACCCTACACGCTTGTATACCATAGATCGAGTAGTTTAGCATGAATTTTTTTAAAATATTAAAATCGCATTTCTTCTGTTTGGGTGAATAGATTGCCATGAAATAAAAACAAAAAATTAGATTAATTTTATAACTATATTTTTCTAAAAACTTTATTCGAACTGTGGAAGTAGTTTTATACATGATGCATCATCGGAAGAACAATTAAATTTTTTAGTAAATTATGGATAAAAATTCCAAGAATTGTCTGAATTCATTCAATTACTTTTTCGCAAACATAAAATTAGATATTCAATAATTTAATATTACATTATTACTACTACTTTACTACTTTTATTTCAACTACTCAAAAAATTGACGCATATAGTAAATAAAGTACTTTTTAATATCTTAATATTAACGTTGATCATATTAGTTTTCTGACGCTGATCATATAATTTCGTCAAAATTTCCATATAAATATTAATTAGTACTGTTAAACTGTGGGCATATGGTTCTAAACTCTACTTACAACAAAACTGTTATACTTTTCAGTTCGTGTATCTTAATAGTATTATGGCGTTGACTTTAAAAGTCATAAAAACTTCAAATTATATTAGTAACAGTGAAAAAGTTTAATTTAAACTGGCAAGTACTTTCAATCATTTTAAGCAACCAGCTTATATTTTAGTAATTAAAGTCTTTTATTGTAAATAATTTTTATTAACCTGCTGCTTTTTGATTAATGCAAATAGGCAAGTTAATAATTTCAATATTTTTTTAATTTCTAACGAGCCTTTAATAACATTAAATGTCAAAGTAAGTTTGTTTATTTATCTGTCATGCATACCTAAACTTCTCAATTGATATCTATATAAGTTTACATACATGTAGCCTGTATCATATATATGAACATGGGATACTTTATATTCCAAAATGAAATTAATTTTTACACTCGATATTTCTCGCAAACGAAACTATGGTTCAAAGCTTTAAACCTTTTATTTAAATACATATATAAAACACAGTTTAAAAACCTCAGGATAAACTATAAAACTAGCTCCGCTCGGTTAAACAGGATTAGACAGGGACATGTGATACTGTTATTCGTCTCGCTTTCGCGTCAATTGTCGCTCTGGCGGATGGATGAGTGTTAATTAATGTGGCAATTTCGCCTTTAGTAAATTGGTCACTTGACTGTATAAGTAGGCTCGTTCGGAGTAACATGCGTTTGTAAATTACAATTATGTTCGTTAGCGACTGTTGTGCTGAGTAGTAAGTACAGTCAACGCATTAAGGGCGACAGGGAATTGTAAAATACGTGGAAAAGCGAGATTTAAAATATACAGTATTTTCGAATATCGACATTTGTGTGAGAATACACATGAATATGGACTCCATAGTTCTCTATATCTGACGAAATTATTGACGTCGGGTATTTAAAATAATTTTGGTAAAAAAAAATGCTAATCTAATGGTGATATCTAGAATGTCTTCTGAATTTTCAAACCAATAGTGGTAAAATTAGAATTGTGGCGGAGGACATATCGCAATTGAATTTCTCAAATTGGACTTTAAAATGAAAAATTAAACCACCATTTTATTTTGAAAGGTCTATCCACTGATAAATATGACAATGGCGTGCGAGAAAAAATATTTTCATACCACATGTGCGTTAAAAGAATCTTTTATTTTTAATAATTTTTTCTCCATTAATTGAGAACGTATCTAATGCAACGACTTATTAAATTAACTCATAAAAACTGTAAAGCTGTTACAGACCTGCGGATGAACGGACATAACGATTTTAAAAGGGTCCGTGTTTCACTGTAATAAAAACTCAATAGCAAAGTTGAAGCAAATGACAAGTTGTAACGTCAAAAGCACATCCCTAATTACGATATATTAAAAACACATAATATTCCTTTGTGTGAGCTTCTTTCAGATATGAACCTTTCCGTTCTTCTTTATCGTAAATTACTGTAAGATAATATACTTTAATAATATTCAGAGTTCCATGCCTCTTCTTCAAATGCTTTTATTTACCATACAATTTTACTTACTCCAGAATATTTCTAATATTTGATAAGCTCCTCATCATTATTGAAAACTACCGGTAACTTGCGACTTCCTTCGCATGGAATTTTGCAAGTGGAATGTTTTAACGTATTGCATATGTTCTTATATTAGACATAAATAATTAGTCTAAATCCCGCGCGGGTTGCGCTCCCTCCCTCCTCGCTCTTGCGTATTCCTGCAGCCAGTTATTGCTCATCATCCACATGACGGAGATTCTGTTTAATTTTTTAAGTTTTTCACCATTATAAATTTAAGGTATTATGATAAAATAAAAACTGAACTGGCCCAAGAACTTTAAAATAATAATATCACATAACTTTAATAATTTTCAAGTTAAATTTGTTCATAGGGACGGACGTACAGATATAAAACATACCATTTTTTAACATTAGATGCATTTTAATAGTCGAATATATAAAGGAAAAATAAATTTAAACCTGAAAATCACCGGCAGATATTCAGTTTTATTTATATGTACGTACAATATCCCGCTTGTAGCATTTTCCCGGATACTCTTAATAATTCGCTTAGTACATTTAATAAACCGAACAACGTATTTCCAATTTCTATTAATTGCCATATGCTCTCAGGTGGGAATTTATTCATACTTATGTATATTTCGTACGGTTGGATAGAATCTTACCATATAACTTTTTCTAACGCATATTATTGATACAAAAATACAATTGTGTATCTACCATAGAAAAATAAACACCCAGACAAAAGTTTAAATATTGGATATATTTGGCGTTAATTTTGTAGAAATTCATTATTCACAATTAAATAAAACTACGTGATGTACCACCTATAGGTATGACCTAGGTTTCTTTGTATTACAACATCTTCAGGTGGGATATTAGCAAAGATGTAATACAATGAAACCTAGGTCGTGGTAATGAAATTAAAGAAAGTAGAAATAGTACTACATCACCTATTTTTATTTAATTGTGGACAAAAGTTTAAGTTGATTTTAAGTAGTTTAAATTTATTTTCAATTACATTGAGATTAAATATTTGAATGATTTTTTAAACAATGTTCATTTTAATAAAACAAAAGGACATAAGGCAAAAATTAAATTTGTTTCCAATCACGATGAGATAATTTTAATGCATAATATTGAACGCAATTTTTTTTAAAATTTTTATTAAGTCATCGTTTAGATTCTCAGATTACAAATATTTGGCACAGAAATCTTTGCAAGCCTCAATAAGATTATTATGTAGAATTAACATATATTGATAGAATCAGCAATATTTAGAACACCATATTAATACCTAGAGCACCCTAACTATGAACTTATCACGTAAACAAAAACTCACCTAAATTAGGTCCAAAAAAAAGTTCAAACGCCACACCCATTTGTTTGTTCGCATATACGCCCAACGCACCGCATCGTACTCGACTTAAATTCACTGCAGCGAAGCGACTGTTCATGAGAATTAATGAAGCTTTTATTTGTGCCTAATTACACCAGCTCGTCCTGCGGCGGCGCCTGCCGATGTCCTTTGTGCGAGCGCAGCCTTGACTCCTCGTTAACCCGTGTCGGGAGGCGGCGCCGGGCTGCGGTTAAATATAGACAGCGCTAATCTTGGGAGTCCATACCTTATTTGTAAATCTATGTCCTTTTGTTGTTCAATCGATTTTTTCCTTTAGTGTTAGAGTAAATAGACCTAGTAAGTAGACTTTGAGGATGGACTTTGATTGACCTTGACATTAACCTGACATCGATGTAAATCTTAATATAGGTTTGGGAAATTTAATCCAATCGTGCTAATCTTAGCGGTAATCTTAAGGGTACATGCCTTCTTTGTAAATCTATGTCCTTTTGTTGTTCAATCGATTTTTTCCTTTAGTGTTAGAGGAAATAGACCTAGTAAGTTGACTTTGAGGTTGGACTTTGATTGACATTGACATTAAGCTGACATCATTGTAAATCTTAATATAAATTCGGGAAACTAAATCAAATCGTGCTAATCTTAGCGCTAATCTTGAGAGTCCATACCTCATTTGTAAATATGTCGTTTTGTTGTTCAATCGATTTTTTTCCTTTAGTGATAGAGTAAATAGACCTAGTAAGTTGACTTTGAGGATGAACTTTGATTGATATTGACATTAACCTGACATTGATGTAAATCTTAATCGAAGTTCGGGAAATTAAATCCAATCGTGCTAATCTTGAGACTCCATACCTTATTTGTAAATCTATGTCCTTTTGTTGTTGAATTGATTTTTTCCCTTAGTGATAAAGTAAATAAACCTAGTAAGTTGACTTTGAGGATGGACTTTGATTGACATTAACCTTAACCTCACATCGATGTCAATCTTAATTTAAGTTCGGGAAATTTTCATAGGTTTACACCTGAATTTAGACAGGACTTATATTTTAAACTTGGTTCTAACAGTAATTACAGTATCGAACATTATTTTTAAGGCTTCGTAATTCTTTTGGGAAATCAGTATTTATTTATTCAAGTGGTGAACAATTTTGAAAGTAAAGCGAATTTTTGATTGGGAATTATAACGTATCCCAAATTGCAATTAGAAATTTCAATAAAATTGTTTTATGTTTAATACTTTATCTCATTGGCGTAAGCAATTACGAAATAATTTATCTAAACAGGTAATTAAATAGTGAAAGCGCATACAAAAGAATATGGAAACGATTTAAAATAAGGTTCGTACGATGAAGAAATTAAAAAAAAATCTGAAATTCACAATGATTATTTTCATGAATAAATCGATTATATTCGTGATTTTCTGAAAAATACTAATAGGTAATATAGACAATTTGACTTTTAAATTCGGTATATATTCACATATATTCCGATAGAAATTACAATTTACATAAAAACGAGTGTTTTTAAAGAAAACTTTCTTACATGTTAGGTATACCAAGTAGCAATGATTGCAACACTTTAAAAAAAATTAATGTAATTAATTTTTTTAACGCAATTAACTGTAGTTTAGCTTTCCTTATCGGTGATACGTTTATCCATGTATTTAATTTGGTGATCACGCTGTGAGTAAATTTATGTTTTTCTCACATTTTTTAGTATAAAATATTAACCAAATTAAAACTTGTGCTCTAATTTGAACATGCTCCACTCAACAGATTTTGGTTTAAATGGTATCAAAATTCAAGTGAAATATTGAATTTCATTATTATTTACGTCCTTGTTTTTCAAATAAAATTTGATTTCTTGTAAGACTCTTTGATTTACATATTTTAGACGCATTAATTTTGTTTAGTTTTCACTCTCCAACCAAAAGCTCTAGAATTGTCACTTGTATAATATTTGTACGTCGAAGTTAACAGAATTCTAATATCTGGATCCTTTTTCCTGGTAATTATAGAATGATTTGAATATAATTGTACAAAGCTTATACCCTCACAGGATTTAATTTCCTTTTACTCGACAACATTTTTCTTGAAACTACGTAATAGGAAAAAATTAAATTACCGCTTTGCCGAGAAACGGAAACGAGTATCTATTTAACTTTTATAAAACAACTCCTATGTAAAATTAATAGTTATTCTGGTAATTTAGTCCAAAATATAAGGAATACCGGCGTCAAGTATTGTCGTTACTGTTCATTAGTCCCAAAAATAATAGTATTAGTAAGAATCGTAACATTTTCATAATGATTAAATCTTTGTTTACAGTCCAATTGGAATAGATATACCGTTTAATTATTACATAGCACTATCTACATATTGCATCAAGACGATCTGATTGATATTGGGCGAATATTTTACGTTAAGCACATAAGAGCCAATTAAAATTGATATTTAAATATAACGTCTACATTTTGCTCGGAAGAAGTAAAAGTATGACAGAAATAGTAGATTTATTTTAAACCTATTAGAATCTATTTAGAAAGAATATATGGCCATGAATCGAGTTTACTGATGACTGCCTGATTTTCGGCATAGCTACTGATTTACTATCATCATTGGAACATATATAGGGTAATTATATATAGAAACTACGGACTCTAACCCATACCTTATACCTCAAATCATTTATTAACGTTTAATTATAATTAATGTTCTGGTAAGACTTGCATAACTGACAACCTATAACCAGTAATTAATTTGCCATAAAATATATTATCTTTTAATACTTAGGCATCATAAGTACCCACTTTATTATTCTTTTGGCTGAGTTAATTTTTATTATATGTATCGATATTCAACTGATTAAAGTGTTATATCTTTAATCAGTTGAACATCGAACTATTATACTGATTTATTAGATTAATTTAAGTTTTGGAAATCTCCTCAAAACTTCGTCTACTAACCGATTATTGTATGTATAATTAGGTTGCATACTGTTTATTTAATAAGATGTTTAATTAATGTACAAAATAATCAATAAAGTTTATGTACTTATTTCACAAAGACCCTGCTCCACTTAGACTGTGCCGTAAAATAGATGGATATATTTCAATGTAGTTCAGCCTTGCCTAAGTCAGAAATGTGGTTCGCTTTAGTTCTAATAAACGAAAATACCTGATTAATAGATGAAGATATTTGAAAAGGCTGAATAATCTATTTCATTAGTTGCAATTTAACGCAATTAACTGTAATATTTAATTTATCTTATAATCGATAAGACTAAACACTATATAATATTTTTTTAATGTGTATAATTAATTTTAATAATTGTTTTTTAAATTTTCGGTTTTGTACAAAAACTAATAATTTGATTACATTTTAAACAACTAGAAGTAATTCAGAGTTCAATTCATTCTACTTTGCTTAAGGTATATCTTTCGATAAATTTAAAATAAAAAAATAGAACGTTGTTCATGAATCGTATGGTATTAAATATTAAATATTACGATTGAGACTTTGAAAATGTTATACATCTCTGTTGGCAGCTGTTAATAAATGCCTTCTCTAATTAAATCCATAAAAAAGAGAATTTTTCTGCTGTTTCAAAACACAACTGGATCAAATTAAAAAAAGAAGTTTTCACCTTTATTTGTACTTTTATCCGTACGTAATTAAGAATAGACTAATTTTTCTTTAAAATTTTATTTTATTTTATAAACATTATTAAAGTTATCTTCAGGTTTTTTTAACTAAATCTAACTTCTATGTAAGTCTTGAAAATCATAAATAATACTTATTTTGCTTTAATAAAAATAGTCACTAAGTTGGAAATAGCTTTATAATACATATTCGAAAAATGTGAAGTTTTTTCTAATAATTTGTATTCTCAAGACACACGAGTCATCACTTTGCTTTTTTAAAAAAACCTTTTTTAATTAGCTCATTTACAATATTATGCAACATATATAGCTAGGAAGAAGAAGAAAGTTATTGTCAAATAGCTACTAGCTTATGACAGCAGTCAATGGCATAGAAAACAATAAATTAAAATGCGCCAACAAATTTTCACAAATTACGTAACTCTCACGTAGCATTACCAAATCTGACTACGCTTCTATTGGTATTAGAAAGTTAAATAATACTGTAGGAAAGTAAAGAATTCCTGTACGAATGTGTTTTAAACATTGCTAAAGATGACGGTTAAGTGATAATTATGTAATTTGTCGAAAAACATAAAAAGTTTAATTGAAGAGAAAAGAAAGCTCGTTCTTTAGGTAGAAAATTCTGTTTCGATAATGGTAGAATTAATTTTGGAAAAGCTCTTCGTGAATTTCTTAGCAGTAGTCCAACGAAAAAGAAATAATTTAGTTTTAATATAATGCATTGTTTTATAAATATCGTAACCAGGAGGGGAGAATAAAGTAATTGCGAACGTTTACAGGAAATACTAAATGAAATAAATGCTATTAACTTTCAATAAAAAAAATAAATATTTAGTTATTTATATTTAATATTAAAAAATAGTAATTGCCTTTCCCCTATGCCATCGACTTAAATTTTATAAGTTTCTATTTAGTAGCATTTTGGTTTCTACCTTCGTCACTAACGTCTTCATTAAAAGGCACTGTACTAATTTTTATTACTTGCATATAAAATAGCCCTAAAATAAAGGTTACATTAAGCTAAAAGCGAATCACATTAATCTAGTTACGATAATAATAGATTTTTTTTATAATATGAACTGTCATCAAGATAATTAATTGGGTGGATCGTCGGATAATTACTTGTGTGGAGCAGGAGCATTTAGTAAAATCCCAATTATAATACCATCAATCAATAAAATTATGGTATATAATTTCTGCGCTTACAGCCTGGGGACCTAATTAAAGCCATATACCCTGGCACGTGTTGTACTCTAGAGTCCCAAGAAAAGTCATATGCGCTAAACCTATCATTACGAAAGATATTCAAATAAAATGAAATATTATTGAATATATTTGGCGTTAATTTTGTAGAAATTCATTATTCACAATTAAATGAAACTACGTGATGTAGTATTATTTCTACTATCTTTAATTTCTTTACCACGACCTAGGTTTCGTTGTATTACAACATCTTCAGGTGGGATATTAGCAAAGATTCTAAAGTTATATCTTTGCAAATATCCCACCTGAAGATGTTGTAATACAACGAAACCTAGGTCGTGGTAAAGAAATTAAAGATAGTAGAAATAATACTACATCACGTAGTTTCATTTAATTATGAAATATTATATTTAAATTTTAGTAGACAAAACTTGTGAGGAAGATATTACATAGAAATTGTGCTGGAATCTTAGGGGGCATATTGTAACAATCTTGAATTTAAGGGGCATATTGTAACAATCTTATGATACCTGGATATACTAGACACAACTTTTTGAACCACCTAGTGAACGTCACCATAGAGTACATTTCTTCAAGCTTGAATAAGAATTTGTTTCTGACCAAGATCTTAAATTTGACTACTTTATATACAGGTATGTACATGCTTAATGTATACGTATATATATATATATATATATATATATATATATATATATGTGTGTGTGTGTGTGTGTGTGTTGAATAATATAGTTGGCGAATTATTTAACTGTAAATTTTGCAATCTTGAGAAAATGCGTTTTCCCTAAAAAGTTGGAAAATGAAATGGAATTAAAAAAAGTTTCCTTCAATTTTTTTCATGTTTTATAAATTTTTCAGGGAAGTTGGCGCTTTTTAAAATTTCTCGATATATTATTATTTATTTGTGGATTTTGCGTTTGTACCTTTGCGTTTAGTAACTAAACAAAACAGAATATTAGATTTGTCTTTTGTTCAGTTGCAGTTTCCTTTTTTATTTATTAATTGCCAATTTTAGGACCCTAAAATTGGTAATTAAGGATTTCGTACTAAGGTTTTTCAAGTTCCTCAAGTGGTAGAAAGAATTATCGCCCTAGAAGGCCCTAAGAATTATCGAATAATCAACCATGTACTGTTTTTTTTTTGCGAAATAAGAAACACTAAAATAATTTCAAAACCAACTTGGATATAAAAAAAGGATCGTTAAGCATATTCGGAAATTAATTATATATACATTTATGTCAATTAGTCAATACATTGACATTTCCCATTTCCTTGTAAATCGTCGAGGTTTGAACCTTGAGAAAGGCTGACAGACAACACTTCAATAATATATCGATTATTGGAACAAAATATCACAACACTCAATCCTGATCCATTAAATTCTGCATGTCGCTGCAGATTAAACTAGATGTCCTTCCGTCGTGAAAAAGAAAAGTATGTCTATGAAAGTACAGGTCAAATTCAATAATTAAGTAATGAGGAAAATTTTCAGTTAAAAAATAATGTAGATATTTCTATTCTTATTTCAACCTCAACCAGACCAATAATTTTGGAATTATACCCTGAAATTATAAATAAACGAAAAAAAGTTTTCCCTTTTAACTAGATGCTGAAAACCTATGAGTGAAGCTTTGTTGATTCCATTAATATTTGTAAATCATGAAAATATTATACTTGTGAATATCTGACACATAACTGCTTTTACTATATACTTTTAACGCAATCAAGTATTTTATTGTCTCCATTGCATAATCTTTAGGTGAAGGTCTGGGCGAGGCTTTTCACGATCAAAAATCAAGCTTAATCTCTCATTTCGTAACAGTCAAAGCAATCGACAGCAAACAGTCAACATCGCAAACGGCCAAACGTAACAATGTCACAATAGGCTGACAATGGAGCCCACGATCGAGAGTAATTATTATTTGATGCTCACATCACGACAAATGCAAATGCTAGCTGAGTGTGAGTAGATACGGGTAACTGTTACGGCGAGGTCAGGCGGTGGCGAATGAAACAAATACCGCGCGTGGATAAGATAAACGACAGTGAAGGCGTCAACTGGTAGGCGCCTATAATGGACTTATAAGGTAACAATGGATAATTTGAACAATTTTGCTAGATGTCAAATATTAATTACGACACCTTATTAAGTAAATTCAGTATATTCCGGCACTCAGAATTTTAAGATGGTCTTATATAGTAGCAATTATGACAGCGCAATTTTTAACAAAGGTAGACCTTTGTTAAAAATTGCGCTATATTGCATGTTTCTATACCTTTAAATCGTCTTTTGTGTAGACTATCCTATAAGGGTGTCTTAGTACATAATGGACCACTTACTGGCATGTGAATACAAATGCAATAATAAACTTAAAAAGAAAACATTTTTAAAATAAAAAAAATACCGCAACCTTAAACATATTTGTAATACTATCTGTAATTTCAAATAAAATAAAAAATCGCCATCTAGTGTGGAATTATGTAACTACCTTTTGATATACAGAGATTAATATTTTTGTTTACAAAAGAAGCAGTTATTATTTTTTCATTATTTGTACCTCTTCGTGTACCTCCTAACCTCAATTGCTGTTTAATAATTAAACAGATGTTGCTTTTAATAATTAAGTAAAGTTAAATAATAACGTCGTCACTTTTATCTACCAAAGAGGGAAAACAATGAAATAAAATGAGATTAAATTTTGTTCATTATGTTGAACTGTTTACAAATATGAATATGGTTAAAATCACTTAGATAATTTCTTCCATCCAGAAAATTCCAAAACGTCCCGAAGTCCAACTCTCCCCCAAGCACATCTTCGAGTGCCCAAAAAAAAAGTGGGAATGTCTTTACCGAGCGATCAGCTGCAAGATATCTTGTACAGCAACAAGCATCGAAACTGACGGGGGCAGTTTTAAAAAGCTTTGACTCAATTTAATCCTCTTTTTTTTCTCCTTTTATATTATTTATTTTATTATCTATGTGGAACACAACAACAACAACAGTTAATTTCTTGGTATCGTTTGATTTTTTGGGAATTTTACTTTCTGTTCAATCTCTAAGTAACGTAGCGAGATAAAGTGAGGCTTAGATGCTGACCTTGATACAAAACATAACCTCACTAAGTCACATTGAATTCTGTATTAAAAGTTCTTGCGCGATTTACGAGTATGTTTAGAAAGCTAAATCGCCTACCTAGGCGGTGTTTTAAATAATTGTTATTTTAGCATCTGTTAGTCTCAACAAATATCCTTAATAATTTCTTCTAAAATATATTCAATGCGCAGAGTCGATCCCTCTTACGATTTTATTATAAATACAACAAGCTTAACGAAAGAAAAATAATATAATGCACAGCAAAATGTAATGAAAACATCCCATTGAAACAAACAAATTAATCAAAGAGACGTTAACAGCAGTGTTAAAACTTGGCCGGGCTGATTTGAACTCTTATAATAAAAAATTTAAAACTTTTTGGAGGAAAATAAAATTAATAGCGAAAACCGTTTATTTATATATATATGATAGCATTGAGCTTAAGAAATAATCTATATTCGCCAAAATTGAGCTTAAGAAATAATCTATATTCGCCAAAATTGAGCTTAAGAAATAATCTATATTCGCCAAAATTGAGCTTAAGAAATAATCTATATTCGCCAAAATTGAGCTTAAGAAATAATCTATATTCGCCAAAATTGAGCTTAAGAAATAATCTATATTCGCCAAAATTAAGCTTAAGAAATAATCTATATTCGCCAAAATTGAGCTTAAGAAATAATCCGTGATTGATTTATGCTCCATTCTGACGCTCCCTTCTCAGCGTGATAATATTATTAATTTAGTTTTTCATACAATTTACAGATTCAAATAATTGAAATTAACTACATTTTTTTATTTTTATGTCATCTTTAACAATTTTTGACTTGTCCATTATCTGAACTGGCTCGCTGCATCACTTACAAACCAGGGACGGCGTTACAACTGTGGATTAGCATAAACCTATTTGTTAAATCACATAAATCTACTTATCGATGCCGGGACACCAGTTTTAGATTGTTGTACTAGGATTATCAGCGGATTTTATCATAAATATTTAGTCAGGAGAGGCTATGTTTTCCTCCATTAAGGATGGGCATGAATCGCCGTACCGCAGTTCCGTTTGCGTAATTCAAGTGTTTGTAGTGCAAGCATGAACTACTGCAGAAGGTCAGTCACCATTAGAGGCAAAAGCATATATAAAGTTAAGATAGGAACTACATGTTTGCAATCTATGAATTTACTATATATGTTGATTTCTTCATCCTGACTCTTACAGTTTTTATTCAGTTTTAACGCTCTGTACCTCAAAAGGAAAAAAAAACAAATATCTTGTACTATCACTCACTTGTGATTCCGCTTATCACAGCCGGATTTCTTAAAAACCGTTTGAGTTATAACTTGAAACGGTTGACATAGTGATAAAACGTACTAACCCGCATGTGTGTCAATAATTAGGGAAGGTCAGTCACCATTAGAGACAAAAGCATAAATAAAATTAAGATGGGGACTACATGTTTGAGTAGTCATAAAACTACTGATTTACTATATATGTCGATTTCTTTATCTTGAATCTTAAAGTTTTTATTCAGTTTTAACGCTCCGTACCTCAAAAGGAAAAAAAACGAATCTCTTGTACGATCACTCACTTGTGATTCCGCTTATCACAGCCGGATTTCTTAAAAAATGTTTGAGTTATAACTTGAAAATTTTGACATAGTGATAAAACATACTAACCCGCATGTGTGTTAATAATTAACACTCAAAAATATTCTTATCGAAATTTTAGAAGGAACTATGTTTGCACAATTTTTTTTAAGTTCTTGTATTGTTTGTGACATCATTTGAAAAAGCGGTTTGTGACAATTTCAAAACTATTTCATTTTAGAATTTTACGTAAGTTATTTTTGAAAATGTTCTTAAAAACATGGCACCCCACATCTTCTTAATTGCTTAAAGTCAAAAGTATGAAAAAATAACGGTACAAGAAATTTACTTAAAATTTTCCAAAAAACTAACAATGATTTTATATTTAATAGTTTTTGAGATGTTCATGACATATAATATTTGTAAAAAATATTAGTTTAAGTAAAAAATAATATTTGTTTAAGAGAAAAATTTAATATCATTTATTCGTTTCAAATATAGGCTAAAAATATGAAACAAGTTATCAATTATGACTCATCACCGCGGTATGTTGGTTTGATCACAAGACAAACACTGACAGTGCTGCACACAGAGAGGACCCGGGTTCGACTCTCGGCTGCTCGACGAGTGGGGCTGGATTAGTTTTCTATTTGGCTGTAAGAGATGGCTCTCATAGCAATAAATCCACCATATGCGTCAATTGTATACGTTAATGTACGTAAATAAATAAATATGGAATCATAAATCATACAATACAAAAAAGAGAAATTCTTTTAAATAATTACAAATGAACTATACCGAATATAAAATCTAAGGACACTATACGATACAATCTCCAATTTCGATGTGTTATATTTATAGTGTATATAATTAAAGACGATTTTCTTTCGACGAATAGAGCCACGTCACGATTAATATAACAGATATTCCTATTAGAGTATGGATAACAATATCAATCATACATCTTAGGCTCTTCGTATTCTGAAAGAGAGACTACATGTCATAACAGAATTCTTTTAAATAGAGTCTATGAATTGATATCGTTAAAGTTGAAGAGTATATAAATAGTCGAAATATCCATGGAATTATTAAGAAATTGATCAAAATAAATTGGAATGTAAGGTTGCCTTTCATAATTATGTTCTAACCTTAAACTGAAGTCACTCGGATAGTTGTAATGTGTAGAATAATCAATCATAGAATTAGTATCTTCTTAAAAATACGAAGAGCATAAGATGTATGATAATTATTATTGTTCATATTCTAATAGGAATATTTATTACTTTTATTGTTATATGTCTCTACATTCCGAGAAAATTCCGTTTTTAATTATATACAGCATAATATAACTCATCGGGATTGGAGATTGTATCATTTTATGTCCCTAGATTTTGTATTCGCACATTTGTAATTATTTAAACGTATTTCTCTATTCTTCTGAACTATATGCTTGGTGAAATCATGTGTATTTAAAATTTTCTTCCATCAATTCGTTTAAAATAAATTATTTTTAATCGTATTTTTTCGGATAAAATGCAATGATTTTTATTTATTGTATATTCTAAATTTGAGACCAAACCTTGTCCTTTTAATCTACGCCCTATGCAAAAATATAAATTTATATTAAAATTTTAATTCAGTATCCAGTATTTATACTCTGAGCACGTAAACGTTATGATAGTGCAGCATAAATCATTATCACACGAGCGCTGAGAACACAGGCGTACATTTCACAGAGAAGTAGATTTATATCAGATCTTACTTACCAAAAAAAAACATGGAACAAATTATCGAACCGCAGTAAGACAACGAAAATAAAACAAAATAACAAAAAAAAGTGATCCCAATGCACCGCCCCTGTGCTCCATGATTTATCGCTTTCTTTGCGCGCGCCCGTGCAGCGTTGTAGTTATCCAGTGGCGCGGTGTGTCCACGACCAGGCCATTAATCATTGTATTATTTATTACTTATTCACAGGGATAATTCATTGTATTTATAACGATTGATTTGGCGTAGTGTGTGAAGGTGTTGGCGACTGAACAATGGTTTGCTATTATTGTACGGGATTTATATTAAATGCATTAAGTAAATAAGGAAAGTTGATGTTGAAATGTACGCGAAATCTTTGGTGCTGTACAAAAAAATAAGGTTTGGCGATTTCTTTACAACAACGAAATCTATAATCGATATAAACAACCAGACATTGTTTAGATCATAAAATCAAACCGAATAAGGTGTCTTGGACACTTATTTCGAGCAGTGAATAATAACCCGACTAAGCTACTAAATTTCAACAAGCCAGGGGGTACCAGGAAAGGGGGAAGACCTGCACTCAGATGGCTTATTGATGTTGAGAATGACTTAAACATATTAAAGGTTACTGGAAACATAAAGCATCTGATAGACTCCGATGGAAAACGCTTATTGGGAGGACCCTGCATTCTGTTCTAGGCTGTAGCGCCAAGAAATTATTTTTTATTAAATTTTCCTATTAAGAAAATGATCGAAATTTTTCCCATTTTTGAAAATGTTCGTAAGGTTCTATTATTTCAATATTTTGACTACTTGCGTGACTTTAAGTCTATTACAAGGTATCATACTGTTTTGGAATAATTCTGCTGCAATAAAAGTAAAGTTATATGGATAAAAACCTGCCCGAGTAGAACTCGCACTACGAAAATTTTGTAGACATTTAGGCACTTGTAAATATGCAAAAGTACACAATATTCCTATTAAACTATATGCAAATATAAATTTTTCACGACGTAAATATATTGCTTGCAATGTCTTTCACGGGCGTAAAAAAAATATAGAATCATTGCTATAATTTTCCTACAACCTTTGTATAGGTTTCTAAAAATTTTGATTTTCTAATAATTTTGTATTAAGTAGTCTCGAAAATACTCCTTATTTTAGGAGGTACATATATTTTTGCTTATTTTTAGTATATTTCTGAAGAAAACTTGAAATTATGAAAAAATATTTTAGAAATCCCTATAATTAGTCCTTTCAAACGATACTCCACGCTATATAATAAATTTAAATTTTTGTGGTACGTCAAATTTCCGTACAAATATTTTTGACTGTTATTAGAATATGTGGAATATATTTCAAGTTTCTGCACCAAGCAGTTTTTGAAAAGAACGGCTTTGACAGACTGTCAAAGAGACACGTGAGTAATCGATGTTTCATTTTGAAGAACCCTAAAAACGAAAGTTTAATATGCTATAAAAGTCTAAAATAAAAAAAATTAATTTGCTATAAAAGTCAAAATTCCTATAAAAGTATAAAATATAAGAAGAATATATTTATTTTTCAAAGAGTTTTAGTTGTTCTCTCTTAAATAAAAAAACGAAATTTGCTATTTGAAGGTCACCTGTAGATTTTTTTGTTTTTTTACAGAAATAAATAAAAAAATTATTAACTATTTCTGAACGTACCATTGTTTATATAATTAATTTATGCAAGTTTAACTTTCATAATTTAGGAATATATTTCTTGGGTCATGCCAAATTGTTTTCCCGTATTTGTGGTCTTAAATTTTTTTTTGAACCATCGCAATGAATTTCGATTTCTTAACTTACATATTCACTCCATGATATTTTATTACATTTTTTTATATCATGGTGACTCAAAATGTCTTTCATCTTTATCTAAATCAAAATTAATAATTACCAGGTTGTACAAACATCAAAATGAGTACAAAACAACTTTAAATATTAAAATTTCCACAAAAGGTCATAAAATTTTCAAGGAAAGTGTTATCAAATTTTTACATTTAAATCTATTCTGTGATAGACGGAGATACGTAATGGATCAACATTTGACAATAATTTTAAATTTTCACAGCAAATAAACTCCATTAAAAAAAAGCCTAACCATGCTCAATAGAAGTTATTGTAATCACACATGACCTTTGCGAAACATAACGTTTTGCATTGTCAGTAAAATGTTATCTGCCCACAACTTGACGGATGTAGGCAGAAGCATAATAAATTCCATTACGGAATCGATATCTCCAGCTAAGTCCGCAAATGACTTGAATATGAATAAATCATGAACGCGGCAGAAACTATTTCTTAATTTATAACACAGTGTGTTGTGTGCATAAGATGTAAATGGAAAATGCTGGTAACGTGGAAATTGCCATATTGATTTAATGTAATTGAAATATAAAACATTTCCTCGATTAGCTCCAATATATTTTTAAACGTTTTTAATTAGCTTCACATTGCGTATGTTTGTTTCTTTCAAATCTTTTTTGAACTTCTTTTACTTAATTGATTCTTGTCAAACTTCGCATATATATTCAGTCTCCCAAAACAATGTCACATTTTATAATGTCTACCCTTGATCCTACAATCTAAACAATTCAGGCGTACTGCCTGCCTAAGCCGTAAAACTTGAGGATCTGCTAGTTTTAAATGAGTATTGTGAGTCTCAATCAGAGACTTTGTTACTGAACTTCTGGTGCCAATGCCTCACTCCTGATGCTATGATGATAGTGCGTGCCTAAACCTTGAAACTTTAAGATCTGCTGGTTTTAAAATAGTATTGCGGATCTCACACAGAGTCTTCTTAATTGAACTTCGGTTTCCAACTTTTTAGTCCTGATGCTGCAGTGGTACTAACTGATGAAATGACTCCAGTTATTAAATAAATGAAAAAAGGACTAATTATACTTGCGTAGACTGTTTTTACCACATTAAAAACTAAAAGTAAAACATAAAAAATAAAATGTAACGCTTTTATTACATAATCAATGATTTACAATATATAATATATGACAGAAACATGATATACTATGTACTAAAAATTCAAAAACAATTATGGGTCACTAATATGAGACTTTGTTTAGACTAAATTAAAATTTAAATACGAAGCATGATAATCATAAACAATGAGTCATATAACATAACGGTAAGAACATAGAAGTATGATTCACGGACTCCAATAAAAGACAGTTTTGTACTAAATGCGCTCCACGATTTTATTTTAGTATCATCAAAACACCATATTGGTGGATCCATAATTTTGATATTGAAACTATAGTAAAACCGTTCAATTTAATTTTCTTTTATTACAATTATTATATTCAATTTAATTTTTGCCTTTATTTTATGTACAGGTGAAATATTAAAAAAAACTTCATGTCATGATATTACCACAAAATCTTTTCTACATCATAGCAACTCATGTAGAAAAGATCTTTTCTACAGCATAGCAAACATTGAAGGATATACCAGCAATTGCTGTGATTGTATAGTATTAAAAATAAATATTAATTTAACTCATTATCTTTATACGTGCTGAGTTTCATTTAAATCTGTCCAATCGTTCACGATATTATAAGTAATATACACCTCGCACCATCTGTTGTATGTTCCAAGAGTCAATTTTTATTACTGAGTAAGAAACGCCGAGTTTCAAACTAAACAAATTATGTTGTTTCTAGTATTAAAAATAAATATGAATTCAACTCATTATCTTTATACGTGCTGGGTTTCATTTAAATCTGTCCAACCATTCAGGAGATTATAACTAATATACCCCTCACACCATCTGTTACATGTTGTAAGAGTCTATTTTTATTACTGGGAAAAAAACGCCGAGCTTCAAACTAAACAAATTACGTTGTTTCTAGTATTAAAAAATAATATTAATTTAACTCATTATCTTTACACGTGCTGAGTTTCATAGAAATCTGTCCAGTCGTCCAGGAGATTATAAGTAATATACATCTCGCATCGAAAAAGTAAATATTAACTCAACTCATTATCGTTATATGTACTGTGTTTCATTTAAATCTGTCCAACCGTTCAGGAGTTTGGTAACAGTACAAATGGACATAAAAGGCAATTGAAATAAAATACGCGAAATATGTACTTGAAATTGTAAATATGACATCTAAAAACATATTTTCACGTCTCTAATTTGGTCGCCATACTTTATGCCAAATTTCAAATTTTGACATCGAATAGTTTCCGAGATAACCTGCGACAGACGGATGGACTCCGAAATGATTCCATTAGCGTTCCGTTTTGATAATTTAACCACGAAACACAAAAATGGTTTAAAAAAGTAAATGTAATATGAATAACCTGCGAGATGGTGGCGGGTCACGGGGTATGATGAAATTTACACTTAAATAATAAATATCCCGTAGTCTCTACAGTTCAACACATAATTCACCAATTAAAATAGAGATTCCTCAACTATCTTTTGCCTTAGCAATATTTTAATGCCCTTAACATATATTGTGTTTTTTTACAAATTTTCTTAAACATTTTGTAATTTATTCACGTTATATATATATATATATATATATATATATATATATATATATATATATTTATATATATATATATATATATATATAATATAAAATTGTAACAGATTTAAATCTGTACATGGAAAATATTTTAAAGGGAATAATTTATTTAGCGGTTTTTAGAATTGGTATGGAATTTTGATGAATTTGGTTTGAATAATAATTTGTATCCTCGAACAACATGTAGGACACTTATTAACTAAATATTAATATAAAAAAACCATGACTTGGTGAATATTACGATATTGGTACTGCTAATGCTATCTGATAGCCTTTTAGTAAACTTTATACTCAGAGTTCTGAGAGAAAAAAAATTTAAAAGAAACTCATAAAAACTTCTTATACCAAATTCCAGGTGAACGAAGTCACATCAACACAACTAGTAATTAATATTCAATTATACTAAAGGTTTCGTTAAATTATTAACTTTAGATTTCTCAATTGTACTGAGCAAACCAATTTCTATAGTTCAGTAAAATTATATTAATTTGGAATGGTCGGGAAATAACGTTTACTTATTTATTTATCAGCTTTAATGCATATTACATGTGGTGGACTTATTACTACATGAGTAATCTCTTTCAATCAACCATAATAATTAGTATCGGAATTTGATTGGTAGACTGTAAGAGATTTTACAATAAAAAAAATATTTACAGTACATTTAAAGAGGAAAAAAAACAACAAATACAGAAGCATTTATAATACAAACTATTGGCATGATGAGAGAGAATTTTTATTTAAGATGGAAAAGAAAAGAAACGACAAGGGCACAAAAGAAAAGAGTTCAGGAGAGGTAGGACTCACTCGATTTTTGAAGACGTTTTCACTCGCTCTTTGAAAACATTTAAGGACATGACTTTCCTGGAGTCAACATTTCAAATTTTTGCTGCTTGGATAGTGAAGGGTTTTTTGCAAGAGCTAGAGGTATGGTTGGAAACACGTAGGGTGAGTGAACTTTCAAATCATAGCCCAAGATCAGGCAGATAAATCTTTAAATTTTCCCGTAAGATAATTTGAGCTATGAGGATTTTTTATACGTTAAAAAGAAGTGTAAGTACGGTAAAATTAGCGTCGATCGCGGAACTTAAGCAATCTGAGAAGTGACCTTTATTCATAAACATGATTGTGAGAAATATGGTATGATTATTTCTCATGTATTGTGAATAAAATTAATACCAATTACTACACTAACACTCCTTACGTCTCCAAATCCTTCATTTAAATTGTAAAAGGGCTTAAGAGTTCGTTATTCAAAAAATGGACATGATTTATGATAACATTATTTCTTATAAAGAGGTATGATTATTTCTTATATATTGTGAAGAAAGTTAATACCAACCACTACACTAACAATGCTTATTCCTCATTATTTCTTAGAAATATGATATGATTATATCTTATAAATTATGAATAAAGTTAATACAAACCACTACACTAACACTCCTTATGCTTCCAAATCCTTCACTTAAATTATAAAAGGCTTAAGTTTGTTATTAAAAAAATGGACATGACTTATGATAGGATTATTTCTTATAAAGAGGTATGATTATTTCTTGTATATCGTGAATAAAGTTAATACTAATCACTGCTTTAACGCTCTTTATGCTTATTCCTCATTATTTCTTAGAAATATGATATGATTATATCTTATATATTATGAATAAAGTTAATACAAACCACTACACTAACACTCCTTATGCTTCCAAATCTTTCATTTGATTTTTAAAAGAGATTAAGAGGTTGTTATTCAAAAAACATATATTATCTATTTATTGTCCGTTATTTTTTACCTTATATTACAGAAACTTGAACTTTACTATATCAAGGCATAATTAGCCTCTAATCCCCAAGATTCCTAAGAAAACTAGGTAAGATATAATACAAAGCGTCTATTAATTTGTTTTGGTATTAAAATGGATAGAGTCGTAATCATAAACTGACTCCATACCTAATACGGTTGACACAAACTAGCTACTGGTAAGTTCGCTTATTTTAAATGTCAAATAAACAGATATTTTAATTGACTAGAAGGGGCAGTTTAGATTTAACGTAAAGATAACGCGTATTAGATTACAGACTAAAAGAGCAACGACTTTCCTAATGAATGAAGATGTAGAAGTGTTTTGTTTGTTTTTCTCCTTTGCTTTTATGGAATGAAATAATGATTTGAATTGGGAACATGGAAATGTTCTTAATGATCTGCTTCCATGACATTCTGAACACAGCTATCATAATCTAGTATCTTGCGTATTTCTTGAGGGCAAAAAAGTGACTTACTAAAGATTTTCAGATGATGTAATGTTTAGATACACTTATAAATATGTGTGATATATATAATATACTTAAATATAATTGACAATCTTTTGACAATCTTTATTACTACTATTTAAACTACATTTTTAAATTATTTAAATGTACTTATAAATTTGTCTGTATTTTAATATTTATATTTATGTGTTTCGTAATACATTTAGGTTTTTATAAATAATATACGGGTATTATGACCCTATATTAACGTCAGTTATGTTATGGACAACAGGTACTTTTGCTGTCCATTGTAAAGAAATATTTCGTTTTAACAATGATGTAGAAGTTCGTAATAACGGTAAAGTATAGTTTATGCATTTATGCCGATTTATAAACCTTTGAGGAAATCGTGTGGATAATATATTATTTAATATGAACTACTTCTGAAATTATACCTGCTATTGAGGTCTCTCTGATGGTGAAAGTTGTTATAATATATATATATATATATATATATATATATATATATATATATATATATATATATATATATATATATGAGTTCACAACTTTTGCTTTTTTCTAAGTGTAGAGGAATAAAAGAAATGCGGGAGAAAAGAAATTGGCTACACCCTTGCGGTCTTGCGAGTTACGTTTTTTTTTAATTTTAACCATCTTGCCAGGTATGTTCTTGGCCATTTTGTCCGTCACACTAACAAAATATTAATATCAGAACATAGCTTCACTTGTATCGGGTTACGCTTCGAATTGCGGGCATATGAATCCCTTATTGACAGAACGAGACGTATTTTGGACATCCTTATTGACAGAACGAGACCATCGATACTCACTGGCAGACCGGGTGGTCTTCCCCTGAGTCAAAGGAGGAAACGTCTAGATTTCCCCGATGTTTCTGAGCGGTTACATAGGAACCGGCTCGTCACCGATTACTACTCTACGCACTTATTAACGGAACATAGCGCATTACGTGCCAGTATATTTAGGCTCGTCCTTCGAGATAGTGTGGCATGCTCCTGCGGTTTCGGAACGCAGGGCATGAATCATGTACGACCACTGCAGTAAGCATGATGATGTGCGCAGAGTTTAGATAGAGAGCATGCGCCCTAATATTAGAGTAGAATCACGAGGAGCCTTAAAATGATTTATCTTTATTCACCGTGACCTGGTCGAGAATGAACCGATCTCTGAGTCATTTAAAGCGTTCGCCAAGTGAGTTCTTGAAAAATTAGATATACTAAATGACTCCTTGATAACAACCCAGTTGGGTGGAAGTGCTGTGATCGCAGGTACAGGGCTCTGTTAAGGCACCTTTGAAGGTCCCCTCTTTTGAAAATAGGAGATGTTATGGGTTCGGACGGGTCCTGGGACAACCAGGTGAAATGGCAGTTATAGCTTCACTTATACATTCAATATTACTTTCGTTGACAGGAAAAACGTTTTCTTGTGATGCTCATTTCAAGAGTCATTAACCCGTTGTTATTTATGTTGACAATTATCTTTAAATGAAGGAGCTAAATTCATTTCTTTTATCAACTTCAAACCGTATTCTATTCCTTTTGAAACCAAAGTTGCGTTGTATTTATATTGAAGTAATTTCGCGTATAGTACTTATATAAACAGTTTTAAAATATTTAGGTCTTAATAGGATAGTCTTAACTCAAATCGGTACGTTCCAGCAACTTTCAAGGCTTACTTAAATCCAACTTGTATGATTTAAGTGCAGTGCAAAAAATATGGGTTTTGCTAACCTGCAGGTATGATCAACTTTAAAATTTGAAAATAGGGTGAAAATAAAGAAAAAAAATTAGAAATTGAAGATGAAATGTGAGAAAATATTAATTTGTACTTTGAAAATACACATAATTAATGTCAAAGATTTTTTTTAAACACTTTAATAAACATTATTGACTACCTCTTAAAACCTGACGAAGTTTTAAGAAATTTTCAATAAATTGTTTGATATCGTAAAATCCTTTATATATTTATTTAGGTCAAGGTAAAATTTCAAAATTCAAAATGAATTCCCGAAAATAGACAAGTACAAAACTAGTAATAACAAGTCGTTTCGCTGAAACCATGCTCTATCATTTGTGAAGTGCAGTTTTTTTTGCTTTTTGGAGTACCGTACCTCGGAAGAAAAATCGTAACCCTTACAAAATCGCTCACATATTTCTCTGTCCGTTTAACACAGCCCTTATTCTCAAAACAGCTTGACGTAAAAACTTAAATTTAGACATGTTAATAAAACGTTTAATATGTTTTTCCGCAAATATCTCATGTCCATATACAATATGGGGTGTCATTTTCAGACACCCTCAAGGTTCGGTTTCAATTCGTACATGGATGTTTTTTTTTATTTTCACTATAAAAAAATAGTTCGACAAAACTTGTGAATACCATAGAAATTATTTTCTTTAATTTAAATTAATTTCTAAATTTAATCTCTCTTCTTATATATCTACTTTACGTTTTGATAATGTTTTCAAATCGACTTAATAATTGAATCAGGAATGACATAAGAAGTTAAAACCGAAAAAAAAATCAGTTAAAAACCACGGAGACTTTATATTGGGTTGGCCAATAAGCTTTAACCCCGAGTTTCTGTCAAAAAATTTTATTAAACAATTTATATGTTACACTAAATTTAATTTAAGTATGCACCATTATTATCTACTACTTGTCGCCATCTAGTTGGCAGTGACAATATTCCTTTCTTGTAAAATTCCGGTGACTTTGATTGAAAAAACTGCGCGAGGTCCCTTTGGAGATCTTCTATAACGTCGAATTTCACGTAAATGATTAATTAGAGCCTTGAATAAATGATAATCAGAAGATGCAATGACCGGCGAATATGATCTATGACTGAATAGACCCCAGCCGAGTACCTCTAATTTATCACGAGTACGTTTTGCAACATGTGGTCTAGCATTATCGTGTAGAAAATAAACTCGATCCTGTTGACTATTAAATTTGTTAGCAAATCGATTCAATTGTTTATAATAAATATCAATATTAATTGTAGATTCCTATGAAAGCAGCTCCCAATGAATAAAGCCCTTCACATTACACCAGCATCATCTTTTTGCCACTTATTTCAGGTTTGGATACTGAAAGTCCTGTTTCTCTACACCGATCTATTGACGTTTGCGTGTGTAGTTAACGTAAATAATCCACTTATATTCGCCAGTTACTAACTGATTCAGCCAGTCGAAATTACGTTTCAATGTCAATGTCATCAATTGGTGATAAGTATCAACTCTACTCTGAAGGTGATAGGACACACCGCATTATGAAACTTTTCCCAATTCGTGCAAATGTGTTTCTATGGTGCCATGACTACAATGCAGCTCATCTGCCAATTGAAATCCTCAATTAGGCGTCGTAATCGTTGAATGTCCGATTCAACATAACGTGACATATATTATGTGTGGTAGTTTTTGCATCGTGACCCAGACAACATTCATAAAATAATAGAATCCATATTTGATTTCGATTTAAATCCATTATCTTTTATGTAAATCACTTAAAGCTTCGGCGTTGACTGTTATCAACTAACTGCACTTTGGCCTATTTATACCCTACAGTAACATCTTTTAGAAGTTTCGAGAATCTTTACAAAAGTCCCGAAGTTTTGGGTAAAAACTTACTGACCAACCTAATATGTATGTAGTATTTATTGCATATTGTAAATAGGGCCTTTTAATAAAGCTTTTTAAACAATTAACCATATTAACATTTTACTTGTATCATTGTTTAAACCCATATGAAATAGAACAATGTATTTGATTAAGATTATGATAGATTAAGTTTAAAAATTCGCAAGTCATACTGTGGAAAATATCTATATATCCAGCAGGAAACTGATTCGTGTGATCGTTTATATTTTTAAAATTCTCTTGTCAAACACAGCTTTAAGTTTTTGGCTTATGTGCATAAAATTTTATGTGTAAACCCTTCAGATGGGGATTTCCATTGACATTAAGAAAATATTAATTGGATTTTCATATACCACTCGGCACATGTAAAGTGGAGGTTTATTTTTTTCAATTTGAAATTAAATTGTGTTTTCATTCACGATTTTCCATTTTTATTCTATGTTTGCAAGTTAAGGTGAAACTTATCTCCTCTCCTCTAATATTTTTTTACAAAGATACGAAAAATCTGAAAAACTTTACATGCGTAAGTAAGTAAATTTGTCGAAATACATCATCGTTAGTTTTTGTAATCTAAGAATTAAAATTTTATTAAATCACTAATTTCTTGTCGTTAAGAATAGGTTACCTATAACGTATCGGTAAATGCATGTGTGTAAATTAGTAAATAAATTTGAGTATTTGATTAGAATTTTAAATTATAATCTTTCGGTTATTTTGCGTGAACAATTTAATTATTCAGTCTTATTTATTCAAGATAAAAAAATAAAAAAACGAATCTTTACTAATTGCCCACCTGAAGATGTAATACAACGAAACCTAGGTCGTGGTAAAGTATTTAAATAAAGTACAAATAATACTACACCACGTAGTTTCATTTAATTATGAATAATAAATTTATACAAAATTAATGGTAAATATATTCAAAACTTGATAAATAAATAATTATAGAACACTGCTTTATGCATATTCCGACATACAATTAGCCTATAATTCCTATGTACAAATAACTCCTACGAGAAACACTATAACCGCATAATTTTGCTACCGTACTCAATTTATCTGAATTTTTAATAATTGACAAATACCAGAACAATTGAATCTAGGGACAAAATTTTGATGAATATTGTTCTTGCAGGATATTTCCCCGTAAGCAGAAAACAAATTTCACTATTTTTCCATTTGGAGGAAAATAGAGAAAGGAGTGTGATATTTTAGTTAGATAAAATATTTAATGGTTCTTTGAGTCAGATTTAAACAATTAAAAATAAGAGTTCAATCCATTCGAAGTATGTTTAAAAAAAAACCTGCGCGGTCGAAATTATTTATTTTTTATGATCAAACGCGTTCAAAAACATATGACAATCAGTGTTTCTCTGATCTCATTTTGGCATTTAAGTATTAAACAGAACAAGTTATAATAAAACATCCCATAGGTGTATAAGTATGGTTATTTTATTTCCTCTAAGTTTTGGCTGAAACATTCCCAACATTTTCAAGTTTTATAAACCTAATGTAATTTTTCATTTCATTAGAGACACGGTATCGAATAAAAAGTATTAACACAGTACTCCTGAGCGGTATCGTAAAAAGGAGAATGCAGGTAAAATGTATATACACCAAAGTTACAGTACTTTTCTGAATGCTATATTATGTGTAATTTTCAAGTTACTTTCCATATTACAAATCCATACATATTTGTTACTACCCTCATGATATTCCATCATGTTATCCATAAAACTATCCTTAAAAAATTTACAAATACCCTACCACACAAATTATCATCGTGCAAATAATAAGCTTATTTCAAATCGTAAGTTATGCTTGTGTAAATAATAAACTTATTTCGCTTTTAGCTGGAAAAAAATAAAACAATAATTTAATTAATCATCGTCCTTATTAAAAAAAAAAATAAAAAACAAAGTAAGAACAACAAACATGAAACGGATCTGCGAAACGTGTTAGAGAAAACTTGAAACGATCCGCGAAAATAATATTAAACTTCTTACTTTGTTTCCAAATTTAAAAATAATGTTTAGTCCAATCGTCTCACTCAGGGTTAAGCAGTAAAACGTGCTTTAGCTCTAAGTTGGTTTGTTCTGCTTGAAACGGATATATTTTCCTCAATTACTCTTAGTGAATGTTTATTTTATAGTAACGCAAATAATTTTATTCGAAAGCGATTATAAAAAAACATGAAATATTACGTTATTTGGTCGAAATCACCTGAAAACTCATTAAATGTTCACAACGTGCAAATACAGTAAGCACGCGTGACATTGCGTTTATTTAAAGCATCCGTTTATAAAATTTCAACTCAATCCAGGTATAAATGTAATAAAATTGTAACAAAGATTGTAAAAAATTCTGTATTTGGAAAATATTTTAAAAAGAGTGGTTGATTTCGCGTATAGAATGATAGTAGGAACCAGAAATCCTATTTTTAGAATTTTTTTATAATTTGTTCTTCAGTCAGACAAAATCTACTGCATAGATTTTAATGAAATTTAGTATGATAATAGTTTATACCCTCGAGAAACATATAGGATACATTTATATATTACAGATATAAAAAACCTCCTAACTTGGTGAATAGTGTGATATTGGTACTACCAACGCCATCTTTTAGTATTTTCAGTAAATTTTATGCTTATAGAATTCTGAGCGAAAAAAATGAAAATACAAAAAAAATTCCTAATCATTTCTTATACCGAATTCCGTGCGAATGAAGTCGCATCAACGCAGCTAGTAAGTAATAAAACTGTACGTGTTAATAGATGTAACATGAATGAAAGGACACATACAAGAATACTGTAAGAGTACCAACTAATCCCATCATATTAATGGGTTTTTTATTTAAATTTACGCTATATAAGCAATATCTGACTTGAGATCAAAAACATTTAAATGCAAGAAGACTGAAATAGGCAGAACTGAATTAGGCAAGTTGCTTTAAAATATAACTATTAAAATGTATTCCATAGTTAATTATTTCACAAAGTCTCTAAATGACATACTTACATGTAATGTTCCATAAAAAAAAGAAACTTATCGAAAATGTTTTTCGTGATTTATATCATTTTATTTTTTATAAGATTTGCACAAATTTTATAATAGATTTACTGAATCAAAAAATAATTGTGCAGCTTCAATTTTCAGATATTTCAAGAATGCATAAAAGCAATTTTCAATCAATTTAATTTCCAAGAATTTAATATTAAAAAAACCGACATGGCTTTGTATCCGGGATGCGTTATGTTTAAATTTATAGTCACTATGAAAACAAAGAGATCGATTAAATTAAACTATCTGCTGCATCTTACAGAAAAAGGTTTCATTTCATGGGGCGCGTAGTGTATTTCAAAAGGAGACAAAATATCATATCTATGCACACTTGATCTTGCCAACACCAAAGACAAACTGAAAATTAACCAACAACAAAAAAGAATGAGAGGTGTCGTGGAACACCCGGTTGGACAGAAGTTCCTTTTACTATATATTATGTATTAAACGATTTATATATATATACATATATATATATATATATATAAATGTATATATATATATATATATATATATATATATATATATATTAATACAGGAATAAAAATATTTTGGCATAATAAACATTGTTAATTGTAAAATGTAAAAATTAACAATGGTAATGAAGCGATCCGAGCAACGTTTTTAAATTAAACAAAACTCGCATAATACATGAATAATATTGCATGATTTCATTTTGGTATCAATTAATATATGTGTAAACTTTTGTCGATGCAAATAAAATATGAAACCAAAATTTAAGTTTCAAAATAAATCGTCCACTATTGTCACTTTAACACTGAAACTTACCTGACTTTATCATCACCATCCTCAACTGTCACTGAATCACTTTCACAATTCATTCTTTATCGATAACAATTACACGAGTTTGATAATAGTGTAGATATGTTATGAGCATTATAGCGCGCACGGATTGCTAAACACACACGCTTAAACGAATACAGCTGAAGCGCACGCCGCACGTCTATACTGTAGTAATATACTTATATATTGACAAGCTTATAAACACGCCAACGCTGATACTGTAGTAAAAGTGTCGGTTGAAATCTCACTCTTTTATACTGTAGCAAAAGTGTCCGTCGAAATCTTACACTTTTTTCGGTCTAGCTCTCATTCGCCAAGTATGTAATGTGCGATAAGGAACTTCGTTCCAAAAACATTTCATTAAAATTGTAAGTTCTTACGAGGCAGCTTAATTCTCTCGAGCTGTTAAATAAATAACTTCCTGACTATTCGGACTATTCAGTCAACTTTTACCAGTAACATATCCCTAATTGTTGCAATGTTTTATTTAAATGACTTAAACGTACAATGATTTTTCCTTCGCCTGTACCACTGTTACAGCGCTCGTCCACCAAACGAAGCCATTACAAATAACATATTAATGGAGACATTTAACACGACATTATTACTCGTGTCCCCTTCATTAGTGGACCGGTCGCCTTACACCTCCCACCCATTGTTTATTCCTTTCAAGTTTATTGTCTTGTACCAATCTCATTTGATAGTTAAATTGGACGTTAATTCGGAGCTGACGGCGCGGCGGGCGCTCGGCGCGGGGTGTAGCCTAATCTTGATTGACAGAGGACTTACTGTGGGTGTTTGGGAATAGTGATAAATTACACCGGAGTCCGCCCCTGATTTGCATGTGGGTTGCATTGAATATAAATAATGGCAAACGGTGGTTTGGCTGTTCGATGGGCATACGGATCGCAGTGGTATATAAGTCTCGATACGTTAAAAACGTGGTTTTTGTTTCTTGATAAAATATTGATTTTAGTGTATTTTTGATGAATTTTTGGTTTGAATACTTGTCTTAAATTATAAAAAAAATTCTATCAGAAGCCTTTTTGGTTCGTTAAAATCAGTATTACAAAATGGCGAATGAAATTTTATTTAATTTTTCAGTTTAAAATGTTCAAAAAATTATTTAAGTAAAAATGTGATGTAGTATCATTATTTCGCATCAAATTCGTGCAGATAAAAAAAATTATACTTTAATTTTTTTGTAAAAACGCAAAGAAATAATACATCCTGAAATTTTTATTTCATTTCTTTTATTTCTAATGATAATATATGGATTACTCATAATTATATGGGATTCAAAGCGATATAAAAAAATACTCGCAAGATCCAGTATCGCCTACGTAAATTTATAAAAACTAAATTATAAAAGTTTATGCCATCTAACGTCAAACCCGCTAAACACAACTTAAAAAACAACCCCTAAAAAGCGGGGTTGAAAATTTAAATTTACTTAAAAGAAGGGAAGATCAAAACCACTCAACGGATTGTAACGCCGCGTAGCGTTTCAATTTTAAGTTAAAGTGTTTTAGCCATCGCGCGCTAGATGGCGCCACATCAATTTTTGAACCGTTAAAGCATCCCGTAACATTTCTCACAGAAAGTACATGTGTGTTAGTTCGTAAACAGAGATGCTAGGTGGCGTATGTGCATGAGTGAAAGAGATCGCTATATTGCATGATATAAAGGCGTGGTTACTGTTATGCGTATGTATATTGGCAGGCGTGCGAGCGTATTTTTTCTAGCAAAAATGGCGGGAACGCAACACATTTGCGCGGGAAATTGAAAGGGAAGGGGAATAATTGGCTTAGGCAGAAAGAGACGACACTACACGCGTTTCAAAACTGTATAAACGAGATGGCACGTAGCCGTACCGCTATTCGGACAAGGACGGCAAATGCGTCTAGTCGAAAGACGAAGAGAGAAAACAGCACGGACAAAAAAAGGCAATATTTGCTGAAGGTGCGTCTAGCAATAGAAATTACACAAGCATGGGCGCGGTTTAAAAATATTTCGCTTACGGCGCTTGCGCCGTGCCACAAAAAAGTTTTCGTATGAAACCGGAAACATCGTGCGAGAGGGACGACAGCATGGGTCCTATCCGTCTTACATTAACAAAATGCAAAGTACTTAGTCAGTTCGCTCGGGCTCAACGCGAATACATCTCTGCGTGTTGACCAAACAAAACTGCAAAAGAATAAACACATTGCATACAACGTCACTTGGAGTAAACGCAGCGTCCAAATCGACAAAAAGAGGCAACATTTTTTTTTTCTAAACTTAAATCGTGTTTTACGTACTCGTCGAAATAATGCTATCATTGTATATAGCATGATGTAAATATCGTCTAATTAACGTGTTATAATTTAAAGTTGAATGAAAAGCTGTGATAAGTGACAAATTCTGATGTGTTAATTTACTCATCTGCAAAAAGATTCGTGTTTGCTAAAACAAAAGAAAGGTATTGTATGTTTTGTGTCTTTCATTTTGTTAATCATATATTTTATTAGCACAGCGTTAAAAAAATATAATAAGTAAATCAGCCGTGATACATGTGATAAAATATGGATATTTTTGTTAAATCAATATGGGGAAACTTACTTAATTTTCACTCTTTAAAAAGTTGCATTAGAAAAAAAACGAGAATAAATATTATATTAAAAAATATTACAATTTTTCGTAATAAAAACTCATTTAGAAAAATCATCTATCTACTATTTTGGGTCAGCTAAAACGATGAAAATCAGACATATGAAAAAATATAATCGTAGTCAAAATAGACTTACTTTTAATGTTACCTAAAATCCTTAAATTAAATTTAATCTAAACTGGGAACGAGAAAAATAGATAACATTAATCGAATTTGATTTTAAAAATTCTCTATCTTGAAACAAAAATTCTGTCCACTCAAATTTCTGAAGCCGATTTTGGGACTAAACACACCTTGCTCCGACAACCAGATAATTTGATTGCAGATACGAACGAAAGACGTATTTTTGCCGCAAATCTCTGATAAAATAGTTGCCGAACATATCTCGAAACGGTCGCCTTGATAACCGCCATCGTTTATCGCCGTGTCAAAAAGATAAGCAGAACGAATGACAAATGTTTTGACAGGGACGTTTGTCAGCTACAACTGGGTATTAATGTAAAGATATTTACTGACTGCTCCCTGACGGAATGCGGTATGATCAATGGAACGCATTTTACTCATGTTTTACTTGAATTTACATTTCCATTCGTGTCTAGAATTCAAAGAGTACTGGCCATAAACAGTAAAACCATTTCTACTGCGGAGGAAATACATATTGATTTGTGTGATCTGGAAATATTTAAAGAATAACTTCAACGTTTGAATTTTGACTTAAAAATCAAACCATTCCATTTTAATTAACAAACTTCACGTTTAAATTAAATGGTGATTATAAATTTATACAAATCTAAAAATTCAATCTAAATTATACAAGTGACGAGAGTTAGCCTGTTGGGTTATGAAGAAGTAACAATTAGAAGATAGAGTTACGAAAAAAATATTTAAAAAGTATTATATACTAGAAATAACATCAAATTTAAATTTAATATAAATATAATATACTAAAAATAACATCAAATTTACTCTGAGTACCTAGGTACATTTTTCGAAGTGTAACCGTTAATATTGACATTAAAAAAGTTATAGAAGGTTTTATGTATTAGACAATGCCAACACTTGCTTCAGAAAACCAAATGTCTTTCCCCTCATCTTTTCCTATAAATACAATTTAAAAAGAATGAATGTAGTTAAATAGATAAAGTATATGTAGATATTGGCCTATACGTGGCTTGCTTTATCAAAAGACTTTCAAAGTCACTGTACGTGAAAAGAAGCGAAGCTAGTAAGGAAACATTTTGTGTCATTTTTAATTGGATAATATAAGCGACATTGATTTGAAAAGGTTAAATGTTTTTTTTTTTAATTTTTAATTATAAATTTGTAAGTATCGAAGTACACTATTTTATTATAAGATAGTTTAGTGAAAAATGTTTCGAAATCTACGGGCGGAAAAAAGGGAAAATCCGTTTTCTGAAAGAAACTCTTCAAAATAACCATTGTAGACTATTGTCTCGGTTGAATTGTTCATTACAATTATAATTATATCGATTTGCAATTATTTCTAAAATAAATATCACAACAATATCTTATAATGAAGATCTTAAAATTATCGATCATGTTAAAAGAGCAAGGCAGTAATTTATTATTGAAGTGGTTACCAAGAATTCGATATGTTCAAAATGTTTCAAAATCTACGGACGGAAAAATGGAAAAATCCGTTTTCTGAAAGAAACTCTTGAAAATAAACATTGTAGACTATTGTCTCGATTAAATTGTTCATTACGATTATAATTATATCGATTTGTAATTATTTCTAAAATAAATATCACAACAATACCTTATCATGAAGATCTTAAAATTTTCGATCATGTTAAAATAGCAAGGAAGTCATTTATTACTGAAGTGGTTATCTATAATTCGATATAAATGAACTAATTTGTTTATAGTTAATTTTCCATGTTTTACTACAATTCGACATATTATACACTTACAAGATAAATCCGCTTTTAATACTTAGACACATATTTTCTTTGTTTTTGAATGTATTTTTATTTTTTGTCGTGCCTAAAGTACCGTAATAACGCTTACATGTATCTGCACTTTTTAAAACGTTTTGTAGAATTTGAAAATTATATTTAACTTTAACATTTATTACAAGAAGTGATTAATTTATTACATTATCAAACTTACTTTAGTCACAAATAAATGCATCGAGTTTCTCAAATTATTTAATGACGTCATCCATTTTTTCCCTGGAAAGTAACAGAGCGGATGTTAAAGAATATTTTTTAATCAATCATCAACCATCAATTTAGAATAAAATTAATTGACTAAATTCAAATGGTTTTTACGAAGATGGATTTTTTTAAGATGTTTCGTGATGAGTATTCATATAATATTTTAGCCGTTTTTTTCGTATAACTAAAATTTCGCTCGTGTTATCGCTTAATAACATCTTAATCTCCTGTGCTGAGCTCTAAGTTTTTTTCATCTTTATCCGTTCGAATTGTTTTTCTTTCCGATTTAATTTTAAGATTTACGTTATAAAAAATTAATGTGACTAAGCAAAGTGTATATTCCTATAATTTTATCCTATATTTATTATTAACGTTTGAAATTATGTTTCCTTTTTAACTGATGTAAGATGAATGTTATTTATAAATATATAGAATTTTCAGATATAAAAATCGAAACGAGATTCTAATATGAACCTAAACTATTTTTTGGAAATTTTTATAACGGTTAAAATGTGTTTATTTTTCATTATATCGTACACACAATAAAAAAAATTATGTGTATATTTTAAACCTCGAGAGTTGTTTATCAATTTTCAGTGTTAATAAAACGTGATTCACCAACAATAATACACATGATGTAATGAATATTGTTGTATCATAGACATATTATTGTTATAACATAAACTCTTGAATCATTGTAATGGATATAGATTGTTGATTATAATAGATGGTATTGTCATAACAATCGATCTATTATTTTCATTAAATCTAATAACAATAGCTGTATTTTTAGGTTCTACCCGTTTCAATTTGTATGGACGTTTAAATAAAATTACCCATTAAGTTGATAACGTTTGTGAAAACAAAGGGTACAAGAAAGACAAAGAACATACATCTATTCAAATAATTTTTTTAACAAAAACCTCATCAACTTTGAAAGAAAATGGATTCGTCTGGTAAAAACGAAATTTCGTTTCCTTGATTGATAAATTGCTTAAGTAGAGTAATTTGCAAACAATTTACCACTGTATAATGTGAACCTGTTGTGAAGATATTTCTAATTATTTTTATAACATGTATTTTTAATTATTCCACTTAAATGCTCTTATACATTTCTACTGTTAATATCTCTAATATTATTAATGAATTAAGCTTTTCTACTGTTAATGTTTCGAATATCATTAATCAATTAAGCTTTTCTACTATTAATATCTCTAATATCATTATTCAAGTAAGCTCTCCCAATATTAATATTTCTAATATTAACAAGTTAAGCTTTCCTCCTGTCAATATCTCTAATATCATTAATGAATTAAGCTTTCCTACTATTACTATCTCCAATATAACTGCAGTCCATGTTACGTAAGGAAATTCTATTATCTTCTGCAATAAAGTTCTAATTTATGTGCCTTTCAATGTTGTTTATAAAAAAAAATGTGCACTGAGATCATTTTTTATCAGAATGAGCAAATTTTCGTTTATCTTTAAATTTTCGTAAACATGTATTTATAGAAAATGGTCTTAATGTTAGTGTAAATTATAACGCAGCTACTGATTTCGTTCCGCGATAAATTTGCTACAAATTGTCAAGTTTCAACGCAAATATCGCGTAGAACGAGCAGTTGAATAGTTTAAACAAACAGTCTTTCGCCGAACTAAAGATTTGTTTCTGCTAATTCAACGGCAAACAAAGATACAGCGTTGTTGACGAAAATGGAACTCTTCGACTGTTTGCACGTTAACGTAACTCGCGCTAATTTTGCCTTTACGAACGTTTTCAATACCGACGAGTAATTGGTCAGCCGTTTTGGCGTTGATAAATATTTTGGCAAAATGAGTCGTTGACATCTGTCGTGTTTTTTTTGACATTTACTTTTTGGACTATCGGAAAAATGCAAGAGAATATGTTAAATGTGTTATGCAATTTCATGATCGAATAGGTTTTGTTAATACGTACGTAAAGTTACAAAGAAACTATGTATTTACTATGAAAGCAGTGTACGGTACGTAAATACTAATTTATCGTAAGTATTTTTTTAATGAAAAATATATAAATTGTACATATAAAAGTGAAATAAGTCATTTCACAAATACTAACAATATTGTGTTTAAAAATTGTATAATCGCTTATATTACATACATCTATACTTTCGATTGAGTTAAACATCGAATTTGTAATACAAAAAAAAATTAACACAAAGACAATGAATAAATACGTTACAATACTTTTCATTATTTAAAAAATCGTTCGTATTATCCACATCCACAGACATATTGCTACATTAACCTTTAAGGGTTACGTTAAATCCAAATTTTATTATTTTTAATCATTTAAAGGATATAAACATGATAAAAATCTAAATTTCAAATAATATTAGTCTTATTAAATACATTATAATTGATAAGAAAACAAAATGTATTACGATTAATATATACGTTAACATCAGTCACGTATATGTTTAATACGCTCGTAAATTATGTTCCAGCAACTTCTTAAATTGAATTTTATTTCGTCTCATAAATTGATAGAAAAGTGGATTCTTCCGCGCTCAAATAATAAACAACTCGGATCTTCCGTTTAAAAACTTTGCACTTCCATAAAACTGTAGGAGTGTGTCCCTCGAACATGTTCGTGGCAGGGTCATAAAATGGCCGACTAATAAAAATCAACACAAAACTATCTGCCTACATAAATGAAACAATAATAAATTCTTACCTATCAAACTTTACGTACTGCGTGACATTCATACTCAAATTGAATATGCATGCGGAGGATGATATCTTTCAAGAATTCTAAACAGACAAGATATATATACAACATAAATTTATATGCACACAAGTTATATCTGTTGTATTGAATTTTATTTACATCACCGTTCTGTATACAGATGTATTAAGTAGGTTTTTATACAATTCTGTTTGTAAATCGTACGTGTATTTTTCTATCTTACACTAAGGAAAATATCTTATAAGACTTGTAATATATCTTTATGCATAAGTCATATACAATATCCCGCTATAATATTTCTATATATACAACTATATACATCGCCTGCATTTGCATGTATACAAATAAATATATACATACACACATACGTCTGTATATATACGGCATATGCGTATGTATATACAAGCTTATGCTCGATCGTATATGCACGTAGGCAGTCGAGTACGAGAGGTCGGCGGAAAAAGCCGAACGCCGCTCGGCCGTTTCCGCCGATTCCGTTCGCCGTGGCACTACATACTAACTGGTAGATACTCGGAGTTGCCTCCAACAATCCGTTAGTCGCGATTGCCGCGAGCGGACGTGCGTTCCGTCGTACCGTTCAGTCGTCCCGTTCAATCGAGTCGTTCACTTCTGTACTTCGTCCGTTCTGCCTTATTGTACAATAGTTTGCCTCTGGTAGCGGGCATAGTTGTTTTATTACGATGATAGACATCGGCGACTAGCACTGCCGCATCGAGCCCGACATCACTGTGTTTGTTATGCTTTGCAATAGATTTAATTTAATTGCAGAACTAAGAAGCGCTCTTGGGATTATATTTCTTTACGACTTAGCTTTTGTATGTATGTTTTTTGAATATTCAAAGAAATAATAATAATTTTTTTATTTTCTTTTTTAACGAAATGTTTTAACAACCATTTAAATAAAATATGATCAATATTTCTAACGATTATGCTGAAAGGTGTTGGCATATTTCATATCCACGGACAGAATAATATAGTGAAAGCATCACATTAAATCCCGCATCAACTGTGAAACAAATAATATAATGACGGAAAAAAATAATCAGTGAATAAGGCTAAACATAGACGCTATATGAAACTTAACATTGGTACCATTCGTAAACTTTAATGAGAACAAATTTTAATACAAAACTTTTAAACCAAACATGTGCTTCAAGATGTATTCAATTTAATAATATAAGAATATATTAATTCACACATGAAGAAAAGGTAAGTTTCTTTTAAATACTAATTTATTTTAAATTAATTAAAATAAATTTTGCTGCAAACTGTGATAAACATTTACCGACGGTGCAGATAAATTGTTTTACGTCGCGTTTTATTTCAAGAAATCTGTACAACAAAAAAATGTATTATTTATAATAGCTTGCTTCAAAAATACATATATAAATAATTTGGGTATCAATCTAATTATAAATTAAATTAATTTAGCAATTAATTACAAAATTAAATTATTAGATAAGTTATTCCTATAACGACGTCTACAGCTTTAATTAATTACCGTTAATTTTATAATAAATATTTCTTTAGTCTAAATTTTAATAATAATAAAATTAAAATACAATATAATGTTTATATTATTTTTAAAAATTTATTTCAGTGCCTAATATAGCGTTAATAAATAGTAGGCCAAAATAATCGTGACCATAAAAGCGATTTACGCATTTTCTTCCCTGTACTATAAAGTATTACTTTTAAATTCAATGTGATAAACAACTTTAAAAAAAACAAACTTTTCTGTAACAGAAAATATAATTGCGACTAAATTTAATCTATTTCCATTTTATAGATAACCCTTTAAATACATTGTAACAATTCTAAAACGCCTATGTAAAGAACGATCTGGTTCAAAGATATAATGCTATAGAAAATAATACTAATAATATAGATATTTATTTTACGTGTATATTTAAAGATTTATCGTAATTAAAGGTGAAACGAAAAGTGTACGAAGTGTAAAAAGTGAGAAAATAACATATAAATGAAATTAATTTAGATTTTTATTTTTTAATCACTTTCAATAAAGTAACCAAAAATCTTAAGAGAAATAATTTTTTCAAAAATTAATAAAAATAATTAAAAATAAATCTTTACATAAAGAAAATTAAATACATAGTTAGATGAGAATAAAGACCTCTTCAAATATTTTATCGGATTTTTCGTCAGCGGCCAAATAATCATATTATTAAATAAAATTTTTTTAAGTTTTTGAAGCAATTTCAATTCGCTACAAATTGAAAAGTATGTTTCGTTTCTAGATTTTGCAAAGAATGTAATTTACGTGATCTCGGTTTACCTATTGTGATATAATAATTTGTATTTTTAAAAATAATGTAACTCCTATTTTAAAACAATTATAATTCAAATTATATTGATAATAGAAAAAAACATATATGCAAAAATACGGTGTCCATGATAAGCTAGTTTAAATAAAAGAACACAAAAGATAAATGTGGCCCGCTTCTGTCGAAGATTCAATAACATAAAAAACCATTCGCCGACCATTGTAAAGCTTCAAGCGCCATTGCATAAATAGCAAACAAATAAAAATTGTCACGCAATAAGAGCTGAAGTAGCACGATACAGATTCTAAAAACAAAAAAAAACAAATTTGGTAATTTGACCGGCATAAATCGATAATGTGTTTGTTCCACCATAAATTAGATGGCAAAAAAGTTTTTAAACTCCCCGTGGCGGTATCTCCCTCGTACCTTTTGGACTTCAAACGTTTTTTTTTTAACCTAAACGAATTAAGCCGAAAATTGCCGGGGGTCATGATAATAAAAACAGACCAATAAATAAAAAACGGCTGGTCTCACTACTTTTTATCATACCTACCTAAGTATTCCCTAAATGATTACAATTTGATACGCGGGGAAAAAATTAAACCTTTCTCAGGAAGTTGCATATTCTTCACCCGTGTACTTTTTATTTTCATTAGGTCGAAACTAAACTATTTAAAATTTTATTTGAATAAAGTTAAATTTAACTTTAATTTTACTTAATTATAGTTTTTAATACAAATATGTTTAAATAATCTGTTTACGTGGGAAACAAAGATCACTTGTTTCATTTACTACGTCAGATAGGTTGAAACTAAATTGATTTAAAATTTTACTTATATTCAATTAACCATAATTTTTATTTTCACTCAGTTATAGTTTTTAACGCAAGTAAATTTAAATAATCTCTTTACGCGTGAAACAACGATCGCTTGTTTCATTTATTACGTCCGATTACTATTATTTCTAATCAAGGTGTACTAAGAAAAATATATTTATAGTTGACGTAGAAGTTAGGGTATTAACTGATTACATAAGAAATTTCTCTGAGTTACTTTAAAATAGATAATGCTCTGACAACTCGGAACACTAATAGTTCCAACATGCGTAGGCCAATTTGATCAAATGTGCGGTGTTTAAACAATTCCTCGTATACGACCGTATTGTTAGTTAATGAATATTACATGTGGGCTATACAAATAATTATTTTTAAATTATTAAACATTATAATGTTTTTTTTAAAGTGTCCAAACATTTATATAAAAAGAAATAAAAAAACTTGAAGTTTCACTAATTTTGCTAAAATGTTTTTTTATATAATTTGCTTCTGATTTTAATTTTATTTATTGCAGTTGTTAAAGCATATTTTTAACATCTAAACAACTATGACTGTCCTAATATTTATATACTTACATAAAGTATTAATGTTAGAAATACATCTGAAGTTGCTTTAATCAAATACATACATACACTTGTATTTTTATATTTTGAGTGTCACCAATATGAACAATTAATAACAGCCAATTATTCAGCAAAAAGTTATGAACAATTAAAGTGGATAAGTATCATAATAATTATCTTGCACAATCAAACAATGGTTACACATAATGTGAATCATTAACCACGAAAGAAATACCAAATTCAAAATAAAACTTAAACGAGACGTTTTACCATCGTTTACCACCATCTGACTGGGATTACCACACTTTAATAGCATCAAAACACAACGCAAAAGCAACACAAAATGAACAACGTAATGAATATGTTTATAATAAAATATTTCGCATAAAAATATTATTTTAATGGCATACAATATAATTTTTAAACATTTGTATGTTACAATGGAAAATTTAGTTTGATAACCTGGTCCATTAAGATACAAACAGCAAAACTGACTCAATTAATAAAATACATTGCAATTAAAGAAACATTAATGATAGGCTTCTCTCGTTTGTAACTGTATTTTAATTTTAGGTAACATGGATTGTGTGTTGCATATTAATTGCTCAAACTTGTGTTTATAGTTATAATTTATTTGATTAAAATTTTCGGTCGTTATTTATTAAATGAGATAGATTGCAATAAAAGCACGGCGTCTTCTAAACAAGCGTGTAAGCGTGGTAATAAAATATTCTTCAGCACAGCCCTTTTAGTATTACAATTTTGTTCCATCTATTCTTATATATTCCATATAATTCTTACACCTTCCTAGATTCCTATGTTCATATATATATATATATATATATATATATATATATATATATATATATATATATATATATTCATAAGAAATTAAACGAAGTTCGTAAATCGACATTCATAACTCATTATATCGTTTTAACCGAAAAAATATTGATGATGGTATATTTCGAAACATGACACATCTATTTCTCGTACGTAAACAAATTAATGCAAAATTGCATCGGTAAAAAAAATATAGAAGTCACCTGGCAACATTAATTTAAATTCAACGCTACTAGTAATTCCAAAAAATACACACGTAGGCGTCTTTCGAGTTCGTTACGTCTCTGAGTCCAAAAACTGGGCCAGCCACTTTGCTGACACTTAGTTTTCGGACGTAATACAAAGTGATTTGTCATTATTTATCAGTGTCATTACAAAAAGTGCAAGCATCTGATTTTTTTGTGTCATCTCCGAGATATTCGACACCCTTGTATTTGTTAAGTTTTAATGTCCATTTTATATACTGACAGTATTCTATTGTGTCTTGAGCTCTTTGCGATACAATAACTTCTTAATACGAATAAATTAAATGGATAAAAAACGTAATTGACTGAAAAGGAGACTGTAGAAATAATTAATAGCAGTATTGCAATAAATTATAATACGTTATGTTTCAAGAACGTAGTTTGGACAGAAACATTTGCCAACAAAGAGTTTCGATGTTATCCTTAATTTTTGTAGTATTTACCGCTTTGTTTTATTGATCATAAGTTTCGAATTATTAATTATTATAATATGCTTCAGCAGTCATATCCTTCTAAACATTCAAAATATCTCCTAGCAAAACAGAGATGCCAAAACATAGGTTACAGAAATGCTAAAACATAGATTACAAAATTATATCCTGACATTCTTTCTTAGCATCATCCGTCGTTCCATGTTATTCTGAATCTGTGATATATTTTACAAACAGGACGATTCTTTAGTTCAACTTTTTCAGTTTTTTAAGTCAAATTCTGTCATATCGTCAACTTGCGTGACACAAACATAACTGTTTTCAATACGTATTATAATTTAGTACATATTTTAACAGAAATAATAACATTTAGCTCCACCTTCGTATGCCGTACCGAATTTCGTAGGCCAGAAGGGAATTTTAATCATTTCTTTTTTATTCTTTTGCAATTTCTTTTACGTTATTTCTAAAAAGTATTAGCAGTTACGAAAATAAAAATATAAGTTTGGAACAAAGTTTTAAACGTACGTATGACACCAAACAACTATACAATATACGTCAAATAATTTATCGTTCGACAGTTTTTATCTCAACATATTTAAACGAAGCACGTACGGAGAAAACGCAATTGATTTCTTTTTTGATACGAGGTATTTTAAGTTATCATAAACACGCCAACAAACGTCAAAACAATTTCTTACAAAGGACAAGCAATAAATATTGGCAGTAAGACGCTTACGAGCGTTTTCTTTCTCCGAAACAATTAGTCGAAGGAGCAAAGCACGTGAATTTCAAAGTAGTGACGTCATCAATTTGATAACTTTCAATTAAATAATAATATTGTTAATTATTGTTAAATTATTGTATGTTGTTTCCTCGTACAATGGAGTTGTCACGTATCCATCGTTACATGTGTGTTTATGTTAAGGTAACAATAGGGCATGCTTACATATCTGTAGTAAAGTGTTTTATTAAGCTGAGCTATTCGCCTATCACGTTTGAGACAGCTTATAGTTTACAAATTTTCAAACGTTCAGCATTAGCTCGTTCCTTCTACCTATTTCAGAAACGTACAATTTCTACACATCATCGAAGTAAGTAGGAGACAATAGGGTATCATAATTTATAATCTCGATATAGTCGCTTATGTATAATTTATTTCCTTCGTCAAACATTAAAATACTCGTACTAATACTTCAAGTGCGAAATTGGTGTATGACGTGTATTTTATTTCATTCCACATATAAATCACAGAAAAAATGTCCCATATTCATCGTCGATTTTATTTTTCTTAATTTAGGAATCAATTTTTTATAGTTGTAACTTGTCAGTAATATGCTGTCGATGTGGTCTCCTGGGAAACTAGGGTTTTTGTCGTCGTTTAACGTGGCAGTTAATGCTAATATAGTGGTGTAACTGGGTTTAATCGAATCATCCCCTGCAACTTATTCCACACCATCTCAATGAATAAAATGAAAATTTTTTGGTGAATTAATTTGCCAGTTGCTCATTATTCAAACGTATCACGTGACAAAATCAACTCGATGGATTTTTCGTGATTTTTTACTGATCCTCTTATAAATCGAGTATAAACTTACAATTTTTTTATACCACAGTTAAAATTTAATTAACAATTACAATCTATATTACAAAATATTTTCTAGTTAAATATTTATTTGAATGATTGTTAAAAATCTGTCATTTATTATCATTTTAATTGTCGATTATTTAAATTATGGTTAAGGTATTACGGCACTAGATTTCAGACCAAATCTGCACTTTTTTTGTTCTAACATTTTTCTGTGATATTCATTTACCGCTAGTTCTCAACTTTTTAACATTATCACGCATCAAAGTTAAGTCAATTGCTTTTTTTTAGTTTTTAACTGGTACTTTAATACAATGGTTATCTTTGTATCTTTGCACTATTTTTTACACGGTAGCTAGATGAATATGGGACCTTTACTTAATTAAGAATTATAATTTACATTGCAAAAATCTTGTTTACCTAAATATTTTTAAAGATGATTCAAAACCTTTGTTAATATTATTTGGATTGTGATTGAGGAATAAAGGCACTATCTGTTCCGTAAAGGTTAAAAGGTTTTGTAAGTCTTAAAATGTAAAGGTTCTGTACAGTGAGGTCAATAAGCGATATGGTTATTCATATTAATTGTGTAATTATTAAATTTCACCTCCTGCAACATTGTTGTTCTCGAAATATGAGCAACGTCACCTTCACGGAAAAAATGAAACGTCCGTTGCGGTCAACGTCGTGAGTTTTGTTTTTTTTGTAACTTAAGGTCGAACTTGAAAAATAACAATATCAATTTCGGAGCCAGCTTACCCAAGCCGCGATGGTCCGTAATCTGAATCACTTACAATAAAGTACCGATGAGATACGTATTTAAGCATAAGATGGCGCAAAAAATAGTTTTCGGATAAAAAAAAAACAAAGAAAAACCACAAAGTAGGGGTCGCCCGTGTCCACATTCCAAATTAACACAATATAAAGCGAAATTTATTGACACGTCACTCGCCTTCCACAACATAAAAAACCTTCCAAAAAGCGGCCTCGAAAAAGGTTTGATTAAGCTCCTTCAGTGTTTTGTTTGTTGGTGACAAAAGTGATTGTATATGCATGGAATACGTGCGATTTTATATTAGTGTAGCGGGCAATGAATTTTCTAAATATTCTTTGTGTGATTTGGATGGAAATTTATTAGAAAAGTTACTTAATAAAGTTTTAATAGGCACACAACATTTACTTATCATAAATAAAATCAATGTCAAAATCCATTTACATTTACATAGAGAAAACGTCAAGATGTATAAATATACAATATGTATAATTACATAAAGGAAACGTCAATATGTATAAATATACTTTATGTATAATTACGTAAAGAAAACGTCAATATGTATAAATATACAATATGTATAATTACATAAAGAAAACGTCAATATGTATAAATATACAATATGTATAATTACATAAAGGAAACGTCAATATGTATAAATATTTGAACTAGACAAATAATAAAGCATTCGTGGAATTAAAATACTAATATAAGGTTTAATGTTAATTTTTACTATTTTTAAAATTGTTTGTATTTAGAATTTATTAAATTTTTTTTGGTACTTTTATTGATATTTCTAAATTCTAATCGCTTTACATGCGCCGAAAGTAATAAACAATTATTTCGTTTTAGTCACAATAAAATGTGCATTGAAAGCCTAAACATATATGTGATAATGCACAGGGAATAATATCTTCTGGGTTCCAGTTTCCGTTTGTATTACAATAAGACTTATTTGCAAAGGATGGCAGACAATTTAAATAATACCTGTTACAATACTCAAAATTTTGAGAAATAATTTAAAATAGAGCGGAGCGTTACTAATTAATTACCTTGTTGTTCATGCAAGTGTGTTGATCCAAACAAAATATAAAGATAAACATTTTACCTCGGCAATGCAATAATACTCATTTTATAAAAAACAATACTCATTTTATAAAAAACAATACTCATTTCATACAAGATTATTCCTGACTAAAGCTTCAATCGCGTGGTGCGGTCTGTTCGTTGACCCTTTTGTCGTGTAATTAGTTTCACAAATTCTCATGACTTATCCTTTTTATTATTTATTGTCTTTCATATTAATATGTTATTTAAACGATTTATCGATATCCCGATAACCGAATGTGTAATTTTGCACTGTGTTAAATTCGACTTTGTGATTATATAGATATTAATACCGGTCAAAAGTCAAACGATAATTGTAAAAAAATTAAAAGAGAAATTGTTTAGTCCTTGTTTATAGTAGGACGTAATTTTTTTTTATAATGCACTGCACTGTAGTATTAAAAGAAACTAATTTGTGTATAATAAATACTGCATCGACGAATATATATTTCTCTCTCTGTACCATAGTTAGACTACACTAGAGAGAGAAATTAATCTAAAAATAGCTTCAACAGATAAAATTTACATATAGGCGTGTACAAAAAAATATTTGAAACCACCGAGATAATTTCTTTGCACATTTTTAAAATATAGTAATCCTTTGAATGTTGCAATCCTTTGTGTATTGACAAGCGATCAGTTTAGCTCTGATCATTTAAATAATATAAATCGGATTTTACTTTTGAAATAGTTTGCCAATCAAATATTCGATTGTTCAATTATTTATTATAATTTATTTCTGATTCTACTATAAATTCAGAAAAACAAATCCCAAGCGAGTATTTGTAAGACTTACGTCTGTATGGACTTAATTTTCCATGTATAATAAACTACCTAAGTCTTTATGTTGTTCGATATATTAAATTGAATATCGTCCACAGTATTCAATCTATTTCTTTAATAATTGTCTTTGAGTTGTACACAGATGCAATTCCGTGCAATGAAATTTTCATTCAGGCAATGCCGAATAACTGTTCCATACATACTTGACAAAATGTTCCATGATAATGTGTATTACATATATCTATCTATGTTACAAGACAAGCAAATAATAATTTTCAATGTATAATAAACTAAGTCTTTATGTTGTTCTATGTATTAAATTGAATATTGTCCACAGTATTCAATCTATTTCTTTAATAATTGTTTTGAGTTGTACACAAATGCAATTCTGTGCAATGAAATTTTCATTCATACAACGCCGAATAACTATTCCATTCATACTTGAAAAAAATTTTCCATGATAATGTGTATTACATATATCTATCTATGTTACAAGACAAGCAAATAATAATTTTCAATGTATAATAAACTAAGTCTTTATGTTGTTCTATATATTAAATTGAATATTGTCCACAGTATTCAATCTATTTCTTTAATAATTGTTTTGAGTTGTACACAAATGCAATTCTGTGCAATGAAATTTTCATTCAGGCAACGCCGAATAACTATTCCATTCATACTTGAAAAAAATTTTCCATGATAATGTGTATTACATATATCTATCTATGTTCCAAGACAAGCAAATAATAATTTTCAAAGTATAATAAACTAAGTCTTTATGTTGTTCTATATATTAAATTGAATATCGTCGACAGTATTCAATCTATTTCTTTAATAATTGCTTTGAGTTGTACACAAATGCAATTCTGTGCAATGAAATTTTCATTCATACAACGCCGAATAACTATTCCATTCATACTTGAAAAAAATTTTCCATGATAATGTGTATTACATATATCTATGTTACAAGACAACACGAGAAAACAAATAAGTTCACCAGTTTAATAATAACGATTTAATCTTGTCGTAAAGTTGTAATTTATGTTATTAACTGTTAGAACTAATTTAACAAGTTATTAGTAGTAACCGCTCATTAGAAATAGTCATATATTACGATCTGTATAATAATCAACGTCTCGGTACATTACGAGTATTAAAACTCACGAAATAAATTCGATCACATTAATTTCGTTGCCCATACGTTAATTTTTATATCGCTACAAATGACATACAAAGTTCTTACAAAATATTTTATTTTATTACGGCGGCACAGTAATTCTTTTTCCACAAAAAGGTCCCGTGTTAAATGACCCGTCGCAGCGCGTTATTCGAGACTTTGCGTTTTTCGTTTGAGAACATTTCATAATTAAAGTGACAACGGTGTTCGTGTAATTATTTTGTGACAAAAGCACGCGCTGTCACATAGTGTGAGCGGGTCACATGTTGGGCTGCATAAGCCTGACCTTTAAAGATGTCGTTACATTCGATGCATTGAAATTATAAATTGATTAAATTGTGTGATTTTCTATGTAATGACATTTTTTTTCATTTTCATTAATTTCCCATTTCTAATACGACTGATATGTCCCCCAAATTTGGTATTTTGAACCATTTTTGTAAACAAATATAGATTTTCGCAAAACCCAGTTAAATAAGAATCGGAAAATTCTGTCATCAATGTAAAAATCTGATTTAAAAGAACTGGAAAATTTCATACATCAAAAATTATCCAATTTTTAAAGGTGAATCATATTAAGATATCTAATTCGTTTTCGTGATGGATTTTTCATTCATTTTATGTTTATTTTCCCATATTAAATAATATTGTTATTCTGTTATATTCTACTCACTACATTACATCATTTAGCATTAAACATATTTATAATAATAAAAATATTTAATTAAAAGCTATAAATAACGCAGCGAATTGAATCAATACTTTTACCTTTGTTAAGTTTCAAAATAAAAACTTTATAACAATTAAGTCAGCAAAATCTATACAAAACTACATTGATATCAGTAATTTTATCAATAACCTTTTATGTGTACGAACATTTATTGTCCCTTAAGCACTTTGTATTTTCTTGAGGTTTAAAATCTTTCTGAATAAAATACCATAAGTACCTATTGCCTTCAAGAAATGAAACGCAAACCAAATATTATTAAAGCGCTTCATATTTAATTCAATTAAACAAAAACATTAATTTAAACCTAAGCCAAGAATAAAACATCCACGGAGAACAAGAAAGGAGACCTTCGGCCATCGTTCGGAATTAATGACAGCACACAAACAATTCCAACCATTCTTCACATTTCAACAATGATGTATAATTGCATCGCTGAGACTCGAGCTGGCTTGGATATTGAATAAGCGGCTTTTAATGAACAATTTCAACAATTCCCATTGTAGAATTGCTGCTATAGAAGGCTTTTATGCCGCATTTTCATTATGAACTGTTCAATTTTAATTAAATTGATGAGTTTATGCGGAAGTATATCCATAATGTTTGCGTATGCTTTTATTTTTATCGGGTTCGATGTATCGAATATGCGAGGTTGAATTTTCGTTCGGCGAGGAAATCCAAGAATATAATTTGTTCATTTGTTAAAATTGAGTTTAATTCAATACCATAATTTAAAGTCAGCTTTTGCTCGCAAGTTTGTTGGGCGAATATAAGATTTAATGATTAATACGAATGTCCTTCATTAATACGAACGATTTTAATTATTAAATATTGACCTCAACATAATACAAAATAGGTTGCCATATTTCAATAAAAGTTACACAAGAAAAATATTTAATTTAATATAAAATAAATAGTTCATTTAAGATTATACATCATTCCATTAGTGATATTTCTATAGGTATATGTATATTTGTTCTTTTTTTAATTCTAGAGGATCATTACTAAATACATGTCTACATATATTGTCAGCTGAATTGAATGAAAAATGATGCTCGTGGGCATAACACCCTTATTTTAATAATTAGCAGTTCGATTATTACAAGATACTTTAGTAATAGTTGTAACATTTTTATTAATTTTTGGAGTAATTTCCGACTTACTGGAAATCCGTCAGATAATTAGGATAACTTAAGTATGTACAACAATATAATTTATTTTTAACAAGCGTGCCTTTGATCACTCAGTTTGCAATGGTGGAAAAATTAGTATCGAATATCTTCAAATCCTGGAGAAAATTTATGCATTTTTATCTCTACTGCCATTGCAATGTTTGTTTATTCGACTGTCAACAACTACTGACATGATTTTGTATTTTTTTGCGTAGGGACGTTAAACTTAAGTGAAGCTAAGCGAAAAAGGTTAACGTTTAAAATTATTATCATTCAATGTAGATCTTCGATATTCGCATAAACTTCAATACCCTATAAAATATATCTGTAAAAAAGACAATCGTAGTGTGAAAATTTAATAAATTGTTAGATCTTAATGGATCAACGCATGCTCTTTACGAGCACAACCAGTTTATGCTATAATATATATTTTTTTGTTTTTCATATAGTCTACATTCGAAAGCAATTGTATAGAAAAATTTTTCTTGTTTCGAAACCGAGTATTAATTCAGGTCTAGTATATATATACGAGTTTAAAAACGAATGGTATTTGGAAAAAGAGTTGTGGTCAAAAGCCTAAATATTGAGTATGCATTGAATCTTATAGGAATGATACAGACCGTATTTTCTGGAAGAAAGTTTGTACCATCTACGTCTTTAAAACATGATTGACATTTGTCAGCGACCACTGTTTCTTTGTGTGGCAGCTTATAAATTACATTATTGGCTTAATATTTGCCGTCGCATTTACAATGCGTTTTGTATCCGTCCTCAGTTCTTTATTGTAAGTAGTTATGCGGTTTTCAAGTTGTAACTCACCCGGTTCTGCATTGTACAAATGAATGCACCCGAGAGCTTTGTTTAACGATGCTTTGTTATAAAACTTAACACGTAAGTGGCGTTTTATGAAGACGATATTATTAGTGGTTGCGTTGCGTAGCTGACTGGTAATTTAATAAAAAACTTCTAGTTAAAGGAAAATTAAGAGTTGAGAAATATTTATGTACTTATTAATATAATTGATCGCAGTTTACATAAGTTGCGGTATATCGATCACCGTTTAAAAAATGTTACCAGATTACAATAACATGTCATGTGTTACAGATAACATAAGATAATTAGGTAATATTATAAGTGCAGAATGAAAATTATTTAATGTCAATGAATCATTAATTCATTTTGCATACTTTCTCGTAAAGGTCTGTAATTTTTTTCAAGTACTTTTTACATGTCCTCGAGAAGACTAAATCTAAATTAAAATATTTTAGTGTATAGTTTTTTAATATTTAACAAATAAAGTTAAATGTAACAATAATTAACTTTAGGGTATCTCTGTAATTTTTGACTTAATATTTGAACAGAAGGTTTGATATTTGATTCTGTTACTTTAACAAAAAGTAAAGTAACAAAATCCTAACTAACAGAAGCCTAAACTTTAACAGAAGGCAGGACGAAGAAATCAATTGATCAGTAAATTTTGGCTTTTGCCGTTTTTTCTTTAGTAATAATACTAAAGTAAAAACGGAAAAAGTCAAAATTGTTAATGGGGAATTATTTTTTCGAATTTCGTGTTGGTCCATATTTATTACAACTCCGTCAGAGACATATATCATTTAGAGCTGTAAGTTGATGTAATTAAAATTCAGTAGATTATTGTTTTTTTGACTAATGGCAATGCGCTATTCCTTTATCCCACAAAGTTTTAAAACCCAGGAATGCGCAACGAAGTTCAGAGTAGTCCATAAATTACATCAGCTGTAAGCGTCTTTCAAAGCTGAATCCACTTAAGTTTAATGTGTTATTGAAACCGCTTTCTTCACCAATACTAATGGCCTTTTTATGTTTTCATTTCTAACATTAATCTGTCATCTCGTAATGTATTGATTTTATTATTGTGTTATCAGACCGTAGCAGTTGGAAGTTTTATTTTGTCGTATTTTCAATCGGGCACGCCCACTTTTTCATCTGACATCTCATGGAACATAAATAATCGTTAATTGCATTTTGCGTTGTTTTATCTGCGGTATTGTATAATCGTTGCTGCTCGAACTTTGCGTCAGTTGAAATTTTAATGTTTCAGATCAAATTCTGATCTATATTTTGTAAATATAACAAATAGTATATTGGCAAATAACTGAATTTCTTTTTTGGTTTAATCTCAGACAATAAAGAAGTAGGTTATAATATGTATGAGAAAATTAAAAGAATGCATTGAAATCTTATTGATTAATTTGAGTCTTCGATTCAGAAATGTTTCTGTGCTTCACTAACGAAAAAACGCAAAGGGCTAAGAAGTTTAAAGTTAGCCAAATAGTGTTTCTTAATCGAAATTTTAAATAGTAAAAAAATAATTGTAAAATAAGCTGTTTGACTTTTAAATATGCCAACCAAAAACCTTTATATTAATTATTTAACACAAAATGGCAGTAACACTAAAGTGTATTTGATTCACTTGATTCACTCTCGTGTGCATTTGATTCATTCTTCTGAGTCTGCAAAAAACCAAGAAAAATGTTCATCTCAATAAACATATGAAACATAATTTGAGAGCTATTTAATACAAAATCAAACTAATTGCAGTATATCCCAATCTGACATAGTTTTACTGTATACATTTCTTTTTTCCTGACTCAGATTTAACCAGTCATTTCACTTAGGTAGATCAAAATTCCCGTGATTACTGCAAAGCAATATAGTCACAGGTGAACGATAGTGAGTATTCAGTTTCAAGCTATGTATAAATATATAATAAGACCTGATTCAGGATTTTTTTAAGTAATTCAAGTCGTTAAAATCCGATCAGCATTAAAATGATAATACTAATTTTAGAAAGGTGAGCTTTTGTTTGTTTTTTTTTGTGTTTGGTACTAATGTGGCTTATGCCATGGACATGAAGCTTTCACCTCCATATAACTTATGATCTTCAGATGGATACAAGATTTATTACAATTTATTTACGCGTGAGTGATGAGCAATAACGACTTAAATGAAGGAGATAGAAATAAAGAGTCCATTTGTGAGTTAATTTTTAACCCATTCCCGAGTCCCTTTGTGAGTTAATTTTTTTTTATATAATATCAATATTTAAATTATGTATAAAACCAGCCAAGTGCGATTTAGACTCACGCACAAAGGGTTCCGTAGTACCAAACAAGATTAAACTTATAAGTTTGTGTTTCTCAAAGACACTGCAAAAAAAACAAAATTACTGCTGCGATCGGTACCGAACATATACCCACATCTCAAAATGTATACCATATATCTTATTGAATCAATTTTCACTGAAAGGTCATCTTACATTTTAGCACTTTGATTTTTTGCAGCATTTTATACACCTTTATTGAAAAGTTAGAGGTGGAGTGGATACCGTTTTTAAGACTTTAGAAGCGCACTTCTTATTCACGAACTATTTACTTAAATAAAAAAGTTATTTTGAAATCTATATATCATTTTAAGACCTATTTTATGATATCCACATGCCTATGTGCACTGGATTTGTTTTTCATCCCTCAATTACATGTATGCTATCCCTAATATAATTTTTTTCATAATTTCGTTATTTCATTGAATGGCAGTTCATAGAAGACACATACCATCCAAATTTTATATATAAAGTGTCAATAATCTCCGAGTAAAGTTGCTGTAATATACGGGCAGATAGACAAACATAGGGACAGGGCGAAATTATAAGGGTTCCGTTTCTACGATTTGACTACGGAGCCCTAAAAAGAATTAACGGTTGTATAATAAATCTCCGATGAAACAAAACTAGAATTATCTTATAATAAATAAAACAGGTTAAAACTTGCTAAGTACAACTATCATATAACAGGTGAATGTATCTGAGGAATGATTTGTCAATGAATAGAACATGATAACATATTATGATATTGTCGCTGCCAATCGTGATCTGTTGATAACTAAAATGGCTGTTTATATAATTCTGTTACAATAAACGATTGATGAAATTTAATAAATTTGCAAGTTATAATAATTGCTATTTAAATGACATTTTAACAAAATTATGTTTCTTTTTTTTAACAACGAGTAACGAGTGCGGTGTGTATGTAACGTTAACCACATGCGATATTAAACTATCATAACTATTATCAGACGTAACGGATACTATTAAATACTATACTATTAATATATACTAATAAATTTGCAAGTTATAATAATTGCTATTTAAATGACATGTTACCAAAATTATGTTTCTTTTTTTAACAACGAGTAACGAGTGCGGTGTGTAGGTAACGTTAACCACATGCGATATTAAACTATCATAACTATTATCAGACGTAACGGATACTATTCAGTACACACACAAATTTAAAATGGTTGTTAGAATTTTTGAATATAATTCGTATTTACAGGAAAAATGGACCAAATTATAGATATTGTAATTATAAAATGTCGTAATGAATAGAGAAAAATGTTACAGACAACATGGAAATATCCAAAAAAGTCTCAGCATATTTATTACAGATTGCCTGTTATAAGCGTTACATTTGTTTATAAGATGCCGTTCAGTTCTGTACTCAGCTAAACCCAGAATAAATGATTAAATACTTAAAAATATCATTAATAAATTAATCGTAAGTAATAAATTGAAAAAATTAAAACAAAATTCAACCCGATCAAAACCGGGCCGCGTAGCTAGAATTTAAAAGTTTCATTGAAAGAGTCTGATGTTGTCTCCGACCGTTCTGAGGTTAATATAAAGTCATTTATTTGAAAAATAGATTAAATTGAATCTAAAAGGTAAAAAAAAATAAAAGAAGAACCTTTCAAAATATCGCACCAAACATATTGTTAATAACAAAAGTATACAGAAAACACTTGATTCGGCAAAGGTGTTTTGAAAGTCCCCAAGCCTCGTACTAAATCAAGACCTCGTCTCGTTTTATTACTCGGCAAAGTCATCGTAACCGAATATTTTATCGGCATTGACGAAACCGAACAAAACATCGAAAAGAACATCAAAAGTCGAAAGAGTTCAATAATTCCACCACCACGACGTAGACTAATGATACCCAATTTATCACGCCCCAATGCTTCGTACCTTTTACAATCAATAATTGCAAGTCAAAATATTATTTATAGGTTGCCGATATTGTGTGTATGTCTACATGACCGAATTCAGGTAAGTACGTCTTTATTTGGCCTCACAATAGTTTTGAGTCTTGTATCGTTAACCCTCCGACCTATTTTGGTATTCATGTTCTAACGTTACCCTTCGATTTTTTTCAAGAGACCAAATGCAGTTTTTGTTATATTTTTGAACTTTATAAATCCTTTATTTTTTTATGGTTTCATACCTCAAAACAAACAGCCTGTGTGTGAGTTACAGCGACGTGTAATTTTGCAGTCTGATAAAGCAATTTAGCCTGCATATATTTCAATGGCTTACACTTAAGATTTTCTTCTTATTTCTTTATATTTAGAGATATGCTGGAAAATATGTAAAAAATACATTCATCTTCATTCCTACCTCCGGGAAATACTATATTATTGAACCTAAAACTATGAAAATAGCAGTTTCTAGAAATTTACATGATTAAATGTCAAGTTAGTTTCTAGAAATAGGATAATCTTAGGATATAAACTTGTAGTTGGATATATCTTTGCTGATATCCCACCTGAAGATGTTGTAATACAATGAAACCTAGGTCGTGGTAAAGAAATCAAAGAAAGTAGAAATAATACTACATCACGTAGTTTCATTTAATTGTGAATAATAAATTTCTACAAAATTAACGCCAAATACATTCAATAGTTGGATATAACCTTAGGATATAATCTTAGGATATAATGTTTATACTTATATAGCAAAGCGTGTACGGAATGTTGCTGACCCTACCTGGACCTAGCAGGTTTTTTTTTAACATCCTCACTTGGTCTCTGGTCGTTTGATATATTTTTTTATTTAGGGACCAACTGTCCCTTTTTATTTGTGATAGAAAATATAATTACTATTTCACTACATCTTGAAATAATAATTTCAATGTTCTGGAAATTATTAAATTAAATATTTATTAACCTTTTCCCTAATTATAATTGTTACTGACCATTTTCTTTGACAACCCATATTATTGCAATCATGAAGCAAATTATCCGTTTCGCATCGTTTAATTATGGAACCACCGCATCGTTTAGTAATGGAACAATTTATTTATTAATCATAAATTATATTCCATTCATGACGAATATCATTTCTTTAAAATGTTCTGGAAATTATTAAATTAAATATTTATTAACCTTTTCCCTAATTATAACTGTTGCTGACCATTTTCTTTGATAACCCATATTATTGCAATCATGAAGCAAATTATAGTTAAGTTATGGAACCATATCATCGTTTAGTTATGGAACAATTCATTTATTAAACATACATTTTATTCCATTCATGACGGATATCATTTCTTTAAAGTAATTTTATCTTTAAAAAAAAATTGTCATTGTGTAACGATATCGCTTGAAATTCATTTGTACTTCGTAAGAAATACAAATTTGCCAATAAGTCAATATCGCATTTTAACTTCATTGGCCAAAAGTAGACCATAAATCGATGTTATTTAGCTTTATTGCATTTTAATCTCACTCTTATCATTCCCCAGTGCGACCTAGCAAGGTATCATCTTAAAAAATTCCATAAAATTTAATTAAGAAAAGCTCTACAAAGGGATAAAGCTCTGAACAGATTCTATACTGGAAATGTTGGTATCAATTTTAAATTAAAACGAAAATCTATTATGATCCAAAAAGTAATATATTTTCTGGTCAAAGTAGAACCACGTCTTATTAACCAATTTCAAACTAATTATTTCATTAAACTATAATATCTATGAACATATTTACACAGCTAATTATAAGAACTATGTTTTAATAAAGGAACAAAGATTTAGAACTAAGTGCAGGAAAATTTTCGGGATTCCCTACCAACACTTATGTCGACAACAATATGAGAAGACAAACATAGAACGGAGCCTGGGTATTTAAGCCAGGATCGTTACGAAAGAGTAAGCTTTTTATCTGTTTTGCATTTTCTTTATTGGTGAAAATACAATGCAGATAAAAGTTTGAGTCCGTATCCAATAATATCAAAGTGTCTATCATTGTCGAAATGCGGAAAATGTAACGAATAACAAACAATCTCATAAAGTGTTCTTTCTCATTTTAATAGAAATCGTTTTTTCTGTTTATTTGTACAATGTTCGTACGGCACTTTTGGGATATGTTGAAATTCGTAATCAAACTTTAGGCAAATTGAACGCATATTGTCAACAACACGGCCTTTATCGCAGCTTAAACAACATCAAACGCTGCGTTCGACTACGCAACTCTGAAGTATCTCTGTAACTTGATAAATACGCGGGCCACATTACCTACTGGTTAGCAAAAACATACGAATTATGTTATTTTTGCTTGCTATCGAGCTATGCCGCTCTAGAAGTGATAACACAAAATAGGTGACTAGCCGTCTGGCTCGCTCTGATAACGGAACAGTTATCGCCGCGTCATGCGAACATAATATATAAATAAGTTTTTGCATGCCTACTCTGGTAGACGGCGAGGAGATAAGAGCATGGTGGACTTGGAATGGCGTACTTGAGACGAAGGGCACAGAAGCGAATAGCCCAAGACGTTCCTCGATCACATAGTTGCTAATTCAAGTGCTGAATGCACGACTTTTATCAATATTATACTTTGATAACTTTAAACCGCAATCGGTAAAAATAATGATTGTTTGAACGTTTTATAATATATAGTTGGTGATGTTCAAAGTTTTTCTTTTGTTGAATTTGAGGTCAATAATTTTAATATATCATCAGTTTTAAATACGTTACGGGAGGTAATCTCAAAAAAAAAACAACCACTTTAGAATGGCACAAAACTTTTGTGATGTTGATATCGTCTGTGACAACCAAGAAAAAACTTTTTCGTTAATAAAGGGTATTAACTTTCTTGCTCTAATAGAGAATTTTTTCCAAAATGCGTTAGTAATTTTGAAGTGAAAATCAAAGTTAAGAGCACAGGTTTAATTAAACAAATTTGAACATTTTAGTGTTATAGTAAACTTCTTAAAACTTTAGATAGATTCAACCCTAATCTGCATATAATAAATATCAAGTCTATAGGCAGTCCACTGGCCAAAATTAAACATTTATTCATTACACTTGGATATAAGTTTATTTTTTCTTTATTTTTTGTTTTTAAAGAGATAATATAAACAAAGAGAGTGAATTGATATTAAAAAAGATTGAAGAAGATCAATTACCAAGAAAATAAAGAAAAGAAATGCTTTGAAAAAAGGATTAAAGCCTTAATAAGCCATAGCTCTTGCAGATTCGGTTATCGTGCTAAGTTAATTAATAATTACTACAAAAAGAAATGTTTATATATACTCCACGCTTTCTTTAAAAATAACTTTATACTTCTCATAATACTTTTCATTCTTAATTTCCTGGCTACAATAAATTTTACTCTTAAGTAATTGATTTTATTCATAAGGAGTAATATGTCTATGAGGTGTATATACTCAAATTCATGGTTTGATCTTCTCACAAACCAAAAAAATGTAGTTATATATTTATTTGTCTACAAATAAAATGAGTTATAATACAATCTTAAGAAAAAATATAAATGTCGATCTAATGACATCAGTGAAATTGGAGGTACTAATTCAAAAATGCTTCTTGTGGTCAAAATTTACTGGATGTCGTATTTGCCCGTAGAACTGATGGTTCATATATTAATAAACTCTGCACATGGAAATTAGCTAACTAGGAAGAAAAGTTCCGAGGCTTTTCGCGTTCGTGTTCAAAATATATCTTTCGAGCGGTTTTGTTTACAATTTCTCGGCAGGAATATTGATTATGGGCCGGAATGTCGGAAAACCGCCGCACAATGAATACAAACTTTTGATATAGTGTTCCAGTATGTTCACTGGCTCGTAATTGTGTGGAGATAAAGCGCAGAATAGATTGTGAAGATATTCATCCGGTATAAGAAGAGTGTTGGGGTAGGACCATCATTTGTTGCGATCAAACTCTATTCAATGCCACTCGTTTTTAAGACTTTAATTCGTTTTTTTTATATTAAATGAGAAAAAAATACTTATTTTTCCCTAAAAATATTGAAATTATTTCTATACAGATTATCATCTACGCCCAATTTATTGATATATAGTTTTAGAGTTCCTGGAGCAACGGGACAATTTTTAAACGATTTTTGATTAATTTTGAGACCATAATGCAATTTGTACTTTTTTATAAAATTGTTCCGTTTTTTAGTTTAAGAATGTACCATTCAAATTTTTCCTTTTGTACTGGGAACGTAAAGACGTATGGTCTATATTTAAAGGATTCTCGTTTCTAAGACAGCTTGGGAGGTGATGAGATATATTCACAAGTTGGATATAAATATGTTTGTCAAATATTTTCTCGGATCGTTTTAATTTGGATATAGTAAAACTTTAAAATTTGTTAAGAGTACTTAAACTTACACCTTTCAATGTTTTTCTCCTAATAGCATTTAACATAGCTTCAAATGACCAATTGCAAATATGTTTACTGAACGTACACATTTTATATTGACGAAATGATATCTTTTTATCTACTTACAGAATTTAGTATAGAAACAGAAAATCAAATACAAACAAAACGTTCAAAGTAATGAAATGATTACTAAAGTACAGAAAATAAATATTCGTAACTTTGTTGCGTTGAGCTGTCATAAGGAAAATAAAATCATAAGAAGCAAAATAAAAAAGAAAAACGTTCGATAATTTCATATTCAAAAAACTCAAACTGCCCGACGCCTCCGATTCCCGCTCTTTTAACGTCAAACGTCAAATTCGAGTCAGTCGAGTTACGTTCGCGAAATGATAAACATCTTTCTGCCCTCAAACTGCCTGCGGTCGTAAGTTTCGGCATCAAAATTTAATTCTTTATTTTGCATTATTATTAATTCAACTTTTTTGCTTTGTTTAATTTCACAATAAGGGAGTGGCGTTCGGTAATGGCTTCCTCATTGTTCGGCAGCTCGATTATTTTTGCATAATGCGTGTTCGGGAATACTTCCGTCTGTCTCTATTGCATTTGCTGTGTGGAATGAAGTATTGCTCGGTATTGTGCGGTGTACTGAAGGGTTAAACGGGTTTCTCGTCGTTTTAAATGTCACTTTTGTGGATTCGTTTTACATGTACATTAATATTTCACTGCAGTTACTTATATCCATATTTACAAAATTAATATTCAGGAAATTCTTTCTGGTTAAACATTTTAAAAGTGACCAAAGAAGATGATTATTATTATTATGGTATATTTTATCACATTTGTACATGTACATATCGTAGCAATCAAGAGGTATAATGTTAACAAGTAAAGAACTAGAAATTACTTTATTGATATTCAGTAAATTGTTTAAAAATTTTCATTTTAGTTTGCTTACGAACGCATTTATTTTTTTCAAAGCTTATTAGTTAATTGCTAGGTGATAAAAGGATAAAAATTTAAAATTGATTATTTCTTAAAAAAAACGTGAAGTAAAAGAACGGGCAACGGTTAGACAACATTTCCCTAGCGACTGTTAGCGGAACTAAAACATGACAGATACTTTTTAAACAACTGGGTATTAGGAGTTTGCAGCGGTTTTCAATATAGTCGTACAAAGCAACCAAAAATACTGGCTAAAAGCGTTAAAAGAGATGATAAAGCTAATAGTTTCTGTCTATGCTTAAAACGTCCTTTTATATTTGACTGTTCCTTAGGAGGTAGCTCAAGCCTTTCGACTAGGCTACATGCTTTACTGAGGCAAAGAAAATTCGGCTACAAGAATCGAACATCCGTTGGGTGAAGACGATCTGATAGTCAAATTGGATATTGGAGACAAAACTGGACGTAAATTTTCAAGTTAATTTTAGAAATGACGTGAATTATTTGTCATGTAATTTTTTAATTATATATGTACAGCAAAACGGCCACTACCCTATTAACCATACTTGTAGTACCACCGGTAAATTTTTTTTAGAAAATTGCAAATAATTATTATAATATGCTAGAAATCGGTAATCATTTTAATCTTATTATGATAAGATGAATGGGATGCTTCTGGGAGCGGTTTCCCATATTAAAGCTGCCGTACTTAGAATGTATCAGGATATCACGTAGATGTAATCCTTATTTTAACGTCTACCGAATTTTCTTACTACAATTTATTAAAAAAATATTTAAGTTTATTTATTAAAAATGCATTATCAATAGTTTATTGATAAAATATGTTCAAGAGGAAACAATTATAGAAGTCAAAGTTATTTATGGTCATAAAAGATTAAAGAAAACGATTGAGAGTGTGTATATATGCTTATAAGTGTTTTTTCTTTATTTATAAGACGGAGTTTTCTCCAGCCATGGATGCAATAATATTTAAACATTAATATATATATATATATATATATATATATATATATATATATATATATTAATATATATATATATATATATATATATATATATATATATATATATATATATATATATATATATACATATACATACAACACTTTGGACTAGTTTTCATAAATATTCTTGAACATGTCCTAGAATTAAAACACACTCTTGAAGCCTTATCAGATTTCGCTTATCAATTTAATGCGCATATAATTCTAATCATGATAACAATTAAAGTATCATTCGATTAGTAGCAGAGCTCGGTGAAGAGTAGAGACATTATAGATGATATGATAAGAATAAAATAACGTTTCAAAAGTCAACAGAAGTTGTAACCTTTTTATTCTAATTATTACATTGTAGCCCTTGCAGAATACTTAATGTCTCATTTTAAGAAAGTTTTATAGTCAGACAAGGAACCTTTATAAATAAATTTGTCATAGCCTCACAGTTTCCACAAGGTATTTAAAAAAAATGTATCTCCCAATATTGTAAGGAGTAAACAATTTTTTGCATACCCATTAGCCGGGACATCATTAAACATAGCTTCCGAAATGAAATTAAGGTTCATCATTTTTTCACTTTTAACAATCTTTATGTCCCGTTTGCACAATGTTAAACTACAAAATGATGTTCAATATACTCCCCTGCCCACAGATTTTTCAAGCGTGGATTTGAAAACCAGAAAAAAGTTTTAAAATTGGAAACTACTGGGGCACCCCAGTTTTTTCCTTTTCCGACAGGTATTTTTCTGGTTATTAAACTTAGGTATATGCGAGGATTTTTTCTATCTTTATTGGCATTCTAGAAAACATCAATTTCTCTTTAAATATTATTTTGGGAGGAAATAAAACAAGACTCGTTTCCGATTTAAATCTCACGTATCAACAGTCACATATGTAAAAAGTTATAAAACTATGAATGGATGTGAGCAGGAAGCTGATCTTTGTATAATATTTCCATATCTTCCTGTGGAGAAATTCATAATCCATTCAACTAAGAAATCGTCCTCAATTTTTCTGAATACAAAGAATCTAATGTCGCGACCTTGCGGCGGCAACGGCAATATTACAAAAGCAGCATATCCATGAAACGGCTGACGCTAAACACAGTCGCTAATCACTTTTTAGATAAAGCTGGCCGACCAACGAGTGTTCTCTATCCCCCTATACAAAAATCCAGAAACAACTATTAAATCAATGTTTCTGAATACACAGAATATTAATATTGCGACGTTGTGACGGCAACTGCAATATTACAAAAGCAGCATATGCACGAAACGGCTGACGCTAAACACACTCGCTAATCACTTTCTAGATAAAGCTGGCCGACCAACGAGTGTTCTCTATCCCCCTATACAAAAATCCAGAAACAACTATCGAATCAATGTTCCTGAATACACAGAATCTTAATATTGCGACGTTGTGACGGCAACGGCAATATTACAAAAGCAGCATATCCACGAAACGGCTGACGCTAAACACACTCGCTAATTATTTTCTAAATAAAGCTGGCCGACCAACGAGTGTTCTCATTCCCCCTGTATAAAAATCCAGAAACAGTTGGATCATCAAATCGTCATCAATGTTTCTGAATACACAGAATGTAATGTCGCGACCTTGCTACGGCAACGGCAATATTACAAAGGCAGCAGGCCGACGAATCGGCTGACGTAATACACACTCGCTAATCACTTTCTAGATAAAGCTGGCCGACCAACGATTGTTTAACGCCGCCAATAAATACACTCCACGTACAGGGCTGCCATCTACAATATCAGTAATCTAATATAAAGAGCATCTCGCTTTGAACTGTCCCGATCGAAGTATGAGTCAAAAAAAAATATACATGTTTTATAAAATATTTGCCAGAGTATTATTTACAATTGATTTTATTTATTATAATATCACGTACTAAGTGGACAGCATCACCCTGCATATAATTCATTAGAATTATAGAGTTGAAATACCTGGGCTTTTGCAAGAGAAACCCTGTGGATTTCTTAAAAATTGAGATTACCCTGGACATAAATGGACAGACGTCAGCCCTGTCCACGGGCAGCCTAAAGCCTAAACACCGACATTATCACCTTCCATATAAATTTGGCCATACTCGACAATAAAAATGACAAAATATATTTGACTGGACCTTTTTTACGACAGCGCCGCCACCTTCTCAACACCCCTTTACGACTTCCCGTGGGAGACGCGGAAAAGCCCATAAAAACTACCACCGATAGCCATTATTGTAACGCCGAAACATATTGTGGTGCCGGTCGCATTTCTTAAGGGCCGGATGACACGAACACGCTCAGTACTCGGCCAACAGAAATCGTGACGAAAAACAATATCCCAAAAGGCGAAGGCAGCGCCCCTGGCGGCCAAACCGCATGCGCTCTCACATGTAAACTAGCTCCTTTGTTTACACCTTTTCAACTCTTCTGTGAATATATTATATTTACAATTTCATTCTCCGTTACAATATAATGAAACGGTATGTTGCATACGTATGTAGATGGTCGGTCCGGTAACGAACCGACATTGTTTTCCGTACGAAAATATACTTATCGTTCGTTTTGTTTCTCTATTGTTACAGATTTGTAAATGGTGGCGGCGCGTGGAGAGTCGCGGAGAAATGATCTTTTTTTGGTTTAAGGAAGGTGAGTGCTGTGTTTTTATAGATTAATGACTCATTGTCTTGTATTTTCATTTAGATTAATGGCAAGATGGTCAGATACATCCTTATTATAGTATACCTATTAAATACATAAAACAAACGCCCTAAATCCAGATACAATACTTTTTTAAAACTTAAAAATAATGCATCCATTATAATAACAAATTGTATTATTTTTATGACAAGAAATTATCACTTCATTTCATATATAAAAATATTAAAATGCAAATGTTAGTTTAAATTTTGGCAAACTCATATTAACAAACACATCTGCTTTTGTGATTAAGAAAAAAATGTTATCGCAATGAAACAGCAACTGTTTACAATTAATGTAAAGAAATAAAAGTATAAGACGCCATCTATCGGTCGTATAAAACGTTTTAATGTGCGCGCGTCGTCTAAAGCTAATATTCGAAGCGATGGTTACGTTTAGGTTTAGCAGAGTGGTATCGTCGCCCGTGTTGTATCCAAGCGACTCCAGTTCGAAACCCGGGCTCGGTGGGCGATTTATTTTAAATATAATTATAATACGTGGCCTGTTCGAAGCTATTTATAATGTTCTCGTATGAACGTAAATAGTCAAAACATGAGGCCTATATTGTGAAGGTCTTCCATAAAGGTCACGTTTTAGTCATTCTATGTCTTAAGCGTATTACCCAGGAAGTCAACATTTTGTTTTTTTTAACGCAAATTTAACTCATTCATCATCATTTCAGTATTCATCTTATTAATTATAAGAAAAGATTTGCTAATATTCTTTACATAAAAATATCACTTCAATATTCATATTTTAGTTGTTTTTAATTCTTTGCGTAAACATATTTTCTATTTATATCTCATATTTTTATGTCAAAGCTTTTTTAATATCTGCTGTATCATGAAATTCGATTTATAAAATGAAATAATTTAATAATACATTCATTCTTTATTATTTTCTTATTTAATATTTTCGCGCTTTTATTGACTTTTATAAACAGTCTCCAAAAAAGAATTAAAAAATAATTTGTTTTTTTTTCGCCTTTATTACGTAAATAACAAATCATAACATGACTGTCTTTTAATAATTTTCTGCCAACTGAAATGTGATATGTTCATATATTTTTATTTTTTCGAAAGATGTAAATTTCAAAAGTTTAAAAAGTCATCGATTTAGGTGTATCATTCGTCTTTAATTAAATTAAAAGCATTGATTTCCCTGAAAAAAAGTAAAACGGTCGTAAAAATTTCAATCCTATTGCAGTATTTTGGAAAATTTCGCTTTTTATTTTCAAAATGGTGCTCCAACAGATCTTGTGAGTCGAATCAATAGCCTCGAACGACACAATTAACACTTTCAACGCGAGAGAATCAAACGCTTGCGAGTTTTCATTAGCAAAAATTATTTTTTTACTGTTTTCCTTTATTTAACCGAAAGAAATCATACATATAGAAATCATACTAAACCTTATTTTGGATAGTTATAAATGACAATTATTGAAAGTATATTATATAAATGACAGTTAACAGTTATTTTTTTATTTTAATCAACGGGACAAAATGTTTTCTATACAATTGACGTTTTTGCTTTACTCATTCACGTATTTATCACTAAACATTTTACATACAAAAACAATACAAATTGTTAACATAAAACATAAGAAACTAAAAAAATATAAAAAAAATTAAATAAATAACAGAATTGCTTAAAAAGAGGTTTGGAATTGTATGGGTTTTTTGTTAGTAGTTAAACAGTCGATTAATTAGCAAGTTAAACCGATTTTTATTACCGAGGTATGTTTAAAAAATCTATTTAAAAGCAAATTTTAAACGATTTTTTTACTAAATTAATCGTGAGTGACCGTTATAACTATTAAATGCGTCGTTTTTGGGATTCCGTAGGCAAAATTTAATAAAATATGACTAATTTAATAATTAAATTAAATTTTAAATTGACATGCAAAGTGTATAAAATGATATGATTTAATAATACATCAAAATGATTTAATAATAATACATTTCAATAATACATATCCCATTAACTTTTTAACTGCATATAATTAGAAATTCTAAATTCTAGCATATAATCAGAACTTTCAAATAAAATTATTTCGGCTCACTGGTACCAACAATTTTAACGCACCTATTTCATTTTATTGTGTGTTCTTTGATTTAAAAAAGGAAAAAGATAAAAAAATCGCTTTCGTCAAATTCCTCTTCTACCCATTGAGAATGTTAACTGAATCAGTTATTTATTACTTGTAATTGTTTAAAGGATGCAAATTCCACCTGAAACAAAAACTCTCAAAAATTAATATCGAGCAAAATATATTAGATCGAGTCATCATATTCCAACTATACTACAAACCTAACCCTTTAAGCTCAGGGGAAGTGAAAATATTAAAAGTCAAGCCATTATGCCCATGTGCATATCTTTTATGAATTAACATAATATTTATAATGACAAAAGAATTTTTTGTCAATCCATAATTGAATACTGATCTATTCAGGTAGCTCACTTAGGCTGAATGCAAACACATTCATTTCAATGTACCGGCGGCTTGTAAGATGTCGTTCGTAGATATTATTTGTATAAGCAGCTTTCTGTTGGGTTTGTAAGCGATATTGATAAATAGACTTGATATCGACAAAGAGGGGTATAAATTATGTCAAATAGAAAAGAGAAAATAATACTGTCAAGGTAGCGTTTGTTAAAAAAAGAGAAAGTGTCTTAGCGGCTTTACAGATTTTTTTTTATATTCTGATATGCACTGTTACGTGTCATTACTTAGCTATCGTATTTATTTTGTGCTGCTTTTGTTAACAGTATACTGACTGCATATTGTTTGTGTAACTAATCTGCATGTCTTTCGTAATTAAATTTTACCTCTAGTCTTAACCTAATTGCCAGTGTTACATTATTCATACTAATTATAAATTGTTTTACACGAAATACTTATAACACAGTTTCAACTTAACTTTTTAGAAAATACAGTTTTTATTTTTATGACGTATTAATTTTCTTTGATTAATTTTATCATAATCTTAATTTATTAGATATAATCAGTTTGTTAGTTCATCTCACTTTCACGCCTCAACTGATCAACCGATCCTTATCAAATATTGCACACTAATAAAAAAGATTAAAGATCAAAAAATAGGATAATTTCATTACGAAAAATCACACATTTCCTTAAGCGACAATAAAAATTTTATGTGTAGGGCCACCAGGAGGCGCTACTGTTGCTTTTATTTAATATGCCACTTCTCATTAAGTTATTAGCTAGTAATAAACTTGATATTTTTACTGTAAATCATTATTGTGTGGACAAAGTTGCAAATAAGAGCGGGAATTATATATATATATATATATATATATATATATATATATATATATATATATATACACACACATACTTATTATATAATAACACGTTGCAAATGCTTCACATAAAAATAAACGGATCTGGAAAAACGGAAATAGATAATTATAAACATATTTTGCAAAATTGCGGTAACTAATTCTTTACACAAACTTTTCGTCCTTAGTATTTTAAGGATACTCGTGACAACATTTCTTAAAATCGTCAAAATGCGGTGTTATTTTGAAGACGTATAAATATTGCATTGGTACATATGACTTAAAAACTTGATAATTTTTGTAATAAATAATCACAACAATTAAGAGCCTTTAAAAATCTCTTAAGTTAACTATAACCACAATACGTTATTTTATATTGTCTTAATTAGTTCATAGATAAAACTAACATAAATGTGTTTGAGAAATCTTAGCATACTACTATAAGTAGAGGGTAATTAGACATCTTTATTTGTTTGGTCTTTATTTCCATCAAAAATGAGTATTTACATTTTCATTTAATTTAACGAACTTAACCAATTTATTTACGTTAGCATGAAAGATAGCCGTTAAAAATCTCTTAAGTTAACTATAACCACAATACGTTAATTTATATTGTCTTAAGCAGTTCATAGATAAAACTAACATAAATGTTTTTGAGAAATCTTAGCATACTTCTATAAGTAGAGGGTAATTAGACATCTTTATTTGCTTGGTCTTTATTTCCATCAAAAATTATTATTTACAATTTCATTTAATTTAACCAACTTAACCAATTTATTTACGTTAGCGTGAAAGGTAATATGCGCCTATACCCAAATTTGTGCATCTATAAATGTCAAATACCCCTTTTCGTAATCAAGATGATCACGAAACGCAAGTAAAGGTAGGTAACTCTTTTTATTATTTTTTGTCATTTAAAACTCTATGCCGGTAAGGAGATACGACCCAAATATGAAAGTCGAAGGGGTTAAAAAGATGCACGCATATTTAATGTGCCGAGGGGGTTAATGCATAATAGCAACAAAAACCAAAGATGAATGGGAAGAGTGAGAAAGTTTTGTGTATCCCATTGTATTAAAATATTCAAAGCACAGATCGGCGGTTCTCAATGTGTTAAATTTGAATTATCGCTTGATCGTTGCGCGGTTATCGCCTTGGGAGGGTTAGTTTATAATTAATGTATGCTAAAAGATGTTGATATTCTTGTATGCACGATCCTTTTTTTTATTTATCGTGGGAAATGGGGGCTTTATATTTTGCGAGGGATGTGTTTATTGTCTAGGAAGATAAATTAATATTTCATCGGTTCCCTGTCATGAAAGTTTACCATGAAAATTAAAAATATATTTCTATATAGATTTATTTAAAAATATTATAAATACTAAGATAGGTAATGTGAACCGGCCATAGTCTTCCAGAGTCAGTAAATATATAAATGGCAGTACATGTCTGACTAAATATAAATTTCAATAGTATTTAAAGACTTAACAAAACAATAACTCCAATTTAATAAATGTGAAGATTAAAATAATTTGTCGTTTATTTTATACATACTGCATGTCTATGCAAATCTATATGCTCCGAGGTTACGGAAAGCAATGGATTTAAAGATTTATTCCTGTAGTTAATGAAAACTTAAGTGTAATGCTTTAATATTGTTATGAGTGCAAAGATATATTTCAAGGACATGCTTGGTGTACGATTGTTATTCTAAAATATTGGCTTCAAAATAATTTCTGTTGTTAATGAAAATTTAAGAGCGATGCTTTACATTGTTACGAGTGTAAAAGAAGCTATTTTATTTCTTCCGCAGAGATATTTCAAGGTCATGTTTTGATAGTTGGAAATAGCTTGGTGTACGATTATAATTCTAAAATATTATTAGCTTAAAAAATAATTTCTGTTGTTAATGAAAATTTAAGAGCGATGCTTTAACATTGTTACGAATGTGAAAGAAGCTCTCCTTTTATATTTCTTCCGCAAAGGGATATTTCGAGGACATATTTTAATACTTGGAAAGAGCTTGGTGTACGATTGTTATTCTAAAATATTATTGGCTTAAAAAATAATTCCTGTTGTTAATGAAAATTTAAGAGCGATTCTTTAACATTGTTGCGAGTGTTAAAGAAGCTCTTCTATTTCTTCCGCAAAGAGATATTTCAAGGCCATATTTTAATAGTTATAGAAATAGCTTGGTGTACGATTGTTACTCTAAAATATTATTGGCTTAAAAAATCATATCTGTTGTTAATGAAAATTTAAGAGCGATGCTTTAACATTTTTACGAGTGTAAAAGAAGCTCTCCTATTTCTTCCGCAAAGAGATATTTCAAGGACCTATTTTATTAGTTGGAAATAGCTTAGTGTATGATTGTTATTCTAAAATATTATTGGCTTAAAAAATAGTTTCTGTTGTCAATGAGAATTTAAGAGCGTTGCTTTAACATTGTTGCGAGTGTAAAAGAAGCTCTTCTATTATATTTCTTCCGCGAAGAGATATTTTCCAGGACAAGTTTTAATAGCTGGAAATAGGTTCGTGTTTGATTGTTATTCCTAAATATTATTCACCAATCTGGGTAAACCAGAAGCATACCGAGAAATATGAATCTTTTAAACAAATCAGTGAAATATGCCGCAGAGTTATTATAAGTAACGTCACTGTGCATAAATTACTGACGACAATTTGAATATGAATGGGTTACATTTCGTTCTGTATCAGCTGTTCGTATACCGTGTTTTATGTAGTTTAAGAAGCCGCATGTCAATGGCTTTTATTTCTATTATTAGAATTTTGGCATAAAATAAAATGTGGTAAATTAAACAATCTAATTATTATAATTTCGTCGTTCTTTAATAATTTCGTCCCTCAGTATCGCGGTGTCCGAGAGTAAAAGCTCCGGAAATACATTGTGGAGTATTCTAAAAATATAATACTTGATTTATATCAAGCTTAATTATGAAGCTTTATGAAAGTACCCGCAACTTTTTTTCGTTAGGTCGGGCGCTTGTATTTATATGGAAGTTATATACATTGTAGCAATTTGTTATTGAAAATGTTGGACGATTCAAAGAAATTTAATATTTTTTTAAATATTTAATTTAATATTTCTAACTCGAAAGGAAATATTGAAAATATCGCCATAGATTCTAAAACAAAAGAAATATCATTTTAATGTGAATGAACCACATGTAGCTATTACAAGATTAGCTTTGACCGCGACTTTGTTTGCGTGGAGTTCGGAGTAAGAAATGTTATTAAGACTTTTGAAAAAAAATTATTTATTTTTCTCCTAGAACTCTACGAGCATACAGTTTACTAAAACGCTAACAGATGGCGTTGGCAACCAGATCAGTCCCGCTGGTTCTTATGTTATAGCGTGCACAACGAATGTAAACTAAATATTGGCGTATCTTTTTTATTGTGAATCGATTGAAATGAAACCATATTAGCCCAAGCTAATCTAAATATATCACTGAAAACCGCATCCAAATCGACTCAGCCGTTGCTGAGATTAACCTGCACAACAATGGTGCGCACAAACAAACTGACAGATATTTTTTACGGTTTCATTATATGTATAAAAAAACATCCAGATATATCTTAAAATGATCGAAAAGCGTACACATTAATCGCTAAAAAATGAAAAATTCACTATCGCTAATAAATAAAAATAAAAAATAGACTATCGTTATTATGACCCAAAGTAACTACTGTAAATCTTTATAAAGGAGCAAGAAGCAAATTATATGCGGTGATAGCAATACCTATTGCCAGAAGATGAAATTATTACATTAACAAACACCCTGATTCCACATAAAAGGCAATATCATTTATAATTGATCAAATATAAGATAGCCGTGTCGATACTGGATATTTTGATATCGCGATGTAATTGCAGATTATAATTAAATAGACAATCGTTATTATGACCCAAAGTAACTACTGTAAATCTTTATAAAGGAGCAAGAAGCAAATGATGCGCTATGATAGCAATACCTATTGCCAGAAGATGAAATTATTACATTAACAAACACCTTGATTCCACATAAAAGGCAACTTTGTTTAAAATTGATTAAATATAAGATAGCCGTGTCGATACTGGATATTTTGATATCATGATGTATTTGCAGATTATAATTAAATAGACTACTGTTATTATGATCCAAAGTAACTACCGTAAACCTTTATAAAGGGGCAAGAAGCATATTATGTGCGATGATAACAATACCTATTGCCGGAAGATGAAATTATTACATTACCAAACACCTTGATTCCACATTAAAGGCAAAATCGTTTAAAATTGATCAAATATAAGATAGCCGTGTCGATACTGGATATTTTGATATCGTGATGTAATTGCTGATTATAATTAGACTACTGTTATTATGATCCAAAGTAGCTACCGTAAATCTTTATAAAGGAGCAAGAAGCAAATTATGTGCGGTGATAGCAATACCTATTGCCAAAAGATGAAATTATTACGTTAACTAACACCTTGATTCCACATAAAAGGCAATATCATTTATAATTGATCAAATATAAGATAGCCGTGTCGATACTGGATATTTCCGTTTCAAAATTCGTCTCCGCATTAAGTTTTATTAATTTTATGGGAATTATAACACCATACCAATATTCATTCTTCGTAATATTCAATGAGTTGTTAGGAATATATACAATTTTATAATATTTTATGTTACAGGTAATGTATATTGCAACTGTTATATTCAAAAGCTTTAGAAGTGTTGTTACGCTTAGCTGGCAATTTACATATACTTATTAATATACAAATTTTTAACTTCAAAAGCAATATCATGCGTCATATTTCATGTTGAAAAATACAATTGACACGAGGATATTGCATAAAAGTTCATTGTCCTCTTTGTTATATTAAGGGGTTTCATACGATTTTATCTCATAATTGTGAGGAAAGTAATTATAATTGCATCAAAACATTAATATATAAAAAAACATGTTAAATATAACTTGCACTACGAGGATTTTGTACATATTCGGGTTCTTTTAAATATTTAAGGGTAAATAGTATTTCTATTGAACTTAACGTAGTTGTTTAAAAATACTTTTATTACAAAACTAAAAATACTTTAGTTACATAAAGTACTACTTACGTAAAGGTACTTTTATTATCTATTTAGAACTTAACATATTTATATTCCATAACGTAATTATATCGCCTAATATACCTTTCATAGGGGTTGAAATATGGTACACATTTTAAAATCATGACATCAAGAATCATCGGTATATCTTTCCTACCTTTCTCGCAGGCTTATAAAAAGCCTAATTTTTCATAAATTTAGATTGAGTAGTTTCAGAAATACTGGGGGAGGTACATATTTATTCAGTATATCTCTGAAAATACAACTCTGTACTATCGTCCTATTCTATATTAATTTGCTTCAACGATAAAAGAATTGAGACTGAAAAGGCTACCAAGTTCTATTCTAGTATTGGTTAAAATGCTGGCTCTATGGTAACTTGTGATCGTTTTATTCTAAGTCAGCATTTCATAGATGGTTAGTTCTGAGGGACATATTTTATATTTATGTATGACATATGAGGGACATATTTTATATTTATGTATGACATATGAGGGACATATTTTATATTTATGTATGACATATGAGGGACATATTTTATATTTATGTATGACATATGAGGGACATATTTTTTGGTCCGGCAGATATTGTCCTGCCCTTTGAAATATAGCGTCATCTATTGGGCCCAGATTTTGTGATTTTCTTTTTTGGCAATAAACTGGCATATATTATAGATATGATTTATTCTGGTCCATAAATAAAAAAAATTGTTAATAACTTGACTACAGCGCGCCCTATCGAATCCTATCATAGATATGAACCATCGTCTTGACAAAAAAAAAAGAATGTATATATATACATATATATATATATATATATATATATATATATATATATATATATATATATATATATATATATATACATATATTGTGTGAATATTACCTCAATCGTTCAAGTTACACGATCACTAACAGACGCACCAACGGTATATATAAGACGACGCGCATGTAAATATAAAGTGAGCTTCCATTTATTTTAATTAAAAATTAAAGATACTTGCCAATATTTAATTTTACTTAGTAAGTTTTCAGTTTCCGTAAATATTTCAATATTTAATACGTGTAAGTAAAACTCTTAATACACTCGCTCAGGTGGGAGTATCCTGTAGGTTGTGATAGATGAGCTAGTCAGTGAGTCTCTAAAGTAAGATATTTCTAAGTCCCACCTCTTAAATTTCTCAATTTTTTACAGAACAATTGTATTCTAAACATTAGAAACTAAACAGAGAAAAATGATGTGGACCTGGGAAAAAGGGCTATAAATGGAATGTGTAAACAAATATTTCTTATTTTTTATTGCACAAAACACGTTAGCCTACGCCAACTTACCTGATATGTTACTATATATCAGCTAATGCTAGATATAGTGGTGAGCGAAGTTCCAGTTATTCTATTATTACATTGATTTTCTAATCCAAAAACTCAGCGATAAATTTTAGAATTGCCAGTTTCGTCTAGACCTTAAAATCAAATTGATAAAATTTTACAATAACCAGTTTAAAACAAATAACCAGATTAGGAAATGCCAAGACTTGTTGCCGGCTTGTGGTTAAACGCCTTAATGACTGCAATTCATTGTAATGTTACTTTATAGCGACAATTACTAGCCGGTGCCCTTTTGCGGTTATCGACACTTCAAGCAGTTTCGATAAGTGTTCAAGCAGTTTCGATAAGACGTTATGTACATTAGCTGCGGTCTCGCTAATGGCAACGAATAAGAAATACAAAAACTTTTATATTTAGAAAAAATTAACAGATTTCTGCTTTAGATGAAGGCGATCGAGAAAGATAAAAAAATATTTATTCAAAATCTCGTTGAATTGTGACAATTTATTTTACATGAGGTTAATTTCGAAATATCTAAAGATTAAAGTTTATAAGTTTGTATAAATTTCTATCTCCAACAAATTACATTAAAAAGAAACACCAAAGTCTAGCAGACTTTGACATACAATATAAAATATTTAATTACCCAAATACGATTTCAACAATTTGGTATCCATTTTCGGATTTTGATATTTTATACATGATTAGACATTAAAAGAAACAAAATTAGGCGTAAAATTTATTGGAAAACCTCTTTCTTTTATGGAAATTGTTTCAAAAGTGCAAAAGAATTTGAATGAAACAAATATATATATATTCCTTTGAATTTCTTTATGTGTGTCTATCGCGCCTATGATGATATCTGTAGGTAATTTCTAACAATCGCTTAATATAAATCTTGAATTTAAAAATTGTGGGTTAGAATGGAACTGTGCGTTTTCTACCTCAGTATCCAACCAGACTGCACTACAAAGTAAGTAATTTCCATTGAGCAATAAACTTCAGTCGCAAATCTGACCTCGCGGCATTCTTCGTAAACATTGCCCTCAGCGAAACGGCGAGCACATTACGGACAAATACCAGGAAACTAGATAACAAAAATTAATGAGCACCAAGTTTGCCGCCTTCAAACTAGCCTGACCTAAAACTCACCACACCAGTTCTCCTAAACGTCCCCCACTAAAACGGGCAGGCGCCGTGCCATTGGCGCACTGCTCAGTGCCGCCGCTCCTACGTTCGCCACATTCTTACACGAACCGACGCAAATGTTACTCGAGCACCACACAAAGTATTCGGAGTCTTTGTGCCTTATTATTCCTAATGCCTCATGTTCTCTCATATTTCTCGTATCATTAGGAGCGGCTGCGTTTGATGCCGACGTGCTTATGTCCAGTTTTGACAGTTTTATCTGCTCGTTGGCGACATACTGCGGCTACTGTTTACGCCCGATAAAGATTTCGCGGAATAGTCTCATGTATCCTTAAAAAAAGCACTTTAATGTTTTTTCTACAAAGACCTTGAGATTTTGCTGGACCAATTCTGTCATGTTAGTTATGTAATTTCGGTTTTATTACGGCGACTGATAGTTATGTATCTCCAGTAGAATGATTGGAATTTCGATAATAATAAAAAGTTACTTTGTCCGCGACCTTATTTGCTTAGTCTATTATTATACGAGCCGTTTTTGGTAGCATTGAGTGATATACATCCATTGATGTATATATCGGAGACAGTTGAAGGTGAGTTTAAAATAGTTTTAAGGAACTTTAATATTGATTAACATTGTTATAACATTTCTTCAATTAATAACAAAAAATAGAATATTACAAAAAATATATTTTTTCGATTCAATAATATTTTTTTCTTGATTTCTCGTCTTCTTCACTTTGTTGGGTACAGAAATATAGATACCGCTGATTCAAAGTTATATAATACTTATTATTAATTTTTTTTATTTCGATGATAAACGCATTCAGCATACATAAAAGTAAACAGGTAGATAAAAATATCAAAAACGATCCATTTTTTCCTTTTTATTCCATTTATATTTATCTTAACTATTTTGTATTTCAAAAGTATTTTTAATGGTATCTTTTCAATATTTGTTGTTTCATTAAACGTTTGTATCGCTGAAATATTTTTATATATGTAATATGCAATAAACTAAGAAAACACTTAAGGATTACTGAAAATTACAATGGTATACTTAAATAAGAAATAATCATTAACTATAAAAATTAACTCTGGTCTCAAACATTTAATTAACCACATTAATGTTAATAAAGGTATTGTGTGATGTGTCAATAATTTTAATGATTCTTTGGCAAACGATGAATAATAGCGTCTAATAATACCTAATATTGCCCGAGTATCGTCTCACCTTTGAACTCTTGTCGTAATTAAGATAGTAACAATACAACATTTACATTTCAAAGCATTATATTTTTATCCAATGACTAAATGTCTCAATATGAATGCCGCCGACACGAATAAATAAATTCGTTATCGGTGTTCGATTCCTGAACCGATGAACGTCAGATCGCGTTTATGCCAACTGTCAATAAATAATACCGGCGACAGTCCGCAATAAAAGAAAGCTTTGTAAGCAAATTAAAAAGTACCAAATTGCTTAAAAAAATGAAGAATGGAAATTAAATTCTTATAGGATTCGCGATAAAGTACTCCATGAAATATTGATATTTACAGAATAATGCCGCAATAATTGCTCAACCGACGGTACATTTTTGCATTTAACCCTTGGTTTGGGCCAATGTGGTGCTTAAATACGACAATACGAATGCCGCCTCTCGTTGGACTCGATGGAAAAGACCAACTGGTTCGATCGTTGATTATTATTTCGTTTCACTACCCACTATTAAAAAAGGCTCATAGTACTTTATTTTTAATTGTGAAAAAATGTTAAATAATTATTAAGCCTCGGTATTAATTAGATCCTGCTAATTAACTGCAAGAAATAAAAAAAACAAGTTTTAATGCTCGTTTGAACAGTGATTAATAAATTATTTATAATTGTCCTATACATTGTCTACTCCATGAAACCTCTTTATATTATCTACTTTTAATAATTGAAATTTGGTCTATGGTATAATAGTAAAGAAACGTTCTAAAGAAGAATATGTATGGTATGATATAATAGCAAAGGAATGCACTGAAGAAGAATATGTATGGTATGATATAATAGCAAAGGAATGCACTGAAGAAGAATATGTATGGTATGATATAATAGCAAAGGAATGCTCTAAAGAAGAATATGTATGGTATGATATAATAGCAAAGGAATGCTCTAAAGAAGAATATGTATGATATAATAGCAAAGGAATGCTCTAAAGAAGAATATGTTTGGTATGATATAATAGCAAAGGAATGCTCAAAATTACTCAACATGCGATCGAAATTATGATATTAGCACATTAAAACAACATTCAAAACTTAGGAAAAATTAAGCGCTGGGAAATTAAATTTGCCATGATCAATTTTAGGACAACATAGGAAAATGAAACTATAAACCCTTCATTCATAGTTTCATTCTCCTATGTTTAAAATATTCCAAGAGATAATTGGGTATACCTTCGACCAAATTAAAAACCTTAATCGAACGAGGATTCAGAGATTTATTTATTTTTTTATATTGGCACACAAACAGTTTTGTCACAATTTTAAAAATATTATTCGAGAAACATAATTGTATAAATGTATAATTTTCTTGTGACAACACCAAAATTAGTGAGCACAGCATGATTAATTTGGTGTTACCGTTACCATATAATGTTATTACAAATAAGAAACATTTCAATTAATTTCAATAAATTCAATAAATGAACAATAATGGAGTTGATCAATTAAATGCATATTAAAATATTTTAAATTAATTATAGTGAATTAAATAACAATTAATAAGGGATTAATTAATAAAACATAGAGTCAAATAGACAAACCAATTTAAGTTAATAAAAAAAGTTGAATTAATTTAAATATAAGCATAACACTACACTAAATATCACTTTTTAACAAGCAGAAGTTACCTATCTCCGTCAATCTCAATAAGTTTATTTTTAAATGATGAAGCTGAGGACCCAAAGAAATCTACAGTTGAAGGAAGATTATTCAGGGTACGGCTTATTCTATTTACGGGTGCAAAAATCCTAAATTTGTGAGACACCTTGTTACAAATAAAAGACGATATATATGCGGTCTACTGTTATTACGTGGCATATTAAATTGAAAGTGCTGGAGAAGTGGACTGCTGTCAATTGTAACGTGAATAAGCTTATGGAGGAATATGCAGTCAGTGCGTTTTCGTCTTTGAGCTAAAGTGTTTAATTTAAAATATGAAAGACGCTCTTCGTACGTGAGTAATATTTTGTTCAACCCAGCTTTGAAGGTGAGGTGATACAAAAATATCTTTTGAACCCTTTCGATGCGAGATATCCAACAAAAATGGAGCTGGTATCATATTTGAGGATTTATAGGTTCAAACTATAGATCAAACGAAAGTCTACAATGTTATAATTTCAAGAGTAACTATTACGATCGATATGGTTATATTTATAGTATGGCATATGCAAAAGTGTAGAATTTAAATTTTAATACATTTATTATTAAGTATGTGCATTATATTATATCTGAAAAACTTGGTCGAGTTATAAAAGGCAAATGCCCCAGAATTTCTTTCCATTTGTCTTAGTACTTTGAAAGATAGTTCGGGTCCAGAATAATTTTTTTTTAATTATATATTTTAATACATTGTGTGAGACTATATAATTAATTCGGTTTTTCTTTCTTTTCAATCTAATGATAAGTTCTGCATTGTGCCTTGTGCTTTTTGCATTTTACTCATTCAGTAGCTACTTCTAGACAATGTTAATACCTAGCTATCATTATTAAATAATAAAACTAACAAATCTAGCAGAACAAGTGGAACCAGTTGTACCTCTCCCTCCCAGAACACAATTAATTTTGCCGCGTCTAGTAACGACAACAACTTCGTTTTTCTTTATTTAAAAAAAATCACATAACCGACTTACAATTTAAAAACTCATTAAAACTCGGGTTAAACGATCGATCGACCTATGCGATCGTTCGGAAGCACGCCCAGTTTGGACCATAAATTATATTCCAGGCTCTCTAATTATTAATTTCACAGCAAGCTTTGTAACAACATAATACATACGATACGACAGGCTACATCCGCACCCGTTCGGCAACGTACGCGCACAGAGCCACAACTGGCTTCTGTTATTGTAATGACAGTGTTTGGCAGCGCACCAGCGCACTCACCGAGGGAGTTTTTGCCCACTGCGTTTATAATTTAACTATGCTGCCGGATTGAGGTTTTTTTCTAGATAGCCTCACGTAAGCCTAAACTAACACCAGAATACTGTGTAACAATCTAAATATGTTAATTTTCTATTTGAAATGGTTTGACTTCTGTGTTTAATTCAGTTGACTTCTGTATTATTCCTTACGAATTTTACAGAGTAGGATATTAATTATTTTCTGATTAATATAATATTAATCAGAAAATAACTATGCTGATGGATTTAGTTTGACTCTTTTTAGATAAGCATAGGGGCTCACCTAAAACTAAACTAATAGCAGAATATTGTGTATACAATTTTTACGCAATAGAATATTATTTATTTTTTTATTATACATTAATGTGACGAAACAATATAAAATGAAGAAAAACAATTTTCTCCAATCTCAATTTTGTCTGACTGATGGAAAAAAACTATCTTATTTCTAGTGAGTTTGTATGTTTGTTGGTTTAGCTCTCAAGCTTCAACTACGTCAGTCAAATTGTATTCGCATGTAACCTATACCCTGTAAAAATACCAAAATACAAGTTTTTTGGTAATGAAAGAATACCCCATTAGAGACAACAGCAGGAACAAACGTAAGTATGAATGTATATTTGCGTACATAAATATATACGTATATTAACTTCGGAATCATAGCTAGATTTAATATAATATTTGAAGTTTCAATCATGTACACGGAGAGAACAATTATAAGATCTATAAATGTCGTTATTAAAAGACAATAATATTGCAGTAGGGATTGAAAGACTTTGTGATGGAAGATATACATTTTATGCCAAAGACAGAAAGCATATTTCGTACAGCTTGACATTTTGGTAAAGGGTGCCTATTCAAATTTAATTATCTTTACCCATATTTGCAATAGGTAGATCATTAATCGTACTATAGGGTAAATTGCAATGCCTTTCCTTCAACATCATACAACATCTATTATTATCGCTGTTTGAGGCCAGGGCCTTTCACTCACTAACTTTAAATTGTAGATAGATCATTAAATATACTTAGATTTTATTAAGTATTTTAGTTCAACATCATTCTAATATATACTTTTTCTTTATTATCATACGACATTAATTATTATCGCTATTTGAGGCCAGGGCCTTTCACTCACTAACTTTAAATTGTAGGTAGATCATTAAATATACTTAGATTTTATTAAATATCTTACTTCAATATCATTCTAATATATAATTTTTCTTTAACATCATACAAGATAAATTATTATCGCTAGTTGAGGCCAGGGTATTACACTTACTAACTTTAAATTGTAGATAGATTTTTATATATAGTTAGGTTTCATTTAGTATTTTACTTCAAGATCATTCTACTAAATATTTTTTCTTCAACATCGTACAAAATCAATTATTATTGCTATTTGAGGCCAGAACATTTCACTAACTAACTTTAAATTGTAAATAGATCATTAAATATACATAGATTTTATTAAGTATTTTATATATATATATTAAGACTGAAGTTGGAAAAGTGCATTTCAATAACGGAAAAGTGCATTCAATAGAAGAACGTTGAATCCTCCGTACATGCCTGGCTGCCTTTATGACTCCTGGAGAGTTAATTAATCCTTGCATCAGATAAAACCAGTGGTTAATATGGATATAATCAGCTATCCATTATCGCCTGTTCTTGTTTGACCAAATGAAAGCAATCCTATATGTTTCAAACAATATCGTAATTGTATTTTCATAAATTTATTTAGAAACAAAACATAAATTTGGCTTGATGCTTTTAGCCTTGTTAACTGATTAAAAAATAAATCTTTCGTGACATCATTTCAAATATTAGAACAGATTATTTAATAGACAACGTCAATATATAGTTAATCTACTGGGATACGGCAGCGATAATTAAAACAAATATGATTGAATCACTTCATATTCTTGTTCAGAATCGATACTGAACTCGTTTAGTATAATGAAAATAAAAACTAAACTCGTCTCTCCTGTCATAATATGAGTACGTAAATCATAGCTGCAATTAATTTTTATAACTTAATCAATTTTGAAATAAATTGAAAAGAGTTGGCGAACGCTGGCGAACGCGATCAACTATTTATGTTAAGTTGATAAAATATAAGTTTAATTGAAACATAAATCGATTGAAAAAGTTACGCTGCAATTAGATTAAATAATGATGTCGAATAACTGACAAGTCACTGATTTGATACCGACAAATAATCGTAATTAAACGGAGAGTCTGTTACGAGTGTCGTCTTGACGGGTGCCAGGTTCAATGTTGTTCGCTGGACCGGATGTTGTAATTTTTACAGATAGATCTCTGTGGTTGCTGTCGCTGATAGTTTCTCACTAATTAACGAATACCATTTGGCGCAGGGCCGTTCTTAAGTGTCTTATTAGTGAAGTATTTCTGATTGGCGATCAGGATGAGTGTCACCAACTGGTTACTCGTTTTCCCGTATACAATATTAGTCACACTCAATCCAGTACATATAAAACTTTTAAATTCAAGGAATCGATATAATAATAGAAATAAGGTCGTTAATTTTTTAATCAATGTCTATTAAAACATAGGTCTAACAAAAGAATATAAAAAAAATCACACTCAAAGGATACTGGCAAACGTCCATATAGAGTTGACACAGGTGTTAAAAAACTAAAATGGTACTCTAAAAATATAAAATGCCAATAAAAGTAAAAACATTTCGGATCCAAAATTTTTAAAAACAAAAAAAACATATCTTTATTTTTCTCATAAGAGAAGCGTGATTAAAAAACTCCATTAATTTATATAATTCGATATTTTTTACTAAATCGAAGTTTAAATATAGGCTGGTAAATAATTAACAATACTTGAAAATTTCCCTTCATCTGACATCGTTTTAATAAATTACTGATAGAATTTTACGATGCTGAAAACCTCGGACATTCAATTTAATTTTACGTTACCAATAACATTGAATTTATAGCCTCAGTCACTTTTATTGCGATCCTCGACCATCATTAAGTCATAACGAAATATAAAAGCCTCATAGGTTTAATTCAATTAATTAAGAACGTAAGCAATGACTATTTTATCTATCGCCATAGCCCTGAATAACCTATAAATACTTGGCAATGTACTTAAAACGATTGACAGTCGACATACAAAACCTGAAACAAGGCAAATTAAATTTAAATATTGCTTTCTACACAATACTCATACCCGAAACTCGGGTCCTTCCTTTATTGATATCAATAATAAAAAGAGATCAAAAACAAAAGTAAGGCAAAACGAAACACAAGTTAGTGAGCGTGCAAATTCAAATTACAAAGTGGGAACCATTTGTCTCAGTCGCAAGCGACTCTCTTGGTGATTAGTTCATGTCATGATAAAGGTTCCACCTTCGTTGAGGAGGTTTGACTCTTCACGACCCGTACGTACTTGATGGAGAATGTCTTTAAATAGGTCGAATACCTTTGCAAGTTACCTTTTTCAATCTTATTGTTTGAGAAGACAAGTCTGTGCGAGACCTCAATGAAGTTATATTAGTTATAATATTTATGTTTATTAAATAAAATCTGCATTAAGCCTTCTCTCTGTTATTTAACACTTAAAAAGTTTGTGAACTCTAAATATAAATTTTTTGACATAGATATACAATAGCAAATTATAAACTGAATTAACATTTAATCATTCTTAAATCATAAAGGAAATATACAATTTTTCCTCAAAATGGAATTACAGGTTAACTAAAAATTTAACAAAATTAACCAACTACTACTGTACTTGGTTAACTTATTATATTCAAACCAGTGTAAATTGGTCCCATCCTATAAAAGGATACGCATAATCAAAAAATTTGAACCATAAATTCAAAATATATCCAAGTCTAACCGTAACGGAGCACATATCATAGCAGCATACCATCAAGTATTTTAACTTCAAGTTTGATAACCCTTACCCACTAAGCCGGTTGCCATTGTTTCTTAATAAAATAATCCTAAACAACTTTTAAGCCATATAAAAACAGGCCGCAAAGCTTGTAGTCTCAAAGATCATTATCGCTCATCAAGAAAAAGGTACTCGAGCCTTTTCGGTGCTCACGCCGTACACCCTTTTGGGTATGTTTTTTTTTTGTTTGTTGTTCGTCTATTATTTAAGATATGTGATTCTGTTTTTTGTGTCTTAAAAGTATCGGTCGCCTAAGCACGCATCCCTACTCGTGCTTGATAAGAAATTTAATAGTCAATTTATGACGATACAGGTGGGGCCAGCTATAATGGTATGTTTATCATTTTTTTTTCTACATCTCAACCTCTAATTTATGAAGTTTGTGGCCGTTGGAAAGTTTTTAATCTTTCCAGTTTCATTCGGGTGTCGATTTGTGTTGCTTGTTTTGAGATTTCACAGTAATTGGTCGAATGTAGCGGTTGGGTTTGGTGCGTTCGGTTACTGGAAAAATATTGTAGGTCCAATTACGGCGGATTGGTGGTAATAATATGTGTTATTAGATTTCTTCACCAATTTGAGGTACTGTTGATTATTTTAGTCTACATCTATCTTATTACCGAACTTATTATTGCTGTTTCAGTCATTTTGACAAATGCTGATTGCGATGAAAAGAAAATTCGTTACCGAAATTCGTAATCGAATATTAAAATATCGCCTGTTATGTGAAAATAATGATGCTTTTTAATCGAGAGACGAGAAGAAGTTATATAAAATGTTAAATAAAAAGAAAAGTTATAACTATATACAATCAATTGAAACCAGATAACTCGAAAGTTGGATCCGATTAATGCAGTATTAATATTAGACATGTTATTAAAATGATATTTTTATTCCGATCGAGTATCGTACTATTTCAAATAAATTTATTTGCCTTTTTAACGCTTATATTTCTCAAATAGACCGATAAAAATAGGTCTAGTATTACCTAAATGGAATATAATTTTTAAAAATGCTGGTGTTGTTCAAAATATGAAAAAGCAAAACAATTGATTAAAAATTGGAAAGAGCCAAAAATAAAATAAAATTGATAACCCTAATACGAACAAAAGCCATTTTCATATACGTATATTTTTATGTTTTTAATATATCAAGAATTGTTAATAAAAAATAAAAATAACGAAAACGATTAAATAAAAAATCGATACAGCTTGCTTTTTAAGCTTAGCTTTAGCTATTGCCTAAATTAATTAAAAAAAAACATTGTGCGAGTCAGCTCCGATGCGCCACTGGAGTTTACTCTTTAATTACGATTGTCTTGGAATGTATAAAATAGGTAACACTATATATAAATATAAATAGTTTATACGAAACGCATTCCCTTGACTGTTTTTTCGTTGACTTACATTGCAAAACTGGTTTCCATAAAAAAAATTTTAACGGGGTAATATTCAACCTATGTCCGTCTTGAAAGTCCTTTCTGAATATAGTAGTAGTTTCAGAGATAGCATCCTACATCCAAACTTACAAAGTGTTACACTTTTTTTAACACTCTGAATTTCTGATTTTACTCCTCATAAAACTTCATACCGAGCGCTATATGTGAAAATTCTATAATAAACGATTCTTAAGGAGTAAACTCCAATAAACAATTTCCTAAATTAACAAAAAATTAATTCAAAAATAAATTTAATTTAAAAATAATTAAACTGTCACTTCAAAATTCATTTTTAAGAGAAACATACCAGTTGTTATCAAAATGGATGTCTTTTTCGGTCTAATCGAATTTTATGTGGGTTTTTTGACGACGCTATCGGACGCATGAGTTTCATGGATTAGTTTTTTACATCTGTGTTTAAAGAATACAACGAGACGCAATCCGAACTTTGTTTTATCTTGCTAGTTCAAAGAATCTCTAAATAACCAGTTTTTTTCATAAAACATAGAAGATTTCTCATTTGTTTAATTGACGATTTAAATAAAACTTTTAATGTGCTTTTTTTCATAGTGTTTTTTTCATACTGGTTGTGTTGGAAATATTTTTAATTTCATAAGCATTTTATATTACTAACTCTTAAAAAAAGGATATTAAATAAAATATTATTCTAGTAGTTTACAATTTCAATGGTGTAAACAACTTTTTCCATGGAAAAAGAAAAACAAGTAAATGGATTGTTACATAAAATAGTTAAACCATTACCTCTATGGTTTTATGTATTACATCGATATTAATAAAAATACTCGACTACGGAAAGGAAATAGATAATCACTTCCTAGTAACAGCAACAATTTCCATCTATAGTTTTTTGCTTGTTTGATTGTAAATTTTATCGTAAATAATTTTCCTCATTCGCCAGGAATGACGTGGCGCGTTGAGGAAATAGTGACTGGCTGTGAATAACTCACATATAACTCAGCGGCCGTGGATTGAAGAGGTCGTCGAGTGATACACGGCAAATTTCTAGTTGTCGCAAACATATTTTGTGGGCAAGACGTCGTAAGAGCGCCTCGTGAAATGATAACTCGCGATACGATCATTATTTCTATCTCATTTGTATGGTTGGAATTTAAACTCGTGTACTGATTTGATATACACCTCATCGTTGAACACGGTATGCCATTCATATGTTGCATTCCACTGCCGCGTTGTTCGGAAGCATTAATGTTAATTTATTGTTAATAAGTGTAAACGTACAGCGGCAGATATTATCATGACTCGAGAGACGGTTATCTGATGCGTAGTTGGAGTGATCATTAACGGCGTGGAATTGGTATAATATTGTGTTAAACTTTGTTCATTTATCGTAGCTGCTTTTATATTAAGTTGAAGTAGCAATATACAGAGTAAAAAAGAGCAATACAAATTTGGAAACCTTACATTCGGAAAATTCAGTCGCATTAATCAATATTCGTTGTTCAAGTAGGCCCTAAGAGCTGCGAGTTGGATTTTTCCTAAGTATTTTCTATTTTCAATTAAAAAAGTACAGAACCTGCTGTTGTTAACTGACACATGCCAATATTGTTAAATATAGTTATAAGATGCTAATCATTCAAGAATTTTAAAGCATTTTTATTCTGTCGTCTTAAAAATAACCAAATTATTGATTTAAGAAAATGTTTCATTTTATATATCCTATGTATTACGGGTTGCAATTAAAAAGAGTATATGCACGATGTATAGAAAAAAAAGAGTATATGCACGATGTTCGGGAATAAATGTCGGACAAAGAAAGACGTTATTCCTTGACTGAAAAAAAGAGTTGATTTCCGTCAAAATAAAATTTAAAAGATGACTATTTTTCAGAAAATTCAAAATAATATTCATATTATTTGTAATTTTGTTCATACACACGATACTTGCGCACGTGAATCAGCACCGCTCGGGTGAATGTAATGGTTGTGTACGGCTAGCTAGAGTTTGTGTGCGTACGTTAGCGGTATTAGGTGGGTTAAAAAGAGTTATGTGTAATATTTTTTTTGGCTTTAGTTAGAAAAAGGACTTGTTTTATGTTTTATTTCAACGACTATTTATTCCTTTATACCCAACGAATAGCTTCTTTCTTTGTCCGAGGTTTATTCCCGGACACCGTGCATATATTCTTTTTTGATTCTAAATACAGTTTCGTTGCTGTTGTAACTAAATAAATTGTAACTCGTTATACATAGGATATATAAAATTAAACATTTCCTTAAATCAATAATTTGTAACACAGGACTGCTATTTTACGGGGACAATGGGCAAATTTTCTAATTGCGAATAATTACACAAGTTTTTCCTTACTTTGAACGTTGTTACATTTTTCTTTCCTGACTTCTCGGTGGATCCATTATACTGATAACATTTCCAAGTAGTTAATTATCACGTTTTATGACTAACTTCAATGACGAATAAGTAATTCGGAGCATATATAATTGGGGACGCGGAACAAATATGAAGTTTTCCTTCCTTCTTTTAAAAATAACACAAACAATTAACAAATGACTTAGCCATATCATAAACAAATGACTTAGCCATATCATAAACAAATGACTTAGCCATATCATAAACAAATGACTTAGCCATATCATAAACAAATGACTTAGCCATATCATAAACAAATGATTTAGCCATATCATAAACAAATGACTTAGCCATATCATAAACAAATGACTTAGCCATATCATAGACACACATGTGCGAGAAGCAAATTCCTTCGTATTTTTTTGATTCTAAAAACTTTCTACGCGGAAATAAAAGAAGAAACAGGAACTGAAAGAACAAAAACAAAAAGAAGTAAACAAGTTTTTCTTCTTAAATGGATAAATAAAAGTTAATTTTTTTAGTTAGATTCATTAAGATAGTAGATGTGCTTGACGTATTTTTTTAGTTTTCTCGCTTTTATGTTACATTATAATAGAATAATCGTCATTAAAAATAATGTTTCTTGTAAAGCAGTTTATCAATTCACGTCTCAAAGATACACACATATAATATTTATGTCACGAAGTCCGCGACAGCGTGACTAGACTACGCCGCGCCACAATGCCCGCAGGAAACAGTCATTGCCTCGTCCGATCTGTTCTAGGAAGGCTGCTGGCTGTTACTGCACTCTGGACCGATTATTAGTTCTGCTTCGCAATTTGCTGCGTTTCTCGAAAAACAATTATCCCACATTCACACGACGGGCACGCCGCTGAGAGCGACTCTCGGCATCTTCGCTTCTTTGAATTTTATTTCATTTATTTAATACGACGTTCGTGTCTCGGCCTCCCGTAAATAATTTACTTTATTGGTCGGCTGCCTGATTTTACAAACTGTGGGCGCTCGGTTTAACCGTCGGATATAAATGTAATAATGGAGAAGTTTGAAATGACAATTGTTTTCGAAAAGGTAATAGTAATGTCGATGTCCGTATTTATAGAATGATTTAAAATAATGTCGCATAACAGTGAGAACCAATATGTTTTATAAAACCATTTTACAATGAGATAGTTTTTTAGACAAATCGCTGGAGGCGTTTTTTAAATAAAATTAAAAGTGTGGCGAAACTACAACTTTTCCTGTAATGTTGATTTTATAATTTTTAAGAGCGATTTTTACCAAAACTAAAAAGTAGATAATTTCAAAATAAGCTAGATATTTATGGTTAGAATAATATATAAAAAATTCAGCGAATTTCGTCGACAACGCGTTTTATACGACAACTATCTTAACCCTTGAAAATATTCACTTATATAAATTTAAGCTTTTTTATAGTAACCTTAATGTTTCTTCTGGAAAATTCGTGCTGAAAATTCCTTCTGAAAAAATAAGACAAAAAACCGTCTTAAAAAAAGAAATGAAATGTATTTTTTCATACAGATTATTCGTGTTCTATTTTTAATTGTAAAACATTGCATCATACGTGAATCAAATAATCTACGTTGTAAAAGACGTTGCTTGATTTGACAAATTATTATAATATTTTTAAAGTTGTACTTCTTTAGGCGCGTTATGAAAAAATGATGGAGTAAAATTTTATATGCGCGCGCACGATGCAACAAAAATCGACAGAATGAAGTTGCTCAGTAAACATATAAGTATTTAAATGCGTGTAGTGACTGATAACATTCATTATAGTTATTGAGGTATTGTGAGTTACACGTGTTTTATATTCATACAGATCTAAGTTATAACTGTGCCTTTGTTTTATATTTTTTAATAATTGAAACTTAATAGTAGTTCATCTAACAAAAAATTATTTATTGTGAATATTCGCGATAAAAATAGTGCCTATAAGCTTTTTAAAATATATTTTAAGTGTATTTCTCTAAGTGAGGTTAAGTTTCGGTATGCATTTATTTGCATTATAAATTATGACTTTATAATTTATTAAATACTTAAAATTAAAAAATTGCATATATTTTCGGCATATTCATTTATTTTTACAGCTAATTACACTTTATTTAGATTGTTATAGTAAATTTAAGAATCCATTATATATTCGTATTTATATTAAATTGAATGTTGAGTATTCATTTAAATTTTTAAAATAATGAAATTAAATTTAATTAAATAAATTTGAAAAATAATAATATTAATAATATAATTATAATTATTATTTTTATTTGTAATAATACAATTATTATTATTTACTACTTTGTATGAGAAAATAAATTTTAATTTTTAAAATTTTATTATTTTATTGAATTTAAATTTTACCATCCGTATTTATAATCACGCTCTAGCCCTTTTATCATTCTATTTCCATAAATAAAGTCATTCTTCTATTATGCCAAATAAATATAACTTCTAACGCGCGTACATATGCATACGCACAAATTTTCTATTTAACCAACACGTTTTTTATATTTGTTTTTTTATTCAACGTATTTTCCGAGCTATGTCTAAAAAAGTTAGTATTTTCTTCATTAAATAAAAATAAACGGTTTTTTTTAAATTTGAAGCTCTAGCTTTGTGTTTCAAATTCTTCAATAGTAATTGAAATATTTTACTCACATATATCTAAACAGTTTGATATAACTGAGAGTAGAGAGATACTCATCAAATATATACGTTGACTTATATATATATATATATATATATACATATATATATATATATATACATACATACATATATATATATATATATATATATATATATATATATATATATATATATATATATACATATATACACACACACCAGGTACATTTCCTTATTGCCTGTTCCGTAATTTACGTCCGAATATAATTACTAAATTAGCGGTGTCTTTTTATTACTACGATGTCGTTACTGTCAAATTACACTTCATTAAATTGGGTTCCATTTATTATAATTTACGCTAAGAATCACGCTTCTTTTGGGCCATTTTATTACGTTTATCTTGTAATTATTTTATGATTCGTAATTTATGGAGTTACTCCAGAAGCATAATAACTGCTAAATTTAGGTTGTTTTTTTAACAAAGTTTTTCTTTAGACACTGGAGTTATTTTTTAATGTGTCTTTTTAAAGTTTTGTAAAAAAAATTGTGCCATTTTTAGGACTCAATTTGTAAAATTAAATATATGGATATATTTTTTCTATTTTTTTAAATTTAAATATACTCCTGTGGCTACAAATTAATGGAAGCCTGTGATTAATTGTATACGTGTCTATTGAATTATATGATCGTATATGCACAATATTATATTGAATTATATGATCGTATATGAACAATATTATATTGAATTATATGATCGAGGTGAACAAGTCAAATGTTTAAATTACAAAATGTGTTACTAAGAAGTACGAAAATGTGTTACTAAGCTTACACAACGTATGCAATTTATTAAAACTATATATTTAAAAAGAACATATTTTTTGCACTTGTTTATAATCTTCAATTAATCAGATATGAACAACCTTTCGTCGCAATGTGTTATTCTACATGTTTATTGTTCTCATAAGGTATGAGGGTTATTTTAAGTCACTTGTGATTGAATGATAATATATAAATAAAATGAAGTTTGAAAAAAATTAAATAAAGACAAAATAAAAAAAGATTACAAATGAAATTCAATTCGATTTCTGAATTATATGAATGATTCTCGAAAGGGTTTACATTGATCTATAATTTTTAGAAAACAGAGAATGATAGTAAATCGGTCATATCTTGATGCTTATCTCCATGGTCATCACTAAGATGATTTGAAGAATAATAGTTAATTTGAACTAAACTATTTCAATTATTAATCATCTCATATTATTTATTTCCATCACTTTCCTTAGTCCAATTTGTAAGACATATTTTACACTGCAAAATATACTATTTCATTTTAAACCAAGAAACATTTCCATAAGAATGTTGTATTATAATAAAAGAACTCGGTTAATTAATGAAATATCTTTGCCTTTGCAGATAACAACTAAACAGGCCTATGTCATTACCGAGGAAGCATTCGAGTTGAGTGGAAGAGACCGGATCTGGGGCACGCAACATTAAAACGTCACAAAAACTCACATTTCAACGCACCTCGAGACATTTGGTCCGAACGACGACAGTTGGTAAGTTTAACAGACGTTTCTGTAAATAATACGATATTAAACAGTATTTTATTACGAGCACATGGCATCTCCAGTGGCTAATCCTTTGAATTTTGTAGCAACAATACGCATTTATGGCGACGGGTATTCTACCTGCTCGCGTGCCTTTATTAAAAAAGTCTATAAAAGGTCTTACGGCAGGTTGAGCGTAGAATGATATTTTAAGGGTAAACCTTCATTCAAAAATAAATTATACTTATTAATAATCGTAAAATATGATATAAAGTATGAATTACGTTAGTTAAATAGTAAGATACCATTTGAAAAAAGTAATCGTTTACATATTTTTATCGAATTATAACGTGTGTGGTCCGAGATAAAAAATTTATAAACATATACCTATTTAGTTTTAATTATATTTCCTTATGGTTTTATACATTCGATAACATAACATGATAACTACTATAATTGTATTAATGGTAAATTTGATGGAATACATGTAATCATTAAAATACCATAACGATTTGCTTAAGATATAAAATTAATTACTGTAATCGAAGTAACCGTATTGTTAACATCCCGGTGAACTGGTTTTAAACTAATTTATAATTTAACAATTGTCCAGAATTTCGTTCGTAAGATAAATTTGATAACTTCCGTAAATACCACTCGTTAATTTTATAATGATTGTCTCATTAAACTTTGTTAATGTAAGTGAAAAATTACTGTTATAAATTTATAATCTAACATTTTTGTAGACGTTCAATTTCAATTCCAATTCAATCATTTATTAGTCTAAATTCCAAACCTCTGTATCGAAAAGCAACATTATTTGAGTAATCAACATTCACATTGTAAATTACTATAAAATCTGAGTAAAGCATCTCCCTACGCTACTCTACCGGCCGATGTCTCGCTCTGTTTGCTTCCAATTCAATCATTTATTAGTCTAAATTTCAAATCTCTATTGAAAAGCAACATTATTTACGTAATCAATATTTACATCGTAAATTACTATAAAATTTGAGAAAGCGTCTTCCTACGCTACTCTGCCGGTCGATTTTTCGTTCTATATGATTCCAATTCAATAATTTATTAGTCTAAATTTCAAACCTGTGTATCGAAAAGCAACATTATTTGCGTAATCAACATTCACATCGTAAATTACTATAAAATCTGAGTAAAGCATCTTCCTACGCTACTCTGCCGGCCGATGTCTCGCTCTATATAATGCGGCGGCTCTTTCAATAAACACCGACACCGAATGCGGTTCATAAACCTCCATTATTTGTAAACACGAAGTGGCCACGAGTAATGGACAAAGCGGTCTCTCTGTACTATTATTAAAAGGAGACCCGCTAAGGTAAATGTACTTGTGACCTCAAAATTTTGACACTTCATACAAACATGTTTTGACAGTCGCTCCGGAATAAAGGTATTCTCTTCGACGACGCCCTTTGTCTGAAGATGGATTATTACGACATGAGTCATTTGGGCGGACATAGGTCGTTGTTGGGTATTGTGGGGATTGTTACCGTGCGCACAATGTTACGGAGTTGTTGATGTGTAATTGTTTAGTTTTCTATATTTGGCTTATGTCTCTTTTCAGCGTGGGTCGCAATGGATATTGGCATTCGAAAAGTTGAGTCTTTTTTAAGTGGAGGTATTGCTGAGGTACAATTTTCTGACTGGATGCTGTAATTAATTAACATTATTGGAAAATCGACTTTCATTTAATATAACGAAAAACTGAGGTAGCAACGATTTTCTCGTTTCTCGCTCATGCCTGTCGGGGTTTTTACAAATTTTTGAAAATCGATCATTTTTAACTGCTAAGTTTTTAAATGCATTGAGTATAATTGTAACGGATTAATGTTCCTTATTCTCTCTAACATTACTCTCTATAGCTAATTATTAACTAAAAAAATAATATACTCTTCTGTTCTTTAATATTAAAAACTTTCGAGTAGTCTTTCTCTCGGAAGAGTAGTTTGATTAGAAGGGTCGATCGGTTTGATTGATTAGACCAAGTCTCTGAGTCGAAGAGTAATTACAGTCATAGTAAACAGGAATTATATACAATTATCAATTTTACTAGTTTTTTTTCATTAATTTTTCAGACTCCAAAAATTAGCACTATTTAATGTATCAATAATATGACACATCTAGGAGTTGTTTGGTCTTTCGTGAATTATTATCGTCTTAGCTGCCTAAGTCTTGTTAATTTTTCTAAATTTGGACCTTTATCTTAAAAAAAGAAATGTAATATAAACGATGTAATAATATACGATCTTTATAAACTGAAGTTTTTTGATTCGAAATGCGAATAATAATTAATTTGAATTTCGAATAAAAAAACTTCGAATTTTAATGATCGTATATTATTACGTCGCTCTTCCATTAGTTTCATTATTTTTCCAATCTCTAAAAATTAGTACCATTTAATATATCAATAATCTAATATACCTAGAAATTATTTGGTCTTTGTAAATTATTGTTGTCTTACCTCATCAACGCTTGGCAAATTTTCTAAATTCGGATCTTCATCTTAAAAAAAGAAATGAAATATAAGCGACTTAATAATATACGATCATTAAAAATCGAAGTTTTTTGATTCGAAATTCAAATAATAACTAATTTGGATTTCGAATAAAAAACTTAAATTTTTAATCATCGTATATTATTACGTCGCACTTCAATGGTTTTTTGTGAATTATTAGTGATCGTTGTTAAATTTCTGTTTTATTTTTTTTTAATTTCGCTTAGTTCGAATTGCAAATTAAAACTTAATAACGATATTTTATATTTGATTTAGCTCAAAATTCTAGATTCATATTTTTCATTTCTTTAATATACAAGAGGTCAAAATGCCCAAAAACTGAATTCAACCGCACCACAGCAGGATTACTCTCTCATTCATTTGCGGCATCCAGGATGCCTTCGTATTGTTATTAGTATTTGTTGCGGTCAATAGAATACCCACGTTTTTCATTCAGTCTCCATCGAGGTGATATTTATGATTGTCGACAGGTGATACGTCAATTTTTTGCATCATGTCTGCACTTGTCAGTTATTTGGGCTTTAATTGTGTCAGCAGTTTTTTCGGGTCGATCAGCTTAGATTGTGCTTTGTTTGGAAATTTTTTATCGGAGTTGCAGTTAGGTTATTTTTTTTGTTTGTCATTGTGTAAACCTTAATTTAGTGTTAGCATATCATCATCATTACGTTGTTTTCTTTTTTAGACATCTGATTGAATAAATGAAGTGTAAAGTATGAAATTTACCACTGGGGTTTCGTGTATTGTTCTAAGATGCAAAGTTCTAAATTATAGGTTTATGCTCACAAAATTACGACGTCGAATTAATAATTGATTGAATATAATGTCACAATAATTATTTCGAACAGTTCGATCTGTGATTTCATTATTTAATTGTACTCAATTAACGAATGTTATTCAAGTTTAATTTTAATTCGAAAATCTTTTGTGCTTGTGATATCCACTATTGCTTTTAGCAATTTTTCAAAATTTAACTTTTAATATCAATGAAGTTGTAATTAATTTCTTTAAAACTTCATAAAAATCGGTTTAGTTTAAATTTTCGTTGTCGGTGCTAATAAAACAGTCTCTATGGTTCTTTATGGTTTTACATTGAGATCTCAATATAGATATATCGGGATCTCAATATACATTGAGATCTCAATATAGGTTTTAGAAAACTTCGTTCTTGCCGCCGGTTTTTCTGGAATATAAATAATTAATTTAATTTAATAATTTTTATATATTTCTATATTTATACAGTAAATAATTCTATAATCTAAAGGCTGTATTATAATCATATGCAGATAACGAACGTACCGACTTTTGAAATAAGTGCAAATAATGTTACAGAAAATAAATAAAATCGTTTACGGTTAGACTACTGGTTTTAAGGTAGTAAGGTAATAGAAGTAAACTGTAGTTCATATATTTATACCAATGACAGTATACACTAAACGCTATTGAAAGTGGTTAACTTCAGTTAAGTATCCTTTGAAAGAGAGATAAGGAGTTCTGATAAAGGTATTTATCCTATTCTACCATCACTACCTGTGCCACCTAAGTTTATCAAATTAGGTGCTACTTGTAAATTGTATCTAGACTTTCTGTTGACAAATTTCTGTAATTATTTTTGAGAATATCTGAAAGTTTGGCTACATATTCTGATAACGTATTTATTTATTCAGTTATATAAGAGTATTGCACAATTTGCGGTGTTAATCAATAATGATTAATATGTTATAAATATGCAACAAAATCTTCGAAGAAATAACTAAAATACGGTGTGTTGCGTTTCGGAGAATCTATATATACTAAGTATCCATTAATTTCTTCAATATTGCGTCATTTCCGAAACGTATACTTATTTGTACCTATTTGTAAAATATTGTAATTAGTTTTATCTGAAATAATTGATATACCACGCAAAAAAAATTATATCACGTGACCTTCACGCGTGACGTTAGTACCACGTGAAAGCTAGTAGAAAAGTGTTTATGATATCACGTGACAATAAAAAATACCCATATTTGCATCTGTACTTGAAATTTTGAGAAAATGTTAAGAAAATTTTACAAAATATTGAGATTTTCATATTTCACTAATAAAGTTTTAAAAGCTTTCGAAACACTTTGGCGACAGGAGTTACGATCTACATGAGTTCTACTGGCATAGGACAGAATAATCTTGAATACAAATGTGGATGTCAAAGTTACATTATCACAACGAATCATTGATATCCACGAGCTACAAACTGAAAACCGTACCATAAAAGGTAAAGAATCCTCATCCAATAGTACCATACGAGTGAAAATGATTTTTCCTTCAAATGACTCTAGATTCCTTTCATACTTTTAGGGGTTTTTGAATTATTTCTCATATTATTATAATTACACCTATGTTAATGAGTGTATGAACAATATCTTTGCGTACTTTTTAACATAGCTTGCTGCAAAAAAGCCTCATATAAAAAGGGACAAATTAAAGTAAAAAGTAAAACGCTTTATTTGAAAACAGTGAGCGTTCAATATGCATACATATTTTAACTGTTTCCTACGTAACTCTATGCCAACTAAGTCATGATTGAGTCATTGTAATTTGGGTCAAAATGTTCACGGACGGTCGAGCAGTGTGGAACATAACACAGTAGTCGTCAGGAATGACTCACGGATGATGAACTTGCCTACCAAGTGTCTGTGTATTAATAACTTTTTTTTTATTCGCGGCTAGCATCTACATAATATTTTGCGTAATGTTATTTCTTATTTGCGTTATGTAAATGCAGAACTAAATGGACGATGACGGAGTCACATTGGCCTGTCTTTGTGGTTTTTTTATCCTTATTTTTATTATTGCCTTATTTATGTTAGGTATGTAAACAGCTCGCATCGTTGTAAGGGCAACTGGCAAATGCGCAGAGGACAATTGTTTTGTTTTGCTGTATGGTGTGCTCGTGTCTATTTACGTCTAATATATTTAGACGTTGAATATATTTGGCGTTAATTTTGTAGAAATTAATTTTGTAGTATTATTTCTACTTTCTTTAAGTTCTTTACCACGACCTAGGTTTCGTTGTATTACAACATCTTTAGGTGGGATCTTTGCTAAGATTCATTGCTAACAGCCCACTTGAAGATGTTGTAATACAACGAAACCTAGGTCGTGGTAAAGAGCTTAAAGAAAGTAGAAATAATATTACATCACGTAGTTTCATTTAATTGTGAATATTTAGACGTATTAAAAAATATGTTCTCATTATTATTTAAAAAAAATTGTTGGACTCTTCTCTTGAAATAGTTTTGTGGAAAAACTCAATAGTTTCTAAGATTTGTCTAAAGAAAAAAACAAGGAAGAATGGCAGAAGAAATTGTTTGTTTTCAAGTTCATTTGATTTGTGTTTGGCAAATGTGTCTTGGCTCGTTTCATTATTTATATTTTGTTTTTTACACTGACACCAATTACTGATATTTAAACATTTGGATGCTTCTTCACTCATATTGTATGTTATGCAATTAATATTGTTTGTGCTTTACTATGGCATGTTTAATTAATTTTTCTCGAACTTGGTGTTTAAAACTAAGTACAATAATCATTAATCTTTATATCAATACGTGACTAGAAAACTTTGTATGCCTTTTTAAACATATCGCGCGCACGGAGGAGTTTTAAGATTTGGAATAGTTAAAGTTTATATGGAGAAGGAGTGCAAAAAGTATGTGTTATAAATTCATTAAAGGTTCATTGTTTACATTCAACAATAAAAGATTGATTGTTTACTTTCATACTATCAATGTCAAACATATAATAGTCTGTGGTCAAATAGTGGCACAGAGTAGAGATATCGCCAAAGAATTTTAAAACGTAATATTTACTGAATGACTTATGAGCAATGAATTTTGCGTTATTTCAAATGTTCCTTTTCCAATGGTATATAGAGTATATGTCAAGGCGAAATAGCGTTTATTTTATATTTTGTGTAATTTATATCTGTCTTTTATGTATTAGTGAAATAAGGCTTGCTTAATATATACCTGTTGCGAAAGGAAAAATTTGTCAGCTTGCTTAATATACACATGTTGCAAAGGGAAAATTTTGGAAAGGGGAAACTGGGGAAAATACCAATCTGAATTGACTTATTTTCATCTACCTATTAGTGTTTTCAACCATATCATCGGACCGGTCGTACTGTCGAATTTCGACCACTGGGCGACCACTAGTTATTATAAATACAGGAAAAATTATTGAGAGTAGATTTACCACTGGCGTTATTTCGTGTTTATTTTTTACTTTCTAAAAATAATTTATTGTGGTTTATCGACATCGATTAAATGATATAGATTGAAGAAATGTGTATATCTCTTTCGGCTGAAAATTAATTTATCTTTGGCCCAAGGATATTTTTACATATATTTAATTCTAAACCTGGCCGATTACTTTTCACTTTTACTTTTATGTAATTATATAACTGCACATGGTTTCATTTAATTTTTTTTTAAATGTTAATTTAAAAGTTTTCGTTTTAATAATCGTGTCATTAATTTTTGTGATAATAAATTTTTCAAGAATGTCGTTGAGTTTTTTTTTAATATAACGACGTTAATAATTTTTTTCTGACCTATTCTCTATGCTATTTATCAAGTTTTCAATTATTAAATGAACAAATTTATTTAAACACTCACTTTTTTTAATCATTAGTGATTTATTAATAGTTTTGTGTTTCCCTCGATAGTTAAAGGTATTTTTCTACCGACTTCAGAATTAAGGATAGTTCAGATTCCATACATGATCATCGAATTGTCTTCTCAAAAAATTAAAACTGTTTACAGTTTCTTGCCGCATTTAATGGCAGACTGACTTTCAATCAATATTCATAGAGAAATAATCATAGAGAAAATCCATATCTAATTCAGAGCCACACATTCCATCCAACGACCAACTCGGCCGTATTTTTTCGACACCAAACCGACCTCCGACCGTTATTAGTGGTGGTATTAGAACAATGGCGTCCATTGTTCCATAATGGCCACCAATACAGCTAGTAATTAGCTAGTCACAGCGTCGCCCGTGAGTCACTTATTGATTCACCACGATTCATTTTAGAGAGAGACAAGAATAATTGGTGACAAGGATAGGAACTCGGCAACGGGTGTTAGAGTGTTGAGCCACGTTTATATCTAAGTAACGGTTGACCGATTTGTGGTGTTACCGTATGTGATCTTTGCTTACAGACGCTATTGGAATGATATTTTTTGGATTAGATTAAATTAAAGTCGTAATCGTCTCAGAAGGTATGAAACGTATAAATGAAGGCATGTTTTTGGACCAAGTTAAGCACTTATATCACATTCTTTCTTACGTTATAAATCAAGTGAAAGAAACGGAAATTGTTGTCTGTGCTGTAAGAGTTTTTGAAGTATATATGCTATAACTATGCAAATTTATACATTTGTATGTACGTATACATTTATATGAATATACATTTTAACATGAAGACCAGTCTATTTATGAATGTAACAGTATAATATTTTAAGATGTTAAAATTTAGAAAAACAAAAAATTATCGGTTGAGAAACTACAGAAATTGTCTACAGAACGCTTTAGGGTTTTTTCTAACGGAATATTTTTGTACTTATGTTTAAGCGGTCATCATATCAACTTCGTAAATTTCTGAAGTTACTAACCTAAGAAAACATTTAAAAAATATATAGTAATGTGATTATGGTAACAATTAATATTAACCTTTCATAATGTGATATTATTTAATAAACCATTATTATAATTAAAACAAAATGATCAAAACGTTTTGTGCTTGATATTTTATGTAACCATTTTAGATTATTGTGGTAAACAAACGTTTTAAAGCAACTGATAATAGAAAATTTAAGCAATTTTTAGAAAGCCATAGCTTTTGCCTTATACGATGGTAACCATTCGTAAATGTGGAACGCTATTGCAAAATGCTTAAGGAGTGAGTAACACTTAGATTCATTGCTGATAATTTATGATATCGTAAATGTTAATTTGCAGCATGACGTCAATAAAACGTTTTAATTACTGAACATGCTAGTCACTATTAAGTAGTAATTAATGACACTATAAACGTGCTCATTAAATTTTTTTAAAAATGTGGGGTCAAATAAAGTTTAATTGTAAGAAAATATTCAAGACGTTTCACTAAAATGTTTCATTTAATTGCTTGTCTGTACAAATAGACATTGAGTAAAGCTACATAGTTTAATAATGAAATAATATCCAAAATAGCAACCAGAGCCCCTTCAAAAACAACTATATCAACTTGACATTTATGCTTCTCTCTCTCACCATTAAAATCTCACAGCCAACTTAATTCTTTGTATCTTGTAATTACATGTTATTAACGACCACGTCCATAGGAAACAGTGTTCCTCTATAATTTTTTTAAAATCAGTTTAGTTCGAGTTTATCAACAATTATTTTGCTCAAACTTTTTATGCACGGCGACTCGGGTCGGCGGGCAGATCTATATAGTCTACGGTCAAGTACCTCAGACTAGATCCATAAAAGAGTTGATGACCAAAAGCAAAAACGTTCAAGATGCTGGTTATTGATGTAACTAGGCAATAAAGTGTAGATTACTTAATAATATGTTCGTGTAGAGAAGTATTAAATTTGGTTTACTACGATTGTTGCACTAATTATAATAAACTAATGAGAACCGAATTTATAGAAAAAATGATTTAATAACTCGGAGCCTTTTGAACACTTTTTTACCCGTTGCATTGTACATGTAATTCTTTAATTTTATTAGACTCCTTTTTTAACATTAATTCTTCTATGTGTCTGCAAATTGCATTACAAATTTACACATATCCAATATTACTTCGTAGTAATAATCATTATAATTATGTTTCAAAAATAATCTAAATTAAGTTAATTGATATCGAAAGGCTCCTTCAATATTTAATTAAATAACTAAATTACTACAGGACTACTTTCTAAAACAAGTTCAAAATGTGTCTAATGCTATTAACTAAGCTTGTCCCATTATTCTATCTCGCTAATATAATTCCAATCATCTCGAATAATAAGCCGAAAATTTCACCCATTCATCATTGTCTCGAAGCCGAGATAAATTATAATGACTTGTCCCAATCAATTACCGACACCAGTTTAATCTTCGCCTTCAAAGTCGAACTCGTTGTTAATTAAATTAATCATTTCGAAATTGTCAATCGCCTTTTGTGCTGCACTGATATATCTTTCATCAATCCATTCGCTGGCTTTTCGAAACTTATTTTTTTCAACTGTACATATTTGGTCGCTTGCCACACTACCTTCGTCGCTGTGTGATTACATTGAATCGGCCACATACTGGCAGGTACCTACGCTAAAACACCTGCTGTGTTTAGCCTTGACAAACCAGATAGTTACCGTCGCCGAAGTACTTGCTACGTAGGGCTTGGCCGTGTTATTACAAATAACATCCTGGGAACTGGTACGTAACAATCTGCACTGTTCGTGAGATAAATGAGATGTAAGAGACTGGCCGGTACTTGGTCCCCTTTACGATTTGTTTTAGCCTTTTTTTCGCTCGGACGTGAGTATATAATGATAAAATACGTGGTAATACTTCTACAGGTTTCGTTACTGATTTTTGTGATCGGTGTTGTTTCTCGTTATGTGGCAAGTGGTTTTGCCTTCTTTTTTATGATTCATAATTACTTGATGTTAACGTCGCAGTGCTGTTATTACGGGTACTTATTTTGAATTGTTTAAGGACGGATTTGATAGTCCGACGCTTTCTTATTGCGCAAAAGATGTTATACGTGTTGGCTGTATCGTGGCTTTATTTTCATGCTGAAACTTGAAGAATTGTAAACTTATTTATTTTGAACACAATTTTTGACTGGCAGATACTATTATATTAGCATTTTGTTTAACAGCTAGAATAGATACATGATTTTACTAGAGATGCGTTAGTTAGGTCAAAATATGTACATATTTTAGTTTGCTTTACTGTCGAAGGAAAAGTGCAGAAGGAAAAGTAGGAAAATTATAAGAAATTGCTGCTTCGACAATTCCTAAATATGCTCCTGCGAGATATTTTTTCAAGGAAGCGTCATTTTTATTTGATGAAATATCTATAAATCAACGAATCAACGTCACATAACGTCTTTATAAAAATAGAGAAGTTTATTTTCTTATAAAATATAAATCAATACAGATGTTCACGTTTTAATAATGGTTCCAAAAAATAGGATAGAAGTAGTTAAAAACTACTCATGTCAACAAATTTAACTTAACTCCGATACTTATAATATCTAAACAGACCAACAAACTGGGTCAATAATTACTTTCGACAAAATTACCGCCCGACCATAATTCGTCCCGCGCACTGAAATAGCCTGGAATCAGAAATCTATTTATATGACGCACATCGAACACCCCACGGCGGGGTTCGGCCGCCCCTCCCCCCTCCATTTAACAGTTCCGTAGCGCGAAATAGCGGAGGGTGCCGCGCACAGTAGCTACGAGTAGGCGGGAAAAGTAGTCGCACGTTTATAAATGTCAAAACAAATTAGCGCGATATAAGTCGCGCGCAAGGATTGCAACGGAGCCGTCTCACTTTGTCCTGCGGCGCCGTGCCGGGCCGAAGCGGGACGGATAGTTTTCGCGTGCGCGTGATTGAATTAAATTTATTGCTTCTTCGTATGCTTTCTCGTTTCCCCTCATTTTTACGGTTTGCATTGCAGCGTTATACTGTACTTATTATCATCGTTTTTGCATGTGTTCGTGATTGCGCGCGACTATGCGAAAGCAGGGAGCCGTGAATGCGCGCCCGCCATACATCGGGACTTTCATTCGTGCTTATCGATAGTGTTTTTTCGCATTAGAAAGTTTAACATAAAACTTCATGTTTATTTATCACAAATGTAAAATATATTTTTTTCGAGTTGTGTAATTATTAATATCATTGATAAGATTTACAGTCTCCGTAATTATAAAGATTCACAACCCACCTAATGATGAATTTTAAATCTATTAATTATGCTATATCCCAGAATCTATGAGATGTATTTTGTCGAAAAATATGAATATTCTATGTACAGCAAATAAAGTTGCTTTATGTGGAACGAAATTCAAAATTATACTTTGGTATACAATCGTTTTATCAACCTCGCAGAGTTACATTATTATAATCGATCTTCAGGGAATGTTTTAATATATAATCAAGAAAAGAAGAGACACGCGGGAAACGGAAGACAATTTTCGAGTTACGAAACAAAATTAAGATCAGTTACCTACCGAAGCTAATCCTCATTTTGTCTCTAGCCGCCATTAACCTGTCGGTCTTTGCACTGTGGCCTTTTGAATTCCTTAACGCCCATCTTACCGTATGCAAACTTGTACAGGCGTGCGTCCACTAAAACACTTCCGCAAACAAACACACTCACATACCAAAAGTCAACAGCGCATTAGGCAAATATTTGAACTAACTACGGCGACCAGGCGGCGACATTAATGAAGCGGCTTACCTTTTAGAAATCAATTAGTGCGAGAGTCAGTCCAAACGTTCGGTGTATTGTCGGCACACGGGCCGCCAACTGGCACGGTTGGTGCTTTTTAAATAACACACATAGACAGGCAGGAATTGACTGGTTTTTCGTATAACATTTTCCGAAATACTTAATTGAATTTGGTTGTTTTAAGTTGATATAGTCTGAAGGTATGTTTGATTTACCATAAATGGGTTAGAATGAAAATGTTTTGTAAATTTGTTATATTGATTTTACTTCATGAAACATGTTCAGTAATTTAACGTTGCTTTCCCATGTGCCATTTCGATAATATTTTATTTATTATATTTACACATACAAAGCACAAGAAAAACTCGCATCCATTTTTGTACGGGAGTTTACCCAGATAAAATAACTGGGACTTCTATTATTTCAAATCACAGCCATTTTAGTACTGGAATTTACCCAGATTAAGTAACTGAAACTTCTATTATTTTAAATCACAGCCATTTTTGTACTAGAGTTTACCCAGATTAAGTAACTGTGACTTCTATTATTTTAAATCACAGCCATTTTTGTACTAGAGTTTACCCAGATTAAGTAACTGGGACTTCTATTATTTTTAATCACAGCCATTTTTGTACTGAAGTTTACCCAGATTAAATAACTGGGACTTCTATTATTTTAAATGACAGCCATTTATACACTGGTATTTACCCAGATACCATATTTTTGAAGGCTAAAATAGAGAGTATTAAAATAAATGGACCTCTTGTCGTATCTGACTGACCTGGTTAGACGTCAATCATATACAGATGATGTGACATGGACAGATATTACGATGTCAGCGATGTTAAGATAGTAGAGGGAAATTACGATATCATGAAGCCACGACGACTCGAATAAATCAATTTGATTGACAATCAATTGGTGCTACCGCAAATCTAAATAAAACGGTAAGAAATCGGATATTTTTGCAGTATTTTTAAAGTCTCAGTTTGTAAATTGTACCCATCACTAGCTTATGGCTTACTTGAGGTATAGACTTCCATGACTTTTCACTAAAATATATAAAATATCTTCCAAATACAATATCCGCTCCTAAGTGCAACAGACATACTACCAAGGTTGAATTAGTACCAGCCACAACACTACTTGCCCTAGAGTCGGTGCGTGAATATATCAATAGAGGAGAAAATAAATTAATTTCAAACAGTAATTTTAAAATTATCCTTTCTAAATATAGTAAAATACGTTCGTAAACAATATTTCCAAATATGAAAACTTTGGTCCGTATTTCTTACAACTACGACTTAAGACATTAGTGACTATGTTTCGTTTAATTATGTGTAACATAAATTTTGTCGAAATATTTTTTTAAAACACGTTTATTGTAATCTAAGTTTTATTAGATTGAGGAAATTCTTTCAAAATTACAAAAAAAACCTAAGAATTATGTCCATTATGAAGCTGTTTGGTGGAATGCTATACTTTTCAGTTCTCAATAAAGGAAAACCATTATATATAAATCCGTTAGTTTCATTTGTAGACTAAAATAGAAGTTTAAAACAATTATTCAATAAACAATAAAAAAGAAATAAAGATTACGCGTCGAAAAGAACTCCATATTTATACAGTAACAGATTAAATCAAAGTGCTTACGTGACGATTCACCACGAATCAACAATTCAACATCGTTAACCACTTACGAAACCCCAGAAACACACGCACATGCACACATACACACCCAAACGGATAACAATGAAACGGAAATCTGCATACAGTCAACTCAAATAATTGTAAATATCGCCATCCCCTAAATTCAAACATCCAAATCGACCGAAAAAACCCTGTACTCCCATTACCGTTCCAATCTAAACCAGATGCCTCGAATTCGCCGTCACCCCATAAAATTAGCATATAAAACTCGCAAATGTTACATAAAATGACTTCGGCATTTACACGCCACATACATACTTAGCATTGCTTCTTATCCCTAGGATCGTTTTGGCAAGTAGAGTCTCATTTGGCGAACGCATGTGTTTATACGGCACTGTCCGAGCTCATAATGCGGGGGAAATGGACATTAATTGTTATGGCCCGCTGTAAACATATCACTTTTTGCATAAGCAATTAAATTTGAACCAAATGTTGCCATTAAATTGCGCTTGCCATAGATCTTAACTCCTTACGATGTGAGAATGTCAGTAACATGTTTTGGGCGCCAAATTGAGCACGTCTATAGCTTATCTCAATCTAGAACTTGTAATAATTAACTCTATCAATTTAGAGCTTATATTAAAATAATTAACTCTCTCAATCTCGACCTTATATTGTAATAATTAATTTGAAACTTATACGATAACATAATATTCTATGAATGTTGTATTATGCATCTACTTAGAGTCAGTTCAGTAGCCAAAACTAGCAAACAATATGCTAACATAAAGACACCGGAAACTATATTACAATTGTACCTTAATATGTAGTAAAAAATATTGATTTGTCGAATTTATTATTAACGAAAAGTCTTATATTTATTACATGTAAATAAATATTTAATTCGATAAATTACAAATTAAAACCATTACAATTTTTTTTGTTTGATAAATTCAATATTGTAATTAAAAAGAGTCGGAACAAATAGCTGAACTCTGGTCTCGTTTGAGTTTCTATAATAGATTAAAATTTCAAATGATATACGAACTAAATAGTTACCAGTAGCCTCTGGGACATGTAATCATACTGACAGTATCGCATTTCAATCGAAAAAAAGAGAGAGAAAAACTCAATTATTGTTTTAATAACTTTGTAATGGATGACATTATTAACGAATAACATTATAATGGACGGCCGTAGCGCTGTCAATACATCAACCGATATAATCGAAACTATTGAAAATATATAACATTAAGCCGTACATATACGTAAATGTTTGTATGTATATGTAATAAATATTAACATCGCGAAGACCGTTATAGCTATATATAACCTTCCGTCTAAATTTACAGTCGCACTTATAATTAAGCGAAACAAGAACGGACATGAATTATTCAAGAGTTAATTAAATTTTAAAATTATCTAACACAATAATGGCTTATAGCAGCTGTATTCACTTGTAGACCTGCTATTATGATTGATTCGTTTAACGTTTAAGACTCACCTCCTCTTGTAGGCAGGTAGTGATGTTGACTGAAGTCTGTATTAAACATGGAGATGCACGTTGCCACTTACGAAACAACAATAATTAATTTAATTTCTTGCGCAATTATTACGATTGAATTGGTATTTGTAGACAGTGGATTAAAATTGGTTTAATTAGGAAATAATTTTAGTATTTCTTGTGTTTTAATGCAGACGTTTTCTTTTTGTATTTAATTCTTGTTTCTACGTTTAGTTTCAACATGTAAAAATTAATTAGGAATGTTAATTTATTATATGCAAGCAAATGTTACAATTCTAATTAATGCATATATATGTTTTTATCTACGACTTTTTAAAGATAAAGCCATTTTCTCTATCAGACCTTAATCATCACCTATAAAGCCTGTGAACATACACAGAAGGATTGTGTTAATAAGAAGCCACTTTTACTGTTTGTGGAAATGAAAATTCTACCATCTTGATATTAAAGGAAAGTAGTATTTTTTCCTTCCATAATTTCGTAGTAACCTTTACATCTCTCTCAAGATGCCGCATCCCAAAGAAGCCGACTCTCATTTCATTATTCTTTACGATATCCCTTTGTTATAACTTCAAAAAGTCGTAATCATAGGCAACATCCCACGGCATTGTAATATACGAATACTCAAGATACAATAAAATCTTCGCTGACATACAAAGTATAATATCCACAAGTAAACCTTTGAAAATATGGAATAAGTAAGACGTGGGTAGACATTGGTACCGACGCTAATAATAATAACGGAAAAATATAAGGGAAATATATAAATCGGATGGAAAATCCCTTCTTGACAAATCCAAGCGTGTTTCGGGGATTTGCAGTTCAAATTACTTCGGAAGATTTTGAAACTAATGCTTTGGACTTTCGGGCGGCGTTCTACTCTCTCCCTTTCTCATTTGCGTTTATCTCTCCGTCGTCCTTCCCTTGATTCGATATGTAAAGTACTCTGATGTATTTGGATCTAAAGTTGGAAGAGAATTTGAAGAGTTTAAAAGCAATTTTTGTTAAATTATAAACTGGTTCCTGTTTCGGCGTAAAAATAATTTGTGATTAATTCTTTAAAACTGTAACTATTTTAGAGAAAAATATTAAATGGGTGTCTATTTTATTTCTTTTATTCATGTCAAAGAAAGACTTAATTAAAATTAAAACTCTTGATTACGTTTAATTTACGATGAAGATAACAGAAGCTCAGCACTGATCTATCAGAAAAGCTGATGATAAAGTACAGTTGTAAAGTCTTAATTGCTACAGCTTCAATATCGAAGTTAATGGTGACTTTAACGATCCTTTACTTAGCCTCACCATAGATTAAATTCCATGGCAGTTCTTTAGATATTTATTTTGATATTCGTATTTAAATATCATCTATTCTGATTATATCGTCACGAACGCATTTAAACTTCTAATATTTCAACATCGGCAGATGAGATTTCCTACACAAAGTCTTTTAATTTGATTTGCAGAATGGGCTAATTTAAATACTGTGAGTTAATAGTTTGGATTAATTAATATCAAATTAGGTTGATTAATTGTAATTAATAACGGAAATATTCAGTTAATAAAGATATCGATGGGCTAAATATATTAGTTTTTAATTGACATATTACACTCGAGTCATTTATTTCTGTAAATTACAGACATTTTTAATGGGTGAATCGTTTAATCATTACCCACGGTGAGTAATTTTATGGCATAACTTACACAAATGTTTCCGTTTTCTTAATTCGATTCAAAGCTTCAAACATAAGCCGAGGTTCAAAATTCTAATTCGGTGTATTTAGATGGTATGTCCGTCTTTTTATGATGTTGTACATCGTTATTTATCTACACGTGTCTCATCTGTATAGCGATCAAGTTAATATATCAGGAAACTGGTTTAAATAAACATATTACCTGTTTAGGTAACTGTACTCTTGCTTGCTATTAAGCAGTCATTCTCACGTTTAACTTCTTAATGTCAAATTTTATTGCTTGTGAGAAATATATGAATACTTTCAGAGCATGACATTTCGACATACTTCTATTGATTAGTTTCACAGTTTGTTGAGTTTTTTTTTGTTTTAGTAGCACAATAAAATATATCTTTCTTGCAACATTGTACTATTTCAGCTTCTTTTATATTGATTTCTTTTTATTGTTTACAATTTTAATAAAGCACCCAAAAAACATAAAACTCATCTGAAAAAAAACAACCTATTAGTTACATTTAAGATAACTGAAAGTATTAAGTAAGTTGATTTTTGTTTTGAAAGCGACTTTGTATTTTTAACCTACACGGGCAGCTTTTAACTTGTCAGATTTAATGACCAAAAAGTTATTTTAACTTTAGATGGCTTTAGGATTCTCTAATATATATATATATATATATATATATATATATATATATATATGTATGTGTATATATATATATATATATATATATATATATATATATATAATTGGTTGTCTTCGTCTGTCTGCCCGTTCTGTTGCCTTCGATAAGTATCTCAATTAATATGTTGTAAAATATTATTTTTGTATACCTCCCCACATATATAGAGGAAACATTTTTTTGGAATACTGCCATTGAGCAAGATGTGATTGGAGAGTTAAATACCGTAGAGTGAGATATCATTTAAAATGAATTTGTGGTCCCATTCATAATTTTTTTTATTTTGAAGTCCCGTTTAAGCAGTAAATTTTAGGCTTCAAAAGGATGCAAGAGATCCCTTGTCTAATTTTTGAAACATGAATTAGAATTGTTTTCCCTAGCATATGCTTAACAATTGCATCAAATTATCAATTGCATCAATGACGTCAGTATATATTGGCAATTGTGGATAGAACTATTGTGCCTGTTCTTAAAAAAATCTTTGTTGATTTTTTAATGGATCATCAAAATGTTACCGAAAGGGTATAGCACTTAAATGGATAACTATTCACATAAGTTTTGTTTTTCTTCAATAGTTTCTAGTAGATTTACTATCCAAAAATTGCTTTAAACGTTTTTGATTACTAAAATTTACTAATACAAAATTCTACTAACACGAAAGCGATTTCATTAGTCATCTCAGTATAGAAATAATTAATTTACTTCAAACTATCTACTTTATTGAACTAAACGTATAAATTTGTATGAACTCCTGTATGTATTACTATTCACCCATTCACGTACATTGATGCATGTACACAATCGCAAGTTATAGGACGGAATATGTAGCTTAACACGCATGCACTCGAGAGCGGAAATGTGGCATTATCATCCCCCTTAGGGCAACCAGTCGAGGGTGGTTGGCGCGAGGGTTGGCTGCCCTGGGGTGGGATCTAAACCCTATCATCAATAGCACCACCCACTCAAACCGTCCGCATCGCTTCGACTGTTTTAATTTTTTTTTGGTATGGGTTATGTCTCCCATTTTGAATTTCATTGAGAATTTTGGTCATCGGGTAAAGAAGTATGCGTGCGTTTGTTAGACCATGTTTGGTTTTGGTGTCTATATTATAACTGTTTCTGTAATAATGATATTTTTATATGCTAATTGTTGGGAACATTCTTTTAATTTCAATGTTTAATTACCAAAAAAGAAACAAATAACTCTCATAAATATTATCTTCAAATTCTGAAGCTGTTCCGTTATCGAAATACATCTTTAATACTTAAAAAGCTAAATATAATCCAATAAAATAAATTCGAATACCACTCTGTAGTACAGAGCCGCAATGGTCGCATAAATAATAATCATTATGACGCAACAATTTGTGTACAAAAGGAAATAGATTCCGCTCTTCATATTTTTATTTTGGCACTCGCGTAAATACGATTCCCCAAGCCGGGCTACGGGTTGAGTAATAAAAAATCATAAAGCGCCCGCGCCCACTCCCGTCCAAATCCTCCTACGAGAGCCCTCCTAGACCCTGTCGCTGTTATTACCCTTGTACGACGAATTCCCTTCTCTATTCTTCCATTTTTCGCTGTTTCTTGTATTATAATGGCTCTTACAATATGGGGCGTTATGATTTCATACGGCATGCGTATATATAGAGTTGCTTAGTTAAGATCGGTAAGTTGGCAATATAGGGTGTTGGTTATATTATATTGTTAATAAAAATAAAAAAAAAAAGAAACATTGACATGGTATATAATCATAATATATATTGATACAATTTTGTTTCTTTCTATAAATCAATTTTCAAATAATTCTAAGTGCGTTAAATAACAATTATCAGTAAAATTAGAAATTCAACTAAAATCAGTAAAACCAAGAATCTTGTTTGAAAATAATAAATACGTGATACAATAATATATGAAATGTAAAAGTAATCCCTGTTTGAATTTAATAATATTGTTAATAAAAATTTATATTTGTAATATTGTTAATAAAAATTTAAAAAAAAACAAACATTAACATGGTATATAATCATAATATATATTGATACAATTTTGTTTCTTTCTATAAATCAATTTTCAAATAATTCTAAATAACAATAATCAATAAAATTAGAAATTCAAGTGAAAACAGTAAAACCAAGAATCTTGTTTGAAAATAATAAATACGTGATACAATAATATGTGAAATCGAAAAGCAACCCCCTGTTTAAATGTAATATTGTATAGCATATAATCGCTGACTTATTTCAAATGTCAAAATATATTTCAAATAAGTTTTTTTTTTATAATCAATAAAATAATACATGCATATAGGCAATAAATCGTGAAGAAATATAGACAAATATTAGCTGAACTTAATTTTTTTAGCGATATTTTCAAAATGCAAATTTAGGTTTAATTAAATAGTCACGTTTGCTACTATCTATTTTATTAATCTTCAACCTATTTAAAGCCACTAGAAACGAAAATAACATTAAAAAAAATTGTTTACCAAGTGTGATATTATTAAACAGTTTCTTCTTTAGTGCACATATCCTGACGTTTTATATAAATTCTAGTCATAATTTATTAGTTTTGATCATATTTTTAATTGTATTTTGATTCTAAAATACGACGCATTGAATAATAAAAATGTTGTTTCGTATAAACTTAACAAGATCTACAATAATTTGGTTGTCATTTTATTTGTTTGTTATTTTTTGTTTTTTTTTTATCTCGTAAATTGTATTTTATTATTGTCTTAGATTGCATTTTATTTTCATAATTTTTTGACGTTCTGTTGCCAAATTCAATACAGTCATGTTGGTTTTAAGATAATTTTATTTTTAATCACGTAATATTTAAATTAAAGTTTAATGTCGTTCTGAATTTTGTTAGAAAGAAATTGAAATATAATTTATATTGTATTCAAGTATCGCCTGTCCTTTTATTGAAGCTATAATATAATAACAATTTTATTGATTTTTTTAAGCTATTTAAAAACTAATTTTGCGAAAAACGACTGAGAAACTACTAAAAATGTTTTGTCATATGTTTATACGTTCATTACATTATTGTAAAATATTATTACATATCGGAAACACACTGTTTGTTGCTTTATATAGGTTTATCTCATATGTAAATAATGTATCATTAGTTAATATACAGTATTTTTACTAAAGGACTCTCTTCGTTACAACTCATCATCTGCCTATATACGAGCACATACGGAATATATAACTTTGCTATATGAAGCACGATCGGCTTAGACTCGACTGCATGGATAATTGGCCCCATGTTACAGATACGATACCTACCTAATCGTACATTTCCCCAGGTACTCGAATCTATATTTACATCTCAGCAACTTATTTTCACAGTTTACTATTCCAATAGCTACACACAAGCATTCGTATGTATTTTCTGATTAGAGGAGATTTGAAGCACTACTGAGCTTATCAGCGGTTTGCTCATTAAAAAGCTTTCTTAGAAATTAATACCGTATATTATCGTTACTAATATTGACATTAGTAAATTTTAACTTTGACTTTTAAATAAGTTTACTGTGTTTTTACCTTAAGTGTTATGTAAATGAATGTAGTTTTTTGAAATATACACAAAATAGTCTTATACGAAATAAATATTAACTTTTATTTTCTACTAAATTGAATACTTATAATCATTTACTAACTCATTGTCAAAATTTTAGTCATTTTATTTTTAAATAATTAAATATTTAAAATTTAACATTCAATAGTTATTTATTTAAATATTTTTATCAAGACGAAAGTTTTCTTCAATATCTAAACTAGTTATAAGTTGTTTATTTTCAAAGTTACACATATAACATACTGAATTTCAGATCTGAATGAGGAGAAAAAACTTTCCCTTACAACATTTACTTTTGCCTTTATTTTCTAGCTGACAATTTTTTAGAAGATTGAAGACCTAGAAGAGTGGAAAACTATCAGATTTTTCTTAACCGCCGCCGTTCTGGATCATAAATCGCGTCGTATCATATGTCGCCGTTCTGGATCATTATTTACGAGGTGATTACCACTAGCGAGGTATAGAGTTCCTACGTGCATATGAATCTGTAGGAACTTCATACCGTGCTCTTGGATTTGCCGTTGCTCATCATAGTTTGGATCAAGATATGAAGATGTTTTGGAGTTGTGATAAAAGAAACTGATTTTAATATAAATAATACTGTCTAATAAAATATTCAAATTAATTTTAAATGCTTTTATTTTTCTCCAACTGATGTTTGGCTAAATTATTGTGTCAATTATTGCTAGAAGACTTACAGGATTTTTTCTAAATTATCTTCGAAATATCAAATGTTGAAATATTTTCTTTTTAATTGATTTATTTTGTTTACCGTGTAATTGTTTAATAATAAATATAAAATAAACACCTTATTTTTATCAAGAAAACAGAAGGACACCATATTCATTTGGAGTGATAGGACGTGCGTTTACTCATTAGGTATAAAATATATTATTGCATACGATTTTGATTTTTATATACGATTTTTACGTAATTTTTGTAAGTGATACTTGATAGCTGATTGGTGCTTAATAAAAGATAATTAAAACGTCCGTCATTTTATATTTGTTACATTTTAATTTTCTAAAAATTACCTGATTTTTTATGAAAATTATTGTTGGTATTTTGTATGGAAATTATGTTTCACGATAATTGATGGAAATAGTTACCATTAATTGCAATATATTTAAAGTTAAGATAATATTATGATATAAGCTATGACATCTATCCCATCATGGATTTTATCTGTTCAATTTGTAAGTATATACCTACACGCTATCTATGATATTCGGCGTTATATTTGGAAATTACAATGAATTTTATTATAAAAATGCTATTTGCAAGAACATTCACTAAACGAAACTGCAGAAGAAAATTTAAGTGTGCACTTATATCCGCATACCAAAATGAATAAGGTTAATGCAATTTTTTCTTTGTTAAAAAAACCAAACAAAACATTTAAATGTCAACTCACATTTATTAAAATTAAGTTGCTACAATACAATTGAAGTTGCTACAAAAATCTGCGTCACCATCGTGTGTTAGGTTGATCACAAGACATACGGACTTTGACTGCGAGGCACACCGTGGGGACCCGGGTTCGATTTCCGACCGCTCGTCGAGCGGGGCTGGTCTGGTGTTCTGGGTGGCTGTAAGAGATTGCTCTTGTAGCAATGATTCCGCCATATACATATTAAAGTACAGAAATAAATAAATACATATGGCTGAGAGCCAATGACGAATATACGAAAATCGCTTGCTTCGATCGCTTGAATCGAAGGCTTGCATCATAAGATTTCATGATTTTGGTATGATATGATTCTATGTGGTGATCAAATGTTAGATGATCATCGCTAACGTAGTTTAGTTCCAAAGTAGATCCCATATTAAAATATTTGTTTTACTTGAACAAAGTTGCAGTTAAATTTGAAGAGAAAACGACAGTAAAGGAAACGGAAATGACGCATAATAAATATTAAACTTTTCTATTTATGAGTTTCTCGATATTTTCTAAAGAAACTGTGGCACATTCAAAGTTTTTAGATAACTTTCCTATATTTATATCCAAGGGGTGATTTATTACACCGGGTAGAATTTATTTGTAATATTTATTTAAAACTGGAACGTTAATAATAAAAATAGTTTAATTATCAATTTGGAAAATAAAATTTGTATTGACTTATCATTATGTGAAGTTTTGAAAAAAACATGTAAAGTTCATATAGAAGACTTTATTTAAATCAAGAAATGTTTTTGGCGATGCATTTCAAATGCAACTGTATTATTTATTTCTTATTTGAAGACATTAGTTATTAATAACTATTGTTATTGTCGATATAACTTAATGTAAATAAAAATAATTGCTTGAGAACAAAAAATACTAAGTTTATATAATATATATATATATATATATATATATATATATATATGTATATATATACATACACACACGGTATTTATTGCGGTTTATGTTTTTCTTTGGCTTTTATTGAAGGTATTATGAAATCTTTGCACTGTGATTCAAATAACGATTTGTAACGAAAATTGTAATTTTTATTTCAAATTTTTTTTAATTTACATTTTTGCATTTAGAGATATAATAGCAGGAAGAAAAAAGTTCAAACATTACGTGACAATGATTGCATGTTCATGAATTGAGTAAAAAATAGTTTAACTTAGCAAATTATGCAAAAAGTGGTATTAACTGCAATTATCCTTGTATCATTATTAAACACTTGCGTGTATGAAACTTGTTCTATCTTCGCACATTCGACATTGTAATTAATAAAATCATTAGCGATAGAATTAGCTACTCCTAATGATCTGTTGTTAGCGATTATTTCTGGACTTAAATATCCTTTTTCCTCATATTTTTATGTTTAACACATTTAAACTTCCTTGAAAAAATAGACATAAAAAGTACTATAAACAGGTATCTATTTTCAAAACAAAATAAAAATGTCATTATTAGTGATACGTACCATATGAATAAGTAAAGACTATTTCGCCGCCTCTACTGCTTGGTTTTCTTTATATTCATCATCGAAGCGGCGGATTTATAGAAGTACCTAAGGTGATTCTATTAAGCATACTGCACACGAAACAGAATGAAAAATGTTAAGAAAGTATTTGAAAATTCTAAACCGTTTCTGAAAAAATCGCCGCCAAATTTGGGGTGCTAATGAAAAGTTTACATTTTTTTTTGAAAAACGCTTCATAAATACCCAAGTGAATGCACAGAATTACCCATGTGAATAATAGACATTCTTTGTTACAGTCTGTGTATGCATAAATATGGGTATAACAAAAACGGGCCTATTTTGCATACAGTTGATTCTGTGCATCAAACTTAATTGAAAATATTAAGGAATTATATGACAATATCAACCGTATCTGAAAAAATCGCCGTCAAAGATGTGGTTTTAATGGAAAGTTTACACTTTTTCAGAAATACGCATCAAATATGCATATACTCAATTTAATGCGTATAATCACCTATACGAATAATATACATTATTTATTACAGTCTGTATATACATAAATGCAAGTATAACAAAAACGTGCCTATTTTTCATACATTTGATTCTGTGCATCAAACCGAATAGAAAATGTTAAGGAAATATATGACAATATCAAGGGTTTCTGAATAAATCGTCATCAAAGTTGCGGTTTTAATGAAAAGTTTACACTTTTTTCAGAAACACGCTTCTAATATACTCAATTTAATGCATAGAATCGCCTATACGAATAATAGATATATCCTTTGCTACCGTCTGTATATATATAAATACAGGTATAACAAATGCTGTGCATCAAACTGAATATAAAATGTTAAGGAAATATATGATAATTCTCAACCCTTTCTGAAAAAATCCCCGTCAAAGTTACAATTCTAACGAAATAAAATTACACTAGCGTGACCCGTGCGAAGTCTTCGCATTATTTATTCCATTATGAAGCTCAGATGACAGATCAAACAAATATTTTACTAAAATTGACATATAGAGGCGCAAGTATCAAAAGCATTGAGCTAAAGCGCCACTTTATTTATACGTGAGTGGATTTGAAATTAAACAAAAATTTTACCGACCGTCAATCATATTGACGTTGAGCCGTTAGATGGCAGCATTGCTGTTTTGTGTATATAATTTTAATAATTAATTAATTTGCAAAAACAATAGCAATAATAAATTTTTTAGTTGTGGATGCCGGTAGAGCAAGCAATTATCTATAAAATGATATATAATTTATGTGGATTAGTTGTGAGGTTTTTTCTAAAAAGGGAGTGTAACATCTTAACCTTAGCGTATTAATATATATGATGATGATGATGATGATGATAATGATTTTGTTATAAAACCCCACTCGAGGTATAGTCGTTTTGATACATAAAATTACCTGTATTTATAATACGTACGTTTTTGTTTTCCAATTAATTTTTTTGTATAAAACTGATATCAGTAAAACTCATATCGAAATTACTAATAAATGACTTTGCTGTTGATAATAAAAAAAAATGTTAATCATTTCCATTATGAAAAATCGTTCGAAGAGGATGAGATTGTAATTGATTATATTTTGAAATATTTGTATCATTTGCGTGTTTAGGATCGAGTAGTATTAAAAAAATCCAGAATATCTGTCTGTTCGTTAGAGTATCGTGCAAGATCTGAAAATTTTAGTGGGGTTTTCCTTGGATGATGTTTTTAAATTTTAGGAGAAATTCTAGGTTATGTTTTGTTTTGGTTAAATATTTCTAATGGAATTATTTTGTCCTTCCGTCTTTTTGTGTGTATATATAAGGCCATCACCCAAAAGCTATTAGACCAATTTTAGTGAAATATTTACCGGCATATTTTTACTGGGATAATGCTAATTTATGTATTTGTCTGTTTGTTGCATTTTATAATAACGTTATGTATTTGTATGAGAACATTATGTATTTGCATGAGAACATTAACGAAAATATATATGAATGGATTTCTCTAAACTGACGAACGAATTTCACTGGGATGATACTTGGGATTTAGTGTATTATTTGAGTCACTTTTTGTTCTGATTAATATTCTCTTACCCATACGAAATCGTATTATCAGTGCAGCAAAAACCAAATAAATACGTTTAAAACCTGATGACTATACTTGCGATTTAGTTTATTTTTTCAGTTACCTTTCGTTCCGATCAATATTCCCTTAGTCATCCAAAATCGTATTATAAGCACAGCAAAAACGGAATGAATGGGTTTAAAACCTCATGTATAAAAATTGTGGAGATTATCGCAGCGGCTCAGCTTAAATTTTAACCGATACATTAAATTTATCTCAGTGAAGGATATTTTGATATGTAAGCATTATTATTGAAGAAAAATTTAGCGGTGTTAATATTAAAAATAAGTAAAAAAATCTGTCATCTTGAATTTTTTATAAAAAATGTATCAAATTTTATTGCCAGGGCGACAATATACGTATCCAAAATTTCAGCTCGCTTGATAAGAAGTAGATTAAAACCCGAGTAACAAAATTTGAACCGGAAAGACATACGAATCGAGTCAACTAAAAGCTCGGTAAAATATTTATGCGAGCGAAACTGCGGTTCAAAGCTCATTTTAAATTAAGTGAATCAATTTCAAAATTGTTTTCAATTCTGATTAACTTCATGCGTCGTGTACATTCGATGTTGATTTTATATTCGGCAAAATACATATTAATATTTTTTTGTAAAAATTCAATGACCACCATTGATTTTTTTCAAAAAAATATTTTTTATATATTATATTATTATTTATTATATATAATATTATTTGTTATAAGTTATATTACAGTCAATTTTCGAGTGACAAAGTTATGTCACTCGTATAAAAGTTTCTTCGCTACTTGGCGATTTCCAAATATTTTCGTTAAACAAATGGTCAAACCTGGTAATAGCCATATAGAAGATTGTTTGAATCGGGTGATTCTCGTGTGATAGGTGTTGCGAAGAGAAGGATATAGATGTTGGGTTTTATAGTTTAATATGTATTTTTTTAGTAATTGCATTATATTGTAACTATATATTACAGGATATTGCATTACATCATTACGATGTATTTTATTTTAGTGAGGAGAAAAAAAGTGTGTTTAATATTTGTTTTTAATTGTTCTTTTTCATATTTTTATTGAGAACTTAAAAAACTAAGTAGAAGAGCAATAATTTATACCCAAGCCCACATATAATTATCTTTGTCTAAGTGTTGAGTCAATTCTCGTCAATTCACCTTCGATTGTTACGTGTGGAAAAAACTGAGTGTGAATTAAACACGTGCTTCGGCGGTCTTCGCAAGGAAAGAAAATATTCAGTTCGTTGAGATTGATTTTTTTATGAGTTACACGTGCCATTTTTACGCGTTCTTTATTGCATTATTATCTTTACAACCGTAACATCGAGTTTATTAAATAATTACTCAATAATAACAATACAGCTCAATTTTATTTATTCCAATTATTTACATTTTGATGTATTGTACTTACTTTTTGTATTGCCAAAAAAAGGATATTCACAAACCATCGCTGTCCAAATGCATGACAATGTTAATTTTTTAAAAATATTGTTGTCAATGTTAATATGAATTGTCCGCCAGGTGATTGGGATAGCTTCATATGTCGATAAAAATGCTACGGATTTACCCAACAGCATTTCATATATTAACAAGGATATGGGAAGTATTATATAATATTATATTCTATAGGAAATTAAATTTATAAATTATTTTTACACTTTGCGTTACTTCTTGATATGTTAAACACAAAAATCGTTAAATATATGCTTTTAAGGTTTTGAACATGCAAAAAGAAACGGAATCCTTATCCCCATTTGTCACAGCTATTTTTTCCAGATATTATTTAAAGTTGTTTGTCAGAGCTATTTTTCTCAGATATTATTTAAAGTTGTTTGCCATAGCTAGTTTTTTCAGGTATTATTTAAAGTGGTTTGTCACAGGTATTTTTCCCAGACATTATTTAAAGTTATTTGTCACAACTATTTTTCCCAGACATTATTTAAAGTTGTTTGTCACAGATATTTTTCACAGACATTATTCAAAGTTGTTTGTCACAGCTATTTTTCCCAGACATTATTTAAAGTTGTTTGTTACAGCTATTTTTTCCAGATATTATTTAAAGTAGAAACTTAAAATTTAGTGCAATCACGGTACTTATTAACTTATATTAAAGAAGGAGTTAACTTCATATAAAAATTGAATTAATCTGATATAAAAATAGTGTTTTTCCGCTTCTGATCGTGTGAGATAAAATTGAAAGAGCGATTTATAGGAATTCTACAATTATTTTGTTCACAATTGATTATAATATAATTCTAAATAAATTGTTGAAAATATTCAGAAGAAATTTAATATGTTCGAAATTAGAATGTAACCATTACGACAAGTGCTTTTATATTAAGTAATATATTACCATGATAAAAAATAATGTTAATATTTGAAAATTCCGTAAATTGTAAATACTGTACATTCTTTTCATATAGACTTAATTATGCATATTAAAATTGAAAGAGCAATTTATAGGGATTCTACAATTATTTTTTTAATATGCATATATATATATATATATATATATATATATATATATATATATATATATATATATATATATAATACTTGTAGGATGAATTCTACTCTAACTTTACATTTTTTTACATAATTATTACGTTTACAGAAGTAAAAAAAGATACATTTTAAATTTTAGCCTAAATTTTTTTGTTTTATATTCAAACTATTGAGTTCCATTAATGATAGATAAGTTTTCTTCCATGCTTCTAAGAAGTAGGTATAGTTTTCATAAAAAATATTTTCATAACTTAGAAGCCATCGGCCTGTAAGCATTGTATATACTTGTAGGATATGTGGGCTGATAAATTTGCTGAATGAAAGAACTTTCATGTTAAGAAAAAAGAAAAGAAAAATAAAAGTATATATCTATACATATAATAAAATTGTAACAGAGTAAATTCTGCACATAGAAAATATTTTAAAAAGTGTAATAAATTTAGCATATAGAATGATAGTAGACGCCAGAAAACCTGTTTTTATAATTTTTGTACCCTGTCTGTCTGTGCGTTAATTTGTTCTTCAATCACGCAAAATCTATTACACGGATTTTAATTAAATTTAGTATGGTAAAAGTTTATACCCTCGAGCAACATATAGGACAATTTTTACCGGGATATTACAGATATTTTTCTTTACTGGATTCCACGCGAGCATAGTCGTGTCGACCCAGCTAGTTTTTACTATGTGTACTGTTTTACAGTGACATCCCGAATGAATTTCGTTGTTGACAGTGTACAAAATTGTTTTGTGAAAATTTAATCATATCGTCAAATCTGAAAGTATCAAAATGACTGAATAATTTTTATTACGCCTTTTCAACATTATAATTAGACCTGAATAGGCTGGTAGAAAAATATATTTAAAATAGGCTCCAATCTGTGTTTAGAAAATCATATACTCACTTCATCAAACTATTGTATACTTATTCCACTAAACTGTGAGCTGGCAAATTTGTTATTTCGTAACTTTTATAAAAAAGTAACATAATTGAAAATACGATTTTAAGTAACAATTAGCAAACAGTTAAAGAATACTGTGATATTAACCTTATTTTTAATTTGCAACAATTGTTATAATGAATAACGGTTATATAAAACCGTAAATGTGAAATAACTTTTTGTCGGGTTTTTTATTTATATCACGGCGTTTTGATTATAATCAATCAAATTTTGCCTACTTATTGTCTAATCTTATCAAACTTTATTTAACTATTATTCGTAACTAGATTTTGCATACGGTTCACGTGGATTTTAGTAGATTTCAAAGGTAACGGGATTATTTCTTGATAAGTTCAGAAAAGATAAAAGACCGACTTTCAAGTTATAGTAATGATTTTATTTCTTGAATTAAAAAATATCCTATATATTAATTCAAATAGTGAACTATCTAAACCTAGTAAAGGTATGATTGAGTAACGAACATCCCAAAATACTTTTCGTGGCATTATTATTCAACGCGTGTGATGCCACAATCAATAGCCTATATGTTGCTCCGCCACACAACCTATACACATGTCAAATTCGTTGCTTAGCTTCACTCATTAGGTAATAAATGAACCAAAAAACTCTTAAGCAAACTAACTTTTGTATTTATAATATTATACCAGGTATAAAAGAATATTATATTTGACTTACGATGGAATTTCTTTTCAATCTTTTATTGTCTGACTACGTCTTTTATTCTCTGGTTGTTAATTTAAATGAATGGAAAAACTAATGTAAAACTTCATTGCGCGATTTAAAATAAACGCAGCGCCATCTATTGGTTTATATAGGTACAATATATATTTGATATATTTGTACAATTACTAGCGTCGAGCTGCTAGGAACTTCTTGGCTATTATTGTTTAAATGTAATGTAAATAAATTTTAGAAAATATTGTATATTCTGTTGTTGCTTACCTTTATGTCCTTCTAAAAGCTTATTCCAATTGGATCAGTAGTTTTTACGTGATTTTTTCATAAACAAAAACACAACAATGCCAAAAACAATCATTTTGGATATTATTTTGCCCCCCTAAATATTTATTTGAAAATGCCTTCACTGTACAGACTGACCAATTCTATAGTTTTATTATATTCATTACTAATATAAAAGAGTATTTCCCTTCCAAAGCAATATATTTCCAATGCTTTATCCTCCGTATATTAAGTTGTTAAAATTGATGAATGAAAGAATGAATATAAGAAATATACAGTTATATTATAGATTTTATAAAAATAGAAAACTTGAATTCACTGTGACCTCGACTCAATTTGTCTCGACGCCAGTATATAACAGTCATTTGTTTCGAAGTAAGTTGAACGTTTACAAGACCCATGATCACACCCACGGCCTTGTATGGTGGTCCGGTGTAAGAAACTTTACGACGGCTTTGCGAATAAATTTAATGTCCCAGCTCTAACTTATTTATATAAGTGAGACATCTAAAAAATGAGAATATCTAAGCTAAACAATTAATACATGATATTTTTTGTGCGACATCTGGAAAAATATTATACTAAACAGACAAGTTTAAATAGAAGAAATAATAGACGTTGATGACCGTCGAATAGCAAATAGCTATTAATTTCTGTGATCAAAATTTGTATATCGGGTTATTAATATTTCTAAAGTTTTTAAATCACCTAATGGAATTTTAACATATTATGACATGCGTTTGTTGCCTGTGTCATTTTAACCCATTAGCGCCCCTGTACATGTATTAGCCAGTTTTTGTTTTTATTAAAATATTTTTAATAAAGTAAGCCAAGTTAATTATGTGATATTAAATTTTTTTTTAATTGGCATCGGCCGAGCGTGTTCACTGTCTAAAATGGGATGCATAGTTTCAAGAATACTTTTTATTTTCAGTAATATTTTATTTGAGTACAGTTGAATATAATACGCGTATGTTCTTTCATATAATCAGTGTAATATTTCATGTGTGTTCAGTTAGTGTTTAATATTTTATTTGAGATTAGTTTAATATAATGAGCCTTTGTTGTTATGTTTTTCCTTTTAGTTTTAACTTCTATCCTGTAGTCATGAATACACAACAATGTTTTTTATTTGTATTTTATATTCAAATTATCCATAAAGGCAAAATGCAATTTTAAAGATATATTTTCATACGATTTCATTATGCATTGATTCGTGAAAAATTCACCTAAATAATGATTATTTCTCTCCTTTAACCAGTTTTTACTGTTAATTTTATTTTATTTCGATCCTTTTTTAAATTTATCGTAACCCTTTCTCGTATTTATCGTAACCACAATTTTTTTTGTATTTTGTTTCGTACCTTTGATTATAAACATTTATAATCTTATAAACGACTAATTTGTAATTTTATAAACGACTTTCTCGTATTTATCGTAACCACATTTTTTTTGTATTTTGTTTCATACCTTTGATTATAATCATTTGTAATTTTATAAACGACTAATTTGTAATTTTATAAATGACTTTCTCGTATTTATCGTAACCACAATTTTTTTGTATTTTGTTTCGTACCTTTAATTATAACCATTTGTAATTTTATAAATGACTTTCTCGAATTTATCGTAACCACATTTTTTTTGTATTTTGTTTCATACCTTTGATTATAATCATTTGTAATTTTATAAACGACTAATTTGTAATTTTATAAATGACTTTCTCGTATTTATCGTAACCACAATTTTTTTGTATTTTGTTTCGTACGTTTGATTATAATCATTTGTAATTTTATAAACGACTAATTTGTAATTTTATAAACGTCTTTCTCGTATTTATCGTAACCAAAATTTTTTTATATTTTGTTTCGTACCTTTGATTATAACCATTTGTAATTTTATGAACGACTAATTTGTAATTTTATTAACGACTTTCTCGTATTTATCGTAACCACATTTTTTTTGTGTTTTGTTTCGATAGTTTTGATTATAGCCATTTGTAATTTTATAAACCCCTTTCTCGTATTTATCGTAACCACAATTTTTTTTGTATTTTGTTTCGATACTTTGGTTATAACCATTTGTAATTTTATAAACCCTTTTCTCGTATTTATCGTGACCAAATTTTTTTTGTATTTTGTTTCTATACTTTTGATTATAACCATTTGTAATTTTATAAAAGTGAAAGGATAAAACATTTTAAATTTTAGAATGGAGATGATAGACATTTCAGGGACGGGTTTAATACAGTCAAAAATAAAAGAGACAGGCAGCTAGTGTACATAAATCTTCACGTAAATATGTCGCCTTTTCTTAAAAGTGCATTGAATGAGTTGAGTTTTTTCGTACTTAATCAACGGTCAAATGTTTAAGTGTCAAACATAATTTTGTACACAATTTATAAGTATTAATTTATATAATAACCGTGCAATATGTTTCTTTAAAAGCAATGCTTTGCAAACAGGTTTTGCCGTATTTTAAGGCTGATTACGTCCACTGAACTTAAATAATCTCCTATGACTCATCGCGTTTAGGATATACTAGAAACTTGACATGACTGGAAATGCGACAAAAACAAATAGCACTGAGGCAGTTTATTTAATGATTAAGCTTAAACGGCAATATTTTTCAAGTAATATTTTGGCAAAAAATATTCGAAGTCAATATATTTATAATATTCTTCAAAAATTTCAAAACGTTTCTACTTCCATTATATTCAATTACAAAAAAGAAAACGATTATCTAAAATATACTGTTTATATCCAAAAATATTTTGTCTAGAGAAATAATCTTTGATTCGATATTTGTTAATAAAATTATTGCATTCGAAACAAACAAAAATATGTCATTAAATCAGCATATCCTGTTTATTTGATACCAATAGATTGGATTTAATGCTGAAAAACTGTACAATTTTAAAGAAAAAAGGGACTAAAATTAACGCAATTATTACTAACCTCACACTGCGCTAATGGTAGTATGGCGTTATGCTTTATTATCAGCTAGTGCACCGGAACTTGGTAATAATATTTATTTTTCTGCATATGTGATAAAATTATTCTATGCAAAATTTATGTTATCATAAAAAGAATTTTCCATCTTATTTGACGTAGTTACTTCCTGTAATACGAGTACCAAGTACATTCAAATATAAGTGTGAAATTTTCGATAGGTTTCAATACTAGTTTACACAGAAAAATGACAGTGCCATAAATCACAAGGATATCTGTGAAAATAGACTTTATGTTACAGATATAGAATGTAATTTTTAAAAAGCTGGTATCGTTTAAATAAAGAACCAAACAATTTACAGATTAATAATAAGAAAAAAAACGAAGAACGAAATAAAATTTGTAATTATAATACAAAACCAAAATATATATGTTTATAAAAGCGAAAATATTGTATTTATTAAATATTGTATTATATCTAGAATTGTAAATAATAAATGAAAATGAAAAAAATTTAACAAAACAAGTAATCAATTTTTGGGGACGGTTACAAAAATAGCAATGTCGATCGGTCTTTTAATTTGTAGCCATTGCCTTAATTTATAGAAAATAAAGTGTTAACTGACATTGACATTCGCTCCGAGTTGTCAAAATGTCTTGCTATTTATGGATTAGTATGGTCCATCTGTGTACGGGCCACTTTCAGCACTTTGCTTCATTCTGGTTCAATGAGTTCCGTGAATTATCATGAAACAAAATTACCTTTTCACAAAAAAACATTTTTCATAAACATATTCTCTATATAAAGAAATTCATTTCAAAAAACGTCATTTTTATTCTTGTGACGTTTAGTGTATATATAGACTTTTGCCTCTTCCGTTCGGCTATATGTTAATAAAAAAAGACTGAAGTTTATGATAGTCATTTGTCATTATTTGTAATTTAAAGTCATTCTCTTATACGAGGGAAGTTCAAAAAGTTCGCAGAATGGGGTGGAAAGAAGGACAAAAATATGTGATGCGATTTTTCCTTTCCAATATATTCTTTCTTAACCCTAATACATTTTTCATATCTGTCGATTAATGTATTATGTTCTTTTAAAAAATATTTTGTCTTTATCTTCTCTTATTCATCATCTATGAATTCCTTTTTCATTTTTAGGAACAAATAATAGTTGCAGGAGCCAAGTCTGAGCTGTAAGTTGGGTGTTGCAATATTTGAAAGCCGCACTTCTGAAGGACATCCATCAAATGCATTGTAATGCAAAAGCATAGTAATGCAAAACCTTCCGCTAATTTCCCCGTCTTTTCTCCTTCAATGCTCCTTCAAGCTGCTTCAATAGACTAGCATAGTACTCTCCCTTTATAGAAACACCCTTTTCTTTGATGTTAGTGAACAGTATATTCTCTATGCCCCAGAAAACCGTCGCAATTGACTTGAACTTCTTTGGGAATGAGGTACCCTTTTTACACCATTTCACGTATTCCTGTTTAAATTTGATCACGTAATGATGAGCTCAAATTTCGTTATTTATAACAATTCGGATTTTCAATTCGAATTCGGAAATTCAAAATTGTATCCTTATCCTCTGCAGAGTTTCAGATAGTAGCGTGAACACTCGACGCGTTGTTGCTTATACGGCGGCGCGGACGTGAGCATTTTTGGCATCATCTTTTGCTGATTTTTTAGAAGATATACCAACCATTTCTCCCAACTGCTTCTTATCTAATCGGGCATCTTCCAATAAAAGTTCTTCAACTTTTTCAACAATGTCCGAGGCGGTGGCCTCGATCGGCCGTCCTGAGCGCAGATCATCTTCGATCGAATGGCTGCCTTGTTTGAAGATATTATAACATTTGTAAATCATGGTTTTACTAAGAAAAAGTCGCTATAAACTAAAGAAATCTCATTCAATATGACTTGTAGTGTTTTTTCTTGCTTTATAAGGAACTTGACGATAGCTCGAAATTTGATTTACTCCATAATCGATGATTTCTTCCAGAATGAATTGCTTGATCAACGATAGCTCAGAAATTAATGACACAATTAAGCTGAAACTTGGTTTATAAACTCTATGTGAGTAAGCAACCCTCACCCTTGGCGATGTTTTTAATTACGCGAACTTTTTGACTCAACTGCTTAAAAATTATTTATTTCAACGAAATCCTGACCGAACTTAGAGCTTGTGCTAATACGTTAAATAAATCAGTATAAAAAAAGTGGATGTTGAAAACAATAGACAGTTACAGATAAAAAGTAGAAACAATGATCGAATCATATATAAAGTGAAAGGAACGGGAAATTCGGAAAGGGTTGTTTACCAACCAAATACACCATGATCTTATAGGTCGAAAAGTATGACATGGCGAAATGCACTAGCAGCTACTAGATATCGCAATTAGCTACCGGTATGACTATGCTATATATAAAATAGCCATTGAGATCGCATATAACAGCATGCGACAAAAATATACCATTTTTAAAATTAATTAGTTGTGAATGAACCTAACTTACTTTTCGGTAGAGTATAACTTTCTTTCTCACTTTTAATAATAATAATAAGCCATTATTCCAATAATATCATATTATATTAAGACAACATTCCAATTATATATCAATATTTTAAATATGAATTCAAAGTAGTCACTTCCAAATATTACAATTATTTGTAGCGGATATATAAGCTAAATTTTAAATCAATGTGCCTTAAAACTAACCGTGATGATAAAAACTTTTATTTTAAATTAATGTTATTCCTGCAACCTTTTATGAATAAAGGCCTCCTCTATCGTCCTTCCACGGAGTCTGTCGGTCGCCGGTCTAATCCAGGTCACTTCTGCGATAGTCTTCGCATGCAACGATCTTCCACAAAGTAAACTGTACTTTTCTCGCTTATGAGAGTTAAATTCGAAAAGATCATTCCTAAACCGAAAAGAGAGAAAAACATGTGTGAAAAGGATTCATTAAAGTGAATGAATCCATTTTCCTGCCATAAAATTGTTAAATACTTTACATGAAAATAAAATATATTTTAAGAGTTTTAAAGAAAGCCATAAATTGTTTGATTCCAAAATTATTTAAGATTCAAGTACCCAAATGTAATATTATATGTAAAATTTGTGATCGTGAAATGAGAGGTAACTTTCATAATTACACCAAGCTTCCTAACTTTGGAAACATGCGCGAGACTAATATTGCAAGAGAAATTAATTTTACTCATAAATTTTTAGTTCACCGATGATTTTAAAATTATGATTTAAGAGAGAGATACATAGAAAGCAAAATGCTGTAAATGTTAAGTTCTACTCTATTTCAAATATATTTGTTGTTGTTACATCTTCGTATAAAATATGTAATATTATATTAAATTGGGGTGAACGTATAGGAAATCAATTTATAAATCCTGAATTGCGTAAATCCTGCAATACCTAAATCCGGAAAAACAATGACGTTGGTATACAATGATATTTATATATATACAATAAGGTAAACAATGATATATATGGTATATGGCATATATTTGGTGCAAACAATGAATTGGAGTATAATTTTTCATTGTATCGTCATGCAAACTGTTACAGATGTTTGTCTATGAAAATCCATGACCTCGTAACTATGTCACCGAACTATCGATAGTATTATCCATATCCATTGATCCATAACCATAAATTTTATGAGTAATATAATTAATTACGATTAAGGTTAATATCCACACAATACACTTTTAACAACAACATTAGATGACGTGGAATAGTTTTGAATACATACCTGAAAATGACTTCAAAACATTACTGAATATTTTCAGTAGAGTTTACTAACTATTACAGAGGTTTGTCTATGGAAATTCATGACCTCTTAACTATGTCACCGAACTATCGATACTCTATTATCCATATCCTTGTATCCATAACCATAAAATTTATGAGTAATATAATTAATTACGATTACGTTTAACCTCTATACAATACTCTTTTAACAAAAACAACAGCATTAGATACTATGACGTGAATAGCTTTGAATACATACCTGAAAATGACTTCAAAACATTACTGAATATTTTCAGTAGAGAATGGACGACTTTGTTCATAAATATTAATACAATTTCATATTTCTTATGTCGTAGAGAAATTTATGACTCTTATTTGAACCGATTTCATAATTCGACCTCGTAGAAGTAGAAGTTTCATAACGAGAAGTAAAACTACTTTTCGTACCGAAGAATTTTAGAATGAAATGTGCCTAACTACTGGTAGATATTTCTCGAATTTATTAAAATTTAGTTAACATTAACATTTTTTATATAATTTTCAAACCCCAGTAGAGATAGAATTCAAGGTTTATGGTAGAGCAAAAATACTAAAAAGTTAACATTTAACAGGAAACAACAGACTTAAAAATAAATGTGTTTCTATAAATTATTAAAGTAATTGATAGTATAAATACCAATAGTCTATCTATTGAAAGGGTTAATGTAAAATATTATAATAATAAAAAGATATAAAATGTTTTATTTGTAATCACATTGTTTTTTTATTTTTTTACTTGGGATACATTTTTTTGTGTTTTTCCTGGAATAGTCATTAGTTCTGATATAAGCTGTTATAAGGCTATCTGTTTTTTTTATTGAACCATAATGATTAGGTACAATTTAACATAAAATAAATGTTCAAATATTGCACATTTAGTTTTTAGTCAAATTATCTCCTTTTGCACATTTATTGTAATAACCGATCATTTACATTAGATACATACATGTATTATACCTTATCGGAAACAACTTTACATATACATTTTTTTGAAATAATTGGTCACTCATATCTTCATACTTTTTTATGCCAGAGATATTTAAACCTCAACAAAAAAATATTTTATTAAAATTTTACACCGAACAATCTTTTCAATATTGTTTTTTCTATAAAGTACTAAAGTTAGTCTTACTATTTACAGTCTATATATTGAAAGGGTTACCCTAAAATATTAGAACAATAAATAAATTATAAAAATCTGTCATTTATAATCGCGGTGTACATGAATCTAAAACTGAATAAAAAAATTGGCCGTTCTTTCTTAAATCATATCTTCAGTATTACTTGGGATAATTGTTTTTTTGTATTTTTCCTAGAATGGCCATTAGTTCTACTATAAACTATTTCAAGGTTGTCCATTCTTTATCGGACACCCTGTTTATATGCATATATATATACCCAGTATATGCATGTATATAGAATTACATTGATGTTATATGATGGATATTATTTCGGTGAATCAGGAGCAATGCGTGATTATTATTTTAAAATACAATAACATTCGCGTATTATATTAAAATATTAATCAAAACCTTAGCGCAAGCAAAGATTTGAACCATATATCAGTATAGCGCCATCTATCGAGGAATGTTGCCAATAATATTTTGTACTTAAAAATAATTGTATCTTAAAAATACGCTTACCTATGTAAACATATATGAACATTTTAAAAATACCACTGTAACTGTGCTTTGGTCAAGGGGTATCATTTTCGCTTTGGGTGCGAGAAGTACCGGATTTAATCTCGGATGTACCTGACTATATTTGTGTAGATTTTTTAACGTTTAAAGTTTTAAGACAGTTTAATGCAATGCACCGATATAAACGAACTGGTCGAATTAAGTCGGAAATAGTCGACAATACAACGAAACTGGCCGAGTGGGGAATTATTTGGAAAATTAGAATACGCATATTGTAGTAAATTATACTCTAATAAAATATTATAGAACGTAATTCTTGAACGAATGCACTTTGTGTTATACAGCTTGGCCGAGGTCTATAAAAGCCGAGTTTACCCGATTGAGCGTCACCGAGCCGAGTGAACGTCACCGATCCGTGCGAACGCCTTAGCTTCGTTCACTTCTCAGAATAAGTTTTCGCTTCAAAGTGTAGTGCTAAAGTGCGCCTAAAGAAGTTTACCCTTCAAAAAAAATTTTCGAGTGCTTAAATTACCCACCCTAAAATTTCTAAATGAATATTTTTTGCTATGTGTGAGTTTTTATTGCGATATGTGATGAACCATGTTTAACGTTTCATTACTATGCCAAATTTCTTCCTCAAGCGATTTCTGAGAAAAACGGCTGTGACGGACTTACGGACATACACGTGAGTGTACCTTCTACCTTGAAAAAGGAAGAATAGATCTTAGACATTTTTCCTCTAAGTGTGAGAGATTAAATGAAACGGCTTATATTGATGTAAAAAATTATTTAATGTATTGGAAAAATGTCTTATTACAAAAAATTGTAATTAATTAATACAACGAGGTACTGTGAGTTTGTTCTTTTTTATTTCTATGTTAACTTATTTTTTAAAAATGCTTTCTATCTTATCTTATTTTTTTTCTAAAGCTAATGTAACGCTGATCGACCATATTCAGTTTCGAAACGTACAATTTAAAAATCGTAATGTTTGTAAATAAAGTTGGAAAAAAATGGCAATATGATAAGTTTCTTGGCAAAACCGTTTTATTTATTGATAAAGTCATTATATTTATTGACAAAACCCTTATATTCATACAATATATGGGCTACCATGATATTCGTTTTTAAGATATAAACCTAAATAAAAGTTAATCTATTGTATTTTGAGTATTTTATGTAGTCAAAATTTTGAAAAATTATTATTTTGAGTATTTTATGTAGTCAACATTTTAAAAATTATTATTTTGAGTATTTTATGTAGTCAAAACTAATCTTTACACCGTATAATTTCGACCTGTACTTCTGGAGATATTACAATATTACTGAGAAGTAAACTGAAATCAATTGTTTAATGATCCACGAGCGACGAGTAGAGTCGGAGTTGTTTCGAGCGGGACGCGGGAGGTATTGTTGTTGAGAGACTATTCTTATGTTTATTGGTTGTTTGTGAAGTACAGAGTACGAAAATAATGAAGCAACTGATCAATTTTTGAAATTTTGTTTGTAAATAATACAAACGAAAATCAATTAGTTATTTATATAAAAGAATGAAATTATTGACCTCGTCCATATATCTACTTACCTTAAACTTATTTACTGTTCTATTTAAATAATATTTCTATTTATTAATTTCCCATTTTCATATTTTTTATCAATTAACGCATATAAAAGCACTATCAGTGACCCACTTCCAGAAATGATTGAATCTAAGTATATATGCGTCGCCGCAGTGTGTCGTGTTGATCACGAGATTTACAGTCTTTTATGGTGCGGTGAATTACGGGGATTATTGTTCGATTCCCGGCCGCTTTTGTTCTAGTAGAGATGCCACAGATCAGTGATGAGCAGCAGCGTTACTGACGCGAGATGCTAAGGCATTAATATGGTGAACCCGCACGCCTAGCGCACCGATTATGGGCGATGATAATGACGTAAGCGTGAAAAACAATCCGTCTATGGACTATAATCTTCTTAATAAAAAAGGACTTCAGACTATTGGACTGTATAAAGGTGGTTTGTATTTGTAAAAATAGGTTTCGTTATAAAAAAATCTCTCATGATATATTATGAATTACATGAAAACCACTAGTAAAAGGTATCCATACTCAGTTCTGAATAAAATCTCTCGTAAAGTGCTGACCATGGTAAAAAAAATCGGGTGTGCCTAATACTGCAGGGTAGAAGCAAACATTTTGGCAACCAGTGTAATCGTATTGTGTGTGGAAATTTTTTGAAAACGAAAATTTAAAAAAATATAAATAAAGCCAATAACTTAATAATCGTAATGAATAGGATACATTATTATGTTAAATTTATTTATAAACGTTATAAAAAGACAAATTTGTCTGAAGAGAAAACATAACTCTATATTATAAATGTGGACTATACATACTAATTAAAATTCTGCAATACTAATCTAAAACTGTGCCTACGATTTCCTTCGCGTGTAATTAGGTAAAAAAATGATCTTTTTTCTCTCTCTTGTTTTTTGCTCTTGAGTATATACTATTACCATACCAAATTTGATTAAAACCTGATCAGTAGATTATGCGTGATACTCGCTCAAATTAACATACAAACAGACAGATAAAAATTCTAAGAGCTTTTTCGGCTTCTATTTTTATTCAGTACGCTAAATCAATCACTATTTTAAAATGTTTCCAATGTACAGAATTCACCCTTTTACGGTTTTATTATATGTATAGCTAAATGACATTCATTTTAAGTTAACATATCTTTGATTTTTTATAGTTTTTGCTCTTCTTTGACTGTAAAATTATTCATTTTCTTATAAAAATAATGTAGAAGAGGGGGCAAATAAAATATACGATCCGCCCAGCTACTCTGTCGTTCGATTGTACTCGAACCGTTCGGCCATATTCGTTCTTTCGACGAGAATACTCGAAGTGCGACATGTTCATGGCGTGACGCGAAATCACAAATATTTTCCCATATATTTGGGCAAGGTGAGCCAAAAGTAGCTTTTCACTTCGAAAATTTTCAAAGTGTGAACAATTTAGTACGAGTATCAAAGGACATGTTGTAGAAATTGGTTTGGTGCAAAAAATTTTGCTCAAACATTATTCATGTCATGTGGAATTTCTGCATATGTGACAGAACAGAAAAGACAAACATGTCTATGTATTAAATATTTTTTTGAGAAAATGAAAATGAAATAAACTCTAAAATAAAACGCAATATATTTTTTAAACGTTTCTCTATCTGTGTATCCATTTATCTGGCTATCTGTTCACCGATTTGACATCATATAAAAACGGATTATAATTATTTATATTGGACGGATACCTGATGGTAACTTAAATTTCTAAAGATTTATTACGTAATGTTAAGGAATTGATAACTATGAGAAATTGTGATCCTACAATCATAATTTATTTCCAAAAAAGTGCATTTATATACAGAACAGAATTTGAAGAAAAGTCTTGAAAAAAAATTCAAATTATTAATCAAATTATGTAAATTGTGATTATTTATTAAAATATTTAAGGTATTTCTAAAATTTTTGATTTTAATTAAGTTTTTGGGGACATTAAGGATAACCGTAAGTGATCAATGAGTGAGTAATATTATTTTAGATAATTACAGAAAATTAAATCTGTGTCTTACTCAATAGATGACGCTGCAAGTAGTTAAATCGCGTTAGGGAAATGTATCTATTATTTATTTTTTAATTTACTACACATTTATCGATACTTAATTGATTTGTAACAAAAAATAAAGCAAACTACAAATAATAAAAAAATTAACAATTAAACACTTTGAATCAATAATATTTGTACACAATTTCATTCACTACAAATATATCACATTCAGGAATACTTGCGAGGAAGCAGTTTATAAAATTCATACTACAGTAGATAGGGGATGCAAGGAAGTATAGTGAACAGATCATGTTAGCGGATTCTAATGTAGCTATGTATTTATTTGAACCAAAAAGGAAATCTTTTATAAAAGTAAGTAGTAGAAATGTTTTCCACGCAACAGTTTCAAATTGAAATATCAAATATTTTGAAATTTGAGACAAAGAAAATTTTTAATATCGAGGATGGAAGAACTATTGAAAATAAAAGGGGAAGTAACGATACTGTCTTGTATATAAGCCCTTTAAAATTTTTTTTAACTATTTCCTACATAAGACAATAATTACTTTTAAAGGGACTTCATTTAATGCATTATTACTTTCTCTTGAAAATGGGTATTATCAAATTTTTTCGAAATTTGAAACAAAGAAAATTTTTAATATCGAGGATGAAAGAAGTTTTGAAAGTAAAAGGGAAGTAACGGTATTATCTTATGCGTAAGTACTTTAATTTTTTTTAACTATTTCCTACATAAGACAGTCATTACTTTTAAAGGGACTTCATATAATGCATTATTACTTTCTCTTGAAAATGGGTATTATCAAATTGTTTCGAAATTAGAGACAAAGACAATTTTTAATATCGAGGATGAAAGTTGTTTTGAAAATAAAAGGGAAGTAACGGTATTATCTTATGCATAAGTACTTTAAAAAACTAATCCTACATGAGACAGTAATTATTTTTAAAGGGACTTCATATAATGCATTATTACTTTCTCTTACTATGAACTAATATTTTATACGGAAAACAAATGGACTGCAGCATGGTAAAGTGGCGTGGCGTATATTGCACGGAAATAATCCGAGATTGTAAAAACACTTGCGGTATATTTCATCATGATCATAAAAGGCTAACAGTGTTTGAAAGTTATGCTGTTTGTACGAGTTTACGCGACAAACTAACGCGATAGTAAAATCTTTTGAAAATGTTCTGTAACCTGCTCGTAGGTGCTCGAACACCAACCACCAACGTAATACTATGCAGAACCTCACCAAATCCATTAGTTACAAACCTGTTCAAGCTTATTAGTGAATATACTTAAGCAAGTTTATACTTGACAGGCTTTGCTTAATTTGTATTATAGGTGTCCTCTAACACTTTATAATCTAGCTTTATATTGGTGAAATCGTCACTATTATGGTTGCTTACTTTGTTTAATGGAGGCTTGAGGAAAAGCGTGGTAGACGCAAAGAATTAAAAAGAATGAAATGTCGAAGCTTCTACATCTTCTACATCTAAGGAGGAGATTTCTATGATCCAGACATCTGTGGTAACATATAAAGTAAAAATAATTATTCTTTACTAATTCGTCATCAACATGTAGTCATTTATTCCATGCGAAACCTTAAATGCTATATTCTCAAAATCGGCTATAACGAGAAAACGATTTTTTTAAATAAGCTAAACCAGTATTTTTTTGGTACCACATAACAGTGATCTTACAAACGCTCCATGGGAACTTCTGCCGTCAAATTTAACTAATTTTTATAAAATACCACTACCTCCACAGGTATATAATCCCTTAATATTGATTCCTTCTATTCGAGAGGGGTTTTGCTGTTTTATAGGCTTTTATTATGTTTTAATGGATTATGCTTTTATTATGTTTTAATATCCATTAATTGTTTCATTAATATATTCATATTCATACAGAGGTAAAAAAGAAATCGATATTTTTCAAACTAATATCGATCTCTTTTTTAGCTTTGTTGATTTGACATATATCGATATCGGTATTGTTCAATGTTACATTAAACAAATTATTGTTTTTTAATTGTTTAATATTTTGTACTTCTGTTATATTTCTGTCCTTTAATTAATCATTGTAAATTGTAGCGCATTATTGTAAATTAATCATTATAAATTGTACTAACACCTATCAGAAGTTCACGCAGGGGTCGCAAGGCAAAGATAATAATATAATTAAAAGCAGACACTACTTCTTTCATGTTTTATATAAAAGAAAATAATGATTTATTTTAAACAGATTTAAAATAGAATTAAAAGAAAACTGAAATTTACATTTATGTATATTTATTTTTACGTTAATTATGGTGCGTTTTCATCATGATTGCTTTATAAAATTATTAAGATACGCTTAGCGAAAAGTAAGTAAACAATATGTACTATTTTCAGTTTAAGATAAATATTTAGCAAATATTTTAGTCAAATATATATACACTGATTTATAATTTTTTTAATTTATCAATTTACAATTAAACAATTCCAACACATAAGATTTTTACATTTTCCGAGTGACGTCACAATAAATAGAAATATATAAAATTTAACAACCTTCGATGTTTACTGTTTTTTAGCAAATATTTTAGTCAAATATATATACACTGATTTATAATTTTTTTAATTTACAATTAAACAATTCCAAAATATTAGATCCTTACATTTTCCAAGTGACGTCACAATAAATTAAAATATATAAAATTTAACAACATTCGATATTTACCGTTTTTGTGGAAAATATCTTTATGATATTTTTAAGCAACTCCTTTAATGTACAATCATATCAACGATACGTGGGTTCAATAACACTTGCCAGTCACTTATAAATTTAATGTACTCGAGAAAATGTAAGCCGCTGCACCGTTAAAAAACAAGTTTTATTATGAACCCAAAAATTCATGGAACCAACTGAGTACTTCACCGACAACTTCAAAGATCTTAATGATATAAATAGAAACAGGCTGTATTTATCTACACTACAATTACACATTCATTAAAGAATAGAATGATTGAAGAGTGACTTTGTTGATAGTTTTTGCCAAGAACGTACCAGTGTGAAGATATTAAATCTTTTAGGTTTAATTTTGACGTAACAATTATTTTTCTAAATTTCTTTTCAAAAAATTGTTTTTGTTTTTATTTTAAGGTTATGTACCTCAAAAGGGTTCAGTCATTATGTGATCACTCTAGTCCCCTTGTAAGTTTTTTTATGTTAAGCCGTTTTTCTCAGAAACCTCTTGATCTAGATACTTGAAATTTGGCGAAATAATAAAACATTAACTTGCGTATTATCAAGAGCCAAAAATTAAATATATTCATATGGAAATTTTTGATAGGGAAAATTATATATTCCAAAATTGTCATTTAAAAGGGCTAGTTACAGTGTCACAAAAATATTTTTTTCATAATTTTAAGTATTATATCGTCAGAGTTATATCGAAAAATATATAAAAAAATTTTCATCATCTTCATTTCCAAAACTACTCAATCTAAAATTATGAAATAAATTTTCCTTTTTAGAAGTTCACAGAAAGGTTGTAGAAAAACTATAGTGATGATTGTAAATGTCATAACATTTTAAATATGCACAATACTTTACGCCAATGAAAGACATAGTAGGCAATATTTTCACATATTTCTATATTCACAGCCGATTTCTCGGAAGTTATGAGATGTATAAATGTCAAATTTGCCATGGTAATACATCGTATTAATTCCCGTATTATGCACTTTTAAAAAAATTTAAAAGCAAATTTAAAAAAATGTTCGTATAAGTTAAATGAAACTACGTGATGTAGCATTATTTCTACGTTCTTCAAGTTCTTTACCACGACCTAGGTTTCGTTGTATTATAACATCTTCCGGTGGGCTCTTAGCGATGTTGTAATACAACGAAACCTGGGTCGTGGTAAAGAACTTCAAGAAAGTAGAAATAATACTACATCGCGTAGTTTTATTTAATTGTGAATAATGAATTTCTATAAAATTAACGCCAAATATATTCAATGTCCATATAAGTATTAAAGAGATTTAAAAATGTCCATTTAAGAATTATGGGTATTAAACTCTTTAAATTGTTTGTATCATGTGGAGTATTATTTAAAAGGGCTTATTATGAAGAATACATAAATATTTTGTAATTTTAAATTATATCTTTAATAAGATATTAAAAAAATATTCGAAAATAAAGTGTACACTTTATTATTGTGTACATTTCATATAAAACGGTGAGGGAACTTTATTCGAAATTACTGAGTCAACAATTTTGAAAAAACCCGGGTTGGTAAAATCTCAACAGGAGATTACAGAAAAACTATAACAGTTATCCTACATCTTATCATTTTTTAAATTTACACCATAACTTTACTCTTTTCAATTTTACAGTGAGCAATATATTCCGGTTATAAAAAAATAATATTTGTAAAAAATTTAGTATGAATACTATGTACATTTACGTGTTTATAAGTACCTAAATGTGTACGAAAGTATGTAACCCTCGTAGTGTGAGTTCCACTCTACTGACTGGTTTTTTTATGTCTATGGAAGAAAGAAAACGAATCTGAATGTTCGATGGTTATGCTAACAAAAGTTGTCAAAAAACTTTATTTAAAAAATACTATCTTTAAGTTACTTATACTTTATTATTTGTTATGTTATAATAAACAAATACAATATTTCAGTAAATTATATTTTGACTTTATTATAAAACTATCTTTATTATGAAACAAAATAAAACTGTCTTTATTATAAAACAAAATAAAAAAACCTGTTGAGTCCAACATAAAATTCCTACGAGTAAGAAATATTTCTTTACTCGTAGTAATATTCACGCTACTAGTATTGCGTATATATTTACATGCATATGCCAATTTAAGTAATTATAACACACAGTATTTTTACAGAAAAATCCCTAATCCTTACCAATATATTTTGTAGAAATTATATTTTGTAGAATTTATATTTATTTTTTTGTCATAATTTGCCATTTTATTTGTAATTTTTTACTATCTTGTTACTGCATACACAATATCCTGCTGTTTTCCATAAAGCATTATGTTTTTTACTTAGTGTTTTAATGGATTGGAAGCGAGTGTTCCTATAGTAACATACCCATCTTATGTATTTATATTAATTTGTATATTATAAAATATAATTTTTTTTATTGTACTATGTATCCTTAATTACCTATACGAAATTATAAATATTATTTTTGAATGTGCAAAATAGATTGCTTGGAATATATTCCATTTAATTTTAAGCGATTTCCTTAATGCATTTAATTTATTAACTCAATTAAATGAAATACGTGATGTAGTATTATTTCTACTTTCTTTAAGTTCTTTACCACGACCTAGGTTTCGTTGTAATACAACATCTTCAGGTGGGCTATTAGCAAAGATAAGAGAAAGAAAGGCTGAAGATGAAGATGTTGTAATACAACAAAGCCTAGGTCGTGGTAAAGAAAGTAGAAATAATACTACATCACGTATTTCATTTAATTGAGTTAATAAATTAAATGCATTAAGGAAATCGCTTAAAATAAAATGGGAGATATTCCAAGCAATCTAAATACAGTTACAGCCAACGACACGAGACCTTGTTGTTTTATTAAAAAAGCGGCCAAGTGCAAGTCGGTCTCGCACACGAAGGGCACTCCGTACCAACGCACAATATTGGCACTAATTCTTTTGTAAATAACAAAATATATTCCATAGAAAGATGGGATTTATAAAAATCTGTAAAATAATTGGCTAATACATCTGTCACATAGAACTTAGAACTAATCAGTTTTTTCCGTCGATAATACTGTGGTTCGTTCGACCACGCGGCCTCCCGTCACGTCGGTACAGGTCCCGCGCCGGGCAGCGAGCGCCGCCTAGCAACCGCCGTGCCGCGTGGCGCGCCGAACGCTAATGTTTTGAGTTATAAACTTAGGTACCTATATTTTATTATTTGTGATTTTATTACAGAATATGCCCTAGAATCAGGCCAAGTCTGTTACCTGTATGTAGCGCAGGAACAAAAAATGTCGAAAAAGGCATTTACTTAAGATGTCTCGTAAATCCCTGTCGTCGGAAATCCCTTCAGGATCTGATTTAATGACTTTTTATTTGACATGATATAGGCCACAGTAGCATGTATTCTATGAAAATTTGAAGGGTTTACCTTTTATGATTCATAAAACAGAACTATCTAACAGACAGGCAGAAGGTCGGCGGAGACTTAATAATAAAGTCCCGTTGGCACCTTTTGGGCATGAAACCCTAAATCAGTTAACTGATATAAATTAAGAAATAGTATTGCTACGATCAGGTACGCAGCAGTTAATACCGGTAAGTGGAGCAGTAAATAAATCCTTTGACATGAGGAACACACTTAGCAAGCCCAGCTTGCTGCCTTTTACAGTCTTGTATTAAAACCTAGTGTTTTCGAATATCAGAAGCTGTAAACTAGAAATTAATTAACTAAAACAAATTCAATAAGGTATGTAGGTTGAACTTATATTCTTTTAATTAATAATTGTTTTAAATAGAAAAGCTGTATAACAAATTTCCTATTTAAATAATCTTAAATCATATGTTATTATTTTTAGTATTCTTATAAGGTATTTCTAATTTGACATATACCACCGTGACTGAATAATATTTAACTCATAAATTCTATCGTCAGTACGACCTTACCATAGACATTTTAGTTTTCTCAACCTGTCGAAAAATATTTTCACACAAAGTACATTTAATAATCAGAAACGTTACGTATTATATTGACCAAAACATAGTGACAAAAATATCCTCTACGTAAGCCTGTAACAGGAAATGACATAACGGATTACGGCAATCGGTGCATTTGCTATATTTAGACAGACATCAGAATCAGAGTTAATGAATTTTACATCTATATTTTATATTTGAAATATATTTTTTCGTTAGCATCGAAACCTTCAAACCTTTAATTTTCACAAAGTACCTTTAAACTAACGCAAAGTAACTCTCATGCGGAAAGGTTTTTTTTCGAAAAAACTGTCCCCAACAGTTGATGAAGAATTACTTAAGGGTTGTATTTACAAATTTTCCAAACCACTGCCAAAAGCGCTTTCATACTTTTATCACTATAATTTTACTTACCCATTTTAATACGCAATTTAATTTATGAGTGGTAATTTCTGTACTATATTGACCAACCACTTTTCGTATCCCGAAAAATATTTCAAACTATACAATTGTGTAATATTGGGAAGCAGTAACAGAAAATTACTTTTTCAGGTTTCATGGAACAACAAACATGTATATATATTTTCATGGAACAAAGCACGAAAGATTACGAGACATCCCGCTACAGTTAGGATAATAATAGATAATAAATTTACATATCATCTCACTGAAAAATAGAACGGTGAATTTGTAAAAAAATTCATTTACACTTTTAATGAATGGAGAAGCAATTGAAAAAAAAAACAATTAAAATATTTTTAAATTTTCAGGTAATTTATCTATATTTTCCCGTGAAATTTTATTCGATCACTAACGTTTTATGCTGATATATGAATATATGGGTACGATTAAATGATAAAGGTTGCCATTTGAATACATCTAAATACACTTAAATTTCTCAAACATAATACCGACTCCAAATACAAATAAGCCGCAAGAAGACAATTAAAAAAATTGTATGTACGGGGATCCTTAAATTGATTTAATTACATTTATCAATAACGGAGCGGATACCTGTCTTGTAATAAGCGACCATTCTAACAGAAATAATTGTTTAAACCCTGTCGTAAACCGATTTGCCCAAAAACCGTGAAACGTACAAGCATGGCCGTATACTCGAAATGGTTTCTACGTTCAAAAATGGCTTGAAACAACAGACGTTGCCTCCTAACCATAACTAATAAAGTTTAATTTTATTATCAATTACCGATGAAGGCTGTGTGTTGAACGTGACCAATGCAATTAAGAACAATAACTCGGGTCGGAACAATTTGAGCTTTGAATCGCTTAATGCACGTAACGAGGCAAAACAAAAGTTTAATTTTGCTTCTTCGCAATATCGGGAATTTGCGATCGGTTTTGCGTTTAAGTTTGGATACGAAGGGTTAAGAAATTGTGAAAATGTTGCTTATTGATTTTTTTTAGATTTCGCTTAATTACGATTTAATTTTAGGTGTATGGATCAAAGTAATTTGTGTAGTTTGAAGTATTTCCGGTACCATTAAAGTTAATTGATTATCACGAACTTAGGGTGCGTATTTTTTTGTCAATGTGTAAGTGGTTTTGTCATAAAAATAGGAACAGATTAAATAATTTTTTACATTTTCTGAAGTCAAAAATTGATTAGATTTCATGGCCGTGTGTGATTCTTTGAAATATTATTGTATGTAGCCATAACAATTTAATTTATTTAACTCAAACAATGGGTCACAATTGAAAATGTGAGCCGTTATATATTAATTGATATCATGCCTTTGTGTGATATAGAATTAGTCACAATGGATAATTTGTACTCATTAGAATTGTGAGCCGTTAAATCTCAGTTGCATCATGCCTTTGTGTGATATACATTTTTTTGTCGCTCTTTTCATGTCATCTACAACTTCTTTATATATTATTTTAATATAGCTATAATGATTTGAAGTTTAACCTCAAAATGTGCTCGGTTCAATTCGACTCGCTTAAATTGCTATTGTTCATTACTCATACTTTCTTGAACTATATTATATACTCTAACTAGCTAACTTCCTAGCTAACTTCACTACATTCTATAAATTACATGAAGGTAAATGATTCGTGACAAAAGGATAAGCAGTTTTGTCAAATCTTAGAAAAACAAACGAACTTTTCATAAACTTAATACGTTTATTAAGAGTTGAGACACGGTATAATTAAGTATCGAACGTTCCTTTAATGTTGTTTCTATACGTATATATTTTCATCGTTTACATAAATATTTTCGACTATATTTTTGTATGATAAAATAATGTATTAAATATATCTCTAAAAAAGTTAAAAGTTGTGATAAACATCTTCATCAATCACGAAATATATTTATATTTGTTGCATGTGACTCCAAAAAAGAGCTTATTAATTATAAATCAACTGCGGATTATCTCAAAGACAAATTTTATTTGTAAATTGGCTACATTGAATTAATAAGCAATAAATCGACTATAAATGATCTCCCAAAAAGCTATAATTCAATGCATGATAAATAAAATGAACAAGTGTTAATATATGTATTTGAAATATAAAATAATATATTTCTAAATTGCTTACAAATAGAAACGACTAAAATGATAATTTTTTATTCCTAATTATATTAAAATATTAGTTGCTCATAAGTTATAATATAAATTATAACTTATAGTCTTGATTGTCACAAAAATTGAATTAAAAAAATGTAACTCAAAGAGGAAATTACTAAAATGTTTCCTCATTTAAAAAAAAGTTCAAATTCTTTGATGGCAACTTTAAAGTATTTCATTTCTATTTCAGTCTTAGTTTTGCTGATGAAACTCATTCTTTTCACTTACACATTTTACAATTTCTTTAAAACTCAAAATGGAAACTTGAAATGGTTCTATAGAAAATGAAAGAGAATTAAAATCCCAAATTTCACGTAGTTTTATTGAACTCGCATAGAGAAAATTATGATACAGATACCTGAAAAAACCATTATATCTATTGTTGAACTTCACCAGCCTACCAATTATCATTGATATAAATAATTTTTTTCTGCTTTATTATTATTAAATGTTAAGATAGCATCGTAAACTCAGATAAAAATTATTTTTTAAACGATTCGACATGATTATTTTGTGAAAGCAACGCGATGTCGTTGGTAAAATTTCAACAATAGATATAATTGTTTTTTCAGGTATCTGTGTTATATTTTTCTCTACGTGAGTAAAATAAAACTATGTGAAATTTAGGATTTTAATTTTCTTTAATTTTCTTTAGATCCATTTCAAGTTTCCATCCCGAGGAGCATGTACGAAAAAAATCGTGTTTTCATAACGGTAACAAAAAAAAAGTTGTACCTAAAAATACAATTATAGCATACACTTTAAGTTATAGCTTTTAAACTTCTTGAGGAGCATGTATTACAATAAGAAGTAGAGTTAAGCGTTATGTTATTTTCTACGAGATGTGTCAGAGAAATGCACCCCAGAAAATAATCTATATCTACTATTCCAATAAAACATTCGACTACGAGATGTGTCCGAGAAATGCACCCCAGAAAATAACAGAAAAACTTAAACGTATCTACTATTGCAATAACACTTTCGAAAAAAAATTATGTATTATAAAATTATCTCTCTAATAATTTAAAATTGATTTATAACGTAACACTTCCTTAAACGAATTCAATTACTTATATTGCATTTAAATACATAAACATTACGGAACCACAAATAATTTCTTTTGCTGGACAAAAGTAATATTTATTGAAATATTTTGTCTTTATGTGCGAGTTAATGATCGCAATATTTCTTATTACCTAATAGTTATGTGTTCATCTATAGACCCACTTATTGCAATAAGTAAACATAACAAAACAATATTTACTGCTAGCTATTTTCCGAAAACACTGAAATACGCATGTCTTTATTTCTACCTGAGAGCCTAAATTTCAAATTTTATTATCTCCAATTATTTCAAAATTCCCATACAATTTTTCATCTAGAAACCAAAAAAATATATACGTACCTAATTTTAAGTTTGTAGACATTATAGCTATGAAGATTTCGTGATAAGTCAGTCAGTGTCAGTATTTGGCCTTTATACATATAGATTTATTATTCATTTTTCATTGCTTTTGAATTATTAACGAATTAATTATTAAACGAATATATTATTTAATATAATTTAAAAGCAATCTCTATGTATACACTAGTTGTAATGAAATTGAGACTTGTTAGCAAACTCTCGCAAGACGTGATTAAACATTGTTAAAAGACAAATTTTAATTAATAACAAATAAATTTATTTCATGTTTAATTTAAGGACGGTAAAGAGATAGCTAAACCACTGACATTAGATATAATATGGCTTTATTATTTTCTTATTCTGGGGAACGTTTTTCATTTATTATAACAAGGAAATGAATACATATTTCAAACTAAAGTTAGAAATGAGTTAAATTACTCTAAACAGAAAAAATATGCATTTGTTCATATTTTTTCTGTTTAGAGCCCATCGATCCTCAAAAGAAAAGGTGTTTATTATGGATATAATATTTATTATGGTACATAAAGTATTACTTTATTAATTCTATGAGGAAAAACTTAAGTATTTAAGTAAGTGTTCGAAACAAAAGTGCAGTTAGAAAATGGATTTCAACATCAACTTCCAATTTTTGCATTTAATAGCTTTAATATTCTGTTATATATATATATATATATATATATATATATATATATATATATATGTATGTATGTATATATAAATGAAAATTTCCTCTCTTTAAAATTGACTGTAGTAACTGTACTAAAAATAGTAAAATAAAAAAAGATAATTAGGGTCTTAGAAGAGTGAAGAATTATTGTGATAAAAAACAAATTAAACAGATGACAATCGTTTTTCGACAAAATAAAAAATGAGGATAAAACAAAACGAGTCTATTACTACAATCTGAAGAATATCTCTCAAAGATACCTAGGTTAGATCTAAATATAGCTAAAAGAGGCTAAAAGCAACCGTTCAAGAAAAACAGTTTATTTGAGATCTGATATATCAAGAAACATCGCAAATGCAATAAATGCTTCATAATTTACCACGGTTGAAAAAAGTTGCTGATATGAAAAGATACCATTTAACAAAGAACTAAATAAAAAATAACTAAAATTTGGTACGCTAAAACACGAGGTCAACGAGCCAATAGACAGTGCTTAAATAATTTAAACTGGCACCCGACGATTGCAGCATTCCATAATCGAGCGTCTGTTGACTTAACTAACTAACTTTTCTGAATTCAGAAGTACTAAAAATAAGACGCTCACTCAGAATGAATTACTTTATAATTTGACGTAAAGCCAGGAAATGTTCTTGATTGATGATTTCTGGAATTAACGCTTCGAGCTTGGAAAACATGCATACCTATTTAAATTTAATGCACTGTTAAATAAAACTTACGCCGCTTGGAGTTAAAATTATCGCTGATTATAGAAATATTCTGTAAAGGAATTTAATAATTAAAACAATAATAAATTTGACGTCTTCAAAGTTAATTTCAATTTAATTGCGCGGCAGAGAGCAATTAGTTTAGATTGTGTTGGAGATAGTTAGTAATAATTCTTATTGTCAAGTCGCTTTAGTTATTGCTTTAGCTCATTAGGAGGCGTGTTTGGACTTTTTAGGTGAGCAACAGCCGCTTCAGAGTTGGCTCTGAGTGAATATGTGCCGTGAAGGAATTAAACAGCTTATTATGGAAGGAATTCAGTGGGGTACAAAAAAGAAGAAAAAAAGGCGCAGCATCGGCTAGTTTCAAATGGCAACGACGTCACGGAAAGACTGGACTTAATTGTAATTTAAAATTTGCACAATTATATTGTGATAGGTTGTTAGAATAACGTACAAATTTTGATTTAGCAAAATTATTCATTCCATCTAAGTTAGCATTAGTGCATACTAAGGATCAATCAGATTTCTACTTGTTTTCGTCAAAATAACCATTGGACATGGATTACCTTTGGTATATCAATATAAATGTCTAATTCGGGATTGATATATTCTTCCACTTCTTCTCCAAAGTATGAAGTTATTTGTCTATTACAGTATAAGAGCACGAGAGTAGCGCTGCTAAATAACGCTAACTTGCTCGGAAATTTGTTTCAATAAAGTTTTTAATTTTTTTGAAATTTAATGCAGGAGGTCGTCCTAGATCAAAATTAACGGAGGAATAGAAATTTCCTTCTTCGAATTTTTGGAATCAATACTTGGGCTTTATTGCATAGAGTATACCTTCACCCATCGTTCAGCAAGTATTGCATGTCATTTAGCTCACCATTGGACCAAAACGAAATTCATAAAAAGGGAGCACTCTTAATGAGTCTTTCTAGTAATTTCTCTTAATGAGTCTACCATAGTTTATTTGTCTTTTCTCGCCACGATTTTTATAATCCTAACAGAGTTGTTCGAGATAATACCTAAATCCTTGTTCAGTTTATGATCGACTCAATAATGAAATGATTTTCGTAAACCTATAAGTATATATATTTACATAGCAAAATGACAATGTCCGTCAACCTAATTATAATCCATATCCAATCTAAGATAGTAATTTAATAACGTTAATGTTCTTTTTACATTAATATTTTTTGTAATTGTTTTGCAAATTCTATAAAGAACACATTAGCTCAGAAATGGAATCCTTAATTTTTTCCTTGTCTGATCTAAATAGCTTTGTGTCTAATAACTAATGTTTACTAACTAAGCCATTTTAAAATTAGATAATTAACCCCATCCGAAATAAACAAAAAAGTCAGACGAACAATTATTATAAACAATTTAATAATAATTAATTACGGCTTCTTTAATTCAGCCAAGATATTGAGGAGTGTCTATGTTCATGGTTGGTATTTTACGTGGAAACATTTTCAATCATGATTAAATCGAAACACGTTCCTCTCTTAGAACAAAAGATTACTTTGTCGTTACTATGAATTTAGTTTAAGTTGAAATGACTTCGTTTAATCAAATATTTGTTCAAACATGACATGGTTTGATCAACATTTTCTTTGTTCGTAATCAAACAATGACTAAGCTTGTGAATAATACGAACGGTATATTAGAACACAATATTGATAATATTATGTTCCTTATTATAATATTGTTACTAGATGAGTTACTTCTGTGATTTGCTGTCTCTTTGTTCGAAGAAGTTTTATTAACGTGTGGAATATTGAATATATTTGGTTTTAATTTTGTAAAAATTCATTATTGATAATTAAATGAAACTACGTGATTAGCAAAGGTTGAATCTTTGCTAATGGCCCACCAGAAGATGTTATAATACAACGAAACCTAGGTCATGGTAAAGAACTTAAAGAAAGTAGAAATAATACTACATCACGTAGTTTCATTTAATTATCAACGTGTGGAATACCAAAGAAATGTATGAAAAGTGAATTAGACAGAAGAAGAAGGTTGTACCGGTGATATGTTTTGTATGCTGATAAAATATTGTTCAATCAAATTTAAAAGTTGTCAAAGAATTTTGAAGTTGTTTTAGGTGAGAAAAATTAATATTATATAAAACATTCATCAACAAAACATTCATCAACTATATTCAATCTAATATATTTTAATTACTATAACACTTAGTGTATTCAACAACGATGAGACACCATATCTTTTTGGGTAAATTTTAATTTGTTCTCCTCATTACATTTTCGTTCCATAATATGCTCCGTTGCTTTTCATATTATTGCGTTTAAATTTTTTTTAAACTTGATCTTTCGCAACTCCTTACGGGTTTCCGGAGTTTTCTACACAGTTGACATTGCATATAAATCCATCTTCTATAAAATGTATTTAGTACGTTGGAAGATTTTTAATTTTTTCTCCTCATTACATTTTCGTTTCACAATATGCTTCGTTTTCCATCCGTATTATTGCGTTTCAATTTTTTTTAAACTTGACTTTTCGCAACTACTTGCGGTTTTCCAGAATTTTCTACAGAGTTAACATTGCATATAAATCCATCTTCCATAAAATGTTTTTAGTACATTTAGTACAGTAGAAGATACTGTATTATAGATATTCCAATTACTGTACCACATTTTCTACCAATAAGATGACGAATTTTCAGATTTTGTAAGTGTAATGAGTTGCAATGAAAATGAGAGTAAACCGCTGGAGGTTGCAAAAGATAGGGTTAAAAAAATGTTAAAACACAACAATGTGACGAGTGATTGTAATGAAGCGTTTTGTCACAGCAAATTTACGAAATTTAATGAGGAGAAATAAATTAAATTTACGTGGGTAGGACGTTCCATTATTTAGTCACTGTTTGTGATGAAAAGAGTTATATTATTGAAAATATTTTACGCTAAATCTGATGAAAAGTAGGTTATAATGTATTACTAATTAGTTTTCGGCATCTTCCATCTTCGATTTTAAAATTTCTGGTAACTTAAGATCCTTTAACAACTTCTATATCTCTTATTTTCTTATCAATTTTACGTAAAACCTCTTATCAGCATTTCACATTCTCATTTCTATCCAAAAGTAGAGATATATTTATTTTCATATGCCATGGGTTATTCGCTCATTAAAAGAATTCTATTTAATCTCACATAATTACGTTCTAATTTCTTATCAAATCTTTTCCTTAGAAATATTATGTTCAATAAATTCGGTTTTAATATTCAAATATAAACATCGATGCTTTTAATTAGATAATATGTGGCAATTATTGTCTTCACGTTTATTAAATCAAAATTTATGAGTACTGTCACCTCAGTATAACTGTAATTTATTTTCATCGCGTCTGCATTAAAATGCACAACTTCATATTAAAATGTTTAATGGAAAGCAATAATGGTTGCCAAATTACTTATTCATCCGTTTAAAAATTTAACTGCCAATTTAAAATCCTAATTATACAAGTGGTCTCTACGGAAACGATATAAATCTCTAACGTCCCACACAAAGCGTTAAGATATTTCGTGTCACAAGCCACACTGCAGACGATTGTTGACTTCAAAAGTGCAGCAAAATAAATGAGACGTTAGATGCTCATGATTCGGTATGTTATGAACAAAGCCCCTTTTTGTGGATTGGTAAACGTTATTTTTACAAGAGGAAGGTAATTTTCGTGATTTGGTATGTTATGAACAAAGCCCGTTTTTGTGAAAACTACTCTAAAGGGCTTGTTATGAGGAATACAACATATTCTAAAAAAAAAGACACAAAAAGAACATTTCCTCCTTATTTCCGAAACTAATCCAAATGGCTTTTTATGAGGAATACAACATGTTCTAAAAAAAGACACAAAAAGAATATTCCCTCCTTATTTCCGAAATTTCTCTAAAGGGCTCGTTATGAGGAATACAACATGTTCTAAAAAAAGACACAAAAAGAGCATTCCTTCCTTTTTTCTGAAACTACTCTAAAGGGCTTGTTATGAGGAATACAACATATTCTAAAAAAAAGACACAAAAAGAACATTTCCTCCTTATTTCCGAAACTAATCCAAATGGCTTTTTATGAGGAATACAACATGTTCTAAAAAAAGACACAAAAAGAGCATTCCTTCCTTTTTTCTGAAACTACTCTAAATGGCTTTTTATGAGGAATACAACATGTTCTAAAAAAAGACACAAAAAGAATATTCCCTCCTTATTTCCGAAATTACTCTAAAGGGCTCGTTATGAGGAATACAACATGTTCTAAAAAAAGACACAAAAAGAATATTCCCTCCTTATTTCCGAAATTACTCTAAAGGGCTCGTTATGAGGAATACAACATGTTCTAAAAAAAGATACAAAAAGAATATTCCCTTCTTATTTTTACGAAGTCAAAAATCATGATAGAAACAGGGTTGATAAAACTTGACTATAAGATTACAGGAAAACTCTACCGATTATCTCTTATCTCTATTCTTTATCGAAGGTCTTATATCTTCTTCAAAATACACCATGTTTTCATGGCTCTGAAAGAAATATTAGGTAACACATTTACGTTATGAAAAATTAATATTTTTAAATGGTTTAATGGAAATATTGTGTACCCTTAAGCATTTATAAGAGCCTTAATGGACACGGAACCCTCGTAGTGCGAGTTCATCTCATGCTTGACAAGTTTATTTTTTAATATACCCATTAATAAATTAAATGTTTTACTAAAACTAATTTTTCATCTTCAAATGCGAATGAATCTTTAAACTTTATAAAACTATTTGCATTATATATCATTAACTACATTTAATCGGAATTCAATTTATATTTTCTGTCATTCTAAAGTTATTCGGAATCATAAAAAAACCTACATATTTATTTTTTCATTTTCTGTTGCAGTAATTTTGTTATTTTGTATGTTTTTAGTGTTACTACACTTCTTTATTTAATTATTGTTAGTTTACATTTTGTACTTAATTTTTATTTATTTTTCGCGATTTCTTAGTGAGACTTATAAGTTTCATTTTTATAATCATTATAACTTATATCCGTATAACTTATAACTTATATTCGTAACGTTATAACTTATATTCGTATATCACAGACCGAAGTTTTTATAGTTTTAGACTTATGTACATAAAAAGTTGCAGATAGGAATTTCAACCAATATACAGTAAGATATAAAAAAAATTAATGTGCACTCTCCATTTTTAATGTACACTCATCTTGAATGAGGATGTACATAAAATAACATTTTGTACGCTCTTGTACAAGGTAAACTTAAAAGGGAAAAGCAATGTTACTTCCTGTCTGATTAGTTAACTAAATTAAAATAATTTTAAAACACTAGCGTTTGTTTAGAACTTTCAATTAACTTTATTTTGGTTAACTTGCATAAACAAATTCAAGGTATTTAAACAATATAATATATATAGACCCCATTTACAGCGTATTCCGACATGTCCTTTGTCAGTTTTTTTAAATTACTATTTTGCAAAGGGTTTTATAAAAGATAGACATCAGAAAAACAGTACAAATTATTGTACCACACTTACTTAATAAGTTTCGATTATCAAAATGATGTTATTTTCAGTAAAATTTAAAAAATATTTTCTTGAATTAAGTGAGTTCCAAACTTGTAGTTTCTCTGTATGATCACTGTGCGAATCCAAATACTGTTGGTTCAAAATAAGTGCAAACATATCCCTCTACCTTGCAATTTAGTCGCTTATGTATTTGCCTTTTTCTTTAGTTGATAATTAATCGTCCTATTTCTAGATACATCTTTATAAGTCTTCGTCATAATAGCAAAATTATAGGCAACGCTTAGATCAGATCGGTATATAATTCTTTTTGTTAGCTCACCCATTACCTGACTTGTTATTATTTCTTTTTTATTTGCGTGCATACGGATTTTATAGTTTGCCGTGCAAAAATAAATATTCAAACGCTTTATTAAAGATTTAATTTGGTATTACATATTCCATCTCGATATGTATATTAGTCTGGACCGCTCCGTAGCTCGGCCGAATCCGACATGGGTTAATAAACCCATAAAATGCCAGGTGTCGTTTATAGCCAAACTTGTTCTGGCATCGTTTAGGCGTTCGCAAATTTACGCATAAATTTGGTGTTTGGGTATCTCTGTAATCGAGTCTATTCTTGTGGGCAATTTCGCCGGTGGTTAAATTGATTTTGGAGTTTGGTTCAGGCGTCGAATAACTTTGGTTGCGGCGTTTGTCTTCACATAATTTTTGAATTAAATAATTTTTTTTAAATTGGAAAATGTTATAACGTAGTTAACTTTATGTAGCATTAATACACACAAAGCAAGTTTATTAAGTCAATATCAAATCCTCACTAAGCTATTAATCCCATAGTGCAACTCACTCTTGTAATACAGTGTATCTGTGCTTATAATAGCAACATTGCTATATGCTATATATTTATTAGATATATTATTAATTTTCTAATACGTGTATAATTTAGAATTGTTATATTGTTACCTGACACTGGCAAAGTAATTCTAATCAAAGAGATGAGAAATTTTTTTTTTCCTTAAATGCGGTGGCTGTAATCTTTATATATTATTCTAAGGGAAAACTGAGTTTTCAATACGTTATTGAAGATAAACATAAATTAATTATTGTGAGAAGAAAACAGATGCAAAAGCAGATGAATTTCTAAACAAAAAAACAGTCTGTGATAGCTTAGTGATTACATTTATATATTAACTTATGTATAAAGACATCTCTGTATATTCCAAACGATGAAAAAACATTACAAAAAGTGGTTTTATTTGCGCGTTTTCAATGTTGAAACATATCATAGGTTTTCCTAAGTCGTATCTATTTTTATTATTTCGGTAATTATGATAAATAAACCTCTTTTTTTATTAATATAATTCTTAATGAGTATTCTTTATGATATAAAAATTGCATATAATACCGGCATATTATTTACATTACGCTTTAAAAAAATCTGAAAGAGAATGGAAGTCCATTTAAATGATCTAGTCTACCTATTTAAGTCTAAGGAAATAAAAATAAGCTTATTTTTTGGTTGAATATTTTTTAAAATTTGTTCATACTTATTTTTTCCGCATTTTGTTTTGAAACTATTTTTTGATGATAAAAAAATGTTTATATCGAAACGAAAAAAATGGTTTGCAACCCATGTAATCGGTCAAAACACGGCCATAAACTTGACCGCGGTCGTCGCTATGAGAACATTTTTTTTTATTCGTTATCGATTTACACGCCGATTTTTAAATAATTTGGTATCAAGATTTATTGGTCTGTCGCCGGGCGACAGGCGCACGACACGTTGCTCATAAGTTGCGTCACATCATGAAAACGTGGAAGAATATTAAATCGTTGCTGTTTTTATATATATATATATATATATATATATATTTATATATATGCTATAGTGATGCTATATGCTATAGTGAATAATGAGGGTGGTTTCCTGTTACTTCCATATGAGGTAATTTATAGAACGAATGGACGAAGAACTGTTTATGAGAAATATTTGATCAAAAATATTGAAATGAAGAAAATATTTATATATACTTCGTTGCTTATTATATTATATATATATATATATATATATATATATATATATATACTTCGATTCGATTATATTTTACTTCTTTGAACTAAATACGGATTAGGACTGTATTCATAACTTAAGCCTTTGTATTTCATCTAAGAATCCTCGGATCGAATCCAAATTCAGTAGAATGCCATTTGCAATGAATTATAATTGCATTTTACACAAATCTGGGTAGTCTGAATTATATTATATACTCGTACTTATTATTTAGTATTGTGTTTGAATTTATATATATATATATATATATATGTATATATATATATATATATATATATATATATATATATATATACTAGCGTGACCCGTGCGAAGTCTTCGCATTATTTATTCCATAATGAAGCTCAGATGACAGATCAAACAAATATTTTACTAAAATTGACATATAGAGGCGCAAGTATCAAAAGCATTGAGCTAAAGCGCCACTTTATTTATACGTGAGTGGATTTGAAATTAAACAAAAATTTTACCGACCGTCAATCATATTGACGTTGAGCCGTTAGATGGCAGCATTGCTGTTTTGTGTATATAATTTTAATAATTAATTAATTTGCAAAAACAATAGCAATAATAATTTTTTTAGTTGTGGATGCCGGTAGAGCAAGCAATTATCTATAAAATGATATATAATTTATGTGGATTAGTTGTGAGGTTTTTTCTAAAAAGGGAGAGTAACATCTTAACCTTAGCGTATTAATATATATGATGATGATGATGATGATATATATATATATATATATATATATATATATATATATATATATATATATATATATATATATATATATATTTATATATATACCGCCTCCATTTCATTCCGTATCTCTCTGTTCCCTGTTGTTTTAATAAATCTTCCGTCCAGTTTCTTGATGTCATCGTACCATCAGTTCATTAGTCTTATTTTAGTGCTTTCGTTTTTCGCCCCATGGTTTCTGTTCGGTTGTTACCCTTGTTCATATGTTTTTGTCTATTCTGGCAGCAAAACCTTCCCATTTTCACTTAACTTTCATTATTTTTCATCTTCCATCATCGTCTTTTTCCTTCATTTTGCAGTTTTCTTATCTTTCAATTTAATGTTCATGAGTTTTCTTTCTATGTTGTGTTGAGTTACTTGTAGTTTATGTATTGTTATTACAGTGAATTCCCATGTTTCAGTAGCATATTATGAAGGAGGAATAAGTCCATAGGTCAACGAAAACAGCTGAAAAAGAAAGTTTTCCTTGGTGCAAGTCTAGTTAAACTTCAATACAAGATCTAGGAGAAGATAATCTATATTCCCATTGAGCTTCCAGGAAATAATACAATTAATTCTACAGAAATTAATGAATGAATTTCATTAACATCTATATACCTATATTTTATGCAGCGGATATGGAGTTAGTATTGAATATCATTACGAATGTCCAAAATAGAGACCAGCGAAAAGCACCACAGAAATAGAACAATACGATTGTGAAAATAAAATAATACGATTTGTAATATAAATAAAGTGCATGTGCAAGTCAAACTCGCGCACGAAGTGTTCTGTACCAACAAACAATATCAAACTTATAAGTTTGATTTCTCAAAGACACTGTGAAAAACAAAGTTATTGCTACGGTCGTTAATTCAAATATTATATATCTCAAAAACTACACAACATATCTTATTCAAATCTATTGTCATTGAAAGTTTATTTTAAGTTTTACTACCTTTTTTTATAATTCTACACATTTTAAATGAAAAGCTAGAGGAGTGAGAGCCACACCCCCATTTTAACATACGTTTTTTTAGAGTTTAGAAGCGCGTATCTCACCCACTATTGACTTAAATAAAAAAAGTTATTTTGGAATCTTTATGGCATTTGACTTATCAATGATACCTCACACGCCTATATGCACTAGATTTTTTTGATAATCCTTCATTCACTTATATGAAGTGCCACCCCTAATAATATTTTTTCATAATTCCAATATTTCATTGCGGTTTATAGAAAACACCTATCATCCAAATTTCATCTATAAATTGTCAATAGCTTCCGGGTAAAAGAGAGATATAGGCGGATAGGACAAAAATATAAGATTTCTGTTTTTGCTATTTGGCTACGGAACCCCAAAAATATGTTAATAAGAAATACAAAATACATAACAAAAAATATCTAACAAAGAATACACCGAATTTTTAGAAACAATCACATAAATAATCAATATCGATTGTTTCTTAAAGTTGTATCCATGACAAATATTTTAATAAGAAATACAAAATACATAACAATAAATATATAATAAAGAATACAATGACTTTTTAGAAACAATCATAAAAATAATCAATATCGACTGTTTCTTAAAGTTGTATATATATAACCTAAAGGAATTAAACTGTAGCTTTTTCGACGAGCCTGTTTAACTTGCGAGCGTTATGTATTAGTTTAAAAAATCTGTGTATAATAAACATACTGTACCTAGGACATCGTTTGCGTGAAATTCTCAATAAGAAATATTATCAGATTTTTCCTCTCTCATATATTGCTCTTATGTACAAACTATTATCATACTAAATTTTATCAAAATCCGTCCAGTAGATTTTGCGCCATTTGCGAACAAATTAGTACACAGACAAAAATGCTAAAAACAAGGTTTTCTGGCTTCTATTATCATTCTTTACACTAAATCAATCACTCTTTTTAAAATATTTTCCATGTAAAGAATTTACTCTGTTATAGTTTTATTATATGTTTCACCTTGCTGCTTTCAAGAGTTTCGCAGAAATAGTATTTTTAAACTTTGGTGAAAAATAAACCTCGTCTTCTCTAAGTTTGTATTTCTTTTATGAAAAATTGAAAAACAAATGCAGCATTTCCAATTTGTCAGATCGATGATTCAAATAAAGGTTTTAGCGGTGTTTTTATTTAAGAGTGTCATTCACAATTAAATGAAACTACGTGATGTAGTATTATTTCTACTTTTTTTAATTTATTTACCACGACCTAAGTCTTCCACCCAACATATTCAGGTGGGTAATTAGCAAATAATTTGCTAATAGCCCACCTGAAGGTGTAATACAACGAAACCTAGGTCGTGGTAAGGAACTTACAGAAAGTAGAAATAATACTACATCACGTAGTTTCATTTAATTATTTATAATGAATTTCTACAAAATTAACGCCAAATATATTCAATAACAGTGTCATTTTTGTTTCGATGTATGTCGTCTAGTCCCGATACTATGTGAATGTTTTCGGTCTCCTTTATGTAAAGAATTATTAATTAATGCAATATATTAATATTCCATAATAATATATTAATATTCCATGTTAAAAATATACATTATTACTACATAGATAAGGAATCAATGTTGAAAAGTGCCTCTAATAGCACGAGGGGTCTAATAAAGAATCAACACATTCAAGTCTTCAATACATACCTACCTCGTTTAACTTCACATAAAGTAATTTCATTTTTTTAATTAAATCCTTACACGTGACCATACGCCAACTGGGAATCTTGTTACAAATATATATTTTCTAATAGTTATATTCAAAACAAACAAAAAATATGGCCAAGATAGCGTCATGGCCGAACTATGATCACAGAAGAGGAGAGCACAGTAAATCACGTTTACAAAAGAGATATTTGTTTTGAAGATGACATAAATTATCTCAACTTTTGAGAACTACTTTTAGAGAGCTGATAATATTTCTACATCATATAGTTGTTGCTTTTCAACAACAATATTTTAAATTTTTTTGTTAAAATTTTATAATGTATATATAATAACGATAGTCCAGCTGCTAACAGGTAGTTTGTATGTAGCTAGAATGTGGTGATTACAAAAATGGAAAGTAAAACACTTTAAATTTAATATTATTTATGTTGCCGAAAAGATTCTTGGTTTCCTGTCATGTCTTGCAGGAACAATACTCTCCTAAGAGGCTCATGGTAATATATATGGTAAAACAAATATCTAATATGACAGTCCGTCCTAGCTGCTTACCTCATCTAGTTAAAAAAAAGGTTGCAGACTTTTCTCTAGCGAGGCGTCTTCTACCAGGGTTGATAATAATAACAGTAATGTTAACATTGAATACGGTTACTCGAAACAGGGTATATCCATCATAGGGCACTCACATCAAACCGGTCTTTTAGGTTTCTTAATTATGAAGTTCAACATCTGCCTGGTCAACGGCGACCTCGCATCTTTACTTGCATGAAGAACTAGATCAAGTCATACTTGTTAATCCTCATTAACCCAAATACGATAGTTTCCTACTCCTTTATCGTTTTAAAAACCTACAGGCCTTTCTTCGTGCTCTGTAAATATATTATCGATGCATGTATATCTTAATTAAAAAAAGTTCACCACTCACTACAACGAGTTAAACCTTTCCAATGGAACTTTCTTGTTTACGTTTTGGAGTTAACGAATAAGGCGCGATGTGTATGACAGGTGTTGATTATCGAACGACGGATGTCGGATGAGCAGGGGCTGTCAGCGCGTCGCCGCTGGCGTACTCTGATCGGACAAACATTTTGCCAAAATATTAATTTAATTCCCTCGGTGCCCCGGGCGCCAACGTCGAAGTGGGTTGCGAGGCTGTTCAAACGAAGAAGTTAAAGACGGCGCAGAGTAGTTTTTTATGTCAGCTTTCCTTTCAATCTGTTAAATCTGTTCAACTTTCTGACTGATGTTATTAAAATTAATTTTTAATTATTGCTTTTATACTTAAATCCTGTATTTAGTAATATTCCCCAGTCACGGACAGAAACATACAATTTTAAGCAATTTCACCAGTTTTATTTTACGTAAACTGAGTTTAAACTAGTATTTTTGTACTTATATTTAACTATATGAATTCTATAAAGTTAACAGACTCACATTTCAGTTTTTCAAACCATTTAAACTGGAAGTAAAATTTCAATATAAACCCTTCATAAGTATAAATTTCACACACACACACGCCTTTTATAATGATATTTCATAACTTTAGGCGAGATAAGATTTTCTTTATAAATATTTTAAAATACATTAGAACACTGTCTGTTATTAGCTTATGTACCCCATAAACAGAATCCAGGTCATCATGGAATTTATATAATAATGTTCGTTTTCAAAAACTTTTTTGAATTTCTGAATTAACCACATAATAATATGAATTAATGATACTAGAAAATGACGGGAGATAAAATTTGTTATACTGCTTAAAAAGAAAACTCTACTTCATTTATTGTATACATTATTACGTTTTTATTATAATGTGTACAATAACAGAAATGTAATTGTTAATGTATCACGTTATTACATTTCTGTTATTATACAACAGGGTAACTTAGAAAGAAAAAATGCATTATAAATGAATTTTTCAAAATATTACATTTGTATATCTTCTGATTGAATGAACTGATAGCGTTAAAAAAAAACTATTTGTTATTTAAATTTAATATCTATGTTTTTCTATATACTACACCCAAATTGAGTCACCAGTTTTTAAGTAATGCGTACATATACAAATATACAAACAGGAAAATAGACAAACATTCCACAAATTGTCTATAACTTATCCTTAAGGGGAACCCCAATAATTTTTTTGAATATATTCTCAATGTAAACACGAAAAATTTACAATTTTATTTTATTCATAAATTACAAATAATGTTAGAATCATATTTTTGCGTCACAAAAAATTATTTTAATTAACAATTAATTAGATAATGCCGTTGGAGAAAGTGCGCTTTTTATAGTGTTCGTATAAATACACAGGTGGACATACAATTAAAAAAGGCATTGATCATGTATAAAATTTAGGACATAATAAAAGTAGTTGGACTACACGTTTCATTGCTTTGCCTTTCGAACAGCCCCATTTATGACTAAAAGTGAATTATTATAATTACCTATACGCTCTGCATGCCATCTCATTAATCACCGAACATTTCTAGTAGGAGTGTCAGAGTCGTAACGATGGTATGTATAATGGACTCATGCGGATTAAGGTGAGCCACCGCATACGTTAAATATGACAGGGGCCTTGGATGACTCCATTCGATGTCACCGAATGAAGATATATTGGAGTAAGAAATATATTTTTTTATTTACATCTTTTGAGAACAAAAACAAACAACGTGGAGAAGTGGTGTTCCGAAATAATTGGTAATATGGTAACGAAACGGTTAATGTCGAGGTATTGAGTTGTTAGTCAGTGGTCTTTAGCTGACATGGTAGCCAAATAGAGTAGTTCTTGCCCAAAGTACCCATGAATTACTTTTCTATTACAATGTAAGGGTATTCGAGTATCTCAGCCTGATATCCTGAACTTAACTTGGAATCTGTTCCAATAAGTCTTTAATTTGTCTAAATTTAATGTTCTTTCTTTTAGCGAATGCTTGGCTACATCGTAGAAGAATACAGTTTCATCTTTCTTTCTCCATGTATTTTTTTTCTGCTTCTTTCTGCATGTGTGTTGCATCGCTCGCATTTCGCCATAAATGGAATTAGCAAGCATGAACGCAAAAAGGGCAAACGTTCTTTTCGTTAAAGTTTCATATTTGTTTTATTCTTTACTCGTCGAAACACAGTTGCTAACTGAACAGACAGAACAGACTTAGAAAAATATAAGATTTAAAGCAATTTAACCAGTTTAATTTTATATAGATAGACTTTAGACTACTATGTTTGTACTTCTGCTTACCTATATGAATTCTATAAAGTTAACAGACACACATTTCAGTCTTCCAAACCATTTTAGACTGGCAATTAAATTCTAGAGATATTTTAATTTCGACTACATCCTGGAAATTGATATAAAAAAGTGACTGATTAGATGGCAGACTAAAATTAAAATTATAGGTTATAGGTAAACTATAAAATGTCTATCCATCAGTAGTTAATATTCGCCTACGAGGGCACATTTAGTTTATATTATTTAAAAAGAAATCTCTTGCATCTCCACTGAATTAACTAGCTCGATCAGAAACGAAGTCGGACGTAGATAGACCGAACACTGTAATGAAAAAAAGGTAAAACACGACAATTTTGTTTGATAACTTTTATCAAATTAAAGCAAACAAAATTAGCGATATCTCAATGAACGTAATGGGGAATAAATGAATTTAAACGTAAACTATTTACATCTGACAATAAAGGCTACTCGACAGTTTTATACACTAAACGTCTAACACCGTATTTAAAAACGTTCTTTTTATCTTCCGAATTTCAGACCGTGAAAGAAAAAACGGAAATGTTTACGTTCCTAAAAGATATGCTAGACAATATATTTTCATGACGTAAGATATAGTTAATATTTGTAAAAGTTCGATAAGAATATTGTGAACTCTTAAATGTTAATATGTGCCTAAATATGTAGAGAACCATACCAATATGTTATTAATATTAGTAAAAAGTTCGATAAGAATATTGTGAACTCTCAAATGTTAATATGTGTCTAAATATGTAGAGAACCATACTAATACATTATTAATATTTGTAAAGCGTTCGATAAGAATATTGTGAACTATTAAAGGTAAATATGTGTCTAAAAACGTAAAAAATCATACCAATATATTATTAATATTTGTAAAAAGTTCGATAAGAATATTGGGAACTCTGAAATGTTAATATGAGCTTAAATATGTAGAGAACCATACCAATATATTATTAACATTTGTAAAAAGTTCGATAAGAATATTGTGAACTCTTAAATGTTAATATGTGTCTAAATATGTAGAGAACATATCATTAATATTTGTAAAAAGTTCGATAAGAATATTGTGAACTCTTTAATGTTAATATGTGCCTAAATATGTAGAGAATCATTCTAATGCCAGTTCTCCTCATATTTAATAAATTTTATTTCTTCTATCGTTACTAAATTTTACCCTTATGTGGGTTCGATCTTGCGGAACAAAACCTAATTTTTGGTTTAACTGAAGACATAATGAAACGTCAAAAATAAATCGTTGTAAACAGTATTCTTTTAAATTAAACTAATAAAAATACTTTTGACTTTCCCAAAGCCAGGTGTGATTTTTTTTAGAAAAAAAAGCAAATAAATAAAATACAATAAAACGTTTTTAATATACTTCAATCAGAGAAAAAGAAGTTGTTCAATTAGATCTGGTAAAGAGATGAAAATAAAATTGAAAAGAAATTTATCGAGTAATATTTTTAATTATTTTTTTGAAACTATTAAGTTAATTAGAATACACCGAACACAGCTTATACATACATCTATATATATATATATATATATATATATATATATATATATATATATATATATATTTGAAATATTATTAAATTAAAAAAATAAAAGAAATTAAAATTTCTTTAAAATAATAATTGCATATAAGATTTTCTAAAAGTGATCACTTTATGGCAATAAATATTAATTTAGATAATCGGTGAACATAATATTTCAGTCATTAGGTAATTAAATTAATTACCAATATCGTAATAATATTAAAATTAACAAGCTAACCTATCTTTATCGTTTTACCATTAATCGAACCCTATATACATAATTAGATGCATTCTGTTTACAATAAATTTTCTCATTTATCAATATCGTGACACAAAAATGCATAAGTCTGTAATAAATTAACAGTTTATTAACAAATTTTAATTTTATATCATTTTTTTATTACGTTAACCATGTTAAACATAAAACAATTTACGGCCAATATCGTTTCAATAATAATTAGCTTCAGATAATGTTAATCCATTTTATCGTAATTTATAACGATTTAATAACCGTAAACATCGGATGCCGTGTGGGTTTTAATTTACGTTGAACGTTCGATATTATTTTATTGCATTTTTATTTCGATTTTATGACAATTGTCGTCAGTTTGGTGATAAAATATACGGTTCTTCTGCGGTCCAGCTACTTGGACCCCTATTGAGGCACTACAAGTGTTGTTCACTGGAGATAATTTTAAATAAAAATATGTAACATCAGCTTAACCCTTTTGAAACCATGTACTCTGGGATTGGACATTAACCGAGGCTCAAAAAATATAGGATATTTATCTTTGACATTGCAGAATTGATTAGAATTTCTACAGATATATTCTAAATTTTTATTTATGAAATTGAAGAAAATATGAAATAAAAATATCTATATATGCATATGTATATATACCATAAAAAATAATAACTATTGGGGCCTTTTCCCTTAAAGTCTTAGGATATGGGTGAGAAGTGAACTTCTGTTGCTACCATTAGATACTAGGGCGGTGAAACTAGAGTGAATGTATAGTCAGTAGCAATAATTAATTAATATATTAAAAGGAAATAAATGAATTTGTAAATTATACTCTACAGAGTATGTTTGTTCTATAATTTGCTGAAGAAATTTTTATGGGGAAAGAAAACTAAACGAATGTAATAGACCGGTATTTAAGACTAGCGTGGGCAGTCTAATAAAAAATTGGATTCACCTTCAAAGTAAAATTTATGGCTGAACAGGAAACTTGCATACATGGCCAGTGTGTCCTACCAGTACTTACATATGGAGTTGAAACCTTGGAAAAAAATAAATCCTCACCAAGCTGGTAGGAGTCACGCTGAGAGATCGAAAGAGGAATTAGTAGCTCAGAGAGAAAAGTAGGATCATGAACGTTATCAAATGTGTTGCGAAACTTAAGTGGCAATGGGCTGATCATGTCGCCAGTAAGCTAGACTCGTGGTGCAAACCGCTTGTGAATTCGAGACCCTGGGGCAAAAAGCGCCGTCAAGAAGACCAAAGGTCAAATATGCGTTGATACGATGGCATCAAAAGAACAAATGGATTAAATTGTAGAAAAAGTACAAAATCGAGAGGAGTGGATAGAATGAAGGAGGTTTACGTCGATGCGGTAGAACATGGGTAAAGGAAAAAAATTAAAATAAAACTGAGGTTTGCGCACAACAAAAGATGATCGCTTTGCCTTGTCTTCAAAACAAAATACCGATGATAATAATATTTTTTTAAGAAGAAAACAGTAAAGAAACAGACAGAAAACAGTGAAGAAACAATATTTGACGCATAAAATTAGACATAAAGTATGTACTATCTTTTCGAAATATGTGGATAATAAGCATTAAGGATTTAAGTGAAGCGATCGGAACTGTGCTAGTGTTTATGTTTTATTTAAATTATTTAGTTAATAGAGCCAAAATAAAATAACATAGACAACATAGAGAATATAAAAATAGACAACATGGTGTATATTTATAATTAGTACAGAGTAGTTGTGTCCGTGAAGTTGTATGCGTGATGAACATTATTAAGTTAACTGAAACATTAAAAGTTGAGATAAACGTGACGTTCTCCATAATTACGACAAAAGTGATTTTTTCAATAAGTGCAATTTGTATTGCACTTCAAATGACTATATCTTCTCTCTTAGTAACCCTATTGTATTGAAGCAATGATTTCGCAGGCTATACAAAATCTAAACAGTAAAATCCCGTTAGAATATCTTTAGTATTTGTTATATGGTGTGTGAATAGATAAACAAAAACCATCAGACAAATAGATAAATAAATAAAACTTTCGAACAACAGTAAGTCTGTATTCTATTACTCTAAGTAATATTTTTGTGTAAACTAAACCGTTAGAGCTACATCAAGAATGAAATTTACAAACAAATTCCAGAAACTATATGGAAGATCCAGAATTTATATGAATGAACACGTGAATGAAATTTATAAACAAGCTTTAGAATGTATGTAGAAGTTCTAGAATATACATGGATAATTATTATAGATTGAATATATTTGGCGTTAATTTTGTAGAAATTCATTATTCACAATTAAATGAAACTACGTGATGTAGTATTATTTCTACTTTCTTCAAGTTCTTTACTACGACCTAGGTTTTGTTGTATTACATCTTCAGGTGGGCTATTAGCAAATATATTTGCTAATCAATCTTTGCTGATCAAATATCTTTGCTAATAGCCCACCTGAAGATGTTGTAATACAACGAAACCTAGGTTGTGGTAAAGAACTTAAAGAAAGTAGAAATAATACTACATCACGTAGTTTCATTTAATTGTGTATTATAGATTGTTTATCATAAGCGTTTATACATTACATGATTGGGTCGTACAAGTGCTCTACTAAGGTATAAAATAAATAACAAATTCATCGAGAATATTGGTAATAAATTAATCATAAATAATTATTACATGAAAATAAATTAATCCTAAATAATTATTACAAAAGTGATTAAAACAAAATCCAATCATGATTTTTTGCACCGGCAAAGGCGGGTCGGATTACTAGTAAAGTTATAGGCTATTGGTCTGCAAATTTATGCGTACGTGCATTCATTTATTTATCTGATTTCTATATATGTTGTAAAATAAAACAAAGGTTTATTTTACGAAGAACACCTAAGTTCTATTATTTCTTTTAAAAATAAAAATTAATTGCAAATTGCAAATTATTTTTTTTCTTTTAACGAGCTTATATAAAATTGCAATTTACATACGTTGTAAGAGAGAAAGTAAAGATATTGTGACTATTCATACGTTAATAAAATATAGAACTTCGCCCCATTTTTAAATCTGTATTTTCCATAAAAAACTGAATTTCTGTTATCGAATATATATTTTCAAAAAGGAAAATTAATATTTGAAAGGCGGACAGTATCTAACTTGATAACCAACAGCTAAAGAAATAGGTAAATTAAGTTATAAAATTGTCAAACACTTGCAAGTATGCTAGTATTATTGTAGAAAATAGACATAATTAATAATTTTAAAAAAATTATATGTGTATTATGGGTTTCGAAAAAAAACATCATTCAGTTTGCATAAGCAAATAGATTAACTTGCGAGGTAAAATTACTGTACATCAAAGTGTTAAATATTTAGACTCTCGACAAACAACAGTCAAAACGATATACTCGTATACCACGCTGGGTTTTGTGTTTCAATATGTTTTTTTTTCACTTAATGATAAAAATTATGAAGGTTGGACATCTCAATTACTTCAAATCAATTTAAAATAATATCCTTGAATGTTACTTTTTCATTTATGACAACATGGGTTAAAAAAAGACTTTGCAACGCTAAAAACTTAAAAGTTGCACCATAAAAGTGGTGGTAAATTCACTAAGTAATATCATATGATATAAACTTATTAATTAAGTAATAAATATAAAGGTCATTCACAACGAAGATAGAAAAATTCATGTTATTTCAGAATATTAGTTCAAAAAGTTATTTTTTTATCATCATCAGCCGGAAGACGACTACTTCTGAATATAATCTTCCCCCATATATTCCTACATATATCGATCCCGTGTCGCTTCCATCTGACAGCCCCCCCAATCTTTACAATATCATCTGTTCACCTAGTGAGTGCCCCGGCCGTTCTATTCACCGTCTTCTGTTATGTGGTTGCCGTTCAAGGACTTCCCTTTCTCAATGGTGATCGGTTCTGCACGCTATATGACTTAGCCACGGTCACTTCCGCCTGCCAACTATGTCCGGAACCTACTTCCTAGTTACGAATAATATTTTACAGGGAATCTCTGAGCATAGACCTTTCCACAGCTCGCTGAATGACTTAGAGTATTTTATTTCACCACTCTTGTTGAGGGTTTTCGCCTTCAAACTCTGGGGTAATTTGAACTAGAAGGTTTTCCGAATGTTGCCCAACTAAGTTGTATTCTCCAATTGACGTTTTTCTCGAAGTTATGTTTAAGTAAGCGAGTTCAAAAGAAACAATATGAAAGCGATACAAATAAATTTTAGTTGAAAATTCTTATTTCCTTGAAGAGTTATCCTAATCGGAGTATTGTGGCGCGATCTGAAATCACGCCATGTTATAGTTAAAGAGGTTTGTTCTAAGTGAAACTTATTTTATATTAACAAATGAAATATTGCGGATTAATTCCACGGCGTTTCATCAATACATGATGTTACCGTATCGCCATCTATTGGCAGATGAAAGTTAAAAAACTGTTATTTTGTTAAGATTTATCCTAATAGAAATAGCGTAGCGCGATTTCAAATCACGTCATCTTAGTGAGATTTGTTTCAAGTAAAACTTATTTTGTATTCACAAATGAAATATAGAGGATTAATTTCATTGCGTTTCATCAACACATGGCGTTATTTTATCGCCATCTATTGGCCAATCAATTTAAATATTTCTGTAATACTATCGGCACATTTAAGGAAATTTGAAATACGAGCCACAGATGATGTTTTTTACATAATGATGTTTTTAAAAAAAGGGCTTATCTCAAAGTGCTGATCACTATGCAAACCTAGGATCAACTGAACACTCAGGTAAACATAACTTCCAACGAAACGACAATTGGAGAATACAACTTGGTTGGGCAACATTCGTAAACTTCACCATACTTTCTCGTTCAAATTACCCCAAAGTTTGAAGGCGAATACCCTCAACCAGAGTGTGTTACTAATGGTGAAATAAAATACTCTTAGTCATTCAGCATGCTGCAGAAAGTCTATGCTCAGAGATATCCTGTAAAGATTGATTCGTAACTGAAAAATATCCGGCAGGCAGAAGTGACCGTGGCTAAGTCATGTAGCGTACAAAACCGATCACCATTGAGTAAGGAAAGTCCTCGAACGGCGACCATATAACAGAAGACGATGAATAGAACGGCCGGGGCACTCACTAGGTGAACAGATGATCTGGTAAAGATTGTGGGGATTGGTGGAAGCGACTCGGGATCGATATACGTGGGATTATATGGGGGAAGATTATATTCAGTAGTAGACGTCTTGATGATGATGAAAAAATAACTGTTTGAACTAATATTCTGAAATAACATTAATTTTTCTATCTTCATTGTGAATGACCTTTATATTTATCACGTAATTAATAAATTAATATCACATGATATTGTATACCTAATAATAAAAAAATTACGTATATATATATATATATATATATATATATATATGTACACATGCTATGTATATAGCTTCACTTCCCAAACTTAGATTTCGATGCGTATATTTTTAGTTCTTCAGCACTTTTTCTTTTATGAAATAGTAAAAATAGAGTGCTACATTCTCAGAAAATTAAAAATTATTTAACAAAAACCATAGATTTCTAATTTCTTAGCAACGCCATTGCGCTCTTAATTTGTTTAAAAAGTTATTCGTTAAATACAATATCGTTATATGAGTCTTCGAACAAAGTAAAAGAATAAAATAACATATTTATAAAGAAACCAAAAATTTGCACCTTGAAGGGTTAAATCGTAAAAATTTTGATTTATAAGAAACTGACAGTGTTGCATATGTTATACCTCATTTTATTTGAGATATCGTTGTTATGTTGCACTTAAAAGTTAAAATGAAGTGTTACAGAAGTAAATGTTTATGAAGGTTTTAATTACAATTTATGATTGCAATAATAATTTCGATGGTAATTACGCAGATTAATTGCTGCCTAACGGATAATGAAAATGTTATTATTTACGTATATTTTTTTAAATTTTTCGGTCACATTAGCTACGTTTACGTCCGTTGTGTTAACGCATACAATAAATTAAACAATGGGACTAATACCTGTACAAAAATTTATTGTTAATTAAGAGAAGAACGATGTAGTTAATTTTGGTTTAAATTAATCCCTACATTTATGAATGCGAAAGTTTCGAAATTTGTCACTCAATCACTTATAAAGGGTTGGATATACTTTTATTAAACTCGCTAATTATATATAATTTAATAATAATCATATAAAATATAAATAGGCTAATTTTAAGCCGAAAATAATATTACAACACGTGACGAAGGGTATATTGTAATAACTATTGCTCACATATCTCGGGATCACACATCAAAACGTTATAGTATCAGGTCAAAGAAAAACAACTGAAATTGACGCGGACGAAGGAACTGGCTAAAATTAGTATAAAAATATATGAAATACCACGTGATTCTGTCACGTAAGCTAGTATATTATATCTACTCTACTATACTCATCATTACGCAGCGTCTATCAAGTACAGTCTCGAATTTTGAAGTTCTGTGGCCATGTCTCGAGGCGAAACAATGACTCCATAGAGCGTTTGGAGATCCAGGAAAGGGTGGAATGAAACAGACCGGCAGATCATCCATGCGATGGCCTGATCAAATAAAATCAACAGTTGGAGATCCTTTTCATAAATGCACTAGGATGTCTGCCAATAGGTTAAGATGGCGAGAAATTGTGAGGAGGACTCATCATGATCACGACCGCTCTGTCAAGAGCGACGCGACTGAGGAGAAGTATGTCATAATCCTATATTCATAAATAATATTTTTTACGTTTTTTACTGATTGTGAAATCGTACAATGATTGAGTATTGGTAAATTGGAAATTAATAAAAAAAATTATTATTATCATTTGGCGATTATTTACAATCGAAAGAAGCAATTTGTTAAAGTGTTTACCTAAATACCTATTGTTATATTAAATAATAAATTTTATTTTAATGGTAACGAAACCATTACTATGATATAATTTATTATGTGGTACAAAGATTATACAAATATGTCATAACATTAATTAAACGAAGTATATTAAAAACGAGTATAATTGGCATAAAAGTGTAAAATGATTAACGTATAATTAGGGTTTTTACTAAACCATTTGTAAATATATTGCCTAGGTATATATGTTTCATAGGTGTAAAAATATAATGAATACGATGACATTTTGGATTCATTACCATGGCTTTTCGGTACGCTTTAGATACATTTCTAGAAGCAATGTTTTTCTTGTAATTTTGACAAGTTTAGAAAGTGAAGAGGGGAAGGGTGACATATTTTGTGTGGGTATTTTCAATAATATTTCTAGACATATTTTATATAAAGTAATGACATTATTTTGGAGTCCTCATTTCAATTTATGTCTCAAGAAATACATGAAACAAAAAAATTTAGTAATTAACCTACACCCCCTAAAATTTCCATGTGTATATTTTTGGAATATATGGAATATATATGGATTTATTAATGTTTATATTATAATAAATTGCAAGTTTCTATATCAAACGATTTCCGGAAAGCTGATTGTGATTGTCACGCGGGTAAACCGACGGGTATGGAAGTGATTTGAAATAAGTACCGTTTTTTTTCTTTTAGAGGCATGCAGTCTTAAAAATTAAATAGTAAAAAAATGTTATTATGTATTTATGGTATTTTCGTTTCAGAATCTGTAATAAATGCTTGAGAACGATGCTTAAACCACGCAAGATAGAAAGAGAAACAGACTTATTTACTAACATACTATTTTCGCTGATATATATACCTCTAACCCCGACAACTAAAAGATTCAAGAGTAAAATATTATTTTCATCAACAAATTCATGTTGCTTCATCTAAATCAGGCTGTGGCGGAAACCAATTTATGTTTCTGACAAGGAAAAAAAATAGTATATTCCAAAGCATTTATGGAACTGATTTTGTACAGAATTTCCGAATCTGATTTAAAAATAATTAGACTTATAATTAAGATAACTCTACGTTAATGGATCTGCGGGGAATAATTAGTTTAACTATAAAAATGATAAAGTTTTGCGATCTCAATTATCTCAAACCGATTATGGTCTAATATAAAACGTTTTACTTCATGGAAAGAATATGAATGAAATAAAATACTTCGGGATGCAACTAATATAGAAACGGTAAGCATGTTCAGAAGTAAAATAAGTCAAAAGCAATAAAAATTCATGTTAAAAAAATTAGTATTACGTTATTTTGTTTACAAGTTTTAACTGTGGCTCCATCTCCAAATAATAATCATATTAGTGAGATTTTAATTGTTTATATCAATACATTTGTACATAAATCACTGACAGATATTTCTATAACATTTCACCGACACTCTCATAACGCTATTTATCTGCCAATTTATATAAGTGCTACCTTTTGCTCACTACTTCGTTCGCGTGGACTACATTAATGTAGCCTATATGTCAACCCAGGCTACAATTTGTCTTTCTGTCCGCAACTTCGTTCGCATAGACTAGAGTAATATAGCCTATGTGTCAATCCAGGCTATAATTTATCTTTCTGTCCGCAACTTCGTTCGCATAGACTAGAGTAATATAGCCTATGTGTCAATCCAGGCTATAATTTATCTTTCTGTCCGCTACTTCGTTCGCATAGACTAGAGTAATATAGCCTATGTGTCAATCCAGGCTATAATTTATCTTTCTGTCCGCAACTTCGTTCGCATAGACTAGAGTAATATAGCCTATGTGTCAATCCAGGCTATAATTTACCTTTCTGTCCGCAACTTCGTTCGTGTAAACCACAGTAATGTAGCCTATGTTTTATCTTTCTGTCCGCACTATAATTTATCTCCCTGTCTACAACTTCGTTCGCTCAGACTGCAGTAATATAGCCTATGTGCCAATCCAGGTTATCATTTATCGCGGTTCCAATTTTTTAAAAGTTCACTCGCCTTTCTTTGTAATATCGTGATTGAGTTATAAAAGTGATACTACATCTCGGAAACCAGTACAGGAGATAAGAGTTGGAAATTCACGGTACGAGTTAATTCATGTTAAAATCAAATTTACAGGATTTTCTACACAGACGATACTACGTGATGAAGCGAGATCATAATATATATATATATATATATATATATATATATATATATATATATATATAAGTGTGATGCTATTTCCCAGAAACTATTTCAGGTTTTGGAATAAAATAAATTTCGTGTAAATCCATTAAAAATTACAGAGTTATAGAGTAACGAAAATCTCCCCATCCTAACTTTCGTATTAATGATATTAATTAGGATATCTATAGCGAGCAGTAATATTTCAGGGATTATAAGTGCCTCATAATAAATTAATCTACACAAACCAATCTGCTAATAAAAGCTAATTCAAATTATTCAAAACAAATTAATTTGCATCTCGTTGTGTATTAATGTATTATTATGTTCGTTGTTAATAATTCGATTCAAATAAACCTAACTATTAAATAGGTCATTCTATAAATTTGAACATTGGCTAAGTAATACGACGCTATCTAACCTGAAGCGGCGCAGAAGACGTAAATGCAAACTATATAAGCATTATTTTAACAAATTGAATTACAGTCCAGTTTTTTTATAGTTAAACTTTCAAATTATGGTCTAATCAGACCATATACATATTTTTCATAATTTAATCTTAGGCAATCGAATATCGTATTTGCTGTTATTCATCCAGTACTTGCTGCTCAATATCGCCAGATCTTCCTTGATGGGCGGGCATTTATGAGAAGAAATTTACGTTAGAAAGAATTCCCCCGCAGTTAAGTACTTAATAGGTAAAACTATATAAATCAGACACAAATACACATACAGCAACCAACGTACTACGCTTATCTATGTCGACATAACTCTGTTACGCACTTCCTCGTCAACTGTGACTAATATTAGTTGATACATATATACGGAATATTTGCTTTATTAATTTTTACAAATAGATGTTTGCCGCTAATGGATTGGTTTAAAAAAACTTACAAATCTTTCTAATTGTTTTTAAGTCTTCTTTACTTTAAAATGGTATTTTTGAACTTTTACATAGCTATGAATAATAACGAATTTTCGGGTTAGTACCTTAGGAGGAAAGGAAATAAAGCTAAACATACGTTTGAATTGTTTTTCAAGCGGAGTGTGTATCACGCAACTCTTCAGTTTTAGAAATGGTTTTTTTTGATAGAAAAATAAAATTGACTTTGTTTGAGAGTTAGTTTGAAATAATACAAGTATATTTGGGTTTCTCAATTTCCTGGACTCAATACCATGATGAATAATATACATCCTTAAGGAACTATTAATGTTATTGTATGCTACATGCTTTATGATCAAACTCAAACCGTATGATGGAAAAATCTTTTTGAAGATAAAAATAACCCCCATAAATTAGAAAGGGACGTGTTCATTGAATTTTCTTCACTCTTGGAAAAAAGCTTTTCCCCATATAATATATACATTTTTCTTTTTCTAGAATTAAACATGATATTCCACATAACACATGCTCATTGTTCGATTTCTTGTAAGGCTGAAACGATCATCGCTTCGCGACGATCAGTATGCTTCGAGATCTCGTTCTTGAGGTAATGTAGTCTTCATGATTAGCTGTGCCCGTGACTTTATTCCTATGAAATTCGGTGTAAGGAAAGTTAACAGAAATTTTTTTGTGTGTTTTTTTAATTTTTTTTTCTTTTCGGACTCTCCGAGGATAAAAATTACTAAAAACACTAGTAGACGGCTTCAGCAGTACCATATCGTAATAATCTATTAGCATAAAGTTTAGTAAAACCGCTTGTGCATTACCCCGGGAGCACCAATATCGTAATTTTCTCTGCGATATATATTGCTCGAGGGAATATACTATTACCATACTAAATTTCACAAATTTCGCGTGATTCAAGTACGGAAATTACTTCGTAAACTTATTTTTATGTTAAACAATCAAATAAACGAAATTGTTTTCCTCGGATGAATAAAATTTTATTGGATATTTTAATTTTTAAGATCCCGCCATCCAACTGCCGGTCCTTTCACGTATATGCATGACTTCATAATTTCGATAATTGTTTCTATTTGTATGAAATATTGTATGTAGGTAACTCAAATGAAGACCACATTAAGATTGGAATCGATTTTCGCATTAACTAACGTATTAACTAAAGTCTTTCAGAAAAATGGTTACTTTTAAAGTTTAGTTTACGAATTATTTCACTACAGAATAATTTTTAATTTTTCCTCTGTAATTTTCTGAACCGATCCAAAAAAGAAAATTTAAGCACAAATTGCTTAATGAGAAAGGACATTTGCAATTATTCCAAATAGATTTAATTAACATGTTTATTTTGTGATATAATTTTCCTTTATGTCCTTGTACTTTCCTGTCTTTCTCATCTCAAATCATGTCAGTAGTTTTTTTACTTTCCTTTTGTATTTTTAAAAAAATTGTTTTTTTCGTCTAATGTTGTTTAAAGAATTTTCATTATAAAATCTCTTACAGTCTACCAACTAAATTTCAATATAAATTGGTGTGGTTAACTGGAAGAGAATGCTCATGTAGCAATAAGTCCGTCATATGTAATATACATAAAAGTTAATAAATAAATAAACATATAAAATAATCACGAGAACCCTTCTTTTTCAGATTTCTTATGGGGACTCGATTATTTTTTTTTAAATTGTCAAGATACCAATTAACTGACACTGGAAATACATTTAATTTAGAAACAGTCATCGTAAATCAATTCTCTCGTAAATTTATATCTCTAAGCAACTGAATAAACAGATTACACACACAATGATCAACGCATGTAAATACGCACTCGTGTGCGGTGAGTGTCAACGCAGCTCTGACACTCACAGCTTTGGATGGCAACAGGCAAGACTGACGCATGTACGCACCGTGAGTAATGTAAATTATTTTAAATTACAAATTATGAGGTTTTCCGAGAAGAACATCTCTCGCCTTGTCCCTATCTATCACACGAAATTGACTGCGCAACTTATGTATGTATGTATCATGCCCTAGGTGATCTTAAATTATTTTTACGTTGAACTAAAAGACTGTGATTCACTAAGGAGGAAAATGTGGTAACGGTTTGCTAACATGGGAAACTATATACATTCTTGGTGTAAATTATTTTAAATTATAAATTATGAGGTTTTCCGAGAAGAACATCTTTCGCCTTGTCCCTATCTATCACACGAAATTGTCTGCGCAACTTTATATAGGTATGTATGTATCATGCCCGAGGTGATCTTACATTATTTTTACGTTGAACTAAAGGACTGTGATTCACTGAGGAGGAAAAAGTGGTAATGATTTGCTAACAAGGGAAACTATATACATTCCTGGTGAGAATATTGTTGTATTCTCAGTGGGATGAAGTTGTGTAATTATTTGGTAACCGACTTTGTCTAAATATAATGGAAAATAGAAAACTGACAAGATATTACTAAATTCATACCACTTTTTAGATGGATTCAATTTGGGATGAATTATCTCGGAGAAAACATACATCGTTTAATGTATTATCATCGTTCTGGAAAATAAATTATTGTAAATTACAATTTCACCAATTTCCGGCCTAAATCTAAAAGTCCGCCATTCTTCTAATTTTTATTGTTTTATTTTTAATGTATTAATGTTATTGAAAATTGTAATGGTCGGAAATGTATTTTGCTTTTTATTTAATGGACGTCGGTATAAGTTTATAAAGTACGCCGTATTTTTCAGAGGTAATTTTTATATTTAATGAATAGGATTTTTAGAAATTAATCTGGCGTGACTATGTTAAGTGATTGACTAATTGAATTGATATTTGATGTAGTTATGTTCTAGTAGCTGGTATTCCCAAGTTAATAGCGCCGATAATTACTTACGGAATGATTGGGTATAAAAACTAAAAGTTTTCCTGAAACATACAATAATAATTGCATTTTACAGTAGTAAAATAAATTGTGAATTTAATAGTAACTTAGTATACATAGCAGACGCCATATTCTGATGCTATAGTCACAAAGTTTGTTGCTTTTGACGGTGCGGCTCACCGCGAGGTCCGGTTTTGATTTCCGGCCACTCGTCGTGTGGGACCGGAGTGGTGTTTGTAATCACGTAGCATTGGTGGGCAGCAGTGCTACTGGTGAGAGAGAAGCTACACACTGTAATCTCGAAGCAGGCTATCCAGTGTGGCGAATATTAGTATTTCCCTCCAAAAACATGCGCATTGGAGAGGCTTAAGTTCACCAATGGACCGAGATAGGCTTTTGTATATTACCCTGAATAAATCCTGAAAAAATTGAACAGGCACGTGATATTACTATCTTATGAACAAATATCGAAGTAATAATTCTTGAGTTACGTCTAATGCTTGAAATCTGTTTTGAGCTACTTTGCGTTGATGAATTGCAAGAAAATATTGGCACGAAACTTATAATATCGTAGTCAATTAGAGTTTATATATAACGTTCCCGAATCTCTCTTATTATTCATTAGCTATTCCTGCGAATTTATTATGTGGACCTTTGATAAATATTGTTAAGTTCACTGAAAAAGTTTATTACACCTAAGGCCAAATATAATAATTAAGTGAACTTTTCAGGTAAGAGCGTTAATATTGGCACGAAACTTATAATATGGTGGTCAATTAGAGTTTACACATAAAGTTCCCGAATTTCTCTTATTATTCATTAACTATTCCTATGACTTCGCTTACATAGACCTTTGATAAATATTGTTAAGTTCACTGAAAAATATTATGACACCTAATGCCATATGTAATAGTTATAAAAGTGAACTTTTTAGGTAAGAGCGTTAATATTAGTACGAAATTTATAATATCGTAGTCAATTATAGTTTATACGTAACGTTCCCAAATTTCTCTTATTATTTATTAGCTATTCCTACGACTTCGCTTACGTGGATCTTTGATAAATATTGTTAAGTTCACTGAAAAATATTATGACACCTAACGCCATATGTAATAGTTATAAAAGTGAACTTTTCAGGTAAGAGCGTTTTGTAAGTAAGTTCCGATTTACTACATATTATTTTATAATAAATTTATTATGAAGAATAAATAAATCTACTTGTTACTCAGAGTCGAGAAAATTAGTCGTTGAAAATTTCGTTAAACCAAATAATTGTTTCATAAATATCTTCAAGGTACAGATATGCCAATTCTACAGTTTTATTATATGTATAGACACTCGAATATAAATATTACATAAAAATTTGTTAATATTCAGGTAATTTATTTTTTATATAATATATCAGTTTGACATGCAATATATTCACCAAGTTTTCCACAGATCTTTTCAACGTTATTTAAAATTATCGAACATCTCTGATAGGGTATATAAAGAGTGCAGCGTATAGTCTTTTGGTTAGATAGCATTCGTCTTTCTGCGAGTAAATAACAAACAAAATATAGAAATTAGAAAAAAAAGAAGTTAGAATGCTCTTGTTTCATGAATTCTATATGGGGTGGAAAGTGGGCGAAGAAGCACGTAATATATGCGCAACGAATGATGGACTATACTTACCACCAAACATTGGTTCTAATTACTCAAAGAAGAAATTTTTGGTGCTTCAGATATCCCTTATCCAGTGCTACTTTTTACTTTAAATTTAGAAAATCTAAGTCTTATTGGAGCAGATCCCAGTTTAATAATTAGCGACAATTAAATAAAACTACGTGATATAGTATTATTTCTACTTTCTTTAAGTTCTTTACCACGACCTGGGTTTCGTTGCAAAGATTGCTAATAGCCCACCTGTAGATGTTATAATACAACGAAACGTGCTAAACTAGGACGTGCTAAAGAAAGTAAAAAATATAAACTTAAAGAAAAACTTAAAGAAAGTAAAAATAATACTGCATCACGTAGTTTCATTTAATCGTCAATAATGAATTTCTACAAAATTAACGCCAAATATATTCAATCAATTAATAATTAGCGTTGTCTTATAGAGCTAGGCTTATACACTAATACTGCAATATAAACAAACTTCATGTTTTGGAGAAAAGTGGAAACATTCTCTTCAGCTGCCTCATGAACTTTGATATTATTACTTTAAGTTTTTATGATATTACGTTTTTCATGATATTAAAAAAGGTAATATCACAAAAAGTCTAAAAAATCTACTTATATGTGGAGCTACTGAGTTTCCATTATGTTAAAAAAAACACTTTCATTTGGATGGATTGTGTTTTTTTAAAGAAAGAACTTTTATGGCTGCGTACAAGCTGACGATAAGTAACTGATAAAGATGCTTATGTCATTGGAGATTTTTTCAACATTTATAAAAAAATTAAACAGTTTTATCAAACGAGTTGGCGGTTTCATTGGCTGCCAGCGTAGTATTTTTTTATTTTTATTGGATTAAACTTGATAAAATCTCCACTTACAATATTACAGAAATTTTTATGTATACAGCATTTTAACAAAACAGGAAACGCCACCGATTTGTTGAGGTTTGCAATGAATGAAATGTTATCAACTTCAAAATTATCCTGCAACGATTCGTCGAAAAAATATTACGTTAAATTAAAAATAATAATTGTCGCAAAGTTTATTTTCGAGTGGTAATGATGTAGCCTTCACGCGTATATCTCAGACAGCGGGAGTATATATTATGAGTAGATACGTCAAAAGTGTTTTGAATATGTCCGAATATTCTTGTATTAATCTTTACGCAGTTTCAATTAACAGATTGAAACTGCGTAAAGATAGTGAGACAAACCCTGATTCTTTTTAAACCAACTGTTTTTTGTACTTATAGAAATGCAACAAATATTTGTCATTAAGCTTATTTTTAAGTTGTAATGATGTAGCCTTCATCATCATATATCACAGACGACAGGAATATATATTATGAGTAGATACGTCAAAACTTTTTGTATATGTCCAAATATTCTTGTTGTATTCTTCTATTTCGATTAACAGATTAAAACTACGTAAATGTAGTGATACAAACCCGACTTTTTTAAATTAACTGGTTTTTTACTTATAAAAATGCAACAAATATTTGTCATTAAGCTTATTTTCAAGTGGTAATGATATAGTCTTCACGTGTATATTTCGACAGCAGGAGCGTATATTATGAGTAGATACGTCAAAACTTTTTGAATATATCCGAATATTCTTGTATTATTATTCTGTTTCAATTAACAGATTGAAAATGCGTAAAGATAGTGATATAAACCCTGGCTTTTTTTAAATTAACTGTTTTTTACTTATACAAATGCGACAAATATTTGTCATCAAGCTTATTCTCAAGCGGTAATGATGTAGCCTTTACGCATATACCAAAACTTTTTGAATATGTCCGAATATTCTTGTATTATTCTACTGTTTTAATTAACAGATCAAAACTCCGTAACTATAGTGACACAAACCCTGACTTTTTTTAAATCAACTGTTTTTTTACTTATAAAATGCAACAAATATTTGTCATCGAGCTTATTTTCAAGTGATAATAAATTAACTTTCGTGCGTATACCTTAGATTATAATAAAACAGAAGCACATATTATGAGTATAGATATATCTAAATGATTTGAATATATCTGAATGGTTTTGTGCTACACCAAACTGTACAAAGACTCTGAAATAAACCATGATTAATTTAAATTAAATGAAACTTCGCATATTTACTCAAGAAAATGCAACAAATGTTAGTCATGAAACTAATTTTCAAGTTATAATGAAGTGCCTTTCATACGTGCATCTTACGCTGTAGTATAGCTTATATATATGTTTTAAGTATATACATCGGAATTGTTTATGTACGACTAGAGCTTTTTGTGTTATACTCCTATTTCAATTAACTGTACAAAACTTCACAAACTGAAACAATGTTTTACTGGTAAAAATACCACCCCAAATAACGTGACGTGTTGATCACGTTTATTTAGTTTAACTTGGTAAATTTGTAATCCTGATAAAATTATTTATCGTAACGATTTAAAAAAATCACCATTAATTGTAATATTTTGATTTCGTCGTTGAATCAGGTCCAAAAAATTATAATTATCATCAAAACTACGTTATTGATTATCAGAAGTTTGTTTAAAAAATACGCTTTTATGCCCATCATTAAGTTAATCGAAACAGGTCCGTCGTATATTAAGGTAAACAGCCTAGTACGACTCTGTTGGTTACGAGCTTTGTCTATAATTTTACGATTATACATATTTCTAACTAAACATTAATACAGTTTACGACCAGTTAATTTCCATACGTGCAGCTGATACAGAAAACTATATTAGCTACAAGTGTGAAAATTAACTTAAAACGTAAAATGATGTCGTTAATTCTATTGGCAGTTAAACCGCGTATTGCTGGCTAAGTTACTTTGTTGCAACGACGTATAAGGTCGACAATTTCTACCAACAAAAACTAGTAGACTGTTAACGAGTTAGTTCGTGATAATTTGTATGAGGTACCGTACACACGCTATTTCATACCGGTTTTAATTCTCCGCGTATCTGGTAGGGTCCTGTCAAACTTACCGATACCTAGATAACGTGAGACGAGGGATATATTTAACATTTAATTGTTGCATTAATTATTTGCTAATCTATAAAAAGGACGTAAGATAAAATTAAAAAATTTGTTTTTGTTAAATTTGTTTTAGATAATGTATGCTACGATAACCCGGTTAATCTAGTTAAAGAAAATGTAACGAAAATTTTTGTTTACACCAAAAGGAAATATATAAGGGGCTAGATGTAGGTAAGCAATTTTTGAAACCGTACCAATTTTCAAAATGACGTATAATTTCTGAGAAAAACAGCTATTTCATGCAAACAGATGGACATAGAAATCAAAACCTTGTGGATTTCTTTTTCTACTATTTTAGTACTGAAAAGAAAAAAAAAATTGAATTTAAAATTGATCGGAAATCGAAAAGGATTATTAGGTGTAATGATTAAAAAATGAGACAAAGATTATCTTTTGATCTTAAGTATATCTTTTGATCTTGACTTGAATTTAATTTTAATTTTCAAGGCGTTAAACACATAAATGTTAGTAAAATGAGATAATAAGGTTTGTCCTCATATTTTGGAAACATGTATACATATAATTAATACCCTTATACTTATAAACCTAACAGGTTTGTGACGAAACATTTTCTCATCGGTCACGTAAAAAGTTAATTAATGTCTTTTATGTAAAATCGAAGACCGACTTTGTGTTTTGATCACCAATCATAATTTTTAACTTACTTTTTCCGTGAATAAAGTATGTTTATTTCTTTATGTTATTTCAATAAAAATAGTTAAAATTGAATCAATTTTAATACATACATGAAATGATATGAATAAGTTAGCATAGTCAGAAAATATTTCATCATATTTTCTCAAGTTTTGAGTTTAATTTTGTTGTTAGTTAATTTTGTGTTTTAAACAATTTTCTAAATATAAAGTTTAATTTTGTTCAAAGAAGAATATAAATGTTTTAAACGTTGAGAGAAAATATTTTGCCTTTATGAATCATAACTCAAGTTTTTGGGCTTTTGTATCCCAAGGCAAAAACAACCCCTTTAATTTTATCATATCCGTTTATTAGTCCATATGCCAACACCATAACTCTTTCAGTTAGGATTATTGACTGTGATGAAATTTTACAAGAACACGCAATTTAAAGTACATAGCCACATAAAAACACAGTTTTTTTCGGAGTACCTTTCCATAAATTGAATTTGGAGTACCTTTACCCCGACGTATCGAGTTGACTACAATTGAAGGGTCTTCTAAAATTTGCACAAAAATATCTTCTTGAATGCTAAGTTATTTCGATTAAGTCGTATTAATAAATCAAATAGGGTTGTATTCTAATTTGTTTCACATAAACTTTGTAGTATGTGATTAAAAAGTTAATTTGGTCAATTTACGTGGTTTGATTCTCGCTTTACTACAAGATACGAACCATCTAATTATTTGGGAACCCATGGTTACGGAATCCCAAATTAATGCATGCGGAACAAGGAATTTGCCGTTTTAAATATTTATAGCTGTATAAATGAAATTATATTTCTTTTCCAACTTCTGTTATTACTACTGCGACTTTTTCTTTCAGACGGATCAAAATAGATATCATTTTATAGTGCATAGTTATATTATAACTTATTGATAGACATAAGAGTTGTTCACGAACAATTTATATGAAAATAGATTTTTTTAGAAAATAAATAACATTAGAAATAAAGAGTGTAATCGAACAAGAGAAACGAAAGAAAAGAAAAAAACGAGTGTGCTTTAGACCACACGACTGAAGTAAAACTTCAAATTCACAAAATATGAACTTTAAAATGAATTTACAATTTTATTCACTTTAAACGTAGAATATTTAATGTATTGAACAAAATAATAATTTAGAAAATTGTCCAAGAACGGAATGAAATTACAAAATAATAAAAAAATCACCGTTCGCGTAACGCTAGCAAACTCGCAAACGAACTACTGACTTGCATTGTGTCTTAGATATACGAAACATAACTGGCTATGAGAAAAAGAGAGAAAGAAAATGTGTGCTCGCACCTCTCTCTCATGTCCCTACAGTAATATACGAAACGTAACTCTCTCTCTTTCTGTCTTCACTAACATATCTCCCTCTCAACTTCCGATCGCTTCGCCCGATCCCACTTTTCGTAACGCTCTCGTCACGCATTCACCAGCTTACTCCCCAAGTCAAGCGAGCATAAAGAAGTTTTACTTCAAAAATATTTGCGTGAAATAGGTAGATCAAAAGACACGATACTTTTTTTAAAATAATTCGTGAAATGTTTAATTAGCTACTAAAAATGGGTTTTAATTACAAACATCAATTATTTTAAAATATTAGGCCTTTTTTTCCTATTTAACTATTTCATTTACACACCAGTCACATGGCTAATTACAGCGATATAGTTTAACCGCTCATTTGTCTACCGCATTCAAAGTTAAACGCTTGATCAATTTAATATACTTGGTAAACTGGTACAGACCTGTTTTTAATTATATTCATTTAATTCTTTGTTATGATTGCGATACAATATTTAAGATTGATCAGCTAAAAAAATAATGTTTTTGGCATTTAATAATACATGTATTTATCAAGTAATTGCTACTGCATCCAATTTATATTAAGATTTGCTAACAGTTCCTTAACACTATAAATCCATCTAAACTATAGCAATCAATCTCGAATTAAATACAAAAAATAGTAAGAATATTTATAAAATATTTTAAGCCATTAAAAATAAAAACTTATAAATAAGAACATAGTGCCATGTCTGGAACGGCACGTTATTCCGAAATAAATTGTGATTTAATACCATTAACATAAATGTTATTACAGGGTTGCTTCAATACGTAAAATCACTTGCGTTTGTATCACGATTCCATGATTTAAGGAAAATGTGTAGTCTGATATTCTTTCAGTAATGTCCCAAATAGTCTAAACTGAGAAATAATCGAACTGAAATCGAAATTTTTGTCTAAGAGCAGTAAAAACAATGATGCGAGGGGGGCATCAGCTGAATGACATATCTTTTGATGGTAATGGATAAAAGAGACTTATCTCTGCTGCGACCATATAGCAATGGACTCAAGTACTATAAAAATTAAGATGTTTTAACCGAATTGAGAAAAAATAATTATTTTGAAAAGAGCAAATGAAAAAGGTTTTATTTTAATCATCAATCAGACATTAAAGATTTCTTAATCTTTAATTTTTTTATGCAATCAGATTATTTTTCATAATAATCTGTAAATGTCTACGAAACTATTTGAATCAGGAAGTTGAAATAAAGTTCAGGTTCTCATTGTATCCTCTATTATCTGATGTGACATACTAATCCATGAAATACGTAGACCCGACTAAGTCAATAAAAAAGGCACAATTAAATGAAACTACGTGATGTAGTATTATTTCTATTTTCTTAAAATTCTTTACCACGACCTAGGTTTCGTTGTATTATAACATCTTCAGGTGGGCTGTTAGCGAAGATAATTTGCTAATAGCCCGCCTAAAGGTGTTGTAATACAACGAAACCTAGGTCGCGGTAAAGAACTTAAAGAAAGTAGAAATAATACTACATCACGTAGTTTCATTTAATTGTGAATAATGAATTTCTACAAAATTAACGCCAAATATATTCAATATTTAAAAAAAGGCACGCAAAGTTGAAGAAAACATAAAAAGACATTTATTTTAACAATAATAGAACGAATGTTAAAGTCAATTAACAATTTATTTTTAATTAATTTAGGCAATGGCACAAAATAAAAAGAAAACAACCGATGTTGATTGTTTTGCGCATTTGGTCAGATTTTTATTATTGTTATTTTTATTTGTTTTTAACAATTCTTGACGTATACAATTTTTATTTGTTTTTAACAATTCTTGACGTATAAATTTTTTGTTTTTAACAATTCTTGACGTATAAAATTTTTATATGTTTTTAGTGTCAATTCTTGACGTATAAAAAATATAATACAGGAGCGTTTCTGCAGATGCATTTTTTTGTTTTGTGTTAAGGTTATACATTTTATTTTTATGTTCTTCCGGATTGTCGTCCACTCAATTATTTGCTTATATTATTTATTTTAAGAAATACCTGCTTATAAAATTGTAATCTATTTATTTCTCTCCAGATTTGGTCTTCTTTATTACATAACAAATCACTGGAATATTACTGCTGGAATTTATATAAATATCGCTTTATTGAATATTTGTGAATGTATTTACAAAAAATCGATAAAAAAACGGTATGGGCTCAATAGGATCCGAGCTATAAAGGATATTACGTGAAAACGTGAAAATTGAATAATAAATGTCAATCGAAGGGTTTATCTTGTAATAGGATAGAAGTGCCCTTCTTGCATAACTCCGTTTCTTTTTATCTTTATATATGTATATATATATATATATATATATATATATATATATATATATATATATATATATATATTTTTATTAATTTATATCAGACTATGTAAAGATTATAGAGTTAATTATATAGCTAATGATGTCTGTTTACACAACAGACGTCTCGTATAGGCTGATAACCCTAGAACATATAATTTTTCAACTTTACACTCATAAATAATTGCAATCATTGATAATTGTTGCTAAATCTAATGCCACTTGAAGTCTTAAGGGCTTTCCATGGACACCTTGACTGGTGTCCTAGCTTCACGCGTTCAGGAGGTAGATCGCCTATAATATATGCATACTCCTACATTTCTGTCCTTTCGCATATGGCCGCTATGCTTAGTTACTTCAATAGTTCATCATTTGCAGGTTGAAAGATTATGTTGATCGAAGTTAGGCGAAGAGAATAGTGTAGAGAGGTACTTCGATTCGCTTTGTGCGTATATCAGACTGTACTTCAAACGTACTTCAGACTGCCATCAACTTCGACGAGCACTTTGTCGAGGTAACTTCGCGAGTAGTGTTGAGGTCATTTAAAATATGTTTCAAATTTAATAACAAATCAAATACGCGTTTCGAGATCCATTGTTGAAATAATTTAAGTGATTTTGTTAATACGTAGCCTATGTTATCATACATGAAATTATGTTTTGTCTTTTCGAATGCTTTTAATCTGTGTAACACGGTTATTTATGAATTTTTTTTTGGGAAAAAAATTGCAATTGCAACGAAACCCTTATAGGACCACTTTTTTGTCCATCTGTCCGTATATTACGGCCCTTTTTTAGGATATAACTTGAGCTAAATTGAATCAATATCGTATAGATAGGCTTCAGGGCCTATGGTCTCACATTGCTGTAAAAATTTCAACTTCGGTTTCTTAGTTCACACAATACAAAGCTATGGGCTTTCAAAACGTATTTTTTTGTTATTTGTACCATCATCAAAACCTACTATAGGTCACGGTCGATCTACAATCTTGAATGTCGGCATAATAGGAGGTCTCAAAGTATAAGTGAAGAAAAAAATCCAAAAATCAATTATTTTTAATTCTTTGTGGAATTGTACGTTCTGTATTGTTCGCAGATGCATTTTTTTAATTGCACTTGCGGAAAACCATTTAAAAAATTGGCGCATGTAATATAACAATTATAGTGCTTAAAATCTTACCGCTTTTAATAATAAAAAAAGATATTCGTACTTAACCACAGAAGGCATTCACTATGAGATAATTACACTGTTTCAGTTTTCATGTAAACGTATTTTTTTTAATTTTTTTCATAAAAACTATTGAATACTACTAGAAACAATAAATGTAATTAACAAATTATAACAATTTCTTCAAAAAATTAAGTTTTTGTATTTCGTTATAACAAGTATACCATTGCCTGCAATTGGCTCTAGTTCACGTGTGACATCGAAGAAATAGAAGTAAATTAAGGTTAGAAATAATTTTAATTATAGTATATTCAAACAAGTTAATTTTAAGTGCAGTAACTTAGCGAAAGTTGCTGCCTTTTTATAATTTTTTTAGATGTTGCCACGTCAGGAGAAAATGTACAAGTACTTGGAAAGGTACATACGTGTTATTCGTTTTTGTGTGTTTTTCGAATCTTGTAATTGTTCGAAAAAAACTGACAAGATTATTTAATTTTTTTTTTAATTTACAAATCGTTCAGGTCGACATTTTGTCAAACGAAGTCTGCAATGAAATTGTCTTATGGCTCTTGCCTTCATGATTCATAATTTTATTGTTAAAAGTTTAAAACTAATTACCGCATAATAGGTGCCTCCTGCAGTAAAGTATAAATATCTTGTTTTACAGTTAAAAGCGTTAAGACATTTATGACTGTATTTTTTGGATTATATAAGCCAATTTTTCAAATAGTTTGCCATTTCTATGTAATACATTTTTTTTCAGTTAAAGTAGGGTTATGAAAATTACAAAATCCTTAAATGTACGATTTTGAAATTTTTTTTTGAGGGACCATATTAATTGTTGTAAAATGTTTCAATTTACTTTGTTTTAATTAATTTGTTTGTAGTTAAGTTTTTTGAAACTAAACTACAAACTTAACTACAAACAAATTAACAAATTAACAAAATACTTAACTACAAACAAATTAACAATCAGTCTTAATTTGTAGCCGTGGTACTCAAAAGTTTGATACAGAGTGAAGTGAGTAAATTTAAAAAAGTGTCTATATCTCGAAAACTAATAGATCTTTACTGAGGTCAAATTTTGTTAGTTACCTAGTCATAGCTTGGCCTACCTCCCTTTTTGGTTGGTCTATTATTTACGAGACACCTTTATGTATTTACCTTGGTTAAAATTGAAATTGATTTTTGATTAAGAAAAAATAGGTAACATTGCAAACAGGTATACGTACGATTTTTTTCTGATATTTTCTTCTAAACATTTGTAAAAACTTACTTTACTTAATAGATTTTTTCTTAGTAGGAAAAGTATTATTTCAAAATTTCCTCAGTTAGTTTCAAACTAGCTGGATAGACTAACACCGAACGTAAGAGTGATCCTATTAGGCTCCCTCTATTTTTATTGATGATGGAATTTTAGCTATTATTCGAATATTGTAATATTTTAAGCTATGCTCTACATATTAGATTTGAGGTACAAACAAATATATTTAAAAACCGCAAATCCTGATTCAGCACATTTGAACCTGAACATTTATGCGCAAAATTTACCAAAATCGATAACAAATATCGGTTTGACCTAGAAATTACAGGATTATTTTCTGTGAACTGTATGAACGTACAGTGTATAAGTTCTTTGACCCCAAACAAACAAAAATGATTTAAAAACCGCACAAATAAAAATGTTTTAAAAACCGCAAACCCCGATTCATCAGATCTGAACCTAAACATTTATGCCCAAAATTTACCAAAATCAATAACAGATATTCATTTGACCTAGAAATTACGGGGTTATTTTCTCTGAACTGTATATGAACGTACAATGTATAAGTTCTGTGACCCCAATGTGACTCATGCGACAATCTTTTCATAATTATGCTTTGTATCCTCAAATATGCATTATATGCTTATGTAGCTATTAAACTGTAGCAGTAGCATAATTGGCGGATCGTGCGTGGCGCGATTTAATGAGAACGCAATATTTGTCATCTCTTTTTATTTCGTCGTTACCATTTCATATATTCGTACGGCGGGACGTGCGGCAGATAGCTAAGGTCGGTTGCCAAGTAAGGGATTTTGTGAAATTGAACTAATTGAGATTGGTCCTTTTGAACTAATTTAGATTGGTCCTTTTGAACTAATTGATATTGGCCTGGAGTCGATTAAGATAATTTTATCTACTTGCCTCGTCACATTACGCAACGTCATTTTTGAGTTACGACAGGAATGCATTGAAATTTTAAATTGCAATTTAATGTTAAAGTATAAAATAGATATAGTTGTCCACAATTAAATGAAACTACGTGATGTAGTATTATTTCTTCTTTCTTTAAGTTCTTTACCACGACCTAGGTTTCGTTGTATTACAACATCTTCGGGTGGTATTAACAAAGATATACACAATCTTTGTTAATAGCCCACCAGAAGATGCTGTAATACAACGAACCATAGGTCGTGGTAAAGAACTTAAAGAAAGTAGAAATAATACTACATCACGTAGTTTCATTTAATTATGAATAAAGAATTTCTACAAAATTAACACCAAATATATTCAAGATATAGTTGTAATGAGACAGTAAAACGTCTCATGCAAATTATGTATTTCAGCTGAAGTGGAGATACTGTTAATCCCTTTATGGTGAGTTTCACTAAAGAAGAGTTCACATAAATGACGCAGAATATTATTAAAATTGCCTTAACCACGACAAAAATGTACTGAAATTTAAAATTGCAAGCCGATGTTAAATTATAACATAGATATTGTTGTAATGAGACAGTGAAACATTTTGTGATAATTAAGTGAAATGGAGACACTGTTAAGAGACAGTGAAACGTTTCATGTAAAGTATATATTTCAAGTGAAGTAAAGATACTGGTTATCCCTTTATGTGGAGTTTCACTAAAAGATTGTTCTCATAAATTACGCAGAATTTTACCATTACCAATTTTACCAATTTTAACTTTTTAGACAATAGCTCTGCTAAAAAAGCTTACTTTAATAAGCACAGCACAGCTTTTAGAATCAAAGTGTTCGCTAAAAATCTGAAATACTATGAGGAAAAGTTATAAAGCGATATGAGACAACTTATATAAATTTGTGTCCCCCAAATTTCGTAGTCTGAAACTTTATTTCTCTATAAGTGTAATTAACCTGTAACGTAAATTTGCTCTAAGTAACTGAAGTTTAATTTGCCGATTGGTGTAATTGAAATTATTACGATTTTATTAACACAATTTTCACGTCACAAGAATGAACAAACTATCGGCAAAGAATACTAACTATTACTGCGTAAAGAAGCGAGATTCACCTCCCCCCGCCAATTTAACGTCAACCGCAGATAACGAGTACGATCAAGAATACGCGATTCTAGGTTGCCGCTTGTTGCATCCGCGTGCGTGATTTGTTAAATTTAGTAATGTTTTGGTCCAGTTTAACTTGTGTAATTCAGTCTTAATTGATAACTATTTATAATAATTCAATTTAACGACCCGTTATTGTGCTGTGCACGAGTGCTTAGAATGTAATAAAATCCCTAAGGATAGGAGATTGTTTTGTTTCCCTTTTTTGTTTGTTGTAAATAAAGTTTGCTTAGTACCTATAATTTTATATTTAGAAACATGTCATTGAGCAGTTTTAAATTTCAAACTATTCTTAAAAGTCATTGTTTTGTTTGAATGCGATGTGGATGTAAAACGTATTTTTGTAGTGTCGGCCATAGGCTTACCATATTGTTTATTAAGAGATCTTTCACATGAAGCAAATCTAATCAAGTCAAAAGTACAACAAAGACAATTTTTTAATGTAATATACTGTGAATAAACAAAATTTATTTTTATTTAAGATTTTATTTCGTTTTTAGGATTCACTCTAAGTACCTTTTTCCAAATTCTATCTTAATATTATTATTATCAAATCACTTTCACAAAATGAAATGTATAGTATAAAAGATTTATTTATATAATTATATTTTTACAATTAGATAATAATAAAGACGTAAACGCCAGTACAAAGTTACTGCTCCAGCAAGCTATCGAGACAGTCATTCGATCGACGCTATTGGTTAGAAAGAGAAACAACTATGTTGCTTACGTATAGCGTCAACTCGCTCGATTGTCCGCAACGATACTCGATGATCTACGAGTATAGTAATAGTAAATTTTCTTTACCTGCACGGCGCAGACAGCCCTACATTAATTTACGCACACACACAAACGGATATGGATAGGCGAGTACGTATGTAATAGTGTAGGCAATTAAATCTGTTGGCTAGTATGGAGTGTTGGGGTGTACTATCGGGCTGAGATCGAAAACCTTAAGAACAAATTTACAAATGCAATCGGAGACCTACAAGGCGTAACATACTATTACAGAATGCAATTTGAATATAGTCTACCCTAATTTAAGTATAACCTCCTTTCATCTTTTCAAGAAACTTTTACACTATTATATGCTCTACAAATTTAATACTGACATTGCAATGGGTTCGTAAAATAGTTTTTATGTGTCGTCAGACACGTGAAAATTTATGGTTATGACAAGAATGATATCTTAGTGTTGACAATAGAACAGAATGAGTTGTTCTACAATTAAAGAGACTTAGCGATTTATGTCCGATAATTAACCAGAGCGTTTCCACGTGTATGCCGTTACGTACGTGTTAACTGCTAACGAATGTTATGTGAGATAACTGAATATATTTATTGTAATTTAAGTATTGGTCTGTACTAATGTATTTCATTTTATTAAACTCAAGTGAATATAAGTACGGAAAATTAGGTTAATATAAGTATACGTAGTATTAGGTTAATATAAGTATTAAACTTAGGTGAAGTTAAGTTTTATATCTTGCCACGTTCCTAAAGCTGTTCTATCAAAATGCTAATCTTTGTACAGCTAGGTCTTCAATCCGTTTATTAAATCTGATTCTACGTAAGAGACGGTAGGATCAGATTAAGTTGTATGTTTTGAAATATTGAATATATTTGGCCTTAATTTTGTAGCAATTCATTATTCACAATTAAATGAAACTACGTGATGTAGTATTATTTCAACTTTCTTTAAGTTCTTTACCACGACCTAGGTTTCGTTGTATTACAACATATTCAGTTTTAGGTATATTACTATAAAATCTCAGCTTCAATTTATATCCATATTTAAGCTTGTCAATACTTTATTGAAATACCAGTCATTATTTTAATGAAATGTAAAATGTTTAGAATTAAATTTTGAATTTTTTGTTTAGTTTTTAATGTAATATTTTAAGTAATAATTAGATTTTATAAAACAATAATAAAGAATTAAATTTTGTATTTCACACACGATTATCTCAGAATATATTTATTCGAATTAAATGAAATTTGAAATCAAGTATTTTTACTTTTCACCCGATTATTTAATGATATACCAAAATGAACTTAAATAGACAAAGTATGAGCAAATCAGGTCGAAAAAAAACACTGTATGCACTTATTTTTGTAAACACTTATTTTTCAAGTTAAGTATTTAGGTATATTACTTTATAATTTCAACTTCAATTTATAGGCACATTTAAACTTTTCAATGTTTTATTAAAATACGCAGTCAATATTTTTATGAAATGTAAAACGTTTAGAATTAAATTTTGAATTTTTTGTTCACTTTTTAATGTAATATTTTAAGTAATAATTTGAGTTTGGAGAACAAAATTCGAGTTATATTATGTATTTCACACACGATTATCTCAGAGTATATTTATCCAATTTAAATGAAATTTGAAATAAAATATTTTTACTTTTAATCCTATTATCTAATGTTATACCAAGAGGAACTCAAAGAGGCACAGTATGAGTAAATCAGGTCGAAAAAAAATGCTGTAAGTGTATTTATTGTTAAAAAAGTTGTTTATTTTTGAAAAGGATGATCAACCTAAAATTTATGAGAAGGTTTATGATAATTAAATTATTCTAATTTTTTTCAGTTAATATTTTAGTGAAATATCAATTTCCATTTATTTAGATCATATTTCAAAATGTCTGATTTGAAAATATATAAGAAACAACTCTAAAGTAAATAAGTAAATACAAAAAAGTTCAATGAAAATGATTATAAAATCTAGCGTAAGGGAGTATATTGGTAATGTTCTCACGCAGAAGATCGTCAATGTGAAGTCGAAGTAGCTTTTATATAAAAACGAGATACTTTCATGGAAGAAGGATGGTAAAGAAAGTAATGTAAGAAACCCTAAAAATAAAAGGATGCGTGTGAAGTTACAACGAAGGATTAAAAAGTACTTGTCACGAAATAGGCATACTAAACACTTGACCTTTCATTTTCTAATAATCGATTGATTTGTCCAGCTGAAAATTATAGGTAGTTAATTAGATAAAGTGATCGCTACCAGAACGAAAAATAAGTTAGTCAAATGATAACAATTATCGAAAATTCTAAGATGGGAATTACCTAATTTTTAGACAAGTCACATAAAAAAATTACGATAATTAGTTCGGTGGCGAAACAAAAATTGCTATCGTATTTAATAACAGAAACACATTATCGTCATAAAGCCAAGTTAGCTCCATATATAGCCACAGCAACAACATAAAACTTATACGAAATACCCACATGCTTTCATACAGGTGATATTGATGGATCATTTAAATACATGTGGACTCGGCAATCATATAATTTAGTCTTACTAAAATATATCCCGTGATCCAATCTGAATAGATGATACATTCTGCAAGTTAAATAATGAATGGATACATAATTGATGCTTTACTGACAGCAGGTAGATGCAAATGGACATATCACGTTGCACAATTTTGTCGATATCATTAATTATGTAGTAAAAAACGTTATATTCTGCAATATAATTCTCACGAAGGTTTACCATACATAGGTGTATGCATTAGCGTAGATTTTAATCTAAAACTTTAACCCTCAATAATTGTTTTTTTTTATGTGTTCTGTTCATCTGGTTATATAACAGTATAATTAAATGTACACGGAGCCATCTAGATTTGATGTGTAGATACTCTAATTACGGAAATACAGTAGCTATTATATTAACATTATTGAGATCAAGTCTACCTCGCTATAAATGTTTGCTTTTTCTTTAAATTTCCTTATCATTCCAACATTTAATTTAACATATTTTGCAAGTGAAATATTCGTTTAATAATCGCAATTCAAACTTGCTTAATATTTGTTTAGTATTTGTCCTTCAGATACGCGGTTTCTCTCGCGAGGAAAATAAAAAAAAATGGAAATTCAGTCTAGAAGTAATGGTCTTGTGAAAATATTGGATCTTAACTTAGACGTAAGTAGAATCTTAATTTAGATATAATAGAAATGAAAAAGCGTGTGAAAAGAAAGGAATCTGTGCCCGCAGTAGATTGTCTCAGGTTGAGATGTTACCGTAATGTAGTATAACATACCTTCGGTAACACTTTAGGCTTTTGTCTCAAACAGGGTGATTTTCCAATATTAAACTCTATAGTATATGTATGCTAAGTTTGACGGAGTTCGGTTGAATGGTTGAGGTATGAAAGCGAGACAAATAAAAAAAAGTTTGATATGTACCGAATCGAAAAAAGGGTGTGAAAAAAAAGAAATCTGTGCCCACACTAGATTGCCTCTGGTTGAGATGTTACCGTAATATGGTATTACACATCTATGGTAACACTTTAGGCTTTTGTCTCAAACAGGGTGATTTTCCAATATTAAACTCTATAGTATATGTATGCTAAGTTTGACGGAGTTCGGTTGAATGGTTGAGGTATGAAAGCGAGACAAATAAAAAAAAGTTTGATATGTACCGAATCGAAAAAAGGGTGTGAAAAAAAAAAAATCTGTGCCCACACTAGATTGCCTCTGGTTGAGATGTTACCGTAATATGGTATTACACATCTATGGTAACACTTTAGGCTTTTGTCTCAAACAGGGTACTTTTCTAATATTAAACTCTACAGTATATGTACGAAAAGTTTTACGGAGTTCGGTTGAGTGGTTGAGGTATGAAAGCGAGACAAATAAATAAAAGTTTGATATATACAGAATTGAAAAAAGGGTGTGAAAAGAAAGAAATCTGTGCCCACACTAGATTGCCTCAGGTTGAGATGTTCCCGTAATATGGTATTACATACCTACGGTAACACTTTAGGCTTTTGTCCCAAACATGGTGATTTTCTCCAATATTAAACTCTACAGTATATGTACGCAAAGTTTGACGGAGTTCGGTTGAGTGGTTGAGGTATGAAAACGAGACAAACAAATAAATAAACTCACATTCGTATTTAAAATATTAGTCAGGATTAACATGTATTTCTTTTTTTTGGTTTCTTACGGTATTTTAGAATTTAAAAAACCGACTAAAACCAATATATTATGTTGCCATTACATAATATATACAGTAAGTCAATTAGCTCAACGAATCTTCGCGAACATTCTTAATTTTCTTCTTAAAAATTTAATTTAAATTATACATGTTATTTTTTAAGTTGATTGTAGTTGAATTTCCAGGCCATGTGCAGAACAACAAAATAGTTTGTAAACCACTTTTTACTATTCCATAAAATAAATTATTTTGCTTTTACTCAATAGTAAAAACATTTAGTTTCTATTTTGATCGGTGTTTTAAATATTGCCATATAAGGGATCTACCTTTATTAAACATTCGTAAAAAATATTTCATTTTATCGTTTGGTCTTAGTAAATACATCACATTCAAATTCCGATTACCTCATCGCCATATGCAGCCATTAAAGAGAGACTTCTCATCAGTTAACAAGTGTGATAAAGAACATATGAAATGTGGTACAATCATCTCATTATATGTTTAAGATGTCATAAATTAAAGTAGATTGGACGTTGAACTTAAATATTTTCTCATCTAAGATGGCCATAACCATATTATGTTTGAAACGTTAGTATCATAAACATTTTGTTTAGTGTTTTTAAATAGTATTTTTTTAATAGTATATTACGTAAATGTACAAAACATGTATTTTCATCTAAGAATCTGCCATATTTCACGGTAACTTAATAAAAAAGTTACAAGGAAATATGGCGGATACGGATATACCTTTGTAACTAGACATACGTTTAGTTACAAAGGTATATCCTATATTTGGTAAAGCAATAAGTATGAGGACTATTATTTTGTAAATGACAAAGTATTAACAAGCCAAAAAAAATGTAGCATTTTACAAAACGATTCTTTGCCCATAAGTTTTTTAGTTAATAACTTAAGAATGACTTTATCCACTTTAATAAATTTTACTATTGATGTGTTTATTTCAAACCCCATTTTAAATATGCAATTTTTACATGTATTGTAATTAAGTTCTATTAATAGGATTTTAATACACGGCTTCTGCTACATCGCGGTAAAGTCGCAAATGAAAACTGGTTTTGATATTCGAGATATTATATTTAAGTTATTGAAGACAAACAGGATACCATAAACCATATATCTTTTTTTATCAGGTCCATTTTAAAGATAAAATAAAAAAAAGTCATGTGTACTTGTATACGCGCATTAGAAGTTATACTTCTTTGGCATAATACAAGAACAATGGAAAGCCAGCAGAAAAATAAAATGGTAGACCACTCAACTGTCAAATTAAATGGAATCATTTTAATAATTTTTTTTTCATTATATAGACTAGTAGTAAATTTCATTGATAAAAAAGAGAATATAAATCTGAAGCGCGATAATTCGGAAGTAGTCTGGCAGACGATAGAACGGAAAGCCAGCTAAAAGAATGCAATAGTAGCCGTCAATGACATGTCGCCGTGTAAAGCGCGAGGATTCAATTGGTAACTAAATAAAGTTGAATTAACAATGAAATTAAATGAATAAGCCGAAAATTTATTTTAATTCATTGATTTTAAATATTTCAAATTTGTCTGTCAGTTGACTAGCTTACAATAGAAAGCCATCATAATAATAAAATATAACTTTCTATGTTCATCTTATGAAATAAATAGGCATTTTTTCTCTTGCCAACCCATAATCATCGAACAAACATCTTCTTACTCATATGTGCCTAATACTTCAGACAAGTAAATCGATAAAAAATAAATGTTTAGTGACCAACGTCATCGTGTCGATTTTGTGTTGCATTATTGCCAGCTTCATGCTGTATTTTTAAATTTTCAACCTCATCATTTTTTCATAACGCGCCTAAAGAAGTAATATTTCAAAAAGAAATTCTTATTGTAAAAGAAACATTTTGGATGAAAAAGACTATCTTTTGTATAGTTTCGTTAAATCTGTGCGTACCCGCCGCCTATGATAACCTCACTTTTCTGCAAATTTATGTTTAACCGCATACAATTTGACTAGTATGTTTCATACAGAGACCTAAAGTAACAAAATAAGAAAATAAACTGAATATATCTTCCTACACATGGGGGCGGGGGAGGGAGGGGTGGAATGTTGTTTTTGAATAATATTGAAATAATATTTTATAATCACCTTTGAGCTTCTCTTTACTGTTTAGCAATAAATATCTGCGAACAGAATGTATTTACACGCAATAACAAATTTAAATAAACGTAATTTCTTTATTTATATTAGTTACAATTATTAAATCACTATCATATCGGTAAATATCGTACTTATCAACTGTAATAATAATGTTATTAATGTTAAGAACTTTAACATTTTTTCTAGCAAAAACTTGGCTTGGATACTTACCATAATAAAGATATTTTTCGTTCCTAATTAAAGATAATTTTCACTGAAAAGTATCTAATTAATTTCACGTCTCTAGGGGTATAATTTACGTAGTCATTATACATATTTTACCCTTTTAAATGAAAATTAACACCCGAAATTTGCCCCAAACAAAGATTCTGGGTAAAGTTCGTTCGCCTTAATATGTACTTCTTTGCTTTTAAATTATAATTGTAGTAACTATCTTGAAACTTAATTGGACCGTAACCGACCGACCTTTTAATTAGTTTAGTTTAATTACTACTGGAGAATTATTTATTAGCGTTGGCTTACACGGCGAATTAAATTGAGAAGAAATTGAGTAAAAAAATATTTCTCTTATAGAGAAAAAAACTTTTTTTGCAAATTGCATGAAAGTACAAAATCAAATTTTTGGAATGCGTTTATAAAAACCATTTTTTTATATATTTGAAAATAAAATTTTTGGAATGCGTTTAGAAAAACCATTTTTTTATATATTTGAAAATCAAATTTTTGGAATGCGTTTATAAAAATCATTTTTTTATATATTTGAAAATCAAATTTTTGGAATGCGTTTATAAAAACCATTTTTTTATATATTTGAAAATCAAATTTTTGGAATGCGTTTAGAAAAACCATTTTTTTATATTTTTTTGGAATGCGTTTATAAAAACCATTTTTTTATATATTTTGATAAAATTTCTTTTGACATATCAAAAAATTTATTCTGTAGGTTAAATTAATTTTCATTTCAGTCAAAATTCTCAAAATTAAAGAAGCAACATGTCTTTTCATATTGCAACTTGGAGATCTGTCGTTTCCTTGATAATTTACTTTCACTATTTATAGATAATTCTGTTGAAATAAGGTGGAAAATTATTCATAAATATAGATTTATAGGCGAGACTAATCCTCGTTACCCGTAATTAAAAATTATCAAGCCAAGTCGATACCATCACATACACAAGAGCGACCCCAAAAAGATAGTATATCTTCGTTCATAATGCATTTTCAGCCCTCCCTAAACATTTGTTATTTATATACTGATGAAATTTGTGAAAAGAAGTTCTCATTAAAATTTCGTTTTTTAGTACAAGTTTTTCAGTGCACGTACTATATCTTTCAAACCGAAATAAAATACCTTTAAGAAAGAACTTTACCCAAAATTAGATAAATATTTCCTTTTCCTAGGGTTCCTTATCAAAAATATCTGAACATGTTAGACGAGAACAGACGATAGGTTCGACACTTAGATGAGACGATATGATGATTATTGATGAGCGAAGAGAAACTGAGCCGAACACTAAATAAAAAAGACAAAGTGCATTGAAATATCTGATTATATTTCTTGATAGACAACTCTGATGATATCCGTAGTTACCACTTCAATGTTTTAAAGAAAACAGGCAAAGTATACGTGCAGACATCGCCTATATATACGTAGTTCGAAGCTTCTAGAATATTCGAGAGTTTAATAATTTATTGAATACGTAATTTGACAAGATAAACATCGATTTGATTCGATGTATCTAAGAGAGATCTAAGAGTTTTCTGGTAAGCGGGCGCGTAAACAAGTTTAGAGGTTTGTTTCAAAGCTTCTGGAAAATTCTTTTATTTGAATATAAATTTAAAGAGGTATAGAATAGACAATACGCCAAAGCTTCTGGGTCATTTTTTATTTGAATGCGTTGAACATAGTTTTGCTATTACGAGTGACTAATTGCTTGCCTGAACAAGAACGAAACCCTATTATTGTGACAACGCTGTCTATCCATGCGTCTATAAAATGCTTCTTTAACGGTTTGTTTCAAAGCTTCTGGAAGTTTATTTTATTTGAATATTGATTTAAATAGTCCTCGACTAGTTTATACGCCAAAACTTCTGAAAAATTCCATATTTTAATGCGTCGAATATTGTTTTGTGATTATGAGTGACTAATTTCTTATCGGGACAAATACCGAACCCTTTTGTTGCGACAACGTCGTCTAATCAAGTGTCTATCAAAATCTTCTTTAATTCGTTTCAAAGCTTCTGGAAGAATATTTTATTTGAATATTAATTTAAATAGTTCTCGACTAGATTATACGCCAAAACTTCTGGACAATTCCATATTTTAATGCGTCGAATATTGTTTTGTAATTATGAGTGACTAATTTCTTATCAGGACAAAAACCGAACCCTTTTGTTGCGACAACGTCGTCTAATCAAGCGTCTATCAAAATCTTCTTTAATTCGTTTCAAAGCTTCTGGAAGAATATTTTATTTGGATATATATTTAAATAGGTCTCGGCCAGACAATACGCCAATACTTCTGGAAAATTCTTTATTTGAATGCGTCGAATAGTGTTTTGTGATTATGAGTGACTAATTTCTTACCGGAACAAAAACCGAACCCTATTCTTGCGACAACGTTGTCTATTCATGCGTCTTTCAAAGGCTTTTACCTTCTAAATTGAATTAGTTATGAAGATAAATTTTATGTATTTTACATAATTGTTTAAAATAAATCTTAAAATTTTATTTAATATAATGCACAATTTTATTTTCATACATTCAAAGAAGCGGTGGGATATGGTTGAGAACACCTTTAAGAAAAGTATAAATTATGGAGGAAAACATTTATGGAGTATCAAATACATTATAAGTAAAAATCTAACTCGCTTGTAAAACGTATAGAGGGAAGAGGGAAATACAGAAAACAAGAATTATCGTTTAAATTCCATGTTTTTTTAAATAAATGATTGAGGAAAATCGTGAATATAAATCGACATAATAAATAGACTTATTCAATGTAATTATTTCTTGTCTAGAGGATCTCATAAACAAAAGCGGTCACGCTCTTTCCCAATTCAAAATGCTTGCGCAGGAGTGAGATGGGAAATTCGCATACGACTTGCTAAAATGATTACGTTTTTTTTTAAATAACTGTAATTCTTTACTACTGCAAATGTTCCATTCCATTTAGTGATGTAACTTGTTAGCGAAATATTTTTATCGACTTTCTTCAATAAATTCTAACTGTTGAAACGATGAACTGTTTTAAATATTATTATTAATAAGATTTAAATATCGTAGAAGACTAAAAACGCATTTTGTGCAATTTTAAAGAGTTTAAATGCCATAAAAAGAGACGGAAACTTATTTCAATAATTTTTTTGGAAAACAGGCCTTTTAGAGGTATTCAATTAAATGAGATCACAAAATATACATGGATGGAGCAAGTTTATTTAAATTTCGATTAGATAAAAAATAAAAATAAATTTAAACTTCGCCATTAACAAAACCAACGTACCAAATGTAATTTGTAAACAGAATTAGTTTTTAAAAACTTTTAATAGCGGTCTTTCTGACAATATCGATACTATCTTAAAAAAATCGATTTTATTCGATTATTTCGATTAAAAATCTTTATTCTGCTAATGAACCCCCTGAACAGATTTTGCTTAAAAGAAATCTAGGTTTCAAATACTGTGAATACCGTTTCGGAAATTTAAAATATTACAGTGAACAGAGTCATTAGTTTTACCAAAGTTTTCGTCTACAATATTTAAAATAATCGATAAGTTTAGATGAAATTTACAATATTTTTAAAGGCATTTGTAGAGTTCTAATGTTTAGGATTTTTTCAGATTATTGTGTATGGGGCTAATAACTCTCTATTTAACTCGAGACCATAGTATTGTTTAAAATTGAAGCAACTTATTTAATGTAGGCCAACATTGATTACGCTGATTGACAAAGAGACCTGGTGGACAAAACATTTACACACACACATATATATATATATATATATATATATATATATATATATATATATATATATTACAGTACTCTAGGTGCATATACCAATTTACAAACCAATCATTAAAATGTGGAATGTTTAAATGTTTAATAGGTGTAGCATGTGTTTTAGAATATATGAATATAATTTCTGTAATACATTATAGTGTACATTTAGCAATAGAACCGTATATTTAAAAATTCATTTGTATCCTTTTTCACCTATCACAAAGCAGTCGATTGTGAAACATTGCCAGCAAGAGTACCGAAATTATGTCAAAAATTGACAAACTCTCTACACACGAAATATCTCCTTAGATATTTACCTCCAAGGTACGACATATTTTTAATTTTTTTTTGTGGTTGAAAGATAAAGTTAAGGGAGTGAGCCAAAAACTTTGTTTTTGAATTTACTTTGTTGCTAGGTCTGTTTAGAAAACTGTGATTGGCACCCGGTCTATATTGAAAATAATATTTATTTGACTTTTCAAATATCTAGCTAGCTAAGCTACTTCAATTATAATCATTTGTAAATTATAATTAGGAAAAATACATTTATTTATAATAAAATTTTACTAGGTAGATCTTGTGTGATATATATATATATATATATATATATATATATATACATATATATAAGGTAGGTAAGGAACCCACGTAATACAAACCCTCTAATTGCTACATAATATTTGTTACCACCAGTTTACCACCAATTTTTTAGTATCATTTCGAGTCGATGTATATCCCTCAAATAATAATTTGTAGAGCAATAAGCATAATCTAAGATTACCCAATGGGTTAATGCTATTATCAATGCCACTTCAAATGATAAGGCCAATCCAGCTGTTCTTGATTGATTTGATCGAGTTGGTAAAAGAGAAACACTTCTTACTTTCAAAGCTGGGAATTAGAATGTTATGTCGGGGAATTAGACAAAAGTAGCATTTCTTTTTAATTTTTACCTTGCCAAATTGTTTCCCAAAGAAAAGGGTTAATGGATTATGAATAATTGAAAGAAAAACATAATAAAACAAACACATATATATATATATATATGTATATATATATATATATATATATATATATATATATATATATATATATATACCTGTCAGAACACACATAAATATGGTTGCAAAATTATCTAGGTATATGTTTTGAAATAACTGATACGAGTAAACGAAAATGATATTGATTGAAAGTTCTAGTTAAATGCTAAAATTCTCAATTTTACATATTATTCAAAACCATGGCCGATAATGAAAAAGATAAGGGGCACGCTGCACGTCAATTTGAAGCCTTTGTTATCTTTATATAAAGCAGATACTTTCCAAGTTTCGTAGGTCCTAAAACTATTAGACGGACAGTAAAAAAGACCGTATCGATGGACATTACAAAATTATAAGGGATCCATGTTCCAAATTAAAAGTGTACCAAAATTAAACTGTATAATATTTTATTCCATATTTTAAATAGACCACTAAGAATGGTCTGCATTCTTAGTGGTATAAGCAGTCCGATTAAATTCTAATGGACCCAACGGTCGAGCCAAATCCATTACTCGGTAACTGGTCACCGCTTTCGACCTAACTATAAATTAAATTTACAATGTTAGATACAATTCCAGTCAGGCCATTTTTATTACGTTAATAATTGATGGTCTGGTCAGATACATATTTCATAGGGAGAGCGAGCGAGAGAGGCGCGCATGATTTATTTATGTATCTAACTATGTAAAGTTTGGCCATAAATTTGGGGAATTGGATTATGCACGATTAATACCGAAGCCGGGATATGGCGTTTTTGTTGAAAGGCGACTGTCAAATAGAATCTTGTGTTAATATTATTTTTAGTCCCTATTGGCTTTGGTAGTAAGTGGGCTTAGGTTACGCTAAGTTGGTGTAAGGAGTATATTTATGTTTGTACATGGATTTACATCTTTGTATAAGCCATATATTTTGATGTACTACTCCTTGTACTATTTATACCAGCAGGTTTCCTTCTTATTTTAGAAGAGAATTAGGTAACATCAATCGCGACTTGTTATGTTGTACTCTTTTTTTTTGCCTTGAGTATCTATAGCAAACAATATTGGTAAAATAAACTTTTTTAAACTCTATGCAATAAAGCCGTTGTTTTTTGTTGCTAGAAAATGTTTGCCAGTTTTATTTCGCAACTCTTCTTCAGTTGTATCAATAGTCTTGATATTATGCAATTATTTCTGTAGTAGTTTTGACAAGATCGAAAGAAAATTTTAATAGAAATACTTGCAACGATAAACAATATTTTGTAAGTGTTAAAACTGAATTTCCCATTAGTGTTGCAACTCATTGTTCAATATTCTTATTACTAAAGTCATCAAGTCGAGAACTTGATTAAATTTAGCAAATAAACGATTTACTTATTACAATTTTCCAAATGTTAAATGAACTTTCCTTATTTGGATAGTATCGCACATTTAAATTTAAAAGTTTTTTAATCAAATCTTACATAGTGTGTTTCATTGGCAAATTTGTTCTTTTTGCTGACAACACAAGACATTTTGACTACTTTTTCTAAGTAATCAAATCATTTAAACAATTTTTTATATCCAGTTGTTGATTTAAGTTTTATGGCTCATGTTTTATAATGTTATCTTATATCATTATTTTTATTATATTATTTGTATGTAATGTATTAAATGTAACAATTATATGTATTAATTGAAGTATTAACTTCTCAAATTTCAGTGTATTCGGAGCCCACAACAAGTCAAAAGAATTCATGTGGCAGTATTTAGAAAGCAGGTTCTGTGTGTCTTCTTCCTCTTTCCAACAGCTGAAATACTGAATTCTGCTCTATAATACTACTAGAAAAATCATATACGTAATAGACAAATTTATATATTTCGTCCAATTGCTCATAAAATTTATTAATAAAATCGATGATATTCAGATTTGTTTCACCATGTCTGCGTTATACTAGATTGACCGACCGACTAGTGCTTTACTTAAATTTTAAAATAAATTCATTTATCCAATAAAAGGTTTTACTCTGCCTTCGATAAGAAAGAGAAACCTTTCTTCATCACTAAAAAAACCTACAACATACTCTAAATATATGTAACCGTATTCCTGTCCTTATAATTGGAAGTAGACCTGCCTTACATAAATCTTTTTGAAAATATTGAAATAAGTGTACTGACTCGCCTAATACATCGACATATTTAGTCAAGGATAATTACACTTTAAACAAATGCGCCATTAGATTAATTTTTATTTAACAAATTTGCAATTCAAATGGAACCTCATGTTTATAAACTACGTAATAGTGGGCTGCGTAAATAAAACATTGTCTATGAAAATATACAAATAATTTTCCTGTTTTCAATATTTTATTACTTTTCAATATATAATACTCTTTATGTAATGTTTTTATAACACACGATATTTCTAATTCTATTAAGCACGCTAATAAAATGACATTTATGTGGACAAATCTAGTCAATATAAAATTAAATTAAAATTAAATGTATGAGTACAAAATCGGTTTTGGTTTAAGTATATTTTTTGAAAAAATTTCCTTTAGTTTTTCCTTTTTAACAATTATGCAGCTGCAATTTTTGAAGATAAATTGCTGGGTATCCTTTTGAGTCACAATTTATTTCACAATTATAAATAGCTAGAAACGAGCATTACAGATAAAAGTTTATGACTTCTTTTTAGAAGAAGTTTAGATTTAAATATTTGTAAAACACGGCTTGATTGTTCTAAAGGACTATTTGCCATCAGAGCCTTAATTTATATGAGTATATAAAAAAATAAATACTAAAATTCCAAGTTCGCAATTGCTCAAAGTTTGTACAGACTTTTATAGTTTTGTTATGCATTCCTTCCCAAGATACTAATCAGAATATCGTACGTAGAAGACTCCATGATAGCAATAATACTTTATTACTATTGATAGTTGTTTCAAAAATAAAAATAATGAATACGCAGAAAATATTTGTACGATGTAAATACGATTTTATAACCCAGATGTAAAACTACCTTTCACTATAGCAGGTAACACTTAATATAATACATAATTTTCCGAAAAAATACGTTTACGTGTTAACTATAAACATGTACTAAATAATGTATTAATGTATAAAATGCAGTCCTGCCAATCCTTCGAGGTTTATTCTTAAACAATATTACCACATAATATAATTAAGACTCCACAAGAAAATCAGTTCGCAATTTAATCCTTGGTGGCAACGAATGCTTGCTGTTCATCTGTCTAATATCACCATTAAAGAAGAGAATACCTGGTTATTACACGTTCTAATTGCTTTCGCTGATTCCAACGCTAGATATCAGCGCAGATATACATCCAACAAAGCAAGAACTCGAAGCGCTCACAGTAATAAGTATGCGGAGACCGTTTGTTGCATACTTGAGTGGCTCGACTCAAAATCGGCCTTGTAGCAAGGCATTCAGGGCACACCCATCGACATTTGCATACATTCATTCTCATTCCTGCATTTACGATCGAACAACATACATCTACCTACTCAAGAAGTCATTAGAGCTATGTATGTAGGTGCATTGCCTTGACAGCCTCAACGCGGCGATGGTACGAGGATAACTGAAAATATACGTTTGTGATCTTTGATTTTGGAATCAACATTTGATCGTTGAAACCAGAATTTGCGTCTGTAGTTGTGAATGTTCGATTGACGCCAACGAATATTAATGTGGAGACGATCGAGTTGATAACGCGCGAAGTGCCTTAGATCATAATCAAACGGAGAAAAATAAAAATAAATCTTTCGAATTAGTCAAAGTGTTTTGTTGTCAATTCTTGAATGTGTTAGGCTACGCTGTGCTAAGATAAATTATTCAAATACATCATGCCTATTTTTCTCACTCGTTTGAAATTGACAGTTGAAATGTATTCACTGAGCATATCTTGACTATCACTGTGCATATCTTGACATGTGGTAGCAATTCAGTATCTGCAGAGATTGTAAGATCGGTTAGTTTAGTCTTTTATTTATTGATTTTTAGTCGACTTCATGTAAAACATCTTGATCAAACATGAATGCTGCGAAGACTAGAAGAGGTGAAGTATAATATATTACCAGATTTACCAGATTAATTAAGAATCCTTCTGACAGGTGAAAGTATCCTGACAATTAAAGTGATGATTATAAAATTTACAAAAAAGGTCATCACTCCTTTGTGAAACCGTTTTACGGGTCACGTAGTCAAACAAGGAAGATTTATAATTCCGTCGTTTTTTCCGTCTGTCACAGCTTCACAGCCCACAATTTAGATCTATGTATATAAAATTTTCAATATAGACGCTTCAGATATTTAGACATTCATTAATATATAGCGAAATATTTACATAAAAAGGCCGAAATTTATTTCCCGTAAACGTTACCGAATAGGGTTACCGATTAGGGCTTTCAAAACAGAGTCAAGGTTTCATCTACGATTTTTTTTGTTTCATCCACATTTGTGAAATATTAATCTTGAAGGTAATATGCAATATATTTTCATCTTTCCATTTTTCGACCACGCCTTTGAAAATTCAGAAACAATTATGGGTATTAATGTTTGACTAGAAATTTTTCTAAATTATTACATATTGAATATATTTGGCGTTAATTTTATAAAAATCCATTATACACAATTAAATGAAACTACGTGATGTAGTTATATATTTACTTTATTTAAATTCATAACCACGGTTTCGTTGTATGACAACATCTTCAGGTGGGCTATTAGCAAAGATCTTTGCTAATAGCCCACCTGAAGATGTTGTAATACAATAAAACCTAGGTCGTGGTAAAGAACTTAAAGAAAGTAGAAATAATACTACATCATGTAGTTTCATTTAATTGTAAATTATTACTGTAATTTAATCAATAATTTCAAAAAATATAAAAAACTATAGACATCTTTCCACTTTATATGTGCTTTCATACGCAATTAACTGGTTTTTTATATCCCAAATTATATAATATTTAATGCGTAATTTTCTGCTGTAGGAAACATGGCGTGCTTGGACAAAAGCCCGATTGGAGACTGTAACATGGAATTACGAAAATAGGAATTTTAAGGAAACATTATATTAAGATAAAAATACGTCTATGTTTTAATATACATATTAATACTACTCGTAAGTATGTTTGCAGAAATTTAAGATTCATATAAACTGGCTATGATTCTACGTTTGTCAGGCGAATACTAAACTGTGTATTATTTTACTTAATAATTACATATATTACTTGTTAGGTGATCGATTAAATTTTTTCTTATATATTCACAAGTGTGAATTAATAGATATAAATCTAGATATCGCCCAATTTTAAAAGACAAAAGCACTATTTTTCCTTTGTTCTATTCGACTTGAAGCAAGTTTCTAAATTTGGCATCTATTTTCTCTTAAAAAATAAATATTTTCAAAACTAGTAATGTAATTAAGTCACCAATCAATATTTTTTCAAAAAATTAAAAATTATCCCGAAATTTCAGAAAATTTTAGTTCCCAAAAAACCCTACAAAAATTTTCCTATTCGATATAATTTAGTTAATATTTTAAATTATAATTTGAATATTATGACATTATAGAATTAAAATATTATTAGTAATTAAATTAAGTAATTATTGGTAATAAAATATTATTAGGAATTTAAATATTATTATTAGTTAAGTTATTAACATAATTTAACACGACCGTGCGGTGACTGTTGATGTTTATTTTAATATCCAACACATTTCCTCAGACTCATATACGCTTTATCTAATAGCTCATTATATCTAAATCAATGTATTTAATAATTTAATATAATCAATACATAATTATTGACAAAGGCATCACAACTCTTAAACAAATATAATAAATATTCCACACAATAATCTTAATTTCCCTTTTTACTATGGAATTTTTTAATACACACGAATTCTATTATAGAATATTTTTATGTACATGTCAATTTGCATATTTTAATTGAAAAATGAGAAACACAAGACAAAGTCTTTCGAGAGAAAATTTAATTCCACTAAATTTTGGAGTTTGGTAATTTATAATTTAAAATGATGGCGTTTATCTATTATGGGGTTATTTATAATCTTAATATAAGCATAAACAATGTGTTAAATAGGTAATTAATTAAAATTAAAAGAAGGAAGATGAAAAATGAGAAGCCTTTATATTTCTTTGTCAAATATTTCGATTTAGTATCATGTTTCATACGTCGAAATTCCGTTTGAAGTTTTTTGTTTAATGTAAATACAATAATCGATAATCGAAAGAGAATAGTTAGCTTTTAACCGTAGATAGTAAACGTATTACGTTTATTATCTACATATAAAAGTAAATTTACAGTTAAAAAGTATTATCTGAAGCTGAGCGTTTATTATCTATTACGTATATTATATTATGTATTACGTTTATTATCTACAGTGTTTGCATGATTTTTCTGTACCATGTTTTCCTTGAAGAGTTAAAATACGGGTCATGAGAAAAAAATTTAATTTTTCCGTCCGTACCAAAATTATAAAAAAGGAAACATTTTGGTGAGCCTTAGATTTTCATTTGTCTATTTCAGCAGTTTATTTAAGAGTACGCTACGCAAAGTCTATGTCGTTATGATATTTTTTCATAAAATATTAATTTTCACATTTCATTAGCCAGATGTATTGAGATGTCATATGAAAGTTTATTTTTAAACTATTCATATTTATTATATATATATATATATATATATTCATATATATACTATATTTTAATTTTAACTTTAGGTTTTCTCAGTCTAATAAAATATACACAAAAAATTATGTCTCTCTCTCCTCGCATCCGTTTCCGAAAATAGTAGGCCAAAAATATTTAAAATGATTAATATGACTAAATAAAGAGTCACATGAAGATTAGAATAATGAAAATGACTTGCCTGAAATTTATATTTTCAGAGAAAAAATAAACTATATACAAACCTTTTGAAGTCTTTTATCACCATCAGCAAATATAGATCTGATCGAATAATCGTTGGTTGATCGCAAAAATAAGCTATGGTACGGAAACTTTGGTGCATGGGTTCGAGCCACTATTATTGGCCACATTTTTTTTCATTCGTGAGGACACGAGGTCTTTTATAATTTTTCTTAGACTTCTATATTTTTTGACTTCCTATTGTTTACAAAATGTGTACACAAAACACAACGTAAGCAACATAATTTTTTTGTTTAAATTTCATTTTATTTACTATAAAATAATTTACATTACTTGAGTTTCTTTTAAAGATATGAATGGGCGTGGCGAATGACGATGATCAATTACTTGTGCACCTAAGACGTTCAATCACTCAGCCAAATTATTGCCATTGCGCCTATGTTATAATATTCAAGGCTATTTTTTATAACTTCTAAGAATGCATTTATAAATATAGTAAAAAAAACTTTGTTATTTGATTACGCCTAGCTTCATATAGTAAGTCGTTTATATTGATTGAAATGTGTAGGTTTATGTCATATTTATTTCATTGCGCACAAAAAAATTAACACAACATTGGGGCAAAAAGCTTCTTTGCTTTTCGGAGGTTCAATAATCCAGACAGACTAAGATTAATTTTTTTTAATTTAATTTAATTTTTTCAACTTCATCTTCAGTTTGTCATCTACGCATTCAATAATATCCCACAGATATTTCAAAGTGCCGTATTAACCGCATTTTGCTTAAAGATAATTTTTGAAACGCTCCGTATTAGATCTAAAAATTTAACGATACAAGTTTCGTAAAAGTATGCAAGACGATTTACGATAAAACGGTATTGTGATGCTAATGTCGTCTACGATAAAATGCGATTATGGCAAAATAACCGTAAATAACTTCCTATGGGGTTAAGCTTTCGAGAGACGCGAACGATAGATGTCAACTGAGACGGTTAAATTTTATCGACTGTTGGAGAAGACAAATCTGATTATAGGCATTGTACTCGTAAACGATACGAGGTATTATATGGTGAAATCGATATATGGCGGTTCTTATATCGTTTATCAAACGATTAGAATTTAATAGTTTCTTCGACTTATTAGATTTTGATTTGCCACACGTTAACTTGACCGACTTCCATTAAAGTCGGTACTTAACAACTAATGTTTCATGTTTAATACTGTGTTTCCTGACAAAGTGGCTTAGATATATAAGAAATTATCTAAACAGAAATATATGTCACTCATTCTACTGAGATAGTCAACATCTCAACGCAGAACCAATATCCCGATTATGTACGTGATTGGAATCGACACAAGGCTGTCCACCATCTATTTCCAGAGAGTTCTAGAGTACTTCGGATACATTGACTTGAAACCTGCCGACGGTGTTAAGAAGCCATTGTTACCGGCATGGCTGAAGGACGGATATTGAGGGGATGCTGTCCTGTATGATGAGAAACACTTGGCATTCTATTTTATGATGCTCTACACGATTCCAAGAATAAGAACATCATTTAAGAAAAGGGAGCCACATTCCTTAGCAGTGACGACCGTTTCAATAAGAAGTTCAATTGAGATCGGATCCTCTCCAAAACGGTACTTCGGGTTAAGACTTCCTTCCTTTTTGCGCAGGTTTTCTAATGATCGGATTCAAAAACGTCTCATTTATTAATGAAATTGTTTTCAAAAAAATTCTTACAAGATTCAGTAAAATTGCTGACCACGAAATCGAAAATTATGGGTCAGACAATTTTGGAAAAAATTTAAAATATTTATAAATCAACCAAAAATTATCATCATGATATTAACTAATACTTAAGATATAATGAGGTAAATTGTATATAATTAGATAAAAGCAAAGTAATAATGAAACATAAAAATTATGATCGGTTTTCCTCTTTCTTGATTTTAAAATATAGAAAAAATTGTGTCATAGCTTTTTATATTTTTTTTTAATTTTTATGGTGTCATGCCTGAAAGAGGAATACCACCTATCCGTCCGTCCGTTCGTCTATCTGTCGGTTAGAGGTGTCTAACTTCTAAATGAAATAAGATAGAAACTTAAGATTTATTTGAAATGTGTAGTTCTTTGGTATTTAAGATGAAAAATTGTTATTTAATTCTTCAAATTTGGTATTTAAATGACTTAAAATTTTATTTCGAAGGCAAAGGCTGAAAAAACATAAGCATGTGGGTATGGTTAAAATCCTGTATGAGTAGATAAAAAATAGTTTTTTTTTTGTTTTTTGTTATGAGAAATGACATTTTCGGACCCATTTGTTAGCGGTCTATCTCAAAATTTTCATTACGTCGGAGCTGTAATTCATCTCTGATACTCCCTAAATCCAGCATTTACAAATATTAGAAAGAATCAAATACAAAATATTAAAATTAGTTATAAGGAACAAAACCCAAATGTTTTTCTTCTGTGAACCCATGCTAGGTAATATATTTTCAAATGGAAAAATAACGTTAACATTTGAAATAAGTTTAATAGATCCACTATAAACCTTTCAGTGTTTAATTTTCTATATACGTAGTGTGTACGGAAATTTTGTAATACGAGTCCTACGCGTACTTAACAGATTTCCTTTACTTCATTTTTATCAAGTTATTAATATATATACACGATTTATATGAACGTCGTAGATTCAAAGGTGCGCACATACATAATAATATATGTGTAAATATTTAAAAATTACGCAATTTCAATAATATTTTGGTACGAAATTACTGAAATTGCGTAAGCGATTCACCTTGCACTTGATCTTTTTATTTTATTCTAACCTTAGTTGAATTAATTTTAACTTTGTTTAACTTAGCCTTTTAGGCACAGAAATTTAGCCTATAACTTAGCCTTTAGCCTTTAGTGCATTAACTCTATTCCACAAATAAAAAATGACTACACAGTTTTTTATTATATTTGTGTTCACAAGGGATATTATTCATTGATTTGGGACACTAGGATATTTCAAGATTTGGACAGAAGAACCGAGAGGAAACGGTGCACGTAACTGGGATCCGCAATAAATTTTGGATAGCTACCCTTTTCGCATTCATATTTACACGTCCACAATGTGATGTTTGGCTAGGAAATTTTCGAAATTCGTCTAAAATGCGTTCGTTTCTATGAATCCTTATTAGACATTTCAAAATTGAATTCTCATGAGGAGTTTTCTGTGTCCGTTAAAGAGATTTTGTGTGGCTTTTTAGCTTTCCGTAGCTCAAAAGGAGAAACGGAAACGTTATAAGATCATTCACGTGTCTGTCCGTCTGTACGTCATAGCCGTATTTTCTTTAGAAACCGATCGACATAAATGTACTAACCCGCACCTCATACTTCAATATCTGAAACTCGAAAATATTTATTATTTAGAATAAAATTATTTTTCATAATTTTTTTAATGATATTTCATAGAAAAATGGTTTAAAAAAATATTTTTCATAATTTTTGGTACGTCAGATTTTTGGTATGCATACGTAATGTCTTCAGGGAAATATTACTCGTAAAAAACAATGAATAAGTCAGGTGACTTATTCATTGTTTTTTTTTTCATTATAATTCAAAATTATCAATTGAATATTCCAAATTTGGCTACAATAAAATAAGCTTTCTTTATAAATAATAAGGCCTAATTAAAAAAAAAATCACTAAAAGTTCTGAGTCCCGCAATGCGATTAGATGGGCCTCCATTCGGTTTATAATTTAGAGATATATATTTGTGAACGATTTAAACAAAATATCTTCCGGATTCTGAAGTTAGGGGAGTATTATCGAATTATGCTTTTGCCGAATGTGCGCGGCTTGCAATCATTTGTTTTTCGCAAGATTTTTTAATGTTTGCATTCTTTGAGTTTGTCGGCATTGTTGCATTGACATTTTAATATTAATTTTATTGCTCCATTTTATTGTTACAGTTATTAAAATGAAAGTGTTTATTTATGAATTATAGCAAGGGAATTGTAATGTAATATATAAGTGCATAAGAATAATGTATGTAAATAATTTAGTTGGTAACAAATTTTAATTTTCTTCGATAATAATCATATCCACAAACTTGTACGTGACGTAAATAATTTCAATGTTTGAAAATGGCCTGTTCAAAATAAAAAAAAGGTATGTTCCTCCTTATCTTATTTCCGATACTACTCAACATAAAATTATGTAAACGATGTGGGTTTTCAGAAGCCCACAAAAAGGTTGTAGGAAAACTATAGCGATAATTGTATATTTTTAAATATACACCAGGTTTTTCCGGCTACGAAAGATATATAAGCAATATTTTTTTATATTCACAGTCGATTTTCGACAAGACTTAGAAACTTGAAATTTGGCATAGTAATACGTATTGTTAACCTATATATTTTGCATCCGCTAACTTTTTGAAAATATATACATATCAATCAAAGTGAGGGTTTATAATGGTCTTAACAAAATTAATTTTATATACTATATGCGATTTCATTTCATAAAACTTATTATAAGAAATACAAAAACATTTTCTTCATAATTGTAAACTGTATTTTTTAAAAGATATTCCAAGAAAATATGCAGAAATATAAAATTAATTCTCCTTGTTTCCGAGACTATTGAGCTTAAAGAAAACAGAAATAGCGTTGGTAAAAGGAAATAGCGTTTATAAAAGAAAATAGCGTTGGTAAAATAAAATAGCGTTGGTAAAAGGAAATAGCGTTGGTAAAATAAAATAGCGTTGGTAAAAAAAATAGCGTTGGTAAAAGAAAATAGCGTTGGTAAAAGGAAATAGCGTTTGTAAAAGATAATAGCTTTAGTAAAAGAAAATAGTGTTGATAAAAGAAAATAGGGTTGGTAAAAGGAAATAGCTTTGGTAAAAGGAAATAGCCTTGGTAAAAGGAAATAGCGTTGGTAAAAGAAAATAGCGTTGGTAAAATCTTTGAAATAATTTATGTCTGTGAAAGTTAAAGTAGGCAATATATTTAGAATGTGAAAAATATATATTTGTAATAGTTTAATAGAAACGCTGTTATTTTTATTTTTAACTGTTTAAGAATATTTGAATGTGTACGGAACCCTCGAAGGGCGAGTTCTACTAGTCCTAAATTTTGTTTAACGTTTGATTTATATATTTGTCGTAGAACCTAAAAATATTGATATAATGCTTTTAAAAATATACGAAGTAACTTTTCAAATTGAAAATAGAAAATTTCATTTAAAATGAATATAGTTTTTACTAATTTTTTTTCACAATCTACCCATGCGAACACACCTTCCTTCTTCTAAACCAATGATCGTAAAAATCTGAATTAAAATGTCCTCAATATGATTCATCCATGTTTCACTTTATTTGTCCACCCACTTCTTCTATGTATACCTTTTTTGTCAGTCTTTCCTTGTTAACACATTTAATATGGTTAACTAAATTATTTCCACATTGCTTTCTTTGTCTTTTATATTATTCTTTATCCAACATCACGATCTTGCCAAATATCTGAAATTTTAATGTTATGACGTAAACTTTTCCGGCAAATACAGCTCATTAAATTAATTTATACCGTATTTGAATCATTTTCACGCTTTTTATATTGTAATTATTAATTGGTTTTCAATCATTCTATGAAGTGAAACCATTTCAACTTTCATTTTTTTCCATTTTATGACTTATTTTCTTCAATATCACATACTTGTCTAAAATGTGAAATTTTAATTCTACGACCTACAAATTTTCCGTAAATACTCCTTCCTCATTTTACTATAGTAGAATCATTATAACTCTTCTTATATTATAAGTTTCAAATAGTTTCCATAAGCTCAATACAGTAAAATCGTCTCAAAATCATTTTTTTTTATTTAATCACTCATTTTTCTTCGACATCACGTGCTATTATCGGATGTGTCAATTTTTAATGCCATTATATAAATTTTTTCCGCAAATACTCGATAAGCTCTTCATTATAATCTTTTTCACGTAAAATTGTAACAATTAAATCACAATTTAATCAAACAGTTATTATGGTCCCCAGAATATAATATTTAGGTTACTCTTAATTTTTTTTATGAAAATTAGACACGACACGCTCAGAGCGCAATTTATCAGTCTGTAACGAAGTACAATTACTTGGTTGGTTTTTCAAAACTGATGTAGTGAAATGTGACATCGTACATCTATCCCGCTGAATTACAGTCAACAGACGAAACTGGAATTTAAGTAGATGAATATTATAATGAATATTATTACCTAGCAATTGTTAGTTAACCAAAACGGGGCACAGTTACTACAATATTTTTGCAGAGCTTGAACAACAGTTGTGTTTAAGTAAAACGTATAAAATTTGTTCGCTATAATCAAAACAATATGGATTTTTTTTGCTTATATATGGAAGATGTAAGCAAAAAATTATGTAAACCAATCTTAAGAAAAAATATGGGTGAAAGCAAAATATAATTACGTTATTTGCATATGGCTTTTTAATCCTTTTTTTGATGCGATCTAATCATTTATGAAGAAAAGAGAATTATCGCAAAATTCGATTTTGCTCACTTTCAAAGATATTGAACTTCAAAAAACGAGTTACGCGGTTTTATTCTGCTACTAATCTGATTCATCCAGATTTATCCGTGTTTAAGTTTAAAAAAAAAACAACTATTTATCCGGTTTGGATCCACAATTATAAATATGATACACTTATGTTTTAAGAAAAAAATCTTAATTGAAATTACACGCTTTTGAAAGAACATTCATTTTAAGACAGTTTTGTTCGGCAGTCCAACATTTTTGATCATCAGTTTTATTCGGCAGCCCATCGTTATTGACCATCAGTTTTGTTCGACAGCCCAGCGAAATCAGCGAATCGGGAAACGTTGCCTGTACATACATCGTTATTATCATGATAGTAATCCTCAGTTTCTTGAGCTCCAATATTGAACATAAGCCTCATCTAAATCTACTTACTGTAGAGTCTCTATTCTACTAGCCTCCGACTCCATCGATCATCTTGGCATTTCATCAAATGCTTAATCTTGTGCTACTTCAGTCAGACAAGCCTGCTTACGATAGTAGTAATGCTAGTTTTCTGCCAAATGACCTTGTTTCTGATGAGGTCTCTAAAAGACTAGTGGAACATAATCCCCTCTTTTTCTCTTTGTGCGACTTTCAGCTTCGACAAGATTATGTTGGTAAGTAATCCATGCTATGAACTTTAAGCAATTTTGAACATTTTGCTTCGATTTGAAGTTTTCCTTTTGAGATATTTTGGCTTATTGGATTTGAAAATGTACTTCGTCCGATTATACCCACTTCTATGTAACTGTGCTAGATGATTACTGATGAATATACATTAAAATTCTTTCCATTTAATGTGATTTCATGTCTACGGGAATGTCACTATACAGATGAAAAGTTCAAACGCATAAATTCTCTATAATTTTAGATAAATTCGAAACGTTTTGTACTGCGTTCCTCTGATATAAATATTATTCAAATTACCATAAATCGATGAGATTTTTTCACTTAATAATTACAGCTACAACATTATACAGCACTTTTACGTGGGTATTTATTTATTTATAAACTTTTATGAATAGTACATATGGCGGACGTATTGCTACATGAGAAATCTCTTCCAGTCAACCATAACAATTGGTATTGGAATTTAGTTGGTGGATTGTAATCGATTTGACAATGAAAATTATATATAGTACATCAGTGTATGTTTGGGATGGGAAAGACAGGAAAGAACAAAGGCACAAAGGAAAATAATTTAGAAGAAGCAGGATTTTTCACTCGATCTTTGAAAATATTTAGGGAGGTGATTTTCCTGGTATCAGGATCCAGGTTATTCCAAATTTTTGCTGCTTGGACAGTAAAGGATTTTTCGTAAGAGGTAGAGGTATGTTTAGGAATTGGTAGGATTGGTGAACTTTTATATCGTAGCCCAAGGCCGTGAGCAAACAAATTTTTAAATTTGCCAGTAAGATAATTTGGGCTGTGAGGATTTTTTAATATATCAAAAAGAAGTGTAAGTAAGTGAAGTTGGCATCGATCACGGATCTTCAGCCCTTTGAAAAGTGACCTATATTCAGAAATATGATCATATTTTCTGAGGTCGAAGATGTACCGGATGCATAAATTTTGAAGACGTTCAAACTTGTACAAATATTCTCATTACGATCAGGACAGTATACATCTTTATAAGGAATTAGTGGTAACAGGAGTGTTTGGTAATAGGAGTATCGAATATAATTACACCGATGAAAATTCTGAAATATATGTTAACGTAAACTTACATTACACATGTTGATAAAATGCGTTATCTATCATGAAGACAAATTGTACAGAGAAAAACAAAAATGCATTTATTGGGTGTCTTGCATTTTTTGGTTTGGTTGTAGATGTGGGTTTAAATTTTTTAAAGTTTAATATCTTACAAACGATATAGTAACCGAATAATAATCAAATTAGTTACTGTGAAGAGACCACGTTTGCGTTACGTTTAATAATTGTTATAAAAGGATCTAAGGTATAATAATTGATTTATATTGTGTTGTTATATTTATTGGGTAGACAGCCAATGAATGTATCTTTGTTTTTCTCTGTACAATTTTTCTTGATGATAGATAACGCATTTTATAAACATATGTAATGTAAGTTTACGTTAACATATATTTCAGAATTTTCATATGTTTGTACGATTGTGCACTTAAGTATTGGAGAGAAAATTCGATTTCACTTGACCGAAAGCTGATTGCGTTTACAGTAAAATATGAGTTGTTATTTTTACCCACTGTTAAGTTTTGAAGATTTCGTTTTAAACCAAATAACAAATAGAAATAATATACTAGTATTTTTACATAACATAATTGATTGGAAAGGTTTCCTCATTAAACCTTCCTACTAATATTTTTAAAGTTATTGCTCAATAAATTAACCAAGGAAGCTGGCTCTTCTAACTATATGATAGAATATGGGTCAACTGAGAATATTTTATAAATTGGTGGTATGTTTCAAAAGGAACATTATTGGATTTTGTAAACCTGATATATATGTCCAGAGTTTCGAATATAATGAACTCATTGTAGCTAGAACTGACTCTCAAGTGAAGACGCTGGAACGTTGAGATATTAAAGTCCTTTTGTTTTGGTCACATGAAATATTTTGTTATGTATTAAATGATACAGTCCCAAAAAAAACTACCGACGGTCACTTTTTCCCAGTTACTCAAATAAATATTTATGCAGCAAAACGATCCTTCCAAAAAAATGACCGCGCTAGCGAAAGAGTTGTGGGGTGTGGCTGTTATTTTCTTAATATATTATTTGCGAGAATAAATTAGTTGCGGTCACCTTATAAAAGTATAATCTGAAAGTACGTTAAACGTAACCTTATGGTTATAAAAAACGATAGGTTTCTATAAAACTAATACTTTGCAAAAGTAATACTTTTACAAACTAATACTTAGAAACAAAATTTACCGCATCAAACCTGTATTCAACTTGGTTTACTCTGATTTAATAGTAAATTAGCAATACAGATAAGGTCTGCACTTAACTAACCCGGTACTAATAAATTGTTATTAAGATCATAACGAATAGTAATAGCAGCTACAAGATAAGAACTCCACAAGTTAAGCAAGTTAATTGTGAGTGCCGTCCATAAATGGGTTTTGGACATTCCAACTATTTCAGCATACCTATAAAACGAGAATTCGATTGGGTCTCGATGGATTTATTTATAAAGAGGCATTCTATGTAGAAATTCTTTTTACGACAATTGGTTGGTTTTGATAGATTAATATCGGGTTTGCGGTTAATGTTTAGATGAACTCGTGTGGAGTTGTTAATGTTCAGTCGGTTCAATGGGTTTATTGCGAGGAACTAACTTTTGCTTTTTAGTTATTGGATGATTAAGTATTCAACTGAAACAGAGTATCGTAAACGTAATGTGCAACAAGTAGTCCGATTGTAATAGAGGGAAAAGGATATGCATGTTCCGTTTTTCCGTTATAAATTGGATGAAATGGGTTCCAGAATAGTTTTTCCAGTTTATAATCTTAATTTGAGAGGTGGTAAGTTCTACTAACAAAAGTTCTAGAACGTATAAGTTTATAATCAAAGTTTATAAATTACAAATCCATTGAGTGGGTTCAGCGGGTCCATTGCGAGGAATGGGCTTTCGGTTTTTAGTTATTGGATGATTAATTATTCAACTGAAACATACTATCATAAACGCAATGTGCAACAAGTGGTCTGATTGTAATAGGGGGAAAAGGATATGCGTGTTCCGTTTTCCCGTTATATATTCGATGAAATGGGTTCCAGAATAATTTTTTCAGTTTATAATCTTAATTTGAGAGGTGATAAGTTCTACAAATGAAAGTTCTGGAACGTATAATATATACGCCGATATTTCGCTTTTATGGGATACAAAATGAAAAAGGGCCAACGTCTTGGCTACCATCCGTTTAGATAATTTATATTAAATTTTATATATTTCATGTCTCACTTAAAGAGACATTTCTTGGTAATATGCCATGAATTCTAGTCTTGGAACCTAATTTTTAAAAAATTGTTTATAACAAGCAAATCGTGTACTACTAACAAAACAAATTTGGGTCGAATAAAATTTAAACTTTGAAGATATCTTTTTTTTGTCTGCTTTTACATTCAAAGGCAGTATCTACTAAGAAAAATACTAATTTAGTTTATTTTGTATGTAATCTATTAACATAGATATATTTTGGGCAAAAAACTAATATTTATGTTTATATATCCACTAACGAAAATTATTAAATTGCTATAGAGGTTCCACAAGTATTCATCGCTTAATTTATTTAAGATTATAATATATACTTTAAAATAACAGGTGTACTTATTAAATTGCTAGAGAGATTTCACAAGTATTCATCGCTTAATTTATTTAAGATTATAATATACACTTTAGAATAACAGGTGTACAACTTTGATTTACAGATTGTGATGTGGGTGCAATAAATAAAATCATGTTTATATTACTTTCAGCTTGTAAACTATTATATTTGAACGTAATATTACTAGGTATCAGTTACTTACATACACAATATTTTCCGGACGCCTATGTATAAGGCTTATTAAGATAGACTTATGAAAAAATAGGTCTAAAACTAACCTACCTTTTAACAAGTTAAAAAGTATAGTTAAAAGTAAAGTTTTTTTAGACCGCTCATCATTATCTTTCAAAGAAAAAGAGTCTTCAGCAAGAACTCTTTTCAATTTTTTTCTGCGGACCGTGTGTTTTCTTTGAACCAAAGCGTCTAATTTACAGTCAGTATGTTTTCTTTGAACCAAAGCGTCTAATCTTTGAACCAAAGCGTCTAATTTACAGACAGTATGTTTTCTTTGAACCAAAGCATCTAATCTTTGAACCAAAGCGTCTAATTTACAGACAGTATGTTTTCTTTGAACCATAGCGTCTAATCTTTGAACCAAAGCGTCTAATTTACAGACAGTATGTTTTCTTTGAACAAAAGCGTCTAATGTTTGAACCAAAGCGTCTAATTTACGGACAGTATGTTTTCTTTGGACCAAAGCGTCTAATTTAATAAATAAGGAATGTCCTTTGTAAGTAAGTAATTTATTTTTAATTCAGAATATATTTTGCATCCTTTCGACGTGTTCAAAGTATTACGTGGATATTGGATTCCACACAACACTCCCGTATTCGAGCTGATGGCGTACAAGTGAAATGTATAGAGAAAGTAAAATTGTAACGTTTTTAAAATCCTTCCTTGCCCTCTATGGAAAGCCCAGCTAATATCATCATAGCCTTACTCGTAATATGGTCTACGTGTTTGGAAAGTTTAATTTATAATTTTAAATTATTGATACATATAATAAATATGTGACTGAATAAATTCAATACACGGAAAATAGTATACAAAGATTGATTTATTTAGCGAGTAGAATGACAATAGAAGTCAGAAAACCTGTTTTTAGAATTTTTTCTACGTGTCTGTATTTGTCTTCATTTGTTCTTAAATTGCAAAAAATTTAATAGAACGCTTTTGATGAAATTTTTAATTCTGTAAATTACAGATTTAAAAAAAATCTGACTTTACGATATTGGTGCTGCCAATGGTATCTATTAGCGTTTTTATCTGTATGTCTGTCTCTGTGTTAATTTGTTCTTCAATCGCGTAAAATTTACTACACGGCTTTTGATAACATTTGGAATGGTAATAATTTACACCCACAAGCAACATATAGCTAACTTCTTGTTTGTGTATTACAGATTTTAAAAAATACTGACTTGGTGATTACTGCGACAATGGTGCTACTAACAGCATTTATTAGCGTTTTTAATAAACTTTATGCTCAAAGAGTTCTGAGAGAAAAAACAATTTAAAAAAAGCAAAAAATTCCTAATGTCTTATTCTGAATTCCACGCGAACGAAGTGGCGGGCAGTTAGTACTGTTTATAGTGATATTTTTAATGTTATTATCTAGAACAAGTTTTATATTTTCAATGGTAAGCTTACAATTAAAACTTTGGTAACGATTAGAAAACTTTAAGTAAACACTTTTAATTAGTATTTAGATGTACCATACGTCTTGGCAGAAAACATATAGGTCCTACCTCTCTCACATGCAAGAAGGCCCGATTAAAATAAAATTGTACATAATTGCTCACAGCTTCTTTTTTTTCACTTTTGAGATAAAGATAAGGAAATATAATTATAAATAAAAAATCTCGACTCTATTCACGTATTTTTGACATCTACATTCATAATTTCTTTTTATTAGTCTTCGCAAAAAGAGTGTTATGTATTTGCTAATCACATATGTAACAATGCGAGTTCTTTTTTTTCCACTGTACTGATTTAACTGCTCATACAATTTTAATGAAAGGGGTGCCGTCAAAGTTTGTATATTATCCCGAATAGTACAGGTCTCATACTGAATTTATATCCATGACTTTCTATTATAGGATCCATGACTGCTCTCAAAATTTAATTAAGGAAAATTATTTCTTTAAAGTGAATTTGCTTGTGAATTTGGACCAGTCCGCTGTCAGAAAAGCCTCCCAATTGAGATGTAAATTTCTATAGAAGAACATCAATTTCCAGGTAATAAGTACGACACGTAATGATTGAAAGTTGCCAGGAACCTACTATTAATGTTATTAATCACTTGTCTACTGAAACTTATTGGTTTTTCTACTTTTTAGTTAATTTTTTTTACTCAGTCCTAATTTTATTTTTTTTTAAATACTTCTTCTTTTATAGAATACGTACGTTTTTGCACGAAAAAACCAATGTATTTATGATAGTAAAACAAGCAAATGCGGACAGCTATCATTTGATTTCACCAAAACAAAAGACAGCTCTTTGTGTTTGTGTGTTTCAATATCATAAGCATATTTATTTTTTCGTGCAAGTTTCATAAATAATAACTAAATTAAAGATTAATGGACAACTCACCGAACATTTCCATAATTGTAACATTTGAATGTACGGATGTGGTGGTAAAGATGTTAGTAAGGTATTATTTATTTAACATAAACTGATTAATGCGAGAGCAATCTCTTAGAGAAAACCAGAACGTCAGTCCAGTCCCGCTTCACGAGCGGCCGGGAATTGCACCCGCGTTCCCGCGGTGCGCCGCGTCCATAAAGACCCTGTGATCAACCCAACACACTACGCCGACGACAGTTTGCGTAGTTGTGATTTGAATAAAATGATTACACGTGTATGTAAATTTGATGATTGTTATTATTATAATAATATATACTCAAGGCACGAATTTCAATTGAAAAACCATTATCATACTCGGGAGAAACGTAAATATTGCTAAAGGTTTGAGTAATGAAATTCTACTTAATGTAATAAATTGAACTGATTAAACGTAAATATTGCTATAGGTTTGAGCAATGGAACTCTACTTAATGTAATTAATCGAACTGATTACAATAAAATGACTACATATGTATATAAATTTGATGATTATTATTATAATAATATGTACTCAAGGCACGAATTTCAATTGAAAGACCATTATCATTCTTGGGAGAAACGTAAATATTGCTAAAGGTTTGAGTAATTGAACTCTACTTAATGTAATAAATTGAACTGATTAAATGTAAATATTGCTATGGGTTTGAGCAATGGAACTCTACTTAATGTAATAAATCGAACTGATTACAATAAAATGACTACATATGTATATAAATTTGATGATTATTATTATAATAATATGTACTCAAGGCGCGAATTTCAATTGAAAGACCATTATCATTCTTGGGAGAAACGTAAATATTGCTAAAGGTTTGAGTAATGGAACCCTACTTAATGTATTAAATTGAAATGATAACACGTAACTCTGAAATGGAACTGATTAAACGTAAATATTGCTAAAGGTTTGAGTAATGGAACTCTACTTATGGTCTGCAACGTGTTATTCGTACCCAATATTTTGCAATTGTAAGGATATTTGTACGCATAAAGAACATTGAATATTCGAAGACTCTTTATAATTCAATACTTCAAATTTAGTTTATCATACAATTTTTTAAAACATAATTAGTTGCTTATTTGGGTCAGTTCAGTTGATCAACTTTTAATAACTTTTTTTTAGTAAATATGTGCTGAAACCTATTATTTATACTTCACAATATTTGGTTTTTCGAAAAAACAAAGTATATAGGTAATTATTTGGAACTTGTTAGTTACAGACAATTATTTATTTTGTTCTTTAATTTTTTGGATACAACTACTGACCGAATATTTTTTAAAATTTAAATTTATGATTATTTATAAATTTAGGACCATTTAACGCATCTCAGGAAGTTAAGCATACGGATAGAAGACTTATTGCTAGTATATTTATAAGGGTAATATTGTACAGCTAAACATATGCGGTTAATGGTAACTATGATTACGGTGGTAAATCATACATGATTTACTTATTAATTAATAGTTAAAGTTATCGCGTAACAGTAAGATCAAAAATTGAATATAAAATGTTTTATTTAAAATTATATTTTTTTTTCAAAATGTTAATATAACATCATTTTACATTGACTTAGTTTTTTAAACAAGTCTTAAAATAAATGTGTGGTGAAATTACTACTTTTCCTGCAATGTTAATTGTATAATTTTGAGAGCGATTTTTACCAAAAGTAAACGGTAAATATTTCGTCGACAAAACGTTTTATACGACAACTATCTTAAAGACAATAAACACACATTGTTACAAATGGATATCAGAGATATAAACACAATATTAAAGCTAAATAAAAGGAAACTGGAGACACATCAAAGATACGGGGTTAATGAGGGAAGAGGTGTTAAAGAAGTAGAAAAAAATTCGGTCTTTAATTTTGTTAGATTATTAGATTCCAGATGAGTTTTGATTAGCGAGAGTTCACTTTGTATATTAATATTTAATCGATTTCACGATTTTTTGGCATATAGTTTAAATGATTCCATAAGATGCAGTTCTGTGCTAAACATTAGAAGAGTCTCATCTTCTTTAGATCATATGTCAAAGGTATGTACTGAACAGATATACGAATTTAACCACAAAAACAATGTGAAGGATATTATGTAAATAACAGAAAAGTTGAAGATTTCATTAGTCACAAGCTAAGCTTTGCTGGCCAACCTTTTGAATTGCGATCAATTCTCAGATACATGATCATATGTTTTGAGGCCAAAAATAAGTTGAATATAATTGATTTGAAGCCGTTTTAAACTATTGAATAGCTTTATCGGTTAATCAATTTTAAATAATTTTTCTATTATTCTTAATAGATAGAAATAAGGTTTAACAAAAACTAATTTTATATTGAAGTGAAAGGAAATTTGGAAAACATTCGTGCTTTTAAGAATATTTTACGACTAACGTCACTTACTAGAAAATGCCTTGTAAAATGTTGTTGGTTCATTGTAGTAAGATTTTTAAGAGTAAAAGGAACAGTTATCAAATATCTATTAATATAAGCAATCATGTAAATTTTAAATAATTTTAACTATCAATTATATCAATTATAATCTGCGATTAAATTAAATTGATTAGAAGACTATATTCTAACATGACGACTGGTTAGTTTTAAATCACATAAAATATAAAAGCAGGGGAGTTCATTAATACTATAGTGACACAAATTATTCAAATAATGCGGAAAAATACATCTGTGTTTTTCCGCACTCCGCCGGAGTATCTACTCCAATAATAAAACTAGTCTACTCTGAATAATTTTTCAGAAATTAAGATTGTCTTTTTGGTGCCCCGTGCGTAGGAATTTAATTAATTGAAATATAGTTACACTATATTTAACTATTTAATTTATTATTTGAAATCCTTACTTAAGAAAAGATATTATTTGAGAAATATTGTGATTCGTGTGAAAACAAACTTGAAGAATTTTAGCAAATTAAAAACAGAATTGAAAGGTTAATGACATTTGTTTTCCTATTAAATAATTTATTTTTTTATTGGAATAATTTATTTCTTTTATTGTTTACAGAATGTTAAACAGATCTTTGTTATCAATTCAAGTTTGTTATAGTTTTTGAAGATTTTTGCTTCAAGAATTACGAAATAAAACTTGCAATTACGACAAATGATAACTGTATTTTGCTTTTGAAACATCTCTAAGTTCACCACATAAAGTGCAATTATTTTCTGTTTATATTTATGGTGTTTTTAACAAAATAAATAATAATGCCCATTAATAGTTAGTTTTCATAATCAAAATTGTTAATGATATTCAAATATAATTAGATAAAACAAGAATGAAATAATATTGACAGATAAAAGCACTGAATTATTCCAACGAATATATTGAAATAGTGATGGGACAGTGATTGTTATTACTGTTACTAGCATTCATAACGAGTAATTAGCTATACGGTTATATCTATAGACATGTACCTGCTAACAATTACTTAGTGATACTATATAAACATAGTAATTATTATTACATCTAAAATTTATCACTTCGTTATATATCGTTTATATATATCATTTATCCTTATAGAGTCTGCTGGTGAAATCAACTGCCTTATGACCAATGGACTTTGATGAAAGTTCAACTTCCTTAATTAATAGGCATAATATGTGTCATGTTATACGTATACTCACGTCAATGTTATTAAAGAAAATTAATGATAAAAAGAAATAAATTAACGAATCAATGTTGAGTCATTACCTATCGGAATAAATCATAACAAAAGAGGATTTCCTGTAAGGCGATATGCTGTCGGTTATATACGCATATGATTCAACAATTCTTAAAGTGGAATTTGAATTACTAGGGTATTCCCTTAAAATGCCCTTAACTCGTCCGTCTAGATGTATCATCATAGATATATCACACACGTTTTCCAAAGTTTGAAAGTATAGGACCACATCCAATACTGTATTGAACAAGATTAATACACAGCTGATTCCAATTACAGGAATGTGATGGCTATAATTAAATTAAGACATATCCTCTCGACCAAGCATAATCATAACTCGTAAGTTGGCAACTTATACACCGGCCACTTCTTTTAACCGATTTCTAGAATGTTATAGAAGCTTCTAGGATATATCTTGTAGACTATATAAAGAGTGCGGAATTCCAATTTCTGTTCAGTTTGCAATTGAGTAATCGGTGAGTAAATAACAAATGAAAAACAGAATAATTCGAAGTGAACTTAGAGGACTATTTCTTCATGAATGTCGTTAAGGGCGAAAAACCAGCAAAGCATCGCACAATGTTTACACAAACATGGGTGAAGGTACACCCTCTTACGATAAAGCCAAGCACTAGTTCCAAAGATTCAAAGAAGAGAATTTTGACATGTCCGATAAACCTCATCCAAAGCAAATTTCTACAATTGATTTAAAAAAATTTAAAGAAACAGATCCCAGATTAAGTTCGCGTTATTTGACAGAGCTATTTTTATGTTTTTATACTGCAATGGAAAAACAACTTCATGCTTTGAGAAAAAAGCGGACATATTAGGATTGGGGCTAACACTTTTTAACTTCAGAGGAGAGCTAATGTATGCTTGGAGCCACTGAATTCTCATTGTACCAACGAGAGGCTAAAATATTTGGTTACAGGAGATTAAAAGTGGAAACGATTAGATGAAATAAAGTTATTAATTGGAAATGATTGGAGATGGCGGGTTTATAAGTTGCCAACATAATAATAATAAAAATTCCATATAAAACAGATATAAACCTCTCCTTCAACAGGGCAAATTATATCCAAATTTTCCTAAAGCAAGTCATTGATTCCGAATAGTAATTCAAATACTTGTATCCAATTATTCCATTCAGCTTATTATTTAAGTATTATTTAACCATAGAATCAGTACTTGTTTGAGCCGACTTATAATGCCTGTAATCGCTTATTTCTGTCTAAACAGTTTAAGTGATTAACAAATAACAGCCACTTGATCATTTTGACGAGAAAGTAATTTGTTACTACTAAAAATAACAGTGCAAATAAGAGGCCCTGCCCTTACTAACTCCAGGAATAGGTTGCTTTAAATTTATATACTATATTATATAAATATATTAATATTTCAATGGAATTTTTTGATCTAAAATTAATTACACATATATTTTTATTCTATACAGAATTTTTAAGCTAAATTACCTGTATCCAAATATTTCATTCAGCTAATTGCTTAAGTTTTATTTAACCATAGAATCAGTACTAGTTTGAGACGACTCATAATGCCTGTTATCGCTTATTTCTGTCCAAACAGTTTAAGTGATTAACAAATAACAAGCACTTGATAATCTTGACGGGAAAGTAATTTGTTACTAATAAAAATAACAATGCAAATAAGTGTCCCTCTCCATCAGCAACAGGTAGCTTGAAATTTGTGTACTATATTATATAAATATATTAATATTTAAATGGTATTTTTTGATCTAAAATCAATTCAATGTAGAATGTTTAAGCTCAATTACCTGTATCCAATTATTTAATTCAGCTTATTGCTTAAGTTTTATTTAACCATAGAATCGGTACTAGTTTGAAGCCACTCATAATAGCTCTAATTGCTTAGTTTAGACTATTAACATATAACAGGCACTTGATAATCTTTACGAGAAAGTAACTTGTTACTAATAAATATAACAGTGCAAATAAGAGTCCCTGTCCTTATTAACTCCAAGAATATGTGGCTTATAATTTATGAAATATTGATATATTTATATAATATAATACATGTGAATAAAATAAGACAGGGTGTATGATTTTTCTGTTATTGTTTTGCATTCCTGATATAACTTATTAAAACATTCAATAACAGAAGACAGCTTAAAAATCGAATTCTTAGGTTACTTTTACTGAAGTTCAGTTCATAAATATTAAATTTTAGTCATAATAAATAACTACTTGGAAGAACAAATCTAGTGGGCTTGGAATCCTTTTAATTATTGAAATTATTACCATTATTAAACTTCGGAAAATTCAGTGAACCTGGTTTCGATTGGTATTAAAATTAATAGATAAATAGTTACTCAAAGGGAGACAATATTAAATATTAAATATTTTCAATTATAAAAATTATAAAATATTTTCACATATTAAAAATGAAATGTTTTCTTACTGACATAATTGAATAATGACTTTTTAGAGTTTCGTACCTCAAGAGGAAAAAAGGAACCCTTATATATGATCGCTTCGTTGTCCGTCTTTCTATCTGTTAAGACCATTTTTCTCAGGAACAAGTAATTATAGGCCAATTTCCTTTGTGCTTTGGCAATCAATGAAGGTTGATACATATATATATATATATATATATATATATATATATATATATATATATATATATATATATATATATATGTGTGTGTGTGTGTGTGTGTGTGTGTGTGTGTTTATAAGACAAGTAAGGTCCCATGGCACAAGTAAAGGAAACAAGCCGAAAATTATTATTTTGTAGTTATATTATGTATTATTAAATATTTATAATAACCTGTATGTGCATGGAAGTGTGAGTCCCACTTGTGCTTGATAGGTTTTTTATTTTTTTATTTAGGATTTTTAAGTCAAATTACTGATAAAATTATCCTTCATATAATTTCAAACCTTACTTAATTTATGCTACTATGATATAACTAAATAGCTAATATGATATAACTAAATAGATATAACTAAATAACTTTAAATAGCTAATTATAATACAAAACTTAGTAATTTCTGTATTTATTAATTTACTTGTTTATACTTAAATATTTTCAGAAAATAAACAAGAAATACATAGACATATTATTTAGAAATTAATAAATTATATGTATAAATTACGCAGTTTAATAAAATACAAACTGCGTAATTAACAACGGCTGTATTATTTTTGCCTTGTATCGATCAAAATTTGAAACTGCAAATTAAAACGAAACACCTTTATAATTTGCTTCATGCTTTTGAGATCAAAATTGACTCTCATAACTAAAATATATAATCTCTACTCGTTTATTAATATTACGAGTGTAAAAAACGTGAAGTCATTTGCATCTCTTTAGGCATATCGCCTATATTAGTCAGTCGTATCGAAAATATACGAACAGTTTTGCCAAACAAACAGCCCGCACAATATCTGTAAAAGTTGCGTCATCCAATACTCAAAAGCATATTCGTTTGATATTAATGTAATGTAAATATATCAGAACATAACTTACTGGACTTGAAGACTTAACTTTAAGATTCAGTTCTATTGCTAAATTACCACTCGAAATTCTTTTATTATAATGAGCGTGTATCGGGATTTACGAGTGTCGTTGTAATCGTCGAAAGATAGGTATGTACATAGATAAACACGTAACGAGAAACCTGTTTCTCAATAGTTCAAAAATATATAAAAAAGCGACGAGCGCCTAAAACCGAAATTGTAAGAAACAGTATCTGGCATTAACGACGAGCGTGTCCCTAACGTTCTAACTTATAAATTTCTAATCCCAAATTCGGGTTCAGAGTTCTCATAAAACAGGTTCCGGCCGCGTCGCGGTTACATAAAAATAATAATATTCGTTTCATTCTTGTTTTTTTTATTGTTATTATTTCATTTTATTCTTGTGATTTCCAACTTGTCTTTTGTAATAATTTACGGTTTTTTTTCTCTTTCGTCAGTGTATTAGTGTGTTTTTCCTCTCCGTTTATTGATAGATTGGAGTAGGTAATTTACGGTTATGTTGTCCATCTCTTAACGTTTATGACTAGGGCTGGACTCGCGAACGAGTATTTTCGACGTAACGGCGTAACGTGTTACGCCATAAACTTCATACTTTTCGAGTTTGTAAATATGTTTGTAGCGTAACAGACATCTGTTATATCGATTCTATTTTTATCGATTTTTGAGCGGATCTTGACATTTATGCTTTTGACGGGCCCGATTGTGTGTTTTGTAATTATTCGTATGCTTAAATGTTAATAAACAAAACGAAAAAATATTTTTATTGCATTGCGTGTGGTCACTGAGTAACACTGTTGTTTTCAACTTGTCGTGGTGTGGCGGTGCTAATGTCCGAAGAATAGTTTTTGTTAAGACTGTTTAAAAAGTAATTTATTTTGTGCTTTGTTTACGTTTTTTAATAAGCATGGCTAAGCTGTCTGCATTTATTTATTTTTTTTATAAAAAAATAGTATATAGATAGTTTTATTTAAGTATTTTGTTTGTAGTTAAGTATTTTGTTACATCATTATTAATTGTTGATAATTAACTAGACAAGCTTATCAAAAATGCTGTTATATACCATTTACATAATAGCCATCTCGATACACACCGAAAATCTCATGAACATCCATGGACATCAAATGTTTGTTTTTCTTCACACTATTTTAAATTGAACGAATTTTTTCAAATATGAGTATTCTGTGGAAAATCACTAGTTTACATGCCATCACTAAGCTTCCTTTTTATAAAATATATCTATATAATTTAGAAAACTATACGTAGTCCGATTGTAAAAGTAAAATTTTAATCAATAAACAAACAAAACAATATATCAACTTTTTTTCTTTTTGTATTAATTTTGACATATTGAGTAGTAAATTTATGGAAATCACACCTCCAATAGACAGAAAGGAAGATTAGCATCTCAGATACAGCAAGTTTCTGCAACATTTTTCTTTTATGTCTCCTCTATCTGGATACTTACAATATTTATAAAAACGTTCAAAAGAATGTAGTATTTTCAACGTTTTTTTATCAGATCACAAAAATTGAAGAAGTCTAATTTGTTTACACATTTAATGAAGTGTGTTTGAAACAGTTCCGATTAATCCCGTCTTTTACCGGTTATCGCATCAAGATGGAAATATTTGAAATGTCATATCGCAATAATTTTGTACATGTATTATTTATGTGGCAGAACACATGCGTAGATCTGTCCTTAACATTCCAGCGCGGCAATTTGCAAACTTAGTTACGATATCTTAAGGAATTTTTTAATGCTACAATGCACGTACGCGTGTAAAAATGCACGGCACGCACGCATGCCCGTGCGCGCTCACGTTCGCACGCACGCACGCACATGATGGAAATTTTTAATGTTTGCTCACAAAATCTAATAAATTTTTCTCATATTTTGGCTTATATATTTACAATGTACAATAAAGAAAGATGTGTAAAAACGCATTCAAAGGATAGAATAACCATTAAGGATTATAACGATTTAAAAACTGACGAACTACGATTCACCATACAAAACACCGCTGGCTTATAACGTCACTGACCAGTTATTTAGCATTCATTATAATGCAGTTTATTAAATATCTTTACCATCACGTTAAACAGTGCGTTTAAGTTATATATCGCATATTATAACTTCCCCATTTTTTGAGTGGAAACTAAATTCATAATAAAAATTTTTCAACTTAATGAACAAACAATTTACACTTTTCCTGTTTAGAAGTTTCGATCATTATTTTTTTTCGAGCATTATTTTTTTTCATCACAATGTTTTTTAAACCTATTCTGCAATTTTAAAACATTTTTTCCAAAAAATATCGACGTCAATCAAATAATTTCTCACACTCCAATCCTTTATTTAATCATATCCAGTTGCCTACGGTCTACAGCACTTTCTCCATTGTAATCTCTTCAACAGAATTTTCCCTGTAATCATTCACGGATATTCATAACTTACGTAATCTCGCTCGAGCAAACGCCTCGTGAACTCTGCCACGCCGTGCTGTGACGTCAGCGAGTTTAACATCTGCGTGCAACACCTGAAGGGGTTGCGCAAGAAATGAAGGGGTAACCAATTTATGTATTGTTTAATGTAACAGAACCCTCGGCCGTTGCGTCGCTGCTCTATTGTTACCGTTTTTTGTTGAAACCCGGCATCTTTCATGGGCTTTAATCTACTGATGTGTCTAATAATGTAAGGAAGATAATTTAATCGCCTTTTATCCATAGAGGAATTGGGATTGGTCAAGGATTAGCGATTCTCGAAAGCGGCTGGCTATCCCATTTGTAGATAAATATAATAAAATATTCACAGTTAAATTAAACTACGTTATGTAGTATTATTTCTACTTTCTTTAAGTTCTTTACCATAACCTAGGTTTCGTTATATTACAACATCTTCAGGTGGGCTATTGTTGTAATACTACGAAACCTAGGTGATGATAAAGAACTTAAAGAAAGACACTCCATCACGTAGTTTTATTTAATTGTGAATAATGAATTTCTACAAAATTATTCAGTAATAAAATATTAAAACCAATACAAGTTTAGACTGGTATATTCTAAATAATATGTTTGTTTGCGTGAACTTGTTTGTTTGTTTATTTAACCGATCTATGTGAATATTTAATACATGTAGCCCATATCATGAAATGGGGTATAATTTATTCTTGAATGATATTATTTTTTTTTGGCAATTAAAAATCATCCCTCAGAAATGTGTGAATAGAAATAAGAAAGTGAATATAAGTTACTGCAAAAAGTCAGCTTAAAGTTACCTTTCACGCCATTTCTTCGATTCAATCGACTAATTTTCTGATAATAGGGTACAATACGTTCAAAAAAATATTATTTTTAAAATACATCCCCATTTTGTTACCCTTATCCATGCCGGTGAAGTCTTGAATGAAATCTAGTGGTGATCTATAATCTAAACTTTTATATTACATGATAATAAGAAGGAACCTGTTGGAATGATAGAATTTAAGATTGCTCCGTCTCAACGCGTCTCACTTGCGTCTTTTTTTCAAATATACAAAAGTTCTAATAGCATTTGTAAATTTGTGGAAAAGCGCTGGTTTACATACCATCAATAAGCTTCCTTTTGATAAAGTATATCTATATCATTTACGAAACTATACATAGTCGGATTGTAAAAGTCTAACATACTCGAAATATCTTGTTTTAGTTAATGTGCATCAATCTAACCATGATCGTACTATATTTTATACTTATTAGCATCTTTATCAACCACTTTGTTTTTTTTTCTATAAAATGTTTTTTTTCAGTAAGATTTGCTGTTTTTTCCTAAATATAAATTACTTAAAAGAAAAAAAACCAGTAATTAGCATTGCGTGAGAAAATTGGTAAAAACCGAACTTTTTGAAAAAAAATTGAAAGTCTATTTATTTGTTTTCCCCTTAAAATATTTTTTAGGAGATATTTGAAATATAAAGCTCGATATGGATTATAAAAACCAAATAAATAAAACTTATTTCAGCAGTAAAAAAAATTATTGAATAATGTTTTTAAGAGTCATGAAAATAACTTTTTCTATTTCTTTCCTATATTCCGTATAACAAAAGCACTTAATTAAAAAAATAAAGATGTACATATATAATAAAATTCATGTCAAGAAAAACTTTAATTAAGAGTGAATACATAATACTGTTTCATTTGTAAATAATTTATGGCTCTTAATACTTATTACACCCGTATTTGATAGTGGAGCTTGATATGGATTAATATTTTGTTCAGAATAATAGATTTCATTTTAATTTGTTTTTTTTGTATCTAAAAAGGTATAGTTATTGAAATATGAAACCCGAAAATATGAAACTTATTTTAGCAATTAAAATTGATTGAATGATGTTTTTAAGAGTCATGAAAATTACTTTTTCTGTCCTATATTCTGTATAATAAAAGCAGGTAAATTAAAAAAATAAAAATGTACACATATAATAAAATTCATGTCAAGAGAAACTTTATTTAAGAGTGAATAAATAATACTGTTTCATTTGTAAATAATTTATAGCACTTAATACTTATTACACTCGTATTTGTTAGTAGAGCTCGGTATGGATTAATATTTTGTTTAGAATAATAGTTTAGAATAATAGAGCGAATAATTAATATTGTTTCATTTGTAAATAATTTATGGCACTTAATACTTATTACACTAATATTTGTTAGTAGAGCTCGGTATGGATTAATATTTTGTTTAGAATAATAGTTTAGAATAATAGAGCGAATAATTAATATTGTTTCATTTGTAAATAATTTATAGCACTTAATACTTATTACACTCGTATTTGTTAGTAGAGCTCGGTATGGATTAATATTTTGTTTAGAATAATAGTTTAGAATAATAGAGCGAATAAATAATACTGTTTCATTTGTAAATAATTTATGGCACTTAATACTTATTACACTCGTATTTGTTAGTAGAGCTCGATATGGATTAATATTTTGTTTAGAGTAATAGTTTAGAATAATAGAGCGAATAATTAATATTGTTTCATTTGTAAATAATTTATGGCACTTAATACTTATTACACTAATATTTGTTAGTAGAGCTCGGTATGGATTAATATTTTGTTTAGAATAATAGTTTAGAATAATAGAGCGAATAATTAATATTGTTTCATTTGTAAATAATTTATAGCACTTAATACTTATTACACTCGTATTTGTTAGTAGAGCTCGGTATGGATTAATATTTTGTTTAGAATAATAGTTTAGAATAATAGAGCGAATAAATAATACTGTTTCATTTGTAAATAATTTATGGCACTTAATACTTATTACACTCGTATTTGTTAGTAGAGCTCGATATGGATTAATATTTTGTTTAGAATAATAGTTTAGAATAATAGAGCGAATAAATAATACTGTTTCATTTGTAAATAATTTATGGCACTTAATACTTATTACACTCATATTTGTTAGTAGAGCTCGATATGGATTAATATTTTGTTTAGAGTAATAGTTTAGAATAATAGAGCGAATAAATAATACTGTTTCATTTGTAAATAATTTATGGCACTTAATACTTATTACACTCGTATTTGTTAGTAGAGCTCGATATGGATTAATATTTTGTTTAGAATAGTAGTTTAGAATAATACAGTGAATAAATAATATTGTTTCATTTGTAAATAATTTATGGCACTTAATACTTATTACAATAGTATTTGATATTTTTTTTACAGATATTAATTTAATATTTCAATTACTCAGCAGGCCGTCGTCATATTTTCTGCTAAGCTTTTACACTTTTTGATATTTAAACACCAATGTTGATACTTTTTTAAGATTTCGTAGACAAGTGGCTGAAAACTAATCTGGAAACATTTCGTCATATCTATCTGTCGGTCTGTCTGTCCATCCATGTATTACAACATCATGAAAATTTACAGAGACAGGTTTATTGATTACACCAGTACATACAATAAAGTAACTACAATTTTGGTTTTTTAATTTTTTTTCGTCACGTACATACCCTATGTAAGAGAAAAAGGCTGAGAACTCAATTGAAAATATTTTACGTATTTTTGGTAAAGTGTATAATGCAATTGTGTCAAATGCTCCTCCTCTAGTTTTTGAAAAATTAATAAAGAAACCACTATAATTATATTTAGTAAACTCTACACTGAAACTTATTTAGTGTAAAAATTTACATGTTTTAATTACCTGAAGTCAATAAACAGAGGCGATTTAGGCTGCAGAGTTATAAGTCGTAATTGGGTTCACATAAACCTCATAGTGTAAGTATATGGAAAATAATATGAGTTTAATTTAGAATTTACATATGTCGTATTTACAACTTACATTATATGCAATTTAAACACACTATGTACTTATCGGTTATCTAAGCAAGTGCATATATATCATTATTTTTTTGGTAAACAGTAAAGCACAATTTTCATTATGAATTTATTTTTAGGGCATTTATTTTGCTTATATATATATATATATACATGTATTTTTCATTTATGTATATATATACAATTAGCCGATGTCACAGGATATTTTAGGAAGTTAATACCAGAGACGCAATTACCGAGCGGCACGCACCGTGGGGGCGCAAGTTGCTGAACGTATTGTAGCGTAATATCGCACGGTATTGTATTTGGCTTTGGTCTTTATTATTATTTTTTTCACAATTAAATGAAACTACGTGATGTAGTATTATTTTTACTTTCATTAAGTTCTTTACCACGACCCAGGTTTCGTTGTATTACAATATCTTCAGGTGGGCTATTACCAATCTTTGCTAATAGCCCACTTGAAGATGTTGTAATACAACGAAACCTAGGTCGTGGTAAAGAACTTAAAGTAAGTAGAAATAATACTACATCACGTAGTTTCATTAAATTGTGAATAATAAATTTCTATAAAATTAACGACAAATATATTTAATTTTTTTTTGATGCTGATGAAATCACCTGTATGTCCTACATAGATTTTTAAGTAATATGCTGCAGGTAATTAATCCCCTAATAAAAAGTCCCCAAACTTCACAATAGGCGTTATTATGAATTTTGGGGACTTTATAGACAATTTTCTTAGCAGTGATGTTAAAGAGTAGGTGATTATTTACGTAACGCGGATTATAAGTCCATGCTTCAGCCTTATGTTACAACTCGGGGGGGGGGCAATTTTCCATTATTCCTTATGGGCGCGCTTGTGAATGATCTTTATTACAATTTTTTTATAAATATTTTATTGGCATAGTCTTTATACTTTAACGAGATTTTCCACATGAATTGATCTGTGCCTTAAAATGTTATATAAACTTGTATATAAACTTGTTACTACATGTCTAACAGGCTCTTGTCTGGTTTTTCCTTATGATGTTGTACAACTGGTTATAATGAGGATGATTTTAATGACAATTTAATGAATCATCTCTTAACGTATAGGAATCGCTCTAACATTAACTGAATAGTAATATTCGTTAACAAAATATTTAATGCTAAACACTTGTTGAGTTATAACTTATAACACAATTATTTTCTTTTTTCTCTTCATATTTTTTAATTTCTCTTCATTTTCTCAATTTTAATTCATGTTACAAACGACTAGATCACAAAGTTAATATAAATTAATACTAAACACTAGTCGAGTTATAACTTATAACAGAAATATTTTCCTTTTACTCTTCATATTTTTTTAATTTGTCTTCATTTTCTAAATTTTTCTTCATGTTACAAACGACTAGATCACAAAGTTAATAAAAATTAAAGCTAAACACTAGTTGAGTTATAACTTATAACAGAAATATTTTCCTTTTTCTCTTCATATTTTTTGATTTCTCTTCATTTTCTTCATGTTACAAACGACTAGATCATCAAAAGCCATAATAAACATCGGAATTAAAACAGAATTTCTTCATCCGTTACAGCTACACATGTCATATATTTTATTTTGTGAATAAACAAGATGGAGAATATGCGGCTTGTAATAACGTTGCCTTAAGATAAAGATCGATGTCGATATTGAATCGATCAACGACTATCATTGAGGTCATCATTAAAACACATTACCAAGGCTAGAACACATCTTCGCTTTAAGTAATAGGAAATTACGAAGTAATAATAAACAATATCGATAATCTGAGATCGTGAAACAAAAGGCGAGATTGGACCGGAGTATGAGTGATTTTGATCATAAAGAAGTAGTGGTCTCAACTCCAGTTTTATCGTCTGTTTGAGGATCCACAATTTTTTAATTAAATTTTGCTATTTATGTTATCTTATTCTGACACATTAGCTGTAATAAAAAAATTGACTTATCAGATGCGTCCAAGTAGTACACTTTATGCGTCATACAATAATTAAATTATTATCTTATTCTGACACATCCAGTTCTATCATAAGTTTGAGGATCCGTAATTTTTTAATTAAATTTTGCTATTTATATTATCTTATTCTGACACATTAGCTATAATAAAAAAAAAGATTTATTAGATGCGTCCAAGTAGTACACTTTATGCGTCATACAATAATTAAATTATTATCTTATTCTGACACATCCAGTTCTATCATAAGTTTGAGGATCCGTAATTTTTTAATTAAATTTTTCTATTTATATTATCTTATTCTGACACATTAGCTATAATAAAAAAATTGACTTATCAGCTGCCTCCAAGTAGTACACTTTATGCGTCATACAATAATTGAATTATTATCTTATTCTGACACATTACCTATAATAAAAAAATTGATTTATCAGATACGTCCAAGTAGTACACTTTATGCGTCATACAATAATTAAATTAATAAAACATTTGTGGAAATTTTTCTGAATATATCTGTGAAAAAGATAACTAACGACCCTTCGGGTGCACTTAAAGTTTTTGATTAAAGTTTACTGATATCTATTTTCCTTTCATGAATGTTGTCCTTCGCTTTATTTTAACTAAGAAAACTGTAATAATGTTCTGCAACATGATGCGCTTGTAATATTCCTCCAACAATCTACCTCGCTCCCGCCCCCCCCCCCTTCAATTTCCATATCCATACGCTGAGACATCCGAAAGTCATCAAAATTGTATTTTTATTTTGTTTACTTCCAAAAACCTTTTAAATTCTCTTAAACTACTTTTTCAAATTACAAAGTGTGAAGAATCAGTCTTTAACCAACTGAAAAAGAGTAAAATGAGGGTGATACTATTATTTTCATAATTATAATCAATTTGAATATCGTCATTTTTATCCCAGGCACTTTTTTTACTTTAAAATAATCACAGAAGCTTATTTAAAAAAAACAGTTAAATGCAGTCGTAGACTTTTCCTAAGAACTTTTTAAGACATATAATCCTCTATATATAGTATTAGTGTATCTGTAATAGTTTGCCAGTATTCACCACGACAGCGCCAGCTACTACTTTGATGTTACTAACTATATCTCTAAAACTTTACAACATGTACATACTAAGACTATTTAGTCTCAAACTATAAGTTATCATGCTACGAAAGTTGTATGTCAAACAATTTAGTGTTTTTTACCATGAACCTTTAAAAACAAAGAAATAAACAAAACTTTACCCTTTATTGTATTTATGGGTCTCTGGTAATAAATTCACAATTAAATGAAACTAATAGATGTAGTGTTATTTGTACTTTTTAAAATTCATTACCACGGCCTTGGTTTCATTGTATTACAACATCTTCAGGTGCCCACCTGAATTAGCAAATTTTATTTTTATTTTTTAAATATCTTTGCTAAAAGCCCACCTGAAGATGTTGTAAACCTAGGTCATGGTAAGGAATTTAAAGAAAGTGGAAATTATATTACATCACGTAGTTTCATTTAATTATGAATAATGAAATTATCCAAAATTAACGTCAAATATATTCAATAATAAAATCACTTAATATTTTTCGAATCATTTAATAAACTCTTTTATTCATCGAAATAAATTTATCTTTTGGTTTGAAAAGACTTATTTTCATATTATTAATGAATATCAGTACATATCAAGTATCGTTTATCATGATTTTTAAAAAGTTTTGTTTAGAAACGCAAGTTAAGGTCAAGAAATCAAGGTACAATCCAATAAATTCATTTTTATGCTAATTCGTTGAATTGAGCTCGCTGGAATGATTGGGCTTATTGCGGAATTGAATTTTGAAAATTAATTAAAATTTTAAAAACTCGCGGGAATATCACAGGCGTGGCACATCGCGATTTATCAAAAATAATTTCAAAATAGGATATTAAAGAAACAGGAGCGATTGAAAATCAAGCATCACTTGTTTGTATAATATTTAGAAATTATAATCTTAGCTACTTTGACTGTTTATATATCCGTAATCTTTTCTCTGCTCGATTTGAATATTTTTGAGGTTAATATTTTACCGTATGATAATAGTTATTCTTGTTCAAAAATTCTCGTATACTTTTTTTTTTATAAAAAGGTGTTGATTATGCTTGGCGTTAATTTTGTAGAAATCCATTATTCACAATTATATGAAACTACGTGATGTAGTATTATTTCTACTTTCTTTAAGTTCTTTCCACGACCTAGGTTTCGTTGTATTACAACATCTTCAGATGGGCGATTAGCATAGATATCTTGCTAATAGCCCACCTGAAGATGTTGTAATACAACGAAACCTAGGTCGTGGTAAAGAACTTAAAGAAAGTAGAAATAATACTACATTACGTAGTTTCATTTAATTGTGTATAAAAAAGTGATAACCCTATTTAGAATTCAACTAATACTTACAATTATTAAGTCATTGCTTATTTTTAATTAAAATAATTTGATCTAATGACCCAAAACAGTGTTAATTATAAACACTTTGAAGAAGCAAAAATACCAAATTTACACAATTTTTATGTCAAGTCCAATATCTTCTTGTTACTTTTATTCTCACAACTGAGATAAAACTATCCATCTTCGGTACAAAAACAACCTTATCACCTGAGTTATAGGAACATAATGACGCATGTGGGTGATTAGAGTACATTTCTCTACCCACGTCTCCATATAAACTATACCGTCCGTCCTACCCGCACCATCTAATTATCATTTTAAGTATTTCTAACGTTATAATCGCGTCCATTATCATAATATACTAATTCTGCCTCGTGTTTTATCCAATGCTTCATTCGGCATATGTTAAATTGTCATTTGACAATGTTCTAAGCGTATACGTTTTGGAGTAGCTTTATTGAAGAAAATTATGTTGAGTTCGCTGGAATGATTGAGGGGCGTTCTTGGTAAATTGCTTGTTAAGATATCGGACGGTCGCTATAAGATTTATTGAAATTGATCACAGAGTGATGTATGGTTCAAAATTTACAATCGATTTGCACATGTAATGAAATTACTGTTCAATATATCTTCAAAATTGAGAGATACAAGTTTATTTAATTTTTTTTTTGAAACGTTTAAAAACAATTGAAGATAATTTGTGATAATATATCAATTATACAACTCAAAGTGACAAATCACAATTGACCGATTACTTTTATATGACACGTAGACCATATAAAAGCTATTGAGAAAGTTTCATTTTACTGCATTAAACGTAAAAGCTATTGAGAAAGTTTCATTTTACTGACCAGGTACTAATAGATGCTCCGTGGACCATATGAAAAGCCATTGAGAAAGTTTCATTTTACTGCATTAAACGTAAAAGCCATTGAGAAAGTTCCATTTTACTGACTAATTACTAATAGATCCCCTGTAGACCATACAAAAAGCCATTGAGAAAGTTTCATTTTACAGCATTAAACGTAACTAAACATTAGATGTAATAAACTAACTTATTCGTGCAGTAACAACGGTCATGTTTTCACGTGACCATAATTGCAATATTATTTTACAGGTGCATCGTCGAGTTTGTTAACTTAAATGATTAAACTGTAACAAGGATAGAATATAATTTTATAAATTATGGACACTTATTTATGAATAATGAATATTTTATTCCTGAATAGGATTTAAAAAAAAATCCGCTAATCTCCGTTGCTCTTTAAGTATAAATGACGTCGTATAAGAATGTTAATTTCTTCAAAATATCGTTTCAAGTACTTAGCATAATGTTATTAGCATGCCAAGTTAACGAATGTGGATAAACCATAAAGAGAAAAGCAATTTTATCTTCTGACACAGAAGACAAATTTCTTAAAAATTATCCACACAACCGAATAAATATGTAAAATATTTTTAAAAGTTTATCCATAAAATAATTTACGGTAATATTTATATAGTTTTTATTACATAAATCGTTTTCCATAACTTTTTTTACATAATAATTGACGTTGTATAAAAAGCAAAATTAATGAAATTCAAGTTCAAAAATAAATATCATATGTACATATATACATATATATATATATATATATATATATATATATATATATACATATATATATATATATACATATATATAAAATTTCCTTTGCACACTGTGGCTTTCTAACGAAAATTTTAAGTTATGACTATGTGAAATCAAAATTATACTGGCGGACTAACAATTGACACGGGACGCGTGGGTGAATGAAAAACCTTTCCCTACCCATTCGAAGTCGGCGCGTGTCGACAATTTTTATAAATTTGTGAATAACACAACGGTTACTTCCAAAAGACCAATGTAGAGTTTTTTACTCCATTAAATAGATTAAGCCGAACCATAAATGAACTTCCTACAAATGTGTAGTTCTTTTGGCCCTCAACTTTATCATTTAAAAATAGACTTATTCAGAATAAGAGGAACAAGTAACTTTTACATATAACAAAGTGATATTTAGTATATTTTCATGCTTATATTTTAAATAATTCTACCTAATTCATTGTTTTTACTAACTTCAATTGTTTTATTGTAAATTTATTTAACTGTTTGATTTCTTTACTGATTATTGACTTAATTGAATATAATTAACTCAAAATTGGGCTGCACATTTTATTGAGTAATTCAATTAATGATTAATTATAATTAATTGAAATGTATCTTATTTGGAATAATATTGCATATTAACGGTAACACCTAATTAATCACGCTGTGTGTGTGTCAACTGTTCTTGCTGTTGTCACAAAACAAAAATATATATTTTCTTTAGTTTTTTCGAATTTAATTATGACATTACTGTTTGTGTACTAATAATCAATTTATTAAGAACAATATCATTGTGTTTGAAATATTTTAAATATATACTGTTCAATTGTTAATTTTGTTTAAGTTTTATTGATTGATTTCATTACTGATTATTGACTTAATTGAATATAATTAACTCAAAATTGGGCTGCATATTTTATTGAGTAATTCAGTTATTGATTAATTATAATTAATTGAAATGTATCTTATTTGGAATGATATTACGTATTAACGGTAACACCTAAATAATCACGCTGTATCAAGTATTCTTGCTGTTGTCACAAAAAATTATATGTATTTTCTTTAGTTTTTTCGAATTGAATTATGACATTACTGTTTGTGTACTAATAATTAATTAATAAATATTCAGTTTAATAATAATAATAATAATATCAATGTGTTTGAAATATTTTAAGTATATACTGTTCAATTGTTAAGTTTGTTTAATTTTGCATTTTGTACAAAATAAAACAAAACTATCTTATAGCCGTTATTAATTTGCTGTAAATAGGAAAAACCTAGCTGTTGAAACGTTTCTGATAATTATCAGAAACGTCACGATACGATAGCTCGTATAAGATTATAAAACGTCCAAGTGCGTATTGGAACATGCACAAAGTAAGATTATGTAATTATCAATATCTCTTAAAGTAGCCGATATTAATTTCTCATAAATCGGAAAAACCTAGCTGTTAAATTGTTTCTGATAATAACTAGAAACCTCATCATGTACCAGCTCGTATGAAATATTAAACCGACCAAGTACGCATCAAAATACGTAAAAAGTAGGGTTACGTAATTATCTGTTTATATCTAAAGTAGTAAATATAAACGTTATTTTGAAGTTCTAATGAAATGCTAGTATCTGCTTTATTTCATTGTCTAAAATCCATAGTTGAATAAACAGAAGACATTTTGAGTTATTTTGAAACATTTTGAGTTATTTTTGAGTTATTATTTTGAAAAAATTGGCTTGATAATGAATAATGGTCAATGGAAACTCAACTTCATTTAAAAATACCTTTTCATTGATTCTCCATTCGATGGGATATAAAACAAAATTTGCTACCACTTACAGGTATATAGATTAAATCCTTGTCAAATATTTTACTATGTGTTAATACAGATCTCAATATGAAGCATAACTTGCAAAACTTCACGCACGTGGGTCAACAATTGTAGAAACTGTAAGTTCCTCAGCATGTCACACTAATAAACGAAGAGATGGATGAAGAAATAAATGGACATCATAAAGTTATAAAGATTTCTAGCTTTTCTACGGAAATCTAAAAAAGTACCCATAGTTTATTAACTCAATCGATAACTTAATGTATCCGGCGAAAAACCGTGGTCAATCAGACCTATTTGCAAACAAATCTAAAGAGATAGACGAGCAGATGGACGGAAATCATAAAGTTATAAGGGCTTCCAGTTTTACTACGGAAACCTGAAAAATGCCCATAGTTTATTAATTCAATTGATGACTTAAATGAGTCTGGTGAAAAACCGTAGTCAATCAGATCTACTTGCAAACATATTTACGGATAACAATGAGAATGCCATTATTAAGGGTGTAAAACACATTTTAAATCATAAACATGTTATTTATCTTGCATGGTATGAAATAAAAATAACATTTAATAATAAATTTACAGCGAACGAGTGCAAAGGGAATCATTATTTTGACATAACATTAACTGAGATGTCATTAAATAAAGAGTATTAATATTTTCTCGTCTTGTAACTCAGATTTTTAGCCACATCCATAATCGATTAGAATTTCCATACACAAAAATAAACAATATTTATTAAAAAACAAAACAGTGAAAAATCACTTTTTTTTTAAAGAAATTATTTTCGGAAATATTTTCAGTATCCTGGGTTTCAGATACTCCATAAATATTAATAATATAATCAAGAAAATGAACATTTGACAAATCGATTCTGTCGACGCTGGTGTAAAATGTCACTCTATTTTCACCAGTGTCCTTCGTAGAAAATTCGTTCGATGTTAAATATCGCATAGATATATCGTTAGGCGTCGATATATTGTTTGTTTACCTGTTGTGGTCTATATACTAAAATATCCATACCACCTTATGTTGGCATTAACAAATACAACTAAGTTTTATTTTTAAACATTAACCGTTGCCGCATAAACCGCGGTCAAAAAGCAGAGGCACCGAACCATCGGACATACATACATAGCGGTTTACTGTCGGAGCGCAAGTGTGCAAGAATTGATAGATTGAATAAATAAATGAAATGGACGAGCATTTGAAGCATCGGCAGGCCGCTCGAGCATTATATTCAGGTGAGCACTCGCCGCGCGTATTGGTAGGCAAGCGCGGGCGGATGCGCACGACGCACATACAAATGGCCAATGATTGGCTGGCATTCACAAATGAATATGTATTCAGTCAACATATCATTTGTGCATCGCCATTCGCATATAAACTCCAGGCTCCGTGCGGCCGCCGGCTTACAAATTACATCAATATTTGAGATTGTATCATTTTCTAATCTTCATCGCGACACGGTCCGGTGGATCAGCTGAAGTTGCAAGTTTATCTTGATTGAAGGATGCGGCCAGATGGCGTTGCAGTCTCGAGCACTGACATGTTATTTATGGTGCCTGTTTTTAATGGATTATTTCAGTGGTGTTTTTTTGGAATCGAGAATGGAAAGAGTTGCATAAGGTTCAAATCCGTGTTTCGATGGACGAAGGCAGTTAAGTAAATTTCAGTCATACAAAATGTTTGTCAATGACGTGATATGTCTTAATCCTAAATCTAAAGTCCTAACTAATATTATGAAGGGAAAAGTGTGTTTTGTTTGTCCTTCATTTAGGTCGTAACAGAGCAACAGATCGACGTAATTTTTTTCACAGAGATGGTTGGCGGGTCAAATAATCTAGACTACTTTTTATACTGGGAATCGACGTGATTTTTTAAACGCTACATACCCAATATAAAGGAGCAATAGGATAACTCCCTTTAATCCCTAATTTAAAAGGAAATATTTTTCTTTTTATTGTCATTTTTTGTATCAGAAAGGAGTATGAGGACGAGTATGAGGACTTAGTATTTATTTCCCTTAATCATTATGTGTGCTGGATATTTTAATTACTCCCTATAAATTATAACCACGCGAGTCAAGCCGTGAATAAAACCTACTCCAAAACAGAATGGAAATTGAAAAAAAATATATCTTAAAAATCAATAAGTTTATTAAATATAATCTTAGAAGGATATGTGTAACTAAAAATAAAAAAAGCGAAAAAATAGGTGTTGTCAAATTTTCTTCTCGACTTACGTGAAATATTCCCTGTAATTAGCTGATAAAAGTAATCAGTCTCCTAGTTGTTACCGGGATAATATATTTCATACCTCATTACTACAATACTGTAGTCAATAGGTTGTGGGGATATTTATAATTGTAATAACACATTTTAAATTTAACGGTAAATTTTCACCACTAAAAATAATTTTAACCCACAACTGCAAGTATTTTTAGCTCAAAACTACTAGTTCTTGCCACATAACTACTTCTGTAGCAATGTAGCCACTACTTATTGCAAACGGCGAAATGTTACTAGACGCTTAAAAGTAGGTTTGGTGCAAAATAGCCAAGCAAACAAATCAACCCGTGTCAAATTAGGTGGAACAAACTTCAAAACCCACTCCAGTACATTATAATGTGCCCAATAAACATACCGCCGCCTAACGATGACGATTCTCGAATGCCGTGTTAAGATGCGATAAAACTTTGTTGTCAATCAGCGACCTTTACGATTATGATACCGAACCAGTCGTCGCTGGGAATCGTAAAAATATCGTAAAACCGGAGCCGACGGCGGTGCCAATAAACCGGTGCTGGTTCGCCGGAGGCGACGCCGCAGGACCATTGCCGAGTGTCGTTTGGTATTTATAAACATCACGTAAAACGTAGTATTTGGCTAGATGTTATTAACTGGGCTTGGGATGGTAGTTGACCGCATGAGGGGTATTAAGACTTGATGGAATCATGGTGACGCATATATTTAGTTGACGAATATCTTTTCTAATTTTTTATCGCCTGTGGTGTAGCCAAAAAGAAGGGTAATTGAATGCAATAGAATGCATTTCAGTCACGTGCAATCTTTCATGTTACGTTTTAGAGTATAAATAGCTGAATTGAACTTAATAAATAGAATATTTAAATGATTCAATTTTAATGTTGCTAATGATAAATATTTTATAGAAGTGAAACTTAATAAATGGAATATTTATAGTTTTGACTTGAATAGTACTAATGATGAATATATTCTGGAAGTGGTAAAATACTAAACGAAGACACTTAATTTAATATTTATTGTGACTGTGAGTTATTGACGATATAATTTACACAAGCGAAGCGCACCTAATGGTGGTGCTAAATTCCTTATAACTAAAAGTCTAAACAACGATGAGAAAACACTGTTTATGGTTTTTAAAGTTGTCGATTAATTCTAATTCAAGGCTTTTTGTTGTTAGTTTTAACCTAATGTGGGCAAGGTGAGTCAAATTAAATAAAAAACTCTCGTGTTTTCAACAGGTTTAAAATATTTAAAAAACTAGTAAAAAAAGCTAAAAATGATCTAGAAACATATTTGAGAAGCATATAATTCATGGATAAAGTCATTTTTGGTAATTATGATTTGCATACGCTCACGACTAAGGAAATGTTTGACAACGGAGGTATGGAATATATTTGGCGTTAATTTTGTAGAAATTCATTATCACTTCATTTTTATACTCAATAAAATGAAACTACGTGGTGTAGTAATATATTTACTTTATTTAAATTCTTATCCACGGTTTCGTTGTATGACACCATCTTCAGGTGGGCAATTTGTAAAGATAGTTTTCAATTTTTATCAATTTCATTAAGTAGAAATAATACATCACGTAGTTTCATTAATTGTGAATAAAAATTAAACGTAAGTATTGTTATTACTTGACTTTACAGAGTAAACGAGATTATACAATAAATAGAATAAAATACAAAAAAAATTTCAATTTATCGATTAATAATCATAATTTGTTAATTAACGAAAAGTTTGATCGGGAAAAGTCATATTGTATATCGAATTGATGTGTCCATGATCGCATTTGCATTCCGAGCAAAATTCTTTATTAAACGTGTATCAAAATAATTTTAGTCTTGATTGTTTTATAAACAGAAATATCTTTGGAGAATTTATGATCACACTGACCATATTTATATCGTAATGTCAGTGATCTAAATAAGTAGAGGCAACACGTGTAAAAGTCACGCTGTGAAGAAACTTGCATTTTAATATTAAATTTTTTATTAGCTTTTTCAATCGAAATACTTTATAGTTAATAGTTTGACACTACTCATTTTTATCGCTCCATATACATAACCTTATCGTTAAGAATTACTTATCTGCATAGTCTTATAAATTTGTATAATAAATATCTATATATTAATAAAATAAAAAAACATTTATCCAATTACATTGTAACTGTTTTATTAAATATATGGTCAATAACATAAAAATATAAACTGTTTTTTTTAATTTATTCGCGGTGGTAATTCAAGAGCGTGGGCCGCATAGCATTAAGCCCATAAAAAGCTATAATATGCTGTTTTGAACGTTAACTAAGCCGTATAAGCATACCTGCATTGGTTGTCACTGTTAATTTATTTATTCAATGGAATATCTTTATACAAATAGCATTTTTAGATTTAGAGTTGGCTTAATGTTGGCATGTCAATTAAGATCCGGATTACGTCACTTCTATTATTTATTTTTTATTGCTATATGTATATATATATGCATACATATATATATATATATATATATATATATATATATATATATATATATATATCACTTGTTCAAGGGCTTAGAGTAAAAAGCAATGTACATATGAAATTAAAACGAATATAACAAGGTATTCACAAAAAGATAGAGCATAATTGAGGAAAACAAGTTTTCCTTCTGTTATGAATACATAAAGTTTTAATTTTGGAAATAAGGAAAAAACAGTCGAAAGTACAGTCGATTATCGACTGGATAAATTATGTAAATTCTAGTAACTTTTTTTGAAGGATAAATATAAATTTCTATGAGCTGTTTGCCTCTGTGTTTAAGTTAGATAAACTATAAATTATTTTCCTACAAACTTCGTGAGGAATTACATATTTTAATGAATAAAGTTATGAAAAAAATAATTAAAATATAAATTTCGACTTTTCTATGTAATTTTCGAAATGTGTCGAATTAAATATAATTTAATTTAACGAATGGAAATTAGTTACTAAATAAGTAATCACTTAACAAAAATTAACAGTACTGCGATTCTAATTTATGCCATAGTAATCAAAAAGTTTTATTTATTAAAGTGTTGTTATCTCAACGAATTTTGACATTTTATGTTAACGTTCAGGACTTTGGGTTTCCCTTTCTTTCTGCAGGTCGAAAGTATATTTTTTGAAACTTCCAAATGTATATGGAAGTATTGGAAGTTACGATAGAAAATAATTGAAAATTGCGTTTTAATTTCCATCACTGTTCCACATGACATTTATTCACCACTTTTTCCCAGATATTCGAAAGCTATTTTATATTAATCGATATGTTAAGCGCAAGTTTAAATATCTATTTAAGGGACATAATTCTTATATTAAGTTTAAATATCCATTTAAGCGATACAATTCTTATATTAAGTTTAAATATCTATTTAAGGGACATAATTCTTATATTAAGTTTAAATATCTATTTAAGCGACACAATTCTTATATTAAGTTTAAATATCTATTTAAGCGACACAATTCTTATATTAAGTTTAAATATCTATTTAAGCGACACAATTCTTATATTAAGTTTAAATATCTATTTAAGCGACACAATTCTTATATTAAGTTTAAATATCTATTTAAGCGACATAATTCTTATATTTAGTTTAAGTATCTATTTAAGCGACATAATTCTTATATTAAGTTTAAATATCTATTTAAGCGACACAATTCTTATGTTAAGTTTAAATATCTATTTAAGCGACATAGTTCTTATATTAAGTTTAAATATCTGTTTAAGCGACACAATTCTTATACTAAGTTTAAATATCTATTTAAGCGACACAATTCTTAACGTAATTACTACTGAGTAAAGTGAAAATAGTAGTAAATAATTTTGTCAAGTATCTGTGTTAGGTTTAAGCTTTGTGAGTTTCATCCATGTGGGGAAATTTTTTAAAAGAATGTTTTTTTTTCTTTCTGTTCAAGTAGTAGCGCATATGTGATACGCTTTATTAGTCGTATAGTAAGGATAATTACAAAATATTACGTAATTTATTTTGTTTATACGGTATAAATACAAACAATATTGCATGTTATTTATAATGTACAAGTTGTAAATATACAAGTCACTTTCCCCAACTTCATATTTTTCTTTTTAAGTCTTCATTATTACGATTAAGGCAACAATTATAAAAATAATTCTGGTGGCCGTAAGTACTGTTTACATGGATATAGATTCAGGATTTTAATTATGTTTGTTTTATTAATTATCAATGTACTGTCATCTGTTCATCAAACTCATAGTCTCGTTCAAAATTCAATCGAATCTTCGCCTAATATTAACGATTAAATAAGTTTTCAAAATTAAAAAAAAAGGGAATAGAATGGAAAATGTAGTTTCAAAAACTTGTACTTGATACTATCTGTGAGACAACTTTTTTCCTTCCGGGTTTTTCCTTCTATTGCTGAAATGAAAGAATTGTCTATTGCGTAAACCGATAACAAAGGCAAATGCCAAATGGGTCACGATTCCGTTGGTGATTTCAAATGCAAAGAGCTTTGAGATTGTATATTAAATTCGGTAAATTTATAATCATACATATTAGCATATAAATTTTTTTATTTGCTTTTGTTTATTACTAAATAATAAAAAACAATAAACCTTAAATTTATTTTATTTATTTAATTTTAGATTACGTGTTTTATTAACACGTAGACTACAAAAATCGTAATTGTATGTTAAGTTTTTTTTTAAAGAAACATTTTTTTATATTTTTGAATAAATTACTATTGTTTTTAATGTATATAGTGAATGCGATAATTCGCTATTAAGTTCTTTTTATATTTTTCAGAATTAGTATGAGTGTTGGCACAGTCGAATTATTACTATACATATAGTAGATAAAAGAAGAAAAGCGTATTTAAAAATATACATTACAAGAATTAAATGAAGTTATCATTGAATTAATTTTTACACATATCTTATTATTAGGGCTACTTATTAATACTTCAGAAGTTAATCAGTGAATATCCTATAAATCTTTAAAATTGTAATATTTTTCTATTTATAAATCTAAACAAATATGAATCAACTTACTCGTTTGAATATTATTCTAAATTATTCTAATATTTTATAATTTCAGGTAACTTTTTTTAATTACAATAATTTATTTCAAGCTGAAATCGAACACTAGGTAGTGACGTGTTTCCACAACAATTAAGTATTAGTATAATCGTGACTATATATACAAATTGATCACCCTCATGTTCAGTTTCCGATAAACACAGATAACCTTTAAATAATTTTCATTCATTTGAGATATATATAAATATATGATAATTTACAGATAACTTTCAGTATGTTTCCGAGTGAATTTCGCTCCTGGTTATCGGTTCGACGAGTATTTTCGTTGCAATCATTAGATAAGTCGATCTTAGGAAAGATACCTAAATGATATTTCTTTTACAAAAATACTACGTAAATGAAATAAAATACTCCTGTAAATAATACATAGCACTTGCCACAATTTGACATTGCTTGCAATGTACAGGTAACTAACTATAGAAACGAAAAACTATCTTTGTTTACCAGTAAAATCAGCCCGTATTCGTGTATTGTATTTTTCAACTTCCTTTTCAATTACTACGCCAAAATGGAGTCCACATTCTTGATTCAGCTGTCTTATTAACATTAATATCTTCACCGATTATGAATTGAAAAGTACTGATAGCATAAATAATAAAGTTATAAATGCTTGCAGCAAGACAGATAACGTTTATTTTTTAGTTACTATTAATTATTTTACATAAACCTTGCACTGTATACTTAGTAAATATAAACCTCATTGTAAACTTTGTATCTGTAAATATTTCGAAAATATTTCTGCGAATTCAAATTTCTAGGAATCGAAATGTTATTTATTAATAGATTAATCTAAATCTATTTAATTTAAATCCATAATTAAGTTAATAATTTGAAAAAAAATGTACCTAAAAATTCGAACTAATATTAACAGGAAACTTATGACAGAACTGTTATAAGTTTCCCGTTATAGTATAAACAAACAAATAATATTAACAAAATTAACTCTACTATAGTGCTCACGCTTACTGATAAGTTACTGGTTCAACTATTACATCGAATGTATAAACTGCTGTTAAATATACCTCAGAAACCAAGCATTAGTCGTGGATATCTACTAGTTAATATGTATATTTAGTGAAACTGAATTTTACATTCAGATATTTTTACTCATGAAAATTTTAAAAGTATTTTATTTTAGTATCGTAATAACAGTCACAATAACAAAAATTATTCATGAAATTGTATATATCCATTATTACGGTAAGCATAATGCAATAAACAAGAAACTGAACGAAATACCACAACCGACGTAAAGTTTCTACGTCGTCGACGAGAACAAAAAGTTTGTCCGTCGAAACTTCGGAATCTTACACAAAAGCTTCTATCGAACTGGTAAAGGGGTCGAAGTGAAAGCTCGAGCTCGTGAACTTTTGTTTTAAATCACCGAGCAGGTAAGCTCTAACCCGAATTATTAAATTACCAACATTATTATCTGAAATTTGATATTATGTGGGAGCTTATATTATGCTTTAATTATAAAGGGATACCTATTTGCGGCAAGTTTTTAACATTTTTAATATGTCAGTAATGTGGCCGTGCTGCGCTCGGGAGCGGAAATGGCGTGATGTCATAATAAGCTTTATTAATTTTATGAAAGAACGGTCTTAAAAAATGAGTTATAAAAAACTTTTACAACAGTAATTATGGAAGTGAAAATAAGTAATAAACAAACGAGTTTATTTAGGTATAAATAACATAGATTAAGGATATTTTGAAACGGATTTTTAAAGAGAAGCGTGGGAAAACTAGATAAATGTAAGTGTATTGTAAAGGTTTAACAACTCAGTGTTAACTGAATTAAAGTGTTATAGAAATGGTTAACAAAAATGTACGTTACGATAATTTTAGATTACGATAATTTAATTTATTTACACTTACTTATCGTTTAGTCACCTAAACGATAATTGCAATATTAAAAAACAAAATATATTGTGGCTGATATTAAAAAACAAATACATTGCGTCAGATTGCTGGAAATTCCTTATTTAAAATGCGATTTTAAATCGTTCGACGTTTATCAAATTGCAATATATGAGTTCATACACTTTCAATTTTCGCTATTTCCCAAAGTTAAGCTAAAGCAACCCATACCACGTTCGTTATACAAATAATGTTCTTTTAACACGTAATTTAAAAAGAAGATCAGTTACATTAACCAAAAAATTAACTGAAGTAATTTTTGAAAATATAATTTTATATGGGTAAGAGATCTGTTTTCCGATGTCTGTAGGTACTATTAATCATATTACTTGTAATGAGATTTATAATACGACCTTTTCTACTAATAATTCTGTGACTGTTACGTCTAATCACTGTATATGGTTTTACCTTTCTGAGGGGAATATATAAACTTGTCTTTTGATGATAATGGAATATAAATGAAATTAATTTAGCAAGGGAGCTAAATCCAAGTTGTATTTATATCGTTTGAGTTAAGATTGCTTGAGTAAAATTAAGGAATGATAGTTTTGGTCACAGAGCATTAATGCAATAAATCGAATTAAAAATCCTTTTAAACATAGGCATTGAATTTGAAACATAAATTGTTATTCGCCTCAACTTACTCTTGATTTTCTGTTAGTTGTTTTGTATAAAGGTGAAAAATGAAAGCTGTATTTTTACGTACATAATCAATATATTATCATAGATATTATTCAGAATTCTAAAGCTAATATGACGGTTAAAATGTTTCATTCGCTTAATGTTATTTTATATAAATGGAATAAATAAGCCTTGCAGCTTATCACTAATGATGTAAAATACCCAAAGAGGATAGAATGAAAGTGAGCCGAAATATAAAGTGTGTATGCGTATTGTTCAGTTTTCGCATTTCCCGATGTCACACTTTGAACACACTCAATATGCTAGTACAATGTTAGTACTTATAAATGCTACATTTCGTGTTTTATTTATAAAAAACCCTTATTTTGACTTGCAAAAATGGTAAAATATACTAAGATTGCTTGCAATAACAATTCAAGAACAATTCATAAAGGTTCCCATGGAATTACGTTCCATAGATAAGTTATTATTTGAAGATTTTAAAAATCATAACTATTTCTTCCTACAGGGTGAAGCTGTTTGCTAATACACATAAGTGGGTTGATAGGTAGAACATATTGTTTTAGCTTCACCCTTATTGGTGAATTCCATCGATATGATTGGTTATTTACTTTCTTGCTCTTCGGGAAAGTGATATGCTTCGCTTGGTAGAAATTACTGTACATAACATATCTCCATTTTTCTTTGATCTGTGAAAATACCAGAGAAATTTTTAATTCTTTCTTGTCAGTTTTAGCCTTTATTAAATTATCTCATAGAAGTCCATAGTGATCTGTACTTCTTATTCAAGTATAAAAACATAAGAACAACATAAGAAATCGAGTAGTCGTTTTTGTAGAAAAAAATTCTACGTTCAATTAAGTAAAACATCATACCATAAATCAAACTGCGTATAAACAAACCCACATTCCACTTTATGAAAATAAGATTTCGACATCAGGATAAGTAAACTCTACCCGAAATGAAATCCTAGCCAACCGCTTACTCGGATATAATATTAAGATTATATTAAACATAACTACCTACTAATTTAACAGCCCCTTAACTGCGCCTATCAGATACAACTTAATACGCTAAAGGGAAACTTAAATAAAAGTAAATGTGCAATTAGAGAAAAATTATGCACGCAGTAAAAACCACGCTAGGTCGTAAAAAGCTTATAAAATATTCACGTTAAAAATCGTAAAAGTCCACATATCGCGATAAATAAAAACGTAAATTTAGACTTTCTTCAATAGTCGTGTCGGTTGGTACGTAGGTACTACGTGCGCGTAGGTCGGCCGTATTAGGTTACGGAAACTAAATACGTGGAGAGACATTGAGGTGGGAATATTGTCTAAGAAGAGGCTGGGTATATCCCAGAGTTGAAAGGCATTAATCTTCAAGTAGGTAACTGGTTTCGTGTGGCGTACGTGGAATTAACGAGCTTCGAGTATGCTCAAAAGCTGGTTGCGTAAGCGCCGGCGAGTCGGTGCGAGAACTGAGCTTCTATTCGGAGCCAAACTAAACATATTTAGCGCCTGAAACCACTTCAGTAGAGTGGACTACTCATTAAATTTGTGTTTTACATTATACAACGAGAAAAAGTTACACATATGCTTCTTTTTGCATCTGTTAGTTCTATTTAACCTTGCCACGTTTTTTTAAGTTAATTAAAACATAAATGTGGGCCAAAAACCTATCAAATACGAATTGAACTGGCATTATGAGGGTTCCTTATACATTTCGTCACTTACAGATATTTAAAAGAATTTACACAATGTAAATTTATTATAGTTATATTTTTCACAATATAAATTTATTACCTACTATATTTTTCAAAAACGTAAACGTAAACATGATGAATATTTTAAAAATTATAAGATCTGGGATAATCACTATAGATTTCCTGTGATTTTCTATTCAGATTTTGACAACCCTACTTTTTTTATGCTTTTTGGTTCAGTTTCGGAAATAAGTGGGTAGGGGATTGTTCTGTTTTCGCATTTTTATTAAATATTTTTTTCAATATGCAATTTTAAATAATGAAAAGAATACTTTTCTGTTCTACGTAAGAAACCATTTCGTGTAAATATATTAAAATTTAAAACAATTTTGAGCACTTTATTTAAATGTCAAGTTTCTACGTCGTATACTCTCTGAGAAAAACAGCTGCGAAGAACGGATTGACAGATAGAAATGTGAGTAATCTCACAAGGGTTTCTTTTTTCAGTTTAATATACGGAACCTTAAAAAGCACAGAACATATTCATGGAAAAACACAATAATTTTTTGAAAAATTATTTATTGATAAAAAAGGAAATATAATTCGTATAGTGTAATTTCATTTTTTATGATTAAGTATATCTACATCCGGTTATATTCGGAAACATCGACATATTGTTTGACATTTATCCCTCAAGGATTCTGTTTATCTAAAAAGTGTGACGACTTTCGGAAATGATTGTAATGGAGACAAATTAATATACGTATATAAATAAAATATTTTAGCGTTCATTAAGTATAAAGTACGTTTGTCTGAAATTATGTACAAGCATTGTCGAACGTCCCTAATTTCACGGGATGTCTCGTATTTTAAGATATATTTTATGTGCGCAGGGACAATTGTCCAGTGTTTTTTGGAATTTGTAGCGAATAAGACCGTATTGTGCGAACAAAGAGATCCGGTAGTAGTCGTCTGTTAATGATTAGCTTTGGTTTTCAGGAAACGAAAGTAATTTTACTAAAAATATTCAAAATAATAGTAATATCAGTTGCATTAGAAAAAACAAATAAATTTTTTTTAACTAAAAAAAAACATAATCTTCCTCATATTCTTTCTATATCATTAAATTATTAAATACTGTGCTTATTTCACTTTTTCATTGAGTGCCCCTTATAGATAAAAGATAAATCTGGCAACCCTTATTTAAAAGAAAATTATTTTAAACTACACATTCATTAGACATTAACATATAGATAGATGAATTTTCCAAACGAAATAATGCTATCCTCTAAGAAAACTCTTCAGCTTCTTGAGTATTGTAAATACTGTTGCATCGTGTTTATACTGTTGTACCGTGGAAAAAATTGATTCTTAAAAAAATCTTTGGAGACATTACACTTGAGATCTCTTTAAATGTATCCAAAATCATGTCTCCTGTCATGTTTATTCCACTTCTCCAAATCCTGTTTTATGTATAATTAGTGGTCGAAATTCGAACGTAATCTATTAAATTTTTAAGATTAAACGTTATTGAGATTCTTTTGTCAAAGGTAGACAAGATTAAGTCAATTCAGATTACTGCTACAAAATTTTCTTTTTGCAACATGTGTATATCAAACATGTTGACAGATTTTTCCTTTTGCAACAAGTACATATTAAGCAAGCTGTGAATCACTAACATATAAAACACAGATATTTATTACGCAAAATATAAAATAAACGCTTTTTAGCCGTGACATACACTTCATGGACTATTGAAAAAGGGACATTTGGAATCACACAAAATTCACAGCTCGGAATTCATTCAATCTAAAAGTAATTTTAAAATTCTTTGGTGACAATCTCCACTCTGTGCGACTATTTGACCACAGACTAACATGTGTTTGACATTGGCAGTATGAACGTAGACATTGAACCTTTTATTGTTGAACGTAAGCAATGATTATTTTAAGGTATTCGTAATATATAATTTAATGTATTTGTAAGACATATTATATATAAATTTTAGCTTTCTGCACTTCTTATCTATATAAATTTCAGCACTGCCAAATCTCGCATTCCTCCATTCATGCAATATACTTAAAAAGGAGTATAAAGTTTTCTCTTCACGTATTAATATATATATATATATATATATATATAGATTTTTTATATGTACATAAGTAGGTGTGTTGTGTATGCAGATGAAATACTTAGATAACTATTTTAATTTAAAATGTTTAATATCTTCGAATCAAATGTTTATTATTATGTTATAAATCCTTAAACATTAATGTTATTAATAACAATTAGGCACAAATTAAAATAAATTTAGAATTTTCCAATATACTTGTCCATTATACGGACAGAGAGACGTCCGTAGCCTTAAACATATGAAGAGACAGTTTAAGGCATTTAAATTTTATTTTTTTTTCTCAAATGTTGCTTTTTTTTCTCAATTCTTGGTTATAAACTATTACCAAACAAATTTCATCAAAATCCGTCCAGTATATTTTGCATGATTGACGCACAAATTAACATACAGACAAGCAGACGTAAATTCTAAAAAAATATTTTCCGGCTTCTGCTAAAATCTATATGCTAAATCAATCACTTTTTTCCATGTATAGAATTTGCTTTGTTACAATTTTATTATATATATAGATAAATAATACAATTTAAATTTTACAGTATATTGCATTAAAATTGTATAGAGGTGTTATTGATATTCATTTTATTGTCGATTCTTTGGTCAGTAGCAAAGTATTGATTGTGAATATAAACTTTGTAACAACTAGTTCATCTCATATAATATAATTAAAGTATATTAATTTGTTTTTCAATATACTTGAACTTCTTAAAAAGCTAGATAAGCTTTATATAAATACAATTTTTAATAAATTCGTGGCGAGTTTAATCATTTTATTAGAATATTAATTTTATTTCGATAAAACATAATTACCCAAACAATTTTGATTTATTAAACTAAATAACAGCTTAATAAATCAAAATTATTTTTCATTCAATAAGATAAATCCAGGTGCTAAAATCTCATCACTTTACCAATTAAACACCGAACGCTAATTTTGGGCGGCATTTCGATATAAATCATTTGAGAAAAGAAAGAAAGCGGGAGACAAGCCGCCCAAGCGTCCACTGAGCTATTCCTGTCTCCGTCCAACGAATCGACCCATGTACTAAATTAGAACTACGATTATAACATAAATCTATAACATGAAGGGTGTACGAGACACGAATAGATGTGTCGGTCTCTCGGTAATAAAATAGTATGTTGCTCCCTGATGCAATGTCGCAGGGAATACAGGTGGTCTTGTGCATTTCAATTATTATACATAGCAGTTTATTGAATGTTTCATTTACAAAATTACAAATTTATTTATTTATAAATTAAAACAATTACTACAGTGAAAATTGTCTGGTTACATTTGTAGTTTATCTCGGAAAATAAGCTATCGGAAGTGCTAGTGAGGTGACGCCCAAATTTGCAAAAAACTTTGATGAAATATTTCATGAGATATAATTTAAAATATAAGCTAGTTTTCCTCACTTTTATACATTTTCTAGTAAACGTTTTGGCTGTTTGATTGTTGTCTAATTGCTTGACTACATATTAGATCATAATCTAAAAATTATCAGACCAATTTGAGTTAATAATATTTAAGATACGGATCTAAAGTACTTTTTATTTTCTAATATTCGTTTCATTGCAATAATACTTAAGATGCGGATTAAATCTATAGTAACTTTATTTTCAAATATTCCTTTACTTACTTATTCTCACTCCTTAATATTATTTTTCGAAAATTTTCTTAAATTTCAAATTCAATTTATAGCACTTAGGCAGCAAGACCATAAACGCAGCCTTAAACCTGATGAATAGAAATTGTAGAGTCTAATACGTCGATTCAGATAAAAGTTTAAATTAAGTTATATGATACTTTTATCCCAGTCAATTTAAGATATAAGTTATTTTTATTCTAATACAAAGTACTTTTAAGATGAAAACGTTGGTACTGGAGAGAAAACTTCAGCACAAATAGATATATATATATATATATATATATATATATATATGCATATATATATATATATATATATATATATATGCATATATATATATATATATATATATATATATATATATATATTATGCATGCTTATTTATATAAATTAATATCAATTTATATAAATAAGCATGCAAGCTTAAAGAAATAAATTGTTCACCAGAAACGTTATTTACTTTATCCGCAATTATTTTTGCTTCCTTTCCTATTTTATTTAGTCACATTTACAATTTATCAATTGATTATGTAGGTATCGTAGTAAACTGTATCGTTCGAAATAAGTCATGTTATTTTTGGGTACTCAGTTGTGGTTTGGACCCTGATCGATATTACGTAATACTCCTTCATGCGTTGATTAGGGATTTTTTTACGATAAATATATGTACACACACATATATGTATATATATATACACAAAAATGTACCACAATTCCATATAATACTTTAAAAAATACTAATTAATTATTATTATGATTTTTCTGAAACAAATTGTGTAATTTCAAGTCTTTTAAAGTATTATAATTGTAAAGATATGGTGTGTTATAGTTATAAAAATCAAAATTTCTCCTAGTAAAGTTATGACATTTTTCCATAGTATAACGCATATTAATAAGACCAGAATTAAGACGTATAAATAAAATTAAAGTGTCTTTCTGTGATTTGCAAATTATATCTCTTTTGAAGGACAGATACGATTTAAGTATGATATTCCTGATTGTTGTACAACCAAAAAAGACTTTTTCGTTTTATATTACTAAACATTGTCTGTTTGAAAGTGTTTTATTATATAGTTCACCAATAAGTTTCTCAGATACTCATATTCTTTTGACTAACCTTTTTTGTGCAAAGTTTTTAGCAATTCTTAAAAAAATTATTTTTCAGTAGTTTTCCATAAACCACTTTCATTACTTTTATATATATTCTTATGTTCATAGGTGTCCTTGCTAAAATTACAAACGCAAAACTTTTTTTTTGTTAGTTACATAATAACTGAATGATTAACTGATTAATCATTACTAAATTTTACACTCATATTGACTTTGTTTAAAATTACATTATAGTGTGCCCGTTTTAGAGAAAATTGAGAAGGGTATTAAGAATATCGATGAATCATCGATATGCTCGATTGAATCATCAAACATTTTATAAATATGTCATTTTATAATATTTTGGTTTACTTTTTTGTCATATTAAATTTATATTATATATTAACACTTATATCGATAGTTGTATAAATATATTGTACCCTGTCTAGCAGATACGGCGTATACGCACGGCCATTTCATCAGTTTGCGTGCGTAGATCTGACAAAGAGTCAAACAAAGATGTGAAAGCTGAGTGTCGACAGCTGACAGGATGAGAATAGCCCGCTAATGAAGGCGCTGAGGAACAAAATACGCATCGGAAACGGCGAGAGTATAAAACATTACGTGACGATGACAGATTTACACGGCGACGTGTTATGTTGCATGTAATATCTCCATATACCATTGTTCGACAGTAAGAAGTTGACTCAAATGCAGCACCAATAGAGTATATTTAAATTAATTCCCATTGATCAAATATTTAAGTTATTCATGAATAAAATATTGGTTTAAATTCATTTCAATTATGAAAGAAATTCTTAATCGATCGTGATCAGAGTAACTCGTGATCGATAAAATAAAATCGGTTTTCGTACGATTTATTGTATGAATTAGTTTTAATGCACGAATAGTAGGTAATTCAAAATGAAAAAAAGTATGAGTTAAACTGATTTTGCAATAAACAACAAATTTAACACGACTTAATTGTTCAGATAAGAAGTTAAAACTCAGTGAAATTTGATGTAAAAATGTAGTGTAAAATCCCAATACAAATTTTTGTAGAGCGTAATTCGATTAAGATATCGTTATATAAAAACTGTACGTTTTGTGAAAAATTCCCATTTTTAGAGTTTCGTATATATTAATCCGCGTATATTGTAATGGGAAGCACTCAAAAATATTCACATGAAAATTTTAGGGTTGGAAAATTAAGTAAACGAGCAAAAAATTTCATTCCGTACATAGTGTAATTTTAACTATTATATCTGCAAAGAAGTACGGAAAAATACTTCTTAAAAAATGGCGGATTTACAGACGTTTTTTTGAATATTTCTCTAATTATTAATGTAATGAATGAATTTAATTTATTTAACAAGTGTTTGTTATTCGAAGAACCTCATACAATCAAATATTGGTAAAAACATGTTGCAAAATGAAAAATTGTATTATGTTATTTTCAGTCAAGAATATTAAAGAATATATGCACACCAAAAGAAAACATTTCAAAAATATAACTGATCCATTGGAAGTTGGAGTCTTGATTCCGTTTCTGGTCTCCATAGTATAAGCAATTAGTCATTAGAATACTTGTTGGGTATAATGATATCAAAAGTCATTAGAGTTTTCTTTTGTTATCAGATTTCTAATATTATTAATAACATTGGTGGAAAACTCTTGTCAAGAATGGGACTAGAGTTTTCCAAAGAGTTTTTGGATTTATGTTTTGTTTTTTTTTGTTAAAGAAAAAATCATACAGAGAAAAAGTGTACGAGAAAAATTCCCTTTAAAATAATAAGTTTTATTTGCGAAAAAAAATCGTAAAAAATATTTTCGTATATAACCCAGCCTATATATATATATATATATATATATATATATATATGTGTGTGTGTGTGTGTGTGTGTGTTTGTGTGTGTGTGTGTGTGTGTGTGTGTGTGTAACACAATTGCGGGCAGTATTAAAGTGATAAAGACTTAATCTTTTGGAGGAGGTTATCAGCATTTACAGTTTAGATTAAGCTATAGGAGAAAATGCAAATATTAGTTAATTAAGAAGCGAATTTTTCTTAATGAATTCTTAACAAATGTACCATTTCTCTGATATATTTATCAAGCTAAGGTAACGTTGTATGGAAATGCTTTGAGTATCATGAGTGTTAAGGCTGAAATTAGGTTTTTGGACAAAGTTACACTATTTTAAAAATTCTTTCCGTATGCCTAATTTTAATGGCTGGAGTATTTCAAAATGTTCTTTCCGTATGCCTAATTTTAATGGCTGGAGTATTTCAAAATGTTCTTTCCGTATGCCTAATTTTAATGGCTGGAGTATTTCAAAATGTTCTTTCCGTATGCCTAATTTTAATGGCTGGAGTATTTCAAAATGTTCTTTCCGTATGCCTAATTTTAATTACTGGAGTATTTCAAAATGTTCTTTCCGTATGCCTAATTTTAATGGCTGGAGTATTTCAAAATGTTCTTTTCGTATGCGTAATTTTAATGAAAGAAAAAATTTCGTTTTTTTCACTTTGACCCGTCGCCATTTTGGAAAGTGACCAATTTTGTCCCTTCACTAACTTATACTAGAACTTGATCTAAACTGTTTTTTGTTGGTTACGTTGAGATTCAATAAAAATATGCCATTCAGATCGTCTATAAATATACTGTACATATTTATGACTTAAGAGAAAGGATTCTATATTATTGGGGATCATGATCGACGAAGACATAGTTATAGTTAGGTACGGATGTACCTCTAAATAAGTACGTACCTCTAATAAGACATAGTTATAGTTAGATACGGATGTACCTCTAATAAGACATAGTTATAGTTAGATACGGATGTACCTCTAATAAAACATAGTTATAGTTAGATACGGATGTATCTCTAAATTCACAAGTCAATATTTCCGCAATATACATTTTCTGAGAAAAATCACCCAAAAATCTGTGTTTTTTACCATTTTAAATAAACAAATGAAAAACAGCATAATTTAGATGAGTGGACCTGTAAAAGTAAAGAAAGTAGTATTTCGTAGTTTGTCCCGGCATAATCATGCGGATAGAATGGCATTCATAACTTCTGACAGTTCAGAAATCGGTTTGTTTTTCGACCGAATTGCCACAGACAGCGAGACACCGCGTAAATATTGAATACGTAGATAACCAATACTGCATTTATGATATAATTTAATTTTTTAATCGGCATCTCCTAAATATTACTCGTCCTAATTGTTTAGGATTCATTTTCGCATTTACACGTGTTCACAGTAGTTTATTCACTATCCGATCTTAAACCTGTAACAAATATTGCATTTATGTTATAATTTAATTTTTAATCGGCATCTTTTAAATATTACTCGTCCTAATCGTATAGGATTCATTTTGGCATTTACTCATGTTCACAGTAGTTTATTCACTATCCGATCTTAAACCTGTAACAAATATTGCATTTATGTTACAATTTAATTTTTTAATCGGCATCTTTTAAATATTACTCGTCCTAATCGTATAGGATTCATTTTGGCATTTACTCATGTTCACAGTAGTTTATTCACTATCTGATCTTAAACCTGTAACCAATATTGCATTTATATTATAATTTATTTTTTTAATCGGCATCTCCTAAATATTACTTATCCTAATCGTAAAGGATTCATTGTCGCATTTACTCGTGTTCACAGTAGTTTATTCCGATCTTAACTCACCTGCTTTACCAAATGAGTTACGATACGAATAAAAGTAGTAAATTATAAAAAGCCACACGTCAAATAAATCTCATGCTACGAGAAGGTGGGCCCGTCGACAGGCACCCACTCCCCATGTTAGCGGGTCAAGGATTCAACGAACAGTGAAGGGATCAGAGCAATAATGAGCCAGTTCTATGTGGGATAAATATCAAACGTTGTCTTTAATAATGCGCTCATAAGAACGATCTCTCGGTTGATGTGTAATCTAACTGCGTCATTTTATTTTGTTTAAGTATCGTTAAGTTTTTTTGTCAACATTTCCTTATCGAATCGACCCACGCAAACTTTCATCCTATTTTCAACGATGGGATTATCCGTCTATCATTTTAGGTTTCCGTGGTTAAATAAGAATCTCTTATAATTTTGAAACATTAGTGCGGCTATTATAGGCTTAAGAATACTTTTGGTTTAGACGTATATGTACGAAATTTCGCAAGTAGATTCAAATAATCAATTGGAAACCGCAAAGAACAGGTAGCTAAATATTAAGAAACCTTTTTAATGTAACTTTTATTTGAAGTGGAGGTGCGAAATTGTTTTTTTCGCACAGTCCATTGAGCAGGATATCAATAAAACTACTCTTTAAAATTTAATGAATATTTAATTTACTATGCATAGGGTTTCGTATCTGAAAAATAAAAGCAGAACCCAAGATCACTCATCTGTATGTCTCTTCGTCTGCCACAGCCAATTTTCTCAGACATTTTGCCGCGTAGAAACTTGAAATTTGATATAGTTTATTAATTCACACGTCTTAATAATTCACATATTTATCATGAGCTGACTTTTTTAAAATATCCATGTATTCATGTGATAATTAAAGACGTATTATATAAACTATTATTTTTTTCATGTATTATGTGGAGTATCATTTTAACGGGTGTATATGTCATAGGGAATATAGAATTTTCTTTTAGAATTTTAAACTGCACAATTAAATAGATATTTCCTTTCCCTTATTTCCGAAAATGCATACCCAAACATTCTGACAAAAACAATGGTTGGTAGAAATTTACGGGAAAACTATTGTGATTATCTTAGACTTTATAATTTTTTGAAAATTCATCGTGTTTCGCGCCTATAGCAGGCAACATATTTATGTAGGGAAAATTATTTTTTGTAAATAGTTTAGTAGAAATACTACGTATCCTTAGATGCAATATGAATGGAATTCTCGTAGTGCAACTTTTACTCGTACTGGATACAAAAGAATAAAAGGAACACTTATAGGATCACTTCGTTGACCTTGCAACTGTCTGTGAAGACCATTTTTCTCAGAAACGCGTAGAGATACCGAGTTGAAATTTATATCAAATTTTTGGGTCTATGGTCTCTTGGAGTTGTAAAGAAATCGAGCTTCTTAGTCAATGGAATAAAAAAAATAAAAACACCGTCATCCATACCGTATATATTCCATTGGCAAAATAATTAAAAAATTATAGGGTACTTCCCCTTAACCTAGAATCATGGAATTTGACAAGAAGCAAGGTCTAATAGCACAAGTAAAAAAAATCCCTTATTTTGATTTTTCCTTTATGGGAAAAAATCGTTAATTTGTAATTACGTCACATAAAAAAATATTTTTTTAAATATACGTCTGTGAAAGATGTAGTAGGCAATATATTATCGTCGTAAAAAATTAAAATGTTGTTAAGAGTTTAATAGGAATATTACGTACCATTTAACTTTTATAAATGCCTAAATGTGTATCTGTACACTCGTAGTGCGAGTTCCATTCGTGCTTGACAGGTTTTTTAAAATTAACCTTTATACTCATTTGCAAAATATTAAGCTTCAACGCGACGTACAATATCCACATTTCCTCTAATTCTTTAACCGTGTATATATAAAAAATAACCGTGCGAAGTAAAAAAATTCTATATACTACTAAATTCTAGATACACGCAACAAAAAGTTAAAGACTACTAGAGGATCCTACTTTATAGGTATTCCAAAACGCACTTGGCTGGTTTTTCAGCATCTTGGAATATTCTTATATATTTTTCTTGAAAAGTGCTTGACTTGATAAACTCTCTATATATTTGCGAGTTTTTAAGATTTTCCTCAAGGGGTGAATAAGAAAAAATTCAGCATTTGTTAGAGGTAATTGAATAGATATACGACCATCTCATAAGCGCATGGCGGGCTTAATGATGACGCCATGGATAATAATTTAAATACATACAATGCAACTTGGAGGGTGGGGGGGGGTAAAGTTAGTGGTGGTTCAAAAAGTTAATTGTTCGTTTTGCTCTGGATCTTTTTATTTCTACATAAGTGTAAAAGAGAAAAAGTGACACGAGATTCATTTAACTTTTGAGTTATTTTTATTTTAAATGATATAAATTATCACTTTTGCTACCTACAGGAAAAATCGCTTTGGTTTCTCCAAAAAATGGGGGGGGGTCCCCTGTATTCTCTACGGAAAATTGGTTAAGTAGATCTTGCAACTAAGGTTTAATTAATGTAGATACATTACTTATTCAGGTATTATTATGTCATTCATATTAAAAATATTTTTAGCGTACCGTAGCCAAATGAAAAAAATGGTACTCTTGAATTTTGTCCTGTTCGTCTGTATGTCTGTCCATCTGTCACAGCCATTTTATTCGGATACTATTGGCACAATATAGGTTAAATTTGGATGGCAGGCAGTAAAATACTGCAATTATGAAAAAAAAAATATTGGGTGTGGCACTCAATACATGTAACTGAGGCTTGTAAAAAAATTCGGTGAAAATAGATGTGTATCGTTAGGTAGGGCTTCCAAGATAAGAAGTTCCGAAATAACTTTTTTATTTAAGTCAATATTTGGTAAGATATGCGCTTCTAAAGTTTTAAAAAGTATGCCCCCTCCTTTAACTTCTCAACTAACGTGTGTAAAATTCTGAAAAATTAGTTGGGAAGTTTTTGAGATAGGAGATACTTTCGGTACCGATCGTAGTAATAACTTTGTTTTTCGCAATGTCTTTGAGAAATTTTAATTTGTCACTTTAATATTGTTTGGTTTAATTTATCACTTTAATATCGATCGTAGTAATAACTTTCGGTACCGATCGTAGTAATAACTTTGTTTTTCGCAATGTCTTTGAGAAATGTTAATTTATTACTTTAATATTGTTTGGTATAATTTATCACTTTAATATCGATCATAGTAATAACTTTGTTTTTCGCAGTGTCTTTGAGAAATGTTAATTTAACACAACCCTTCGTGCACGAGTCCGACTCACTCTTGGCCGGTTTTTCTTTTCTGAATTAACGCTTTTCGACGCAGCGATCTGAAGAGTGAGATTGAAAATGACACTGAAAGCTCAATCTAAAAATTGCATTGCACTCACGGTACATAATCACTTGAACAAAAATACTAATATTTTTAATATAGGCAATATTTTTAATATATACAAACCTAGCTCTTGGTAAAGAATTTAAATAAAGTAGAAATAATACTACAGCTCGAGTTTTATTTAATTGTGGATTTTCAACCATGCCACAACTATAAATGTGATAGATTACACATAACAACATTGAACCGGCTTTATCCCATTAATACTCTTAACGGGTACTTTAACTTCAAATAGTGTACCATTACATTAGCATGCATTCAAATTGCAGTCAAGAGGATTTAATGATCTTCTCCGGTGAGACAAATTATATCACGTGGGAAGACGTTCCTGTCATTATATACAAACCCACATTTTAAATTGAAGGAGATTTTAATTTTAACCCCACTATCTATTAAATAAGGCAGATATTTTAACAAATATATTTATAAGCGGAAGTTTATCTTCAAAGCATATTTTAGTAAATTATATTATTTTAATTAAAGTAAAAAGTACAGTAAATAAGAACAGCGTGAGAAATAGAAAGAAAACGTAAAAATAACGGATATAGTGGTATAAAAATAAAGAAAACAATTATTTGAAAATTAGAATACTCGAACTTAAATTTTGATTAAAAAATAGTTTTTTGTTTAACACTTGAATACAAGGAAAAATATTAAATATTCAAATAATTTTTTACGTATAATTTGAACACGGAATTACATAAAGATTTATATTTATATAATGTTATACGTTGTCACTATCTCATAATTTTGAAACCTGTCAACGCATATAAGTAATGAATAAAATAAAATTGAACTAAGCAATGAGATAGGTCGCTTTTGAATGCGTATCGCGTTAGAAAATAATTCTGTATTACAAATGTTTACAACACAAATATTTTTCTGTACAATGTTACAAATATTACAAAATATTTTTCCGTACAAAATTACAACACAAATATTTTTCTGTACAATGCAACATGATTTCAGAATCGTTTAAAAGTTACACATGAAATAATATGGTAGTTAACTTTACTAAATTCTAAAAGTGGTTAGTAAAAGTTGTAAAAAAATTATAAATAAGTTTTAGAGTTAACTTATGACCACACGATAGAAGTGAAAACTTCTAATTAAAAAAGAAATATATATATATATATATATATATATATATATCTGATTGGACTTTTTCATTGTTATCATATTCTGAAATTGAAAAATAGATTTATGCAATCTGAAATATGTTATAAATACCGTAGATTCAAATTTAATTAAATGTCTAAGTAAAGTGTGTATGGTGCGCCTAAAAAAGTAATTAACTTGATATTTAAAAAAAGTGTGCATGGTGCGTCTAAAAAAGTAGTGCGTCTAAAAAAGAGCCGTGTTTGCTCGATTCAACATCACCGACCCGAGCGTGATGACTTAGTTTCGTTCACTTCTCAGAAAAAGTGCGCATGGTATGCAGAAAGCTTAAAAAAAATTTCACTTCAAAAATCGAGATATGAGCTTTTAGATTTAATAGTAGGGATAGAGATAATATAGAATTTAATGATAGGGACAGGGATATATCTCTATAAGTTTTACGCAATAAGTTTTATTCAAAATTACATCACAATTCAATATTGCCATCCTTGTTTAAACGTTAAGTTAAAACCTTCATAACTCGATTAATATTTAAAACTTTTTAATAGATATTTCACTCCTCGTCACATTGTACTTTGAAGTTATAGAAATTAGTCAAATACCTTGTTAAGAAAAATGTTTTACATTTTTTCTTAAATAGTTATTTAATTATATTTTTTCTATTGATAGACTAAATCAATTCAACAAATACATAAAGCAAACTAAAAATAAAGAAATCCTCATAATTGAATCTGAATTATCACCACCAAAATATTTTTCTATAACAATATTGACGACTAATATAAAACAACTGTTTTATAATATCTTTTTGTTTTTCAATGAAAAATAAATCTTTAAATAAAAATTTATAATATTTTTTCCCAACCAATCGGTGTTTAAATATTTACTTTTAATAATTTTAATATGCAAATAGAAATAACTCAAGAAATTATCTTCCTTCTTTTCTACAGACAATATATTTCCCCTAATATACTTATATTAATATATATAATTTGAAAATTCCGATAATTCGATTTCCTCCAGAGCATGTTATATTTTCATTGTTAGTAATTTACACGTCCTTATTTTATTTATCGAGTTAAACTAACAAATTTAAACGTCATGTTGTTTTCATTCACACCCGATGATTATACCGGAACTTTACACTTTGCCACGGTATTCAAATGCTCAAGCGCGTTATTGTGGTTGCACCGGAATATAATTTGTTTATAATAGATGAATATAAATTCGTTGAAATGTAACGTACTTATCCATTATAATTACCACAGATTATTTAATGTTATGATGTGAATATGACTAAAGTTTATTGAATCTTATATTTATGTAATTTTTGGTAAATAATGAACTATTTTATTACAAATCAACGCAAACTAATTCTTAGGATGGAAGTTGTGTTGTTTAGCAGCTTTGCAAAAAAAATTGTGCGTGTACTTAAGTACGCGCGTTAAAAGTTATACTTCTTTGGCATAATACAAGAATAACTTTATTTAGTACGTAAATAATTAATGGAAATAAAACAATAAAAGAAATAAAGCTTAATTAAAAATACAGTTGATAAAATCTGAATTCAATCCAATTATAAAATTTAAAAAATTAAAATTTATTTTCACATACAGAGTAATAAAAAAGTGATCTTTTTATCCAGAATTACAATCACTATCATTTGATAATTAAACACTCAGCATTCAAATAAATAGAATAATGTAAACAATGAATTGTTAAATTTACTAAAACAATCTAAATAAAGTTTAATTAGTAACGAAAATAAAGGAATAGGCTGAAATTTATTTTTTAATTATATTTATTTCTTATTAATTTTAAGTATTTAATAAATGATAAAGTAATAATTTATAAAACATAATATAACTTAGATAAATATACTTATATTTTAAAAAGATTATAAGTACTATTTCTATCACGAATATTCACAATAAATAAATGTTTTTTTTTATTATATGGACCACTGTTAAATTTCAATTATTAAACATGTTTTATAAAAACGCAGTTATAACTTAGATTTGTATGAATATAAAAAACGTGTTGTTTGTTTACAAATACCTCTGTAACTATTCTGAATATAGTATTAAGCACTACACGCATGTAAATATATGTTTGTGAGCAACTTCAACCTGTCGATTTTTGTTGCATGCTGCGCAGGCGTCGTAAGGTTTCACTTTCATCATTTTTTCATAACGCGCTTAAAGATGTATGACTTCAAAAAATACTTTTTAATAATTTTATTTTATATTATCTTTTCATTGTCTCCACAAGTTTCTTTTTGGATTTACTGTACTATTTTCATAAAACCTATTTTTAGTGTTCAAAAAAGAATAATATGATTCATTTAACTAAATATTAAAAAGCGAAAGGAAAATTAAGAAGAAAAATCAAATAATTTGATTAGATTAATTAATACTTAATCTAGTGTTCATTTATTTCATTCAGTTTCTTTATGGTCCTTATATATTTAAACATGCAAATAATTATGAAAATATTTCTAATACATTAAATAGATAGATAAATCTCCATCTTCTGTCGCTTCGCGACTTATTTTCAAACATTAGCGCGAACACGTAAAATATATACCCAATTTCCCAAGACAGGGGATCTCTTTATATATTTCACTTAAATCAAGTGAACCGCATATTTCTATGTCACTCATATTAAAATTGCAATATCTCATGCTGTACTTTAACATCGACGTACCTGGCCTGAGAAATTGAGGCCAATTATTCAAACTCTCCTAATTTCCACATAGTTTTGTTATTTCAGGTCGAGCGGCGCTCGGACGCTTCTTCTACACATGTCCACTTCATTAAGTCAAACTCTTAGTGAAGATTAATCAGTTTGAGTGACAGACGAGAATAAATAAAATGAGTCTGACATATTAAGGTGTAGCTGGCACTTAGCTTGGGCGCGCGATAAGTTAAGAAAAAGTTTGTCGTTGACAGTCGACAAAATAATGAATTTTCCAGATTTGAATTTGGTACCTCCAATACTTTCTATTGTTTATAATGTTTTCAATAATCTACAACAGTAATTTTTGAAATAACTTGGTTACTATTTACCTACAAATATACTTACTATAATTACCTACTAATATCAAGTGGTAGAACGTCTTTATTGTTTTTATATTTTTGAAATTTTTGACATTTGTTTAATTAAACATTTTTCCTTGTTCCATTCGTAAAAGGAAGTGTATTTGCTTAATCTCCTCAAAATTAAAATAATCTATAAAAATTTTACCGTCAATAATTTATCTTAATAATTAGAAGAACGTGAATTATGGCTGGTTGTGATATTTACATGATTCTGTCTGGGAATATTCCGCCTAGGAATATTTTCAAAAATTGTTCTTAGATGTATATCTTATTACTTTTATTTTTGACTTTATTTTTTGTCTTTCTAATCCTTATTAAGTTTTAATATGTTACGATTTTTTTTTCATTTAATAATTATTAAGTTTAATATACACATTAAATCTTGCACAAAGCGGAGCTATTACTATAAGATCAATTTCTTTCAATAAAACTGAAGAAAGAATATTTTTAACAAATAGTCACTTGGAATTTTTTGGGGCAATTTTTAATGCAAGAATTGTTAAAGAGTTACTGATACCAAGATTTAAATAGTCCAAGTAAAAAAGTACTATATTTGAAAATAAGATTTTTTTAATCAATTAAGCTACACTTTACAATATTTTACTTTATTGTCTTATGAAAATACTGATTATATATGATAAAACATTATACTTGAAAGTGAATTATCTATTTTGTGTAAACTGGTTGAAAGCATTTTGGAACTCGGGGATATTATGTGGAAATAATACGGTTATTATATATAGGATGCAGAAATGGAAAACAATACCTCAGAAATGCGAACTGGGTCAATATTGAATGACCCAAACAAAGGTAATTTAAAAATTATATAGAGATAATAAAAAAGTTCAGAACGATGTTTCGAATGAGATGAACCAAGATATTTTTTGTCCTGCGAGAACAAAACTACAACTGTTATTAATCCATTCATTTCAAGAATATTTTGACAAAGTTCTTACGACATTTAGTTCTACGTTGAAATAACCGATTATTGTCCCACTTTTTGTCTCCTTTCTTAAATCTGGAAAAGTTTTAATGACACTTTCTTTGTAATAATTTGTTTTTCCAAACAATTAGCAATCACATGTGGTCACAGTGTGTGGACAAAAGTTTTAATAAAACAATATTTTAAAGTTTTTTGCTTATTTAAAAAAAATAATTTGATTAAAGAAACTTTTATTCCACGAACATTAAAAACAATTATTTCATTCACTTTAAAATGAACAAGTATAAAAAATATGTTTAGTTATTTATGAAACTTTGCTATAAGCTTAGGATACTAAGTATATGGACGTATTGGTTCAAGAGTATTCCCTTAAAGCCAACCACAATTTATCAAATAAAAAAAAAAGTACTATGACCCGTTAGGGAGGGATAGTGAAGGGATAAAGATGGGGTAAGAAGGGATATCGACCTGCCATTTATGATAGGTAAAGTAATTTCAGAAGACTTTTAAATGCACTTTACGTATTTGTGTTGTATTATTTTAATTACTTATTTAACCGCAATAGAAAATAATTTTTCGGCATATTTTCAATAATATCCAATATATTATATAATATCTATTATTATTTTTTTTAAATACTAAAATTTGTTTGTAAATGTTGTTTTATATACTTTTTTGATTGAAACTTTAGAATAGTGTCATAATAATTACTTCGTTATTTTTCAGAGTGATATTTCCCCATTCACACACATTTGATAAACGTGCTCTGTACGCTTACCGAAAATAAAAAAAGATAAGGAAAAACAACATTTCAAAAGATATACGAGCGTCATGCAATTTTAAAACCATTTTCCCGAATGCAAGCAAATTTTCATTCGCGCAAATTATCCTTCGCAATGTGCGTGCAGCCTTAAACAAAAATGACGTTACAAAAAACGCAGCGCACACACGCGTCGACTACCACGTCATGTTTTGCGTCTTGTTCCCGCTGTCCTGGTACATGTTTTTCTTGCAATATGCATACACACGAGCAGATATATCGTCGAATACGATCCACGGTCTGCGACCTTTTACTGATCCTATCCTAACCACTTTATTATTCAATAGTCAGTGATAACAATATTTGTATAAATAATAAAACTATAAACTTTAGCTGTCGGTACACTGAAAAAAAAAGTAAATATAAAAATAACGATAGGATGAAAGTAATAAAACGTCTTAAGATCATTTTTCAATTAAGTTTTAGAAAAATATAACCCAATACGGTAGTTGACTCATTCTAAATTTTGATATTTTTCGTACAATATTGTGAAATATAAGTTAATTAAAAACCAGTTTTGAAAAAAATTCAAAATTTATTGAAAAATAAGCCAGTTGTTGGCTTTTAAATTTGAAGATACGGATAGAGTTGGGTATATCCCTGTCTCTTTTCTTCTCGTAGAATATAATGTGCAATATTAAAAATGACCTCACAACACAGTATTGCCGTTATTTTCCAAAGATTAAATTTAAACTTTTATAACTCGGTCAATTTTTAAGATTATTAAAAAATTCTTTCACTCTTCATCAGCTTGTACCTTGAAATTATGATTAATGAAATAAAACGAGATCGAGTACTCAATTCAAATACCCAATTATACAAATGTTTAGTGTACCAATACACACCAACAGATGGCACTAGGTGTATTGTAAATCGCGTTTTCTGACCGAATTTAAATTTGCAAAATAGGCGTGGCCAGAGGTGAAGTGTGAAAGTATATTTATAAAACTTGACATCATTATGTTTTCGATAATCTGCGTGAATCAAGTTGCGTTCACAGCTAGTTTATAAATAATTTTATTTATACAACATTTACATTAACAGCATTTACTAATAAATTTTATAAAAATAAATTTAGAGATATAAAATAAAGAGAAAAAGAGTGAGAAACCACGATGTCTAATTAGTGCCATTTTTAATATTCATAAAGATATTACGATAAGAATTTAAATGTGTTCGCTGATTGATCATAAAATTTAGTACCACTTAGAATTCTTCAAACCTTTCAAGAAAGTTTCAAACTCAATGCCAAAAGCTTTATTTCAGTGGCGTGATCGATTCTATGAAACAGATCCTCTAACTGAAATAAGAATGATGAACTCGTCGGTATATATAAATTGGGCAATCGATTTTCCTGTTAAAATACGGTTATGAAACCAACAATGTTCACATAAAAAAAAATTTACGTGAGAGTTGACTAATGGTATTTCACAATTAATGTTTCTTCTTTCATAATTAGGACAAAATTATTTTTATACTCAATTTTTCTTTTCTATCAGCTCTTTAACACTAAGTTGTGTGCTTATTTTAGTCCCTCTTTTACAGTTTTAAACAAATCAATAAATTGTACATTTGTACTCGTTTTATTCTGAAGTATGTCTCAGTTTGATTTAAATCTGCTTATAAACATATAAAAAACCAAAGGACCAAATTCAAAGGTATCATCCATTCGTCTGTGAAAAACTACGCTGCGGCGCATGGGTTCGCTAAGCCGCCCAAGACAGTAACAAATTATGGTGGGCGGGCGGCGTAGCGGTGCGGATGCTGAGATAAGATATTGAATTTCTAGAAATGTGGCCGCATTTGTCGCTACCAGTTTTGTTTGTGTCATTGTCGCGTGTCGCTTTAGAGGTATTCCGCACTGGAGATTGCCGTTATTGCATTCATTCACTGTTAGTAGTCGTAATAATAATGAGATTTCAAACTATTTTGATAAAAAAATTAATAAAAGGTTTTTAATAATTTTTATAATTGAAATTTAATTCCATATTATTATACAGTAAGAGTCATATTTTCACATAATTAGCTACTACATAACAGACATTAAAGACTTATATTTTCGAACAGATCTTGTATTATCAACTGTAAATATAAAAGAGCCAGTCACCTAGGCTGAGCGGCATATCAACTTATGGCCCAAAAATTTGGGTTTCGAGGACTAAAATTACATACAGCCTCCTTTTAACCAAACACATTTATTGAGAAAATATTTCGTGAAATTTTCACGATAACAGGAAAAATACGATTTTTTCCAATAACACATTGCACTTAAATGTGCATTTTAAGAGATTTGATCATAAATACCCTTAAAATTTGAAATACCAAAATGAAATGAAATAATTAAAATGTGAAAAAATCTCTAAAATTTTTATATCAGTTTTTGGCATATTCTTTTCAACATGACCACTACTGAAAAGAATATAAAAAACAAAACAAAAAATTTTAAGTTATAATTGACGCCAATATAAATTATTTCTTATAAGTAAATAATTTCCAATAACGACACTAGATGGTGTCACATGAGAATTATAACGCACTACGGTTTGATTATGTAAGAAAATATATGAATACAAAAACGCCTGTTCCGGCATACGCTTTCTTGGAATTTATTATTTGCTTGATTTTGCCGTTGCTGTTTTATTTAGATATCTATCTTTGATGCTTTTTAATGATAACTAATAAAGCACAAGGTCAGATACTTAAAATGACCGGAGTCGACGTAAGGAATATAAAAAAATCTACACGTGCGAAGTAGCGAGCAAAAGCTAGTATTAAATATATATCATTACTCGTCGATATTACAGAGTATAACTGTTGTATTTTTCCTCTTAACTTACTGTTAAACTAATAGTCTTATTAAATTATTTCCAATAATGAATTCATCGCCATGTCTGTCTTACACAAGCCACTTCTTTATCATGAAGTTACCTAATATGATGCCATATTTTCAACAAAGACGCAACAACTAAATAAATTTATAAACAATTGAATAGCATTGATGAACAAATATATTCACTAATACCCATTAGATAATATAATTACTTAAATCTGCTATTCATTTGTACTGAATTTGAGACAATTTTAGCTGAAGTATTGAAATACAAATATACCACTTTTAAAATTAATACTTCAATCAAGATCTATTAAATAAAGTAAAACTAATTGATTGACGGCTAACGGGAAGAAATCGTTTTTATATTCCCTTCTTAGATGAAATAGCATAATTTTCGATTACACGTGAAAGTTACCAAAACATGCGGCAAAACCTGGAGCCAACTCCCATTGAAGCAAAGCAAACCGCCGCAAATAATCTCATTTACAAACCGATCGCTCAAGATCAATAAGCGACGCAAAAATCAAACCGTATGAGCCGGACAAAACTCTTTTACCTACACACGCCTCCATACTCGCGACAGGGGGTGTCCACCCCACGCCTACGTGCGCCCGCTATCTACATCTCCGGATCGGCGGCATCCAATCAATCGAACGAGTTTGGCGGAGAATTTGCGCTATTGGATTATAGCGACGGGGGTCGAAGCGTCCCCGCTGACGCTTGTCAGTCAGGACGGCTTACGTCGGCTCGGCGAGGGGTTGCAGTTTTGGGGTTGATTTGGCGGTGGAGATTTGCATGCCTGGTTTAATGCAACCTTGTTTGGTACCTGTAGACGTTGTGTTGTAAAATGTCAATTTTCGGGTTAAATAAGCATAATAGCTTTCTCCAGCTTCGAGTATGATGCTGTTTATAATTGATTGCAATTAGTTATGCTAACCTTCTCTTTCTTGCTTGCTAATTTATTGAAATTAGTCTAGCTAATTTATTCACGTAATTTATTTATGTAATCGAATAATATATTTTATTTATTTATATTTCTCATGAAGTATTCAAATAAATCAGATGTATTCAGGTGTATAATTTTAAAAAAATGTGTTCGTGAAAAACGATACATGAAATAGATATGGTGTGACACTGTCTGTACAGAGGTGAATTTACCTATTATTTTTTTTCGTCAATTAAATGTTTATGGACTTCTTTATATATATTTTAGTTATATTTATATATTTATCAATATTTTGACTATTATATTACAAACCTATATTTTATTTGTATTAAAATTGAAATAGTTAAAAAAACTTAACTGCCAAAATGATAAAATATTACGTCATTCGTTTGTATGATTATATACGGGTTGATGCATGGCGCTCAATACTCTTTCGAATTTAAATTGCACAATGCGCTGAGGGAAACACACTTAAGAGTCTTTTAACGACTGGGTGTAGTGGTATTTATTTTCAACGTCTGATTTTCATTGTGGTTGAATCGTATTTTTTAAATTGCAAGTGTACGTTTCACCATCACCCTAACACTGGTTAAATTAATAATTGGTTTGAAGAAATCTCTGTTGTTGTCTGAACTTGTTTGAAGTATATGACTACTATTTAAATAATACTTCACCACAAAAATATTTACCGTTACGTCAGTCTATTTTAGTTATGGCAATACTTTTTAAGATCTGACAAAAATTAAATCAGGTATTACGTTTTTAGGATCACGTTAAAACCTACTTTTGAACTGCATAATTGACAAGTTTTATTGTCCATCTTTTGGATAATTGAAACTATACAATGCAATAGTTTTTTTTCTGTATGTATGTCCTATCTTTGATTATAACTGCTAAGAGATCACTTTATCACGTATTTTAGCGAGAATGTTGCTTTCATTACAATGGTCCATTTAAAAATGTGAATTTTTAACTTATGAATGTCGATGTCTGTGTTTAATGTAATTATGAAACGAACATTTTGAGTAATTATGAACATTACGTCTTTATTCTTAAAACTAACTGTATATATGTCCTACCTTTGATTGTAACTGCTAGAAAATAACTTTATCGTGCATTTTTAATGAATATGTTGCTTTCACTACAATATTTCATTGAAATATTTGGATTTTTAACTTATGAATGTCGATGGCTGTGTTTTATGTGATTATGAAACGACCATTTTACTTAAAATGTTCGTTTCATGAACATTTTAAGTAATTATGAACATATTTCGTCTTCATTCTTAAAACTAAGTAATCATAACAGACTGCACTGAAACAAGGGATTATGAATTTTGTAATTATCCGTACTAGTACAATGTAATAGTATATTAGTTTTTTCTGTATGTGTATCCTATCTTTGACTGTAACTGCTAAGAGTTTATCTTGCTTTTTTAGTGCATATGTTGCTTTCATTACAATGTTCCACTGAAACATTTGGATTTTAAACTTATGAATGTCGATGGCTGCATTTTATGTAATTATGAAACGAATATTTTATGTAATTATGAACATATTTCGTCTTCATTCTTAAAACTAAGTAATCATAATACACTGCACTAAACCAAGAGATTATGAATTAGATTTTCCTATGTGTTAAATGCCGGTCTCGATTTAATTATTTAAAAAAAATGGTTTTTGTTTTTCTATGGACAATTCTCTTAAAAACTCATTTAAATTTTCATTAAGGTACATATAGAGAAATCAATTATTTTTGTACTTACATTGTTCTAACGTTTACTAATCTAGATTAAAAAGAAAAAATAAAATATTTATGGATTGGAAAATAATTCTTCCTCTTTTGAGCTTAAGAAATAAATAATAATAAAAAATATTCCGTATTTAAAATTATTGATGAATTAATTTATCAAATATCTACACAGCATCGTATTAAAAAGCAGAAATGTGCCTAATTTTTGTCAATTTTTTTTCTCCTTCTTTAGTATATTCATAATATAAATATATTCATATGCATAGTTAGTTATTGTTTTTTATTAAAATAAATTTTCTTGGAAATTATTAATTTCTTACTTCTTTCGTTAGTTTACCAATAGTTTTGTTAGTTGTAATCATCTATTTACGTCTTTTTATTCTTAATCAGTAAACTTTCTAGATATTTGAACTCATTGACCTTTTCATGTACTACATTTTCAATACATAGAAAATATTTCTCTGCTGAGTGAGACAAACTATTACCAAAAATGAGTGGCTCTAATATTACCAATATTCAATTGCTTACGGAATATTATTACTGTTCTTAATGAGTCAACTTTCTAGATATTTGAACTCATTGACCTTTTCACGTACTACATTTTCAATACAGGGAAAATATTTCTCTGCCAACTGATACAAACTATTACCAATAATCAGTGGCACTAATATTACCAATATATAATGCTTATGTAATATTATTACTGTTCTTAATTAGGAAACTTTCTAGATATTTGAACTCATTGACCTTTTCATGTACTACATTTTCAATACATAGAAAATATTTCTCTGCTGAGTGAGACAAACTATTACCAAAAATCAGTGGCACTAATATTACCAATATTCAATTGCTTACGGAATATTATTACTGTCCTTAATGAGTCAACTTTCTAGATATTTGAACTCATTGACCTTTTCATGTACTACATTTTCAATATATGGAAAATATTTCTCTGCAAAATGAGACAAACTATTACCAACAACCAGTGGCACTAATATTACCAATATTTAATGCTTATGTAATATTATTACTGTTCTTAATTAGTAAACTTTCTAGATATTTTAACTCATTGACCTTTTCATGTACTACATTTTCAATATATGGAAAATATTTCTCTGCCAAATGAGACAAACTATTACCAATAATCGGTGGCACTGATATTACAAATATTCAATTTATTATGAAATATTATTACTCTTCCAAGAGATTTATTGTCCCATTAGCATACCTGTAGAAGAGAAATGATATATTTATTAGATATGATAAAACATTCGTATTTTTCACATCCAAATTTGGTATTTTGTTATATAAATCAAATAATTCATTATTTAATAGCCTATTATGTCTATATTTTACGTTAAATTATATAAATCTGCGATGTTACCGGTATAAACATTGAGCTAAGAAAATTAAATATAAATTGTATATTTAATGTCAGCTGTCAAAATACTAATAAACCTATCAAATTCATTGATGTCCTCAACAATATTATGAAAGAATTGAAAGGTCTTTAGCTACGCACAATGAGTGATGATAGGTATTTGCGCCCAATTTATTTGTTTGTACTTTATTTGAGGTGAGTACACCATGACCGTCAGTGCAGAATGCTTTTCGGAATTTTGGTAATAACTTATTGGTTTAATACCCCCATAATGTCTACACATTTTTAAAATAGTCTATAAATCTGTTATTATTCACTCTATTGAAAGTTAACTCATGTTAACACAGGCTTTCTACATATATTATATTATAGCCCCATATGACGTGAATGGAAGTGAGCTTATTTTTCATATTAGTAGAGTTTATTAAATTCGACTCTTATACATAATTTTATTAAACGCCTATTTTATGTAACATTCATAATCATTGCTATTTCTGTTATTATCCTATACGGGTCGTCTTCACAGAGATATCTCTAAAAACATTCACAGAGATATCGCTAAAAACGTTCACAGAGTTATCGCTAAAACGTTCACAGAGATGTCACTAAAAACGTTCACGTTAGTCATTATGGGTGCGGCATTGTTTTTCAGACATGGATGAGATACTGATATATGAGATAAATGTGAAAAACTACTTAAAGCTGGTCATATTATAAATGTAACATAATTTAATTCTCAAATAAAAATTACATTTTCTGGTTATAATTGTTAATTTCAAAGATTTCAAAGACCTTGTTAAACTAAACACTGAAATCAATTTATTAAATATTGTTTATTTAATATTAAACAAAAAATATTTTAATATGATAAAAACAGCGATTTACACAATGGTATGAACACATTGTTAAACGAAACACCGAAACCAATTTATGAAATGTCGCTTATTTAATATTAAAGAAAAATTATTTTAATATAGAAAAACAGCAGTTTCTACAGTGATACAGCTGACTGGTGGATGACAAAAAAAAGGGTGCGTGTACTTATGTACGCGCGTGAGAAGTTACACTTCTTTGGCATCATTAAATAATACATACGGATAGATAACCTCAATTATATCGGAGCACTTGAAAAAGTCTATAAACACAATTTTTTGACTAATATTTACGAATAGTAAATATATTAATCAAAATATTGAATTTAAATCACTACTGAATATAATTTATCAGCACATATATAAATCGCACTTATATGAAACTAAAACACGTGTGTGAATGTAGACACTAGAAACATGTGGATAAATACTATGAATATGAAAACAGTGAACAGAGGCGACGATGGTGCCAATAGCTTTTATTTCGAGACTGCAACCGCTGTAACGTCATACTGTAACTTTTGTGTGACGAATCTTAAAATTTCACTCTCATCATTTTTTTATAACGCGCCTAAAGAAGTATAACTTCAAAAATAAAATATCATGAAATGTGAAGAGATTATATTGAGAGTCAATATGAAAATATAGTTTTGAAAAAATTGCACGCCGTATTGTTCTTATGAATTATTAAAATACAATTATACAACACACTACATGATATTTTGGGATTATAAATAATTTTGATCGATCGCAATACGTACGCAATGGGAACTTTATATGAAATGTTACCTGGTTACCTGATTACCTGGAGACACTGATCGAATTTGTACGGTCCCTGTATTCCTCCCCGATAAATATAATTACGTTAGTTACTTGTATATAAATAGAAGGAATAGTTATATAGCTAACTGTGACGTAAGAGAGACAAATATTTTAATTTTTAATATGATATTATTTTTAATATTAATAAAAACACAACGCGACAGCGATGTTGATCATCGTTGTTAATAATAACAATTAACTTCATAGTAATTTATTGCTGCTTTATTTTATGGTTTTTTCTAACATAAAAATTACATCCTGACTTTATTTATTTGCGCTTTTTTTACATAGTAACTATAAATTATGGCAAAATAATAAAAAATTAATAGCTAAGTCCATACAGCGAAAATATCTCACGATCTTAAGCTTCGAACTCGCAATATTGAAAACGTAATATTTTAATATCGAATATGTAATTATGTAACTTTGATGAGATCATTCTGCAATAAAATGTAGGATATTAAGGACGGCGATATTCCAAACAAAATTATTTAGTAACAGGACTTTATTTCTCTAAGGAATTCGCACTGTTGATGGAATCGAAAATTCCGTCCCAGTAATATTTATTTTTTTATCATTTTAACTTTCCAATAAAAACGAAAAATACAACTTATTTAAAAAGTTGTAAAAACTTAGGTTTGACGCATATATTAATAATATTAATGAACGGTTTAATATCAGCAATCTCCGACTTTACGTTTGGAATGTACATAAATTACATATCAAAAATTAGATATTGGATTAAACGACAATTTTTAATTTCCTTATAAATTAAATGTATCCTATAAATTTAATGACCCTATCATTTCAAACAAACAGTGACACACGCTATCTTCCCTATTTAATATTTTGAGTAATAATAACAGTTTAGTTATTCCTTCATATCTACAAGATTTCAGCTTAATGATTTTTTTTCTTTTAAATGCATATTCTATATCATAATTTCGTCATATACCGATTAATTAAATATATATAATGTTTAATTATAGAACTCGCTTACCACGACATTTACTAGTACTCAAAATATTTACAGAAATTAATGTAATTTTCACATTGATTTCAAAAAATAATTTTCAACGAAGCGCCTCTGTTTTATTACCAAATCAGATACCCGACTAAATCGTTAATAACTTGTGATACCTTCCTTAACTTAACAACGCATTAATAAAACATTGATAAAATGATAATTAATGTATTTTTGATTACCGTTTCATTCGATCGGTTCCGTGATGCTTTCGTGACAGGCGCCTCGCGGTCAGCGGCATGGTTAATGAAAATTAACAAAAAATTAGTCGAGCCTTACTGTTAATTAATGGATAACAGTCTCTGCTGATTAATAACGCAGTCTAATCGATTAGCAGCTTAATGATTAATCAACAGGTAAATGACTTAATCGATTATGTGTCCGTAGAATTGTATTTTTTTTAATCTGAATCTTAGAATTAAATCTTTGTCTAAATCTGTACTTTTTATAAATGGACTTTAGAATGTTTTATACACAACGTAGAAGCAAAATTACTGTTCTTTACGTGGTTGTTCATTAAAGGCGAGTTTTTTCATGCAGTCTGTACATATATAAATACATATATACATGCGTGTTACATTCTTACATGTGTGTTACATTATACATATACTTGTATTCGTACCGTATCCGTGCGTACATATTTACGTGTATGCAGGAGCTTGCATGCCTGGGTTGAGGCGTGCGTGCGTACGTGCGTGTATGCTTGCGTGGCTGTGTGCGCGTGTGTCCTTTGTGTGTGTGTGTGTGTGTATACGTATGTGCAGCCTCAACGAGCGAGTTCCAAGTTTCTAATACGCAAATTATTGTGGTTAAATAAATATTACAGTAACGTGATAGTGAAGTAGTTGCTTTATAGTTTTGTTGTTATCAAAACTACTTCCAACTATGGCGTAGAACTTTTGTAAAATATATAGAAACAATTCAGTTTGTTGGAAGTATTCTAAGTTATTAGGCGAAAATGGATATTATATCATCATGTGGTATATATTATTTATTGACAGTGTTGAATATTTCATGAATTGTTTAAGACCTAAAACCTTTTGTTTGCAAATTGAATATATTCGTTTAGTAATAGCAATTCAATTAAACCGAATTATTGTATTTGCAGGACATTTTAGTGAGATTTAAATTTATTTGGCCTAAAGTCAGAAAAGTCTTAACCACCACTCCATTTTTTTTTCAATTTATTTTCTAAATTCATTAAAAATTGACGTAAACAACTTTTTCAATTTTATTGCATAACAAGTTTAGCTCACCGAAAATGACATGTAATATATTTATTATTGCGAGAATTTTAAAGAATATCTACACGTCAAGTATACAAACTGACTTCATATTTTTAGTGTCTATTTGGCACAAGATATCGTTTTAAAAACATACGTACGAAATATGACAAACGACCGCGACGTTTTAAAGTTATGACTCTGTCGTCGAAAATCCTAATTTATTCTTGAGCTCACATAAAGATGTGACGGCTTTTTACTACATCGTTATGTTACGTAAGCTTAACATACGTAATAATCGTAGCAGAGTCTAAGCTACGCCATGATATATCTCAATAGACTACGATGTCTATTTAGATTCAACTGTTATAGGGTTTAAATTCTATAAAAACTTTTATTCAACTGATAACTCTAATATGCTCAAACCAAAATCTAAGAGGTTAAATAGAAAATTCTGTATAATTTAAATTTTAACATATTCTAACTTAGTTCGATTCAATATTAAAAATTATATTTGAAATATTTTATAACTTAATTTTAATAGAAATTTTAGGCTTGGAGGATTTAGTTAAAAAGAACTCTTAGAATAGAGCAGAAATAATTTTTTTACATTTATTTGTATCAAACAAGGTGAGAGGTTCGAACAATTTCCGAAATTAGACTCCCGTGTTATCAATGTAATCTTGAAACCCTGATAAATAAATAGGAATATGTAATATTATATTTATTTGCATTCCAGCTTAAAATTCGAAGCCAAACCAAATATAATGTGTACCACAAAGTGTTCATCGTGATAGTTACCAGCTCCATAATACAGGTGTATTTTTGTCACTGGTATCGATCAAACAAGGATTCAACGGTTGATCAGAAATGTTATGTGTATTTTAAATGCGAGACATGTATAGATCCCACATAAAATAAGAGAATAGATTTACCGTAGTATGTACTAAAGAAGTGAAACTTCTATGCAATTTAATCGCATGTGTTCCAAATAATCACGGACAGCTGACATCATGACACTTTTCTTTTAAATTACATCGAACCTTTCTGGTCGATATCAAAAAGTTCGAAAAGGAGCCAAATGTAAGTAATAGTAAATGTAAGAATGAAAAACGTTCAATGTGATAACTAGCACTAGCCGCGGATTCCCTCACTCCAATGCCTCCCATTCCCGCTCCTGCTGCCGACACCACCACTTCCCTGGATTTCAAAACCCTGTTATATCTTTTGAATTAATTATTCAAATAACATGCAATTAAGACAATTATTAAGACATGACGTACATAAAATACTTATACTGTATATTTAGCATTAAGAGTAAATTCGAAATGATGAAATAGGGTCGTAAATACTCGAGTTAGTTTTATTATTTTATTTTAATACAGAAATTGTAGACTTACCATAAAAGATAGACATATAATAATAATATAAATAATTTTTTTTAGATCTCGTTGACATCGTTCATAAATTGTTTTGTTATATCTGTGACGGCTTACCCAGACAAGTGGAAACAATCGATTTGGTAATTTTTTAAGTTTTCGTTACAAATTTTTCGATACTTAAATCCATCGTTTCGTAAAGCTAAATATGTATACATACACACACACACGCGCGCGTTCGCACATGCACACGCACACACACACACACACACACACACACACGTGTGTAATAGTCCTCATTTGCTCCTACATATAACCTAAACACTATCCTACTTCCGCTTGTCTCATTTCCGATCTTGAAAACTTACTCTTAAAGTCGCTAAAGAAGGGTCCAGTTCAAAAATGTCTGCTAGACATATTCACAAATATATCATAAACGTAAAAAGTTCACCTTAACGTTATTACGATACAATAGTATATAATTAAACTTTTATTTTTAACAAAACAAAATTAAATTTATTATTTTATTACGAACACGACTAATACATATATAATACTTACATATATTTTGGAAACGGTCTAGTAATTTTGAAGATTACTTCTTAAATACGAACAAACAAAAAAATTTATTCGTGCTCGCTCTTTATATTAGTACAGATGGTATAAATAACTTAATTATTGACTAATCAAATAAATTAGCTTATTATGTTGCTATAATTAAATTTGTTAATTAAGGCGGTTGCTCAAAAGGTGTTAATACCTGTTTGGTGGTAATTAAAATATAAAATGTATGTTTTCGATTCTATATTAAAAATATATCGCGAAAAGGCGGCGTGTTTGTTGACACTTTATTTTACCGTTATGACTGCGAGACCTTTATTTTTTGAAATATTATTTATAGTACCTTAGAACTTTCTGTATGAAATAGAAAACTTCGGCTTAAGTGAAGACAAAGTTACTTGCCCTCTTATTTTAGTTATGCAAATTTTAAAAGTAGTTATTTTTAAATCATAAAGTTAAGCGGTATCCAGTGGTAATAATATATTTATTTTACCGTTACGACTGAAAGACCTTTATTTTTTTAAATATTCTTTATAATACTTTAGAACCTTATGTAGGAAATAGAAAACTTCGGCTTAAGTGAAGAAAAAATTACTTGCCCTCTTATTTTAGTTATGCAAATTTTAAAAGTAGTTATTTTTAAATCATAAAGTTAAGCGGTATCCAGTGGTAATAATGAATTTATTTTACCGTTACGACTGAAAGACTTTTATTTTTTTAAATATTCTTTATAGTACTTTAGAACCTTATGTATGAAATAGAAAACTTCGGCTTAAGTGAAGAAAAAATTACTTGCCCTCTTATTATAGTTACGCAAATTTTAAAAGTAGTTATTTTTAAATCATAAAGTTAAGCGGTATCCAGTGGTAATAATAAATTTATTTTACCGTTACGACTGAAAGACCTTTATTTTTTTAAATATTCTTTATAGTACTTTAGAACCTTATGTAGGAAATAGAAAACTTCGGCTTAAGTGAACAAAAAATTACTTGCCCTCTTATTTTAGTTATGCAAATTTTAAAACTAGTATTTTCAAACCATAAAGCTAAGTGGTATCCAGTGGTAATAATGAATTTATTTTACCGTTACGACTGCGAGACCTCCATTTTTTGAAATATTCTTTATACTACTTTAGAACTTTATGTATGAAATAGAAAACTTTGTCTAAAGTGAAGAAAAAATTACATGCCCTCTTATTTTAGGTATGCAAATCCTAAGACTAGTTATTTTTAATAACATAACGCTGAGTGTCTTGCAATATTAATATTTTACAAACTTTAATGTATGCAAAAGATATATTTTAATTCAAATGACACAAAAAATGCATCGATATTTATATTTCAAATAGACATGTCATCATACGTCCGCGTGATGGCGTGTCGACTCGATTCATCTTCGTTTCTAATATCATACTTGCTTTCTTTTTCTCTGTAATGTAATAGTCCTCATTTGCTCCTACATATAACCAAAACACTATCCTACTTCCGCTTGTCTCATTTCCGATCTTGAAAATTTACTCTTAAAGTCGCTAAAGAAGGGTCCAGTTCAAAAATGTCTCCTAGACATATTCACAAATATATCATAAACGTAAAAAGTAGACCTTAACTTTATTAGGATACAACAGTGTATAATTAAACTTTTATTTTTAACAAAACAAAATTTAATTTATTAGTTTATTACGAACACGACTAACGTATCTATAGATTCATTTCTTATAAGTAAATGTAGTATGCGTGTAGTAAAATGAAAACAATTTACTGTCCCAGCACCCAATTTAAACGATTTTTCTTATGTTATTTCACAGCACAGCATCCAGTCTTTATATGAACAAGAGAAGTAGTATCAACCGTAATTTTTTTTATTTTATGAAACCTTTTTATATGAATAACTACAGTAGTTTCATAGTACAACCAAAAGTTATCATAAGTTGAATCAGCCACGTGTTAAGTGACCATTGTATTCATTCGAAACGTAACGTTGATTCGGAATCAGAGCTCTATAAACTTCATTTTATCTTAGATTCAAAATGACGAACCCGTGTTTATATGAATAGACACACCGTTCTGTGTTTATATGAATATGCATAATCTGCATCCTGTGTTTATATGAATATGCATAAACGAATAAACGCACCGTCGTATATCATTATTCTCATTCAGTAAGGTGGCGGGCGCACTGCTGAGTCGTTGATATCAGAAGCGGACACGTCCGTAAAAGTTATGGCGGAGGTAAATTTATATATCCTTTTTATCTTAAATGTGTTAGAAAGATTTTATTCCTATACAATTAAGAGGAGGCAAATGGTGGAAATTGTTTTCTCTAATTAGCCTAAAGGCAAGTTAAGATTTGAAATTGATATTAACTTATAAGAGAATTATATTGTTTTAATAATATAAGATTTTATTCCTATACAATTAGGAGGAGGCAAATGGTGGATTTTTTGTTTCTCTAATTAGCCTAAAAGCAAGTTAATATTTGAAATTGATATTAACTTATAAGATAATTATATTGTTAACTAAAAGTTATTTGTCTCATCAGGAGCGGATACACCAGTAATAGTTATGGTAGAGGTAAATTTAAATATCCTTTTTATCCTAATGTATTAGGAAGATCTTATTCGTATATAATTTAGAATCAAGTCGTAAAATTTTTGCTGCTCTAATTAGCTAAAGGCAACTTAAGAATTTAGAATTGAAATTTATTGATAATAACTTATAAGAGGATTATATGTTTTGCTAAAGTTATTTGTCTAGCGAAGTTTTAAACAAAATCAGAACGATGTATGAATATGTACTATTGGAATTTCGTGCTAAGAAATATTACGCGTTTTTGTGTTAATTTATTTCTAAACAAAATCAGAATATGTACTCTTGGAATTACGGACTAAACATATTATGGGTTTTTGTGTTTATTTATTTCTTATTAATTTTTGACCGCGACTCCGTTCGTGCAACTGCTCTCAGATTAGTTTTAAATTTTTGGCAAAAAGTTGAATTAACCTTTCATATAAAAGTAGCTGGCTAATTTTTTGTGCTTATTTATTTAAGTGTTCTTGATCTTTTATTTTTAGATAACTTCATCATAAAAGAAAGATACCATCCAAATTTTATCTTTGCAGAATTTTTCCTTCTTAATAATTGCTTATATTATAAAAGAAATATAGCCACTAATTTTTATAATTTATAGCACTTACGGTTTAAGCTGTGCATTGACGTGGCATACAAAAACTCAGATATATTTATATTCGCGTAGGCGGAACAGGATGAGTTCTTTCATAATTTATTTTGTGCATTTATGGATAATTAATTTTTAGTGCCTCTGTTTTGAGATAAACTTTAATATTGAAATAAATAACGAATAAAAAATATGGTAAAATGGGCTTAATAAAAATCTCAGATGATAAATCAATATAAAATCTGATATTTTAATTGATGATTTTAATAAAACAAGTAAATTTTTTTATTGAAACTTATATTGATTTTGATTTTAGATGTTAAATTTTAAATTTAAGTATGAAGTAATTTTGATTGAAAATTATATAATAGGGAGCAATACCATAGTCCCATAGGCCTAACACCTTCATCTCCTTGTTTATATACTACCCTTTTCACCCGTGGCATAACTCAATTATTAAATAAAAAAATTATAATCTATATATGTAAAAAAATAATAACGAGACCGTGTCTGTGTGTGCATCACGCAAAAATAATTGGACGGATTTAAAAGAAAACTTTACAGTTTTCTGCAATAGAAATCATCAAAATTAATATTTAAATTTTACAAATTAATTAAATTTATTGAAAGTGACATCTATTTCTTTTACAAGTAATAACCATAAATGTGAATTTGTAATTCTTTTAATTCATTTTTAATCAATGTTTTTCATTTAATAACGTATTCATATATTTGCACTTAGATTATTATCAATACCCTATCAGATCCTAGGGTACTCCACAGAGAGAAAATGTGTAGGTCTAAGAACTTCTAGTATATCAGAACTTTTCTCACGCGTAGAGCAAGCCACATTGCTAACGTGTTTACTAAATTTGTTCCTGTGTTGAAAAGAAAATGTGGGACTTTTATTACATATTTTTCTTTTTAATATATTTAACATAAAATTTAATACATGTGCATAAATCAGCAAAAAATGCGTCGAAAGACCCCACACGTAAAGACCCATTAATTTAGTCAACTTTTTAGAAACACGACTCCAAAACTGCAAGCTATGCTATATAGTGTCAAGTTTTAATCTCTTTTTTTATTCTTTAGTTAAAAATATAAACTAATTCCATTTTAGATTCTACTTTCGTATTTTAAACGCCAGGTTTACATAATATGAGTGAACGTCTTCTGGGAGTGGGCGTGAAAAATTAAATATATTAACAGAAGTTAATTTATAATACCGATGCGTTTAATTTTTAATTTTGAGGGTACCCCTAGGGTACGTAGTCGTGATAAACAATAAATAATAAACTTCTGCTGACGTGTATTGAATACAGTTAATTTATCAACAGTAACATCTCCTTTCTTACTAAAAATGTTAAGACAGCTAGAGGCACTTATTTTGTAATCGTTGCTTTTGTGCAAGTTGAAACTATAGTCACCTTTTATTATTTTGCTATCAATTTTGCATATTAAAAATTACATGATGTTGCTTAGTTATGTATGAAAGAGTAGACACAATAAAATAAAAATTTCGCTCTAGAATAACAGCGTCTCATTGCGATATGAAATGGCAATAATGTTAACATCAAGAAAAACAAAAAAGATTATTTACAAAGTATTTATGCGATAAATTTATTACCAATTTATATTAAAAGTATTTCTATAATTATGCATATTAAAAATTACATGATGTTGCTTAGTTGCGTATGAAAGAGTAGAGACACAATAAAATAAAAATGTCGCTCTAGAATAACACCGTCTCATTGCGATATGAAATTTCAATAATGTTAACATCGAGAAAAACAAAAAATTTCATTTAAAAAGTATTTATGTGATAAATTTATTACCAGTTTATATTAAAAGTATTTATATAATTTTGCTATCAATTTTGCATATTAAAAATTATATGATGTTGTTTAGTTATGTATGAAAGAAAAGACACAATCAAATAAAAATGTCACCCTAGAATAACAGCGTCTCATTGCGATATGAAATTTCAATAATGTTAACAACATAAAATTATAAATATAATTTGTCAGAAAACATATGTCTCTAGATTTATATATATTTTTACATATATATATATATATATATATATATATATATATATATATATATATATATACATAAATATTTAAATGATATGGTAAGTCATATTGCTAAAATAATGAAAATTGACATATTTTTATATTATGTTTAATATAAAAGTTTGTCTTTATTATGTGAATAATATATTAATGAATTATGGAAGTTTCATATAAATTATTTTTTTAACGTTATACATTTATTTATTTATTTATACTCTTTAATTTAAGATACATATGACGGACTTATTGCTTCAGTAGTTGTCAGTTTCTGCCAACCATAATAATACGTCTTAAAAAACTAGTTGTAAGTAATGGATAAAAGGCCAAAAGCATAGAAGTATTAAGATTCAAGAGAGTTAGAGAGACTTTTCCATTTGGTCTTCGAAAATATTTATCGAGGTTAATTTCTTGGAGTCAGGATATAGTTTTCAATATATATTTATATATATATATATCATTACATATATTTATATTTTATATAGTTTTTCAAAATTCAACTGCTTGGAAGTAATTGATCTTAGTAGAAAGGTAAGAAGGAGACGTATATTTTGGAATAAATAAGGATAATAAATATTTTTATTTAATCTGTCTTTTTTATTCTTTCGATAAAAATATAAACTGATTCCAGTTTGAGATTCTTCTTCCTAATTTTAAATGCCAGGTTTACATGTAGTGGTCATGTGCGTGGAAATTAATGTTGAAAATATTTGTAATTTTTTAATATTTGAAAATATTTTTAATTTATAACTTTGAAGCCATCCCCAGGATCGTGGTCGTGATAAATGATATATAATATACTCCCTCTGACATATAGGTACTGAATAAAGTTAATTTCTCACGAATAACATCTCTTTTGTTACGTAAAACGTATTGGAACTTATTTAGTAATCGTTGCTTTTGTACAGATTGAAACTAAGTCACCTTTTATTATTTTGCTACAAATTTTCAAAACAAAAAATGCTTCAACGTTTCAAAATAAATAATATTATTTATTTGAACACGAAAAAACCTCCAAGAAATTTCCTACTGAAAAAAATCACACACATTTTTCTATCAGTAAAAATGTAAAAAAATGAAGATAAAAACGAGCAAAATGTGCAAAAATAAAAATTAACCCTAAAAATATAATTCTCTTCATTCAGTTTCCGTTTATTTAATGTGTGAAGAAAAGACCAAAACTCAAATAATTTACCAGAGACTTCAAAGTAACTGCTCGAATAAGTAATCCCTTCTATTATGTTAAGTATAGCTAATATCATTTACAGTACAAATTCGATTCCCTATTATGTAAAAAGTTGGCGCCCTGTTACGAGCAAACAACGAAGTTAATTAATAACCCCGAAAATTTTCCATGCCAGCCGCTAAAGCTAGATTCGCCCAAACTCCCCACTGGACAACATGTCGAATTTTGTCTTCATACAACACGTAACAGAATATAATGGGATAGGGCGATGCATAGCGAGCGTATAGCCGTATCTAGGTGGGCCGGCTTCGTGTCGGTTGGCTGTACGGGCGGCCCAACACGTGGATTTGAGACGCGCTTGCGTAACAGCGACTTTCTAAAAGCATGCTCGTGTAGGTACCGACTCTATGGGCCGTAGCTGTAGGCTGTTCGCATGGATTTTAATTGATTCTGTTGTGGTGCGCACAATGCTCGGGAGTTGTTGTAAAGAATGGCAGTATCTGTTACGGAGGGGTTTTATTGAAGAACTTTGCACTATTCTATCTCATTGAAGAAGTTTTTACACATTGATCTGTAACTTTTGTCAACGCTCGGGAGTTGTTGTAAAGAATGACAGTATTTCTGTTATGGAATGATTTTATTGAAGACTTTTGTAGTATTCTATTTCGTTGAAGGAGTTTTTTCAAATTGTTGTGTAACTTTTGTCAATGCTTGGGAGTTGTTGTAAAGAATGGCAATATTTATGTTACGGAGTGGTTTTATTGAAGACCTTTGCACTATTCTATCTGGTTGAAGGAGTTTTTTCACATTGATCTGTAACTTTTGTCAATGCTTGGGAGTTGTTGTAAAGAATGGCAATATTTATGTTACGGAGTGGTTTTATTGAAGACCTTTGCACTATTCTATCTGGTTAAAGGAGTTTTATCACATTGATCTGTAACTTTTGTCAATGTTTGCGAGTTGTTGTAAAGAATGGCAGTATTTATGTTACGGAGTGGTTTTATTGAAGACCTTTGCACTATTCTATCTCGTTGAAGGAGTTTTTTTCACATTGTTCTGTTACTTTTGTTTTAAGGTTAGTTGCATTGCGTGTAACTTTTGAATATTTTATAATATATCTCTTGATTTTTGTATGCTAACTTATAATGTAACATAACTAAACTCATAACTTATTTTTACTATTTAGACTTATAATTATATGAAGAAATAAAATATACCCTCATCCCCTTTATAATGGCCTGTGAATGAAAGTTTTAAAGTAATATTTAAACGTTTATAGTGGAAATTGTTTTAGGTAGTCAATACGTAACTAAAGACATTTTTTTCTTCCAAAAAATAATTTTAAATCTTTATGAAATTTCTAACAATACAATATTAAAAATTGTACATTTTACTTGCGTTTATATTTTTTAAAACATGATGTCCACTTTACGTTCATCTTTCACTCCATTGAATACTTTAAGTAGCTCGACACTCCCAATTAAAGAGAAAAATATAAATAATGTGTGCTTTTCGTACTACATAATCATTATATACATAAAAAATTCTACAATTATTTAAATTTTGCCAACATAACCATGATATATCCTAATCTTCTTGCAAATATTCTGACCTTGCCGTCGTTATATATTTATGAAAACGTATTTTATGTTAAAAAAAAATTTAAATTTCTTTGTTAAAGGGTCTGATATCGTATTACAATGAAATAAAAATAAAATTTATAATCTTAAATTTAGACTACGTATTACTAATAAGTCTTTTCTGGGTAGTAGTGTTCGTTTTTTTAACAAGATACCTGAGGATATAATAATCCTTCCCATAGCACAATTTAAAACGCATATTAAACAAGTGATTCAAAGACTTATTATAACATCAGGGATTATACTAAAGATAAAAATGTGTGGAGGTCATTATAGGGTAAAATGCACATTCTGACCCTCATTAAGAGGGACTAATTGATTATTTGTAGATGTACGTATAGACAATAAGGATATTTACTCATTATAATTAGAAGGTACTTGAAAGATAAATAAAAGGAAAAAAATGGCTTGTTTATAATAGATTAATTATTACGGGCGTATGCGTTCCTGATAAAGACAAATAACTTTTAACTAGGGATATAATTCTCTTATAAGTTAATATCAATAAACTAAAATTACAAATATAAGTTACCTTTAAACTAATTAGAGAACCAATAATTCTACCACTTGTTTCCAAGTTATGTACGAATAAAAACTTTCTAATAGATCAAGATAATAAGGATATATAAATTTATATCCACCATAATTATTACAGACGTGTCCGCTTCTGATACCATTATGATTTTGAGGAAAAAATTATTAGATTTGTAATATTTTATTGAAAATAATATAGAGTGTATAAGCTTAAAGGGGTAGAACGACGGATTACAATTGCGGGAAATTGTATTTATGCGAAATAAATCGTTTTCAGTGAAGAAAGCAATTATTCATAATTATGCGTGCTCGTAACGTGCGTCATTATTAATTAGTATAAATAAAAAATTCATGGCTAGCACAGAAAGTTTGTTAGGACTGGCCATTTGTAACAATGATAACAAAAAAAACAAATTCAAACTTCAAAAATCTAACTCCTTGGTAGTCGATTATTTGCTTGAATTCGTCATTTGTTTTTACAAATTGGCGGTAATTTGAAAAGTATAGATATTTTCAAATTACCGCCATACTTTTCAATTACCTTTTCAAATCACGTCAAGATGAATTTACCGAGAGAAAATTTGATGATTTTAATGACATTTGTTGCGGTCTCAATCAATAATAAAAATACGATCAACTTTGGTTGGAATCGAATTATGAATTCCTATATCGGGCTATTACTTAAAACTAGTTTAGCTAGTTCAAGCGTGTTGCACTAATATCAGTGATGATTTGTACAAAGGACAGCCTTCAACAACGACAACTGATCATTACATCAGTGCTGTACGGCTCATTAGTAATACCGAAAAAAGATTAATTCAAGCCAGCTTAGGCATTGATACGAGCTAAGAACAAAAAATTATACAGGACGCGTTTTTATTAGGTGGATACACCATAATTCGACACAAGCAAATAAATACTGTTGCATTGATTCAGTGTCACGAAATGTTATAAAAATTTTACACAAATCATTCAAATGCTCTATTCTACATCGCCACGTTAGGACTAAAGTTAGATATATTATTACAAACACGAAACTGCTGATAGCCGTCTCGTTTTTTGGACCATTGGATTACAAACAGAAAGGGGTAAACAAAGGAACAGTTACGCAGACTGGCATGCCAGAAATAGTTTGTCTCTTATTTTGGAAAGGTTCGAGAGAGGGCGTTGCTCTTTATGCAATTTTCTTCGACAGAATGAATGAATAAGCGAGGAATGAATATTTGACTATGTGGAGGAGATAAATTTAAATGAATCATTGATAATATTGTCCGACTTCGCCTCCGTCTGATATCGATCTCGCCCATTTCTACTTCTGATAAATTTACTATTTTTTTTTGTGCTAGTGGTACATTTTAGCTTTTTGCGGCACTTGCACACATTATTTAACCTTTATCGCCTCATTGCCTCTTTACTGAAAAGGAAAAACAACACTGCATATAAATAATCACTGCTGAGGTATTTGATGTTGCGTTGTCAAAATAAACGTCTCATTTCAATTTTGTACATAAAACAAAATGTCAATAACCACTTTTATTTTTTCCAAAGATTAATGACACAAGTATAAATTTAATATATATATATATATATATATATATATATATATATATATATATATACACATACATACATACATATGCACATATATACAATACGTATGCATGTAACATCCTTATTTATGTATAGATATTATTTTAAATGTTTACTATAATATATTTCATATCTTGCGGCAAAATAAATATAGTTTAATCAGTATTTTAAATCTGAATGCCAAATACTCAAAAGTACTCAAAATAACAGCAAAAAGTGTTAAGTTATAAAAATGAAAATATAACTTCTGAAGGTAATAAATATAAGTACTAAAATAATATGCATATTATTACCTTATTAAAAGTCTGCTTCATTTGAATTTGTCTGTGTGGATTTTTTTATACCTTCGTAAGAATAACTTTGAATAATGTACACTTTGTTAGGATTTTAAATACCAAACATAGATATTTCAGTCGACTACTGGGCAAAGAATTTTACAGTTTTCTATGTGGAGTCTACACTTTTCACAAATTAGTCAAAATAGTGAAAAAAATATGTATTCGATCTAATTATGAAAAGCTAAAAAGTGCGAAGAAAAAATAATAGAATAAAAAGGAAGCAAGAAGAAATAATGTACACATATTTTCAATAGCATAAATGAATTTGATTCATCTTAGCAGCTTAGTTGCATTCCAAAACTTAATATCATATTCTGTGTAAAAAAATGACATTGAATTTAAAAAAAATGGTCACCAGAATCACCAGGATTTTTACCTTAAAATAAAACTATATACAGAGTCTTTCTTGTCTTATGTTCTATTTCTTACTCCATTTTTTCGTATCAGTATTTGAAATATAATGCCATAGTAATATATTCAGATGTTATTACATTGTTTATCAATTTCACGAACGTTTTTTATGTTAAGAGTAATTTTATTTGTCCTAAATCTTCATTTCCAGATATCACTTCTGCAAAGCTATGTTTATTTATAGCAAAACAATTTTTATTTGTGGTCAATAATTCTCAGCAATATTTTCCGTATCTCGAAAATTACCTTGTTCACTCGAAAATATTTTGAATTTTTTTTTCACATAAAGAACCTCAAGTTTTTATCTATATAAAAAACACAACTAATAGAATAACCGAGCACCGAGTACCTCATGCCCTACAGATGCGGCGCACCTATATCCCTCCAAAGATGGTCGCCACGTGTGTGGATCGCGCACGCACACGGACGCGCATTCCCGCGACGCGGACGCGGGATCTTCGCGTGCACACATTTACGCGTCGCGCTCTGCTGATGCTCTAGTGTTTCAGCTCGTATTTCGACTCACTCTGTATCTTGTAGGAACTGAAAAGGATCAGAAGCATAACTTATTTTTAAAGAACTTAAAAAGAAGTTTACTTTTGCCACCTAGTATTTTAAGAGACCCAAAACATACTGCAGTTAGTGCAGTAGGTCTTTGGAAACATCCTAACAGTAACATCAACCTTAACATATTCTAGCGATATTGTCCCATATGACTAGATTATGTATAAGATGGTTTGTCAATACCGCAATAAAAAAGATTAAAATAGAGTGCAATGTACAATATCATCCTGCTTATTCCACGTCGTTAAAGGAGTTTTTTTCACATTGATCTGTAACGTTTATTTTAAGTCCCATATGCCCAGATTATGTGTAAGATGGTTTGTCAATACCGCAATAAAAAAGATTAAAATAGAGTGCAATGTACAATATCATCCTGCTTACTCCACGTCGTTAAAGGAGTTTTTTTCACATTGATCTGTAACTTTTATTTTAAGTCCCATATACCCAGATTATGTGTAAGATGGTTTGTCAATACCGCAATAAAAAAGATTAAAATAGAGTGCAATGTACCATATCATCCTGCTTACTCCACGTCGTTAAAGGAGTTTTTTTCACATTGATCTGTAACTTTTATTTTAAGTCCCATATACCCAGATTATGTGTAAGATGGTTTGTCAATACCGCAATAAAAAAGATTAAAATAGAGTGCAATGTACAATATCATCCTGCTTATTCCACGTCGTTACAGGAGTTTTTTTTACATTGATCTGTAACTTTTATTTTAAGTCCCATATGACCAGATTATGTGTAAGATGGTTTGTCCATACCGCAATAAAAAAGAATAAAATAGAGTGCAATGTACCATATCATCCTGCTTATTCCATGTCGTTAAAGGAGTTTTTTCACATTGATCTGTAAGTTTTGTTTTAAAATAAGTTGCTTCACGTGTAACTTTTGAATATTTTAAAATATATCACTAGATTTTTGTATGCGAACTTATAATGTAACATAACTACACTTATAAGTTAGTTTTACTATTTAGATTTATATGACTAAATCATATATATTCTCATCTTCTTGATAATAGCTTGTACATGAAAGTTTTATAGTAATATTTAAATTCCTAAAGTGAAAATTATTGTAGTCATTTGTAATATATAACTATGAACATTTTTTTTCTTTCAAAAAATAATTTCAATTTTTTATCAAATTTCTAACAATACAATATTAACGATTGTACAGTAGAATACATTTTACTTACGTTTATATTTTTTAAAACATGATGTCCACCTTTTTTGCTTTACTGTATTTAATACGTTAAGTAGCTCGTTACTCCCAATTCGTTGAAAAAATATACACAGTGCTTTTTGTACTACATAACCGTAATACACATAAAAATTCTGCGATGATTTAAATTCTGCTCAACTAAACGTAAATACGTTGCATAGGCTATTTGACTTCATTTTTTAAACTGTTCTATTAGCACACTACATTTATATTTCCAGGATATATGCCGTTTTTTTTATCTAAATCACTTTTAAAGTTTGAATTTTTGAACTCGCTCTAAAAACGCAATTTCTGTAATGGCGGCGAGCGTGACGTCACATGCAGTGTAAACCTGAAGGGGACTATTATTTATTTTAATGTTAAAATGGTATAAATGGTGTGTAGCGCCACAATGTACAAATACGTCTATTAAAAAGGCTACACAAAATGTTCGTTTCAGTGCCAACGAATAATACTAAAAGACGAAACAAGTGGCTGCAAATAGCCCGAAGAAATCCAAACAGCATTACAGCTCACTCAAATGTTTTTATGTGTTACGATAATTTCGATGTAATATTTGTCTTTTAAATATTATTATCGATATCAATGGCTATAAACCAAAAGAATAAGAACATTAAATTTTGATGATGTGTTTTACTCGCCTGTGTGTTCATTTGACTTTTAACCAATAACAGGGCGTTTGCGACGCTGATTGAATTTCAAAAAATATTGTAATTTCTTTACGTTTTTTTTTTATAAAATATAAACTTATTGTTTCGAAAATGAAAAGCAATACGATTATTTATATTATAATCTAATAGGATGACCCCAAATTGTGGTATATTTTCGATGTTGTCACATAGCCTATTAAATATAACATTAAGTATATAAGAATAAAATAAGTTACACATGCAGTTACCATTGTGGTCACTTTTCGAGTGTTAGTAATTTTGGTATCATCTTTTCAGCCATATAGATGAGTATATTTACTTAATTCAATGTACTGTAACAACAAACGACGTATTTATGAAATTCTGTATTATGTTAGAGACTGTACAATCTCCAAAAATGCTTTCAACCTGCTTTTTTGTACCTGATTACTTGATTAAAAGTAACGAAAGAAAGTACTTTTAAAAACCTTGTAATACTAATTTTCTGGCTCGTCTTTATTTTTATGAATTATTCTAATTTTTAAATTCAATTTTTTATATTCAATAAAGATTAAGAAAGTATTTATTCAATCCAAACACCCTACCCTAACAATGGTTCAGAAATATGAGATTGCAGTAAAATTCTACATCTACTAAATACCATAAAAATCTACTTGTAACGTGCTACCAGTACCACAGCGACTATTCCTATTCTACACATGCACACTCGCTCACGCACACTCGTAGACTGCCGATATACATATACCCCTCCTTCCTAGCCGCATACAAACACACGCCGCACGCATCTCTTACCCGCAAGCACGCAGCACACGCATAGACCGGCGTAACCTCCCACGCAGAGGCACCCAACCTTTGTATGACTTCTCTCTTCTCTGCACAAAGACGACAATGTAATGTCGTAGGTGTTATTGCGCAGCCGTTTGATATTTATTTTTTTACTAATGGCAATTTATTGCCGGCGTATTGCGAAAAGTCAACAAAACTGTCTTTTGGAAATAGTTGTAAATTGTTGATCATCTTCGTTATTATAAATTTAACAAGTCAAGCTAAGTAGTTGTATTCTCTCATACTCGTCTTAAGATTGATAATTAACCATATTTTCACATATTATGGGCGAAATGATAATTTTTACTTTTTATTTCCCATTATCCACCTCGATTTCTCACTAAGATTTGTAAGACCTAGAAGGTCCGAAGTACAAGAATAATATTTATTAATATATTTCGTAAAATTGCTTAGTATTTTATCTCAATATCTTACGTGAAAATCAGAAACAATATTATTTAGTATTCTTCTATTACATGTGCGCTAACGTCTCTCTATTCGAATATATATCATTATTAATTTGTTTCATTTTCACAATTTTTGTCTAATAATTGACATTTTTCTTATATTATTTTATATTTCTGACATATAACTAAGTTTTCATATATTTTTATTTTCTACCTTATATTGATCTAAGACTTTTATAAGCCTAAGTTAATAAACATTTTATGCCACGTAATTTATTTCATATTATACGTATTTAATGTTCATAACATATCCATCAAGAATAAGGTGCCATATAATTTGCATTTTAACAACTCATACTTTATATTATTATATTATAATTTGTACAAGCAGGCAGTATTAAGTTGATTCTATAATAACATAATATATATATATATATATATTCCATATTTGACCATTTTTGTCTAATAATTGATATTTTTCTTATATTATTCTATATTTGTGACGTATAACTAAGTTTTCATATATTTTCATTTTCTACCTTATATTGATCTAAGACTTTTATAAGCCTAAGTTAATAAACATTTTATGCCATGTAATTCATTTTATATTATACGTATTTAATTTTCGTGCCATGTAATTTACATTTCTGGAACTCTTTCTTTATATTATTACAGTATGATCAGGCAGTATAAGCAGGCAGTATTAAGTTGATTCAATAGTAATATAATATAAAAAGCTTATTTGTCATATATTTCAATATATGTAATCCACTAGGTGCTAATATATTAAAAGTAAGACACAATATTTTTGCTTGAATTTTAATTTCAAATTAACATTATACTTATGTGTAAACAAATATTAATTTTTCACCCTAGTAGTAAAAACTTCTTTTTTAAACTTTTATTATAATTTAGGCAAATTCACCTATAAAATAAAATTAAAATTAGTCATTAATAGCCAAAAAGTTGGCATTCAACTATAACCATTTAAATCAATAAAAGTTAATAAAATTCTGTCTTAATTTCTTAAACTGTTTTTTTTAGAATGTTGAAACTATACCTTTAAAAAGTTTTGCCAGTTTGTATGCTTAATTGTAAGTTAAATTTTGGTAACCACTCAATCACTGTGGAATATTCCGTATTGAATATATGCATTGTCCTCATTTTTTTTATTACCGTATCATTTCAAGAAATAATCTTTGTACACCATAGAGTTTGCTTTTTGAAGTTATTTACATTCTTCCATATCGGATTGTATCTTAATAAGACATATAAACATATTTCCATGTGGACTACACAAGGTCAATCACCTTATTTACATAAATACTACATGAATACAATTAAATTACTAAAGAGTAAGAAGCTGGAAAATTATTCGAGAAAATATGTTAAGACAGTACTATTAAAATTGGTCGACTTATATTAACATTTCTTTAATTGCAGTCGAAAGATCACACAACTGGTTTTTCAGATTATCTTTTAGAGATATCAGCTATGTGATAAAATTAATTATTTAAACACGTATGAATACCACATACATTAAAATTAACTAAGACAAAACTAAAATATTAATCAAGTCCAACTATAAATAATTTTACGACTTATATATTATGTCGCTAACGATAGTCATTATTTTTTATTGGCCATCTCGCCATGCGATAATCAGCGAGCGTTTTGTTTTAAAACGGTTCTGCTGAGCATTCAATTCATTAGTCAAATTTAAACGTTCATTTTTAACAAGCTGCTGTGGTCAGATAAGTTTATATGTGAAGTGTGTGGGAGTTTCTTTAATAATCTCCAAGAATACATATTTTTCTTGTCGCAATAAGCGTTTCTTTGACATATGCATGCTGACATTCGGTCAAGTAAGCTGGCTTCTTTTAAACATTAATAATAACAATATGTTATGTGAATCAATCAATGTTGGGAATTTCCTTCCGCGCAATGCTCACCAATATGTGATCAAAATAATTAATTAAAAAAAATAGAAGTATACTTTAAAAGAAATAGACTATCATAATCAAATATAAAATGATTTGAATAAGAATGATCATGATGGTATAAGATAGATGCCACTGTTTAAATGGCAGCGTTTTTGAACGTATGCTAATATTGAAATATCTTATTGTTTCAGCGAGTAATACAAAAAAGCACTTAGTAATTCTACGCACGTTTATTATCCCAAAAAATTAGATTTTGAAAGATATACAATTACTGAAGCTACAGAAGATGATATTTTTTCACGCTCCCTAAATCACTGCCGGTTTTCCATAAATTTAAATTGAAAATTTACATCTCGCAGTGACTGTCGAAAATTAGCTAAGTAGTTAGTCTTAATAATTTTTTTCCTCTATTGTGTAATTTAAAAAAATGTTAGTGGTGGAGTGAACTAATTCACAAACATTCGTTTGTTTGTGAATTATTCGACACCGTTAGTTATAATTTTAATCATATTTACAGAAGACATTCAATGAAACATTCAATCCACCCAAAAATCAAAAGATATAAAATCAAAGCGATAACTCAACAAAAAACTTCAGCTACTATTGTTTATAAGCCATGACTAGCCGTATAAACGTCATGTTATTCTTGGAAAGAAATATAAAATTATACACAATTTTCATTATTTAAATTAAACCGAGATTAACTTCTATTGTATATAATTATTTGATTTAACATATAGTTTGTTCCTTACAATGTTAAACGTTTATTCGATATAGTAAAAGAGCATATTGAAACGTATAATGTTTAATATATATTTTCGCAATACCAAAGTGTGTTTTGTGAACGCAAAATATTCTTAAACTGCATAACAAAACACTGCTAAAAGTTATCTTGACACACGTTTAAAATACGATTAGATACGAATAATATATTTGCTTTATTAACATATGTTTTTATGCAAATATTATATGTATGAAAACTGCATATTAATATCTTCTACTAGCTGTCTGTCACGAGTTTGTTTGTGCATAAAAACAAGCGACTAACATTTTGTTTTAATGGTGATTAACATTTTATTTAATCGATTTCAGAATAATACAATTATGTAATATAAAAACACTTTTAACAAAAGTTCCGTAATACTTTGCCATATATCCTGGATTTTTTATAGATTTTGTTATCATGTATAATCATTTATTATTTTGATGTAATTATAGTTAGTGTAACCCAAAAATAATTCTGTGATTCGATTTTGATAATTAACACATTTTGATAATTAACAATGCACACCAGTGAACTTTTCGTAGATTTTCGTGTTGTCTACAATATCTTGATCCACTATATTATGTTATGTGATTTTGATGGTTTAATATAACTACTTATTCTAAAAAATATTATACACATTATTTTCTTGTTTTTTTACACACAACAAACGATATGATGGTGAAAATTCTTTTGTGCCAAACCTCCAAAAGTAAACAAATTGTCAATTTTATGAAATTACTTTGATGCTGTCCAACAAATATCTATAAACAAACCGTTCCATGAGTTGAACATACCTGTATCAACGGATTGGGCATCCATTCCTCGTTGCGTACGCACACTCACGCACACGAATAAGCATAGATTTATCTGCTAGCGCCTATACACACCGGTATGCCCACATCTCGTAGAGATATATACATATTTATATATAGATAGACAGATACCTTCACGAGTAAATCTTGTGTCAAATAGTTTTTTTCTCTAAAAGATAACTCACGTGGGAGGGAGGCGGCAGAGGTTTATGGTGACTTTAACTGTTTGCCGCAAGTTTTTAAGATTGTCCATTTCGATTGTTTTAAAAATGCGCTATTTGATTCTGTTCACGGCGTTGTTAGAATGACGTATTTATGGGTCGCAAGGTCGGCTAGGCGGCCCGTCGAGTTCGACTACACGGATCTTCAATTATCGAGACGTTATCAAAATAATAACTGGCGAGGAATTTTGATTAGGACGTCGATAAATTGTAAAAAGCTCGTAGGTAAACTTATTTTTTTTGTTTAGAATGTGGCATTCAATTATTATAACTTTTATATTGAATTATAAAATATAGAAACTGTATAAATTATAAATATTGTTTTTTTTGCTATTCAATAAAACCTAAATATTTCCGATGATAATAATAAAATATTTAAATCATAACATCACTAGCTAACGGTAATTGTATATTAATAGCGTGCCATTTTTTCTATGTTATATTTCTTGATGGTGGTATGAATTGAAATCAATTGGAATTTGAGATAATTTTTACACCACGCAGAGGAATTTTAGCACAATCGTAATAATTTGATTTGTAAATATACGCTAGGCAATTATGGTAGACCAGACTAAATTTATCCTCGTGCAAGTCAACTATTTCTGTAATATACGTCCATGATCCAGGCAAGATTGATTGCTGTGTGAAAGAAAAAAGTAAACTTAACATCGTAATTATGAGTATACCAAATTACAATCATTTTTGTTAAGTGGCCAGTGGCCTGGTTCATCGTTTTGTAGATTATCCATACAGAGATATATTTTCCGTGTTTTTCTCTGTATATCTTGTAACTGTGTAATATGGAGTTTCATTTCAAGAATTATCTTGAAGACCTAATAACCACAGCTTAGAAGGAGCGTAGACGTATTGCGTGCTTTCTCGTTATCACTTGGGTAATAGAATGTTGATAAACAGTTTTTTTTTTTTGCATTTTCCAATATTAGGGCGAGAATTTCACTAGTTCTAGTGAGGTGGATGAGTAAATAAAAACTTAGTCTAACTCTGCCCTTACTTTCTTTCAATTATGGAACTAGAACTGACATATGTATCTGGAACTAAAATCGTTTTAGTAATTCTAAATATGCAGCCCTATTTCTTTGCGCGTGCAATACAAATCGAACGCAGTATATAATAACTTTTTAGAAACGAATACAAAAAATAATAAAGAACGTTTGCTTTTAAGAGTTCCATATCTCAACAGGAAAATAGAAATCTTTATAGGATCACTTCATTGTCCGCGCGTCTGTCTATCTGTCTGTTAAGACCCTTTTTCTCAGGAACGCGTGGAGGTAACAAGTTGAAATTGATATGAAATACTTAGGTCTACGATCCTTGGAAGCTGTACAAAAATCCAGGTTCTTAGTCAATGCAATCAACAGGAACCCTAAAAATACGGCTATTTATACCGCATTTTTAACATTCGCAAGTAAATCAAAATCTATAGGCTGATTGCTGTTGACCTAAAATTATGAAATATGGCAAGAAGCAAGATCTCAGGGAACAAATAAAACATCCGGAAATCGTTAATTTGTAGTTATATTTTGAAATTTGCTCAATGTTTCTACGCCCGTGAAAGATATCGTAGGCAATATATTTGGGTTGTGTAAAATGAATATTTGTAGTGTAATAGGAATACTGTGTACCTTTAAATGTTTATAAGTGCCTATATGTACTCTCCATTACCAAAATTCAAAATAAACTTTAATTGACATTGAAATTCGTTTTGTTGTTGTCAAACTGTATCTCTTTTTCGCCATTTAGTTTGAGTTTTAAATTATTTTTTCGATGACCCCCCTCGATCCTATGAGTTTCATGGATGAATACGTTATTTGACTGAAAAAAACAAAATGTTTCATTTGTAAGATGATGATGCTTTAAATGAACTTTTATAAAACTAATTTTTTTAATTTTCTCAATTCAAGAATGCCATTTTTATTCTTGCTATATCTAGGTCCAATACTATAAGGACTTCCGCCGGTCTTATAATATTTTTTCATTAGTTTAACAAATATTTAAGAAAAATAAACTTACGCAATAAATACAAATATTACATATATAAAACCGCGTTTACAATGGCAATGCAATAATAAATATCATCCAGTCTCAAATGCAGGGTAACTAGTTAAACAATGCATCTTTTTTTTCTAACCATTAAATAAATATTTATATATTACTCCACTTATGCAAGTATGAGTTTCTTGAATTTTGTTCTATTACGTCAGCTGAGAGCGTATATAAATAGACCATTAGCGTGTATTGTTTACTTTAATTTCCTGCAATACCGAAGAAATTTAAAATTTAATGTTAGTAACAAAAATATCCATTACACAAAATATAAAATAAACGCTTTTTTTCCTTGACTATTGAAAGAGGAACATTTAAAATAACATAAAATTCACAGCTCGAAACTCATTCAATCAAACATTTTAAAATTCTTTAACGACAATCTCTACTCTGTGCGACTGTTTGACCACAGACTATTATGTGTTTGATATTGACAGTGTGAACGAAAACAATGAATTTTTTAATATATTTGTGTATATAATGTAATATATTTGTAACACATATTGTAAGGAAGTTTTAGCTGTAACACAGGAATTACTAACATTAAATTTTTAATTTCATGGGTATTACAGAGAATTATGGCACAAAATACACGTTAATGACGTATTTGTACACACTGTCAGCTGACGTAATAGAACGAAATTCAAAACAAAAATACCAAATAACAGCAACTAACAAAAGAACCCCAATAACGTTGAAACTTAATAATTTAATGAATTACGGTCAAATTTCGACCACTAGTCTGTATTAATTAGTCACTTATCTGGCTACTGTTAACTATAGTTTAACTTTAATACCAGCTAATGGTTGGTATTAAAGGTTAAACTAATATTATTTTCATAAATATAATAGTTTTATTAAAAGCTAAAGACAAAAGAAAGAAAGAAAGAAAAGCCCTTTTCGTTGCCTATTATCAGAATAGAATTAAATTAAAATCCTGAAACAAATAACAATATTAAATTGTATACAATTAAAGTGAACTGGGGAAAATATTAACTGAAAACCGTTTAAAATAAATATATTCGGTTTTATCAATCTTTTATCAATTTAAACAATGTAGATACGCATGACCTGGTTTTTCTTTGAATTATCGAATCGGATTTTCTTTCACATGGTAAGTAATTAGAACTTAATTTATTGTCCCATGATTCCAGGTATTCTAATAGATTTATTTCCTATGTATAATTTAATTCGTTATAATTTTAAAGCTATTTTTGAAGCATGATACTATATTTATATTTGTATATTACATTCGTCTTACGAACGCAGATCGATAGACATAGAAATTATCTTCTTAATCTAATCTACAATTAATTGACTAGGACGACCATAAATGAAAGCTTTTTTTATAATTTATTATTAACGTTTTGAATAACATTAAAAATTTCTCAATCACCTTCAAAAATCATCGTTTGGACCATTGATAGAATTTAATGACAGATCAATTAAAATGGACAACAATAAATTTACATTTATGTATTTAAGAAAATTCTAATACAAAATTATTATATTCATGAAAATGCATTTCAAATATATAGTTTGTATACTTACCTATCATCATGATTGCTTTATAAAGAATTAATATTAGCTTTTTACCGTTTTACTACCTCACTTTCTGTTAACCAATAATTGAATTCAAGTTTTACTGAGAAATCTAAATACTTACTACACCGGCTCCTTTGACCTTACGTGACTGGTGACTATAAATACAGAGCTGAACTAGATAATTTCTATAATTAATATTAATTAAATATAATTAATATCGTCATGACACCTATTGCCTGCCGTAATGCGGTAACAGGAAATTAACATTTATTTAAATGCATTATTTTCTTTTTTCTTTAAATACTCCTGTCATCACGGTTAATTAAAAATAGTTAGCAAAAAGGTTTAAAGAATGAAGCATAGGAAATGATCATGTTTGAATAAGCTAAAGAAAAAGATTTCAACTCCAAAGTATTACCGTTAATTTTACGATTGAACAAGATATACGTATTATTAAGAATAGATGTGTGAAAAACGTAGACCCGTTTTTTTTATTTAAAGATGATGCTTGAGGAAGATGAAGTTAGACCTGCTCATCATTATGTATCGATCAGTCTGATTAACAATGCGATAAGTTTGTTTGTGAAGAAAAGTAATCTCAACACATAATGAATAGAAATGTATACCAGAATTACAATAAATTTTTATGTCAGTTAGAGAAACAAAAAGATAATAAATTTGAATTAGCTAACCACATTAACGATAATGAAAAAAATCTATATATATTGGATTAACTCGATTCAAAGATGAAAAACATTTTTTCCAGTACAAAAAGGAAAATTATCATATTAAGTGTAATTGAAAAAGTTAATAATTTTCTTGCATAATTGAGAATCTGAAGCTTTTACAAAATTTCCAACGACCGATTTTTGTAGGTCGGCGGCGACCGACTACTGCCTACATTTTTCGGGCGAGATCGGTAGCTGATTTTCTATCGATACAATGCATACGTTAAGAGACGCACGCCACCGATCAAAATATCTCCCGTCTCCGTCAGCGGGTGTTTAGTCGTATGTTCTGTCCTTTTCTCTGTTAGAGAATTTTAAGTCGTAACCTTCGGATCAGTTAGAGATAGCCAGAGTAGCTCCAATTTTTTGACCGATTTTTGTAGGATGTGTGGGTTAAAGTATTAAATATCATATAATTTATTTAATCGTTGTCATTTGTCACCTTCGCGCGTAAAACTTTATAATCTTAGAGGTTGTAAGAGATGAACGGTCCGACAGATGGACATGAAGAAATTAAATGAAACGGTAAGTAATTTAACTGCGAAGTTCTGAAAACTACAACTGATCATACGACATATTCGTAATCTATATAATTATTATTTTCGTGGAAAATTGTTAATTTATATATTTCTGCTTGTTTATCTGTATGTAAATACTTAAAACCTAATAGAATTTCAGTCAAAGTTTCGTATTTATTGGCGGAATACTCGTATAGCAGAAATATACATTTTTTGGTCTTAATTATAGATATTTATTTCAAATTTTTTTTATGAAATTTTGTCTTCGACACTTAGCTTTCTTATTCTTTTATATAATTTAAAATATTAACTTTGATATTTTTGAATAATAAATCAATTACGTCATTAAAAAAAAGAGTTTAAATAACTGACTATTTTAAGATGATTTATGCGTTATATACATATATTTCTTGGGAACTTAAGCGTATTTAATGTTCCGAAGCTTACTAACTATAATACAGATGTAACTTAAACTGTAATATTCAAATACTTCTTACAAAAACGATTTCTACAACGGCTAAGATCGAATAATAAATGTCGACTCAAGCCATATGCAAAGCGAATTTAACATTCAAATCCATTCTACAAAACCTACACACAAATCCATTTCATAATCAACTAATAAATCAATAAAGCTCGCAACTTAAGCTTTTCCCACATACATTACATTACGTTTACCGAGACCCGCTCCCAGCTTCGGTTCCCTCCGTTGACTCTACGAGAAAAGAAATCACCATAAAAATGCTACTCTCATATGCAAAGTTGGTCTCATTGAGAAAGTCGCGTCAGATGTTTGTATCTACAATGGACCAAAAATTGTTAATGTATTAAACATGCCGGGTAGGTAAGCGGCATTCCAACCCCGCGGTTATAGATTATGCAAATATTGCAGTCGGAGGTAACTCAAAATGGGAATTAAATTTCGGTAGCAATAGGCCTGAATCGATATGCCGACTGTTCCCGCCTGAATTTGCATAGCCGCCGCTGAGATATTTTATTGTGCGTACGTGTGTTTGGGCTGCATCTGGCTCTAAGTTTTGTTATTATATTATTTCACATATTACCATATTCGGAAGCCCAGATTGGCGAGTTGAGCATGAGAATTCGCGACCTGCTGTAAAGATCTGTTGTGATTTTGTTCGATTTTATTTGCATTTTTTTTTATTAATGCTTGGGCTAGAGCGTTGTTAGCCGTGGGATATGTTGAATTTTGGTTGTTAAATTCTTAGTGGTGATTTTGTTAATTTATTTTATTGCTAAGTGAAATTTGACAGCAGGATCTGTCAATTGTGTGCTGATTTAATATCCGTGTACGTGCATATGTGTGTTATGTGTTTAGTCGTGTGAATCTTTACATCCAAATAGATAATATTGTTTGCCTAACATTCATGACTTGTGTTAAAAAGTATGTTCTTAATAAATTAATAAAGTAAAACCAATTTTTCAGTTTGGCTTAAAGGAAACCAACAAGACAACAAAAGAATTCCTTTTGTATATTTGTCTGTTTGTGATATAAATAGAAAATTATGCCGCATTTTTTGACAATCACATATAAATGGAAACCTGTAGGGTACTTCCCGTTGACCTAGAATAATGAAATTTGGCAAGAAGCAAGGTCTCACAGCATGAGTAAAGAAAAAAAATCGAAAGTAATTAATTTGTAGTCGTATCATTAAAAAAAAAATTTTAAATATGCGCCGGCGAAAGATACGTTAGACAATATATTTTGATTCCAAAAAATTAAAATTAAGTTTAATAGGAATATAATATACTATAAATTCTTATAAATATCTAAATATATACGGAATCCTCGTAGTACAAGTTCCACTTGTGCTTTACAAATTTTTGTTTCGATGCATATTACCCTTATAAATTACCATAAATCATTAGATAATTTAATTGTTTTACATTGAGTGATGTCATCGGATTTCCATTGCGTTGTTTATGAAACCTAAAAGCTCTCCTCTTTGTTTTAAATTCCCAATTTAAAAAAATAATAACAATTTAGTTGTAGTAAATGAATTAATCATGTTTGATATAAATTTTTGTAGGAAGAAGTTCCTAAATCTTTTTTTACAAATTATTTTCAAAATGATATACATAATACAGCTATCGAATAAAACATATAAGTTAAAAAGTAACAACATAAAATTAATTAAAATTAAAAAAGAAAAGTTGCTCTTAAATCATCTTTTTTACAAATTATTACAAAATGATATACATAATACAACTATCGAATAAAAAATATAAGTTAAAAAGTAACAACATAAAATTAATTAAAATTAAAAAAGAAAAGTTACTCTTAAATCATCTTTTTTACAAATTATTACAAAATGATATACATAATACAGCTATCGAATAAAAAATATAAGTTAAAATGTAACAACATAAAATTAATTAAAATTAAAAAAGAAAAGTTACTCTTAAATCATCTTTTTTACAAATTATTACAAAATGGTATACTTAATACAGCTATCGAATAAAAAATATAAGTTAAAATGTAACAACATAAAACTCATTAAAATTAAAAAAGAAAAGTTACTCTTAAATCATCTTTTTTCCAAATTATTACAAAATGATATACATAATACAGCTATCGAATAAAACATATAAGTTAAAAAGTAACAACATAAAATTAATTAAAATTAAAAAAGAAAAGTTGCTCTTAAATCATCTTTTTTACAAATTATTACAAAATGATATACATAATACAACTATCGAATAAAAAATATAAGTTAAAAAGTAACAACATAAAATTAATTAAAATTAAAAAAGAAAAGTTGCTCTTAAATCATCTTTTTTACAAATTATTACAAAATGATATACATAATACAGCTATCGAATAAAACATATAAGTTAAAAAGTAACAACATAAAATTAATTAGAATTAAAAAAGAAAAGTTGCTCTTAAATCATCTTTTTTACAAATTATTACAAAATGATATACATAATACAGCTATCGAATAAAAAATATAAGTTAAAATGTAACAACATAAAATTAATTAAAATTAAAAAAGAAAAGTTACTCTTAAATCATCTTTTTTACAAATTATTAGAAAATGATATACATAATACAGCTATCGAATAAAAAATATAAGTTAAAATGTAACAACATAAAATTAATTAAAATTAAAAAAGGAAAGTTACTCTTAAATCATCTTTTTTACAAATTATTACAAAATGATATACATAATACAACATTATCGAATAAAAAATATAAGTTAAAAAGTAACAACATAAAATTAATTAAAATTAAAAAAGAAAAGTTGCTCTTAAATCACCTTTTTTTCAAATTATTACAAAATTATATACATAATACAGCTATCGAATAAAACATATAAATTAAAAAGTAACAACATAAAATTAATTAAAATTAAAAAAGAAAATCACTCTTAAATTATTGTATTGTCAAAAAACTTAAAACGTTTTTTGTTCGTTTAAATTTATTACATTTTAAACTACGAATAAATAGTCAATTAAACGAATAAAATAGACCCGTTTAATGGAGATAAAATTAACGAAAGGAGTAAAAAAAAAATTAGGCAAAAAATAGACGTATAAGTTGTAGAACAAAATTAAAAGCACAAATAACATCAGGTAATGGTAATAATAATAACAATAGTTTAATTAGTACATAACCATTGCAATATTTATCCAGTAGTTATTAGCATAGCATTATTATAACTTATTAATATAGAATTATAATAACAATAACAGTAGTTATTAATATAGCATTATAATAACAATAGTTTAATTAGTACACAACCATTGCAATATTTATCCAGTAGTTATTAATGTAGCATTATTATAACTTGAAATTAATGATCCGTCGTTCCAGTACTATGTCGGGTTGATCACAAACCTTTGAGGACACGACGCATAGTGGGAACCCGGGTTTAATTCCTGGCCGCACAATGAGTGAAGTTGGACTGATTACTGGTTGTCTGTAAGAGATTTCTCTTGTAGCAATAAGTACACCATATGTATCAATTGTTTATATTAAATTAAGTAAATAAAGAAGTCAATGAATAATGGAGAAACAAATGCTGAGTAATGTATTACTGTGCTTTATCATGCTACGAATTATTATAATTTTCATAAAATATTTTTATCTTGGACATATAACTCAATTAGTATACAACAATTGCAATATTTATCCAGCAGTCTTAATGACTAGTGGATATATATAGTTATAAGTTTATTATATGTCAAAGTTAATAACAATAAAAAAATAAGGCTAAGTTCGTTCCTTACCCAAGCTATTATGTGCGACCATTATATTTTTTATAAAGTTTTTTTTAATTTTTAACTGTAAAATACGCCTTAATCTACAGGATAAAAAATTATTCTATAATACAAAATTAATAATTATATAATTCATTGAAGATTAGGAGAACAAGATAAAGTTATTGCTAACGATTAATTCAAAATCTATTATAGAAAATAATTCTATAATCGTTGTTAATAGTCCTCCTAGAACTTTATCACCTAATCTTCAATATAACTAGAAACATAATTAATTTATGCTCAATTCGCTTTATATTATTATAATTTTATATACACTTTCCTTATTTTAGCTATCATTTCTTACTTCCACAACAGATTCTGACCAAATACATTCACTTTCTTTAACATTTTTGCAAGCAGAACTAAGTAATCCTCTTTATACAGTTTTCTTTCTTCATTCTACCTCAAGACTCAAGACTTTCTTCATATAATATTGTTTATACTAAGAAATCTCGTTACAATATGGAAAGCCCGTTCTTTTTTTTGTTAATATTTGTAACTTCATTATTAGCCACATTATTTAGAACACCTTTCATTCTGTGAGCTTTTCTTCAATTGGTATCAGTTATTTGTTATTAAAAATGCTTTCGGAAGACAATATTCAGACTTAGTACCAATGCTAGTACTATATGATTAATTAATATTAATTCAACTGTTATTAACAGACAGAATTTCGGCTTTGAGTTAAGGGCTGCAGAGTAAATTTCGGCTTTGCGTTAAGAAAAAATTTCGGCTTTGAGTTAAGGGCTGCAGAGTTATATTAACTAGTATTAATCGAGATAAATCGCATTGATACAAAATTAGACTTTTTAGTCGAAATTATTTTATTGGTTCAATTTACCTATTTAAAACTATCATATATTCAAATTTTTTTAAATATTTTTCGCTGGATGTTACAAAATATCTGAAAAGTAAGTAGAAAACATAGACTTAATACTTTTCTGATACGCTTAGTCGAGTGAAAACAGCATAGAATCGCTTCAAATATAACAATCACGTAATTAGTTTTAATAAGGGCCGAGGTATGAGGGACTCTGCCAGATTCTTTTGTCGGTTTAAAATCAGTCGGTTCATTTAATATTATTCTGTTAATTCTCTTAAGAATTTTTCAGAATTATCACGATGGCACAATTCTTTCCTTTTTACTGAATATTCGATTATTTCATTTGAATTAAAGTAACGAATAAATCGATTAAAAAGTTTTCACTTACCAATGGTAAGTTTTCGTGCTTCTGATAGTGTCTGTTATGAATATTTGATAGTAGTATCTATTATATATAACAATTTAAGTCATTTACAATTTTATGTTAAGTTTAAACGATGATAATAATAACATGTAAATGTTTGAAAATATGTACAATTGATGGATAATTTAATTAGTTATTATTTTAATCCTGAATTTGTTACGTTATATTGAGCCAAATCTCGTAGTGAGTGCTCACTGAAATTGACCCGTCGTATTAAAAACACACGTGTCTTAAGTTGGATGGTTAAGAGCGCAAACTACTATAACATTGGCTTGCCTATAATCTACTAGTCACATTAAAATATTAGTATCTCAACTTCGTCGGTTAAGAGCGCAATCTACTATGACACTGGTGTATCTATAATCGACAGGTCACATTAAAAATAATAGTATCTCAACTTCATGCGTCGAGAGCACAATGTACAATGACACTGGCTTATCTATAATTACCAGTCATATTAAAAAGGCTAGTATCTCAACTTCGTCGGTCAAGAGCGCAATCCACTATAACATTGGCTTATCTATAGTTATCAGTCACATTAAAAATGTTAGTATCTCAACTTTGTTGATCAAGAGCGCAATCCACTATAACATTGGCTTATCTATAATTAACCAGTCATATTAAAAATGCTAGTATCTCAACTTCGTCAGTCAAGACCGCAATCCACTATAACATTAGCTTATTCACAATAAACCGGTCACTTTAAAAATGATCAACTTCGTCGGTCAAGAGCGTAATCCACTATAATATTGGCTTATCTATAATTAACCAGTCATATTATAAATACTAGTATATCAACTTCGGTTAAGAGTGCAATCCTCTATGAGGTCCAAAAAAGTTTTTTTCGTCAATCTATTAACAGCTTATTAAATAAACTAGGGATTAAGAAAAATAGATTTTGTTAATAATACTTTGTATAAGTTTTTATTAAAAAAGAGAGTAGATCAAAAATATGTTACCCACGTGTGATGAATTCGATATCTATGGTACAGATCATCCTTGATCAAAAACAGACAAAAAAAATGTAATACAAAATATTGACATAAGTTATGATTTAAAGTATAATCTATGTCAATGTAGTACAATACATTGCGGTATGACAACATTGATGTCAGTATTTCAATAAAAAATGTATGTTTCAAAAAGGTTTAGTCACTTAAAAATAAAATAGAAACAGTAATCTGAAAGGTTTCCATTTCATCAGATTAAAAAAGTTAATTTGAAAAAAAAACGCTATTTAAACACATTTTCAAGCATGGACGTATTTTATTCACAAAACAATTTGTTTACAAGAAAATTTCTAGTTTAGAAAGATTTTATTAGTATTATAAACAAATACAAGAAGAATTTTATGAAAAGAAGCCAGGGCGAAAGGTCACTTGAGATCGTATATTTGCGATTTAAATAGTCAAATATAGCGGGCAACTACGATATTTTTTTCCGCATCGCCTTACAGTTATAAACTTCATCAAATGCGATAATATTTTAATTGTTTATATAATTTTTAGTGAGCAATTCTTAAAAACCTGTACTTTATAGAAAATGTCGAAATAAAAAGTATTTTTTCCTCTGATATATATCCTCAATTATTTTACTAGCAGATTTAAAGATTTGTCTGTTGTAACTGAACGCATATTCACCCTACTAATTCCCAAACATACTTCTGTTATGAAAAATCCTTTAATGTCCAAGCAGCAAAACTTTTGGAATTATTTAATGTCCAAGAAGCAAAACTTCTTTTCCCATCCTAACTTCTGTTAACATTAAAGTTAACAAATAGATAATAAAACATATATATATATATATATATATATATATATATATATATATATATATATGTATATATATATATATATATATATATATATATATATATATATATATATATATTGGGATTCCCCCTTAATTGATTTGATAAAGCTTTTTTCTTTATCATGCATTTCCATCAATGTTGACCGTAAACACTTATGAATTTTTTCACTACTGCTGTCTTAGTAATAAAAAGTCTTATGAAAAGAGAAGAAAGTTTTATAATGCAAATAATATTTTTTGGACCAATCTTCATAAACTAAAGTAGTTATTAAGGTATTCGTAATTATTAAGTAGTCTTATTAAAGTAACATTTCTATCCTAGTCGAAAGAGGACATCAAGCTAACTATTTCTTCACAGACCAGTCCTAATTCAGAGGCAATAACGTTCGAACATGAAATATTATTATAAAACAATTGGGTATTTGACTAATTTTTTATTTCATTAATCATAATTTCAAGATACAAGCTAATGAAGAGTGAATTTTTTTTAATAATCTTAAAAATTGACCGAGTTATAAAAGTTTAAATTTAACCTTTTAGAGGAGGACGGCAATACTGTGTTGTGAGGTCATTTTTAATATTGCACATTATATCCTACGAGAGGAAAAGAGACAGGGATATACCCAACTCTATCCGTATCTTCAAATTTAGAAGCCAACAACTGGTTTATTTTTCAATCAATTTTTGAATTTTTTTCAAAACTGGTTTTTAATTAACTTATATTCCAAAATATTGTACGATAAACATCAAAATTTAGAATGAGTCAACTACCGTATTTTCATGCACTGATCATAAAATTTAATAATATAGTGAACAGCTGCGCAGAAACTTATAACGCGCAATAAAGAACAAGAAATGAAATAAACAAATTCATATTTAGATTACATATAATTAACACGTTTAGATTAAGAATAATAACCAAATAATATCGCATTATATTTATATTAGAAGACCATACACCAATGAAAACAAATGTTGATTACAATGCGAGATAAGATATAAACATTCAACCATTACTTCTGTGCTCGTGCAAGAATCTATCATATATTGATTCGTTGTTTAAATAATTGCACAAATTATGCAAAATGAGTTAAGAGTGTTAAAACCTTGTAATAACTCTCTTATTTTTTGTGGAACAACGGCTTTTGGCTAATTTTATTAATTTTCTATGGGCCTTGATGTTATGGCTTTGCTTCAAAATTTTTCGGACGTTGGATTGATTGGTCGGTATTTGCGATCTTTCCCAATGAATGGTTGGGTGTTGGAGTTACAACAACAGAATATAATTATGACATCATTTATAATTTTCTGGAATAAGAATACCCTAATTTTGATAGGCGAAGAAAAAATATTTCGATTTAAATTTTGCAAAATTTTAAACATAATACATAAAATTATATTATCCGAGTAAGCGAACATATTCATACATTTATTCGTAAAGGCTTTTATAGGTCGCTAATTATTAATGATTTTATTTTATCATACAGATTATACTTTACTTAACAACATATTTTCGTAGGACTAATTCTTTCCCCATTTTGAACGAAAAGTGTCTTTTTGGATTAAAGAACCCAACCGTTTCCAAAATAATCGTCTTCAGAGTTTGATATTTAAAGAAAACTTCCATTTTTAGTTTCCGTATCTGTCTGTCTGTCTGCCCGTCTATCTATCCGTATGTCACAGCTATTTTACTCGGAGATTATTTGTACTAGATAGATGAAATTTGGATGGTAGCTAGTTTCTATGAACCACTATACAATGAAATAGACGAATTATGAAAAAAAGAATATTGAGAGTGGCACTCCATACATGTCACACAGGGATGAAAAAAATCCAGTGCACATAGGTGTGTGAGTTATCATTAGATAGGTCTTCAAAGTGTTATAGAGGTTCCATAATAACTTTTTTATTTAAGCCAATAGTTGGTGAGATATGCGCTTCTAAAATTTGAAAAATTGTGCCTCTCTCCCTAAGTTTTCAACTAATGAGTGTAAAATTGTGATAAAAAATTAAGTTAGTAGAATTTTAAATAAATTTTCAAAGAACATCTATTTGAAGAAGATATGGTGTGTCGTTTTCGAGACATGGGGTATTTTCGGCACCGAACCCAGTAATGATATTGTTTTTTTAGTGTCTTTGAGAAATACAAACTTTTACATTTAATATTGATTGGTGGTACGGAACCCTTTGTGAACGAGCTCCACTCGTACTTGGCCGATTTTTTATCATAAAATCTCTTTAACCCATGTGTTGTATCAAATCCTACTACCCCCGTGAAAACAAAATTTTAAAAATGATCAGGAAACGCTTTCCCAAAATTAAATTACAATAATAAGATCAGCTCACTATTTCCAGTGTTGACAGGCCTTTTTTCCATTTTTGAAAAAGTAAACAAAATTAGTTTATTATTTTTTTTACAATGTCCCATTTTTTTCTTTTTAGTAATGGACCGAATCACCGCTGGGAAAATGTGTCATGAGGACTTACAAAGAAATATTTTTACAACGATTAAAATAAAATTTTCACAATTGAATGAAACTACGTGATGTAGTATTATTTCTAACTTCTTTAAGTTATTTACCACGACCTAGTTTCGTTGTATTACTTCTTCAGGTTGGCTATTAGCAAAGATGCTTATCTTTACTAATAGTCCACCTGAAGATGTTGTAGCACAACGAAAACTAGGTCGTGGTAAAGAACTTAAAGAAAGTAGAAATAATACTACATCACGTAGTTTCATTCAATTGTGAATAATGAATTTCTACAAAATTAACGCCAAATATATTCCATATAAAATTTTCGAATAAATGAAACTTGTTTTTGTCAAATTTTAATTAACGGAATAACGTAATTATAAAAAAAATATTTTTGAAAAAGATTTAATCGAACGAATCTTATCCAAAAAAGTTTAGTAAAATAAATATGAATGTCTATAATTGACATTGTTATGAAGATTATAAGATACTTAAAGTTATAAGTTATAAGATACGTAAAGTAGTAACATACAGTTATAAATATGTGTAACATTTTACTAATTTGTTTATTGTAAATCACCTTGCTATAACCTGTGTAGCTAAGCTTATTTTCACCAATCGAACACGATAACCCGAATTTCTGATACACTAATTATCAGCGAAACATAGCGAACGTAACTTTTGTAATACAATCATACGAACAATCAATTTCACAACTACAAAAATTTAATAACTATCAAAAAACATCCGTAGCTGCTCTTACCGCACCTAACAAACGGAGACGGCCACACATTGTAAGCGGAAGACGATTACATTGTGCGGCCATCACCGTTTGTTAGGTGCGGTAAGATAGGTAAGGTAAGGTACACAATAGTACACATCTAACTGTATATACTCTCAGTACGCCCAACAACGTTCCTTTCCCACGATTACATCGCAGCGATGTGCAAATTTTGAGCCTCATATGGCTTCAATCTAATTACCGTATTAAAAGGAATGCAATTCTTTATTCTATTCGTGTGCACCACTACGCACAATTTAGTTTCGAGTTTGCAACGCAATTGTCGGTTTTACCACTCAGTGCTTGCACAAATTGCATAGGTGACTCCACGCGTGGACTTCTGTTATCGCGCACACGTTTAGTTAGTTATATAAAGATTGTGTAAAAACAACAATTGTGGAATTTTTCTCCGTCAAGGCTTTGTTCTGTGTTAATGACCTACGTTTTTGTTGTTATATTTTATTTCATTTTTAATTGCATCAGGTATTTATTTATTGCATAGTTATATTGTTAATTTATTGCACAAGTTTAATATTATTGGCCTTCAATTTTTTGCCTTGACCATTAACACTTTATAGGCCAGTCTCGTTAGAGGGCGAATGCTTTTTTTATTTTTGATTTCTCGTTTTTCTTTCCTCGTATACCAATTAAAGATAGCCCGAAGTTCATCCACATTCGTACTTAAACTTAGATACAAGTAGTTAAGCGTTCATCAAAAGAATCGATTCCAACTTTAATATGGAAACTTGACACTTTTTCTTTCGTCTATTCTTAGCCCTGATGTAATAATATCGGATCTCCAACAACATTACACACGTTGTGGGACAACAATATTATATATACAAATACTAAAGCGAATTTTAAAGAGTTATAAGATGCCATGTTCTTGTTTTAAAGATGTTTATTAGACAAAATAGCACGCACTAAGTGAACGTGGATAGATATTCAAAACCATCGTTAAATATTGAGAAATGTTTCATCAGATTATATAAGTCATCTGATGATATGTTTCTCAGTATATAAGATAAAATTAAAAATAAAGCCTTTTAATAATGAGCCAAAGAAAATGATAAAAAAACTTTTCTCCGTGGCATTTTCTCCTAACTCAATATATTTTTCATTCGTCGTATTTATTGCAGATATTTTCTTTTATTTCAAAGTTCAATTATTATTATTTATTTTTATTGGATCTTAGATCTTTTTGTCTCTATATCTTTCCTTGTCTCATGTTCATAATTGAACAGAAAAGTTGAATCGTCAGCAAGGTTACAGAAGACCATATTGGATCCTCTTATATCTAATACATCATATTATCACAACGTGAATTATTCAACAAATATAGACCTTTCTTACATGAGATTGCATAACTGCACATTTCTGAAATTAACTTTGTGCTACGATTGTAAATAGCTATATATCTTATACACAATCGTTCACTTTAATGTTTTCTGATGGACTCTTTTATTTCAAAGTTCAATTATTATTATTTATTTTTATTGGATCTTAGATCTTTTTATCTCTATATCTTTTCTTGTTTCAGGTTCATAATTGAAGAGAAAAGTTGAATCGTCAGCAAGGTTACAGAAGACCATATTGGATCCTCTTATATCTAATACATCATATTATCACAGCGTGATTTATTCAACAAATATAGACCTTTCTTACATGAGAGTGCATAACTACACATTTCAGAAATTAACTTTGTGCTACGATTGTAAATAGCTCTATATCTTATACACAATCGTTCACTTTAATGTTTTCTGATGGACTACGAGTGTAAATAGTTCTATATCTAATACACTATCGTTCAATTTAATATTTTATGATGGATTTGTTCCTAGGGTTTGTTTGGGTTAAACTAAAAAGAAATATTACTTACTTCACTATTATAATATAACTATATAAACATAATTTTTTTCTTTTCTGCATATTTTTTTTCTTTATTTATTTCAAATTGTTACATTCCATATCACTAATTGCATTATATTATTAATATATTGACGACCATTCCCGTAAATATGAAATCAGAGAGTCGACCGACTTTGATCTAAATTTATGCTATAACAATTATTTGAAAAATCGCATTATTGTTTCAAAAATATTAAAAGTTGCAAAACGACGTGATAAACAATTTTACGTAGAACAAATTCTTCCAAACTATGTCGATTAAAATAATTATTAAATGACACTATCGGTATATTTTGTCGATTCGTCCACAGGAATTATTAAAACGAAAGATAGGTTGAGTTGAAATTTAGATTGTATCGAACTCTCCTTTTTTTTCTCTTTAATAAAAAAAAATAAAAAAATTTCAAGGTGAAAATCACTCGTATTTGCTTTTTTCAAAAAATGTACAATGATGCGCCTCACTAAGTTGATTTTAGAAATAAGATAATAACTAGCGTTTGCAAAAGTTAAAAGTTACTTAAACATCTATTTCCCTAATTAAGAAACGAAAAAAAAGTTTAAAAAAGAAAACAATAGGACACGCAAAGAGTAAAATTAAGCGATTTAGTCCTTGAAAGCGTTTAAAAGCAAGCTTTCTTTACAAGAAGAATGAAGCTTTTCTTCCATCTAAATTTTTGGTCTCCTCTTTATTAACCTAACCCCACAATTCACGTATATCATATACTTTACGAACCTTCGTTTTTTTTCTGTGTTTAATTTTTATTTCCATAATCTTAAACGCTTAATCAATTTAAAAATGTTTTCTAAAAATACGCCAGATACTTTGAACGTAAATCATTTCAAGAGTTATGAATGTCGTTACTAATTAAATTGCTATTATAATTTTATTATAATTTAATATAATTAGCAACTTTTTGTTGTTTAAATGATTTTAAAGTCAACAAAAAAAGAACGGTTACGAATATTCTTTTGTGGATTACGCGCGAAAATATGCAAGTATAAACGTAGATAAGAATTTCCGGCACATCTTTGTTGGTTGATGATCGCTCGGTAAGCCAAGTGAAACAAATAAAAGAGGATTAAACTTGTTAAGAATGTTGTGTTTTATTTAAATGTGTGTTTTGAATATAAAATATTTTATTTTTTAATTAAATTTTTAATTAAATGTTTTTAATTTAATATCTACAAAAAAAGTAATATCTCTGGAAACTCATATCGTAGTCATGGTTACTTTGTTATGTTATTATTTTGCACCTTATTAACATAAAATATGTCACTAAATAAAATCGCCCTACTCAAGACCTATAATTATAGTCGCAACTGATTAATGTTCAGTTAAATTTATTGTCCTTCTTTTTTATCTTCATCTATTTTTCTGGTTTTGAAACATCTTAGTTTTATATCATTTATTCTCAAGTTGCATGCACCGTGGAGCTAATAATATATTCCACAACTTTATGTTCAAAGGTTTGATGGAAGGTGTCAACGAACAACATTTAATTAACGATCTAAGGACTGATACTGGATTCAAGTGCTATGGACGCTCAATTTATTATTTTATTATAGAAAATGTGTCATACATTTTCTAGTGACCCCGATTAGATATCTTTGTATATGTAAATGTTAGTGATTTTTCTCTTCGAATATCAAAAAACAAAACCATTTTTAGAGAAGTTTGAGAAAATTTGCTTTTTTTAAATATCCTTGTTTATTGTATAAATTTAGTTTTGCCATTTTTTTACTTACGTTTTGGTGATTTGTATTTCCATTATTAGTGGTTTTTCATTAAAATTTCTCAATTTAAATATAGATTTTGAACAATTGTTACTAACGCATTAAATACTTGTGTCAACATTGGATTATTATAATGCAAATAGCTGTAATAAAAGAACCACAAAAGTAGAATTATGGTCAGGTCTCGAATCAGGTCTCGCCACTTTTATTAATTTAGGCGTGGCCATTGTTATCAGTAGTTATTAAAAGGTAAATAACATTAGCTTAATAATATATTTCAGAATTATTTAAGGATTATTAAAAGGTAAATAATATTAGCTTAATAATATAATTCAGAATAGATTTAAGGAAAAATAATATAATTTGTTTATTAGAGATTATTCTTTGAAATTTGTTATGCAACAATTATATTAATTTAAATTACATACATTACTGGAATCGAATGTATTCAATATATGGTCTACGTTTTCATTGCTTGCAAAAAAATTAAATAAGTGAAAATCATTATATTGATATATTTTAGATTTACTAATAATAAAACTTTAGGTAATATTTATTTTAGCTGCTTAAATAAGGTAAAATATAAAAAAAGTAAAACCTTTATTAAAAAATATAAAAAAGTGAAACCTTTATTTAAATCTTTATTAGATTCTTATTATTCACAATGTTATTATTCAGGCAAACTACCCAAATTGTAGGTAAATAAAATTGAGTGCTAAATAAAAATGGTAAATTAAATTGAGTGACTGAGTGGTAAATAACAATTTCTAACTGGGACCAATAAGGAAAGTATGCGGGAAATTGAAGCTCGCCAAATAAACTTAAAGATTAATGGGATGATGCGAAATACAAATAATACAGGCGAAATAGAAAAAATTGCGGGAGCCATGTTACTTACTCTTTGTTGGTTGGTAAAGTTCTTAGAAATAGTAAATTAATTAGCACATTACGATTCAATATAAATGAAGCCGCCACTAGGGCGAAGTAGAAAAAATTAGCCGACCATGTTATTATTGCTCAATGACGCTGACTGAAGTTCATAGAAATATTATATTAATTAACATCATACTATTCAATGTAAACAAAGCTAACTTTAGGACGACATAGAAAAAAATAGCCGATCATTTCGCATTGCACGACGACGCTGAGTGAAGTTCGTAGAAATATTAATTTACATGATACGATTCAATGTAAACAAACCAACTCTAGGGCGGATTGAAAAAAATTAGCCGACCATGTTAGCATTGTTCATCAACGCTAGGTGAGGTTCATAGAAATATTATATTAATTTACACGATACAATTCTATATAAAGAAAAGCGATTTTATTCCGTATCATCAGATCGAAATCTCTAACTCATTTCATATTAATAACAAAGTCCTTCCGATTTAAGAAAAATGTGATATACCATAATATGAGATATGACTTCAAAGTGGTGATGTCAACCAATCGGCTACCTAAAATCGGAATTATGTTAAAAGTAGCTTCAAAATTAATACCTCCACCGCCCAAATAACGTTAATAAATATAAAATCCAGCAATGTCTGAAGAAAACTCGTAGCTGTCTGAATCTCTTTAAATCATTGATGCGAGTTGACTAAAATAATTTATTAATCCATTATTAATAGTACATCCAATTTTTTTTAGATTTTTTTAAACATTTAGTTGCAATGGGATGAAGGCGTGGAACTTCAAAACAGCAATTATCGTAGAACCTTACAATTGTTCAAATTTGGAACAGTGATAAATCATTTTCATCCGTATATATCTCAATTGTTTGATTCGCGTATATCTCAACTTTTTAAATTTGGAATAGCGATAGACCATTTTCATCCGTGTATGTCTTAATAGTTTGATCCGCATATATCTCAACTGTTTAAATTTGGAATAGTGTTAGACCATTTTCATCCGTATATATATATATATCAATAGTTTGATCGGCATATATCTCAACTGTTTAAATTTGGAATAGTGTTAGACCATTTTCACCCGTATATATATATATATATATATATATATATATCAATAGTTTGATCCGCATATATCTCAACTGTTTAAATTTGGAATAGTGTTAGACCATTTTCATCCGTATATATATATATCAATAGTTTGATCGGCATATATCTCAACTGTTTAAATTTGGAATAGTGTTAGACCATTTTCACCCGTATATATATATATATATATATATATATATATATATATATATATATATATATATATATATATATATATCAATAGTTTGATCCGCATATATCTCAACTGTTTAAATTTGGAATAGTGTTAGACCATTTTCATCCGTATATATATATATCAATAGTTTGATCCGCATATATCTCAACTGTTTAAATTTGGAATAGTGTTAGACCATTTTCATCCGTATATATATATATCAATAGTTTGATCCGCATATATCTCAACTATTTAAATTTGGAATAGTGACACACACTCAAAAATGTTCCTATAGAAATTTTAAAGAAGACAAATAAAGTACTGAATTTTTTTTGAGTTACATTTATCGTGATACCAGTTGAAAGTGTATTTGTGACTTTTAAGAAATCGAAAATTATTTTTTTTAGAATTGAGTTTAGACATATTGTTAAAATGTTCACAAACGGCTAGAGCCATAATTTAGAAAAAGAATACTGTTTCCAGAAATTTACTTAAAATTTATCGAAAAACTATAAATTATATTTTTTAATGACTTCAAAAATGGCTACGCTTATCTTTTTCCAATATTTTAATTAATTCCACCAAAAACATTAATTTTAAAGAATTAATTCGGGTTTTATTGTTAATGACCAATAGTAATGTTTTAAAATGTCACCACAGTTTTTTAATTATAAAACGTGAACAGTAAAAAAAATCTTGGTAAGTTGAAATTTATGACGATTTTTATTTTATGGAATCTTTTTTATTGGTAAAATAAGAACCAGATTGTTTGGTCATTGATGAAAATATCAATAAACCAATAATTAAAAATAAATGAAAGTTGTTCGTATACAACAGTTGAAATTATCAATGAAAAGTAATGGAAACGTGTGTCTGGTATAATTAACCCTTTTGGGAGAACAATTATCTTCAACGGGTGTATTGAAGAAAAATGTATTATATAAAAATTATTCCAATAATAGTCTCGTTCGTAGGTTGTATAATATAAAAATTTAATTCAATCAAATTACATTTTGACAAAAATCGTGTACTTTATTACGTGTATTGAATTTACAATATATGGAAACACAGGGTACTATGACGGAATGTGAAATCCAAAAAAAAAAAATAAATGAAGAAAATGTTGACCAACAGAAAGCAAAGAATGATTGGTTGACATAAAATACAAATGTATAAATATAAATTCAGTTAGATTTAGCAATTATCAAAAGAAGAAAAGTTCAAAAACCACAATACTGATTGCTAAGTCAGTAAAAAAGCAAGATGAGGAAAACCTATCACATTCTACTGGATTTTTATGGAAAATGGCGAGATTAACAAATAAAATTGTATCACTTTTAAAAGCTAAAACTGGTTCCGTTTCCTGTTTTCTATCTTCGGTGTCTGTTTGTCCGTAAATCATGGCTATTTTTCTCGGCGACTTCTATTGCTTCAAATTGAGTTTTGGAATAGTATAATTTGCTTGTCTGCATCTATTGGTTTTTATGAGTATGAAATAATGAGGTGGGTCATTACGGGTCCCAGGAGGGACCCTGAGACTACCCGGGTGGTATGGCGGGAATAGTATGAAATAATTTCGGAAATATTTTTATTTTCTTTCAAAATGGGGGATGGAAATTTAAAAGTGGGGCGATATGGTCAAGGGTGGTATCATATGGAACAGCATACGCATTCCAAAATTAGTGATATTTTACTTTTCAATTCCATGGTTTTTAACTTAAGACAAAAAATTAACGAAAAAGTCAATGCCCCTCTTATTGTCAAAGTTTTCGAGTCGAATAATCTAAAATAATTCAGACTGATTGAAAGTTTTTATGTATTACACAAAAAATAACACGATGTTTCGGATATTTTCAGTTTTTGTGAAAAAAATAAGACTTTTAATTATTCTCCTATCTGATTCTCTGATTTATGGACCATTATAATATAGATATGTGTAAAATAGTATAAATTGAAGTAAATTTTTAATAAGGTGTATTGAGGAGTTGAAAAGTAAAGGATTTAAACTCATTTTATTATAAACAGAACTGTACAATGTCTCTAATGAAATGTTATTTAAATTTCTTAAAGTTTTATTTTAAATTATTTCATGTTTGATTATAAATATTATGAAATCTATGACTTAAAAGAAGAAAATAATATAAGAACTATCAATGAATCGAATAAGAAAAACATATCCGGTGTTAGACTGTAAATTATTGTTGAACGCTAACATGAAACTAAATAATTATATATATATATATATATATATATATATATATATATATATATGTATGTATATATACAAAATGTGAAAATACACAATTATTATATAATTTAATAAAACGAAGCCAAAAAAGTAACACGTTGCAGATAGGTAGGGATAAGAATGGGTTTTAAAAGGGATTTTTTCCTATAATGAAATTTATATGTAAAATATGATGAAGTTCAAGACTTGTTGGAGATTAATGAACACAAGATATAGATTGAGCTACTAACTCTTTTTCACCCAAAGAAGTATTTATTCACTATTACAAGTATGAACTTATTTTTATCGTCTGAGACGTCAATGATAGCTAAATACTTAAACTCCGCGGGACGCCTATTCACTTTAAACATACATTAAAACGTCATACTCATAGCTTATGACGTTTTAAGGTGTATTATCCCGTTATTTGGCGCCTTTTACAGTTCCTTTTTCAAACGATACCTTCCTAATTTTATTCCAAATTTCTAAACAAGGTTTTTAAAATTACTGTCGCCTCATGAGACGAGCTTCTGAAAAATGGTCCATTTGATCAACTTCGCAATAATTCTGTATAATTTTGTAAATGCGTCTACAGTTTTACAAAAACTTATGAATCAACACATTATAACATAAATTTGTAAATAACATTAACAAAGAATATAAAATAGAGCCCAACTAAATGGTTAGAGCAGAAGGCAAATTACACACAAACGAGTTCTTGAAATCACAAAATAAACAACAAATATAACATACATGAAATGCATTGACAGAACAGGTTATGATCAAAACCGAATGAAAAACCTCTGAAGATAGTAAATCATTTTTTCATATTAGCCTTGACCTAACACGAAGATGACTGTTAACATAAAGAATTCGCTCTCGTTATAAACACGCAATTAAGAACAAAAGACCTATTGATTCCATCACGAATAGGTTATTAACGTAATATGTCATCAATTACAGAAACGCAGAACCAGATGGTAATTATGAAACAGGATGTAATTAATGATATTAAGAAAATTATAATTAACAGAGGCCAATGCATGGCTGACTATAATTAATAAGGAAACGAAATGACTAAGTTTTTTAAGAATTTATTGCAAAAGAAATCTTACTTAGGGTTTCCAATCTTGCAGCTGATTTGCAATTACGGTATTTGCCGGATAAATGAGTTTCGATTCATCAGAATCCCGCATTTATGACAGCGAAAATAAGTCAGTGCAACTTTGATTGACTGTAAGAGATTGCTCTCATAGCAATAAGTCTGCCATATGTATCAGCTATATTCAAATAAATAAAGTTTTCAAATAAATAAATTAACATTTTTTATTTGTTTAAGTACCAAAATAAAAAAGATAAACTCGAAATAAAGTTTAAGACTAAGTTAAGTCTTTTTCGTAATTGCGTCACTAAAGCGATGCCGTATGGTGATAGCCAGCTTACTGAGCAGATGACTTTTAATATAGGGACAGTTGGACAAACTTCATCATTTTCAGCTTCTGTTTCTTAGCAGCCATCACACAACCACATGCGCGTACGGTCGCTAGTTGGCAATCGAGGCTCGCTTTAATGGTAAGATGTTTTTATAGTTCCCTCTAATCCTGTAAATCCTATGAAGCCCCACATAATAAGTAATCTCATTCTGAGTAGAACTAGAAAAACTTACAGACTCTTGGTACATCGACACTTAAAGAACGTAATATTTAAAAAAAACACAAGGAGGTAAAAAACCCTTAATTGACACATTTAAAAAACAAAATATTTGTATTTAATTGAAGAACTGAAATTAAGATCACTAGAAATTAGTGTTAATTTTTTGGTTTGAGTTTAATATTGTTTATAATTTTAAGTAATGTTTATGTGCCAATGTTTATTAATATTTTGTTTTTATCGGTTCAATAACTGGATCATGGGAATCGATGAAAGTGTATTAAAGGATTTTAATATATGCAGACTTGATAATCGTTTTTTCCAAATAATAATTATTTTTTAAAAAGCAATTTCGTTTTTAACAGATGAATTAATTTAATTTTGGTTTTTAAACCTAAAAAGCTTAATTACAATTACGTACTTATTGTGTTGACTAATAAGTTTTTAACCCCGAGTTCGGAACTTTTCCCGAAAGGATGTTTAAAATTCTGAAATATTAAATCTAAGGTGTAAACAGATCGAAATGCTCTGTTTTAATGATAGTGTTAATCCTTCAAATTAATTAAATAAATTTAAATCGACGTCAACTACGAATTATTCTCCATTATGAAGTTCTGCATCGCCTAAATGCAAAGACCGCCACAAATAATTGAAGAGGATCCTCGAATGACTACTCCTCAATTGACAGAGGAGCTGAATTTCAGTCATAGCATAATATTACACTTGCATAAATTAAGAAAGGTACAAAATACTATAATCGGCAACCAAGTACCGCATTTTGTAGGTAATTGGATATTTTGGAAATCGATAAATAGACGAGATTAAAAACTTATTAGCCAAAATAATTATACATATATTAACCTCTTATTATACCTTAACTGTTTACCTTAACGCTGTAACATTAAAAGACGATACGAAATAATTATTTTTAGAATTTTCTTCAAGCTGTGACCTTACAACCGTATATCAATTTACATTGATTTATTTTCTTTTAATCGCATCTCGCCCGCAAATCATTGCCTGAAGAATTTTGACTCTGTCAGCGGTTTTTACTTTTCAGATTTTTGTGTTTTTAATAAGCATTAGTTTTTCTTTCATCTCGTTATTTAAAAAAACAGACACGGTTGTAGCGGATCCCCGTCATAATGGGTTAAATTACCTAATTACTTACCGGCAACGCAATGTCTACCGTGTTACGTAAGGTGATTAAAATAGTTTCAACACTTTGTAGGAACTACTACAGAGTCAAATGTCATTCATTTCATTGCAAGTAAGTCGTTAATGAAAGAGTACGTGTAAGATTTGAGAATTTTTAATCGGATTATATACATAATCGATAGGCCAGTTAATTAGATATGAGTATGTGGCAGCTGAATTTAGAACCTGTTGCTTGTTGAATGTAAAGTCTTTTTAAAAGAGATTTCAAAGCATTAATCTTTTTAAAAGAGATTTCAAAGCATTAATTTCTACTCTATTAATTTTTTTTTAAATCCTTTTAAGGAATCGTAATCAATCGATGACGTCGTCGATAAATTTCGATTATTTATAGCTTAAATATTTCTTTAGGGATAAATCTGTTTTTTTTTTATTACAAATAATTCACGTGTTTCATAAAAATGTTAGTTTTTTTAATCTAATTTTTCGTAAGTAAAATAGTATTTGCTGTTTAAATTATTCAGAATATTCTTAATATTCGTAATATATAAATTTATTTCAGACAAACAGAACATCAGGTGTTTCAGTTACATTGATATAACCTTGATTATATGTGAATTTTTAATCGGATTATTTATACTTATGCCCTAGAAGTTTACTTATAGTTGCCTATATTCTAAGTACATACTCAATTTTGCATCTTTTGGCCTACTATACAATCAAAAAGCTTCGCTTCGCTTTTGCTTTTTTTTACCCAACTGTGCAAAGCAAAAATGCGGGTAATGCTTTTTGAAGTGCAAACAAATGTAAGTCTGTCTGTGTCTTTTTTTCTGACTCCTGGCGAGTTTTCATGTTTAAGGTATTACTGATGTGTTATTGAATATGTGACTTTACTTGGAATCCAATTTGGTTGGCATGACGGTAACGCAGTGCGATAGGCTGCAGTGCCACGCGTATAGAAATAGGGTCTTAGTAAATATATACATATATAAACAAATGTTATGCAGAATATACATACATACATACATATATATATATATATATATATATATATATATAAATATATATATATACATATAAATATATTTAAATGGATTCGTATAAATATTTGAAGAAGTAATTTAATTAAAAATGTTGAATAAAAAATGCTTATAAAAAACACAAAAACCCAAAAACAAAAACATGTTTCGCTGACAGTGTAATTTTTTTTTGCAACAATTTGCAAGCGAGATTATGAGTAAATAAATTAATGTAATTCAATACTAGATTGTCGGATCATTGCTTGAAGAAATTTTCGCAGTGAAAGTGTAAAATTTAATATTTTCTTCCTTTCAGTTTTTTTGTGGTCATTTTTTGTTTTTTAATGATAATTTTATTTATTTGGTAGTTTAATAAAAGTATATTAATCATAACGTACCTGTACGATTTTATTTATTTTAACTTAGATTTGTTGTATATTTTATTTACATTAAAATATGGTAAAACAAAAAAAAATTAAAAATATTTTGTGATATTGGAGGATACTAATTCTTTAATATTATATAATTTTTACTTAACTGTACTTTAATATATTATAATTTTTTATTGCTTGAACATATGTTTTTATACATATTGTGGGTTTGAGTAAATACGTTTGCTTATTATACTCTTTAAGTCAATTTGATCTTTATTTTTTAATTGCGAATAAACTTAATTTTATACATTCAGATATGATACATATTAAATTCTCCATTTATTTTCATATAAATGCATTTATCAGACGGAGACAATCGAACTCTACACATTAGATGAGGTTATCGTGAAGTTAATCAAGCAACAATGAAAGAATAACCAATATTTTTGGAGTTGTATAACGCGTAAGTACAATACTAACCGGAAATCATCTTAGCTCAGTTCATTCATTGAAGAGGCTTATAAAAAGTATACCTATTTTTGGGAATTAATTATAAATTCTGGAATCGAATTAGCTCCAAAATACTGCACTTCCAAACTGAATTGGTTAATATTTTCCACGAAGACTGGGTTATTATATTTCAAAACGGAAGTAATAATAGTAGAGAACGTTTTGTTCATTAGTGTTCTGTACCTCAAAAGGATAAAATGAAACGTTTTTAAGGCTCATTCAAGTGTCAATCCGTCTGTTATAGTCATTTTTCTCAGTAACCGTTTGACGTAAGAAGTTGAAATTTAGTACTATGATTAATCATACTGATTATATAGAATTTTATTTAAGATAGTTTTAAAGATATTGTTCAAAATATCGATAAAAATGTATCCACCACGTTTAAAATTACTAAAATCAAAATTAATGAAAAAAAGAAACGCTACGAGAAGTTTACCTTAAATTTAAAAGTTATTCCAAATTTCATAGTTTTTAACATGTTTACGATTAAAAATGGATTTGATATATTCATGTTAGCAAAATATAAAAATTATTCCAAATTCCACAGTTTATGATATGTTCACGGTGTTTTTACGTCTGTGCTGGGAAATATATTTGCAAAATGAAAAACAATATTAACATTTGTAAATAGTTTAATGAAAATGCTATGTACCATTAAAAGTTTTAAGGAAAACTCGTGTGCGAGCTCTATTCTTACTTATTTTTCGTTTCATCGTTTTTTTTAAATTTATTGTGTTCCACACGTACATTTGTGACTGTTAAAATTATCCTCAGTAGACGGGACTAAATATAAGAGTAGGCATAACAGTATATGTGTGAGTGTGGTGGTTAAGATTATTTTCACATAAGGTATCTTAAACAAATTTTTCTGGAACTAGAAAAAAATTTAGTTAAAATTGGAAAATGAAGAAATATTTTACCATCTCTTTTACTTCAAAGCGACAAAGAGACAAGCACTCTGGGTCGTATGAAATCCTTTCTGAGAACTTTGTTTACAGACTATGCTGAAAATGGATTAAACATGTTGACATTTAGAATCAAACTTTAGAACTATGCTAATTTATACATTATATACAAATGTTTTATCAGAAATCGATGTTAATGTATATATTATATCATTTGACATAAACTCTGAATTTCTTTATGCCTTGACACGGAATTTACACTACTATAATAATGTGATAAAAGGTATTAAATCCTACCTTACCTTTAATTTAAATCTAATCCGAAATCATTTTAATTAAATACAACATTTATCATTTAATCTTACACCAATAAGCTGTTACTTAATATTACCGTTATTCAGGCAGGATTATTGAATTAAAATAATGTTTAACCATAATTAAGTGTCAATAAATACACACCCACGTCTTAAGTAACCTTGCGTCAATCGATTACTGTGACTAATCATTTAATGCTTATAGATAGTGGAATGCCTTGTTATTTGTTTCTCATAATTCAAACAGTTGGTTACCGTAATGAATTTTGTAGAGTGAACTGCTATTCTGCAGATAGTGATCTGTATATTACTTTATTAAAACAAAGCACTTTAGCCTTAATTGTTTATTTATATTTTTGTAATACTTAATTGTAATACTTTTAAGTTAGTGACAAGTTCAACTGGAGATATGTCGTTAGAACTCTTCACCATTGCTACGTAAACGATCTTTCCTATTTCCAATTTCCGCCAGAGGTTTTCCAAATTCAGTGTAAATACATCAAGACTTCAACAACCTAAAACATGAATTACAGATACCTTTAGTGTATTAACAAACATATAGGAGTCCCGTATAAAATTACTTTCTAGAACCAGAGGACATTTTTGTTATGCTGAGTCGTTTCAAGTACTCTAGTTTTTGAACGAATTCTAGTTTTTGTACTATATTCTTTCTTAGCTTTGTTGATAGTATACGTAAAAAATAACTTAAAAACAATGATCGATTTTATACTATAATAGCAAGGACAACTGATGTATTTGTTTTAATTCGGTCAGCTTATGCTTGGTAGCGAAAATCGAAAAAGATTTCTGTCTAATTTATGTATTAAAATGTTTATATTAAGTCGTTACTGCCAGTTTTCTTTTTATTATTAATTACTGACAAAAATGACTGTGATGAAAATGAATGATGAAATTTATAATGGACCATAAGTCTGAATATAAGTATTAAACTGTAGTTTTCAACTCATTTTTAAATTTATTTTTTTTGCAAAAAACATATAAATAATTTTAAACTAAAAAAAAAATATAATATGCTTTAATATTACACGAGCTGCAAATACATTGTTTTAATACTGCACTGTTCTTTAATTTTTTACAACAACAATCGGTATAAAAGAATATATTTTTATAAATTATTTAAATTTTGTAAAATATATTTCTAAAAAATTTTATCGAAATTTATGTAGTCGCATTCGAAATTTTTGATAAATAGACAAACAAGAAAATTAATGAAATTTAAACTTATATATATATATATATATATATATATATATATATATATATATATATATGTATATAAATATATTTAAATTGGTTTTTTTCTGTAGTCTCTCAAAATGAATTAAAAAGTGGTTAGTGGTTTCAGGTTCATCATTTTATTTTCCTGTAAGGTTTAAACAATTTTTCTTCATTTTCTTTTGTCCCCTGGATAGGACAGAAGAAATTAACTGCGCTTCGTCATGCTGATCGATCCTGTGCATCATGTATTGATTCATACCAAGTCTTTGCTTCGAATGCACACATTTCCTCTTTCCTTGAAATCCTAAGCTGTTTGGAGGTATGGACGGATTCCCTTTTGATCGTGTAGCTAATCTTGTTCCGTTTTCTTTATGTCAACCAGAACTTTCTTGCATCGTTCCAGAAAATGTTCATATTATACCTTTTTGGCTAAGATAGTCGAATAGCAGTTGATGGAAATTGGGATCTCGCATTCATATACCAGTACAATTTTGATGATGAACTGGAATATTTTGACATTCTACCCCCGTTCTTGTCTTTACTACTGTCATACGGAGTGATGTTACGTGAATATAGATTGTCCTAGCTGTGATGGTCAGCAAATCAATGTCCTATTAAGTTCTTTGTTTATTTTAAACGACATTCCTCAGTAAGCTCTGTTTCTGAAAAGGCATTCTCAACTTGGCAAAATAAAAAATGGTGTTTAAAGAAATATTACACATAAACATTTTTTTTATTGTATCTTATTAACTTAGATACTACGTTTATTTTAGTATATAACATATGTAGTTTCTGAGGAAAATACGTTCAGGTGGACTCACGGCGAAGTCTGAGCGTAAGGATTCCTCTTATACCATTTTGGTACAAAATACTAAGAAGAAATGCCTAATATATGCCTCCAGTAAAAAAATATGTATATATATATATATATATATATATATATATATTGAGAGTTAAAGTATATAGAAATTCATACATTTCATATTGTTAATAATATTTGCAAAAAGTCATCTCTCCGAACATGTCTGAAACTACAAATAAAATTAAGGAGAAACATTCTGTCGAATATTTTTTCACAAATATTTTGTTCGTCAACTATGCATACACCCTAATTTCGCAAGCGAGCATTTGAAGAATCTTTGCAGAATTTTGCAAGTAATTATTCTTACTACGAACAAATGCTCGCAATGAAGACCGACATTCGGCGGCATTCGGCGTGCGTTCATGTCGCGGTCACATTAATCCTGCCCGGGCACACCGCGTGCCCGCCGCTCACTTAATTGCTGCTCGAGCGCAAATATTCGCATATTGAGCACGTGCATTAAAGAAACAGCAACAGAATATCGGTTTTATAATTGAAATTGCTTGCTTTTATTAAGTTACTTATCATTGGGGAATTTATTTTCAAACTTGCTAAGGATTTTGCTAACAGAACGCAGCATTCAATGATCAGTTGCGTGTAATAAATACGTTCGTTTAATGTACGTAAATCATTACGTATGTCTAGTTAGAAATATCACATCACGTATATAGTGTTTGATAAATTTCTTGAATCAATAATGAATAGGTGTGCACATGAATGGAAAATAAAATGCTAGAAGTAGATAAGCTTTATGTATAAATGTTATGAATAGATGTTTAATAACTCAATACATCCTGTATGACTAACGATGTCATAGCAGATACACACGCACCCATACACGCACACGCACACGCAAACGCATAAGCACACGCATACGCACACGGCTCACACACACGCACACGTATTTATTCTAGAACGGAAAAAGTAGTTAAGTTAGACAAAAACAAACTCATGCCTTTTCTTTCACACAATATTAAATAGAATACCCTGACAAAATTTATATAAAATCTATACCGCAGGCATCTGCTTTGCTATGGACCAGCGAGCCAGTCTAGAGCTTTGAAAACAGATTTGTAACTATAGCTCCGGTAATTTTACAAATTATAAACTTTGAATATAACTTTTTGGAAATAGAATCTTTCTCTGAAATATACCATTCTTAATTTTTTTTAAATATTTGTTATGATCAATATTTGCCATTGAAAAATGAGATGCCTTCGTTGGCCTGTACATATGTCCGTATATTTGTACATATGAGGACAAGTTACAGGTCGCAATTCTTGACCGATTTTGGTGATTCTTTTTTTGATTGGGTTACCTTTCATAATATTGGCTTATTGATATCCATAGATTTATCAAACAGCTTAACTTTTATAAACGAATTTCTATGAAAACTCCTTTTTTCGTCCTGGTCACTTCTCTCTTTACCCTGCTGTTTTTATTAACTTTTTTATTTTTTTACTTTTTCTTAAAATTGTTGATTTAATAAACTTTTGCTTTTGCCAATGGTTTTATTCTTGCATTTATTTATAAATTACGAACTATATTTTTGAAAGTTTTGGTTTAGTAAATAATAAATATAAAACGATATGTGGTGGTTTGGAAAAGCCGCAGGTCCGAAGTATTTATTTTTTAGGTTATATTACGTCATATTTGGTTTTGTCGGTATAAGGGAAAAAAGGATTGAAGGCGTATTTTATGTGTGATTATTCACTTATATCCTCTTCCTCGCGTCGTGTTCCTCTTTCCTGATGGTCGTGAACTTCCCGACTCGAAGTGATACAGTTTTTCTTGGGTGAATACATCGTGGTGAATCATCGTGGTGAATACATCCTTCCACGAATCGAATATCGGGCGGCGGTTAACTAATCTGTCGGGTTAGTTAACCGCCGCCCGATATTCGACATTGAGAATTCTACGATTGAGTGGTTCTCCTTCACACCAACCCTTCTTCTTTCTTATCCAGGCTTGGGACCAGCGTCGGCGGAGACACTTCACTTATATGAGATTTAGATATTTAAAAAAATGATATTGCTTTATAGCTCTCACAATTACTCAACACCAAAGCGCACCCACGTTCTTTGGTCTCCCCTCTCTATTAATCACCCCGTTCCACTCTTTGTCGATAAAATTTAACGGTAACGGTAACTGCAAGAAAGAGAGTTTTCAAAAGTGAATTAATATTATTTTAATACACCGTACTAAATTACGTTAAATAAGGTCGTATTCTTACTGCTCTTTAATGGCACACTGCATGATATAAAACGTTCCATTTGAATTATGTTACAATTATTCAAATTATATTTGTGATTTATATTAAATTTATAGGAAATAAAAACAATTTTTTTCTACAGTTCTAAAAATACCAAAATTAGCTTTAAAAATTACGACATTAGAGACGATGAGAAGGGAAGGTAAACAGGCAATTAGGAAAATAAAATATGCTGTAATCATAAATCACTACCAGATGCTTTATTTGCATGTGGCATCATAAAAATCTCGGAGTCATAAAGATACGTTGAGCATACTCAAACATTATGTGATAAATCGAAAAGTAACTTAATAATCGAACCTCATAATTGAAAATTAAATAATTTATTGGTGGTTATTTATCATACTTTATTTAATGTTATAGTGATTTAACATATGAAAACGTTATATACAAATATTTACTCAGTGTTACCATATTTTGTAATTAATTTTTAGGGTTTTCGTCGAAGGGCGTGAATGCGTTTATTATATTAAATCCTATTCGTTCCCAAAAAAATAAAAACTTTTTAAAAATTTAATACCAACATTAAGATCAGCCGACGATTTGTAAGTATTGACGTGACGTTTTGTCCATAATTTTGATGGATCCGTGTCATTCATCACATTACTCTATATGGGTTTGTATCCTATTTCAGAAATATGAATTTAAGAAAACTAGCTATAAATATTGATTATTATGTATAGCAACTTGAGCTTGATAAACATAATCATTCTAATTTTTTAGTATACCCTACCCATTTACAGAAAATTGTATAATTTAGTAAAATTTTGATTACTTTAGTGGTTTCTTCACATATTGTACACTGTGATTCTACTACTTTGAAAACTTTGGAAAATTAAGGAAAATATTTATTATTGAATTGATGGTGCGTTTATATTCAGAGCTGTTTCTGTACGTAGCCTATTTTGAGTGCATAAAATTAAGTGGAACAGTTTTTTTATTATTGTCGATTGTACACGTGTGGCATTAGTAGGCGTATCTACCATCACTAGTAATTTAACAAACAAAAAGAGCAAAACAATAAATACTTAAATTTTTTGCACCCTAACAACACTAAATTATCTGTCATTTATATTTTGACCTTCAGCTGAGACGTATTGTGTTTTGTTTGTTAAATAAAAACTATTTAGTTTGAGATAAATAAGGTTTAAAAGAAGTAAGAATAAGAACTCTAAAAAACGAAGAAGAAAAGAAGTAAGAATAAGAAACGCGTCTCTAAAAAACGAAGAAGAAAAGAAGTAAGAATAAGAGACGCCTCTCTAAAAACGAAGAAGAAAAGAAGTTAGAATAAGAAACGCCTCTCTAAAAAGCGAAGAAGAAAAGAAGTAAGAATAAGAAATGCCTCTCTAAAAAGCGAAGAAGAAAAGAAGTAAGAATAAGAGAAGCCTCTCTAAAAAGCGAAGAAGAAAAGAAGTAAGAATAAGAAACGCCTCTCTAAAAAATGAAGAAGAAAAGAAGTAAGAATACGCCTCTCTAAAAAACGAAGAAGAAAAGAAGTAAGAATACGCCTCTCTAAAAAACGAAGAAGAAAAGAAGTAAGAATACGCCTCTCTAAAAAACGAAGAAGAAAAGAAGTAAGAATACGCCTCTCTAAAAAACGAAGAAGAAAAGAAGTAAGAATACGCCTCTCTAAAAAACGAAGAAGAAAAGAAGTAAGAATAAGAAACGCCTCTATAAAAAACGAAGAATAAGAGAAGCCTCTCTAAAAAGCGAAGAAGAAAAGAAGTAAGAATAAGAGAAGCCTCTCTAAAAAGCGGAGAAGAAAAGAAGTAAGAATAAGAAACGCCTCTCTAAAAAATGAAGAAGAAAAGAAGTAAGAATACGCCTCTCTAAAAAACGAAGAAGAAAAGAAGTAAGAATACGCCTCTCTAAAAAACGAAGAAGAAAAGAAGTAAGAATACGCCTCTCTAAAAAACGAAGAAGAAAAGAAGTAAGAATACGCCTCTCTAAAAAACGAAGAAGAAAAGAAGTAAGAATAAGAAACGCCACTATAAAAAACGAAGAAGAAAAGAAGTAAGAATAAGAAACGCCTCTCTAAAAAACTAAAGCCTAGTCCTCTTAAAGCTATTTAAAGATAAGTGTTTTGAAATTAAATAATAACAACAGCTGATCATCCTGCATTTACGTGAGTTTCGATGATATACGTGTTGCAAATATATATAACCTTGAAAGAATTGAAGATGTCAGTTTAACTCAAATTCCATAATACTCATAAATACCTGTAAACACGATGACCATTGATATAATTTATGTTCACTGAAATGATGATAAAAATTGTCATGGACTTTTTCCGATAAATATAAAGATGCAGAAAAGTATGAAGTCTCATCTTCCATTATCTGGGAATACATAACCATACTGAATAGAGTAGAGAAAAAGAAGACGTATCCTCTTTAACTTGAATTCATAAGGAGAAGACAAAATATCTACAGATGCATGCAAAGATGTAGAAAAGAAAAATAATCATCCTTCTCCAATTAAAAATATCCTTAAATATAGTCATTTCTGTAATAATTCTCAGAATTTCTCTGAAGATTTATTTTTTGCATTTTTTAAAACTTTTTTGAATATATCTTCAATGTTCATAAGAAATTATTTTATTTAAATAGACATTAATTAAATAACGATGTTAATCTAAATCGATACTTTATTTTAATATAAATAAATTTTCTTAAAAATAGAATAACCAATATTGGCAAACCTAAATTAGAAATTATTTCATTAAATTTTATTTAAATATATAATTTACTTTTCTGTTTATTATTCTCAATATTGGACGAAATTACCCCTGTTAAGGGATAATCTAAGGAAAAATATGTCCTGCATACAAACACTACAGATTAAGTACAGGAAATCGAAAATGTTTTCGGTTATTTGTTAAGTTGTTTTTCATTTAAAATGATGAAAGTAACTGCCAAGAATGTAACATAATGTAAAGATACGTGTAACGTTCACGCCCAGTTGACGTGACGCTTCTTTGCACAAGATTAAAAGTTGTAAATTAAAAAAGCGGAAATATGTTTTAACTACATGTTAACTTCATAAGATCATATACATTCTACAATAAAAGCCACATCAACATTATATTATTTTAATCAACAGCTTGTATATAATTAATTGCAATTGTTGTAGCTCATCTGTAATTAATTATAATTTTTTCAGCTATCCGATACCGACGAGCGCCAGAGACCTACAAAATGGCAATTAAAAACGCTATAGCTATTTTGTAATAGCTATAGCACAGTCACATGCAACCCAACCACTAGTGTGACTTACTATACTTCAAAATTGAGAAACGCATCTAAACGATTTTTATCTATAAAATATGTGGAAAAAATTTAAAATTTAGGCCGGAAATTGAGACCAAACTATTTTTTATTATAAAATATTTATTATATAAAATATTTATTTACATTTTATTTATCATACTTATCGCAAGGTTAGAAAACTAAGTTTATAGAGGCGGAATTATTGCTACAAGAAAAATCTCTTACAGACCAATACAACGAATTGAATGAGAAAGATAAGGAATGTGGTAGATTGTGTTTGTAATTAAAGATACAAAATAAATTGACATGGTGTATATACTAAATATATAGAATTAATACAAGATTAAGTAAAGTAAAATCAAAACGACACGTTAGGGGTAGCGACCGGATAAAGATAAGGTATAGAAGAGTTTTCGATCTGCCGATTATAATAGATAATGTGATTACAGAATGATTACAGATTTGTGACAGATGAGTGATTACAGATTTGTAATATATGGGATGAGGGCGCACTTTGTTACATTTGTGCTCAGTTGTTTCCACAATCTAATACATTTATACTATACGTTAAAGAATTCTCCGCAGAATGCAGTTTATACTAAGGGATTATGAGGGTGTACTTTTTTATAACGTAGTTCAAGATCGTGGAATGACAGGTTTTGGAGCCCAAATTTGAGGTACAAATATGTGATGAGATTGTTGAGGATATTATATGAAAAGCGTAGAGGATAAAAGTTAGGTCGATCACGAAACTTTAACCATTTAATTCGTGACCTGTGCTAAGATACACAGGAGAATAAAACAAAAAACATTAAAATAATGTCGATATTTTTTCTGTTATATCGGTTTTGTTATTCTTTTTAATTCAATTATAATCCATTTTTTTTCTTATTATGAACAATATCATTAAATACTTTCATATATGTATTGAACAAATATATGTTTCGCTCTAAAATACTATTGAAATATTATTATGAAATATTATTAGCAGAACATTTCATACTCTGGTCTTTCAAATGGTACAGTGTTACTTGTTAAGCGCTTAACTGGAAGTCATACTTTTTTCTCGAAAATCAACATTGAAAATATCCATATATCACTATATATATACCAAAGAGAAAATTATTTTGATAGTAAATAACGGCATTACCTCGATTTTATTCCCTTGGCAGTTTATTAACATTATTATCAATAAAAGTGCAAAAAGATGAAAGTGCAAATCTTTATTTATATAGGCGTCTTAAAAAGCTTCAATTAATATCACTAAGGAATATAACAATAATGAGATAGATCCAATATAACGTACGTCATAAAACAATAGATGAATAAATTTTATATGGGACCTATTACTGCTGCAAATTTCGTCTCAAAAATTAATTTGTTTTAAATTTAGTCATAAATTATTTATGTAGATTTCGATCAAGACAGCATAACTTATCTATAACGTAACGATACTGTTGAAAAATATAACTATAAATGATATTAAATACTTGGTATAAGTATACGCGACGTAACATATATAGATATGTTGCAGTACAATTTGTTTTTATATAACAAAAAAAAACAGGAATTATGTTGTTTGTCAAGTGAGAATGTTATATAAGTTAATCTGAATCATGAGCCATGTTCATACTAAATTTCATGGAAATCTGTTCCGTCGTTTAGGAGTGATTGAAAAACACACATTTCGTGGCACTGATATTCCAGCGTGCAAATCTCTGATAATATCCTGTATGTAACTCTGTCACACGAAACATACGCTTGCTAAATTTGTTAGTAATTCCTTGCTTAGTTGCAAAGTCGTTCGACAGCAAACATCCAAAATTTCGCATTTATAATGTTGATAGGGTTCCATATCAAATAACCAGATACACGGTACGCATCATACCGGCGATAATGAAACACCAAAGAAGAAACATTATGCAGTTGAGTTACTTTGAAATCGTTGCGAGTTATTTTTTCGCATGCTAAGACGCAGTGAAACTTGTAATTTATTACTCGTTTCCACGGCGATGTGGCTACAAGAACCGCTAATTATTATTACAATGTTCGATTCAATACTTATTAATAGTAATTGTTGACGTTCATCGAAGAACGGTAGAGATGATGCGATGATTGGCACGTTGATGTAGCGTCACCGTTCATTAGCTTCATCAAACGATATCAATTTTTTAAATGTAATTACAGTATAATGTGTAATTCGATTAATTAATATAATCTAAGTATAAATCCGCTTTGAAATGTGGTTATTAAACATTTAAAACATATGTATATGTCAATTTGATTTTGTTGCGTTAAGAAATTTTGTAATGATTTATAATTATGTAGAATTTTAATTTATTTAAAGTAATGTTTTATCTGTTTAAATTTCTGATAGATTTTGAAATCTCTATTAATATAATGAAAGTGAAACGTTGTCTGTTTATTTGTTTTTCTTTTACGTAGTCACGACATAATGGATTTCAATTAAATTTAGGATTTAAAATCTCGATTAAAAGATAGTTTATATATATATATATAAATATATATATATATATATATATATATATATATATACATATATATATATATATATATATATATATATGTATACATACACCTATATATTATTTACAAGACCAGAATAGTGATCATAACATTAAAAAAATTATACACCTAAAACTGGTGCCTTGCCAAAACTATTAAAGAAAGTTTGCGATAAATACATTTTCGTCGGTAAGTATCGCACAATAAGCTTTTCAATGATATATATAAATATTATTTCCAAACCTCATATTTATGAGTGTTTATTAGGAAAAGTAATGGAAATAAATTTCACAACTGGCAAGTAAATATATTTAGCTACAAAAATTCCTTCGACAGTATGTACTTATTATTTATGGTTTAATAGTTATAAAGACGGTTATATATGCGGTTATAAAGATAATAATTTATCCTTATATATAATTACGTGATACCTACATATTACTATTGGGCGGGAAATTTTGGCGGATGGTGCTTTTGTATATAAATGAAGTAAAAAGAGATATGATGATGTTATGTCTTACCGGCAATGCCAAGCGGTGGTATACATTTTTCTATTAACACGCGGGTAAAAGTTACTAGTATAAAGACACCACATTTTCATTTAGAAAACTCAGATTTAATGCATTTTCACAGTTTGAAAGATTGATCGTTAGATAATAATTACACTACCATGACTACATACCGTCTTAGCAATCTATACATTTTCAGAATATTGCCCAAACAAACTTTTGCCCTAAATGGCTTTATTTTGGCCAGTACCTATTACATACTAGTTTCATTTATGTTCAGTATTGTTTAAAAATATGGCGTAATATTATTTTTTTGCGCAAATGGTCTGATATTTATAGAAAGCTTAATAAATATTTCAAATTAATTATAACCTAATGACGAAAGGTATGTTTCATCATGAAGAATACCTACCATTCATTTATTCATACGTCGCACTTTGTAAAATGCAAAGATATCCTATATAAGTTAATTATTATGGAGAGCCATCCTAACGATGACCAATTTTATTAGATTTCTCCGAAATTTTCTCAAATTTAATTTTTTTTTTAATTTATTCGTAATTTAGAACTGACGTTATTTCATTCTGGAGTGATAATAGCGATAAATGAATTACTTACTACATTACATTAATTACCCCAAAAATGCTTTTCAAAAGGTTTTTTTATAATTGTTTATTAATTTAGTTGCCATTATATTTATTCTAATCCCTTCTGCATTCATATAAATTTTAACATCAAAATCACATCATTATTTATTGCAAATTAAAAAGAAATCCAAAATTGTGCCCGGAGCTATTCACGACAGAGAATGTAAGAAGTGGCTAGCATTCGCAAAGTCAACATTTTGTGTATGAGATTTTGTCAATTGATTACGTGTAAACAAAAACAGAATGTTGGAAAATATGTCCCACACATTTTTAAACTTACGTATTTAGCGTATGTAAGGAAATACGTTAATGTGTGATTTTAAAGTTTATGTGACAAGTCCAATTTGATTACGTGTAAGCAGAAACAGAATGTTGGAAAATATGTCCCACACATTTTTAAACTTACGTATTTAGCGTACGTACGGAAATATGTTAACGTGTTATTTTAAAGGTTATGTGATAAGTGCAATTTGATTACGTGTAAGCAGAAGCAGAATGTTAGAAAATATGTCCAACACATTTTTAAATTTTCGTATTTAGCGTATGTAAGGAAATACGTTAATGTGTGATTTTAAAGATTATGTGACAAGTCCAATTTGCAATAAAAAAAAAATAAGCAGAAACAGAATGTTGGAAAATATGTCCTACACATTTTTAAACTTACGTATTTAGCGTACGTACGGAAATACGTTAATCTGTTATTTTAATATGTCTCACACATTTTTAACTTTACGTATGTAGCGTATGTACGAAAATATGTTAATATGTTATTTTAAAGCTTATGTGAAGGCACTTTTTGTTTTGAGGAACACAGTCCATATCAAATAACTAAAGATCTCTCTCTTTTCTTAATATTAATCTTCTTGGAATTATGAAAAATATAAAAGTTTCAAAACATCAGAATATAAATGAAAAAATAATATTTCAAGTCCATTAATTCAGATTTACGTTTCCGAACCTATTCCGGAACCGATGCAGAAAATATAATAAAATTTGACATGCCTTTTTTTCCTAATTAAACTATAGCTGTACGATTATTGAAGTCTTTAATAGAAAGTCTCTTGTAGCATAAAAACTACGTCTAACGTCAAAGTCCCGTATCAGCTTTTATTTTTTTTTTCGTTCACTGACAATTCCTTCCATTAGACACGGATTTCTTGTGCAAACAATGTGGCTACAGATTAACTAAGCAATAGTATATTGAGAAATCCATGGATAAGACTTCAGTAAGCACTCTTTTAAGAAAAAGAAGAAACATTAAAACCTTAAAAGATTAAATAATATAATTATAGAAGAATTATACATTAAGGAATAAATACTTATAATCAAAAATTTATAATTCTAAACTAGCCGACGTTTGGTATGCACGTGTAGAAATTCAGCAGTGCCCTAGCCGGCTAGCCTATTTGACCTAGTATTTAGGACTAATTTAATCTTAGGTAACAACGCGTATAAAAGAAAAATATACTTAACCAAAATATACATGTTAATATTACAGCTATGTACTAAAAATGTTATAAACTTCGTTCAATGAAAGAACCTATCGGTACCTTTCAATCTGTCCACATGTACAATGTAGGTATTTGCCAAGTAACCGCCACATGTGAACGAAGGTCGGGCTATGCTGATGTCATGGCGCTACTCAGAATAGAGCTCTGGACAGGAGTGACGTCATGCGCAAGTGGATGTCATGTCACTGAGCGGAGGTATAAGGCTAAGGTCATAGGCAGGATGCAATTATTACTCCGTTCGAATTAATTTATTACTATTTTTAATGTCACGTAAAGACTAATAGCTACTGAATGACATAAAAATGATACTTCGAGTTTATTATTTAATGGCAATTATTCATATAATGTCAGTGTCTGGACGTTTCTGAACTTTTTTTTATATTCTCATGACAAATTTTTGTGCAGAGTTCAATGATCCGATGGATATTATTCGCATGTACTTAAATCATATATTTACAAATGTTGTATTGCCAATACCTAGATAGCAGTCCTGACGAAATTAAAAGTGATTCAATTTAATAGACTCCCTTAAGTCTTGATTTCACATGAAATCCTTAAATGTGAAAAATGATTCAATCTTTTGAGGTCAAGATTAAAATAAATTGTGCTAGAATGGAAACTTGGTCATTACAACTTGTTTGAAAATAAACAAGTAGATATTTTAACTGGAATGAAGATCTTGGAACATCCAAAACACGAGACGATTTCTTAAAAAGTATAATCGTTTCCAGCATATTATGATTTGAAAATTTCAAAGCAGCTTCCAAATTAGAACGAAAGCAAAGTGCTGGAACACTTTCAAGTATGTGTGTACTCGACATGTGTTATTTTATTGTGTCACATAATGATTTGTTCTGTCGCAAATGTAATTTGATTTTTAGACAAATTATAATTAAATTTTAGAACATTAATAACGAGTATGAATCACGTACATAAGAATGTTGGATTGTCACTCTCTCAGTACTTCTGTATTAATATAATGGACTATAAACTTATTCATATTATATTATTTAAAATTGAGGAAGCACTCAATAATTAACCAAATAGCTTAAAAATTGTTAAAAGAACTTTAAGTACTTAAATATTATACCACTTTAAAATTCATTGGGTAGTTTTGCGTGTTAGTGTAATGTTATTCTTTGGACACTTCTAGTTGACCTAAAAACTTTAACCTTTGTATTTGGATAGTACTAGAGCAGTAGACATCTAAAAAATATACTAGTTCCTTTACAAATGATAATTAAATTATAAAAACTTAAAAGAACGAGAAAAATTAAAAGAAAGAGTCGTTAATACAGCAGTAAATTAGTGAATATTGACCTCAGAAGTAATGGATTTGAATTCCGTAGTGAATCTTTTTTTAGACTAAAACAAAACAAAAGCAAATCTTTAAGTCCAAATTAGTATGTTGACCATAGCTAAGAAAAACAATACTATTCAAGAATTTTAATTTCGCAGCCATCTATTCAACCTTATTATTGGGTTAAAGGAGCATTTTTCAATTATTGCACCTCATTTGATATTGGCAGTAAGCGGAAAAATAAAACATTAAAACAATATTGAATTTCCATGTGCAATATTAAATAAAATTCTCCATTCCTTGCAGTTTTCATAATTTTTTAACGAAAACGAAATATTTGACTAAATAACTAACGCATTTATGATGACTTCTAACATCTTTCACCTTCAATCTAATCGCGGCCTTACGCATCCGACCACTTCCCTACGCAGTTGCCCAACCGCCGATATTATTTAAAACGATCATTACAATAATGCAAGTTGATTTCTCTGACGCCTCTTATGTGTGCCTTGATAATAATATGTGCTTAATGTCATCATTATGGCGATAGCTAAACCCGAGATCGACTCATCGAGGAAGCGCTCCTCGAGAGTTTACACGCGGTTAGTCATGGCGCTGTGTGGGAGTGCAGCCTACTCGAGTAAGCGGAGGATGATGCGCAATCGAATGGTAGGGTAGGGATGGGACGATGAGTGTCGATGTCAATCTCGATAGCAAAATATGAGATAAACGTCATTATAGGTTTTGAAATATAGAATTGTTATTTATAGATATGATGTTCATCTAGATAGGAAAATATGAGATAAACGTCATTATAGGCTGTGAAATATAGAATTGTTATTTATAGATATGATGTTCATCTAGATAAGAAAATATGAGATAAACGTCATTATAGCCTGTGAAGTATAGAATTGTTATTTATAGACATGATCTTCATCTAGATAGGAAAATATGAGATAAACGTCATTATAGGCTATGAAATATAGAATTGTTTTTTATAGATATGATGTTTATCCAGATAAGAAAATATGAGATAAACGTCATTATAGGCTGTGAAATATACAGTTGTTATTTATAGATATGATGTTCATCTAGATAGGAAATATGAGATAAGTGTCATTATGGGCTGTGAAATATAGAATTGTTATTTATAGATATGATGTTTATCCAGATAAAAAAATATGAGATAAACCTCATTATAGGCTGTGAAATATAGAATAGTAATTTATTGATGTGATGTTCATCTAGATAGGAAACTATGGGATAAGCGTCATTATAGTGGAGTCTGGCTGATGGGGGGAAGAATGCAGTAGCGATTTTAAGAAAGGCGATTTATTAAATATATGAAATATATAATTAATATGTACGTTTTGAAATCATATGTTGAACAGGGAATTATCTGTTTATTGAAAACAGGTTTTTAGTACTGCATAATTACAAAAGTATTAAATCAAAGACAACCTCAAACTGAATCCAGTATTTTGTTATATTATGTTTTAAATAAAGTTGATTCATTCTTTGAATAAAAAAAAACATAAGAAGTTATATGAAAATATGTAATGGCTGGATTTATTACCAAAACTGTGTAAGTAATCTAAAGATATTCTGGAAGATAGAAAGACTTGCAAATATTACAATAGAATTCTTGGATTATTTTCATTCTATTTTTTTCGTTTAAAAATATGAAATATGGACTACTGAAAATAATTTTAATTATAAAAACTAAAATAGGTACAGAACTAGTCGAAACTGTTTTATTACACTAAAAGTTTTATTTTGACTATAAATATGGTTCGCCATATTTTCAACCACTAATATTTCTGTCGCTTATAGAATGTATAAAAATAATATTAATAGTAACTTTAATAGATTTAAATGTCAAATTAACACGTTCGTTGTTGAAAATTAACTGTAAAACAGTTAGGAAAAATGCTACGAATGAATAAAATTTATATTAAAACATTATATATTATAAAATATTTCAAAATTTCCGTCGAATTGCGTTCTGATTTGATATAACAACCAAGTGTCAGTGGAAATAAATTGGTATCATTAAATGGTACACCCATTCATAGCTACTGCGTTATATGTATATACCTAAAGAGTGACGAAGTGAAGCTTTGGTCATTTTTATTATAGGCTAATTAGACATCTAATGTTATTATAAGAGATTTTATTTTACGTGGCATTTTTACAAAAAGAGAAAAAAAATTGAGCTCCTGCTTTGTCAGAAAAAATACTCAAAATTTAGCTAGAAAACAGATACATTGTAGAGGAAATAAAATTATATGATTTGCTGATGGTTACGAAAAAAAACAGATGTTCGTGAAAGTATATAGGATACTATGTAAAATCATCGGATCCAGTAGGGTCTGATGTCAAGATCCTTGAAATATAAAATAACATCTATAAAGTGTCACACGCAAATAAAACCGTTTATCAAGATTAAACTAACTCCCGTTGATAATGCCAAAAATCTCTATTGAAATATGGCTATTAATCTATTAGTTTATAAATTAATAAAAATAATAATTTTAGTTGTAAATAAAATAAATACAGTTAGGTTAACATGTGGTTGCAAGAATAATAACTGAATTATAGTAAAGCCTGGTTAAATTCTTGGTTTTCAAAATATCACTGTACAGTTTTGATCTTGGACTTAAAATTTACTTTATACTAGCCAAAATGTTGTAATTATGAAATCTAGTATTAGGTGAAAAAAATACAAAATACTTTGTGCGTTAGCTCAATGAAAAATCTTTAACTTAAGTATGTTATAAACATGTTAAACCGCTTTGAACCAAATGTATTTTAAATAAATTTCGTTGACATAAATGTATATTATATGCGAGTATAGCAATCTGTTTGTATATGCATTCGAGTTATTATCTATCAAAAGTTGTTTTAATTATTTAAATTTCGTCCTCAAAATAGACAGACTATTTATTTATAACAATTTTAAAACTTTGTAGTAAAAAAATAAATCTAGTAACATTAAAATACACTGGGGAGAAAATGGTGCTTGTTATCTAAAGAGATCATGAAGAAAAACACAATATGATAGGGATACCCACAGGTATATAAAACGTCCCATACGTGTTAACATTATTACCAAAAAAGTAAAAGAAAATGATCGTAAACTGAATTAAGAAAGAAAAACATCCCTATATCGTCCTAAATCAATACCAATATTAATATTTGGATCAGTTTAAGTTTTAGGCGTAATGCAAACGACCGCAAATATTCGGAAAAAATAGAACACATGATATTTAATACTTCAAAGCACAAATCCTACAAAAGTCGGTTAGCTGATTCTTGTCGATCCGAACGTTATAAGTCCAAACGCGCTGTCGGAGAAGAGAAAAGAATATACGACTGGAAAAGCACTAACAGAGATTGAACACATTTAGTTGAGAGTACGCATCTCTTGACGTGGGCTGAGTCGATGGAAAATAAGTTACATATTTTTGTCCGATAAAAGTTGATAGTTCTCGACCGCCGATTTACCGCTTACAATTGTCAGTCATCTGGATTGCGCATTAATTTGGTAACTTAAATCTAATGCTTATTTAATTACTTATATACATATGTGGAGAAAGGATAATGTTATTTTTAGAGAATTGTTATCCCAATATCGATGTTAAATTTACGAGATAGTTAAAATTTAACATTGATTGACGGTTTGAGAAAGGTTACTATTAATCTCGTAATGGGATGGAGAACCATTGATGTTAACGTCGATGGACGGGTATTAAATCTTCAATCTTAACGTCGATAGATATAATTTATTACCTAGTATTTCTACGTCGAAACGTCTACATACACTTAAATAAGCTTATGTAATAGAATAGTTTAATATATTGTTATATTTAACTATTCTAATATTAAATTAGAATGTATATTTTAGACCCAAGAATAGTTTTGTAAATTTTAATAAGTATTCATTTATAAAGGCCAACATCAACCAACGTAAAAAATATTTAATATTTAATATGTGTCAAGTAATTATCGCAATTACTATATTATTGTAACAAGTAGTTAAAAATATACAAACAAAATTAATGTTATTTCCGACTAAACATTTCAGACTTTGGGTATAATGTAAAGAAAGTAAATGGGTTGTTCATCTATCCATCTTTGTTTTCCATTTTTTTTTAATTTCGCAAATATTTTTCAACCTCAAGCTGCATACATTTCTAGTTAAAAAACACTATTTTTCAACCTTATACTGCTTAAATTTCTAGTTAAGAAACTATTTTGTTTTTACATTATCTATTTAAAACGTTGTGTACTGAACTTATAGTTCACCATTTTCTCAATTTATATTGATATTTTCGACCATTAACTAATATTATTCAATAACTGTATTATTGAATAATTTATATTTCAATGTTCATTAGAACATATACGCTGTATTAACATTGAATTTTATATTCCTGATTCATTTGAATTTGTTCTTACCATATAATAGTTGTTACAAGAGTGGACACATATATATATATATATATATATATATATATATATATATATATATATATATATATATATGATTTAAAAATTAAAAATTAATTTAAACTATTATATATGTCCACAATTATTCACAATTAAATGAAACTACGTGATGTAGTATTATTTCTATTTTCTTTCAGTTCTTTACCACGACCTAGATTTCGTTGTATTACAATATCTTCAGGTGGGCTATTAGCAAAGATTCTTTTCAAGATATCTTTTATAATTGTGAATAATGAATTTCTACAAAATTAACGCCGAATATATTCAATGTTATATATGTATTAATATTTTCTATAATTTACATAAATGAAGATAATAAATTCACAAATGAAAGTAATAAATTCATAATATTATTATAAAAATATTTGGAGTGTATTTTTGTTTCGTTGTTTTTAAATTGTTATATAAATATTAATATGTATTATTGTTGAATATATTTGGCGTTAATTTTGTAGAAATTCACAATTAAATGAAACTACGTGATGTAGTATTATTTCTACTTTCTTTAAGTTCTTTACCATGACCTAGGTTTCGTTGTATTACAATATCCTCAGGTGGGCTATTAGCAAAGACCTCTTTGCTAATAGCCCATATGAAGATGTTATTATATTGTTTTCTTGTTTTTAATCACTTTTTTCAAGTATACAATATTACTTATAACATAATTCTAGAGGTCTACCTCTTAGGAAAGTTTAAGGTATTTCAAGCAGAAGAGGCTATAACTTTAAATTAACTACATGTTATGTATTGGGATTGAAATTGTGTGGGAAATGTTATTTTTGCGTTATTTAGGTTAATAATGCAGTCACGTTAAACCTGCGTTAATAGACTTAGTATTAATTAACTAAATTAATATGATTGCATACCGTGTATCGAGTTAAGAATTATTTATACTGAAAGCTAATATTTTTATTTTAATTGCTCATTTTCTATCTATCGGTTATCGATAAGAAATTTATGTATAACGTTTAAACGTCACTAATCGAATATCGCGACATGGGTTTAAATTTTAATATTATTCTTATTTATTCGTTCAAATCACTTCCTTCCATCACGCCAATGTGTTACAATAAGGAATAAAGTCACTAAGGTATGTTTTATATTCATCGGATTGCAGAATGAGAAGACGCAGGATATTTAATAGGGAAGGGAATTCAGATTTTTCATTGGAAGTAATAAAAAATGGGTAAACGCAGATAATTTTCTTGTTATGAATCTAGGGTATTTTGTTAAGGGTAAATTCAGGGAGTGTTTATATTTTCTTTTCTCCGAGTAATTTCCCTATAAATTTTATGTTGGCTAGTACTAAATCTATCACTTTTTCCAGCGATTTCCCGAAGGTTGTTCAAGAAGTATATGTAACTAGCGTGACCCGTGCATTATTTATTCCATTATGAAGCTCAGATGACAGATCAAACAAATATTTTACTAAAATTGACATATAGAGGCGCAAGTATCTCAAGCATTGAGCTAAAGCGCCACTTTATTTATACGTGAGTGGATTTGAAATTAAACAAAAATTTTACCGACCGTCAATCATATTGACGTTGAGCCATTAGATGGCAGCATTGCTGTTTTATGTATATAATTTTAATAATTAATTAATTTGCAAAACAATAGCAATAATAAATTTTTTAGTTGTGGATGCCGGTAGAGCAAGCAATTATCTATAAAATGAAATATAATTTATGTGGATTAGTTGTGAGGTTTTTTTTTAAAAAGGGAGAGTAACATCTTAACCTTAGCGTATTAATATATATGATACTTCTCAATTCTGATAAAAAGTATGTAACAAGCGCGGCATTTTTTTCCTAAACAATTAAGTTTTGGTGAATAAAGAACAAAGAAAATATGGAAATTTCACGAAAATAATTTGGAGGAATCTTGCCTCATGAAGAGTTAGAACGAAACAACAAGAGTTAGAACGAAAAACATTACGATGAAGCCGTTCTTTCTTATGATGTGACGGAAATGATCGGATGATTCTTTTCTTAGGACGTATAACTATATTTCCGGTATTGGTCGTAACTCTCTTTCATGTCAATAATAATAGAAAACATGGAAGTTTCACCAAAATAATTTGGAGGGATCTTGTTTCATGAAAAGTTAGAACGAAACAACAAGAGTTCGAACGAAAAACATTACGATGAAGCCGTTCTTTCTTATGATGCGACGGAAATGATCGGGTGATTCTTTTCTTAGGACGTATAACTATATTTCCGGTATTGATCGTAACTCTCTTTCATGTCAATAATAATAGAAAATATGAAAGTTTCACCAAAATAATTTGGAGGGATCTTGCTTCATGAAAAGTTAGAGCGAAACAACAAGAGTTCGAACGAAAAACATTACGATGAAGCCGTTCTTTCTTATGATGCGACGGAAATGATCGGATGATTCTTTTCTTAAGACGTATAACTGTATTTCCGGTATTGGTCGTAACTCTCTTTCATATTAAATATATTTAATAAATTGATGTTATATTTCTGATTGAAATTTTAATAATTATAAACATAGGGCACTGAATGGAATTCCAGAGTATATGACTAGCATACTGGCCTGAAAACACGACATAGAATAAAATCCAGTGGTAAATGCATTCAAAATAGAGTATCTATCAATTTGATGCATTTATAGTGGGTGTGTTTTAATGTCATCTAATATTTTATTACCTATCATAATCTTGCGATCAATGGCCTTTTACTTGACATTTTTATTACTTTATACGTTTTCATATATGTATTGCAAAATTCGTACATTGCTAGTATTGTTGACTTCGCTAATTTAACATGTTAGAGAATTTTATCACTCATGTTTATATTTGTTTACAAAATTCTTCTTTTTTGTAATGAAGTCTGCGTAGAGTCATCGACAAAAACAAATAATAACACAAAAAATATAAAAACATCTGAGTTTGCAAACATCGGGATATAAAAACCATGTTAAGATTTTTTTCTAAATATGCCTAAATTATATTGACGCATTGTTTGCGAAAATTTAAAAAAAATTTATTGATATAAATCCCAGGTTAAAGTCATGTTATCGGCTGAGCAGGTTTTGATGACGTCATGCTATAGTCTATGTGATATCATAGAAAAACAACTTCATGCCTTTTGAAAGAAGTTGAAATATTCTGTTTAGCCATCATAAGAGTTGACAATGATTAACTGAGATGGCGAGTTGCCAACGTAATAGAATATATATCTTGGCTTACGTTAACGTAATCACGTGATAAGATTTAAAATATCTTGCGAGTGATAATTATCATTAAGGTGATAATTTTAATTATCATTAAGGTGAAAATTTTGCCAATTGAAAAAGTTTCAAATAAACTATACAAGACGTAAGTACGGAATAAATGCTTGAAGGACTTTGTGATGATTTTATCAAAATGACACCAGAATCCCATATAATTATGGGCTGAACTCAAGGAAATCAACGAATCAGCTACTTTTAACTTTTTCAATTTGAAGTCACCAAAAAAGATTGCTTCTATTTCGAAGGCTATGGAAGATTCAAAGGTTTAAAGGAATGGTTTAGATTTTCCATTATAAGTAATATCAAATAATCCATATACCATATTATAATTGATTGTATCTATTAAAGTAGTTGTCGTGTGATCCAAATATTATTATAATTTTTTTTTTGAAAATAGTTTTTTTCCAAACTGTTAATATGACACCATTTTAATAGTTTAGAAAAAGATTGCATTTTTAATTGAGTTTTTTAAATATATTGTGTGGTGATATACCTGCCTTTCCTGTAATGTCAATTGTGCGATTTTTACCAAAACTAAATGGTAAATATTTTTTCTCAAAATGTTAAAATTATAACATCATTTTACATTGGCTTAGCCTTTTAGAAAAAACGCACAACGCGTTTAAAAAAAAAAATAGCGTGGTGAACTATTTTTCCTGTAATGTTAATTGTATAATTTTATTTTAATTACTACTCTTCCTGTAATGTTAATTGTATAATTTTTAAAGCGACTTTTACCAAAACTAAACGGTAATTTATTTTTACATTTTAAAATAAATTAGATACTTTTAGTTTGTATAATATATAAAAAATTTAGGTAATTTCGTCGACAACATTTTATACACGACAACTACCTTAATGGTACCATAAACACGACAACTACCTTAATGGTACCATAAACACGACAACTACCTTAATGGTACCGTAAATAATCATCTGCTTTCTGTCCGGTCCAAATGGATTATTAAATTTTATTTTATGGTATTGAATAAGTTGTCAAAGAAAATAACAAATGGAGAATTTTATTTAATCTTAAACAACCAAATATTTTTCGAGTCACTAAATCATTTCGAATCAGGTGGCTTGGGCATATTTTTAGATTTGAAGACAAAAACCCGGTCAACAAAAACCTTTGCCAATCTGGAGGGCACCATAAAAAGAGGAAGACCTGGCAAAAAATAGATCGATTGCGTCAAGAATGATTCTAAACTTTTAAAAATTCAACAGAAGAGAAAGCTTGTCGAGACAGCCTTGACCTGTAATAATAAGCTTGTAATGAAGTCATCGAACTATGTACTAATAATGTCACTAGAATATTACCAGGGAACAGGAAAATATCACTTAATTGTATTTAATCCAACTACATATATGCGGATCATATCAAGTCACTTTAATCCGTTTCTAAAACTATCTAATTTTGAAAGAGTATTTGTTACTAAAACTGTTTAATGCTCTTCTAAATTTCTATATTATTTACTATATAATTCTATGGCAAATATTGTACAAAAATTCTATTTTTTAATTTCAAGGAAAAATAAAACTAAATGCTAACACACCATGTATTCCGTTGAATATTGAAATCAAAATCCTCACATAATAAGCTTGCTACCGAATGTTATTTAATGAAAGAAAATATTAAGAAAATACTATATAACTTCCAATTCAAATATTAATTACCTGAAAGCGTAAATTATTTTTAATAACAGTGCTATATTTCCCAAAATTGCTCGAAAGTTAACGTAAAAGAAATCTAATTTAATTTAAAAAAAAACAAAAATAAGTACGTTGTTACTTTTTTCATATAATATTAATGAAAACTTAAAACTGAAATTCTTATAAAACGTAAATTTTGCTTACATAGTATCCATTTTTATACTAATATATAGTCAATAGTAATTCTACTGTAATAACAGTAATAACTTATGTCATAATATAAACATATGTATTCCGTTGGAGGGTAGTAAGAATCAACATAACGAAGCAAACAGAATTGCAAATAATAGTCCTGCATAGTAATTTGAGTATCTCAATGACGAAGCCATCTCTAAAAATAATTGCATACCAATAGGATATTTAATATATTCTCAATTTTAAATTGCAAAAAATGGTTTAAAAAATATATTCACAAAAAAGTTAAATACAAATCTCTCTGCAGCTGAAGAATTTTTTCATTATGAAATTTGAACACTTAAAAAGCATATTGTCTACACCGCCAATGACATAGAGCGGCAGTTTTTTTAAGAAAAACAAAAAAAAAACTACCGACCATTTATTTCGATACGAGCCATGAGCAAAAACTTTAGCAAAAAACACCGTATTTAAAATAATCCCCCGTATGCAAATAGGCAACGCTCACTGAAGCAACGAATATGAAATCTGCGTTGCGGATCGAAAGGGGTTGATGTCGTTAATAGTAAACATCCCTTCAGTCGATTTCTCGATTGTAAAAAAAAACTGTGCGCTGGCACATTGTAGGTTAGTATTTTTTTCTGATTATTCTCAAACCCCTTGCGTGATTTCTCTTTTGGAATTCGCTGCAAAAAATCATGCTTTAAAATATTTGAGAGATTTAAAAAAAATAAAATTCCGATTGTATTTTTTTTACTATTTCAATTTTTGAAATGGGTGTCAACAATTCCTTTTAGAATAACTTTTAATGCAGTAAATTTCGTTCAAAAGCTTACGAGTCACTAACGCTTTGGCTTATTACATTTTGAAAATTACAAAAAGCTTTTGGGAGAGTTTTGAAGTTCATTATTAAATTTATTATTATTATATGTATATGATAACTTTTAATGCTATAAATTTCGTTCAAAAGCTTAAGAGTCACCAACACTTTGGCTTATTACATTTTGAAAATTTAAAAAAGCTTCTGGGTGGGTTTTGAATTTCACCACTAAATTTATCAAAAAATCTGTTAAGATGAGGAACTCTCTCTACATGCGTCTCGCATATACTTAGGCACATTGAACGGTGCATAGCATTTCCATTGAACTATTTATATATACTAATATTCTTTTTAGCTATTGAATATATTTGGCGTTAATTTTGTAGAAATTCATTATTCACAATTAAATTAAACTACGTGATGTAGTATTGTTTCTACTATCTTTAATTTATTTACCACGACCTAGGTTTCGTTGTATTACAACATCTTCAGGTGGGATATTAGCAAAGATTCATCCTTGCTAATATCCCACCTGAAGATGTTGTAATACAACGAAACCTAGGTCGTGGTAAAGAAATTAAAGATAGTAGAAATAATACTATATCACGTAGTTTCATTTAATTGTGGATTCTTTTTAGCCTTATAAATATACTGCCAGTATATCTTTCACGCACGTAAGAATATCATAAACTTTCCAAAAATCATCAATATAATTTGTAATAAAATTCTAGTAATGTTGTTTTTTTCCATAATTTAATAATTTTCTTATATATATCATTATAATGTTCATCTGAAAATTGCAATTGAGAAAATGGCATCCGTCCCACCTATTTTTCATTCATCAAAAATTAAAAAAAATCTGAAATGGATAACAGAAGACCATAAAATAATTTGTTACGAGCTTTACAAAATTTTTTTTAAAAATATTTTATAATAATAAACTATTGAATATAATTGATACGTCATATATAATATGTGTTACAACAATCATTACAATTTTATTCAATTATTTCAAGTATACGCTTTCCCGGAATGAAGCAGTGAAAGAAAATGATGGAAATTAAATATGATATTCTATTTACTGATGTACAATTTTCCTTATTTTTTTCTACCGGTATTTATAAATTGAAACAATTTTTATACATGTTTAAGAAAATTTTAAAATTTAAGTTTCAAATTTTAAATTCAATATTTGAGTGCAACTTAATATGTTTTCTCGGAAAGTGATAAATTATAAAATATAATGATAAATTATAAATAGATGGAATTATTTCCATCTATTTATAAAGCATATAATTATAATTTAGTTTATATTATTACAATTTAAATTTTAATTTAATTTTATAGTTTTTTTGCAAGGAAATAGTCTTAAAATTCAAATATTGAACTGATTTTTGAATATTATATTTTTTAGATGTTTTTTTCTATTCACATCCAAATCGTTTTTAAAATCATCCTAGCTTTTAAGTAATTCATAAATTTTAGTTTTGTGTTTTTTCTAAAAAGCAGATTATTCACATTACGGTTTTATTCAGTAATATAACTGACGACGTTTGAATATTGATCACTTATTACCAAAATTTAGCTCGTTAGTTTCAATTGTGCACTATGTATTGCCAAAGTTTTAATTAAGTAAAAAAAATTACGATAAAACCAAAAAAAATTAAATATTTGACTAACCCACTTAAATCTTAGTGAATTAAACTTAACCTTCCCAACATAACTTTTTGATTGTTTAATAATTCCATAAATTATTTAATGACACATATCAAACTTCACTTATAAAAAATCACTTACTTAATCAATAGGGTTTAATGTTACATTACGATTAAATGTACAACGCCATTATTATCAAAGATGTTCGCTTAGAAGCCCGCAAAGACGCTCATTAATATATATTTCACAAATTTTCGATAAAAATTCAACCTGAGTCTGAAAAACATTACTCGAAAAATATTACAAGGTATAAAGTTTAGATAATAGTTGGGATGAAATATTCAAATATTTTAATTGAACTTGAACACATACTAATGTAATAGTCATTCAAGTGACCGCATGATTACTTCGGGAGCACTCGGTCAATCAAAACATTAAATTTACACAATAGTATCAAATGTAACCTAAGATATAATAAATACAAGTATTTACAACGTGATAACATTAATGAAAAAGAAAATTCAAATGATCAAAAATTGAAATGAAAAGAAATGGCGAAGTAATTTATCATATATATAAAATTGAATTTTCATAGCGCGAATTTTAGGAAACGAACCTAATCGGACATCTATATATATTTAGTAAAGTATATAGTTGACATTATTATTGTTTACGCATTCAAAAACATTCCTTAAAATACTTTTAGATACATCGTGTCATTTTTCTTTTCCAATTTTATCCTGGTAAATCTGATTTCTTATCTTAATTTCTTATAAATCACACATAGAGTTTTTTATGTTACTCAACTCCCATAAAATACCATATACTCGTATGTATTTTAATTTAAATTACTAAATTGAGAGGTGGCTCATATAGGAATAAGTGCCTAATATAAGTACATATTAATATTTCAAAAATAAGTAAATTTCTAAAAAAATCCTTTATACATGAGGTAGAATAATAAACAGATTAATCGATTACGAATCCTGGACGAAATTAATTCTATAGTAATTATTTCTATGAAACGCTGAGTGGTAATTCCATAGTAATTAACCAACATATAACACTATCCTGGCGACATCTATTGATTAATTTAGATAATCATTAACAATAATATTCTCGAAATACGAAATTTATAACCGATGAAAAAATTTAAAAGTTATAATTTCATATTATAACGATGATTAATGGAATGTTTTGAAACATTACGCAGAATTGAAATATATACAATTAATAAATAGTAATATCTGAACAATTATCGGTAACTAATTAAATTATAGACCATTGTTAAATACAATGTAATTAATTCAATTGATTCTACGATATTAATACTAGAAACGAAAATAATATAAGACTAAAAATTGAAAAGGGCTGTGAAACGACTAATATGGTACTATATCTAATGATTCGTTTACTGAAGTGATATGAAACCATAATAGAAGTTTTAACGTTATCCATTTACGTTTTTCATTAAGCGCATAGTTTATTTATTAAGTATTTTAATTTTTTAAATTTTGATCTCACCTACCCGCACATGTCTGCCTCAGCGAGTAACGCTTACAAAATACTGGCATATTCATGGCCATCGCGGTGCCATGATTAAAACAAAGGCCGAAAATGCATACGAAGTTCATACGACGACGCTAGCACACAGTTGTCCCTCATGTGGGGCTATATTCAAAATTCTCTTGATGTAGCGGTGGTACCCACTTTAGGTACCCTTATACAGGGGTTCATCAGTGCAAAGGGATGTTTTAGGGAAGATTTTTTTATATTTTACGTTACTATATCGAATGTGAATTTGACTCTTCCTCGGACTGAGTAAGTTGTATTATATAGATTTGTAATATTCTATTTCTAAATTCTTTTAGTATAAATAAATTTCGTAACTCAAAGATATTTTATAAAGTTTTTAAAACACATTAATTACTAATTTAACAATTAATTACTAAATAACTAATTGAACAACAACAACAACAATTGAACTTATTATCCTCACGAAAATACTGGTAGATCGTATAACTCTCGGAAATATAATAAAACCTACACCGCTTCCCTACAATAAACACAAGCAGTGGGAAAACCCACACAGACCCGGCTTCCGCTATTGTGTTTGAAACATATAAATGCTGTTGGATGTTCCTAAGAGTTATTCTTTGCTAATATCCCACCTGAAGATGTTGTAATACAACGAAACCTAGGTCGTGGTAAAGAACTTAAATAAAGTAGAAATAATACTACATCACGTAGTTTTTTAATTGTGTTTCATTATATTATAATTTTAATCCAGATTTCATACGTCTTTCAGACGTTGGTTTTATGTAATTTTTTTATATTTCCAATGTTTACCCTCAAAAAACCCACAGAGCTTGAAGTTATCATTAATACATTATTATTTAATGGAAATGAAGTTTGAATAAATCCCAATATTTTAAACAATGAAAGGAGAGGGGCTAAAGGACATTTAGAAAAACTCTCCAAATCGCTATAACAGGTAAACCATCACATTGTGAGTAAAAACCGGAAAACCTATTTTCACTTGAAAGAAATAATGAGGTTATATAACAAGTTTGCTCACTATATGTTTTCTAGTAAGCTTAGTGATACTGTTATCCAGTTTAATGACAACTTTATCATTCCCGTCAGCTTAATGACACTTTTATCCATTCGACTCATAAAACTGTCGGAAAAATAATTAAGAATATAACAGTCAAAGTATACTACTGTGTCCAAAAAATAAGATGAATTACTTATTTAAAATTCGCGAGTATTATGGGAGCATGCTATTTTTTGTAGGTTGGTAGTATTATCTTTTTTGTTGGTAGTATTTCTTATTATTCGAGTCAATATATTCAATTGCTGCAGAGCTACTTGTGTTTTTGTAAACATGTGAAAGTGAATTTATCGATTTTCACTACGTCTGAGTTTGTAAAACAAAGAATTTGCATTAAATTTTGTTTGCCGAATGAATATTCTACCGCAGAAACGTTGAGGATGTTACAGAAGTTCTTTCTTGATGAGGTTACGCTCCAAAATAATGTTTACAAGCGGCACAAAGACTTTAAAGAAGGCAGAGAAAGCGTTAAAAACTAACAGCGTCCCGAACGACCATCAACGTCAACTGATGAACAGCACGTTTATCAAATCAATGATCTAGTACTCGAAAACAGACGATTGATAAGAAAAGGCCTTACTGATACTGTTGACGTTTCAAAAGGTTCGGTAAAAACCATTTTAAAAGATTTGTTGTGCCTTAGGCTCGTCAAATCTCGTCTGATTCCAAAAACACTCGATCTTTGCATCATAATAATGTACTGGCTCACACAGCATTGATATTTCGCATAAAAATAAACTTATATCGTTCCGCAACTACCGTATTCGCCTATTATACTAACGCAACGTAAGATTATCGTAAAATGCATCACATCTTCCAGCAACCCAAAGACAACTCTCGCCCAAGTTGCACCACCCCGTGCACTGCCACACAGTATGCAGATATTGTTTATAATTTTTTTCTTGTATTCCAGAAACAATAGACAGCCGAACCCTCCCGTCGCACACTCGTTCTCTCTTCAAATTCGTTATCAAAGGGGTGTGCGCACTCGCGCTCGCTCTGAACAGTTTTTTGCTCTATGTCGTTCTACTTTATAATGCATTTGCATTTTGAACACGCCGAGGTGCAGCGGGTCCGATGCGTCAGGCGTCGGTAGGGGAGGTCGATTTAGGGTTAAGATAAAAATTGAGGCAAAAGCTTTGTAATTTAGTTGTGTTTGAATTATAATGGATACATTCTATGTTTAAAGACAATTCTTATTTTAATCATCAATTAATTATTCGTAAATTTTGAAAACGATGTTTCCCTATTTCTTTGTAATTTTTTCTAAAAATGTTTACAAAACATATAGTAGCTTCAACTTTTTAATGGTTTGTTAATGCAAAACTTACTAATATTTAAAAAAAATACAAAAGTGCTTTCAAAAATCTCACAAATTATTTTTTAGTCTCACCAGGTAATATTAGTTGTAATTTTCTAAGAAAATAAAGTGCAGATAAAGAATTGGAGTGCTTTATAAAACCATTCTATTTTCTTTAACATTGATTTAGTGGTTTTTACTAGATAGAGATAGAGCTGAACTTTAACTGGAACAATTTTTTGAATCTGAAATATTTTTTGAATTGAAAAATGTACCAAAAAATGTCAATAATATCTTACCTGCATTATTTTAGGTTTATTTATTATGACCACTACTTATTTCATTCTTATTAGAAAATTAATTCTATTTACATTGTGCGATACTTAACTCTCTACTGTGACTAATATCATTATACTAGCGGTACAATTCAATAAGTATTAGTAGAAGTACAATCCACTAATATCAGTCATTATAGACAGTTAACAAAACGCAGTCAATATTACTTTTAGAAATAAAAGAAATACTATATATGTTAATAAAATTTTACTAAAATGATTTCAGCAGTTATACAAAATAACCATTCATTACAGCCAAGTTAAAATATTTCAATATAAATAGTGTTAGAGTATACGTATTTAATATTATTTATACTGTTGCATATGAATGAAATAAATATAATATTTAAATAATTAGATAAATATTTATTTCGAATATTAAAGTTATACTATATATCTATATCGGTGACTTTCTGCCTGCTTCCCCGCGATTGAGTGTAGGTAACTACAAGCGAGTTGGGAATTGATAAAAACTATATACATTTTATAATAGGTTGAATAATATTATGCGAGATAAGAAAGTATATTTATTTTATGGATACGACAAAAAAATAAATTCATTTGTGAACATAATAAATTCATATTCATATCTTTTAGTCATTGTTTCATTGGTATATATGACTGTACAAAACGTACCGTGCAATATCCATTATAAACATTATTATTATGGGTTACATTTGTAAATCATAGTAATTAACTCATCATATATAATAATAAGATTATTAAACATGATCCAATGGTGTATAATTTGCTGTCTTATTGGATAATATATGTTATATATTTTTTCAGATTTAACGTAATAACTTGCATTCTACATTATATACATCGTGGTAACGTATTTTACCAGTCATAAAGAAACTATACTTATATATGTAAAGTTCCAATTAAACAACTCTCAACTTCTACAGTGTTGACACTATACAGATTGAGATTTGTTTAATTGGAACTTTACATATCTAAGTATAGTTGCTTTATAACTGGTAAAACTTTAAACTCTATAGTGCTGAAACTGTAGAGATTAAGAGTTGTTTAATGGGAACTTTACATATATAAGTATAGTTGCTTTATAACTGGTAAAACTTTAAACCTCTACAGTGTTGATACTGTAGAGGTTGAGATTCACTAATCTCAGAAATTATTTGTAAACAAAGTAATATAAATATTATGAAAATATAGCTTTTATCCAAGTCCTCTTTGTAAACTTAATTCCAAATCTAAGTATCTAAATCTTTAATTACTATCACTACAAGCAAAAAAATGCCTTCGAAAATAAACTACTAACAATTAAGTTATGACATTCAACTCAAGTTACTTGAAAACTTTCTAGAGTTTTACGCTTTTTCATTAGTATTTCATAAGATCCCATAATGACCTTTTATTAGGCTGTTACTCTTTTATATTTGTTACGTTAATGGTTCTTTTGCATGTTTTATTCTGTTTATTTGTTACCGGATTCTAATACGATTCTAACAGAAAAAATAGTTACATTCTGGGTCTGTACTATCGTATTTGTAAATTGTATACGAGCTGTATAACAAGTGAAGTGCATATAATGCTATATTTTGTTACACATATGTATTGTTTCTTTCCACGATTATTTGTTGCTAATATAACTTTGATAGAAAAGACAGAAAACAAAAGAAATTGAGTTATTTTTATGAAAATGTACCTAACAAGGGATAAACAGTTATAATAAGGTGTTACAAGATCATTTTAAAGCTTCATACCACGCAATATTACAATATTTTCTATTAAATGAAACTACGTGATGTAGTATTATTTCTACTTTCTTTAATTTCTTTACCACGGCCTAGGTTTCATTGTATTACAACATCTTCAGGTGGGCTATTAGCAAAGATACAACGAAATTGTAATACAACGAAACCTAGGTCGTGGTAAAGAAATTAAAGAAAGTAGAAATAATACTACATCACGTAGTTTCATTTAATTGGGAATAATGAATTTCTACAAAATTAACGCCAAATATATTCAAAATTAAACTATTAAAGTTTTAGATTTAAAAGGAATATTGAAATTCATATCCTACATTCTTTCGTTATGAAGTGATACAACTTTGAATGAAAAACCACTGTCTTAATTTTTCGAAAACGGGAGTGATGTAGTTCGAACAGAGTAAACTAATTAAACTTTCAATGACGAGCCATGATGTAGAGTCATGGCTCTGCATGAATGTCGCCATTGGTATTTCAAAAGATCAAAATTGGACAAAAGGAATTTTTTTTAATTTTGCACCGCAAAATTGCAAAAAAATTACATTATTTCATATATCTCCGAAATAATAATTAAAGTAGCAGACTTTAAAATACAAAGATTGCCATCGGTCCTATGCTCGCTACAATCAAGTTTTCGAGAAATCTGCGTAAAAACGGAGCGCATATTGCGAAACAAGGGGCACAAACGGTGCGCCGATGGCTACATGATTATGCAGGACGAAAGGAAATCGCTACGGTCCCTCGGTTTTGTGTGCCGCGTTTTTCCTCCTCTACATTATTTTGCTCAATTTTTCGATAGGGAAAGCTGATGGCATTAAACATTGATTTAATAATTAACTGAGTAGTTGCAAAAACCTAAATATTTTTGAATATTTTTTAATTTTTAATGGCAATGAGTCAGAAAAAGAAACGTATACTTTGTTTTGAATATATTCCTTCATGCCATCCTCTACACACATAGGGCATGAAGAAATAACATTCTATTCTACCATTATTATGATTATCTTCATATTAAATGCTTAGTTTTTTCTTATCCTCTATACCAACAAGAAAACTACTCTGAGGGCAACATTAGTAAACATATATTTAATAATAACTTAGAAGTAGATTAACATTTAATACAAATTCAAATACAATTACATATGTGGTTAACCAATAATTTGAACAGTTTCTACCTTCAAGTCACCCATATCTACCAATTAAATTTCAATACAAATTATTATGATTGACTGAAAGAGATTGCTCATGTAGAAATAAGTCCGCCATATGTAATATACATAAAATGTTAATAAATAAATAAATATTTTTGGTATTAACGATATCTGACTCATATTTACCGGTCAGAATGCAAACACTCAAGAAACGGTATCGTCTATAAGACACTTGGATCCAACATTCCATGTATTTGAGACTACTCGCGCTTATATTGTCACTTATTGTTTGTATGATGAAGTCTCCAGACAACGAATTTGCTAAAGGTATACTCGAAATTACACCAGCTGTCGAGTGACATATTCTCAACTTTAAAAAATATTACACCTTGAGATATCATACAAGTTTCCGACGGATGTTGGCGAAGGTCATAATATTGTTAGTTTAAAAATTGGTATCGTCGTAATTCTGTTGATCAGAATTTCACTTTGATTAATTCATAACGGTATAAACAACTGTTAAGCACTGTTGAATAGTCTCAACGGTGTGAGTTTTATTAGCGACCAGCGTACCAGCCTCGAGTTCTAACGATAGAATTATAATTCAGGTAATTTTTCAAGTAATTAACTTTAAATATACCTTTTTGGAAAGGAGATATTTTCCCTTAAATAATGAACCTACCTTTTGAATTTTTTAAATATTTATTATGATCTAAATTTGCCTTTAAAAAATGGCATGCGTCCTCATCCGTACGCACCTATAAGGACATACTGCAGGTCACAATCCTTGATGGATTTTAGGGATTATTTTTTCAATCGATTGACTAATTATCACGGTAGAAGTCTATCGCTTTTCACGAATATTTGTCAATTAATTTAATGTTTATATATAATTTTTTATGAGAAATACCGCCCAATACGAAAGAAAGGAACTTCTTCCGTATTCGGCGACTGTTCCCGATTTCCGTTTTGTACGGATCTTTCTGCCTCCCCTCTGCTCCCTACTATTTCTACTTCCTTTTGTTTTAAATTTTTTCTTATAAAAATAAAAGATAAATACAATTATTTTACATTTTTAGCTATTACGTCTGAACGTTTATAATTTACATACCCACACTGTAATTAAATTAGATGTTAGGTTTACCGATAATTCGCCCAATACTTTTATTTTTGTCCACTTTATAAATGTCTTTATATTTTTTACCTTATAGTTTTTTTTTAAACATTAGTGTATTTGTTAATTTAGCTTGTTCTTGTGAATTTATAATTAGTTTTGGGGTAACACTTTTATTAATTGTGTTAATTAAACTGCAAATTGCGCATATTATTTTGGAAGCATTTTGTGATTACACCTAATCACACTGTATTATAATTTAAGCAATATTGATTATTTCATTTATATAAAATATATTACATTTATAATAACTGCGAAAAAATAATAATTTATAGCCAAAAATTATTATATTTGTGACGTTTGTTCTAATAAACCTGTGCGTACTTTTATCGATAACATTGTGTATTTTTATAAACCAGTGTTTCAGAACATAAAAAAAAATTCGAAATTTACTAAAATGGTTGACCCTCATTTAGAATTTAAGAACTATTTAAAATAAAACCAAATTTAACTACGAAAATATGTTTGTTTTTTTCCAAACTCCAGAAGCTTAAAAGTATTTTCTCAGACCATCTTACTCTGCACAGAAGTCGTTTTTTCAGATTTACATTCAGGATGATCGATTGCTTCGTACAGAAGTCATTTATTTAGGCTTACGTTCAGGAGGTTTGATTTCACTGTACAGAAGTCGTTTATTCAGGCTTACATTCATGAGGATTGATTAATCAATAGTGGACTTTTATTTCTATCATGTTTCGGTCTTAATGCTCTATACAGAAATCGTTTATTCAGACTTACATTCAGGAGGATTGATTAACCAATAGTAGACTTTTATTTCTATCACATTTCGGTCTTAATAAATCAGGGACGTTTGTCATTTGAATCATCTATTAAAATTATTTCTTTTATTTTAATTTATACTTACGACTTATTTTATTATTAACGTCTCTAATAATTAAATAACTTTTAATATTTTATTTTGACTCGAAACGAAATTTTTTTTCGTCTATTTATCCGCCTGTTTGATTGTCGCTTTATTATTTTAATTCGCTTAACACAAAAATAATAATGGGACTAAGATGGAGGAATGGAATAAAATAAGCCTTTTCTCACATATATTGGCAATGTATTGGAATTCCTTCATAATGGCCAACAACCCTGGTGGTGCCGAATTTACTTCACAATTTTAAGCTGCTTCTAAATAATTCATATGGAATTGGTCATGGCGGCTAGGAGTGTATCTCGATATATAGTTTACGTGCAAATATAGAGTCAAAACATGATAATTACAATTCAAATATAATATGTAAGAATTTATAACGAAATACAATTAACAGAACCGTATCGTCACTTGGGGAATATAATTTTGAATTAGCATCTTCTAAGTTTTGAAAGAAAATGTCAGTTAACATGTTCCAGCACCCGATTACCGTCTCAATAAGTCGGTGAAGCTACACGTTAACCCCTTTTTTATTTTGATTTCACTTTTTAAATTTTAAAAACTGTCGACATACGGCTAAAACGGTACGGCCATTGTTTTAACATCTCCTTTGTGGGGCACAACAATGCCTTTTTTGTTTTCATCCACCGTTGCAGCGTCGCTGATCGCCCCCCGCCCCGCGCACCGGGGCGTCCCCGGCCTATGTGAATTAGATTTTAATTAGTGACTCTATAGTTAGACGAATGTGTCATTATATTATTATGGGCTCTCGCAACAAAGTTTGCCTGTGCGTATGGATAAGGTTGCGGTTTTATTTATTACATAAGGTAGTTTTTCAAAGAATCATCAAGGTACAAGACTTGGTAGATGTGCTATACTTGTGTTTGAAATATTCGATTGATGTACAATTTTGGTACCAAGTGTTTTTGACTGATTATATTTAAGATGTAAATTTTATTTAAATCATATTTCTGTAGGGTTTCTAGTCTAATCCCTATAAAATGTTGATACGTGATCGTCAGAATTTCTGATCTCAACATCATATTTCCCCACTAAATTGTTATCAAATCGCCTCTAAACCACAATATTTAAGTCTTATTGGAATAGACTTAAATAAAAATATTACATTTAAAATATTCATCTGATAATAATCGTAGCTTACAACAATCGATCAAATTATAATTTGTTTACTTTCCTGTTACAGCATATTGTTACTAATAATCAGTATAAAAATTAAAATAAATTAAAACCCATTAGATATTGGTGTATAAAAAATACTGCTAATTTCTAATTTACTGCAAACAAATGGAGAAACTGTAAAATTCTAAATATCTGTGTAGTATTTTTAGTAGAATTTTAATTTTTTTCAGAAGCCATAAATAAGATAAATTATCGTAAATATTTACATTCAATATAATTGAAAAAATGGGACACGTTTTCCTAGAAAACAATGTTGCGTATCAGCACTGACACGCTATTAGAGTTTGTTTCTTAAATACGATTGTCTTAGAATGTGTAAAATGTAAATAGAAAATTCTTTAATAAAAAAATACTGACTATATAATTATTTTCAAGTAAAACACACATGAACTAGATCAAATTTATACAACAAAATTAAAAAAATTTAGTAACGTCAAACTAAGAAGTTAAAAGTAAAACAGACTTTTTCATTTTGTAGGATAGAAGATACCAAATATTCACACATAATGACATTTAATGATTACATCTTGATATAAGCGAACGATAGTAAACTATGTGTACAATACTCCGTTGTGGTGATTACGCCATAAAAAATACCAAATAAACAAATTGATATCTCACTCTTAAAGATGCGCAGAAATGTTGCGCGGAGAGCCAACCTAACGATTACACTTCTTTAAGCTCTGAACTTCGTACGATTACCTAACGGTCACACTATTTTTAACGCCCTTAACTTCGTACTCGATGAACTTTTTTTTTATTTTACTTCTCCTAAAACTTCATGCCGGGCGCTATATATGAAAATCAATTCTTAACGAGTAAGCTCCAAAAATTTGAGAGCGTATTGTGTATTAGCATATTCGTAAATTGCAAATAATACAAAAATAATAAGAAAACTTTTCTCACAAATGCTCTTTATATCTAATGCAAAAACAAGATGAGTTAAAGGAAAAATTAGCTGGAAAAATAAATTTATTCGTCGACAAAGATAATGTGGCAATTTTTCTTAATTGAATCACAATAATTTTCTTTTTTGAATATTCTCAGGGTTGATTGAGAATACCATATTTTCTATTACTAATTACTATATAGTCATTTTCTTAATAATATTAATTTGATCCACAGTTTTATTAAGTGAATATCTTCTTGTATTTATATAATAATTAAAGATTTAAATACAACATCGGCCTAATTTAATTTTTAAATTTATAATCGTATCTCACGAATTTGTCAAACAATGATTTCGTAATATTTTCTATACTATTTATTAATTTTACACGTTTAAAAATGAAAAGAAACTTAAAGCATAAATTATGCTGCACGATATATCATTATCATATTTTTTATGAAACTCTAACGTAACAGGAAAGGTAAATAAACCGGAATTTGAAATCTAGACTTTTTCATAACTTTTTAATACAAACCAAAGTAGAATTTTCTTTTATTACAGGCGTTAAAACGCTAGATAAGTTAATGAATTCCAACAATTCTATGGCAGAGCAAAAAGTACGGCCATTAGAGTAAATCTGGTTTAAACAAGAGAGTTGAATTTGACTTAAGGGTTGTATAGGGCCCTCAGAAATCGATTATTTAATTCAAATAATTTTTAAGGGAACATTGAAAGCATAAATAAAAAATATATGACACTGTAGGTGCTTCATGTACAAGAAAAAAATATGTATTCATTTTATTATTCCCTACCTGGAAAGAAAAGAAGGAATATTTATAGGATCACTTCGTTATCCATATGTTTGTATACTGTCAAGTCTATCTGTCAAGACTTTTCTCTATCTTCTCAGGAATGCGTGGAGGATCGAGTTGAAGTTAATATCAATAACATAGATCTACAGTTCTTTGTAGTTGTAAACAAATCAATCTTCTAAATCAACGCCATAAAAGAATCCTAAAAATATGGCCGTTTATGCCGCTTATTTTGAAGTGTCAAAATATGCGGGAAATCAAGGAAATCAAAACCTATAGAGTGCTTCCCGTTGACTTAGAATCATGAAATAGAGCAAGAAACAAGGTCTCATAGCACAAATAAAGGAAAAAAGTACGAAAATTCGTAATTTATATCACATAAAAAATATTTTCTAAAAATGTGCCTGTGAAAGATATAGTAAGCAATACATTTTCGATTTAAAAAAAAAAACGAGTGTGCTTTAGACCACACGACTGAAGTAAAACTTCAAATTCACAAAATATGAACTTTAAAATGAATTTACAATTTTATTCACTTTAAACGTAGAATATTTAATGTATTGAACAAAACAATAATTTATAAAATTGTTCAAGAACGAAATGAAATACAAAATAATAAAAAAATCACCGTTCGCGTAACGCATATATATATATATATATATATATATATATATATATATATATATTTCATGCACTGGCTATGAGAGGAAGAGAGAAAGAAAATATGGGCGCGCATTGCTCTCTCATGCTCCTACAGTATGATGCAGACAATAGGCTTGCACTGTGTCTTAGATATACAAAACATAACTGGCTATGAGAGAAAGCCTCTCTCACTCACACCTCTTTCTCTTGTCCCTACAGTAATATACAAAACGTAACTCTATCTCTTTCTGCCTTCACTAACTTATATATTCTGTCAACTTCCTTTCGCCTCGCCCGATCACACTTTTCGTAACGATCTCGTTACCCATTCCCTAGCTTACTCCCCATATTAAGCGTGCGTAAAGAAGTTTTTCTTCAAAAATTAAAATTTTGTAAATAATTTAATAGGAATATTATGTACTGTTAAATGTTTATAAATATTTAAATGTATGCGGAACCCTCGTAGTTCTAATTCCACTCGTGCTTGACAGGTTTTTTTTAATTAGTTAATCAATATTGATAGATGCTATTCAGACAAAACCTGCCTCACTCTCTGCACCTTCATTTCTTTCATGATGAAGAAATCTAATAAATTCAGAAATACTCTTGTATTATAATAATGTAATTACATTTTTTGAGAATAATTTGTATAAAATGTTTATATACAATTAAGGAGCAAACTCCTGAATAACAAATATTTAATGTTGACACACCATAGATGTTTTAATTTTTTTTAAATTAATATACTTGGCTCAATAGACTATAACTATAAAATATTATATTATAAAAATATTCTTAAATCGTGCTTTTCGGGTATTTCAGATGTAAATTAAACAGAAGTAAGTTAATTATCATATTGATTAAGTTTTTTTTTATTTTTAAAGACCAATTATCTATTTCAAAATAAATGTATATTAGTATCATACAGATCTTATCATTTTCGAGCGATAGTAGGATAATGACTAGTGAATAAAAAAGCATCAAAAACAAGACAATAAAAAAGCATCTTCGCGCGTGTATGTGTATCCATCAATCAAAAATGAACCTAAATCATTGGGCCAATTGATATTTTTTTCAAACTTTCCACATTGAAAGTACTTTATAAGTCACGATGGTAGAACTTATAAATAACACCTTCATATGACACTGAGGCAAATACGTTCGTACAGCGAGAGTGAGATGTAGCGGGGTTGCATGGCGTTAAAATGATTGTTGCTTTCTGAGTCAAATACTTTAGAAGGCAAATACTCTATAAGCCTTATAATAAAATAAAGCAATAAAATTTTACTGGGACATCTCAAAAACATATTACAGGTTTGCGTTTCTCGTGATCGTGAAACTTTCTTCAAACTTTCCACATAGAAAGTACTTTATAAGCCATGATGGTAGAGCTTATAAGTATATACATAACACTTTTATATGAAACTGAGGCAAATGCGTTCCTACAGCGAAAGCGAGATGTGGGCTTACTTGACGCTAAAATTATTGTTGCTTTCTTAGTCAGATACTCTATAAGGCAAGTGTATTATAAGCCATGATGGTAGAGCTTATAAATAACACTGTTATATGAAACTATGGCACATGCATTCGAACAGCGAGAGGGAGACATAACGGGATCATTGGCGCTACAAATATTGTCCTTTCTGAGTCAATTATTATGTAAGGCAACTGCTCTATAAGCCCTACAAAAAAATAAAATAATAAAATTTTACCGGGACAACTCAAAAACACATTACAGGTTTGCGTTTCTTGCTATGATGAGATTTTTTTCAAACTTTCCATATTGAAACTAATTTATAAGCCACGATGGTAGAACTTATAAGTATATAAATAGATACAACTGAGGCAAATGCATTCGAACAGCGAGAGGGAGATATAACGTGGTCGCTTGGCGCTACAATTATTATTGTTTCTAAATCAAATACTCTATAAGGCAAGTGCTCTATAAGACCTGCATTAAAATATAATTTGACTGAGATATCTCGAAAGAAATATTACAGGTTTGTTTTTCTGGAGATAATAAGGGCGACATGGTGATATTTTTTTAAAATTTTAAACACGTATTAGTTTTTGAAATGATTGAGTGTTCATTTTGCAAAATATTAATATATAAACCAGTTTATAAAATTGTTTGTACTAAATTTTGGATTTCTGTGTAAGTTCAAAATGTACCTAGCCCTTAACACAGGACGCCCTGCTGTAAATAAAGCGTTACGCCTATGACTGTCAGTTTCTAAATGATACCAATCTATGAATAAGTTTATTAGACTATGTCTGTGACAATTGATATCGTGAGACATTGGCGTGCCCCCAGCGACTGGTAAGGTCGCCAGCTCCCGTCTTATCGGAAGGTTAAAATGCTATCGTCAGCAGACTGGGGCGGAGCTGGGTCTATTTCTATAAAATTTAAGGTGCATTTTTGAAAGGCAATTTGGAGAACAGATTTGCTTTTAATTGAAATTGTTTTTAAAGAGAAGATAATTTAAACTTGTTTTGGTCCTTCATTTTCAAAAAATTACTGTCATAATAGTTTTCCGTATATCTGTACGTACGTCTGCACATTTGTAACAGTTAGTGTTCATCGCTTTGAAAATTCGTAATAAATTTTGTAAAATGTAATGATGGAATTCCATAGTTACATTACAAACTCAATTTATTAACTTTAATTAAACATACTCATTAAATACTTCATTAAAACTTTCAACACATAGAAATAAAAAAAAATACCATCTGTCTATAATTTATGTTACGGTAATAATTTGACTCTCTTTTTGTTAGATCTTTTTATTTTGAAATATTTTTCAAATCACTTTTGTTTTAGTTGATACTAAATTTAGCATGTTTAGAAAATATATCAGTCGATTACTACAATAATATAATTAATTTATTTGGCCCTAATAATTTATAGAACATGACATTAAAAATATATCGACTTTTACCATGCTAGGGGTATATTCAAAAGAGAAGGTTCATAAAAATTTATTTATTTAGGATTGCACCATCAAAGGAAGGATAATTTAATTGATCGAGTGTACATAACTTAGGGTAAATTTATAGTTAATTAAACAAAATATTAATATGTAAACTTGTCTTTCAGTTTTAAAGAAATTTTTCTTAGTGATATTTTTCAAATCGCCAACTAAAATATTTCGGATAGTTTTGTTTGGATTATTTTTTAAAATTTTCTCATTAGAAACATTTCAATACTTCTCGAATTCTAGATAAGAAACTAGTATTTGAATGAAAAGTTTTTTATGCATAATTTTTTTTATCTTCAGTAAAAAAGAATACATTATAATGTTATAATTAAAGGACATCTATATTAAATTACGAAACCAAAGACAAATTTATCTTGTGATAATGATTTTATGTATATTTTTCTATTCTTAATATTTTGAAATATTTGCAGAATCATTATGTTCTTTTATGTAATTTGATACTAAAAAATGTGGACACTTGCTCAAATACCAGAAAAAATGTGTAAGTCGATATGTATATTATATATTTATATTCTTAAACAATAAATCGAAAAAAATCATAATAGTTCAAAAAACACATATCCTCTTAAAATATTTATATTCTTGGTTTAAATGCACTTTACAACCAGGAATATTTCGATAATATTTTTGATACCACATGAAAGTACACATATTAAAAACAACATACCTGGAAAGACATTCTGCAGCTGATGATTATTTACTATAAAAAAAAAACATTTTGTATCTGACAATTTTGTTTGCTATGGAACAGATTTAACCACTTTTTCCAGTTATTTCACTTATTATTTTATCGCTAACCACTTACTATATAATTAAAAGCATAATTTGTTATTAATTAATAAGTATTTATAACAAAAATGAATTATCAAAACCGAATATTTTCTTTTAATATGTCAATTTAAGAAACTACATTTTGCTTAAATGGTACCAACATTCAAGAAACAATAAAGTCTTTGTCTTTGATTATATCGCGTTCGTTCACAATTAAGTCTATTTGTATTATGGCATATATCTTTTTTGTATATTTTATGGCATTCATTTCACTTTGTAGTTGCCTACATTTTAAATACATTATAAAATTCACGTATAGTACGTGATATTATATTATAAAATTCACGTATAGTAGTTTTTCATTTTTGTCATTTTATTATTAATTTTATTACTAATAAAAAGTTTAATATTGACAATATTTATTGTTGATTATTTAAATTACATTTATTGTCGATTATTCAAAAAAAAATTCAAAGGTCCGGGCTAGACTTTTTTTTTTAAAATGGTTGTTTTATAATAAATAATTATTAGCTACCAGAATTTCTCTCTAGGTATGTAGTTTTTAATGTGTATATTTTCATATGATTTCAAAAAAATTGTCGAATTATTCCTGGTTGTATAATGTATATGTTCCATATTATTTTCAAATATAACAACTCTTTGCGCCTGGTTCATTTGTTTTAAAGTCACTTCTCAATTTTTTAAGATTCAAGTAATCAATAACAATAATACTAAAGAAAAAAAAATAATTTTGTAAATAATTTCAAAGTTATAATATTACTGTATCTTTAGACGTGAGTTTAGTAATTTTAAATGGTTTTTAATAAATAGTATCCAGGTACTACAATGATAATTATACCCTTACATAGAAAAAATGAAAAAGATAAGTCCCTTTAAAGTTATATTTAAATCTTCAGTCGAGAAAATGAGCAATCTTCATTTTTTTATAAAATCAGATTATTTTTATAATAGTTTTTAAGTTACACTTTCTACGGGACTCTGAATCTGCAAGATGAAACAAAGTATATATTACTTCTCATTATATTCTGTTTGGATGGGTGTAACATACTAATCTACGAAACTTACAGGTTCAACAGATCATAAAACAAACCACGTAAATTTCATAAAGAGCGAAAAAGACGTTTATTTTGACAACACAAAACAAACGTCAGTGTCAATTAACAGTTTATTTTTAATTTCTTTAGGCTATGGCTATACGTATAAAAAGCGATCGATATTGTTGATTTTTATAATCGTTGCTAAAAAGATATAATATACTTAAATAGATTTTTATTGTTATTATTATTTTCCCTTAGTAATTCTAGACGTATTAAAAACATAATATATTGGAATTTATACTGATGGCTTTATTTTTTTTTGTTTTTCCACTTATAGTCAATCCCTAAATTGTTTTGTTTTTTTTTTGTATTTTAAAATTTCCAAAATTTGTAGGGACCTAAATAATATTAATTCTACCTGTACTTGATAGGTTTTGTTTCAATATCCATATACGTGTTTGCCAAAAATTATCATTTTAATCATAATTTATATGGATCATCCGCGTTCGTTCAAACCGTATATAATTTTATCCGTCAAATGTAATATTGATGCTAATCTCTTTTTGGTATGTTAGTGGGCTCAAAAAATAGTTCTGTGAAATTCTTAGCTATTACGATCGCAAATCAGAGTACATAATAATAATACATATATATATATATATATATATATATATATATCTATATATTAACAGAAAACGGTAAGTAGGTATCTCAACTTACCTACTGTTTTCTATTGTTTACCGAACTTGAAGTAGTTGCAGAATCTGTCTACAGTCTAGTCGCGAGATTATTTGGATATATAAAAAAAACGAAAATCGAAGAACTCAAAAATCTATTTTGTCACCTAACAATTTCCCATGAAATTTACAATTGTAAATTAATGATTTTCGTGTTTTTTTCCTGTGCTGTGAGATCTTCCTATGTATCAGATTTCTTCGTATATACATTATTGGTTATCGAGACATATCCTTAGTAGTTCTTATCAGGACATATATTTTTATTGTACTGAGTTAGCTCAGTTTTGAACTTTGACCCATTTGATATTGATGTCAACTTTGGTCGTTCCTGAAAAATGTTGAGGGCCTTGACATACAGACGAACAGAGGAACTAGAAAAATACTTATTACACCTAAAAATTATTATTAAGTTACTCATTAATAATGTTTAATTGCTATTATAGTTGTTTACCAAAATTATATTTCTCCAGATTAATTGAATAGAAAAAAAAAGAAATATTTTGTTTTTTATTTTAATTCTACTAGTTTTTCGTAAATAAAAACCCTTATGCGATGAAACAAATTGTTGTGTAACCGTTTAACGGTTTCGCCAACTATTTATATGATGCACATGTGTTTATAAACTTGTGTTTGTACATACGTTAAGTATTTTTTCATAAAAATAAAGAAAATTTATTCGATGGTTTCACTGATTCCCATATATGAAAATATCAAAAGGTAGACCTTGTCAATTAATAGTATAAAAGTGTAAAATGTAGGTATATAAAGAAAATCCTGGTTTGTGTCCAATTTCTTTCTGACACCCTAGCTTATATTTCATTTAAAACAAATATTAAAATCATCCCTACTAATAATAAAATTGTGATATTTTCTGTCTTTTATATGTTTATTTGTTTGCACATAAAATTTGAATTTAATTTTGCACACAGATAATGTACGTCTCAGGTTAATATATAAGCTGTATAACTATGTTATAATTTTTAGAAGCAGAGCTATAGAAAATAAGTGCAAAAAATGTGTCCAAAAAATGTGTGGAAAAAAAACGAAAAACCGAATGCTATACCAAACCTATAGGGAAAGCCAACTAAAAATAACTGTCTTCAAAAATATAGCACATAATTAATGTTCTAATAATAAATAAAAGTATTATTGACAATTAATGATGGATGTTAATTAAGAAAACAAATTAATTCTTATTTATGTAAAGAAATGGGCAAGTTTTTTGTAGCTAATATATTTTGTAGCTAATAGCTATATCTAGCTACAAAATTTCTTTTGACAATATTTACATACCTCTTATAGTTTATTACTTATGAAGATAATAATTTATCCTCACGTATAACGCGTTCATTACTTGTATATAAATATATAATCACGACTTTACATGACATAATAGTTAATTAATTTACCTACCGGACAGTGAAAGTACTTAGATTTATTTGATATTGATAGCATATTAAGAAGTGATTGTAAATTTTACGTAATACAAAATTTGCTACGATCTTTGAAACCAAAATTTACTTAAATACTCCAACATAACAACGACCTAATCCGCACAGCCGAATTGCGTCGCCAAATATAACTACATAATATATTGCAGTGATAAACTTAGCAAGTAGCCAGCTCGCTATCAAATGCAACGCTTAAAATAGAAGTGCAATGCATACATATCACTGCAATGCATGTCGCCGCTATCACTAACGACCGTGTAACAATATATAAATAATTGTCGTTGCAATCAGGCCGTTAATTTAATTCTATATTAATTACATGTTATGCAATTGTTTGTTGTAGTTAAAATTGATTAGTTGTCATGTGCTCGGTCAATGTGTCGTGCTTCTGGTCACGTAATTTGTGTAATATCAGTCACTTTAGCACGTTGTGTACACTTTGGTTGGTCAACGTTGAACAGGTAAGAGCGGAACCTCCGGCGGTCCGCCCACTCTAATTATACGTGGGAGTACATTGATGGCAAATCAATAGTTATTTAAATTTAGTTTTGAATAGATAATGATTTTAAATTAATAAACGTTACATAAATTATACAAAAAATATTAATAAAACAAAATCAGCTTCTTTTGCAATTCTGGTAATAATATTATAAATACGAAAGTGAGTTTTTTTTTCTTTTTGTTTCGCTTTCACGTCTCAACTACTAAACAGGTCACCATGAATTTGCATACGTATATATATTACGGAAATAAATATATGAAATGCATTTATCCTTAAAGATAATTTTTTTTGATAATTAAAAAAATCTCGTCGTCAAGGATAAAGGACTGAAGATAAGTAGGTATCATATGTGTGAATCAAACTACTCAGCCATTTCCAATACTAAGATTTAATATTTTCACACGAATATTACTTTCAAATTATACCTCCAATTTTTTCTCTTTTCCACAGGAACAACGCTGCTGATCAAAATTATAAATATAGATAAAGTCTGTGATCAATTTTATTTTCTATTTTAATATATTGTTTTCATTAATTATATAAGGTAAACAATAAAGGAATTCGAGCGTAACTGGCATCCTTTTAAAGACATTATGTTAAGAATAATGTTTTATCAAAATAAGAAAAACCTTTCGGTATCAATTTAAATACCGTCGCTATAACGGTTTAAATGTTATAAATAAAAAAAATGCAACTGGCATGCCCTGATTGTCTTCGCCTGAATCATTATTACTAATTAAACACACAATTTAAAAAGTTAGTACGCCTGTGTAAAGTGAAAACCTCATTTAATTCAATTGTTTTGGATGAACATTTAAAAAATGGAGAAAACTCTTTTCATATATTAGTTCGATTTTCTTATCGAAGTCAGATTAACACTACCAGCATTGATAATAAAATTTCGACCGTATTTTCATCAGTTTCCGTAGTGTAGTGGTTATCACGTGTGCTTCACACGCACAAGGCCCCCGGTTCGATCCCGGGCGGAAACAGTGAAGATAAATTTTTAGTTTTTATTCTTCACTTTAAAAATCTTTTCTTAATTTATTATAATCTTTTCTCATGTACATTTAAAAATAAGGGATATTCTTTTTTTATTTTGTAAATCATAATTTTAAGCTATAAACAAAAAAATTATCGAGTTGTTAAGGTTTAAACTTAACGTTTAGACAAGGACGGCAATGTTGAATAGTCATGCCATCTTTAATGATAGAAATATACCTGTCCTCTTCTCTAAACCTCTATCCTTTCCTAACAATTAAATTTTGAAGCGCATATCTCGCTTATTTCTTAATGCATTTTTATAATTGTTTACTACTGACATTTAATTAAACTATATCTTCATGAGATGTATTAAAACAGTACATTTAGGATCATTTAAGTATATAGACACATTTAGGATCATACATTTAAACAATATCTTATTACTTAAATGTATGATCCTAAATGTGTCTAATATCATATTTACTCTAATTTCAATAAAACCTTTACGTTAAGTTAAGTAACATTTAATTATTAAATGTAGGTGCAAACAATGAGTTTTAATGAACTAATAATTAATTAACAACTTCATTGAATATGTGCGAAGGAGGCAGTTACACGTGAGTTATCTGGGAATATTCACTCAGTTAGCTAGAGGTCAACTAGATGTAAATCCCATCAAAAATATTATGTAAAAGATCAAAGCCAAGTCCTATTATCCCTTGGTCATAAAAAGTAGTGATATTTCATATGGAGCCAATTCTAATAATTCTTAACAGCATTAAACTCTGACATTTTCATACAAAAATCTCTTGTCTTTACATAATTCGTTAAAGCATATTTTGTAACTTGTCAGTTAGGCATTATTTAAATGAAGGTTTGGTATACGATCGAAACCTTTATTCACGTCCAGCGCGAAGATATTGAGTGGTCCAATAATACAATATAAGTATTAATCCGATAAGACTGAGATATTATCCAAAATGTTCTTATCAATATGGTAATACATATCATATAATGGTTCAATAATACAATATAAATATTAATCCGATAAGACTAAGATGTTATCCACAATTTTCTTATCAGTATGGTAATACAAATCATATAATGGTCCAATAATACAATACAAGTATTAACCCGACAAGACTGAGATATTATCCAAAATTTTCTTATCAATATGGTAATACAAATCATATAATGGTCCAATAATACAATATAAGTATTGAATATATTTGACGTTCATTTTGTAGAAATTCATTATTCACAATTAAATGAAACTACGTGATGTAGTATTATTTCTCCTTTCTTTAATTTCTTTACCACGACCTAGGTTTCGTTGTATTACAACATCTTCAGGTGGGATATTAGCAAAGATATAACAATATAAGTATTAACCCGACAAGACTGAGATATTATCCGATTTTTTTATCAATATGGTAATACAAAACTTATAATATTGCCGTAATGTAATACTTTAATATTGCCGTAAGAATCTACTTTTAAACGACGTAATCATACCCATATGTGGATTTTATGACCTACTAATAAACATTAAAGTTATTATTTAACTTTAATTTATAGAAATTTTAACATGCGTAGGCAGTGTACCTTTCACCAAGATATACAGAAAATTAGGTATATAATGAAGTAAAGTATATTACTTTTATGTGAGGTTTGCAAAAAATTAAGCAAATTGTTACGCTAGTTGTACGAAGGGTATATAATATATATATATATATATATATATATATATATATATATATATATATATATATATATATATTTACGTTTGTAATACGGCCATGACAAGACAAACTTTCAAAGTTAGAGCGAATGAAAGTGTATTGCAGTTTTGTGTTTTCTGCAATACAGTATATAAATATACATGCAAATTAGGGTTGCCACCTGTACTGTGAAATGAAGTGTTGAAAATAATTTTAGACAAACGTAATTTAAACTTTACAAGCGCGATAATGCGACAAAATACTATTTTCTGTAGTCGGTTGTCCTTCTCAAAAAAAAAGAGAACACCTTAACGATGAACTAATTTAAAAAGTTTGAACGTTATTAATTGACAGACTATAAGACAGTGGAAATAGACCTTTCGATTATATTCTCTTAGTTATTAATAGATAATATGAAAGTAATGTCGTTTATCCTTGAATACTTTTTATTATTTCGTACACTTTTTAATTTTGTCCCAAGGTTCGTTTATACTTTAATTACTTGAAAAAATGCAACCCTAATGGTAATACATGTGTTTGAAGCATATACTTATTATATAGACCACTTTCATATTCCTCATCATATTAATCGTATTGTTTGTATATACTTAAACTTACTTAAGTTAGGTCTATAGCAATATCGACAAGGATTTCGATAACCTTTGTATATTTTAACAGATTTTATTTTTAATTTTATAAATCAGTTTATACAACTAAAAAGAATTTTCATTTGAAATGAAAATTGTTAAGGTTTTATTCAGATTTTTCAAATTTACGGCTGAAAAATAAGGCATAGGGCAAGGGTGGAGGGGAATAATGAATCTAACTAAAAATATTATCAACCATTTTTAACTGTATTTTGATAAACTTTTCAATTGATACTTCATTTGATAGGAAAGACAACAAAATTATCTTCAATTCCCATTTCTATGAAGACACCTCAAAAATATTTTTTTTTAAATTAGCTATGAACTAACTAAACGCATAAGCCTGAAAAATGTAATCACTGTATATGTATTTATTAATGACAGCTATTTGATATTTGTGCAAAAGGCAGACGAACCGACATTATAAAATTATATAATCTATTAACTGCTACGGAAATCTTAAAATAACAATGCCTAAATTTGGATTTGTGTACTATTTCACGGAACAATTCTGAGCAATTCTTTGATTTAATATTGGTGTAAACGTCAGTTGAGTATTATTAAAAGAAAACTCGTTAAATTCATGTAATATTAATGCATACATTTTATACATCTGTAATTAGATATATTACTCTGCAAATTGTCACATTTGAAGTAGGCATTTCTGTGCAGGTTTATGAAAATAAATTAAAAAAGTACCAATTCAATTACCTGTAAAATGTGCATTTCTCAACATTACTTTTGATATAAAGTGCCACAAAAAGAACAGGATAAGTACCTAATTTTCTAAATATACTTATTTTAAAGAGTTACCAACGAATGAATTCAAAATCACCAAAAACAGTGAAAGCAATTTATTACGTGACGATAAGGACCGACAACAATTTTTATTACGCTATCTCTTTCTAACATATAACATCGCTATTATGCATCATCGCACTAGCTCTTAACATTTATTCGTCTATTTAGTGTTGTCTATGGTTGGAATTGCAACTCGTTAAAAACAATTATTATTTTACATAAATTTTAATCACATGGTATTGTAATATTTTGAAGTAATATTAATTATCATACATTAATTATTAAAATAAAATATGAAGTTTAATAGTTAATATACGATAATTAATATTAAATCAAGATATCGATTGAAAAAAATATTTTAATTAAATAATAAATGTAAGGAATAGCTATCTATGGTTAACTCTTCAAAGAGTGGTCCTGAAATGTTGTCTGGAGAACCACCAATTTTAAATTAAATGGTGGTCTAAATAGTGTATTATAATGAGACATTAATAGCCAAGAGATTTTAAGATTAGAATAAGAATTGTTTCAGAGATATGAAAGGCCACTATAGTATAAAGGGACCTTTGCATAGCAAAATTGGTTAATAGTACTTAATATATAAAAGTTTGTTCTATATTGTATTCTAGGTTAGGTTAGGTTAGATTATGTTAGGTTAGGTTATGTTAATACCCGGCTTAGGTTAGGTTAGGTTAGGTTATCTTAGGTCAATATTTGTTGTTTTTGTTAAATTCTGACCAATTACAAAATTCAAATTGACTCATTAGTATTAGTCGTCAAAAACGTCTTTCATCTTTATTGTAATTAATATTAATTATGTTATTATAGCGTAATATGTTTTTTGTAAAGGAAGGCTTAAATTAAATGTATATCAATTTTGTATAACAAGTGTAAAACAAGAATTTGAACAATTTATTAATGACGAGAATTAAACTACTTCCAACATTTCATGCCTTCATATCTCTGAAATGGTTCTTCTGTAATGATTTTTGTGTAATGTCTTACCATAAGCTTTTCTTTAGGCCATAATTAAATCAAAAATATTCGGTCCTTAACGGATTATTTTTGGGATTACTCTTTCAATGTATATTTCAACGATTATAGAAATGTTTATATAAATTTACAGACAGATATCGTTAGGATGGCGTCATTTATATACGAAACGCCATAGATTTTTTTCTTCAGCGTTTAATTTCAATATAACAATAAATACACAATTTCGCACACAGGATATAAGCTCATTGGTCAGTGTGCAACTTTTAACTAAATCTTTTATCCTTGAACCGAGCCTTGTATTGGCGAGGTCATATAACACCAACCTCGTCCAAACTTGCTAATGTTAAAGAATGTTTGCGTAGGTATAATGTGACAGTATGCAAAGCCATTCAGCTGTGTTCGGCATTTAGACATACATATATACATACATTACGGAGAAGATATTTAATAAAAACATTAGTCAAACCATTTCACTAATTTTGAGGCAAAAATATCTTTTAGTTGAAATTAATATGACAGTGAACGGAATTTTTTTACTTATTTCTTAGCCATGTGACTGTTATCAGTTTTACCTAATCGAAAGAAAACAAAAATTTAATACACTACCACATTAAACAAAAGTTTACCGAGATATTTATCCATTGGTTTTAAAAATACATTAAAGCAAATTTGTCAAATTTTATGTATGTCAATGATAAAGGATAGTTGTCAACAATTGTAATAAATCTGTTTTTCAAGCGATTTTAACAGTATTATGTTTTCACATTAGCTTTGTTGCAATAAATCAAGTATTGTAGAAAGTAATCTAAAAAGATGTTCTTACTCAAATTTTATCGGAATATAATTTGAAGAAATTGCGATAGTCATAACTTATTGAGTTAAAAAGACATATTCATTTAAGATAATTAATTATAACGCAGCTTGGATTTGTTAATTAAAATACAATCTTATTCGCTTTAGACGGAATTTAAAGTAGAAATTTACGAAGCCTAACCTCTATCTTTTAATATTTTAGCAAATAAAATAATTTCGTATCTACTCTGTATCTAATTAGTGCCCCCACTTAACTCTCAAGAATGACATTTTGGTGGTACTTAACCAGCCTCCGTTAACAGTCTTAGGTCCATCAGACTACTTGTCAGGTGAGTTGGGAATTATCTAAAAATATGTTAAAAGATCTCGGGAGCGGGTAATCAGTGGCCCTGTTACTCTCCGACGTTACCATTAGTAGCGACCGATCTTGGGGCCAGCTTTGAGGTGACCATACACAGGGGAATAAAATAAAGTGATTTAATAATTTACATATAACAAGTATCCTGTAAAACATAATTAACATAGCCGAATAAGGAAAACATGTCTAGTGGATTTTTGTATAAAAAGTACTGATAAAATTTAAAAATTGATTCAATTTCTTTATTAAATATTAAACAAAAAGTAAACTCGTAATAAATGAAAAGAGTAAAATATTATCTTGCCATAAAAAAATGGTATTTACTAGAAAGATAGATTATATATTTTCCCTAAAGTAGCTTATAAATAAAAATATCTTATTACTACAGTATATTAAAATATACCTACTATAGTAATATGACTTAAAAACTAAATTTTCTTCTGTGCTTTATATACAGGAAAATATTTAAAAAAATTATTTACTTTCAGTAAAAACTATACAATATATAACACAGCGCGGATGCCAATCCATAGAGGGCCTAGTAGTGTGGACAAAGTCGAAGGCATCAGACTACGCGGCAGATTACCAATGAGGTGGACAGATCAAATAAAGAAGACTTTCAGCGAACACCTGCTAGAATGTACAAGAAGAGCGAAAGTTCGTGAAGAGTGGCGTCGCAATCTGTAACAGGCCACTACTATCGACGTGACGACCACGACCACTCTGCAAAGAGTGTAACGACAAAAAAAAAAAGAAAAGAGTAAACTTCTTTCTGTCAAAGAGAAAAAAAATAATCTAGGTTTTACTGTAACTGTACCACTGCTTGATAGCTTAATGCCATAATTGTACCTAAAAACGTACATTGGATATTTGTATAATATTATACAAAAAAATATTAAAATGTGCGTATTCCCTTTAAGATCACTGCAGAATAAATAAGCAAATATACACACCCTGAAGACATATCAACTTTTAATGCTATAAAGAAAAGTTAATTCGACTGCAGAGGTTACAATTTTATAAGAGGGTACAATCGAACAAACACACATTTAATTAAATGAATTAATTTATACAATAAAACGGTTCCGTAAACTGTATAAAATAGCTCCTTTTTAACTTGATGTTTCTACGTGCTTAATATTTATTTCAACTAATTAAAACTTTTATAACTGTGTCTACTGATGAAATGTATTCGTTTTAATACGTGATTCTTTTATAAACTCAAAAATAAAAACTACTTAAATATTTTCTAAAAAGCAGTCCGTGTATGGATTCCTTTCACTCGATACTTTTCACAAATTTACGATCTACGATTGTACGGTCTGATAAGCATTATCTAGAGCCAGTGTCGGCCTGGAGTGGATACGTTTAATTGATACAAATAGTGTCGCTTCTTATCTAAGGCGGCACGGAGTGAATTGTAAGCTGCGCTTACCACAGAGGCCATTCGGAAAATATGCGATTCGGTAGTCGAGATAGTCGACGGCCTAGATCTAAACTGCTGATCTCGGGAATGCATAATGTAGGCAGGCAAGCAGCCAAGACGGACGTGAAAGCCGATTCTGGAGAAATATCCGCTTTCTTGCTTTGTTTAGCGGCGGTATGAGGTTCTAGGAATTTTCTTATAATCTACGATGGATCAAACTTTATGAAACGGATGGAATATTTTATGCCGGTGTTCTAAACTAAATTTGCCGGAAAATGGTACAACCATGGCTTCCGTTTTAAATACAAATTGCTACCGTGTTGTAGGCTGACAGATAAATAGATGAAAAGCGTTTAAAGAGAAATTTTTTCTGGAGAATCGATGGATGATGATATAATACAGATAATAATATGATACTTCATGAAAATAGAATGAATTTTCCAACAAATATACTGTTCAATTTTCAAAATAGCTTCAGTATTAGAGCATCTAAGCATTTAAAAGATTAAGAGCACGTTTGCTTTATTGATTTATTTTGCGGCAACTATTTCATCGGCTTCTAAGAATTTTCTATTCATTTTCACAAGAAATAAACTGGAATTAACTTTCGCTATTTCAGTCAAGGAGCTTACGATGTTATCAAAAGCTATGGTATTCTACGGGACGTAAATGCTAAAAAACTTGTGATCTTTGATAAAGCAATATATGACGTATACCGTTTATTTACGGTAAAATCTGAAAAGTGTAGCCTAGGCTAATTGTGGTGCTCCAAACTATTAGTTATTTTTCTAAAAATAATTAATGGTTTGAAGCTGTGAAATTTCAGTAACGCAGTAAAACATTTTTAGTAAATCCGTCAATAAATATAATTAATTACATATTTGTTTGATAAAAATAAATAATTGAAAATTATTGGTCAATTAAAAAAAGTGAGCATTATCCATTAAAGCTCACGGATGAAATAAAACTTCCTTAACGTTTCATGTTAATTTATAATAAATGTTAGTTATCTAGAATTAAGTCCTTTTTTCTTATTATTCTAATTAAAACTATACACATATATATATATATATATATATATATAAAATTGTCGTATGGGGAGCACCCATTCATAGACAAATTAGCTTTTGAATAAACTTTTTGACATTCCCGACCGCCATCTTATTAGCTCTCGGCTGGTTCCGCCGCCGATTGGATGCGTTCAGAACAATAAGATGCCAGAATGACTCAGATGTCCGTCGCTTAAGAAGTTTTATTTCGAAAAAATCAAATAAAATGAAAAAAGTAGACATCTTTATTTAAATATGGTGCACGAGGCAGCAAATGTAACTTTTTAGTTAAACTAATTTCAATTTTAGGTTTTAAATGCCAGAGAATAAAGATTGTAACTCTTAGAAACTTGAAAATAGTACTGCACATTTTTTGGCTGTCTGTCACTGATTTTGCTGTGACTTTGGTAACTTACAGATAGTGGTAAATTAAAAGTGAAAAAATTTAATAGATTAGCAAATAAATAACTTATATTAATTCATAAGCTCATGTGGTAGTCAAATAGAATATTACTACTTCATTACAGCATGAAATCATTTTTTTCTTGCAATGTATGAGCATAAGATAGCTCTGTCAGCTAATGCAAATGTTAGGCTGAAGTCTGTTTCAAAAAGGCTTTTAATTTTTTTTAATTAATATGGAAGACCGCTCTGAACGAGTAAATTCCCAATTAATGCTTGACCGTGTCATGTGGGATGCTCATCCTTGTCTCTTATTTTATGAAGCAAGAAACCGAATTTATGAAGCAAAGGTATTCTAACTTCTTTTCACGAAAGAGACTCGTATTTCCACATTCTATGGGTTTTTTGGTAATTGAAAATACAGTTACGAACAATGTATTTTCATTAATAGCAAACATAAAAAAATATGATCATATTATCATCGAATCGATCGATATCGATAAGTTATTGAAATTCAAATATGTCGGGCATCTGTACATTTTTGTCGTCTTCTTGCTTCCATGTTGCTTGCCTTTGTTGACGGCAGTTATGGAAAAATATATTTTAGCTCGGTTAAGTCTATGGTTGCTTGATATGGCGTCATGGCATGGAGACTACATATTGAATTTTTCTACTCTCCACCTGATATATCTGCTACTGCATTCAAATTTAGCTTATTTTCTGCTAGTTTAATATATTCCTATAGGTCTATACATTTCTTATAGATTATAAGTGAGCGTCACAAGGCTCAAAATGGGACACAGAAAAATAAAAAGTTATTTACTTATTCGTAACTAGAAATGATCGAAAATAATAAAAAATTTACAACTATAAAATTAATGAGATTAATATTATTAATGGAAAATATGAAAAATACAGATAAAATTAAAAAAAGGACCTATTTAAATAAAAAGGGGGTAATTTTTATTACATTTTTGAAAAGAGTAAAGATTGAAATTCTCCCTTTAAGTACGAATGTTTGATCATACTAATTGATCTTCTTTATCGTACGTCCATTAACGAAGGTCGTGACCATCTTGGAGTACTTTGCTAAAAAAGCTGATTACCCATTCGAACCTGTCTTCTGCTTCTCTCAGCGTGCAATGACAGGGAGTCCCAAGATAAGTTTATCTTGATAAGGGCCTAGTATATCGACCACAAGATCTTTTGCCCTCTATTTTCCCTACAACTAATTTATCTAGATTCTTTGACTATCTACGAGCTATATGACCAAAGTAATTGAAAACTTGTTGGTAACAGACGAATTATAAATCTGATCTTAATAACTTCTACAAATAAGCCTTCTAATAATAATAATTGTTAAAAGAACAAAACTGGCATGTCAAAACTTATTACTATAGTTAAAGAAAAAAGTATTATGGTCAAAATTACTAATTCCTCAATAACTTGTAACTTGTTCCTAAAATGTCCAACATGTAAAAACCAACTTCACTCTTTGCAAGTGACGATATTTTCCACCATCTCTAGAATACAGCAAATTGTCTATATCCTACATGGAACTTATATCCTACATGGAACCATACTTATTAAGAACAAACGATTAAAGTACATTTCACATAATAAAATAGACATTAAAAAAAAGTTTAAAAAAACTGTTGCACTTTGTAATAGGTGCATGCGCTTACCACCTCGACGTGTTTTCCTCCTATGAACACTACTATTAAAAAATAATAATACGCTATTACTTACTTACAAGAGCTGACATGGACACGAACCCGCCACCGTTTCTTAGTACATTGAGAGGATACAATTTGCACGAAATAACGGTGGTAAAATAATGCCGGATGCCCTTATGAGGTGTCGGATAGAGCTACATATTTTTACAAAAAATGTTCCTTCCAAGTCTTTATGCATTTTTTATGCTGGTTTTAACCCTTTAGGGCTGACTTTATTTCTGCCAATATTGTGTAATGCCTAGATATTGTCAAACACTTAATAGATTATTCCATAAGTATTTTTTTATTTTAGTAACTGATGGGGAATACAAAGGAAATTATGTTATATGGTAATTTATCGAATTATATACGATCCATTGTGATATACATAATTTTTTTCTCTCTAATTCTCGTAATTCCGTCTTTATAGGATGCAAGGTATATTATTATTTAGCGAATCGAATTGTTTACCACTGGGATAATTGATTAGTGAAAAAATAAACAGTATATAGTTGAAAGGAGCTTTTCGGTCCCAGTGAAATGCATTAATTTATTTCTGACCACTGAGGGCAATGAGGGTTTGGTTATCCAGATGGAAAATAACACTTTGTCTAATCGATACTTCTGGCCACTTTCTGACATTCATGTTCTTCATTTTATCACATCAGCAACGATGTTTCTTTGAATTGATTGATTCATCTTTTGGGAGCAGGAGTTTTGAGGAAATCATCCTTTTACGATTTCCATATTAAATAAAAAAGCTGCTTTTATACGAAGACTAGGCTTTGCCCGTGATACACGTTTACCTAGCGATACTAATTACTGAATTTCTATAGCAAGAACTATAATTAACTATTTAAACCTTTATGATCAGGAAAAATCAATATACCTTACCTGAAGTTCATCATCCCATTTGATATACTAGCATGGTTTTAGACATTGTCATGAGAATATTATTGGTAAATGTCTAGAATATTATTGGCAAAAATGTATGCACTCTCACCGCTAACCATACCCAGGGTGGTGATTATGGGTATTACTTCCAATAATACGTGCGTTGGAGAGACATAGGTGATGATAATGATGATGAAACACACAGACTTGTATAATAAGAAAGCTTAAAGATGCTGAGGATTACACATACAAAAATTAATCTAATTTAAACAACTCATATATTAACTAATTTGATATATCGAAATAACAATGGATTTATAAACACATTAATTATCAAAATGCAACGAACACTACAATTAACGTTGAACTTCCGTAAATCTAATTTATTAACTAATGACAATTCTGTACCCAACTCAATTACTGTTAACACATTACTAGTACCCATTATTGAGTTGATTACTTTTATACCTTTACCGGAACTTAGGCTGTTTTACAGGTGAATCAAAATTCTGCATCTGCGGCACCAAACGGGTTAACGAATGTTTTAAGTCAATACACATAGATACAATTTCTGAGAAATAATTTCTTGTTTTTACGTAAACGGCAAGGAGTTGGCCACCACATGCCTTCGGCGATGTTCCCCGAAGGCATGTGGTTGCCATGGATGACTGCACCGACGAGTCGTCGATCATATTACCATTCACCTGGTTAATTGCAGTGAAACTACATAACGCGCATTGCATACGACAAGCCAATTAGGGTTAAGAATGACTTCAGTATCGTACTCGCTTTGAGACATTTAGCGCTTCGACGCTTACTATTAAATCTATTACGTGGCAATCTTAAGAATGAATGAACAAGTCAATGTTAGTCATTATCAGAAAATTAATTTACTTAGTTTTTCTCAAATATTTATAAAGATGTATATTTGCTTGGTATACAAATTTTCTTTCAATCAGTTTATAAGCAATAAATGCATACCTTCAGAAATTCTGTTATGCAGTTTCTTGCATTTTGATGAGGATATAAACCGGTTTTGCTGTTCTTAAAGCTACCTTTTAAACATTTAGATGTTTTGAAGAGAATTAAACCACTTTCAGTTTTGAAGATTATATTGATAATGGAGCAAAGAGGTTTCTTTACATTCCTTTTTTATGTAAGTTGCTTCACTCATTTCAAAATGTTAAGATTTTCTTTTTGTGAGTGATTATGCCGGCAGGGGTCCACAACGCTTTAAAGCTTAATATTTCAGTGATAGAGGACCTGAACGGTTTCCTGTATCGAAAAAGTTTTCGTGATATGCCCCTAATAATTTTGACAGAGCTATTCAACCTTACACTATAGTACATACGAAAAGTCACCCCTCACTAGATATAGCAGAGGTAACCTAAATATTTATTTAAAAAAATTTGTTTCATTTCACTTTAGGCTATATAAATATGTAAAACCATGCCAAATTTCAACTTTATAGAACTGATAAGCTGTGAGTAAAACGGCAGTAACTGGACAGCTTTCCAGCTTTGGCTAAGAACCCTAAAAATAAGATGAAAAAAAAACACATTTCATAAAACAAATTTTTCGTTTTGAAGTACCAAAAAGGTTTTTATTAAATAGTGGTCTAAATTTTATATTAATTTTAAAACATTGATCACCAAAAAAATTAAAATAGAGCAGGAGAACTTATAAAGTAGTTCAGATTGTAATTAATGGATATAAATTTATACAATTTTATTTACATACTTTTAATGTCACGTTAGTTGTAACGGTAAATAATATTTGGTTAAGAGTTTTAAATGTTAATTCTAATTTTACATATTTGCCGCTAAAAAAAAGAACTAAATATCCCAAGCAACCCAATTCAGATGGCGTTTTTAGAAAGGTATAGGAGCCAATTTGAAGTGACATTTAGATTTTATTTTTACTTTACTTTAGGCCAAGATTTTATTATAGTATTTAATATAAATTAATTTACATTACCTTAATATAATAACAACAAAGAAGTGCATGAAAGTGGCTATATACACCAATAGATGGCGTCATGTGTATTTTAAATCGGGTAATGAAGTTTCCGATTCGGATATATATTGGTGAAATCGGCATGGTCAGAAGTGAAGGATGGACGTATATTTATAAAAAATGGCATCGAGACATTTTTCAGTGGTCTGCGCGTTCGAAGTCGTAATAATAGCTATTAGGTAATGAAGGTGTGGTGATTAAAATTTCATTATAATAAGGATTATTTTAAATACTGTTATATATAATTTTATATAAAAAAAAGCGTAATTATAAAACAATGAATCTATCTACGAAAAGACAGTACCCATTACTGTAGTTGAGACTAGTGATAAGACTGATAGGAATTGTGAGTCCAAATATAGTAGAAAACCATAAACATATTGTTACATATAGTACCTTTTTGAGATAATAGTATGGCAATATCGAATATCCTTTTATTGATATATCCTTAAATGAGTTTAAAATAGAGAAATATGGGATATAAAAATGATTTAATGTGACATCAAAATATTATGTCTCAATATTTTATAACTATCTAATTATGTTAACTGAGCTCTCAGAAATGGTTGTCTAATGTATAATTACACCGTTCACAAGCACTTATTTATATTCAGTTTGAGATATATGAAAAGATAATTTTTGACATTGATATAAAATATAAGAATTATTTTCAAATAATAGTCAAATGAATCGAGCAATAAAAAATGTAATATATGAATAACACATATTTTTTCTGAACATTCCATTTATTTCATAAAAATCTGAAAATAATCTCTAAAAAAATTAAAAGCAATTTCTTAAATTTCTCAAGCTCTAACTTGGGATAAGCTATTTTTAAATTTAATGATTTTTACATAATCTGCCTACATGTAAAACCAAAAATAACAAATCTAATTTTATCCAACTCTGTTACATAATTTTACGACAGAAATATAGATAATATACAAGTACACAGATACAAGTATCTTTTTATTAAACCGCCTATAAATTTAGGAACATTTTCTCATAAATTTGACCATTTAAATATATACTGCATTTATTTAAATAGCAAATTTAATGGACACAAATACAATAATTATGACATTTTTATTTGTGCCCATTAATATGCAATCAGGGGCTGTAAATGAATGCATGACTATGAACGAAAAAAATCCAACACAAACATTTTAAATAGTCATTGAATACAAACCAAAGATTTACGACATCTGATATAATTATTAAGATAAGATTATATATTAAAACCAATCGATGGCAGAATAATTTACGCTACGGCTATTAAATGAATACCATTCATGTTTTACCGTTATAAATGTCCAATTGAGGTTATAGAACCTTTTTCGGTTAAACTGTCTGTCCAACATATGTAAGAGTTATTCATTATCCACCAAACGTCAAACATAGATGGACATAAAATATATAAAAATATCATAAATTTATCTAAGAGATACTAGACCTGCTTAAACTATTTTGAAAATTCTCTTACGATTCATCAATTAAGAGTATTATCGTATTAAATTATGATACTCCATACTCGTACTTGTACAAAGGAGTCATAAATATGAAGTCTATGAACGGAATACTTAAATCGAGAGTGCAGCACAATCCTAATGCGTTATTGGTACGGACTCACAATCACTATTTCTCTCTCCCATCTGTCTCACTCTACCTTGCTGATTTGTTTTTTATTATGCTAGTGTGATGTGTCTTGCCATACTGTGCGGTCGATGTTGTACACTTACGTGTACGTGATATCCTGTCGCGGATTGTTTAAGGTAGCTGTGGACAGGTACAATCAAGATATTAAGTCAAGCGATTGCAATAACACTCATATGTATGTTGTAGTCAATGTTAAATAAATATTACGTTACAGATTTATCTATGTTACACGTTAGTTCTTTTTGTTCAATTGACAATTGTTCTATAGTTTTTGTTCAATTCACAATTGTTCAATTAACATTAATTTCCTTCTGTTCTAATTCTTTTACATTAAATTCTCTTTTGGATATTAATTTCAATGCTCTTTGTAGTGATCTTTAAAATCATCATCATCATCATATATATTAATACGCTAAGGTTAAGATGTTACTCTCCCTTTTTAGAAAAAACCTCACAACTAATCCACACAAATTATATATAATTTTATAGATAATTGCTTGCTCTACCGGCATCCACAACTAAAAAATGTATTATTGCTATTGTTTTTGCAAATTAATTAATTATTAAAATTATATACGCAAAACAGCAATGCTGCCATCTAACGGCTCAACGTCAATATGATTGACGGTCGGTAAAATTTTTGTTTAATTTCAAATCCACTACGTATAAATAAAGTGGCGCTTTAGCTCAATGCTTTTGATACTTGCGCCTCTATATGTCAATTTTAGTAAAATATTTGTTTTGTCGGTCATCTGAGCTTCATAATGGAATAAAAACGTAATAAGCAGTGTGCAAAATTAGAAATGAGTTGAATACCTGCAATCAATTTTGATTTATTAAATTGAGTTGAATAATTTATAATGCGAAGACTTCGCACGGGTCACGCTAGTTACTTTTTATTTCTCAAAAGAAATCGTGAAAAATTATGTTTGTATTTAGTACCATAATTCATGAAAGCTAAAAGATTAAGACATATTTATAAAATTTCTTTTATAAAAGAATATTGTACCATACGACAAATATACGTTACGTTTTTGGATAGTCGTATTGTATTTTAAGAAACATACCCATGTTTATACCATCTTTATAAGTCTATAGTTGAAATCCAACTGTCGTATTTAAGATTATATATATATATATATATATATATATATATATATATATATATATATATATATATATGTATATGTTTATGTATATGTATATGTATATGTATATGTATATGTATATGTATATGTATATGTATATGTATATATATATATATATATATATATATATATATATATATATATATATATATATGCACAAAAAGGGTACAGGGAAAAAAATCGGACCAAATGACATAATATATCTATAGATAGAAGCACTGCGAAATCAGTTTTATTGAAATGAAAACTTCTATAAGCGCACCTGCGCATTTTGTGCACCAGCGTTGTTTTTCTGAGCAGTGATAGAAACTGAGCCTTAACGTTCGTATCGGTGACGCTGCGCCATCAGGTTCGGGTCGGTAACGCCGTAACGGGTAAACTCAGCACACTATTTTAAAATATCAAGTGAACTACTTTTGAAGGCGTACCATGCGCACTTTTTGATTAATATTTTATTTGAGTGTAATTTCGTTTAATTCGCGTATGTCATTGTATTTTAAAATAATAATCTCGCATTATTCCCGATGCGTCGAATTAATATCCTTCATATAGCATCATTGTAATTATGTATACATTTTAAAATTAAAAGTTTTCACTTCTATCGTGTCATCATAAACTCATATCAGAATTTTTTTAGTTTTCAGATACAACAGTTGCTCGGCTTAATTACCGAAATTGTCGTCAGCTCCTTTTCGTATGTTTTTAAAAATAAAGCAAAAAAGGCTAGATCTTCTTAAGATCGTCCTAAGACAGCTTTAATATATGATATTAGTGTATATTTGTCTATAGGTACTAATAGTGAACATACTATATGCGCACAATAGTGTTTGATTAAGTTTTCAATCAAACCATTTTTAAAGGGATTCTTATCGAGGGACTCTCTATAGGTAAAATGCTTTAAGAATCCGATAAATTCTGAATAAAATTTGGCAGACCCTCAAAAATTAAAAAATTCTGTTTCTTTCCATTCGTTTGTAGTAATTGTTTCCTCAGCAACTTTGACTGAGAAAGTTGATATTTTTGGTATAGTTGTAATTTTGTAACGGATCCAATATGAACTTAAGTTAATATTTAATTCCACATTAGAAATTAAAAAAAATTAAATTCGTCTCTTTCCATTATTTTGTAAAATAAGAGCAAGAAAGAAGAAAGGAAATAAAACTTCGGTGTATGCTTATGACTACACGCTAGAAGTGAAAACCTATCTAATATTAAAATACATATTTAATAATAATTACATTGATGTTATATGATCCATATTATATAGGGGAATCAGTTAAAATTTTAAAATAAAATGTAATTCTTCAAACGATGCACTCCATATTAGATAGTGAAATCGCTTAGCTGATGCCGAAGAGAGCCGAGTTTACCCGATTCAACGCCACCGACCCAAGCGTGACGGCTTAGTTCCGTTCACTGCCCAGAAAAATACATATGGTGCGCCTAAGAAAGTTTTAATTTCAAAAATGATTGCAAAGGAATAAATATAGCAAATTTATTATTAAACAATCAATCATCATACAAATTCAATTCGAATCTGTCTGATTTTTAAACCTGACTTCTTTCATTCCCAATTTACACAAGTTTTATTTCTGAACTGACCTCACTCTTTAATTTTTATTTGCTACTTAAATAAGTCATGTTCGTCATCTTCTTCAATAGCTTGTGCCCCTGCCATCCACAGAATCAACTCCCAAACTCTCCTCTTCTTGGCCAGAGACATCCAGTTCGTTTCACTTAGGATTTTAAAGTCTTTTTCGGGAACCCAATAATCTGGCTAAGAAGATCTTTTTTGTTGCCCGAATGTCGTCCATTCTGCTCAAGTGCCCTGCCCATTTTATTCTCTAAATTGCGATGTATTAAACTACATCCGGGTATTCAAAATAATTTGTAAAATTGAATAAATTATATGTGCTAATAAATTCTCAATAAAATAAAATTAAAATAAATCTACTTTAGAAGTATAGGATCGAATCTGAATAGTAGAAAAAATATTCACAAGAAAAACTATAAATGCAAAAATAGGTTCGATGTACTGGGTAAAAAAATAACACGAATTAATTAATTATATTTTTTCTGTGAAGTTAATCCAAGGATACTATCGGTTTTAATCTCGCAAGACTCAGATATGCGACCAAAAATTTATTTTATACAATTTAATAAGATTAGTATTACGTCAAACAGCATATTCGTACACAATTAAATGAAACTACGTGTGTAGTATTATTTCTACTTTCTTTAAGTTCTTTACCGTGACCTAGGTTTTGTTGTGTTACACCATCTTCAGGTGAGTTATTAGCAAATATTGCGAAAGAAATAAAAGAAAGCATATTCGTAGTCGAACAGTAAAATCTTATATGGGATATTACAATATTTTAACGTAATATGGTGTAGTTTGGAACTTACCCTGTTATCTATCCACTGATACGATAAACTATTTTATTGGAACAATAGTTCCAAACATACTGCTACTTTAGAAATATTGCGTTTGCAAATAACAAACAAATGACAATTAAATGAAACTACGTGATATAGTGTTATCTGTATTTTATTTAAATTCGTTACCACGACCTAGGTTTCGTTAAATTACAACATATTCAGGCGGGCAATTAGCAAAGATCTTTGCTAATTGCCCACCTGAAGATGTTTTAATACAACGAAACCTATGTCGTGGTAAACAATTTATGTCGTGGTAAACAGTTTCATTTAATTGTGAATAATTAATTTCTACAAAATTAACTCCAAACAAATGACATTAAAATAGACAAAAATCTTGAAACTTATGTTATACACGAGAATGGTTTTGCAAGTACAACGCTTTCCCATCTGGCGAAAAATTATTACAAGAAGAATGGAAATTTTCAGTAGGAAAATGAAAATGGATAAGCTAACAAATTCTGGAAAGTAATAAAGAATAACTTACACACCTTATCACAAATGACAGACGAGTATTACCTTTTGAGGCACATTATAAAACTTCTGGATAATTATAATTTATCTAAACACTTTAAACCACTTTCAACTTAAGAGAGGTGTTCCGCTCTTATTCCAGTTGGTCCTTATTATGTAGGCCGTTTATTATCGTTGAATTATTTGTTTATAATACCTATTGCATTTAAATTAGTTAATTTTAGTTCGACCAACCTAGCCGGTCGTTAGACCCGTTACAATAATTAGCGCGAAGCCACAATCCTAAGTGGGCGTAGGTTTATTGCCTTATTGGTCAAAAAGAACATAAAATACATTTTATGACTCAGGTTGGGTAGAGTTTGGTTACAGTTAAATTGAAATTATTTTTGTTACGGTCGATTGCTTTCAAATTATATATAATACGACGACCTTTTGAAGAGATATCATGGTGTCTATCTAGTTTGGAAATTATTGCGCAAGATTACGAATCAGGGAATTTTAATTGAACAGAAAATATTTTTATTATTTAAAATATTGTCATAGTTTAAGTGCTCTATTAGTTATTAAATTAATGCATGTAGAAGTGAAAATACCAATACGATTTAGTCTATATTAATGAGGTATTATGAAGCACAGCTGCTCTGCTTATGAACAGATATGAATCAGACATTTTGCTTCTTGGAAAATTAAATTTTGTATACCAAATAGGTTATGACATTGTGGAAAATAATGCTATCGTTTTTAGAGTCGCGCTATCATCAAGGCGAAAGGAATGAAACTAAGAAACGGTTCTATTATAATTATTTTGGAATCAGCTTAAATGGTTTTTGAAAAGCAACCGTGAAAAGCAATGATCTTTTGTAATTTTGCGAATAGGTAAAAAAATAAAAATTTGGAATATATTTTAAAAACTGGATAAATGATCATAAAAATTCTAAACGACACTTTCAACATAAATGGTAATTATTTTCTTTCCTAATTCATATGTAAAAAATAGGTGAAAATTTTGGTAAAAACAACTTATTGAAAACTAGCTAAACTAAATAAATAAAATAAATAACGAAATAACTTACTAAGTACTATATATTACTAAGTATTATTTAAGTAAGATTTCCATAATTATTAAAATTATTTTATTATACTCGTATGTGTCTCCAGTCTTAATTTTACTGGCGGCAACTTAGATGAATAATTTTAATTTGCACTATCTATAATATTTAATATTTTTAGAAGGTAATGAAAATCATAATATTAGTAGTTTTATTTGAAAAAGAAAAACTGCCGCGTATTTAATCGTCAAGTTTACACAAAAAATTCTTTTTGCATTGATTTTCTTGATATTTTTATTGTAGGTCTGAATAAAATTTTCACATAAAAGTAAAAGAAAGTTAAGTTCGAAAAGTACAAAGTTAAATTTATTAATAATGATTGATACCTAGATGTAATAATTATATTTGCCGTCATTAAGCGGTAGGGATATGAGATAGAAATGGAAATAGTTTTCAGGATGGAAAGACAATTTTTCTTGTCAATAAAGTTAAATTAGTTTTGGTATAACGTTGAAATAAAAAATTAAGAGTCGTTTAATATATACATAATACCCCAGGACCGTTAAATCCAAATATTTATATAGAATTAAATCATTGGTCGTAAATCAACCAAAAGACGAAAAGCGCAATGATCCGCTTAGATAACGTATGGAGGAATAGGAATTTATCCAGACAAACCAAATCGCTATTAGTAAGAACTCTGATTTTCCCATTTTTCTGTACGACATGTCGAGTCGTGGAGGCTGCAAATGGTTAATCGCAAAAAAATCGACTACTTTGAAATATCTTACTGGAGAGGTATGCTCAACATCTCGATGTATACAGAACCAATATTTCGATTTTGAAAGAACTAGAAATCAAAATCCAAAGATTGTCCACACTACTTCGGAAACGTTGTGCGGAAACCGGCCGACAGTTTTAAGGAATTAGTACATTAAACATGGATCTTTGCTAAAAGCTCACCTGAAGATTTTGTAATATAAACGAAACCTAGGTCGTGGTAAAGAACTTAAAGAAAGTAGAAATAATGCTACATCACGTAGTTTCATTTAATTTTGAATGTTAAAGTTAAAAAAATATAAGGTAATAATGCAGTCGTCTTTTAAGAATATTAGGCACTTGCTGTAGTTTCTAATATTACATAATTTTTTCCTAATTTGTTTAAATTTATTATCTTTTGTTAAATTTATATTCTTCGTAAAACGTATACTTGAATACGAATACGTTATTTTTGCTTATGAACTCAATAATTTTAGTGCCCTTATATTCCATCTTTTCCGAACGAACTGTACGCGTCTCATATTAGTTACAATCTTTATATTCGCCCGTATTAGGCCGCGTCATCTTTTTATGGCCACTTCGGCACTGTCGTGAAAATGCCACCGCGAACAAAAACGGAATCGACGGTGGTTACTGCCGCAGTTAGGTTTAAAAACTTATGCAAATACACTCCTAGAATTGTTACTGTGGAGTTTCGTGGTGAGATCGCGCCGCGATAGACATCAGTCGTAACTCGGACTTACTGCTGTTGTTTTTTTTGTTGCAATTTTTAATGATATTAGATTTCAACGTGTGAAATCTAACGTCATTAAAAATTTCAAATGATGTTAATATGTTTAAAGGATTTTTGTGACCTGAGAATTGAATTGGTTTTATAAATGACGAAATCGCTGTATTTTAAAAATATGGTAGTGTCTCGAGGAACATTTTGACCGATAATAAATGGCGATGTAGCTTTGACCACCTATAATAAGTTGTGTACTTCAAATAATTTAGCTTTACTTTATATCATTTATGTCGTAATGCTCAACATTACTTAAATACATTTTCCATTATTACAATTTGTAAAGCATTAATTCTTTCGAAATGTTTTCCGACTCAGATATTTTAATCGATCATAATAAATAACTAAACAATTTGCATTCAGAATCAATGTTGTAGCTTTAATACCTTATAATAATTTGTAAACTTCAATTACTTTGCCTTGCTTTATATAATTTAGGAAATATATTTGAATACTGTTGTTGCTCAACACTGCTCAAGTATAATATGCAAGATTACCATTTCTAAAGTAATAATTCCTTAGAAATATTTTCCACTATAGATATATTTATTGCATAGTGGTAAATAAGTATATAATTTGCATTATGAGTTAATATTGTAGCTTTAATACCTTATAATAATTTGTAAACTTCAATTACTTTGCCTTGCTTTATATATTTTAGGAAATATATTTGAATACTGTTGTTGCTCAACACTGCTCAAGTATAATACGCAAGATTACCATTTCTAAAGTAATAATTGCTTAGAAATACTTTCCACTATAGATATATTTATTTCATCGTGGTAAATAAGTATATAATTTGCATTATGAGTTAATATTGTAGCTTTAATACCTTTGAATAATTTGTAAACTTCCAATAATTTAGCCTTGCTTTATGTAACTTAGGAAATGTATTTGATTGCTGTCAGTGATCAACCCTACTAAGTATAATTCGTACAATTTTAATGTACTAATTCCTTAGAAATACTTTCCACTACAGATGTATTTATTTCATCGTGGTAAATAAGTATATAATTTGCATTATGAGTTAACATTGTAGCTTTAAAACCTTTTAATAATTTGTAAATTTCCAATAATTTAGCCTTGATTTATGTAACCTAGGAAATGTATTTGATTGCTGTCAGTGATCAACCCTACTTAAGTATAATTCGTACAATTTTAATGTACTAATTCCTTAGAAATACTTTCCACTACAGATATATTTATTGCATCATGGTAAATAAGTGAATAATTTGCATTAAAAAATAATATTTTAGTCTTAATCCGTTATAATAATTTGTAAACTTCCAATAATTTAGGAAATATATTTGAATACTGTCATTGCTCGACACTACTCAAGTATAATACGCACGATTACCATTTTTTAAGGTAATAATTCCTTAGAAATACTTTCTACTACAGGTATATTTATTGCGTCATAGTAAGTAAATAAACAATTTGCATTAGGAATTAATGTTGTAACTTTAATACCTTATAATAACTTGTAAACTTCAAATAATTTAGCCTTGCTTTATATAATTCAGGAAATATATTTGGACTCTCTCAGTGATCCATACGGCTTAAGTATAATTCGCATGTTTACCATTTTTAAAGTAATTATTACTTAGAAATATTTTCAACTACCTATATATTTATTGCATCGTAGTATATAAGTTAATCATTTACATTGATAATTAATGTTGTAGCTTTACTTATATTAATTTGTAAACTTCAAATAATTTGACTTTATATAATTTTCGAAATGTATTGGAGTAAGTTCAGTGCTCGACACTATTCAATATAATTCGCATAATTACTATTTTAAAAGTATTAATTCTTTAGCAATATACTACAGATGTATTTACCTACTACAGATATCTTTATTGGATCATGGGAACCCAGTAAATGATGTGAATGAAAAACGAATACTGTGACTTTGATATGTTTGATGATTTATAAACGGCAATTAAGCTTTACTTTTACGCAATTAAGCTTTAATTTTACTAGGTAATTTAGCTTTATTTTTTATCTTCTATTGTCAGTTCACGGAATTACCCAGATATATTTCACGTTATTAACATTGAATAATTAATTCCTTAAAAATATTTTGTGTTAAAGATAAAAAAAATAATGTATATATTTCGCATTATAAATCAATTGTTATTACAGATTTATAAAACTGGAGACGTTTAAAACAAGTAAAAAAGTACTTTGTAAGTATGCCTTTATTTCATCACTTCTAGTTGAAGGAATTTTCTGATATAATCTGATTATAATTAAATAAATTATTATGTTAAACATTGTTGACTCTTAGCTATTTATTCAGGGTAAATAAAACTATTTACTTTTTCTAGGTAAATCGAACTTTTTTCAGGTATTTTATACGTCATTTTATTTAGTTTTGTAAAGTATCAGAAATTAACAAATAAACATCTATTCCTTAACGTTTATAACATTAATCATTGCGTCTAAGAGTTACATTTTATTACTTGAAATCTGAGTAATGTGGTGATTTAATATTTTAATTTAGCTACAAATCGTTACTCGAAGGAAACTAACTAGGTGGCACTAGTTGTAAAAGTACACGGCACAAACCATACATGATTTTTCGAAATTTAACGTCTGACTCTTATTCACATTCATTATTCTGCTTTACTTTTTACCATTGTTTTGATTTACAGTTTAGATTACAGAGTTTTTTTTAAATAATATGAACCATGTAGGAATATTATATATCAGAAACTTTTATGTGTGAGTGCGGGCTTGGAGAGAAAGATTTCAATCACCTTCCATTTTAATATTTTCTGAATGATAAATCCTCTAAATTCATTTTTAGATAAATCTTATTAACAGACGTATTTAAATCTATCGCCATTTATTACAAATTCATTCGTGAACTAATCAAAAGAAAGTATGAAATTAAAGTCTACAATCATCTTATATATTAAATATGTATATAATCTATCTGTGAAACCATATCCATATGATACTCCCATGAGTGTGTCTCATCAGTTTGTATTACTAATTTAAGCAACATACCAAAAAAATCATTTAATCAATGTAGTGCAGCGATATTTCTACTTTAAAACTCTCACAAAAGAAGAACGGGTTGTGTAATTAAAATAGTAATGTGTACTTAATTTAACGGTATTGAAAAGTACCACGTGACGAAAGTTGTAAGCGCAAGTAATTTAAAAAAAGAATAAACGCCATCGTTACTTTTTTAGTAGTACAATGAGAAAATCGCAGAAAATGTAATTTTCACATTAAGCATTCCCTTGTTTCAAAATACTTACTGACAAGCAATAATTTGTGACTTAACTTATACCGATTTTCTTGTAAAAAATGGTATATATAAATAATATCCTTTAAGTAAAAGTATAGTTAATATATAAAATACAGTTAGTTTATTTTATATGTATTTTTTACGTATTTGTCTACTATCTTGCCTGATGAAACTGATGGGTTTAGCCCCTTTATCCTTGCTTTTAAACCTTGATGTTTACATAAATTGTGTAAAATATTGGCAAAAACTACTTCGAAAACTTATACTATCACTAACTAAAACTACTCCTGTTATACGAAATTTTTCTATAATGTTACTACTATATTTATACCAAACCATAATATAGATTGAGTTTACCATAGCTTCATTCATCAAAAAATGTAAACCTAGCTATATAAACTACATGCTATTCTTAATTTCATTTTTATTTTTTCTTTTTAATTACTCGTTTAATCTTTACTGTCTATTGTGTACATTTAAATAAACTGCTTTTAAAAAATATGCATATTTATAGTAGCATTTCGTATTAAACATGCTCATGATTTACAATAGGTATATCTATTGTTGAATATAAATATTGGTACGAAATCGCACATTTTTTGAAGATTCACAGTTTTTTATCGCTAATTTGCGTTGAACACATTTCATTTTCATATAAAAATATGTATTAAACGGAGGAAGGCTCTGGCATATACATTTCAATAAACTACTTATAAAAAATACGCATATTTCGTATAATAAAAGCGTTTCGTATAATAAATGCTCATGATTCACAATATATATATTGTGAAGTATAAATATTATTACAAAAATCGCACATTTTATGAAGATTTACAATTATTTATCGCTAATTTGCGTTGAACACATTTCATTTTCATGTAAAAATATGTATTAAACGGAGGAAGGCTCTGGCATATACATTTCAATAAACTACTTATAAAAAATACGCATATTTCGTATAATAAAAGCGTTTCGTATAATAAATGCTCATGATTCACAATATATCTATTGTGAAGTATAAATATTATTACAAAAATCGCACATTTTATGAAGATTTACAATTATTTATCGCTAATTTGCGTTGAACACATTTCATTTTCATGTAAAAATATGTATTAAACGGAGGAAGACCCTGGCATATACATTTGAATAAACTACTTTTAAAAAATACGCATATTTATTGTAGCTAACATTTCGCATTAAACATTCTCATCATTTACAATATATCTATTGTTAAATATAAATATTGTTGCAAAAATCGCACATTTTATGAAGATTTACAATTACTAATTTTTTATTGCTAATTTGCCTTGAACACATTTCATTTTCATGTAAAAATATGTATTAAACGAAGGAAGACCCTGGCATATACATTCGAATAAACTACTTTTTAAAAATACGCATATTTATTGTGGCATTTCCTGTTATACATGCGCATGATTTACAATACATCTATTGTTGAGTATAAATATTGTTCCAAAAATAGCACATTTTATGAAAATTTACAATTATTTATCGCTAATTTGTGTTGAACACATTTTACTTTCATGCAAAATACGTATTAAACGGAGGAAGACCCTGGCACATGCATTTGAATAAACTACTTTTAAAAAATAGGCATATTTATTGTAGCATTTCGTATTATAATTGCTGAAGATTTACAATATATCTATTGTTAAGTATAAATATTGTAACAAAAATTGCACATTTTTGAAGATTTACAATTTTGTATTGCTAATTTGTGTTGAACACATTTTACTTTCATGTAAAATATGTATTAAACGGAGAAAGACCTGGTGTATACATTTGAATAAAATAATTTCAAAAAATGCGCATATTTATTGTAGCATTTCGTATTATACATGCTCTTGATTTACAATACATCTATTATTGAGTATAAATATTCTTACAAAAATCGCACATTTTTTGAAGATTTACAATTTTCTATTGCTAATTTGTGTTGAACAAATTTTACTTTCATATAAAATATGTATTAAACGGAGGAAGACCTTGGCATAATTTTTAAAACATATGACAAGGTACATTTTGGTGACAAATCTTTGAAAATTAAGTTTATATTTCTACTCGACGACAGATATGCAGAACGTACTAGACATGTCCATGGTTTAGCGTCAAAGGGTATAACGGCAGCGCGTATGCAGTAGAAATGATGTGTTGCTGTGGAATTTTTTGTTGTGTGATTTTTTAAATTAATTAAATTTATTGTAATTTTTAAATAATTTATTATTTAAAGAATCCAGTACCTACAGGGTAGTTCTTAACATTATTAGTACTTAACATTTGCATAGTCATAAATACACCAAATATTTTTCTGCGCGGGAATTTTTGAATAAAGAAATTACATAAAATAAGAATCATAAAATACAATCTTTAACAAAACATGTTTTTATTAAAGCTTATAAATTTTTTTGGACAATAATTTTTTTTTTTCCATTCTTTTCAATATTTTGTTTTATTTTGAAATCATATTCTATATTCTTGAAATCATGTTTTTGCGTCACATCTACTGACACTTACCGTTTCCTTTTTTAAATGTATTTATGCCACATGACCTATATTATTTCTCAACCATTTCATTTTTAAAATACAAAAAAATGTCTTTTATACTGCTTATATTTTTAATCACATGGTGAAGAAACCATTATTGAATTTTTAAAGTTTCAAATCAAAAGTTAATATTCCACGTTGATTGATAGCAATTTTTACATTTATTGGAAAGTAAAAAAATATCGAGAAAAGTGTGGAAACGGTTTTTATTAAGTTACAAAAAACTATACAGATGCTTAGTAAAGAGGAATCAACTTATCGATGTACCTTACCGAGCGTATGATGCATATAAAATACCGTATATTTGATAAATTGGAAAATAATGCGATATATCGATAACAATGTAAAATTATTCTTACGAAACCCAAAGTCGTTTACCAGTCCGTCCACAGCTCGCGCAGCTCAGAAACGTGATCTTTTTACCATTCCATGACAATGATAGACACTTAGCGACTGTTTGCTAAGTGGTTGAACTCGCCGGGCGACGGCGAGACAGCGTCCACATGGGTACCAGGGAATAAATCATCTCTCCAATGTGTGTTTACTCTTTTCAATTTCACGTGACTCGGTTGCAGTGCTGTTGAGCTTGTTCTCCCGTATTTATTACTTCAAAAAATATTCTAAGAAGTCAGGAAATGAGAAAAGAAATAATGAAAAAATTTTCCTAGTAAAATACTTGAAGACAGAGATACAAACGACCAGGAAAATGGTCACAATATAGTATATTATTTTCATAGAAAAGAAAAGAAAATCTGCAGAGATACGATTATTTACTATTCAAGAAAATGTATATCATCTTTTAAACAAGATATAAAAGTTAGAAAACTAAAACCCGATTACGGAAAAAACTAACTTTTTGCATACGTTTTACGTATGCAAAAACTTAATTTTTATCATATTAGCAGTAATCATACATACATAAGAAAAGAACTGAATTTTATGTATGTACACGCCGCAGAGATGAATGTTATGTAACGTTGTATACTCTAGGACACTCTGGACGTTCATTTGTTAAATCACTTTAGTATTTTAGTCTGTATGAGGGAACAAACTTAGTTACATACATATATAGATACATACATAGCACTGAATTTCATGTAACGTTATATATCCTAGGAAACTTTGTGGATCAAATTGATTCTAAGGACACATCATTTGTTGAAATCAGGTTAGTAGTTTAATTTGTACAAGGGAACAAACTTAGTTACATACATACATACATACATAGCACTGAATTTCATGTAACGTTACTTATCCTAGGAAACTCTCTGAATCAAGATGATTCTATGGACCCCGCATTTGTTGAAATCACTTTAGTATTTTAATCCGTAAAAGGGAACAAACTTAGTTACATAAATGCATACATATATAGCGCTCAATTTCAAGTAACGTTATATATCCTAAGAAACTCTCTGGATTTGTTGAAATCCCTTAGTAGTTTAATCTGTACAAGGAAACACACTTAGTGAGATGCACACATACATACGTACTCGTAGCATTGAATTTCATGTAACGTTGTACATATTAGTAAACTCTCTGGATCAAGATAAATCTAGGTTGTCCTTAGATTCATCATTTGTGGAAATTACTTTAGAAGTTTAGTCTATACGAGGGAACAGGCTTACTTACATACATATATAGCCTGTGAAGTTCATAATGCTTTCTCTATTGTAGTCGGGTAAAAAGGACAATGAAGTACAGTTTTTTTTTATAAATTCTTTATATTTCAACAGTTTTGTGGATTTTAAAGTATCGCTGCACTATATTGACTACAATAAACGATAGACAATGAAAGTATATTCATCACCAATTCATGGAATACAGTTAAATAGGGTTTAAGCGAAGAAGTCTTAGATAACAAAAAAAAAACGGAAGCCGTTGAATGCAGTTAGAATAATAATATTATGGAATACATTTGGGTTAATTTTGTACAAATTTATTATAATTTAATTTTTCACAACTAAATGAAACTATGTGGCGTAGTATTATTTCTATTTTCTTTCAATTCTTTATCATGACCTAGGTTTCGTTGTATGAGATCTTCAGGTAGGCATTTTGTTAAGATATAAGTAGTAGAAACCTAGGTCGTCGTAAAAAATTAAATAAAGTAGAAATAATACTACACTAGCGTGACCCGTGCGAAGTCTTCGCATTATTTATTCCATTATGAAGCTCAGATGACAGATCAAACAAATATTTTACTAAAATTGACATATAGAGGCGCAAGTATCAAAAACATTGAGCTAAAGCGCCACTTTATTTATACGTGAGTGGATTTGAAATTAAACAAAAATTTTACCGACCGTCAATCATATTGACGTTGAGCCGTTAGATGGCAGCGTTGCTGTTTTGTGTATATAATTTTAATAATTAATTAATTTGCAAAAACAATAGCAATAAAAAATTTTTTAGTTGTGGATGCCGGTAGAGCAAGCAATTATCTATAAAATGATATATAATTTATGTGGATTAGTTGTGAGGTTTTTTCTAAAAAGGGAGTGTAACATCTTAACCTTAGCGTATTAATATATATGATGTTTACGTAGTTTCATTTAGTTGTGAAAAATTAAATGAGAATATTACTTAATATCGGCGTATTTTTAATTTGTCACTAGAATAACTGACAATATCGAAAGAAAGTGTAATCACGAAGGCAAAGGATATTTTGAGAATTTTTGGCCACCAAACATATCACTTAGCAATGGTATGTATAAGAATTAGAGCCTCATTCAGGTTACGTAACTATTTAGCCAAAGAAACGTGACGATTTAGACAGGCGAACAAACACTACCATAAATACTCTCATTTAAACTGTATTCGTCACATTACGTCATATTCAGTTATATTTGCAAATGAATTATTCATGAGATTCCTGGCATACATGAGAATACCCGATATAAATTACTTTGCTATTAGAAAAGAACGGGCATTGATATCAACTTATATGTATACAAAATTTGACACATTTATTTACGATTAAAAATATACTCATTTGAATTGAGTAAAGTACATACAACCTTGGACACATAAACTCCTTTAGAGTACAAACATCTATAAATTAATTAATATCTATTTGAGAAACCATTGTTAAAATCAATAGGATTTTGTTATGATATTTAACCAATCGACAGAAAGAGGTATCAGCAAAATCGGTTAAGATTTGTAACATGTAGCGCGTCCCCTTTCGTCTACACGAATAGACCAACGGAAAAGATGTATGATATTTTTTAAAGATACATATAGTATATAAAATGAAAAAAAAATTGCATATTTTTTTGTCATTTAATCAAAGTTTAATATAATCTCAGAATATATTAAACGTTGATTACTTTCAAAATTAACAGAGTTATAATTACTTCTATCGTTAAATTTGAGGCTGGTGTGCTCGTCGATGGAAAAGCACACGCCCGCGGGATGTGCAAACATGTAATAAGGTATATATTTTAATTTTTTAGCAAACTTGTAATAACGAGTAATCCTATATTTTAATTTTTTTTATTATAGGTTAAAGAATAAATATGTCATTTTGATGCAAGAATTCAATTTAATATATATTTTAAAAGAAATACCATATAAAGGTCGAAATAAATGTTTTTGTTTTAAATATCTTAATATTTTTTTATTCCTCTTAAACATACGTATTTCTGCAAAATTAAATATATTAAACGTAATATTGAATATATTTAATTTTGCAGAAATTAATTATTCACAATTAAATGAGACTACATGATGTAGTTTTATTTCCACTTTATTAAAATTCTTTACCACGACCTAGCTTCCGTTGCATTACAACATCTTCAGGTGGGTAATTAGGAAAGATTTTGCTAATTGCTCACTTGAAGATGTTGCTAACTGCACATTTTTTTTGCTAATAGCCCACTTGAAGATGTTATAATACAACGGAACCTAGGTCGTGGTAAAGAATTTTAATAAAGTAGAAATAATATTACATAATATATTATATTTCTTAATTATTTCGTGGCTACATATATTTTTTGTATAATTATGAATACATTCCTTTTTAAATTATATAAAAAATTTCATCTCCCAATAAGATAACCTATGACTTAGCCGGAAAAAATATTTTTGAGTAAAAGAAGTTTTGTTGAATATAGGGCTTTAAATTTGTTGTCTTTCTTTTTCATTGGTAAGATTTCCCATACTCTAATTATGCAATATATCTAGAATTTCTATTATATCGTTTCCATAGTTTCAAAAGTACACCGAGAGCCGCATAAGAAGTTTTTGGCTAGTTAAAGCACATATGAGGTTTTTGTTTCCAGCGAAATTGTAAAAATGAATTTTTCGATTGAAACCAAGCAAAATTTTTTGCCTACTTGTACAACCATAACACTATACTTCGAAATTCACGAGCTCTCATCGTCATTGTCCGTGCGTTTAACACTGTTAAATGTACGGTAAAATATCAAGCAGCAACTCACAAAACGCTTTCAGAGCAATCCACTGCATACTTGCACAAATTAAGGTAAACATACTAGTCATTATTGCCCAATACGGTTCTGTACGTAAATGTCGAAAATTATGTGCGTGCATTGACCACTAAATTCGCTTTTGGTCTGATACAGGGTGTATTCTTCGAGAATCTGTCTACTATTCTATCTTAAACATGTAAATGTTACGGATCAATATGGGACGTAAACGTTAAGTACCATTTTCTTAAGTATCGAAACGATAGTATACGGACGCCATTTTCTCTCATTTTTATTAACTAGGTATTTATCTTTTTTGCTATAGGTGATACTTATCTGTATATTACTTCATTTTAATTGTATTACTGTTTAATTAATAAATTAGAAATATTACATGGAATAAATTTACAAATAAATTTAGTCAACTGTCTTCGCGTCCTTTAAGGTTGATTTACTGTTTTGTAAAAAGCATAGGAATTTTTATTAGCTTATAAATTGTCCATTTTATTTCTCACGATTTCAATTAAATAAATAAATTATTGAAAATTTGCTGAGTTTTGATTTGTCTTAACTCATTTTTGCCAAATCTTTCATCTTCCACGACAAAAAGTAAAAAAAAAAATTAGGTATATTAGGAGGATAAGGTAATTAAAAACATGAAATTAAACAATATCAAATATTAGTATAAAAAATGTAAGAAAAGTATGTACAATTATTTTCAAAATACAGGAGTTATAAACATTTTTTTACACAATTTTTATTGCAGCTAATTACATAACTAATAATTTCTTTCTAATTTAAAATATTAAGTACTGTCTAAACTATATTATTTCCATTGAATCACTTAATACTCCAGTATGTGGCAAGTTTAAATGATTTTATCCTTTCGAGTTATCTAGTTATATTTTGCACTTTTTAAGGGTCTGAACGCTTCTATGTTGATGTGGTTTTGGAGTGTCTTTTGGTGAAAACTAGCAAATCTATTAATAATGTCCTCTATCATCTAAATTTCAAGATGGCCATGGAGATCACAGTTACAAACGTACCAGGCGCCTTAACTACACACTAAAGCACTTTATTTTGAAGTTTTTGTATAATTTGGATATTAGAATTACTTACCCCATAGTTGGCGTCAAGAGTCACCAAGATATTCAGCTGTGCTGGCATGTATAAACATTATGAGGAATAAACATTAATTAAATTTCTATGAATTTTATTTATTTACAATGAATTTAACTCACATTAAATGAATTGTAATACTTTTTTTAATTCGTTTAAAGTGAGTTATGTTCGTTATAAGTGGCTTCTGTTTAATTTAAACGTGCTGATAATTTTCATACGAAATATTCTGCATGCTTATAAACCAAATAATTACAGACCTTTGAGATTAAAAAAAATAGCTTAAAGGGTTAATAAATCCGTTCACAACTGTATCCTTGCGCTTGGGTAAAAAGTCCCTTTAAGTTTCCAGTGAACAAAAATATAAACATATATTGCTGTGAATAAAAAGAAAAATAAGGAAACTTCGAAAGTTGCAAATGTCATCTGAACTGTTATTGTTCCGCCTGTTAATAATAGACTATAACTTCATATCTTTGTTAGAAATAAAAAAAATATTATCTATTACCCAAACTGTATTCCTCATCACCCCACGTAATCCGGTCCACGTAAATCCAAAGGGACGAGTGTCTTCCACAAACGGGTCCACCGGCACGGCACACCGCACGATTTTACAATTTACCCAGAGACACAAATATGAGAGTCGTGATGCAGCAATATCGTTACCCGAGATAGACCCGCTCGGCTTTTGGGCCCCTTCCGTGTTATTACGTCGAGCCGCAAGAGCACACGCGAGTGAGGCCCGCGAGCGGTTTTGACTGCAATGGAAGTGTTGGTTCACGTTTACAATTTTGAGGAATATAATTAAATGACTTGAGTACGATTATCCCTAATAAATTCTACTAAATTTCTACGATCGACTAACTAAAACTACCTTTCTTTATGAAAAAGGAATGTCATTTATTTTAAATTTTCACCAGATAAAGAAACTATAGTTTGCAAATAAAAGTAATTTATTTGAATTGGAAATCGACTAACTAAAACTACTTTTCATTATGAAAAAGGAATGTCATTTGTTATAAATTTTCACCAGATAAAGAAACTATAGTTTGCAAATAAAAGTAATTTATTTGAATTGGAAATCGATTAACTAAAACTACCTTTCTTTATGAAAAAGAAATATCATTTATTTTAAATTTTCACCAGATAAATAAACTATAGCTTGCGGATACAACTCATTTTAATTCTATTAGATTCTAGTCCTAAATTAGGCTGCTGTTCTACACAAGATGATGTGAATCTAATAAGTTAATATTATTATAAATTTTACTGAAAACTCATATTAGAATAAAGGAGATATATATTTTTGGGACTGACGAAATACTTTACTTTTTAATATTTTAGTTTATTTTTGAAAATTCTTATAGAATCGAAATCAACTTTTGCAGCTATTTTTATTGATATGTTACTAATGCAACTATGGAGATAAATAATTTTGCACTTTATTGATTATTTTATTATTATTTAGTATTCGGAGGTGTTTATGAAAACTAGATTTTATAAAGATTTTATGAATTGACCCCAATGTCAATTTTTTTAATTAAATAACATTACAAAGTAAAAATTCAGCATATCAATAAATAATATGCATTTAAAATTTACAAAATTTATAAGTGGCTTTTACCTATATACTGAAAAAATATCTTATAAATTTTCTAAATTCTTTATAACATAACTATAATAAAACTGAAGAATGCAAGTGGCTCTACGTTCACGATATTTAAGAAAAAAATGTGTGTGTACTTATTTACACTCGTAAGAATTTATACTTCTTTGGCATAATACAAGAATAATTTTATTTAGCACGTAAATAATTTATTGGAAATAAAATAATATAAGAACTGAAGAATTATTATAAATACGGTTGCTATCAAACAAAAAATATTAAAACTTTAAAATTTATTTGACAGATGAGTGGTCCACTATTTTATTTTTCTGCTGGCTTTCAATTGTAAACGTATCATTTGCCAAACCGTGTCCAAATTATCGTGCTTCAACTTTATTATTTTCTTATACACAATCATTATAATTTAATATAATTTAATATAATATTAATAATATTAATTATTATTCTATCTCAATGCAATTAGTTTAAAAAATTAAATGAATTCTCAGCATTCAGTTTAATATAAACACGTGTATACAAAACAGTTTGGCAGATGATTGGCTATCTTTGGAAAGCCTACAAGAAAATAAAATAGTGGACCACTCATCCATCAAATAAACTATTTGATGGATGGACTAACTGTTGATTTCCTTTAGATTTTAGTGGCCTCGTGAGCAACTTTATTCTGTCTATTTTTTGTTACATTTGTAAAGTTTCACTCTCATAATTTTCTCATAACGCGCCTAAAGAAGTATAATTAAAAAAAAAAACAATTACGGGACAATAAAAGTTACGGAACTCAAAAATTCTGTTTTTGGAATTTTTTACTTTTGTCTGTTTATTTGTTCGTGCATTACACAAGAAACTTTGAAAGTGCACTTCCTTGAAAAAAAAGTTATTATTTTTACAATTATTATAGATTGTAATTTAATAATATTTTTCAAAAGCTCGTGTGAACGATGGCACAAGTATTGGAGTAAATCATATTTTTCCCAAAAAAAGTACGAATGAGTGCGAAAAAAAATTATTGACATAAGAATTTTAAATATTTAAAATTCGCCCAGACTGGTAATTTGATATTTAAATCTTGAAATAGACAGAGAGAGAAAGTTCCATATCTTTAACAGAGCAATGTTTTATATGAAAAAAGTGACGTTTGTATTGAGCAAAGTTTCATTGCAAAATTTACTGCGAAAAACACGATTCTCTATAGGGTCGTTACAGAGAATTACATATTGATTTAAAAATGTTATTTGAAAAAGCAAAATGTAATAATTAAATTTATTGTTTAAAAAAGAAAAATATGATAATCAAATTTATTTCTGCGCTCAATGCTTCTTAACTTTGTGATTTGATAAAAATATTGATGGTATCATGCTAACATATTACTCTATCTGAAATTAAGCACATCACTTCACATAACACCCAAAATTAAGTTTAGGTTCATATCCTTAGTATGAGCTTCATGCAACACTCAATTTTATTGTAGAAAGTTCAAACTAGATAAAGCTTAGAAAGCTACCTTTAAAGAGGTTCCTTTTTTAAATATTCAACATTCATGACATTTTAAAGTATATAACGTTCATGCAATTCCAATACTCATATAATTGAACTCCTTTGTTAGAAACATTAAAAGCGTTCCGTAACAACATTGTAGTGAACACTCTAACCACCCCACTTCGCTCACTTGACATAACTATTAACGGTAACTGCGACATTCAACGGCACAATTACATGTCTCTAATAAAGGTAAACAACGGACAATTAGATTGTTATTAATTATTAACTATCAGCTAACAGCGTGTAATTATTCCATATGAACTATTATCACCGTTTCGCTTGCAATTATTCGCCGAGTTAAATGACATTCCACATCTTAATGTCAATTAAAGGGTTCGGTATCACGATTCTAATTGATGTGGGACGTTTATTAAATATATTTAGCTGATGGCTTAATATTGCATAATATAAACCATTTGATATTTATGTAACTACATGATATTCATAGTCGATGCCATTTATCTATCATGAAATTTTAAGTATGTGATCGAAAGTTGACGTCAGCTCAAACGCAGAACGAAACGAATTGTGTCATATCATCATCAGTAAAATCAGCGCTAACATACGTCGTAAAATCATATTTCGAACCGATTTCTTGGGAGAAATATAGATAAGATAAATACTGTAAAAAGTCAATTTCGTTCTTCAATACTAATTATTTTTAATTTAACCATACCAATACCTAACGGTCTGTTGACCTGCAAGTGTGCACTTCACTCAGAACAAAAAATGATGAAAGAAAATACTGTAACAGTTGTAATTTATACAGTTTTGCTGGCATTTTTAAAAATTTAAAACGTGTATTATCAGAATAAGATTGCACTAAATGTATGACATTAATATGCTCGTAATTTAATTATATGTAATGATTTGATAATAGATAATGATTATCAAATCTAATTCACCTTATAAATTAAAGACCCGAATTGGATCCTTTAGTTTTATCTGCCATTGTGTCGTCAAGCAAATCTTGAAAAGCTATTGTCATGTGTATTATATAAGTTAGTAAAATTCATGATGTTGTTTCAATAATAAAATTAAAAAAAGAATATATATATATATATATATATATATATATATATATATATATATATATATATATAACAAATGCTGCGTATTTCTGGAACTCGCAGTTAATCGTATACATACAAAACAAGTCATTGATGATTATCAACTAAAGTAGTTAATGATGAGTGAATTAAAGTGGCATAAACTCCCAGGTATATAATTTTTCGTTTACTAAAATATGAACAATAATTATAATGTAAATTAAAAAAAAAGTTGATTTCCTTGGTTTTCTTTTTGTCCCACATTAAAACATATAATACCTATATTACTTCTTCATCATTTCTCCCTTAAAGACGAAAAAAGAATAGTGACCCAAGTTCATATATTCTTTATTTCTGGAGAAATAATATTATGAAATAATATTAATACGTTAAAAATTGGGGTTAACTTGTATCAAAAATGTTCACAACATAAGTAGTTTTGTTTTTATGCACCATCTCAAAACTGTCTAATTTAACTTCCAGATAGCATGCTGCCCTTTTTATCTTCAAGATAGCATGCAATATTTTAATACAAATCACTCCTAACAGCAGTTTGGTAACTTTTTATTATTGAATACAATTCTTCTATTTAGAGCTAAATATAGCAGGTAGTATGGAATTTTAAAAGAATGCAAAATGGACGTTAATTAATTTTTAAATGAAAGGAAACTGGCTGTAGAAATAATTGGAATAAAATAAATTATATATAAAATCGGGCTTGAAAAATAACTGACAGAGAAAAACATTCTTCCAAATAGTTTTATTTAAAATGCAATATTAATAAACGTTATATCAAATGGGGCTGAAAAATGACTGAAAGAGAAAAAAATTCCTTCAAATAGTTTAATTTAAAATGCAATATTATATTTGAAAACAATAATAGGTATATTAAACACTAACGAATGCAGGGATCAGTTGAAAGTTTATTTTTAATTCATGTTTACCATGGAAATGCATTTAAGAAGCGATCGATGTCAAATATATTTTATAAACATTTTATAAAGAATTATTACGTACTCTGTTATATTTTAACGGCTATCTTTATTGTTTATTATTCATTTTAATCTATTAAAAGAATATACGCATATAGCTTTTTCCTTATTTTGTATTCTGATAGTAAATTATATTTTATTTGTAGCGCATTCCTGATTGTATATCGACAAACTTTTCGGAGTTTACTTTAAAAATGTTTGATGTATTAAAAGTATATTGTATGCGTATTAACGAAGATAGATTTTTCCTTATTTTGTATTCTGATAATAAATTGTATTTTATTTCTTGCCCATTTCTGATTGTATATCGATAAACTCTTCGGAGTTTACTTTAAAAATGTGCGATGTATTAAAAGTATATTATATGCGCATTAACAAATATAGCTTTTCCTTATTTTGTATTCTGACAGTAAATTATATTTTATTTGTTGCCCATTCTTGACTGTATATCGATGAACTCTTCGAAGTTTACGTTAAAAATGTTTGATGTGTTAAAATGTTTATCATATGCGCATTAACGTAGATAGATTTTTCCTTGTTTTGTATTCTGATCACAAGTTGCATTTCATTTGTTATCTTTTCCTGGTTGTAAATAGTTGAACTTGTTGGCTTTTTATATTCCAAAAAATATAGATTTTATTTGGCTGCATCTCAATTCTATAACGCCAATTTACCGTATTATTCAATTTTTCAACGTTAGGCTCCCAACCATATAATGTACTCTTCACTCCGTTATGGTAAGTTTTAATGTGTGATACTCTCGGTATTTAAATAGGATAGTGAGGAAAAATTCGAGGAATTTGAGGAAAAAAATTTTCAAGTAAAAATTTCAATTTGTCCATCTGCTTGATTTTTATTGGCATGACTTCAAAAGTGAAATATATTTGTAACGTGTTTTCGCTTCGACACAATATTCCGGAAGTACTATATAAATGTCTAACAAATCCAAGGAGCGTATAAACAATTAGAAAATTGAAAAACAATTTGACAATATTTCCCAAAAATTTTTATTTCTCCCCTTGAATTATATTAGCATAGATTAAAAAATAATTTTAAAAAAATGATTAACAATAGATAATATGCATTAAAATCAAACACTCGATTTAATGTATCGAGAAAACCAAAAGCTTTTAAGTTAATAAATAATTATCATGAATCATGAATTGTACAGTGATAACTGGAGACTATGCCAACATATATAGTTTATATAGTTTACGTATAAAGATTTTTTAAATTCACTTCCAGTGTACAACAATAAGTGTCGAAATTATAACATAACCTTTAACTAACAGAATGATCCCCATTTTAGAAATAAACCTACGACCGAACGATTGAAAAAAAAAACGCAAAGATCGTGTTTATAAGCTTACCTCATTTAATACGCATACATATTTAAACATATATACATAAGAGCACATACTCGGCGAAACGAACGGCACAGTCACTCTATGTAATAGTCAGAAGGAAGGTGTGGCCTATGTATATATAATGTGATCGGAATACTAATGCCTATATAAACCTGAGTTCGAACACGAAATTCCGACAAGAATAAGCAATAAGACGAGGCTTGGTCGCAATAACGGTAAACAGCATCTTTTTATATAAACACGTCCATGCTGTGTTAAGTGCCTAAGTGATGAACTGCCGAATACGTTCGGTCGTGACGTATAATACAGAGTTGACGAAAATGATTTCAGAACATAGTTTGTTAACCAAAACTGAGCGAAAGTATTGCCCAGATTTCGCCGATTTTATTCATATAAATAATTATTAAATTACTATTTACTATCACCCGCGACTTCTTTTGCATAAAATTTATTTATGAAAATGCAATTAAAAAGATTATAAGTAATTTTGGATTTAATTAAGAAGTCGCTTCCTAAAGCAAAGCAGTAGTAGCGCCATCTAGTAGCACCCCAAGCCAGGTTTTTTGTCCCTTAAACTTATTGTTTTTCGGAGTGAAAATTGTTATAAATGTTTAGCCGTAACACTTTCTGTTAAAGTCAGTTTCCGTTAGTGTCGGTTGAATAATTACGACGTAAAACCGACACAAATAAACCAATTTCCTTTCGGATATATAATATCAGTTACGATAAGTGGAAATAAAGTCATAAATATAATAAATTATTGTTAATTAACAGTATGTACGGTTATTCAAAACTTTGCAAGTTGAGAATTAAGTGTCGTAATAAACTGTAATAGTGTCCATGAGAAATTATGAGTTTTTTGATTTTCAAATTGTGTCTAAATTAACAAACATTTAAGCACAATTAAATGAAACTACGTGATGTAGTATCATTTCTACTTTCTTTAAGTTCTTTATCACGGCTTTGATTTCGTTGTATTACAACATCTTCAAGTGGGCTATTAGCAAAGATAATAAATAGCCAATCTGAAGATGTTGTAACACAACGAAACCTATATCGTGGTAAAGAAATAAAAAAAAGTAGAAATGGTACTACATCACGTAGTTTCACTTGATCGTGTATAATGAATTTCTAAAAAATTAACGCCAAATATATTGAATATAACAAAATATTTAAGCATTACCATGGACATATAGATATGATTGAGCAGAATAAAGGAGGAAGAAATAGTACGTAATGCTAAAAAATCAAGATAGGATTAACTTTTTAAGATAACTTTTAAAGACATAAATCGGGAATGCGTTTCAATGTCATTATTAATTTCCAGAGTTTGACAATGAGTAAAATGAATGACTCCTTGCACATACTCCTTGCACATGATACTCTGTTTATGAATTGGGAAAATATGGAGAGATTAACAATATAATCCAAAATTTTGAGTACTTTAGGGCTTTAAATCTAGAATGTGAATTAGACGGAAAATGAGAATCCAGTTAAGGCTTGGCTTAGACACGTAAAAAATAGTAAAATTTTCAGGGCTTGGTTCAAATTTTCAGTTGCACCTTAAAATAAAAAAAATTTAGGGACCTATAAAGGTTCTTTTACTCATGCGCATGTCCACCTGTCAGCCTGTCCATCGATACATCTGTCACAGCCATTTTTTTTTCAAAATTCGTTTGATGCATGTTAACCTTAAGTACCTATAATTTTTTAAATATTCTTTTACTTGTGGGATTAGTCTAAAGGAAAAGTTATATGGATCACCAAAGTATTTTTTCCAGAATCTAATGTAAATCAGTTCTAGAAATATTGTTGAAAATATGACAAAAAATATGTTCCTCTGTAACTGCAGAAGTGAAAATTATGAAAAAGCACCTTACTAAAAGCTAATTTAAAGTTTGCTGTAAAACTACAGCGATGATTCTAAATTTCATAGTTTTTGAGATATTTACGTTATTTTTACGCCTGTAAAATCTATACTAGATAAATACCTGCCATGTTTATTTGGTAAAAATAATATTAATACTTGTAAATAGTTCAATAGACATATTATATACTTAAAAACTTCGGTTGTAGCGCGATTTCTACTCATACATAACAGGTACTATCTACTATACATATTTTCGTTTCTTTATGGCTAAATATACCACGAATACAAACATTTTGAGGACATTCTAATATCTTTAATAAATCTAAGTCGAAGGGAAAGTAACACACGTCTCCATAACAAGGATAATAAAAGCATTTGACAAATGTGGATCATTGGAAGCGTTTGACAAGAAGTCTTAATCGGAAAGATTCTATCCAATTTTTATCCAATACCTCTAACTTTCCCAAAATGAATTTATTAATCTAACTTGCATTTTTGCATTACTTTGCATAATCGGGACTAGGTTTATATACTTTTCAGGATATAAAAATAAGATTATTAATATATTTAACAATAATATACGATTACAAGAGAATAGTGATTATTATGATTTATGACAATGTACTGAATCGTTTTTGGGTTACAAGTAAATATTATTATACAATTCCTTCAACAATTAAATTACAAAAGTGATCTTAATGAATTTCACCACGATTTAGTGGAAACAATACTGAAATGATTGAGTGGGTGTCAGACCTCGCATATCTAAGTATTACATACCAAAAAAGCGTGTAAACATTGTGAAAACTTCAATATAAAACATTAAAATGTTTGGTCGTTATTAGGGTTTAACTAAACTATTTATAATAAATAATACGAGAATTTAAGTGGTTATCAAAAGTATCAGCTTACATTTTCTTTTCCACAGACGATTTTCGTCTTCATCAAAAATATTTTTGGACCAATGCATATTGGATTATTATAAACGTATAAAATTCCAAGTGTTTATTTTCAGTAACTCAGGTTCAACTATGATAGACAGACTATCACTTTAATAAGATTAAGCGTTCCATTATTACCAAAGTCGGGCCGAAACATGAAGGGTCGAGATAGGATATCCTTGAATGTTTTTGTTCAAAATATAATATTTTATTTATAACAAAGTACCGATATATCCAAGGAAGTAGATTGGGAACTCACTTATTGAAATATTGTACGAAAGCATTATAAAATTTTAAACATCATACAGAAGGCATCGTACTATAACATTTCTTCATGTAATTTGAAGCTAATATACAGCACGTTACGATAATTAAACATTCTTGCAGGGAAAGAAACAAAAAAAAATTTAATTCTAAACCACTACAAAGTTGGTTTTTTTTTCTTTCTTAGTAGTGTTTGTACTGTAAAATGTACCGTACTGTAAATGTAATACAATGTAATGTACCGTAAATTGAATACATTTTTCTGTATCTCTAAATATTTCTATTTTTTTCTGAAGGCCATATCGATCGTCAAACTCCTGAGTTATCTGAGTTATTTTGTCACATTAAAATTGTGTAACGCTTGAGAAAACAGTGCTAACATAGTGGTCGAGAATGTCAAAAACTTAATCACAAATTATTAACTGTCACGAACCATTACAGATATTTAATTTCATCCGTGATTTGTGGGTGAACATTACAACTTTCTAATTTTTTATAGTTTGTTACAGTTTATTACACTTTTTTTAATTTGCTACAGTATATTTAAGTATTTCCCATTTCGTGCTATGTAAAGCCGTGGAAACCTCATTCTATCTTTCGAGTGCAGAACTGACCGAAACAGAATTTGGTAAATGCAAAGTTGGATTTGATGTGGCACCAATTTATGTAATAGTTTTAGCAACTGTTACTTGTGAAATATTTTGAGACTAACGTTATTTATTCGGGTGATAAATTAAATTACAACAAACTGTCTTTAATAGAAGAATATAAAGATATTGAAGAACAGTTAATGATCAATTTACAACCCGAACACACAGATTTTAATTTTTTTGGTCTATGAATTACATAATAAATTTAATTATACTGATTTTATAATACTGTGTAACCTACTGATTCTTCAGATTTAGAATTTTAAGATAATACGAGATTTTAAAAGAGAACCTCAAGTTGAAAACCATTAGCGTGCAAAGAATAATCAAATACCATTTTTAACGAGTCCCCGGAACTTATTATACCTTTATTATAATATGTAAATATTTATCATAATTGTGGATACTTTTACTTGTTTTTTACTTTTATTTGCAAGAATAATGAATCAAGAAGCAAAAAGGTTATTGCAAAATTACAAGTCTGGCTACTATCATTTTTAAAACTAAAGAATAATTGCTCTTAGTAAAACTTGAATTTAATTTTCGCTAAAAACCCAATACAGATGCTTTCATCAAAAAATCACACATTTTGTTACAGAAAAATATCGGTTATAAGTTCAGGATTTACCATGGACCTAATAGCCACCGTTTTATATAGTACGTAATAAGAAATAGTAAGTACCTTAACGGAATATGGTGCTACAAGAACCAGGTGCAATTCCGATGATGATACAGTAGTAAATATATTCATAAGTGAAAATATTGACCGAAGCGTTGACAAAAATGTAGCTAGACGTTCGTGATCAGCAGATCATGTTCTGTTTTAGCAGTTTTATTTTGTTGAGGTTCATTTAATTGGAATATCCGAATTCACTGCGTTAGGAATATTATTGCTTAAATATCGATGACATTATTCAATACTTAAGTAATATTTTTCCTAGATACTAAAATAGATTCCGCCAATACCTGCATTCAGACCCAAACTGAGTACTTTAAATATATGATTTATTTTATTTCAGCATATACTTCCTTTTTGGAATTGTTTTATTTGGACAGCTGGACCACGTATCAATATATTGAATAGAATGCGAGGTATTTCATATAGTTCTTTATCTCTCACCTTATGTTATGCATGGATTCGACTCCAGAATAAAAGTCTTTTAACAATTCATAAAAATCAAGTTGTACCCCGTGACCGAATTTCCGTGTCTTTGAAGTTATCTTTCTTTTTGGGTGTTTTGTTGCTCTAGTAAGCCATATTAAAGAATACGGAGAGTTTCTGTTGGTATATAACAAACTAAAAAATAAGTGAAATTCAAATGATTGACGACTATGAAAACTTAAAAAGAGTGATAGTTTAATGAGACTAACAGTTTTAAAAAAGAATTTCCACAATGTTGTATAGCAACTCATCTTGTTTATACAAAAATCTTGCAATTTTCACCTGTTTTTTTCTGTCATTGCTTTTGCTTAATACTATATGGTCATAAATAGCTAGTATTGATAACATTTTTTTTGCTCTGTCGAGCACTACAGAAAGGCTATTGTGAAATTGCTCTGTCTTTCAGTACTGATCATTATCTGAAATAATCAAATTATGTATTTTGTGCATGATTTAAGAGAATTTCTCTTTATGTATTTACAAAACTGCTGTGTGATATATTTCCCCTTGAAACAATTTCCTCTTGAATCTCGTTCCCTAGGTTTAATTTCAACCTCTTTGCGTTATTTCTAAACAGTATAGTTTAAATTATTCCTGAATTTGAAAATATTTTATCCGCTTTCTATACACCAATAAAGTTAACTGTATTGACATTGCAAATGTACTTATAATACTCTGTGTTTACAAACCAAATAACTCAGAAAATTTCATAAATTGTATTTGAAAAAACTCAGGACAACGAGACGAATATAGTTTAATGGTGGATATAAATTGAAGTTTTGATCAGATTCAATTAGACGTATTAACACATATTTCTAAAACGTTGGTTTTAACTAGTCTGCATTAATCCCACCTTAGTATGGTTATTTATTCTAGTTCGTTCTCTTTTGGTGTAGTGTACCTGAAAAGAAGAAAAAAATGGAAACCTTATCACTCATATATCCATCCATCTGTATGTCAAGCCCTTTTTCTCAGAAATCATTCAACGTAGGAACTTTACATTTACCATAGTTATAAAGTAAACCTTAAATTTTCAGTAGTTACCATTTAAAAATATCTACATGGAAATTAAGGTTCGAGTAAACTTTCAAAATAATATTTTTTATTTCATTTGCTATGTTGCATACCAGCAGAGTTTTAAGAAACCCAAAACTACTTTTTTGACCAGAGAACGTCTTTTAAATCAATACTGCGTGTGGGGAGATAATCACGTTCAAATGAACGACAGTTTGTGCTGAAATAATTTCAAACTAGACGTAGACGTAATGACTCCACCAGATTTTAAAGAGAAAGGGTGAAAATTTATGCCGGTACTAACATTCCTGGCAACCGGATGTCATAAATTACGTACACGCGAAGTAAGCCTACAATTTTCTACTGATTGGTTTGACATTTTCAAGAGTTATTCAGATAATTTAAAAGCCATAAATATCCTACTTCTTATACCACTATCCTTAATTATGTCACTATGATATTACCCCAATTTAATACAATTAATGTAAAAAGCAAATAAATTAAATTATTTAAAAATAACAATTTTATTTCCTTTTGACGACGCAAATAACTCATGTAATCCTTTTCTTTACGGGGTTATAACTAATTCTTTTATAGCGCAGAGTAAATTTCGAGACTCTTTTTCAACTACCCTCTTCTCCCCGTTCGATGGGGTAAGCACACGTACATTAGTATATTTGGAAAATATAAACACTACTTTGTGCTATAGCTCTTGAATCGCGAAAAATAAAGATAAAAAAGCGGACAACAAAAACATTTCATTGGCAACTATGGTGGGACCTTATTATGGAAACGTTTTCACATTAATAATATTCATAGCTTAATGGGATAATACGAGTTTTGTTCCTTCTTAACAGGTTTTTTATATCTGTTTTTGACAAATTTTAATTGAGTTTGTCTCAAGAATATAATTTCTCCAATAACATTTCAAGACTAAAATTATATATTGTTGCTAGGATATTCTGCCATGAAAATATTTGAATACTAAATCTATAAGCTATAAGCAACTAAAGTTAACAGTACGTATCATTCAATCTTTTTCAGTCTCCAATAGTACCAACCTAAAATGACAGTCTTGCCTAAACGATATGCAGCACAAATCTGTAAATTTTTTAAAACATAACATGTTGTTTTATAATAACTTCGAAGTATGGTAGAATAAAAGTTGACGAATTATAGCTATTAAAATACCATTAAACTGCATGTCCGAGGCTATATTAAGTTGCAAGTATATTATTTTGTAGCTTTACTACTGCTATTTTTATTTATCGCTTCATCTCAATTATACTAATATATTCTTAAACAAAGCCTGAAAAACAACACCGACATGTATTAATAAATTAACTTCAAGTTAACATAATATGTTTTTGTGTATTTTTCGATACGTTGTTACGTATTTTTAAGTTACTTATCTTATATATTTCATTTTTAATTACTAGCCTTTTGATCCTCCCAACGTATCAAATGGTTTCCCCAACTTTTTCAGTTTAGCTCTCATTATGTGTTTATTTGTTCCATATGACGACGTTGTAGGCAAATACAATTAAAAAAAAAATATTTTCAAACAAATTTCATACTCCATTATTTTGTCAAGTCTACAAATTTACATTTATCTAATAAAAAATGTATGGGCAATAATATTTCTTTTCAATTTAGTCCACTAAACCATATTAATGAAATTATTGTGGCCTAGTCGAGTAAATAAAAAAAATTCGTAATTTAAAAAAAAAATTAAAGAAATTTTTAAGGAAATCATACTTGTTACTCAATCGTTAATTATATTATTTCCCGGTATTTATCATATTTGTCTAGTCTAAAAATTTATATTTATCTAATAAAAAATGTACGGGCAATAATACTTCTTTTTAATTTACTCCACTAAACCATATTAATGAAATTAATGTGGTCTAGTGGAGTAAATAAAAAAACTTCAAAATTAAAAAAAAAAATTAAAGAAATTTTTAAAGAAATCATACTTGTTACTCAATCGTTAATTATATTATTTCCCGGTATTTATCATATTTTCACATTCGTGGCAAAATCTAAAATACCAAATTATTTAAAACGATTATTTAAAAATATTTAATTTAATTTTTTTTTAATTGGCGCAAAGTGAAAATTTTAATGTCATTGCCCAGAAATGAAATTTCCATTTATTGTCGCATTATCTATTCTTTATATATGCACACCATATAACACTATGGTTGGTATGCATCTATTGTGAAATGTAATTTTATATTTATACATTGACAGTGTACGATAGAAAGCAGAATGAAGAAATCACCAATATTCCTATTTTCACCTAAATATCTATTTTTATATCGAATGTATCTTGCATCCAACGACGGTGATAATTAACTATGGTGATGGTTATAACGACGGTGATAAATAACTATGCATACATACAACATCTGACACTATGGTAAGATATGCATCAAATGTAGTATGCTATTTTATATTTACACATCCATATGGTGTTTACTATGTCTACTATATTAATAGAAAGCAGATCGAAAAATCACCAATCTTTCTGTTATCACCGAAATATCTATTCTTTATATCAAATATATCTTGCATCCAACAACAGTGATAAATAACTATACAGAATCTAACACTACGGAATATACAGAATAATATACAGAATCTAACACTATGGCGAATGTATGCACCAAATGTAATATATCATTTTACATTAACACATCGACATGGTATTATGTCTCCTGTATTAATGGAGGCAGAATGGCAAAATTACCAATATTTATATTATCACCTGAATATCTATAGGTTATATCCAATATATCTTACGTCCAAAGACGATGATAACTAACTATGGTGTGGTAAGATCTATGGTGTTAGAGAAATCAAAAACCATAAACGTATTCAACTATAATATTGGCTCGCAAGATACAGTTGCATTAGTCCTAATGATAGATCATAGCTTAATAGCCATGCTGGAGTACATTTTTTGCGAGTTTAAAGAATAAACTCGTAAAAATTGTACTCCAGTATGTTCCATGCATCAGTCAGTGAAGTTTAATTCAGAAAATACGGAATTTCCTGACATTTATGTGCAAATGGTTTCCCCGGTTTACTTTTGTAACCTTCCACATGCAATTCTATAGCAACTTCGTCCGTACACTGCGCACATTCATAAAATATATATTTTTAATCAATTAATAAAATAGCTACAAACAGGCATCAAACCTTGGAATCTGGGGTCAGTAACCGCTTGATGGCGCCACTAAGCCAAGACTCGGACGGCTATTCATCGACGGTACGCCACCGACTATTTGCATACAATTTATATGCAAATTTCAAATCTATTGTCCACTCACATTTTAGTTTGAACGACAATATTGCGGGTATAAAAAACACAGTGCGGTAATAAAACGGAGAGTAATCTGCGGCACGGATGTGATCAAAACGTGAAGCTGTCATTTTCCGGGAGCCACTTTTTAGAAGGTTGTTTGTTGACTATTTTATAAAAAAAAATAACAAGATAATCTTACGAACCAAGGGAGCCATGAAGCACTAGATAGGGGAAATAGACATATTTCATTTTTTTCAAACCATTCTCGCTGTCGACAATTTTATTTGCTACTATTTTACAAGCAAAATTATAAGACAAGCTTACGAACCAAGGGAGCCATGAAGCACTAGATAGGGCAAATAGACGTATTTCATTTTCTTCAAACCATTCTTGCTGTCAACAATTTTATTTGCTATCTGTACAATTTTATTTTTATTACGCTTTTACTTGACGCACACTAAATTCCGTTTTCGTAATAGAACATGTCAAACATTGTTAGCAAAAAAGTTTAAATGTTAAAAATTTACTGTTATTTTAAATTATCTAACGCACGGGCAGATTCAAGAAAACATTTTTTGTTTTTTATTTCTGGAGTTCCACAAAATAATATATTTTTGAAGACGATTCTAAATTTTATGTCCGCTAGTTTCACCACTCAAAACATCCTGATGAGAAACAATTACCATACGACGGCGATCTGATGCGGGTAGCGCGGAACCAATAATAAAACTTACCCATGGCGTAGTGGAGTTTCATTTGAATTCTAAAAATAGGAACTTATGAGCATATTGCTCTAAATATAATCAGGTACTACGCCGAAAATTAAGAGCTAATTTTGCATAAGAAAGTGAGCATATTTTTAATTATTATATACCTCATTCTTCGAAGAATGTAAAATTGTTTCATATTATACCGATATTATTTCAACAAATCTGAGAACAAACAAGATTTTAAGAATCAGCATCTCCACAAATAGAATTTTTTGTTACATTTTTTTTTGTGTTCCCAATGTTTTAGATTCTATTTATCAATACATTTTTGATTTAAACCTACTTCTGTACTTATATTTTGCGATTGCGTTTGTTTTCGTATCTTCTTTTTCACGATTAAGCTGAACATGGCTTTTTCAATCATTTACTGATAAACTGTTGTGCTTGTTATATCTCTTCATACCCATTCATTTTGACTTCAATAACCCCCAGTTTTTTAAAATTTTGTAAACTCCATAAGATTTTGCAAACTTAATACATGTATTTATATTTGTTTTACGCCACAAAATATTTATTTCATAACATAGGTTTATACAGTGCCTTTCACCTCTCTCATTTTTTGGGCTGAGATGATATTACACGCCAAAATTTCAAGTTTCAAATTGCCAATTGGTTACAATTGCAACTTAAAATTTTGACGTTTTATGAAATTGCTTAGGACTTATCTGCAACAAGTATGCATATGCACACGATATCTATGATTTCCTCTAGTATGTCATTAAACTATCGTTTAGTTCGTTGTTTAGTTTGGATCATGTCTTGACATATTTGTTCTTTTCTTTTCATCATTTTCCTCCAAACAAAATTAGGTTGATTTGTTTGCCACTTAGTTTAATTTTTTCTTCAGTTTTTATTTTTCAACATATTTTCCCACATCTCTTCTGTTTCTAATACATGTTTAATACAATTCGACGAGATTGATAGACAAACTGTATTTATTTACATAAATCAAATAAGTAACCATAATAAATTGGCCATAATACGTCAAATACACACTCCATAATCGAGAAACGAATCCCGACGCGAATTAAAAGTTACCACGTAGATACAATTAAGTGATACGTGTCATTACTGGCATTCAGACAAATGACAGAAAAGTGAATAAAATTAGCATTAACTACTGGCTGTAAGCTTCTATTTAGTGTGACAATAGAGTCAGTCATCCTCTCTCGACTTCCGGTGCCACGTAGTCACCGCTGTCGACTGTTCGTTGAATGCAACCAGTAATTGAGTAACTTAATTTAGTTATTCAACTTAATGATGGAATTTTACAAATTTGTTATTATCGAATTATTCGAAGTCAACCATTCTATCCGGATAAGTTGTTGCTATAATTCAAACTCTTAATTTTTGTTTTACTAGAATTATAAATATAAACTCAGTTATGGGGCTCTGTATGAATAATAGAATGCTCTCTGTTACAGACTGTAAAGGAAATTAATTAATACATGAACGCTTACAATACATTAAAATAGTTATAAGGTAAGGTGTTTCTATTAGGTTTAGTAGTCAATAACTGGCACATTTCCATTCTTCGAATTGGTACCCCTTCTGATTGTAACGAATAATTAACTAGGTTAATTATTCTTTTGAAACTTCACATTTTCCCTGTTAATTATCTTCATAAACATTTTTACCATGAAAATTACTCGTATCATAAATATACTATATTCGAAAAATAGTCTATACCGGCAGATTAAATAGAATGAAATCAGTAGATTTACTCGTTTGAAAAGGACATATTCAAGTGCAATCAACTTAAATGTTATAAATACGAAGCTTACAATAGAAATCATTTTATAAAATTATTTGCCTCTGAATAATAATATACTGTAAAAACGACTGAATAATGCCATAAATTTGATCGATGTTATAATTAAATCTACTTGAGAACAAAAGCCTCGTAGAAAATTTTAAACGATCAATCGGAAACTAATATTTTAAATCGATTAAATACTTTAAAGTATTGCAATTCAATTTGCTTAACAATTAAAATATTGGACAGAATTTAAAAAAACCTGAACCTAAACAAAAAACACACTTATTTAATACTCGCTAAAATTTTATGGAGTTGCTAAAGAAAATCCTTTTAAAATTTAAGCAGGCATATATTTTTATTAACAAAAAACAACACATTTGATTATTATTAAGAAGAGCAACATTTAGTTTTAAAGAATAAAGAAAAAAATATTTTTGTTTTTATTAAATTATAAAAAGTTAATATTGTCGACATATTGTAACGTCAAACATATAAAATGTATCTTCATTTTAGAAAAAGGGATGTGAATCGTGCATCGATTCATAGCTGGATTGTTCGATAAAAATAGAAACAATTCCCAATGTACACACCGAACCATTCTACTACGTATCTAGCCTGTTATTTTACTACGTGTAACTGTCCAATCAGGCTTTCCCACGATATTTTTAAAGCCTAATTGCGCAACCTGCGGCAGTAAGTTCTCGTTCGTTCCGTCTATCGATATTTATCGTTCGACGAGTTATTTGAATATAAAAGCCGTATTTACGGTCAATAAAATGTGAGGGCGATCTTAGCCTTGGCTACGAATGGGAATTTTAGTTAAATTGAACAAACGGTTAGTTTATTATCGGGCATAAGGCCGCGGCGTGATTGGCGTGATCTGCAGTTGGGATCAGTTTCCGGGAGATTGATGTCACTTTTGACTAACTTATTTCCTTTTTAGCAAGACTGTCCGTCTAAATTTAGTAATGCCCAACAACCAGTCTGTCCGTCTACATTTAGTAATGCCCAACAAATAGTTATCACCAAATGTGGATCTCGTTCATTTCCAATAATGTGTTTATTTGAATTTATGTACGGATTAAACTATAACTAAAATAATTTTAAATATAAAATAACCATCTTACCCATAACCCTATAATAACCATCTTAACCATAACCCTTTAATAACCATTTAAAGTACAAGTTCTGCATACTCTCTGTAACAGTACAAGTTCTGCATGGTCTGAAAGAGTCAGTCATTATTTACTTCTAATTATAATTACTTCTAATAATAAGCGGCTTATAATAAATGTTTCTATAATTTATAACAATTTAAATAACTTATTTGCGCCTAAATGTAAAATATTTTAATTTATATAAATATTAGCTCAAAAATGGTGAGGTTAATGGCCTCATAATAGGTTAATGACCTCATATAATAGTTAGAACTTGTTAGCTTTAAAAATAAGGATGTAGCTTAAAAAGAGCAACGTGACAAGGTATTCTTGATACTCATTTGTGTGGTAAGTTACTTTTAAAATAAAGGGATTACTTTTAATATAAATTGAGTTGTGTAATATAATAAAGGCGATGTACTGTTAATTTTTTTAATGGAATAGTTTTTGGTAATCTAGAAAGAAATGTGAGACTGTTATTTTGTTTTTTTTTTCTTATTTTATTCGGAAAGCGTAGCTTTGAACGATAAAGAAGCAAGTCCACAATATAAAGATTTTTATGACTCGGAGCTCCAAAAAAGTTTATTTGAGTTATGTTCTAAATGTTACCATATAACAAAATATTAATTGTAAAAAAAATCTGAGAAGAATGCGCGTAAAATTTTATAAAAAAATTAATTGAAACGAGTGCCACAAAACCACCTCTACAAAAAGTTGAATGTAAAGGAAAAATGGTTAAACAATTTAGGAACCATCTGAACTTTTTAGTACTATTTGAATGAAACTTGGTACTTATGTTTCTTGCTTATCGTATAAATCTGCAGCAGGAAAAATAAAAGCCTCGTTCTCACCCTCGTTCCCTAGGAGTTTGAGGGTAGGAAACTGATTTTGATTAAAACAAATTGAAATTTGGACAAATGAGTAGAAAGTACAATATTCGTCATTAAGTAGATTTTTAAACTGCCTTTTGTATTGTTTACATATTTATAGTATAAGTAACATGAGCAGTGGAAAAATATCACAGAACGCGATATTGCATATATAATGCAGTTGCATGCGAAATGTCATGCGGCGAAGTTGCTAGGTACCTTAATAATAAATATTTTTGATGGATTTCAGAGGCTTATGTGGAAATATGAAAATATAGACAAATAATATGGATAATGTCTCAAATTATTGAACTTTTTCAAATAAAAGTTGTTTCAAATAAAGTTAAATTTGTTTTTTTTGTCTACACTATTATTAGACTTGTAACAGAGTGAATTCAGCACATTGCAAATATTATATATAAAAAAGTGATTGATTTAGCGTATAGAATAATAATAGAAGACAGAAACACTTTTTGAAGTAAAACTTCTTTATGCACGCTTGACTTGGGGAGTAAGCTGGTGAATGCGTGACAAGAGCTTTACGAAAAGTGTGATCGGGCGAGGCAAACGGAAGTTGAGAGGGAGATATAAGTTAGTGAAGACAAAAAGAGAGAGAGTTACGTTTCGCATATTACTGTAGGGACAAGAGAGAGAGGTGCGAGCACACATTTTCTTTCTCTCTTTCTCTCATAGCCAGTTATGTTTCGTATATCTAAGACACAGTGCAAGCCTATTGTCTGTATCACTGTAGAAGCAAGAGAGAGCAGTGCGGGCGCACATTTTCTTTCTCTCTTCCTCTCATAGCCAGTGCATGAAATATATATATATATATATATATATATATATATCAGTCAGTAGTTTGTTTGCGAGTTTGCTAGCGTTACGCGAACGATTTGATTATATTGTAATTTTATTTCGTTCTTGAACAATTTTATAAATTATTATTTTGTTCAATACATTAATTATTCCACGTTTAAAGTGAATAAAATTGTAAATTCATTTTAAAGTTTATATTTTGTTAATTTCAAGTTTTACTTCAGTCGTGTGGTCTAAAGATTTTATAGAATTCTTGTCTGTCTGTCTGTATGTTAATTTGAGTGAGTATCACGAAAAATATACTGGACGGATTTTGATGACATTTGGTATGGTAATAAGTATATATCCATGTACGGGCTATATATGAGAGAGAAAAAAGGAACTTTTTTCCCTAATTACACACGAACGAATTCGTAATCACGGCTAGTATAAAATATAAATGTAGATAGTTACATTTTTATTATCGTATTAATTTTAACTTACGATTTTGTTATAATTGAATTAATATAACGGATTTGTTTTATTCCTGTGCCCGTATATTTTCAATAAATAATCTACATTAATCGGTAAAAATTAAATGCTTATGGCATCATCACGGCTTCCGTTTTGCGGTTTGTCACATGTTTTAAATGCGTAATAGCACATACCGAATTATGATAATGTTAAAAAAAATTATATTTTTGAAAATAAAACGTATTTTTAATCCGTATATTTTATTCTGTATAACGCAATCAAGAATAACACATTACACCTTAGAAAAAGTGTACAAAATTTTAAATAAAAAGCCTGAGATCATACATGCTTAGGTCTGGGAATCAAGATCATTTGGACTGCAAAAATACTTTATAATGTTTAAGAGAAGGCAGACAATATGCAGATTGCATCAGTCGCGTATCTCTAACCGTTAAGCTACAACACAATAAAAATAGAAATCATATTTCTGAGATAGAAAATATAGCGAAACACCAACTTATTTATTTATTTTTCAGAAAAAGCCTGGGGCCATGCATGCTTAGGATTGGGAATCTAGATAATTTGAACTGCTAAATTATTTATTGAAATCTAAACAACAGTAGACAATAAGATGGAGTACAGATATTTGATAGAGTTACTGTAAATTGCTAATACTTTAAAGAATTAATTTTCTTCCAAATTCTGCAACCGATGCGATTTATTTATTGTCTGCAATCTAGATTTTGATCAATCAGCAGTGCCGGGTGTTTGACAACAGAACAATAATGAGACAGAATACCATTTAATAATAAGTATAGCAAGAAAAATACGATTCAGACAAAAAATTGTAACAGTATGCTGCAATGAATATAAATTTATAAATTATTTCAGTACAAGGGACGATCAGAATGGAAATGGTAGGTTATATTATTGGCAAATATAGAAAAAAATACTGAATTCCACCCTGAGGGAGATAAATCACCAAGTACTCGTAAGTACATTCTGAACAAGTAAAAAAATATTTACGAATTGATTGCAACCAGGAAGATAGGTTTTAAATAAATGAGTCGGCGGTTTTTTTTTGTTTGTATAACGAAATTTGGTAAAAAATCCATCACACAAACCTTCCCTCAAAATTAAAATTAGCAATGCATAAATCATAAAAGCCAAGAAGCACTTGATTTAATAAATTTTAAGATTTACAGACTATTTGCAACCACGAAGGTAAGATTTAAATAAATTAGTCGGCATTTTTTTTGTTTGTGAGAACAACCTAAACAAGAAGTATGGTAAGAAATCCGCAACAGAAAGGTTCCATCAAAATTAAAATTAGCAATGCAAAAATCATAAAAGCCAAGAAGCACTTGTTCTAATAAACAAAAAGTGTATTGTTTACTATAAAACTAAATTTGGCTAATAGAAAAAACAAGAAAGATATATGTTTATTACATATAAATCATGTGTTTTTCAAACTGTTATGTATTTTTTTGGTATAGCGAGTTTTCAAAATAAAAATAATTATTTTTTAAAGTTGAAATGAATTACTAGCAAAATTTAACACGCAATTCAGAACTATTAAACAACATAACGATTGCAAAGTAACGGCTATCTTTTTGTTACACCCTACAATTTCTAACAATATTTCGATTGCAAACTGGCTAGTGATATAGAAGTGAATAGATCACTTCTGTTTTTCAATCATATCTCCGAAATTATTTTTCCAGTTTTAATAAAAAATTATAAAAAAATATCTATGTATCAAAACAAAAGTCTGATATTTGTCCGGTTGGAACTAACATGTTTATCACAATTTTTTGTGGAACATAGGTTTAAATTTTGAGGCCGCTCAAGAATATTATAGTAATATGAGCTCTGAAATATACCGTTATATTTGCACCGCAAAGTATTATGAAACGAAATAGGTTCAAAGACAATTGGACAGTGTATTCAATTTGCCAATCACCTACATACGTACCAACATATATAAATGTATGTATGTATGTATATATATATATATATATATATATATATATATATATATATATATGATATATATATATATATATATATATATAAACGAAGATGACCCGCCTTCATTACCAATAAATTTTAGTGAAACTATCTAAAAATATTTAGTATATATATATATATATATATATATATATATATATATATATATATATATTTATATTTTCACTGTAGATATTCAACAGTTTGCCAAAATTTAAAAATTGAATAGAGTATCTTATTACCTTTAGAGTATAGTGATTGGCAGTACATATAAAATAATACATTTCAAAGCTCAGAAAACCATAATGTTCTTGAAATATAAACCCTCAAAATATGGTTCGTAATTATCCATTATCATTTTGCCATAAATCATCTTCCTACCCGGATTTTCATGGGCTCCTCTGAATAAAAATGCAACACTTTCATCTTTTTCCTGAAAGTAAAAAATCACGTGAAAACGAAGATGACCCGCCAATAAATTTTTTCATTACCAATAAATTTTAGTGAAAATATCTAAAACTATTTAGTAATGGCAGTAAATTCCATGATAGGAAGATTTTAATATCCTCTTGGTTTTTAGAACCTCAAGTATATTAGAATAATATTAAATAGATTTGGCGTTAATTTCACAATTAAATGAATCATTTCTACTTTCTTTAAGTTCTTTACCACGACCTAGATTTCGTTGTATTATAACATCTTCAGGTGAGCTATTAGCATAGATTTTGCTAATAGCCCACCTGAAGATGTAACCTGGAACCTGGACCGTGATAAAGAATTTTAATAAAGTAGAAATAATGCTACATCACGTAGTTAATAAAGTAGAAACAATGCTACATCACGTAGTTAATAAAGTAGAAATAATGCTACATAGTTTCATTGAATTGTGAATAATATTAATTAAAAGAAGTTGTTCATTGTTTTGAAATATGAAAATATTTTGATTGATTTTATTGTTTTCTTAATAAAATAAAATCTTTTTGGCTTCTGAGTATTTTTTGGTGAAAATTTTATCAAAAAAATTATTGAATACCTTGAAACTCAAATTTACAAAGTAAACTTTGTAACACACACTTGTAATTGTGTGTATGGTTATTGTTCTATAACACGTTCGTTACTCTTATCATATTTAGAAATAAGATCTATTATTTAAGTAACTAGAAAAGAAACCATCGGTTCATCTTGATAGTATCAGATTTCATTTTATCAGAAATTCCTTCTAATATTCTCAAGTTGGCTAATAATAGATGCGAAAAAAGTGTTATTCAATGGAATAAGTTCACATTTACGAAAATGTAAAGTCAGTAAACAGTTTTTCTCAGTATTATAAATTGAGTATTCGAATATTCATTTACGTAATAAATCAAGCTACATTTACTAGCACCTGCTAGTTTATTGCCATATATTATCGCCACATTTAAATGCACTTTGAAAGTGTCGAATGAGCCATAATTTTCACTGACAGCCTGTGGTTACATTCTAACGCTCGTTCTACGCAGTAATTCAATAAGTGATAAAGAAATATTCAAACATATTTAAATTGAAATAAATTTATTTACACATATTTATCCATTTATTTCTTCAAAACTATTTTGCCTTCTTTGATTTTATTGTAATATAATTTACTGACGATCGTTTACGGCTTCGTTTAAGTGAAATTTGTCATATTAATGTTTTAGTTTTATTAAGGTGCAATATATAAATTATTTTATTTTTTAATTATTGTATTAACAAATTTAGTTAACGTAACGTATCTGTAGTGTATTAAACACAATTTTTACCGATTTTTCACGTGTGACTATGAAATTACATGATTGTATATAAAGAAAGTTATGTAGTATGTGTTTTTACTTTATTACCTACTTCATTTTAATACAGTTACAACTAGTTACAATTTCAACAATATTGACTGTGTTGCTGGAATCCGAATACACCATCTTCAAATATTGAAATTATTTCCACATGAAATACACAGTGGATATGAAAGAAACAACTCTCAGAAACTCAAAGCAAATATTGATTAGGTCTTGCAAAAAGTGATCGTTAGATTTGGTCAAATCATAATTTAATGAAATTCTAATAAAGAAAGTAAACAGGTAGGAACATACGTTTAAGTCTGACCGTATATCATAAAATCAAGCTAATAAATAAATAAAAAAAGTATTTAAATATACATACAAACACACACACACGCACACACACACACACATACATATATATATATATATATATATATATATATATATATATATATATATATATATACAATGTCCATGAATATATATTTGAATTATATTATAACAAACAATTAAACACAAGTATGTATTATGGCAAAATTTTATTTAGTTAAAATAACTCAAATTAATGTATAAGTTTTTTTGTTATACTTTTGTTATACCGCCATTAATTTATTAATGGTCCGTCGTCTCTTTCCATAGTTGAAAACCTTACAACGTAAATGTTATTTAGAAAAAAACTTTTCGCAATAAACAACTTAACTAATAGTGAAAATTTCATCGAAATCCATTTACCAGAATTTAAGTTATAAGCAAACAGACACACAAGCAGACAAAAGTTTTTATAACAACGCATTGATTTTTATTACTATAAGTACTTGACAGAAATAAACGCTTTTAACATTAAAGCTAAAGGTACCTCATTAGGATATCCTCATAAGATAAGGTTATTTTACCAGAAATCCATTTACCAGAATTTAAGTTATAAGCAAACAGACACACAAGCAGACAAAAGTTTTTTATAACAACGCATTGATTTTTATTACTATAAGTACTTGACAGAAATAAACGTTTTTAACATTAAAGCTAAAGGTACCTCATTAGGATATCCTCATAAGATAAGGTTATTTTACCAGAAATCCATTTACCAGAATTGAAGTTGTAAGCAAACAAAAGTTTTTATAACAACGCATTGATTTTTATTACTATAAGTATTTGACAGAAATAAACGTTTTTAACATTAAAGCTTAAGGTACTTCATTAGGATTACCCTCATAAGGTAAGGTTATTTTACCAGAAATCTATTTACCATAATTAAAGTTAAAAGCAAACAGACACACAAGCAGACAAAAGTTTTTTTTAACAACGCATTGATTTTTATTGCTATAAGTACTTGACAGAAATAAACGTTTTTAACATTAACGCTTAAGGTATCCCGTTAGGATTACCCTCATAAGATAAGGTTAGGCATTACCCTCATTTAAACAAATACTGAGTTATTGAGACATTTTTCATCACAGTCCAGTCACCACCATCAGAGACATTTGAATATTACAAAACATAAATACATTACAATACGTATCAAAATATGGGGTAAATAAATTTTCAGAGCGCGTCACTCTTTTCTTTTATTGAACAGTCATTTCGAGAGTGTTTCTGAAAACAATAAGGAAAAAATTAATAATATTTTTAAAAATACTCTTGTTACTCTGAATTACAACAGATATGCAATACATAATTATCGTACAGTACTTGATCAATTATCATTCTGTAGTTGTCAGGATGGGACTGCAAACACAACTATTGTTACCGGATGCAATTCGTGACGTCAATATATAAAACCGCAATCGTTGAAGGCGCCACTAACTGCGATACGACCAAACCGCATGCATTTGTACACCAAACAATTGCTCATGCAACGCTGACAAAAAAAAACATGGACCCGCGATGTCATGCGACATGCCTTACTCTGGCCACCATCCCCACTACGTGACGTCAATATAATATCATTGTATTCGCTATAATTCAAATAATATGTAATCAATTATTCAAACGCGCACCCGTGATGACCAATAAACTTGACGAAACCTCCCTCCGTCTGATGAATTATTGATAGGACATTATGTGAGGCATGTATCCGCGCCACTCAAATTGAGATGGTGCATTGACTCCAGTGTGTGCGTAAAATTAATGGTGTCTGTTGTTCGTTGATCGTGGAGTGATGTCTCGTGCACATTGTTCGAAAAAAGTTACGTCATGGATCTTAAAATAATAGCGCTGGCGTTACCTTGTTCAATTAAAGTCGAGTTAAGTTTAGAAACTCAAATTAAATGGATACGATGTGTGGACCTAATTAGGTCATTAAAGTGTCATATCTTCTCAGTTAAGTTATAGAGTAATCATATGTAAAATGTATGTCTATACCATCACATAGATAGTATTTTGAATTTTAAAATAATTGAGTCAAAAATTGTAATCACCTATTTACTAAATGAAGAAAAGAGAAAAATTTATCAATTAAATAAAACTACATGATGTAGTATTATTTCTACTTCTTTAAGTTCTTTACCACGACCTAGGTTTCGTTGTATTACAACATCGTCAATATTTTCAGTCTGTATACACGCATTTAAAATAATCACAATATTAAACCGAAATAAAGTTAATGAAAAATAATAGTAGTGAAATATAACATATTTATATTTTTTTTTTCAATCTTTGCTAATAGCCCACCTGAAGATGTTGTAATACGACGAAACCTAGGTCGTGGTAAAGAACTTAAAGAAAGTAGAAATAATACTATATCACGTAGTTTCATTTAATTGTGAATAATTAATTTCTACAAAATTAACGCCAAATATATTCAATATTAGAAAAATTTAAATTAATCCTTTAGGATGATATGCGTAACTTGACCTCCAGTAATAGTATTTTTCTCCATAGTCGAAATGGAATTTTGTTATATTTCACTACTATTATTTTTCATTAACTTTATTTCGGTTTAATATTGTGATTATTTTAAATGCGTGTATGCAGACAGAAAATAAGATTTAGATTATGTGAATATATCAATCACAAGTGTTATATTTAAATAAATTTGTGTTAAAATGAAAACGTATAAAGTTTAAAATAAAAAAAAATGTCTAACAGAAAAAATCACGAGTTTATTACGCACATAATTAGTCTCATGTTATATATATATATATATATATATATATATATATATATATATATATATATGTATATATATATATATACATATTTTAGTCTCATATATTATTTCGTAATTTTTTCCTATTTATTGTAAAATAAAAATGACATTTTAATATTTAAATAAAATCGTTGAAGTTAATAAATCCCGAGTAACTACCAAATATAGAGAACAATGTCACAGTAAAATAATCACGCATCCTAAATTTGATTTGTTAAATCTAAACTGTCAAATAACGTAACCATATCATCAACAGCAATGCGATAAGTCTTTTACTTTTTTCCACATTCATTTGGCTGCAAACCAGTTAGTGATATACTTGAGTATACGTAAAAAATAGCATCTTTTAGACATATTTCCAAAACTGCTTTCCGTGTTTAACTAAAAACAACAGGTATAAATCTCAAAATCATCCGGTTCGAATCGTATATATTTTTTCAAGTTTTTAACAGACATTGGTTTCAATTTTAAGAACTTGTATTTCGTTAGCAGTATGCGTTTTCGATTTTTAAAATATATCGTTGTTTGAGTGCCACCAAAGCTATGAAAAAAATATTTCTTTGATTGCTTTATATCCGATGGCATTCGTACACTCGGGTCGACTTTAGCAATCCTTCGAAAGGACATGCATACAAATATACCTGCTCACATACTCCAGTATGTTTGCGCTTCTTCACTATCGTTTTGCCCTCAAATACCCTTTTTTCTTGATTTTCATTAACCTTTTGGATACTATACTTTATTCTTTTGGGGGGTGTAAAATGTAATGCTTAAAATTCTGCTTAAATAATTAAAAGTTCTATATTTATATATATGCTTATATTGTTAATATTTTATCTCGCTTTAAAATTTTTCAGTTGTAATAAAAAACTGTTTTATTACTTTTATTTTATTTGATATTATATCCATTTGCTTCTCTGCTTATCTATCAATTCAAAATTATGTAATTTTCAATTCAAACAAGTGTAAGACGCAACTCACACGTATGACTTTCCAACGACCTTCCAACTACATAAAAGTCGTCGTCGCGAATTAGTATGGAACCTGTTGTAGAAACCGACGACAGTTTTTCGCAGTTACTTCGTCGATACTAATTTGCAGAGGACGACACTTCCTCGATACTAATTTGCAGACGACGACACTTCGTCGATGCTAATTTGCAGACGATGACACTTCCTCGATACTAATTTGCAAAGCACGACACTTCCTCGATACTAATTTGCAGACGACGACACTTCGTCGATACTAATTTGCAGACGACGACTTTTTTCGTTGGAAAGTCGTACGTGTGAGTTGCGCCTAAGAGATTTTTCGTCATGTAATTACGTTCGGCCCGTCATATAATTCCGTGGATATAATTACGAGTATATCTCCGCGCGAATGTTAACCATTTAAAACTTTGAATCTGAATAAATCAGAGCACAATGGTTAAACTCATTGCATAAGATGTGTGACGCGTGGGAAATCTAATTTTTTAACTATCTTTGATTAATTAACTATCTTTATTTAATATGTCAGACCTTATTGCAATCAGGTAAGATGAAATTTTGTATTTTTAAAACGCTTTATTAAAGTACTCCAGAATCAACATCATTCTGCATTATATTATATAGATGCTAATTAAAAGAAAAATTAAACTTCCAAATAGCACGTATTTGCCAGTTATCAGACCAGCATAGAAAATAAGCTTCATCTCGACCCAGGTTATTTCAACACTTACGAACACGTATTACGTTACAGTACCACAGCCTATTTGATATTCGTTTCGACGTAAAACTGAACGCGCGGTTCTCGCCTCTCAGTTTGAGTTTACGTAAAAACATTAGTTACATTACCCACAAGTAACGTGTACTGCGGCGTGACTAATGCACGTGCCATAAACAACACTATTCGCGAATAAATATAGAAACGAAACAAAAAATTAGCTGACATATCCAGTCACCATTGTTAGTTGGGTAGTCATATTTATGATACCGCCAGCTAACCGGTGGTTTCATGTAAAATACAGGCTGTTTGAGATGGCGTTCGTTGATTGGTTCACTGAAAATGTAATATAATTTCAAGTAATGAAAAAATGGCGTACGTGAATTAAATCCTCATATAAAACTATATCGGATTTGCAGTTTTGTCTGTATTTTCAACTTAAATTAAGTTCGACTTACCCTTTTTATTTCCCTTTTGTAATAGATATTTTAATTCAATATATTGTTGACTCATTAAGGGTACATATGGTTGTGTTTTGTCTATTTATTCGTGTATTCTGTACTTTATTTCTATGAACTTAAAATACGCAAAAATTGAAATCAATATTGGTTTTACTGCGATGTAAAAAATGAAAGCTATTCCTTTTAAAATAAACCTAAAATGCACCAAATTTTTCTATTATTTTTTATTTAAAATATGTGTTTGCTAAGATAAAGACAGACGCGGATTATCAAGTAATTTTTAACTTTTTTTACCAATTATGTAAAACAAATACGTGACCTATTTAAAGGATTTATATCGTCAAATTGTCAGCTTATGTGATTTCAAATTAGGTTTCTCAAAAATAAAAATGTTTCTAATTCTGAAATAATCTTTTTGTGTTTCTTGTTTTTTTTTGTGTTTTTTATTGTTGATTTTTTAAACTAAACAAAGGGAATTATGACACGATGTATACTTAAACGGAAACATTTATAGGGTTTGGAGTATGTTTATCAGATTACCAGACAAATTTCATGCGTTTTCTTGACGATACATAGTTCTTCTGTTTTAACTATTTACAAGCATTAATATTATCATCCACGTGTAATTAAATAGTCTTGCAAATCTTTAAGAGGCGCATAAATTTTGAGAATCTCTTAAATACTATGAGATTGAAAGTCACCGCAATAGTGAAAAACTTCTTGTAACGCTGTTTGTTATTAATTTTGTGTTTAACAGTTTTGGAATTGGAGTTGAACTTATTTTTATGTATTTTTAAACTGTCATACATAAAATTCGGCAAAAGTAGTTTTTCTTGAAAAATATAATTCTTATAATTATACTTTTTTTAAATTATATCTCAGAGATTAAATTGAAAACAAAAAATGACCAAGTACTTAATTTGCATCTTCACTCATTATCATTTTGTCAAATTTTAAGTTTCTACATTGAACGGTTCTCGAGAAAAATGACTCTGATAGAGAAAGACGGGCATTTATGTGATATTGCAAGAGCAATTTTTTTTTAGATTTTTTCAATATGGTAAATATCTTTGGTTAGTTATCCAGATAAAATTAATTTTCAAATAAATTTTTTGTAACTGAACATTTCTCGTTAGGACTTCTATAAATCTACTTCCAAGGAAAGTATACAAATTTTCAGTCAAGAAAATATTTTTTTTTATAAAAAAATATCATAAAATACAAATAAAAACGTATTCAAGTTACAAATGAAAATAATAATAATAAAATTTGCTATTTATTTCCAAATTTCTTCACGTAGAAATAATGTGAATTTCGTTTCAGATTTTCATGATTTCATGTTAATTCCGTACAAAAAGTTTCCAGATTTTCATGCTGGAAACTTTTTGTACGGAATTAATTTTAAGCGACAGAAGCAATATAAAAATGGCCGATAGTCCAGCTTCGCGAGGAGCAGTGTCTTGCCGATACTGGTTGGATATTTAACTTGCATCTTTTTATCCTCATGCATTTTTTTGTAAAGCAAATACCTAACGTATATAGGATCTGTAAAGTTTATTCGGAGCAAAAATCGCGTACTTTTAAATTTGTTTATTCTTAAAAATCCCGTAACCAACTTAAAGCGCTGGGCATGTGAAAGAGCATAAGAACAAGTAATTACAAAACCATAATGAATAAGACAGAAATACACAGGAAATGGAATGAACTTTATCCAGTGATCTCTAGGCAGTGAAATGAAATATAACATCGTCCTTTCTTATAGCACCCAGTAGCATAATACGCTTCTAAACTCAAGATTGGTTATTAACGTAATAACTTAATAATTAAAAAAAAACTGCCTGATCAAAATCCACTCCCATCGAAGTTGAAGAGACGAGGAAGATTTATACCCGACCATGCTTATTATAATAACTGAAGGAAATATCAAAGATAATATCCATACATTTTATAATACAAAAACTTGAGCTATTTTAATATTTTCTCCAGCATGAGGATACAAATATATAGAGACATGACCACTACATTGGTCCCAAGAATACTGAGGACTAACGAGTTAAGTAAAGTAACGATACACTCGTCATAAAAGCTGATAAAATCTTCACTCAGTGATAAGATAAAATGATTAGTTTTTATCTTATACGATAATAATTTTTTATCCTAATTTGGTACCCGCGTATCAAACTGATGGCGACATAAAAAGACCTTAAAAAATTTACGTTTTTTAAATTGCTTATTTCTTTTAAGTCACGCCTTTTATTGCATGCAAAACCTACAAATATATATATATATATATATATATATATATATATATATATATATATATATATATATATATATATATATACATAAATACACACAACACGCACACATGCACACACACGCACACACATACATGTATATATGCATGTGCATACATTCACCTGCAATCGGTTGAGTGGTAGTTAATTCAGTCAGTTAAGAAAACCTTGTGTTATATTTAGTAGAGTAAGTAAAGTTAAATTGATGAAAAAAAGGCGCATGAAAGAACAAGACCCAGACAGGTAAATTTAAATGTCAGAATTGGTATAATGGAGGTAATTTATAGATGTATTTTTGTTGCAAGTCAGTGCACTTTTTAACAGTGCAGTGGAATTTTTTGGATCATCATTCACTGTCTGGTCTCAACTTCATCTGAATACCACTTAATCCCTGGTGTTAAACAATGTATGTTACATTTATTAACATTTTAAATGCGGACAATGCTCCGTCAGCATTATTATTCAGCCTGCAAAGTATTTTATATTTTATAATCATACTCTTCTGAAACTCTGTCACAGATGTGTCTTATTTTGAAAATATCTTAAAATAATGGTCGAAGTAGATCATTAGGGTTTCTTTAAATGCAAATGCATGTTTTAAAATTTCCCAAAAAAGACAAGTGTATTTATACAAAAATAATTAAACTTCATTAAATTAACCTTTCTTTACAATAATATTTAAGTTTCGTATTTTAATAGTCCCTTGATTAGATATAATTTTTTAAGGGAATTTCTGCTCGTCTATCTGTTTATTTGAACGTCACATATTTACCCTTAAGTCTATGCAACCCTCTTACAAGCTATAAACATATAAATAATAACACATCTAACCAGTTCTGCTGCTTTTAGCAAAGGTTTTAAAGTTGGATTTAGAGTTTATCAAGGTTCGACTCTCAGTTTCTGATATCCAACTTGGTCATGAATTACGTCACATAAAACATCAAATTCCTACCTCGCGACACTTACTATATATTTTTGATCGCTGAGAATTGCTCGCATACATTTTATCAACTCTTAGTCTACAGCAATTAACCCTGAATTAAAGAGGTCTTTGAATTAGTGGACAAAAGACACAATATATGCATCTCAACCTACTTGAGATGTATTTTAGTAACATTATATATATATATATATATATATATATATATATATATATGTATATATATATATATATTTATATATATATGTATGTATATATATATATATATATATATGTACATATTTATTTATTTATTAATTTATTATTAATCCCTTAAATTCTTACCTTTGTAGGCCAATTGAACCTCCACAGTAGCACCAAATTACAGCACAGAAAAAGACAAACCATTGAACCATAACTATTTGGCTCCAATAATTGTCTCTATTGTTGCGTTCTCTGTAAATTGCCAATTAAATTAAAAGATGAAGTTTGCAAGCATGCTGTAAGAGCAGTGTTAATTATAATACTGTATGATAAGGAAGGAAGAAGGAAGATTATAATCAAAAGATACACAGTATAGTGATAAAGATATTGCACTCAACTCAAGATGAGTTAGAAATGAACTCATAAACATGTAAACGTACCTTAGTTTTGTCGAATTGCCGCGTATTCAAATTCGCCGGCATTATAGTCAAAATGAGGAACAACCGGTTGTGCCTGCATAGGATATGATACGTCGAGGTGATGACCATATGAATGTAATAACGTTAAACCAAGAAAAAGGATAGGAAAGCCATGGAAGAACCCCTGCGATGTGAATCGGAATCATATGAAGTGAGTTGAAAATTAAATAATTTTTAAACGATTCTCAGCATCATTCATTCATTTTCCAAGACGGTAATTCCATATTTATTTGTGGTCAGCCCCCAAGGAGAGCTGATCTTAAATAAAAATAAATACACGTGTTCCACAAAACGCAACCATGGGTTATGGTCTCGTTTTGTGGAACACGTGCATTTATTTTCATTCAAGATCAGCTCTCCTCGGGGACTAACCACAAATAAATATGGAATTACCATCATGGAAAATGAATGAATGATGCTGAGAATCGTTTAAAAATGTTACGTTGCTTTGAGTAAAATTTGATATTGGGTGAGGGTACTTTTTATGTCTATCGAATATTCTCCAAGGAACTTGAAATATAATTATTACTATTCACAAACTACGGTTTGATGGCCAGATTTTCAAGACTATTACAGCGATTGAACTTAAAGTACAAGCTAATATTTAAGTTACTTTTGAGGTTCAAATTTTACTGGGGTAAAAACTCGTGAAAACCGTGTGGAATCGTTTACTCTAGAATTCGGCTTTTTATATGAAAAATGAAAAGAAAAAAAATACTGAACCATAATAAAGACGTGAAGATGATTTAATGATAGATCATTAGGAGAGATTAACAAAAATGTGGCTGGTAAAACGTCATTTATTTGCATCGAACAAATAAATTGTTTTCGTTTTACCAGCCACATTTTTATGCAACTAAGTCATCATCATCATCCAATTAGTCCAAGATTTTGATCAATAAATAAGATTTTGATCAAATAGAATTATGTTGCTGCAAGAATTGAAGTCAATTAACCGTACTTAAATCATCTATAAATAAGGCGACAAACTAAAAGGGTTCCATCATCCTTGTTTATGACAGACATCAAAAGATATAATCAAAACATGGAGATATATTTTCGATCATTTATATAAATAAATCTATTTTTTATGTATTTTAATATACGATATAATATCGAAATAAATCATATACATTATATATATATATATATATATATATATATATATATATATATATATATATATATATATATATGTATATATATATATATATCTTTTTCTTTTTTTTCATGTCTCTATTAAACAAAGTTCTTAAAATATATTGGCATAACAATTCAAAATAAAAGTGAGGTCTGGAATATTTGTCGAGCTTATTTCAAATTAATTACCAATCTAGAAATTAAAAAACTCGATCAATTATCGTTTTTTTTTTAATTCGAGGCATCTTTTTTCAACTAGACGACACAGATAGGACGTTGACACTTGCATTTAGCAAAGAACATTTGTTCGTGGAAAGTAATTTAAAATCTTGATCCGGTATCTTAACTTCTTCTGTTTGCTATCATTAATATTTTATCTTCACATTATTATAATTAAATTGGTCTCTTCAGAAATAAAAAAAAAACGAACACTGTCGCAATCAAACGTTGTCGCAGTCGAACGTCGTCGAACATTGTTGAAAACTCACATTCTTGAAAACGTCAATCGCGTACACTTGTAGTATTCAAAATTAAATACTATTTTTTTTAAATTTTGAATTATTTAACTCATAATATCGCCTGATTTACTCGAGTGCGCTTAATGTTGAAGTTGCCCGAGTCTTGGCGAGAGTCCTGTGGCTGGTTCCGGCATAGTCAGTGTCATTCATTTGAAATTTTATGTTCGTAATACTATTCAGTCATATTTTTCTCTAAGAAACTGCAAAATTTGAGAAAATCAATTTTCCTAAATTTACAAAGTCGCATCTCTTTGAGTTTTTGAGACACACACCTGGAACCTAGGATGATTTATAATACACACTATTCTTCAGCTCGAATCCGAGAATTAAACTCTGCGATATGGTCATTCGTTTCGATTCGATTCGTTTCGATGGAAACGTTTCTAATAGTAAATAGTCTTTGCACGAATGTAGAAGCAGGACTGGCGAAAAATTACATTATTTCTTTAGAAAACGGCAGGGCTAAATAAAAATGTTTAACCGAGTTATTGAAGTTTCAGATTACTTCGCCAAAAGCTGTTGCTCATTTGGGCGCGGTTATCTCCCTATACTGATTTTAAAAACGTGTTCACGTAAAGCAACACTTATATTAAATAATTTCGATGATGTAGGTAATAATTCAGATCCAGCAACATTTGTTTTGTTTTCTTCCTTGTCATTCTACTGAAAGGCTGAATGATTTTTTTTAAAGTAACTACCCCCCCCAGAAAGAAATGAATTTCGCCAAGATTCAGTATCTGAAGAATTCGTAAAAAACTCCATTGCTTTAGCTCAGTTACTTGTCGATCTACTTATCATCGTTCTTTAGCTTTTATACTATAAGTAATGGGAAATGAAGCCAAGGCTGAATACCAACTGAATAAAAAATATTTTGGTGCATAGGTGCTCTATCCAAAAGTGATGACGAAAAATTCCCAATGTAAATGTACTTATAATATGCCATTGAAGAATGTCTTAAAGATATTTGGATTATACATATTTTTTTAAAATTTTTTGTTATAATTTGAACTTCTGGTACCTGAAAATATATAAAAACTTTCCCCATTTCTTTTAAAACGTATCAAATATAAGTTTCAAAAAACCTGTAAAACTAGTCTATTTTATACTTAACGACAAATAAATTTGATATACCGTATCGTTTGACAGAACATTTTTCCTTCTTTTTCCTTTTCTTCTTACACTTGGAAAGTAGACATTTTATAGGCATCTAATTTTTTAAAATTTTAATCTACCTAAATATACACAGAAGCGTCATAGTCGAATTTGCTCAAATTGAACAGGTTTTTCCCTAAAACCAAGCGCTCAACCACAAATGAAAATCTTTAATTGATGTTTATTTCATTAACTCATAATCAACTGCTCGTATAAGTTTTAAAAAAATAAATATAAACAATAAAGTTTACGTGCAAATCAGACTAACTTTATGAAGGCTGATCTAGAAATGAATTGGAAAAATATTTTGTGTAAAATCGATATAGATCTTAGTGATATATAGTAAACACTGAAATCACCTTTATAAATAATTTCATTTTTAAAAAATACTATCACAGAAAAGAAATTCATATTGAAATTGTAGTAGTTTTTCACTTGAATAAAATTTGTGACGTAACTTTTTTATAAATAATAAAATTACCCTTAGTGGATGATGGTTCTTTTCTAAATGAACATTTATAAGCATCAAAATTGCGAATTTTCTATTAACATAATTTTAACAAGGCATCTTACCTAAAACGTTAAATAGAAAAGTAACCGTAACATGTTTTAAATGACTAATGGAAACCACGCGAGATGTTTTCTTTATTTAAATTTTCTTCAGAAAATAAACAACATGTATTTTAATGATACATTTTCTTCACTAAATAAACACATGTATTTTAATGAAAAAGTAAATGTAATTTAAATGTTCGATAAAGTTAGTCTTAATTACAAAAATATAGCCGTGAGTATACCAATAGGTATTATCCTTACAAAAAATATAAACTTAAAGTTGTTGGTTTTCGGTTTATTTATTATCTAATCACTTTGCAGCTAAGCAAAATAGATTTCCGGTGACAGAACAATACTGAGGATATTACTCGTGGATTTGATGGCCTGAAATACTGACACCTCGAAATAATAATCGAATAATTATGTTGTCTTACTCAACATAATTATACGTGATTTAGTAATGGATATACAGTCCATTAATCAATCACAAATAATTTGCTGGACAGATATTCATGAAACTCGGTATATATATTCGAGAAGGTCATGATTCAAATTAACATGTAGCCTACTTGCTAATCTGAGAAGTAGCGCTATTCCTACATGATGAAACTGGGTGTTCGTTAATCAGTAATGAAGATTTAGTACCAAAATACGTCAATAGATGGCAAAGCGTGTATGTTAAATCACGCATGTCGAGAATTCAAAGTTTCCATGTTCTTCTTAATATGACAAAATATTTGAAATGATTTAAAAAGATCTGTTGCAATAGCCTCATTTGAGTCAGGGTCAAATCTATCCGTTTTAACTGAAAATCGAAGCTGACAATATCACAGGCAAAAGATAATAGCAAATATAAATTAAATTTTGATAATGTAGGCTCAGATTTATAAAAATGTGAGAATGATTACGTAAATTTTATTTATTTACCTGTTTATATTTATCTATACGTATCGAAATTTACTTCATCCCATTGGAACGTAAACCAATATTCATTTTCGTAAGTAATCCGTTAATATTTATAAACGCACATATTGTAATTAGAGAATGTGAGTTGTTTTTTAAATATATATTTTATTCGATGAATTTCATAAACATCTATAGATTATCGGATTCTTAACAAATGTTAAATAAATAAAAGTTATAAATAAACGCAAACTTACATCGGGCACATTACGAAAGCAATGTTAAAACCGCTGCCCAGTCACAAACGCAAACTAAAATACCGTCATCGATAAACACCACTGAGGCTGGGACACCCCAATCGACACACAAGAGGTGTGAATCAATCTTAAAATCGATATTTACATAACATTATACAAAATGCCGCCGGGGCCCCGCTGCGTTTCCTCGACTCCACCTCCACTAGGGCAACTCAGAATATATTAAACACAGCTGCAAACATCTTAAGCGGATGTGGATGGGGCATGCCCAAATCTCTGAAGTTTGCACCTGGAAAAGAATATTAAAGGAGAAAGTTGTTAGAGAATTATTTTTATCGAATGTTCCATGCCATATTTATAGATACTGTTACTCTTCGACTAGTTACGTACATATATATATATATATATATATATATATATATATATATATATATATATATATATACATATATATATACCTAACAGTTACATCTACCTGAAAATTCATTCCAAAACGTCTTGTGCATTGTTACTATTTATAAATTATTTCTTAAGACTTAAGACTTTATTACGAATGAATAAACGTGGAAACTGTCATTCTGAATAGATATTTAATTATATAGTAGTTATACTATAGTATACACATTGTAGTAGTATCTATAAGTCCATTTTTAAAGTACCAATAAATGAAAGTACTAAATTTTAATATATTAGTCAAAAATTGTTTATATATAAATGAGTTATGAGAAGAAATTCTTTAAAAATTACTTCGCGGTTTCAAATGCTGAATATGGAATAATATATTTCTAGTTTATTTACAAACGTCCCTAAAGATTTACAATGATTTTAGTAATAATTTTGTGATAAAAATATTCAACATCGCACCGGTCATTGCAAGTAATAGATAGTGACTTCAAAATATAATACCTGAAAAATTAGTACAAGAACAGTAGTATTAGATCATGTGTTTATCGAAAAACTGTTGTAATTCTAAAGAAAATATTCGGGAAATATAAGTACTACGGAATCCATGAGTTTCATTAATACAGAGAAAAATGTACAGAATAAAATGTGAATATTTTTATTGCCAAAAATTCATTTATATTTGTTGTTTTCTTCCTCAATAAATTTTGGAAGGATGCCTCGTAATATGGGGTATTTGCCTTTAAATATCGGACAAAAAAAAAGATTTTGTCAAACAGTGTCGCAGAAACAAGGAAAAGTACTTAAGATAGACTGTAAGTAATTTAGTATCATGCCAGGTGATAAGTTTTTTTCCTAACCACAAGTATAACAGTCGCGCATATCAACGACTTAAAAATCAATAATTCCGTCAAGTGTTTGTGATAATTGTGGTTTTGGCACTGCAGTCTCGAGTGTTATTTACGATTAGTCAAACTCAAAGCATTCTTCTTTTTCTCAGTTGTGCACTCTTGCCAGTGTGGTCATGGTTGCACCGATAACTTAGATACTACGTTGAGGGTGTTTGTATATGTCTATTCTTCATTCGGTCTTCCTGGTCTAAACTGCCTCCTTAGCAATGTCTCTGCGCTTCGCTGCGCTGCCAGAACACCCAGTCACGGTAGTTTACGTTACTAATTTAATTTGGTCCGTCCATTTAGTATGTGATCGGCCCTCTACGTGGCCCTGCACTACCAATCTTTCGATCGAATGATCGTTCCTGGATATGCAGCCAAAGAATTTTAGTTTTCGCAGTTGCACAATTGATGAAAGTCGTTCCTTTACCTTGAGTTCCTTCAGGATAGAGTTGTTAGTGTGGAAAGCGGTCCAAGGGATCTTCAGCATACACCTCCAACACTACATCCCCAAGGCGTCGATTTTACGACGATCCTGTAACCGCAGGGACCAAGTTTCAGCTCCATAGAGTAAGATTGCAAAGACAAGACATTTCATGAGTCGGAGTTTAGTATTTTTGGATATCCTCCTATCCTTCCAAATATTTGTGTTTTTCAACCGCAGATCGTGTAATGGCGCATCTTCTCTTGATTTCTTGCTCGCAGCCGCCCGTGTTGGATATATTGGATCCGAGGTATATGTAACTCTAAACAACGTCATATTTGGCAATATTATAAATATTCATTTTGTTTTGTTCAGCTATTGATGGTTAGGCCAAATTCAAGACTGTTTACTTCTAGCCGCGATAATAAGTCTTCAATATCTTCTTTAGTCTGTGCCAGAAGTGTAGTGTCATCAGCATAAAGTTATTTATCCGCCTACCTCCAATAGACATGCCTTTACTCCAGTCGTCAAGAACATTTCGCATAATATATTCAGTGTATACGTTGAATAGCAGTGGTGACAGAATACACCCTTGCCGGACGCCAGCTTCAGTCTGAATTTTTTCCGAGTCGACTTCATCCATTCGAGCAGCCTAACCTAACCAAAGTTTGTTCCATTTATATATATTATTAATTATAATTTAAATACCTTGTATTATATAAAAATAAGATTCTTTTATTTCTCAAGTAGATTCCAAATACTTCCATTTGGTATAATTACAAAATTGGCCATAAAAAATTAACGAATAAATTCTCCATCGAGGTGCCCAAACATAATTTTGAAACTTTTAAAAACGGGCTTCTGTTTTATAGGTCTCTCAAGAGTAAAGAGTTTCGAAAACAAGTTTTTGATATTGTGCAGTATAGCTAAAACTAACATTTTGAGAAAAAAAACTAGGAAATTTTTTATTTCCAAAGAGCATTGTTTCAAAAAATAAATGTAGTAAATTGTCACACGTAAAATATCAATTTAAAACTATATGTGCCCAAGGAGAAGTCAGTAATTAAAAAAATAAAGGTACTTGGTTACAAAGCACCACTGTATTGCCTATAAAAACAACTTTATCCAGACGGCTGAGAAAATCATTCACAGGTCACAATGACAGAAGTTAAAGGACGAGAGACCGATAAACTGAGAAGTACTGCATATGCTGGGAAATTATCACTTAGTACTTAAGCAGAAAAGTTAAAAACTGAGAGAAAATCAGATTCTTGTAAGGTTGTTAAAGCAATCATTCAATTTCTGACAAATACTGTGATGAAATGCAAAAACATTTCAAGCATTCTCCATATTAGTGAACAATTTGAAATTATAAAAATTGCAGACTAGAATAAGTTATAAGACCTTAATTGCTCTTCAGTTTTGTAGTAGGCTAGAGAGGAATGCTGTCATATTCCAGAATCGTATAGGATCACACATTCTAATCATGAAACAAAATAAAAGAATTACTGGGCCGTACAGCCACAAGATTGATCACATATGTATTTGCAAAAAGTACTTGAAACTATGTCAGAAGAAGAATGTGGATATATTAACTGTGACAAGAAAATAGAGCTGTGATGATTTGCAACAAATGCAATATAAATATAAGTTTGAGGAAGGTAATGATTCTGATGTCGGCCTATCTTAGAGTTCAATTATATCTTCACAAATAACTTTTGGATAATTTAATAATTTTACAGACGTTTGGCAGAAGTACTTTCGTAACACTGCTTTGGTCGCTATTTTTTTTTGTTTGGAAAAACTAAGGTCAGGGAAAAACTCAGTCGTATTTATTGACATAGAATAGTGTTCTACGCGAAAAGCTTCAGGGATAAACGTGGGATAAATGTTGTTTATTCTTACACACAGTGGTCAAATTAATTATGTCTTTTTGTTAAAAATTTATTTCCGTTAATAACTTATGACCTATACTAACTATTTTTGACTTGACTAATTCAACCTGACAAAGCTTGTGGCATTGTGGGTAAAAAAAATGTTTAAATATGTAGTATTACATTCATCATCGAGTTATGTGTGATCCTATACGATAATGTAGAGATCTTAAATGATATGTAGAAAAATATAATGAGATTAATTTTAAGAAATATTTTTCAAACTTTCCATCCAATTCCATTTTAAAACGAGATTGAAGTCTCGCTTACCATTTTTAATTTTTAGCCACATTTGTGAAAAGTTTCAAATTAACGTGCAATATATACCCTGTGTGTGTAATTCTAGGTACCAGCATGTTATTAGGACTTTAATTTTAAAATATTTCAGTTAGCTTGCATCAGTTATTTTTGACATGCACTCGAACTGTTTTTTTTCAATTCGAAAATGAATTTCTTATTTTGGTTCCATCAGTTAATATCGTATATCTAACTCATTAAAAGATTGTTATCAGAATATTAACTATAGATTTATATTAAATAGATACAAAATTATTTATTGGTACTACTTTGTAATATTTTAACTAAACTTTTCTTATAGCGAATACAAAATTTAAAAATGTGAATCACAAAACATATCTCATAAGCGTTGCTATAGAAAAGTTAATCTTTTTATTAACGTTTAATTATGACTTCCCATTAAAACGATAGTTAATGATCAATAACTTAATACGTTTTTAAATTAAAACATATTTTTGAGACAAATAAATATGATGATGTAGTAGTAGAACGGAGTGCAGAAATAGTTAATGGGGAAATCTTTTTAACTTCGTTCCGAGGCGAACTTCATTCTTAATTGAAATCTATGGAAAATGAAATAAACTTCTAGAATAAAGCCAAATCATGAGACACTTTATGAAACAGTTGATGAATCAATTTAATACTTTACTTTTTTTAAACTCGCAGATTTAAAAGCAAGAAATAATTTTAAAGCTATTCTGATATATTTATCGTAAATAAAACCTATTAGAAGATGTAAAAAACAATTTAAAAGTAATGTTTTTCATAATTCCTCCATACAACTTACTACATGTCTCTTGTCGGAACTGTGATGAAATATTTCGTTAGTGTACACTCTATGAAAAACAAATCAATTTTCTTCTTCATAAAAATTTTGTTTCAATATATATTGCCAAATTTCTAGTAGAAGCCATTTTCTACGACTCCTATTCTATTTTGAAACAAATTTTTGCTATCTGTAGAATTCTGTGGAGATCTTTAGATCAAGTGATGGCCAGAGGATACTAAGTCTGACGAATGGTGGATGTAACCAATCCAAAGTTTAGCAACTTCCAGTAAGATTTTCAAAAGGCCCAAGATTATCAATTGGCTGTCTTGTAAAGTAAATTAATGACTTTCGTCTTGACTCCCACAATTATTGAATCATTACTGCGGAATAATATACAAACGGATGAAATTAAAATTATTTGCGAACCTTCCTCTTTTTAATACTCTCAGCATATTTTGTCAAATAATTACAATTTATGTCTGCTTCTATTTGACATAGTGACAGATACGCCATTTAGTGCCAATGGTCTCAACTGAATAAATGCTCTTCAAAAATTGTCAAATTCCGAATTTGGATACCACATTATGCTAAAATCGGTCAATGGTCATTTTTTGCAACGAATTCGCCAGCGGGTTTCCAATCGACTATTAGAGGTGATTCCAAAGAATTCTGCAGATGATAAATTAGATAAGATCAGCATAAATTAGATAAATAAAGATGCACTTTTTTTACGAAAGAGGAAAAAAAACCAATGTGTAGCGACTTTTCAAATTTTTAGTTAATCTTAATGAGGTGCTTATTTGAGTCATTTTTAGGTTTTTAACCTCACCAACTGGTCGGCAAACCGGACTCCCTGCCGATTGGGCATTGCGATAGTAGACATGATGCGAACGTATTTTTGTGATACACGTGCTAAAATTGAATTAAATTTGTGTGAGAATTTTTTACAATTAATTTTTTAATTGACATGCTTCGCAAAATCACTGTACAACGCTGTCAAAAAATTGATAATTGATTTCGATTTTAACTATTATTCAAAATCCGTTTTTATAAAATATATAAATATATACAAATTCGTGTTAGTTACACTATTTACAACTCAAGAACGGCTGGACCGATTTTCATGATTTTTCATTTATTGAATTTGTCTCCGAATAGTAGAACAACTATTCAAATATTGGAAAAATTCATAAAGAAAATTCATTTTCCCATTTTGTATGGAACGGCTTTTTTAATGATATATGGAGAACGGATTGACTGATTTCGATGAATATTTTATTTTTTTGTCTCTGTTTTGAGAAGTTTTTTCGCACATTGGAAATGTAAGAAAATCGCAAATAATTTATATGAGTATAAAACGTAATGTATGATAAATGACAGAAAAACAATTAAAAAATATGTCATAAATGACAGACACGGACAAAAATTATAATTCATTTACAACAATTTTTATTCAACTTTCGACTTTTATTGCATTTAAATTCGATTAAATTACATAATTCTCTTCAAAAGAGATTAAATTACATAATTTTTCCAAAATTCATCGGTGAAAAGTGATTTCAAACAGTTGAGTTAAGTTTGATGAAGTACCGATTGTGAAACGTTGCGACTTTGAAGATGTTAACTTTGTGAGGTTATGACATTTGTGATTGTGCGCTCATCGATAATTCCTTCATTGTGTAACCAATCACAAGACCAATCATTCAATGTTTGTGGCCTGAATCAAGGAAATGATTGTTTCTCTCGTGGTCAATTGTATGTAGCATGTTCACGTGTCAGCAAACCATCAGCTTTATTTGTTCTCGCACCTGACGAGAAAACGAAAAATGTCGTGTATAACAAGGTGCTTCAATGAATGGAATCGACTCAACTTCAACTCATCCAGAAAATAATTTAAGCGAAAGTAGCGCGTCAATGTGACGTGAATCATTTCGAAACGCTGCAATAAAGCAAATGTCTTGCTGCCACGTGAATTACATAAATTTAAATGTAATTAAAATATTTTTTTTAACTTAAAAATTTATAATTCCCGGAATTTCGTGAATTTTATTTTGAATTTTTCTTCGTTTGTATACTTTTAAATATTTTCCTCCTGATCATTATATAATTTTAGAAATTTTTCGCGATTTAATTAAATTTATAATTAGTTTCGGTTCCACAAAATCCATTTATTTCGTAACCAAATTAAAAACGATTGACTTCAAAATATCGAAACTCCTTAAAATATATCTTTGTGCCTAAATTAAGAAAGATATTGTTTGACCTCATATATTAACTATCTTATATAACATAAAGCCTTTCAAAAGAAATATTAATAAAACGTTTATTTGCATTGTTATGCAACACTCATGAAAATGATTAAATACTAATTATGCAATTGCACTAAAGTGTGATGTATTCAACACTCGTTGAAGCAGTTCATCACATATCATTCCAAAAAACCACTTTACGTTCTTAAGCTTCCTCTTACGGTGAATAATTTTTGACTTCAAAATATCTCAACGCGACCAAATATCTTTAAAATATCTCAACCCGACCATACTACTCCGAGATTTATCACAACAACAAATTTACCACTATCTGCATCAAAAAGTCGTATATCTTCAGCTAGAACATCTTGAGTTAGTGCTACAATCAATAAGTTGTGTATCCAAATTGATACGAGTATGCCCAAAAAATATTACCAGTTGAATAAAACTTCTCGACCATTAAAAATATTACGACTTGAATAAAACTTCTAGACCATTTCATCGTGATATATATATTGATATACATTTAAAAAGATATTACGAGTTGAATAAAACTTCTCGATCATTTCATCGTGATTCCGCTAATTCTGTAGTGTAAATATATATGAATACGACTAAATTTAATGCAAACTTCACTGATTTGTTTCGAAGTGCTTTGGAATGTTGTTAAAAATGCTACAACTTTTTATAATCAAACATATAGAGATGTCCATTCATAGCGAACGAATCAGTACCACTGTACAAGAACGGTATTATTTCATAGATGCATCCTATTATAAAACTTGTTATGACACCAGCTTGAGTCGTAAACTTAGCACGCTAACTGGCAGGTGACTCCGGGGTGTCGTCCATATATTTAAATACCTTCGGCCAACACGTTGTCTGCCCACAAGCTGCATTGCCGTCGCTCGTTCAAGCTCTAGCTAGATGAATGAACTTGGAGACAGAGGTCGTTCTTTTTTGTATTTTTATGGAACCTGGCTATTGTGGAAGTTAAAATTGATACAATAATTATTTTTGTACTTAAAAATCCTCAGTGACTTTCTCCCTTATACGTAGTATAATAAATTTTACAAGATTTTGTTTTGTAAGCATGATAATTATATAAGTAAAAAGTATTTAAAAAAAATAAATCCTGCTTCCCTTGTAAGTATCTGTCGGAATGATTTACCCAAACATTGTTAAATGCCAAGTTTACAAAGAGGAGGCAATTAGATTCTTTATGTAATAAAGACTGACTTATAGTTGCTTGGAAATGATACGAAACGTACCAAAACTTTTTTTTTATTTTAGTAGCCTATTTCAGTATAAAATATTAAAAAGAAATGTTGTTTAAATTATTTTTTTTAAGGAAATAATATAATTTTAATTTATTTATTCTCATGTCTATTGCAACCAATAAAAAAATAAGATATCTTTGAGTACTAACAAATTACATGTTCAGCCATATGTAATACAAGAATAGGCTACTATATACATTATTTTCCGTGAAATATGGTTATTATTTTTCAAATTAAATCCTTGCTATTTTCCTACTTCGTGTCCTGTATGCTGCAGGAATTTAGCAGGGATACAAATATTCTGACACAATCTGTCAAGTGGTTTGCATTCAAATCATAAATTATTCTGTTCATAAGAGACTCCAAATATGTCAGAAAGAATGGTGACATTAATTCAATAGACACTGATTTGCTTTATATCATTTCATTCACTGTTTCATAGAATACAAACCATATAAGCAAACGTTTCGTTGAAAAAATTAATAAATTTTTAATTTTTGTTAAAGTCTTTTAAAACAGGTTTATTATTACTCGTTTTAATTTTGATAAATTAAATACACTTACCATATCTTAAAATCCAGTCAAGCACGAGTAGAACTTGCACTACGAAGGTTCGGTACATATTTAAGCATTTATAAATATTTAATGGTACATAATATTCCTGTTAAGCTATTTCCTAAATTTTAATTTTTAAGCAAGAAAATATATTGCCTACCATTTCTTTCACAGGCGCATATTTAAAAGGAATATTTTTTTATGTGATATAACTACAAATTAACCATTTTCGGATTTTTTTTCCTTTACTTGTTCTGTGAGATTTTGCTTCTTGCCAAATTTCATTATTCTAGGTCATTGGGAAGTACCCTATAGGTTTTATTAATTTGTGAGTATCAAAACATATAGGCATAAATGGCTGTATTTTAGGATTCTTCTTGATTGCGTTGACTTAAAAGCTTAATTTAACAGTTCCAAAGGACCGCAGAATTAAGTATTTGATATAAATTTCAACTTGATACGTCCACGCGTTCCTGAGTCAAAAAAAGTGAAAAACAGACCCACAGACATGCAACGAAATGATCCTATAAGGTCAAGAAACCTAGTTTACCCTAGGGTTCCTTTTTTCCTTTTGAGGTACGGAACCTAAAAAATGAATATACAGCAGAATGGGATGCAAATTTTGGTCTAATGGATTAAGTTCAGTGATATTTACTTACACCAGGTAGATATGGTAACGGAATCCTAAACTGTAATGAAAATTATTTTATACCATAAATGTTGAAGAAAACAACCAGCATCAATCTCTGCCATACTCACCGTCATAAACATTTTTGATCAAAAACGTAAAACATAAGATTTTCAATACACCAATTACAAGCCAACGACTCATTACCAGATACCATCCAGCTAACAAAAACCGCCACAGTCAGATTCACGCCCTAAATAAAATAACCGACCGAATCACAATAGAACTCTCTATATTCAAAGAAATAATAAAACAAGCACGAAATTAAAGAACGCCATACATTACTCACGATAAACACGTCACAGTCTGACGTGACCGCGATAAGCTGGCCGAGCATTGAGTAGGTAATTTATCTTCTCGTTGCTTAGACTGGACGTTATACTGAGTTGCACGTGAGTACCGACCGTGGTACTACTCAGAACACAGCGATAGTGTGAAGTGCCCAACTATGTGCGTAGCGATTCGGCGTAACGAGAATAGAACTGGCAGTTGAACGATGGTTCTCTTGTCACTGTTTATTTCGTAGGAGAAATTTAACTTTAATCTTCTACTTAAATTAGCTTAATCTTCCATATTTTCTTCGAGTCTTGTGACTACTTTACTTCTTGAAATTATGTTGGAGGCTACATAATCTTAATTAGTCAAATATGTAGAGGAAATATTGAAACAATTGTCATATTACCAAAAATACTTTATTAGTTAAGTAGACGTAGAAAGATTTACATAATTGAACTTTCACTGTTAAATATAATCAATGAATATTCGTGACATATTATAATTTAAGTTTATAGCCGAAGTTGAATTTCGGTTTTGGTCTATGGTCAACACATATTCAGATAAAACTCTGTCTATGGATGTATGCACATTGCATTCTTATCAGTCTTAAAAGTAGAATAGAAGCTTTTCATACAGTAATTTATCAAAAAATTTTCACTTTTTAATCGAAAGACTAATAAGGGAAAGTTCTTTTTATAGATATAAAACGGTCAGAATTCATTGTTCGTTTGACTGGACGTCTAGATATTAAAACGTTTGGCTTTATTTGAAAGATTTAAAATATTATGTTTGAATATTTCAATGTTATTAAAAAGAATTAATAAAGGAAAAATCTGTTGAAAATGAAGAACAGGTTTTTTCATATCAGTGGAACATAGTATGGCTATGATATTGAAGCTGAAAAGATACTGATTTTTTAAGTGTAAATACGTTTTATAGATGTTTTGTTAAGCTTTGATACTGGGATTAGCAACTGCATAGAAATGTTCACTCAGTGCATGGTTAGACTTCGTTATTCATTTGTTTCGTTGTTGAGATATTATAACTTTTGATACATTCACCATACTGGCCTTATTGGAGAGATTTAAATTAGTATGATAAAGAATATTTCTATGCTTTATTAAAAGAAGGTAACAAAATAAAAATTCCTGGAGAATGAAGAACGTTTTCTTTTTGAATTCAGGTTTAATTCTCAAAATAGAATTAAATCTACCTACCGTCAAGTAATATTGCAAGTTGTGAAAAAACCGTTTAGTGAAAAATTAAGGGAAAAGTTGATTTATACGAACTACTTATACTAAACTACCGATTACATTGTGGAAATTAATTTGGAAAAAAGTTCTACTTTATCAGAAATGATTATGTGAAATTGCAAACAATTTTAAGGGAAATAACTTCGACGAAAATTTTAATTATACTACGAGTGTTGCGTTATGTGAAATTTTGGTAGTATTATGTAAAATTTTAATTAAAACTTGAGATTATATATGTTTTTAATCACTATTCTAACATTGAAAAGAAAATCGTTGTGAAAAACTCATTCCAATAATGACAGTTATCCTAAATGGGAATAATAATGTTTATCTATTATCCATTCACCTTTTAAACCATCTTCAAGGCTTTTACGAGTTAAGAGTTTGACTAAAAGATCTAAACTGAATTTATTTTCAACGCCTTTTTAATTTTTCTTCTCTTTAGCCAAATTTTGTCACAAAAACTCTTCACGAAAAATTATTACATTTAATTACCAAAGCATTCTAAATATCACTAGACGACTCTATGAGGTTTATTCAGGTATGAAATATATTATTAATTAAAGTACTATCCAATATTTCTTTTTAAATTTGAGATTAGTTTGCTGAAATTATATAGTTAGATCCCGTAAACTCCGTGATTAACACAGGTTTAAATGCCAAGCATTCATCCAAAAAATATCTCATTCCTTTTAGCGAATTACTTAAATCGTATACCTGTCTATGAATTTCTAAATTTATATTTAATGATTGTTTTAAAAAATATTAACCAAGAGTTATTTCGTATGTCCCTTTTTAAAATTGGTAAAATGTCCGCTCTAAAATTGTTAGAGGAACACGAACGTTCTGTGCAATACCTAGCTTGCTTTTTTATATTACCTGAAGAAAACTTGTTAATACGACTAATAAAAGGAATTTCTCCCAAGTTTTCGCACTTTGAGCCGTCGCTATATCATTGTTTCATTGTACCTAAACCTCGAAAACTCAGTCGTGGGTTTCAACGACGCACCGCTTACACCGCAAGCCGCTGGCGCATAAAGATTAAGTGAAATATAAAAAGGCAGCGCGTGTCGTAGCTGGCGCCTCCCACGAGCAGCTAATAACAAAACATTTACATAATTTATTATTATTTTACGTTTCCTCCCATAATAAGGGCAGCCAACGCAGCGGATAGTGGGAGTAGGTAGCTAGTAATGTCGCCACCTTATTTGCATATCTTTATGAAATGTGTGATTACCATTGTGTGGCGCGATGTACTTCTTGTTTACTTTACGGATTATAGTACAAATTACGGTTGTATACTTGACTATATTGCACTATCAAAACTTGAGGGATTATTAAATTATTTTCTATAAAAGAGTATTTATGTGTTAAAATATAAAAAAAACTTTACCAACATTGAAAACTAATAATAATTTAGACTGTTGAATGTCATATAGAAACAATTCATAACCCTTTTGCCTAACGGAAACCATTGTTAATAATCGATTCAACAATAAAAGGAAAATATAGAACTAGTCATATTTAATAGTTTAATACAAATATTAGCCCTACAGAAAATCGGGGTAGCTCTAACCAAATTTGGCCCACTCTCAACGATTCAAACGTTACGAGTTAAAACACTTTAACTGAGAAAAGTATTGCACATATGACTGAACATGGGCTAACGGAGATAGCAGACGTTCAATCGACGGCGTGCGCGTCTTGACTTGTACGGAAAGTCGATGAAAAGTCTCACAAACTAAAAAAGCAGTTCGTCTGCGTTGGGTGTAAATACCATCGACTATTTTTCATATTTTTTATGAAACGTGTAATTGCGACCGAAGACTCCAACAAATTTTCTAAATATTGGAAGAAAATTTTATATATATGCTCTATGTATAAAGATATTTAATCTTTGCTAATTGGGTATTTGACAAATTTTTTTTATTTCGTTAATCATAATTTCAAGGTAAAAGCTGATGAAGAGTGAAAATTTTTTTAATAATCTTAAAAATTAACCGAGTTATAAAAGTTAAAATTTAATCTTTAGAGAATGACGGCTATACTGTGTTGTGAGGTCATTTTTAATATTTCACATTTCATTCTACGAGAGGAAAAGAGACAGGGATATACCCAACTCTATCCGTATCTTCAAATTTAGAAGCCTACAGCTGGCTTATTTTTCAATCAATTCTTGAATTTTTTTCAAGACTGGTTTTTAATTTACTTATATTTCACAATATTGTATGAAAAACATTAAAATTTAGAATGAGTCAATTATCGTATTGCCCACCTGAAGACAACGAAACCTACGTCGTGGTAAAGAATTTAAATATAGTAGAAATAATAATACATCATATAGTTTTATTTAATTGTGGTTTATTATGAAGATATTTAATTAATAAGAAAATATCACGGATATCGATTTGAAATTATTCTAATTCTGCTAAATGTATGATATTACTAAATATTATACATAAGCTATACGCATTTGTTTGTGTTTTTACAACGTTTAGCGTGGCCGGGTAAAAAAGTTGAAGGTTTTGTTTTTTATTTTTGGAATTCGGTTTTTTATTGGAGACTATTTCAATTACAAGTTGTAAATTACAGTAAAATATTTTAAACAATCTGAAAGAAGATTCTAAAATGACAAAAAATTGTAAATTAAACTCGAAAATTTTGAAATGCCTAATCATTTTTGAGTCAAGATTTAGGGAATTTCCAGGAAAGTTTTAGAAAATTCCAGAATACGTCATAAATTATGAATAGTCCGAAGTGGTCTTAGTTAATAAAAATTAGCACTAAACATTTAAGTGTATTACATTAAAGAAAATGGATTTAATTCTATCATTTTCGGATATGGACTCTTCTACATCATAGGTTAAATATTATTAACGATTAATAAAAATAACACGTAACTTTAATTAATAGAAGCAATTATAAACTGTTAATGAGGAATAAGTTACATACGTTAGTCATGCATCTTTGTGCCGGACCAGAAAGGAAATGCTGAGTTTCTGGTGGAACATCAAGATCGTTATTAACTACGAGTAATTTCCGAAGGAATCGACGGTGAATTAAGACATCAACGATTAAATCGACTAGTTAACAAACTAAATAGTCAATTAGTCCAAGCTTACTTACTTCATGATAACACTAGGCCATAAACAGCAAACCATATTTGTCAAAAATTACCACCGAAAATTGTTCCATCTTAATGTCAATTCTACGTGATTGTTTACAGAATAAAAATACTAACAGCGTGGAAAGCTTTCGAAAAGAACTTGCCATATTTTTGGATTTAAATAACCAAATTCCTACGCTAACGATATTCCATCACTGTTCACCAGATGGAGGTAAGTCGTAAAGAACGATTATGCGTATATAGTTTAAAATTTAGAATTTAAAATGTTTTTTTCCCTAAACTTGTATCGGCGTTAAAAATTTATTAGCCAATAGAATTCAATTACAATATTCTATACAAACAAATTAAATTGTTTAATAATTTGTAAAGTAATATAAAAAGTATTTACAAAATATGGATAGCTAGAAATTCAATACATTTAATTTATTGTATTTATAAACTCATTATTGCTAAACGAATATTATAATTACAAAGTTTTAATATTCCCAATTCAATATTTAAATATTTTACTATTTATTTATATCAAGTTGGGAGTAAATCAAAGTATTGTAAAAGAATCTACGGACGTTCGATTATTTAATTTTTACTTAACGTTTCCACAAACTTAACGCCAAATATATCCTATATTTGAGAACAGCCGATATTGTACCATCGGCTCCGAATTAAATTTCGGAAGACGGCAATAAACATTTAGTTCAACAAAACGTGCATAAAGTTTAAACTTACCCAAGTCACGTACATCAAGACCAGTGGCTCTTCAAACCTGAAAATGTCATATAACGAAACCTACGTCGTGGTTAAAAATTAAAATAATGTAGATATAATACATATATGTATATATATATATATATATATATATATATATATATATATACATACATATATAATACATATATAATAGGTAGTTACATTTACTTGCTAATGAAAATTAATTGAAAATAATTTCTACAAATATTGAATATATTTGGCGTTAATTTTGTAGAAATTCATTATTCACAATTAAATGAAACTATTATTATTTCTACTTTCTTTAATTTTTTTACCACGACCTAGGTTTCGTTGTATTACAACATCTTCAGGTGGGATATTAGCAAATATTAACTCTTAGGAACATCCAACAGCATTTATATGTTTCAAACACAATAGCGGAAGCCTGGTTTGTGCGGGTTTTTCCATTGTTTATGTTAGTGAGTTTATTGCAGGGGCGCAGTGTAGGTTTTATTATATTTCCGAGAGTTATACAATATACCAGTATTTTAGTGAGGGTTATAAATTCAATTGTATAAATTCAATAGTGTATACATAGGTCAAACAGGAAGAGATTTTAATACAAGATACACTTAGTTTCATTTAATTGTGAATTTCTACAAACTTAATGCAAAATATATTCAATCAACAATCGATTACTTTTAATTTAAGACATACAAAGTTACGTATGTTGTCGACGTATATTTGAAAGAGAGAAATCAATGAATAAATTAAATCAAAATGAAAAACCTAATTTTACAGAAAGTTAAAGAAATAAGTTACTAAAAAGGGTATACACGCTATAATACACCTATGTCTAATTTAATACACATATACGAAAAACCATATTTCTTTATTTCAAATATTAGTTCGCCTTATTTATTATCTTCGCTGTCATAATTTTTGATCTGATGCAACAATGTCAGTTTTTTACGATTTTTCCTATCAGCAACGTTATGCTCCATTATAATTTTCACCATTAGCTTACACTTGTCGTTCTTTCTTAAATAGTTCATAATTCAAACTATGTGAATTCTTATAGTTTTCACTGAAATCTTAAAATACATATGTGTTTTATTGCTTGTATCCTCTTACGTTCCGTCTATTAGCTGCTTATATTATGAAGAAAAAATAAACAAATCAATATAAAATAAATACTCGGATGACATAAGGATTATAATGCAGAGGATTATATGAAAATATTGGGCATATTATTAAGAAAATCAACAAGCGTAAAACCGCAGCATACCAATTTTAGAGCAAGTAGGAAATATTTAATCATTATTTAACATCATGCGTTATAGCTAACATGTGTTATTTAATCTTAACTTTGTAACAAATTTTTAAGAATTTCGACAGAGTATTTATTGACGTCAATGGTTCTGAAAAATTATTGTACTTTTTTTTTCTTATTTCGTAACTAAAAAAACATTACATATTTGGAAATATGACAGAGAACAAAGCCATACATTATTTTTTATTTATCACTTGAATTATCAAAAATATAATGACGCATTTGTCTCAACAAACATCATTCTGTACATACACAAATGGCCCTGTGTATCGGCTTAGACCTTCCACTTGCTCATATCGGACCTGTAAGGTGAGGAAAAATGGATAAAAACATCGTATCATTATGGCTTTTCCATCCGTGTAACGCACAATTTGCTTCAAGCACACGTTACTCCGCTATTTAATAGTAATGTATACAGTGTAGAATTTTATTGCACTGGAATATGAGACCCGTAAATTTGTCTTGTATGTGTTTAGAATTCTAAATTTTTACCTTGACTTTATTAGGATGTAAGTATTTATGTGTCGTTCGTAACCTTGGGGGCATTAGATATGGAGTTTGAAATAAAATTTGTTAAATTTTATGAGAAATCCCACACCTTAGTGTGTCTTAAGTGTATGGTAAATAAATTCATCATACATTTTAAAAAAAAAAAGTTTTAAACATGTAATTTGTAATTTATTTTAGAGTACGTTTAATGCTACAATCTAAAATTAAACAAACCTCACAGTTCATCCGTCATAATAGTTTGTATATTTTAATCATTAAATAAGTGTGGTATGAGAAATAATGAACCAATTTGTATAAAATATATGTGGTTTTTTTAAATTTTCTAAAGATAGGTCTAAAATGTTATTTTTCATTTGCTTTTTTTATGAGTATACAAAATCTCCAAATACTTCATGTGTAAGTATTAATGAAAATCTTTTCACAAAAATACTGAGATTAAATTATTTTCCTATATGCCCCAAAACTGTAATACTTAGCGATTTATAAATACTTTGGTATACCTTTAACTAAATTTTAGAAGCATCCTTAACAAGATCTTTGAGAAGACATGACATTCTTTGATAAGATCTAACTAGAAGATTAAATACTACGTAATTTTCCAGGAAAATTACATAGTATTTAATCTTCTAGTCAGATCTTGTCAACCTTGTTGTTTTCATGATTTTTGGTTCAGTAGGTTCGGAAATAAGAGAGGGACGATGCTCTATCTTTGCATATATTTAGGAATATGTGAAAAATAAGCCCTTCTAAATGATACACCACATGATAAAAAAACATTAAAAAAGTTGTGAACTTTATTTACCTCCCCTTTAATTCTTATATGAATATTTTGAAGTTAGCTAATTCAAAATTTACGAGTTAATATAATAAATATAATACTACGCCAATTTCCAAGGATAGTTTACGATACGATAGATTGCTTACTAACAGACATTTCAGTCAACTTATAAGGGTTCCTTTTTTTATTTTGAGGTACGGACCTCTTAATTAAATACGAGAAATACGGAAATTAGTAAATTTATAAATAAAACAACAATACCAACAACATTACATTAAACGCTTTCATAAGATCAAACTGTAAGATCGATTACAGGCGAAAAAGTTCTATATTTACGTCGCAATCTGCAAAGCGCCTAACCTAACTAAACCTAATCTAACCTTCAAGCTGCCGACGAAGAGTGAGAGACGAATTTTTGATCCAGGTCTGTGATTGATATCCAGCCTTACATGAGGCCAGTTTTTGTCTTGTTTCAAAGTTCTACCTTATCCATAATGCTGCTACAGTTGCCTGTGACAGTCACGAATTGGCTTTTGTGTATATACAGACGGATAAACGATGTGGACTGTTTGCCATAACCTATTGGATAAACGTGCAAAACATTACCATCGTGCAAACAAATAATTTTATTCTTTGTCTACAAAACGCAAGGGTAGCTAGAATTTGATAATTTTAAATATAATAATCAGTAGGGTACCTCCATTATTTCATTTAAAAATTGATTTTATAAGGGAAGAGCGAAGCGTATCACAAGTTTGACAGATGGAAATATAAACTAAATATGGAAATGTAAACTAAATATAACTATAGTTAATACAACACGACATAAAATTAAAAAAAATTACGAGTTTTTTAGGCTTTACCTATTGTAAATTATCACTTTAATATTAAACTTATCGCAGTCACTTTAATCGGGTGTGTTAGTGTACGGAAGTGTAGAATTTTAAGTATAGATTAATTCCTTGATCACTAAATTGAAATTACTAGATTATCATTAGATTAAAGTTAATACTCCAGAAGGCTGTAAGGTACGCTTGATATAAATTAATATTTTTGGCTATAGTAAAGGTCACTTTGTTACTATTCTACCGGGGTCACTTTATTCTGTGCATTAGCACACGGTAGGATCGAATTCTTTAAAAATAGAGTAATTGCTTGGTCGCTACCTAAACATTACTTGTTACTTCTCATTAGATTAAAGCTGATGCTATTGATATTTCGATAGCATGAATTAATTTACATCTAGCGCCATCTATTAGTGCCAATCGGAAGCTTTGTATTCAAACATCATTACACTAAGACCATCTGTACGCGGCTCTATTCAAAAAGCGGTATCAGTTAGCAATACAATTTACCGGATTAATAACACTATTGTGCGTATAGCTACATAGTTACAAGAAAAAATTAGAAATTACGTCAGTTGAATGCATGCACGCAAATGACAAATGCGTGCATTCATTGTGCGGCACATTACCATTTTCACATAGTAACGAAGAAGTTGTGGTACTGTAGGGTTATTTGAGACAGAGTGGAAAAAATAATGTTCTTGACAATATTTGAATAAATGAACTGTGCAGAGTATTCGTTGCAGCAAAGAAACAAAACAAATGCAGAATTTATTGATTTCTGTCATACTTTTAATACAAATTTAATCGTCCATTGTTGATTACTATTATTCTCGATGGGTACCATGTGACCGAGAAAGTAAATAACTGAAGCAGCTAGATGACTGGACCGCCAAATTATTTGAAACCGGTTAATTAGTTGGTGACATATCACTAATGGGAGGTACCGTCTGCGATAATCCATCGAATTATATTGGAAGTGACTCACAAGCAACTGAATAAAAACTCGAGTCTAAAGACCTTCTTTTAAATAGCTATATGTGCAGAGTGCTCATTTCTTCACATTGTTCAGCAAAAAACGAAAGAAATAAAAGATATTAAAATCGCAAGTTTGTCTGTAGTAATTAAAAGTAAATATTTTTTTCTGCTGACAAACACTTATATCTTTATTCAAAGACTTTTAACTTGACAACAAAATAGAAACTATTTTTATTACTGGAAGTGACTGATTGGTAACTTGAGTCTCTAACGTATTTTATTTGAGTATTTCTGCGTGCAGAAGACATGGCATTCTTTAACGTTATTTTAATAATATAATGGAAGTACAGGTTTTTCCATAGTAATCCGAAGCAATTCTTATTTCTTTATTTATCTAATTTTTACGTTCTTTAAAATGGTAATTTTCTTAATTTGACTCCTGCTACCAATGTTAAAAATTTCATCAAGGCCCAAACAAAATAACCTTTGTAATTTGTGTACAAATTGATAAATAACAACATTAAAAGTGGTTGATTTCTTCTTTCAATTTATATTGTCGAGAATATTTTCAAGGGAATTTAATTATATTCCCTACTTAAAATAACCATAATCTACGGACATTCAAATTCTACCGGTATATGATATTTGCAGGTATATAATTGCCCATAATAGCAACAAAAAGCTACCTACTACTCAATATTTTCAAAAATAATTTATTTAACGTAACGTGAGAGAGTCCGATATTAACCATAAATTGATTGTAATAAATCCTCCACCGTAACTCAGAAAACAAAAGCATAAATATTAGAATAAATATAATAAGTTAATTTAATAACATATTTCATTAAAAAAACAGAAACTTGCTTGTTATTAATCGGGTTACAGTATCAATAATAATATACAAAAATTAGTTTTTTATAGTGAAAAAAATAATAAAGTATAATTAATGGTTTTGACATGAGATCATAATGATCTCATATTTCCAGGGTTGAGTATGAGTTATGGTTAAGTATCATTGTAAAGGTAATGGAAAGACTGTTACGGTTATATTACTATGTTTTGATAATTGAAAAGAAGTAATGAAAGAATAAAAGATGGAAGAAGGGAGTAAGAAAAGAAAACAGCTACATACATATGTACACGGGTTACCTTTTTGTTCATTCTGATCTTCTTACATTCTTAATGCTTCAGATGCATAAATGGCTATATAAAATGTCTCCAAGTCATCCTTTTCTAATACATGCGTCCTCAAAAATCTATTACTTTTCCTTATTTTCAGAGTTTTCATATATGTTAATCAGTATGCCGGCAGTCTGAGCGGGAATTGTTTTCCAAACACTGGTGGAATAAGCATATGCAACGTCAGTCCATGTCTTCGTAAATTGCAAGTATTCTTTCAAAAATCTCCTTTGATGTTTTCTTTTTTTTAGTGAGAAATTATACCACAGCTCGGAGTTACATTTCCGTTAAATGCAGTAACAATACTGTGGTGGTAATATTCATAGTCAATTTGACAAACAATGAAGCTATTGCTGTCAAAGTTTCTTTATATTCTAAGTAGCTTTGACCCACGGATTATCTTGCTAGGAAAATATGTAACGGTATAATTTAGAAATAACGTTTTGGTGGAAATATTTGGAATAAGCATGGAAAATGGCTAACAAGTTTGAGTTGCATAAACCCACTTTCGGTCCGAAAATATAATATATTTTTATTGTTACCAATTAGGACTAGATAGTATTGGCGGTCATTTAATTACTGGCCAACAATCCAATCATTCAGGGCAATATTCAAATTAGTTCTTTTTAATCGCATCGGTTAATATTTTCTTTCACTTTATTTCTGCAGCAAAATAAAAACAGCAATATTGTTAATTGTAAATTTTACTTAATTAACAGGACTTAATTATTAATGATCAAAAAAAATTGTCTTGGTCGCAACTAAATTTTTCCAACATTTAATTATGACTAAGTCTAATTTTTTTTCAGTCCTCAAGTTATAATATTTTTTCGTGAAAGTTAGATTAGCGCACAAATCGCATGACTACATATCAACTGTATGCTATATATAAATAAAATCCTTACTATAGTAAAAATGTATTTATAAATATAACCCTTGCCATAATTTGAATCATTCAAAAGACTGTCTTAATTTCTGAAATTCAAAGTCTTTTAGACTATTCGAAAATTGCTTAAAAAATAGAAAAAGTTAAAAATCAAGTGACGATTGTGACATTCTCATATATTCTGTCACTACTACTATTAGTGCGTTACCTATGTGTATCTGTACCACCAAGAAATAACTAATTTTCTCACGTCAATCCCATTCATTGTTTTATTATTTTTCTTGTACTAAATCGTACATTCTCATGTTCATAAATGAGTTTCTAATCTCTTACCATAAGTGGATTTTCTTAAATCACCTAAAAATTAATTTAGTTTTAGTTCAAACTAATGAATATAAATAAATCTAAATTAGCCATTAATCATGACCAATGGTAGAAATTTTCAATCATTAGTTATTAGACATGATTCACGAATTCGACATTGGTTTTTAATAGTTAGTTGTGATTAACAGATAGCCAAAACTGCAATCAACCGGATAATTGTTAAATATTAAGTTTAGTTTATCCATTATTCAGGCATGTCCATAATATAGTCATCAGGTAAGAACGAGCTTATTAATTCAGTAATGGTCCATTTGGATTATTCATTGATGTTGAAATGAATTCCGATCAGGAGATCACATTTATCAAAGACTAAATGGCTTACTGGCAAAAAATTAATAACCGTCAAAAGACTATCGTAATATACTTTGGAATGTTTTTGGTTAATCTAGTAATTGTTGCAGCGGTTTCTCTTCGTGATGTCATTTTACGTACGATCATTTTAATTTAATATAACTAAAGACATAATATTAACCTTTACCATTTTGTTTCAAACAAATTTCTTGTCGCAAATGTCTGATGAAAAAAATTAGGTTACAATATAATTTATAGCATAGACACGCTAGCGGATATCCATTAGTTTTGAAATATGGACTAAATACATGCAGTCATTAAATTGACGATTAAAACTAATGCCAATCCCGAAAGAGCTATTTCAAATTGATGGCATGCTGTTCAATCTAGTCTATATTTACACCATTCGGCACTGTATTTTCAACCATTCTTCTAACAGATGGACGAAAATACTGTGAATTGACGGTAATAAGATTATATTAATAACCTTTGGATACGAAACCGTAAAAATTACATAGATTCTCAGTGCAGGTACTTAACCTCCAAAATTTTCAAAAGCGGAATCCCTTTAAATTTTCTTTTTGAAGTATTATGAAGTATTTTTTAAAATAATTGTATTATTTTAAAAAATACAAGTTCGAAGTCCAAGTGATTAAATCTAGTGATTAAATAGCTTTCAAACGTGGAAATGAAAACTGAACTGTGCAAAGTCAAAAAACAGTCATCTTCAAAGTCACATGAAAAGTGTTTTGTACTATAAATGTACTATAATTGCATTTATTATACTTTGTATTCTACATTTAGGCTATTATTCTTTTAAGTGTATAATACGTATTTGTTATTTTTTTGAAGATAATATCAATTTCAATATTTTTTGACTTTTTATTAATTTTTTTAAATTTAATACTACAATGAGTTTTAACATAAACAAATTTGATCACTCCCTTGCGTTTAAAATTTTTTTTAAATTTTGAATCATTATTCTCGCAACGTCCTTTTCCATAACTAATTTTTGTATTTTACTTCAGCGTTTGATCTATTATAAACAACAACCATCCCTTTAATCTTCATACTTCAAATCCTCTGTAAAAAAGGCATGAACAGCCAGACAGATTGTATGAGTAGATTTTTTGAAATTTTCATAAACATCAATTGTATCAGCGAACGAGAATCTTCCCATATGTATAATACATGAGGCTTCAACCGAACGGCTTCCTCTTTTGTAAAACGGGATATTCCGTTGCTCGCTGTACGTAATGATTTCGCTACTTTATTCAACTTTATATATACTGTCGTATACTTTGAAATACCTTCGGTTCACATGTCAGACGTTTAACAATCAGTTATTATTTAATACTTAGGGTTCTGTACCCAAAAGGATAAAACAAGATTCTGTCCATCTTTGTGTTATAGCCTTTTTTCTCAAAAACGGTTTGATATAAAAAGTCAAAAAATTGTATAACTATCAAACTGCATATAATATAAATATATAATATAAATGGTTAACATTCAAAAATATTTGTGTTGGTGGGATGATTTTTTTTAATTTCAAAAATCGTGTAGGATATCTGTTAAAAAAATATTATTGAATATATCCATTCCAACTTTCTCATTATGATTTAAAGCTGAAACATAAAATTCGGCATAGTGATAAAGGGTATTAATCCGCATATATTGAAGTACTCAAAAATAGCATTTTCAGAAGAGGCAAATGGGGTAAAGAATTTTTATTTAATTTTGTATGTTATGTCACTTGAAAGAGCAAGTTATAATGACTTCAAAACTATTTTTTCCAGAACTTTATGAAAGGTATTTCTAGATATATTGCTGAAAATATCCACATACAATTTATTCCACATTAAAATAATGCTGATGCAAAGTTATGAGGAAAATCTTCTTTTACAGAATACGGCGTTAAAGGTTTTTTTCCTATTGCTGGGATGCATAAAATATATATAATACGTCGTTCAGTGACATAAAACTTAAAACCAGAAATACAAGATTCGGTCATTATTATCAAAACATGCAATCATATTTCTGAAGACGAATATTAAAACATAATTTAGCAATAAGTTCAAAATTAAACTCGTTTATAGAGAACAACTGTATTTATAGTAATACTGGGGATAAAACGGTTATAACATTATAACCGCAATGAATATTAATTATTGCCTTTGCAAATCATTTCTGATATCGTAAAAGTAAAAAGTAATCTCTTTGTTTGTTTGTCTTTCTTTGACGCTTAAATAGCATACCAAGTTTAAATTCACTTGGATGTTATCTACATATAGATCCTAGAATAAAGATGGGTTACACATAATTACTCTGTCATTTTCAGGAGCAGAATAGTCAACATAAGGACGAGAAGTTATCTCTTTGTTTGATTGTTTTTATTTCACGCTTAAACGACCTAATAAATTTAAATGTAATTTAGATGAGACCTACATAGTGATCTTCGAATAAAGATGGGCTATACATAATTGCGCTATAATTTGCAGGAGCAGAATGGTGAACATAAAGGTGAAAGTTATCGCTTTGTTAATTTGTCTTTCTTTTAAGCTTAAACGGCCCAACAACTTTAAATTCATTCTGGATATTACTACATACAGATCCTGGAACAAAGATAGGTTACACATAATTACGCCATCGTTTGCAGGAACAGAATGGTGAACATAAACAATGGACAATTGCTAAAAAAAGCATATGAAATTTCAAAATTTCGCGATGGATTTTATGGTTTTATAAAAAAGTCCACTACCATATTTTAGGTAAAAAATGAAAGAAATCGGGTACGTATTTTGTTATGTATAATGTAATTTTTAAATGAACTTTGAATATATTTTTGAAGAAAAATTTTAGAAGTCACATTTCAACATAACCCGATATGTGAAAAATAAAACCAAAAAGTCTTGTCATAAAAACATAATCATAATTCCAAAAAATTTTTACTGAGAACTCTTATGGAGTCAAAATTAAATTAATCATATCGAAAGAGAATTAATCTAAATGAATAAAAAAATTAAAATATTAATAGAAATAGTTATTAAGAGATAGTAAATATTAGTTGTACTTGGAAGTTCCGAAGCAGATTTCAGGAAGAAAGCCCGAAAAAACGTTGTTAATTAAATTATCAATGCCCGTTCAATTCTGTTACAAACTAAAATTAGACACGTTTAAAGAAATTTAAAAAATAAGAATCAATTGAAATTATAAGATTATATAGAATTATATCATAATACAATAAGCCATAATTCTACTAGAACCATGAAATACAATCTTTCGACGTAAAATGTCTGACCAATATGCAAAGGTTGTGTTTTTCTTTAAAAACGTTTTATTTGAAGTTAGTCAAAATATCAAAAAAATATATGTAAAAAATGAATACATATTTCCTTTATTTTATTTTTTTAGGTTTTTAAATTAATCTTTCTCTCACTCCCCAAAAATAAATGTCTTGAGGTGACTTTTTGCTCTCACGAGCAACATCAAATTATCGCGTAACGGTGAATGTTATTCAATCAAAAGACGTTCAGAATTTGTCAGAAAAGTGATCTCCATCGTGACTGTGTTTCACAATATTTAAACCTACAATTACAATTACAGATACAATTTCCTTCAAAGGATCACTCCGCAAAAATAAATGTCCGGAGATGACTTTTTGCTCTCGCGTGCAACATCAAATGATCGCGTAACGGTGAAACGAAATTTGTTGGATCGAATGCGCATATTTATTACCCTTCGTGTGGCCGGATGATGTACAGACATATTGGAGACGCGCGATTAAAGCCATTTTGGAAACATTATTTTGGAGATGACATCAGTCGCTTTATAATATCTTATATTTGTTCCTCTGCATGATGATTGGTATACTTTTAACAGCAATATCAAAGTTTTTTCTTGTTTTATTTAACGGATTAGTGAATCCAAATTTTTTATTTGCCTGAAGATATATTTGACAGTAAGCGAAACATCGTAAAAAGATATGATTAAGATATATTTTGGAAAATTTATTTATTAATAATGTAAATTTCACACAAAAACTCGTATACGTTAATACGACACAATCATACTTCTTTACCATTTTAAGGTCTTACTTGTACTGAAACGAATCTTTTTTAGGGGTCCGCAACCAAATAGTAAAAACGGAGCCCTTATATTTTTTTTAAAATTTTTTTTAATTTAGTCAATAGTTATGAAAATGTACTTCTAAAGTGTTAAAAAGTGTGTCCCCTTTCCTCTAAGGTTCTAACTAATGTGTAAAATTTGGAAAAAATCAAGATAGAACTTAAAATAAACTCAACGGAAATTAGTTCGAATAAGATATGTAGTGCAGTTTTTGGTACGAATAGCAGCAATAACTTTCTTTCACAGTATCTTTGAGGAATATAAAATAATAAGTAAAAATTGTTTGGTGCGCGAGTTAAACTCGCACTTGACCAGTTTTTTTAAACTTTTTGTATCACAACCTTAAGCTTAGATGATAAAGTTATTAAATGTAATTTCATTTATTACTATCAAGCGATGAAATTGCCTTGATAATAACCCATTTAAAAACCTCAATATTGCAACATATTGTATTTTTGTAACAATCCATATTCGAGTTGATCTTTTGTTTAGTTGATGGAATTCTTTGTTTAGTTGATGGGATCCTTTGTTTATTTGATGTGATTTAGTTGATGTGATCCTTTGTTTAGTTGATGGGATCCTTTGTTTAGTTGATGTGATCCATTGTTTAATTATTGATCCTATTTTTTCTTCGATCGTTACGTCACCAATACCATTTTAAAAATCTCTCTCGCCAGTACAGTAGTAGGCATTACCCATGTTAATAAAAAAGCAATAGATTTTCATTCCTTTTTCCAAAACATATTTGATTTCTGAACTCTTGTGAGTTCAGTAATATGCACTTGTTAGTAGATCAAAACTGGCAGCTACACTAGCACTTGAAAAGGAAAAAAATGTTGTTGCAATCGAAGAAAAATGTTCACGTGGTAATATTGAATCTTAACTCAGGAAATGGCTAAATCATTTTAGATACACAAAATCAAAGAAAGGTATAAAAATAAAGAAACCTGTTCCCTATATTAGTTAACCGTAAAATTGCTGTAAAAACCTGATATAGAATTAAAGTTCTATATATTATCTCCATGATAAAGGCCCTATATGTACAAAATTTCACACAGATTGATTGAATAGCTAATAAATACTCACTTTTGTGTTTATAATATAAGGCTATTTAGTTGCCGTGGTGTGTTGGATTGGTCACAAGGCATACGGCCTTTGACGACGCGGCGCACCGCGGGTTCGACCAATGGCCGGGAATCGAACCCGGACGGGTTCGATTCCCGGCCATTGGTCGAACGAGACTGGACTGGTGTTATGGTTGGCTGTAAAAAATTGCTCTCGTAACAATAAGTCCGCCATGTGTATATATATATATATATATATATATATATGTATATCTATTTGACACATTGAAGTAAATAAAGTAGTTAGAATTCTTACTTGTAGCTCTACAGACGGATATATATTTTTACAATTTTTATGGCACGGATTTAAGCTATTGTAACTGAATATGGACTTGCAATTTGCAACTACATACTTTTACAACTGTTTTTTGTAACTCAACACTCGAGGTGACCGTAAAATTGTTGAATATCTTTGTATACATACGTATTCTTTCAGTTTGCATTGATTTTTATAGTCGTGTTTTTGTAGTAACTTTAACGCTTTTAATATTCCATATGAACATCTATGCTGTGTATACCAATTTCTCTTCTTATTAAACTTTCAATGCAATTGACAAAGCTTTACTTCGTTTTCCTTTTTGTTATTTTATTTTTTACATCTATCCTTCTCGGCATTTTCTAATGCAGAGCAAGCACAATAACAATCGTTGAGCCAAAGAAATATTAAAGAAACCTGAGCTTAACTGCCCGTATCTCGTCACTTGAACCCACGAACGTACCGGTCAACGATCGTGTGGGAAGTGATAGTTAAGGTCATTAACGCACCCGTACTCATGTTTAACTCAAATACCCAACGGCAAACAAGACCCGTGCAACCTTGTTAGTTTCCACGTGATCTTTAAATGATTATGCAAATAACAGGTTTACTCTGCATCGTTTAGTTTTTTTTTTATTTTATCGAGACCTTATTACTGTTGCTAAGGCGTGGGTTCATAAGCCATGTCCGAGAGAGATGAAATCAGGTGTTTCGTACAATTTTGAGTGATTGAGTTAATAAGAAGTTATATAAAATTATGCATAATTTTGTGGAGATTGGTCGCTTGTTAAGATGTAAGCTCAATGTCAAGAAGTAGGACTTGTAAATTTATATGACAATTTATATTTATCATAATATCTTTATTGATATACGTAACGTGTATTTTGTGTTTATCTGTAGGTTAGTCTTCTTTAGGTAACATTAAGAAAATTAGATATAACAGTATATAATTTTGCAATTTTGCAAGTTTGAACATCTGATAAAGTAAAATATAACTTTCAACGTCAGATGTTACTGTCTGTCTGTCTCGTTAACTTATATTTTTATTTACTTTAATATATCTAATTGATATAATGGTGGACTTATTGCTACGGGCTATCAGCCACGATCGATGAACGGCCCGGACTCGAACCCGGGTTCCCGCGGTGCGTCGCATCGTCAAAGGCAGTATGTCTTGTGATCGACTCAACAAACAACGGTGACGACTGACTTTACTTAGTTACTGGTTTACATGTTTTAACCTGCAAAGTATAGCTCTATCAATCTACAGAGTGTTAGACCACGGTTAGAAGTTAGTTAGTTACGATGCGAAGTTAGTTACGATCATATTGGTTTTTATTTTTTATCGTTTTAAAAATATTTAATGTTTAGCGGTAATCAATTCAAATATTTATGCATTTGCTGCTACATACAGTTGTTTTTATTTTTCAACTGTTTTAAGAAAGAAAGCCAAAGATAAAAACCAAAGTTTTTTTATTTATTTTTTATTATATAATGCTGAAATTTTGACAGATATGAATAAACCAATTGTTTTTATTAGAAGCGTATCAATTTTACTTTGCCATGAAAGTTTCAATGGTGCATACATGGAGAAGTTTGGGGATGTTGTAATTTTAAAAAAAATAGCGTTACTTTAAATGCTCTATGTAATCTTTTATGGCCAGCACGATGGATTGTACAAGTTTTATTTCACCGACATTGACCAAAAACAAAATATATTTAAAAAACTATCATCTCACATGATGTCGTATTTATAGGTAATAACGGTATTCAATTCCACCTCCGGCAAAGATAATATATTATGACATATTCATGTTTCTTTTTCAGATATTGAACTATGCATAATGATTATGTAAGGCATCTTGTGAAAGTAAAAAACTGTAATGTCTAAAAACATAATTCTTGTCGACAGAAATCAACTCGTTCGTATAAAATGGCCACTTTTTGTATAAGTCGATAAAGATTTAGTATTTGTATCGATAAACTTTGAATCGACCAATAAATTAAGTTGTTAACCAACAACGATATAGTAGTTTGTTACATAGTAAATATTACACTAACAAGATTTACTGCACAGTAGTTAAATGATGAGTAAGATAATAAAATCGTTTAAAAAAGATGTTTGGCCAAATTTGTTTTATCTTAAAAAAACATTAGCGTAATTGTAACTCGTCTGATTATTGTGACGTATGTATTAAGCTTAACTGACAAAAAGCAATCGAACGAAGTCGCATTGCGCATAACTTTCACAAAATTTAATCAATATAGAATATTCGAAAAAAGAACCCACATAGTATGGCCAGTACTTAATCAAAAGAGTTTAATTCCAGAAAAGAACCTTCATACAGATCCGTGAAAGAAATGAAATAGACGGAAATTACTGAGGTTAAAATGTCTTGACAATGTATGACAAGGAAACAATAATATTTAACAATGGACATACTTCGAATATTTAAGCTATTAAAAATGTGTTAAATGGCAATTGTTATTGCTTATAACCGACATACATACCTGTTCGCATTACACCCGTGCTACGAACTTTTGTAAAATTAAAATTTAATTTATTGCTCATCAACATTTTGTCATGCTTTTGGTTTCTTTCATCATTTTTTCTTTATATTTCTATATATAGTTAAAATATCTATATTTATAATTAAGTTATAATTTTTATAAAAACTAAAGATGATACCGGCCTAACGTCTGTCATTTCAATACAAGATTTTAACACTGGTATACATTTTACATTTTATAGCCACATTATAAATATTGTTAAAAATTGTTGTAAAATTTTTAATTTTGGTATGAGATTTATTGACGATTTTCGAAATATTTATTGTATTAAAACTTTCCATAAATATCTCATTAGGCATAAACATGTAACAAACTTTATAATAATATTTCAATTTTTATTTATTTATTTAATCATTTATAGAAGGTATGAGTTATACTTGCAAATGCACCACTTTTGTGCACAAATAAAATTAAGAAAAGAAATATCAACTCGTAAACTAAACTCGAATTATTATCATGAGTATATTAAACTGGTATATTAAATAATAGTATGTACACATAATAAAACATTGAAAATATTTGCAAAATAACGATTGGGGGATAAGGGGTAAGTATAGAATGCATAACAATTATTTTTTCTGTTTGTGTGTTTGTACATAAATCACGTAAAAATTACTGATCCAATTTTCATAGAGTTACAAACGCGTAGCAACCAACTTAAAGTAATATTTAGTCTTTCTTTCAATATTACGGTTCATACAACCAGAATATACGCGAATTTAAAATTCTCAAAAATGAATTTATATTATATTATTACAATAACGACGAAGAAGTTCAGCTGCTCGATGCGTAGTAATTACATAAATGAATATGTAGAGTACCTATGTAAATAAATAGATGGCGCTACGTGCAATCTAAATCGCAACACGATGTTTTCCACGGACATCCATCACAGAGATGGTTGAAGGTGAAGTGTGAAAGCATAGATACATTTTTTGGCAGTGTGAGTAGACAAAATCTTGGGTACACTTTATTATCATTACAAATATGATATCGTAAGAGCAACAGCTATGTACTTGAAACTGCGAAGAACAGTAAAATAAAAAAGCCAAAATAACAAGATGATTCAATAACCAATAATATATAGAATAAGGCAATTTAAAAATAAAATAAAACTAAAATGAGGAAACCTATGAGATATCTACATAAAAAGGAAAAATGTTATTATGAAATTTCTAAGGAAATAGATTTTTTATATTTTACTTTGGATGCTATCCTTTGTTGTATCCTACGGTTTTTTAAGCATATTTGGATATAAAACACTTGTTATAAAAGGGACATATTTATTTGAACTAGTCACTCATTGCATCAACAATTAAACGAACTCATTTTTGTGATTTTATTATTATTGATTAGGAAGTTGCAACAGTTACGATTAGATTTATGATGTTCATAGGTTATAACAGTAAAATAATATTTACTTTTGGATTATATCAAAAAGGTTCCGTTTATATTTCAACAGAGACTCTAAAATTAAATTCGTAAAGTTTATTTTTTAAACATTTTCGAAATTAAATTTTGCCTTATTAGCTAACAATAATTTGTGTATAATAACCGGGCCTCACAGAATTTATAATCACAATTGTGTTTGTTTTACAACAAAACTCGACTCGTATTATTTTCAGATTTAGGGTAACCTCATAAATTTAATTTAAACATGAATAACTTAAAATTCAAACGATTACACAAGGGTGTATACCCGGCGCTAGTTATTCCACTAAAGTCGTAACTTTTTGATTAGCAAAATTTTAATAATTCAACCGCCATGTAGGGTCATAACACCCAGCACACCTACGGAATACTATAAACTGAAATAAGAAATATAGGGAGAATGGGTCTAAATGTGATCATGTGTTTAAACACGACATGTTCTTAAAAGTCGCTAAATTTTTGAAACAATAATTTTTTTGATACACTAATTATAATAATATTTATTTACTATAAATATTATTTCATTAAATCGAAGATTTTCGGAATATGAGACAGCAACTTATAGTTATATAAGCGCTATTTGTAGAAAAAAAACGTAAATTCAAACATTAAAATCATATATATACATATATACATTTACACCAATATTATATGTAAACTTTTTTAAATAAAGGAAAATTTACCTAGTATTTTTTAAATAGAGAATATAAATAATAAATCAATGTATGCTAGCTTGATTGCAATCACAACCGGATAATTAGTAAATTTTCTAAAAGTATGTGGAGGGTATTACTGCATCCATAGGTTCAACAAAGAAATATTACTACAACGACCCAAATACCAGTAATATCTGTTACCTATGAATAATTAGTCATTTTGTATATACCTAGATAATAAAGGAATAATTAGTCATTTCAAATATACCTGGATGGTAAAGTCTTCATACTTAGACATTTAGTTTTAAAAAATTAACACTGGGATATACTTAAAAACTTAAATGTTTTTGCTTACTTTGAACACCTATATATTTTATAACTTTATTGATTATCTTAAATAAAATTTTTGGTTAATTAAATAAAAAATGGCACAATGTGTTTTTTATATAATAATGCCATGTAAGACTCGACTATTCTTGATGGTAAATACTGATCTAAAGCTAATAAACCATGACATGTGAAGAGAGGGAAAATAGGTCTAAAAGTAAGAAAAAAATATTTTTATATACCAATGTCACGAATTCTTTTCAGTCATTAGGATTATTATTGATATATCTATGTTCAATATATGTAATATATATATAAATTGTAAATACTTAGATTCTGGCTTCGTCGATTAAAAGTAAAGGAAATTTCAATATTTTCTTTGTAGCCCTATCTTGGACTCAGGAGTCTTCAAAGTTATACAGGGCTACGAACGATAGAAGAAATTTTGATGAGTTTACTGAAAATTTCTTCATTTACTGAAAGACATTTAATGAAAATTTCTTCATTCAATGTGATACTTCAGCTACCTAAATTGTTATAACACTCAAAATAAATTTTCTGATATCAATGGGATTGAAATAGTTATCTCATGATTCATGATCTAAGATTCAATATTTTGACTTGAGTACATCTTTAAGTTTGAACTAATTCAAAAATTCCAGTAACATGAATTGGTTTGAATATATTTAATTATTTTTATTTTATAATACTGACGTCAATCCCGCCATTTTGATACCATTAGATAACGTAAGAACAAATATTTATTATACGTATAGCTCCGGTCACGTCTCCTTGCATAAAATTAGTTGAAGGTCAATATCAAGTATTTTCCCTTGATTTTGATCTTAATTCTTGGCCGCCTAGTTTCGAAGGCACTTTTTAATTTCTTCTACGTCCTTTTGGCAAACATATCGTAATTATTATATTAGAGTTCCACATTCAAAAAATTCAGGTTAACTCCCAGTTATTTTTTCCCGCCATTTAAGGCGTATTCACATCAATTCTAATGGCAGTAACCTGACACAACATATTTCATTTTTGTTAAATCGTCTATTTTCAGTTATTATTAAGTGTTTACTTCGTTTATTTTCTATATTTAGAAAAAAACAAACATAAGCAAATACAATTCAACAAGAAAGTTACTTCATTGTGTAATTGACATAATTTTAACTTTTTAATTACTTTTAAAATGTCTAAATAATCATGGTTGCATAAAGCGACAGCATGTCCGACGATTTTACTATATACATAATAATATTTAAATTGTTTATTTATTTATTTTGAAAACGTAAACATACAATTAAATGAAACTACGTGATGTGGTATTATTTCTAATTTCTTTAAATTCTTCACCACGATCTAGGTTCCGTTGTATTACAACATATTCAGGTTCACTATTAGCAAAGATTCTTTTTTAGAAGAATTTGAAGTGGAAATAATACCACATCACGTAGTTTCATTTAATTGTGAGTAATGAATTTCTACAAAATTAACGCTAAATATATTCAACGTAAACCCATTCATCCCATCTCTCCTCCGGCGACTTATTATTTCTTTATTAAGCCGGTCACACACCCGCCGAGCGACTTGAAACCATTTTTTTATCCCAGCGGGTTGCATTATCGACGATTAGTATGCTGGTGCCGGGTTCGAGTCCCGACGATGGACGTTGGTAATGACAAAAGTTAAAAGGGGCCTTGCTATACTGTATGCACTTTAAATTTATGCTGAGTGTTTATGGAATTTGATTGTCGTCTTTGATCACTAAGATGCTCATGAAGCGGTTTGGGGAATGTTATTTCTTTTTAATGAAGCTACGAGTTTGAGGATTGGTAATTATTTTAACTTTGTTAGAGAGGAAATAAGATGAAATTTGATCAGATATTAAATTTATGTTTACATAGGTGACATTTTCTTGCAAATATTATCCACTGGAGACTCGGTCTCCGCTGTTAAGGAGCAGAATGGGATCAGTTCAGGGTAATATATTTTCAGACTAATATAATACTACACGTTTTACGTTCAGATACTTATAGAAGGTAGAATTCTGATCGAGGCTATATTTTTTTATAATTAAAATCATCTTACTCCTAACTACAAAGACTTGCATTATTTAAATTATATTTTTTAACTGACTTGAGTACAGTTACCATGTTTTTGTACAGAGTAATTGTATCCATTTTATAAAGAGGGAAGCTTTGTTTATTTTTTGTTTTTAGGCATTTACACAAACACGGTTTATCTAATTAACGTGGAAATTTCCCCATCGCTCAATCAAAGTGCTAGATGGACATGGAGTATATAATTTCCTTTTAAAATATGTGGATAATTTAAAAAATGAGTATTAATGCTATAAGTGGAAATAGACGTAGTATGCTAGGCACTAGCTGTGCTGAGTATGCTAGGTATTTTTACTTAAACTTTTAAGCTATTATGTATGAGACACACATTAAGATAATGTGTGTCTCATGCATTATTTTAAGATAGCTATAATGGCATTATAGTTGCCTATAATGCCATGAAAATCGGCTAATCGGTGTATATAGCTAATAATTCAAGATTGTTTGTTATAAGTGTTTATATAAACTCACTGTACTCGAGACTTACTACGCGCTGATCACTGAAAACGTACCGATGCACTTTTTATATGTACACGTTACTTCTGGCCAAGCCAATTTAGCCAATTTATGTTCTGGTGGAAAACTTCACTGCGTGATTTAAAATATACGTGACGCCACCTGTTGATGTAAATATGTACACTATACATTTATGTATTACAACCCTTCCAGTAGCTAGGCATTTCTTTGCAGTTGTACTAATGATATGTAAATTATTTTTTAAAAAATTAAATTTGCATGTCGTAAAATTGAGTAAAGAGAATGGAATGAAATAAGAACTAAATATTATTTTAAGCTTATTCGTATGTTTTTCTAAAAATTTCCTTCAAATTTATACGTAATGCGTGCACAAACAGACGAATACGACATCAAAATATTAATGCGTTCTATAACTTTTCTTTCATTCGCCCTATTATACATTTTGCATATGCTTTTAATTTCAGCAAAATTTTCTTTTTTTTCCGAACTTACGTCATTATTTGTAGTCTATTTTTGTGCTTTTTAAATTAACTTATTCAGACACCAAGGTGATTTCTTAAATTTTGCATTACTCCATTTTTTATGGTACAAATTTAATTATACAAATGAATAAAGGTAAAAAAATAATCTTTTCATATCCACAAGAAGATTATTAATAAAATTATGGAACTAACTAAACATGGTTCAGAGTTATTATTTGAAATTAAATTGTGATTATTACAGTTAATCTCATCCGGTATGCTGAATGCGAGCTTTGTAACTAGCGCTACTCTCAACCTACACAAGTAGGAAACAACTCCGCGCCTTAGCGAAATATCTCATAGCCAGCATCGCTTTATAAATATTACTGTCAAAGATATGAACCATAAATATTAACATATGTTCACCTCATTCCCATGGCAAGATTTGAAACTTCCGTTGTTTACAATAAACAAACAATGTTTTTTATCGTTATATGAAAGCGTTAACCGGATGAATATCTTCTAATTCAACGGTGGCGTGCACTAATGTTGAGTCAACTTCAATTCATTGTATAGATTAATATACAGATTTATAAGCTTGATAGACTAATATTTTGTAATAATTTTAAATTTATTACATACTCGCACCGTTATTTTTTATAACGCTCATATATGTTTTGTAAAACGTACCCGTGTGTACGTTGTTTTGTACGACCTACGTATAAATGTATATATATACTTTGTTTTTTATAATGTACACTCATGTACATTGTTTGCACTATCTACGTACATATACGTTATTCTGTACAACCTGTGTATATATACGCCAATCTCTTTGTGCATAGAACCCGGGACAATTTTTTTCTCACAGATTCCAGCGAGTGAAGTGCTATTCAGGAGACCTTTTCAAATTCAAACTAGTAATAAGGGTGTCTCCGTCGCGATTCGGTAAAATCCCCAAATAAGGGCAAAGTAGCGTTTATTAAGTACCGCAATGTCAAATTATTTTGATAAAGTAATAAATTAAAGCGATATAGTCGACCAAGTTATTTTTATTATACTTTAAAATATATAATAGACAATACATATAGGCAACATTAATACTGATAAATAGTTGAAATAATATTCACGATAGGTGTCATTCAAGAGACCATTTCAAATTCAATTGAAAATATATAGTAATGAGGGTGTCTCCTTCAAGATCCAATAAACATCCTCAAATAAGGATAAAGTGGCGTTTAATAAATACTGCAACGCCGAATTATTTTGGTAAATTAATAAATTAAAACGATATAATTAACCAAGTTATTTTTCTTACACCCGTAAAATACATAAAAGGCGATATATTTAGGGAATATTAATATTACAAATATTTGCAATAGGTGTCATTCAAGAGACCTTTTCGAATTCAATCTAAAATATCTAGTAATACGTGTGTCTTCTCCACGACTCAGCAAACATCCCCAAATAAAGCAGTACTACAATGCCGAATTATTTTGATAAATTAATAAATTAAACCGACATAATCAACCAAGTTATTTCTCATAACCCGTAAAATACATAATAAGCCATATATTTAGGTAATATTAACATTACAAATATTTGCGATAGGTGTCATTCAAGAGAACTTTTCAAATTCAATCTAAAATGTCTTCTTCACGACTCAGCAAACATCCCCAAATTAGGCAATACTGCAATGCCAAATTATTTTGATAAATTAATAAATTAAAGCGTTATAATCAATCCAGTTATTTTTCTTATAATGTAAAATATTTAATAGCAATATATTTAGATAATATCAATATTTACAAATAGTTTAACAGAAATGTTAGGTAACCTTAAACACAAGTGCGTGAGAAATTAAATCCTGTTCAGTATGATTTCCAGTCATATTATACACATGCTTTAGTTGTCTTGTAATTCCATAGATTTAACAGTTACTTAATAATAGTTATAATTTGCCAATTAACATAACCACGAGTTTATTTATGAAATATCAAGACAATATCAATATTTACAAATAGTTTAACAGAAATATTAGGTAACCTTAAACACAAGTGCGTGAGAAATTAAATCCTGTTCAGTATGCGTTCCAGTCATACTATATATGCTTTAGTTGTCTAGTAATTCCATAGTTCTAACAGTTACTTATTAATAGTTATAATCTGCAAACTAACATCACCGCGAGTTTATTTATGAAATATCAGGTTGGTGACCGCGACTTCGTACGCGCACAGGAATATATAGCCTATGCATCAATCGTGACTGCAATTTATTTTTGTTCCAATTTTTTCAAAAGCTTTTCTCTTTCAGTAATAAAATTGTGGTTAAGTTATAAAAGGAAGAAAATGTTGTATGCTTTGCCATGGGACTCACGCTTTAATTATGTTATGAGCTAAAACATGCGAAAATCAGACTTACATAATTTTCCTTCTTGATAAATTAAGAGCCTTATTAACATTATAAAAGATAGATCTTATAAGCAACTATTTTAGGATAAAAGTAGCTTATATATTAATCCAGTGATAATACGTATGTTCACCAAATTTCATGTAGAAACATTCAGAAATTATGGAGTTATATAGTATGAACACCCACCCATGTATCATTCATCCAATATTACACATTTATGATATCAATTAGATACATCTTTTTTATAAAAAATAGTTTATCGCAAAAAATATAAAACACGGTGATAAAAATAATATCGCAATCTCGCTATGATTACTTATAATCCATTAAAAAAATTAATTTCATTAATAACAAGTTAACAATTATACAAAACCGTTTTTATTTTTTTTCCCTTTTCTTAATATTTTTTTTTTCTAACAAAACATATAGCAGGGAATATAAAATTATCAAATTATCAGAGATTATGAAATTATCTAAGATTCAGTTTAGAATTTTTTAATATATTATATATCTCGTTAAAAATTCTAATTTTGGCCGAGTTTTTTTTATTTTGACCTACATTAGGAGTAAAATAACCGTTAAAAAATCGATTTCAGTTTTCAGACAGATTTTTTTGTCTATATCACTTTCACGTTCACGTTTTAGGAAAATTTCTTTGTGCACAAGGAATTAACGTCATTTAGTCTAACACCAAAATATATTTACCGATCTCTTTGAAATTTGAAAAATAAAGGATACTTATTATAATGTTCAGATGTTTTTTGGGCTTTATCTACTTTTAAAATTATTAGTTTGTACTCTACATTGAAAAGTATAAATGAAAAATCAAGTTAATTACAAATTTTGCTTAAATTTTATATATTGTATATCTTTTTTATAACGGCATATGAAAACTCCTCCGAAAGAACAAGGAATGTTGGGAAAACACAATTTAGACAAAATTAAATTTTCACGTATAGAAAGTCTACTCATTTCGTGAAGACAAACTTACTCAAGCTTTGAACTTATATCAAGCTTTGGTAAAAATATTTCATAAAATATTATGCCAGTGCCTAAAAATAAAAGCAAAAACAAGCAATGTCATTAACCTGCCTGGTTATTGCAATAAGTTAAGGTCAATGACATTAGTTGTTTTTGCTACTGTTATTAACAATATTTTTTTTGTTATCCTTAAATTTTATGGACTTAATAATTTACAGGCTGTAATTATAGACAAAGAAAGGCATTAAACAGAATCTTAACTTTCTGGAAACAAAAAATATACAAAACTTGAAAATCATAATATGTTTGTTTTGTTATTTTCAATGGCTTTCTGAAAATGTGTATATATACAATATAAATGTAAGATTATATATATATATATATATATACACATACATATATATATATATATATATACATATATATATATATATATATATATATATATATATACATACATACATATATATATATATATATATATATATATATATATATATATATATATGTATGTATGTATATATATATATATATTTCTTTATTTTCGTGACATAGGAACATAAAATAATATCTAATAACACATCTCGGTAGGCCCTGTCACATAAATCGAAATCGTTTTCTTGACAGATGTCAAGGAAACGAATAGACAAACGAACTCTCAATCTTCCTATATGCAGTTTCTTCTGCTCAGTCGAATTGAGGTGTGTATTTTGCATGTTTGCTTGACATATTAATTATTATTGTATATAATAACCATATAATGAAGTCATATAGAAAACTAATCAAAACAAACTATGAATATGATAACTGCTTCGAAGATTGACAACAGTATAGACGCAACCGTGCGAGGAGCGAACATACCGATAACAAATATTTTTGATTCTTTATCCACGACCATTATTTTTTCTTGGAGTGAATGAATGAATGAATAATGGGTTAGAATAATAACTAATAATAAACACCAAAAATTCACACAAGCATCTCTCAATACGGCTGGTCCTCACTGGAGAAATCAATCAAAACCCTCCATGGGATATATAGAAAATGAGCACAGATGAGGTAATACTTGTATAAATATTTGTACGCTTAACACTAAATTCTTAGTATGCGAGGTTATAAAGAATGAATTGGCATAAATCACCAATGATATAAAATTGGATATTATGGGATTTTTTGGAATAAAACTGGCAGGCACAGAAATAACAGAAGGAAATGATATAATAAAATATACAAGGGGAATTTATGCAGAAAGACCATATGAAATCATATTTTGACTCTCAACCAATATTATCTCAGATAGGGTTGCCAGATCAGACAAATTCACCTGCAGAAAAGTCTATGGAAGAAGAAATACAACATTTCTACAATCATCCTAGAAGGGCCCCAGAAAGAAACGGCAAGCTATGGTGGAGGCCTTCACCCGACACTGGGCTCTCCAAGGAATTGGGTATAAATAATATCTTAAATGTTACAAAATTTTTTAAATATTGCAATTATCTTTTTACAGTTAATTAAGTCAAATAATGCATTTATGTTTCTTTTTGGGATATAAAAGTTTAAATGAAATAAATAGGTTTAGAAATGAGAAAGACTGTTATTATCAAATCGGGTCAATGTAGTTTAAAATACTGGTAACATACTAATAGATGGAATCATTAAATTATTTTGACAAAAAGTGAAAATCTTCTTACTTCCGGGAGTTTTCCTACTGCAATATATAAATAATAAAACATTATAATTTGCAGAAATTCTTGACATTAAATGCCTTTGGCGAATGTGAAAAACCAAAGCGTTTTCGAAATAATCGTTTCCGAAACCCGAATTGAAAAAAATATTTTTCATTGTTGTTGCCAAAATTTTTTCTTTTTTTAATTTTTAGATGGCTTTTTTTTATTGTTCAGAGTAATAGACCGAAATGCCTGTGTTTATGTATGTGTAAGGAAAGTCAAAAATTTAAAACATTTTAATTGCCATATGCCTATTAATTTTATAGAAACATTTGCGATAAAAAAATAACAAAAAAGTCAACTTGCATTACATTCAGAGTCGATTCAACAAAATTCGTTTACTGATAACTGCAATACCGTTTATAATAAAATAGTCTACGAATATTATATTTATATTGAGATATCGAAAAGACCCGTCTGCTGCAAATGAATATTAGTTTCTTTTAACATAAAATGACATACGTCGAGTAATTTCTTTGACGTTTGGCGTTTTACATTGTCGTGTTTGTCTTGCTAGCCAGTATGATGGTCGTGGTTTTGATTGACAGACTGCGCCGATAGATTTTTTTAGATGACGTTTTACTTTATATATGTATGCATAATATCCGGCTCTGCAGACTCACCGTGACACAAATCTATCTCCGCTGTTCAATAATACTGACAGCAATTTTTTTACAATCAGAATATTCATAACCTACAATACGAAGTGACAATTGATTGCTGTTATTTTCAATAATAATGTTGTTGGTCATTATTTACTCTCTCGATTAAAAATAAATTAACTTAACTCTCTCGTTAAATTGGCGGGGCAAATTCAGATAGTTAATCATCCGATTAAATAATCTAAAAAATATTAACTCGACGTGAAAAAAGGAAAATTTAAAACTAATTCACGTTAATCTTGTTTTTGAGGTGTCGTCTTAAAACAACAATGTGATTTAAAGAAAAAAGCAAAAATTATTCGCCTTCACGACAGTTTGACTAAGACGTCTTTGACTTATATATGATATTTTTATATCATAACATGCTTATATTATTAAACATTTGGAATGTTCAGAAAACTCTAGGGTTAATGCAATTTACTAATACAGTTTTGAAATTATAGAAGTAGGAAATATGAGCATCCCTAAGGAACAAGCTACGGTCTTAGGGTATAATGAAAAACCCAATAGCAGCTTTTGCTTTTCATACTATGTCCATGTAATGGAGAATTACTAATTACAGAATGTGGAACTTCTTACGGCGTGGAGTTCTTGGGTTGTGGAAACATTTTCAGTAAACTTCATATTACATCTGGGAATAATTTAAATTTGTGTAGTTAATTAGGGATGACGTTCGTTCTACCCAGCACTTATCAGAGTGTGGAACTTCTTACGGCGTAGTGTGGAAACATCTTCAGCAAACTTTAAGTGAGGCCTGAGAATATTGGTCACATATGCGTGCATTTGTTCTATACAATGTTTGTCAATGTGTAGAACTTTTTATGGCGCAGTGTGGCATCATTTGTAGCAAACTTCATGTGAGACCAAAGAATTTGAAGCTATCTATTGATGACGTTAGTTCTAAACAACGTTTGTAGGTACATAGAACTTCAAGTTAGATTTTATTTCGATTAGGATATCATGAGATTAAAATATTACGTTAGGTTACTTAGATTGTCACAAAGTTAGCAATAAATACAACTTTTGAAAAATATTCTATTGAAATTTTTCTGTTATCGAGATGTTTTTCCCGACGTTAGGTCTATGCTTAAATTTTAAATACTTTTGTTTGAAATATTAAAAATGCATTAAAATAAAATTAAATTATTTTTATTCCATAATCATAATAGTTTTAAAAACATTTATAAATAGTTTAAAATGTTTGTATCATAAAAAATTTATACCGAAAGTATCAAAATTCAGTGCATAAAAACAAACAACAATCTCTTTGTGATTTGAAGTGAAACTTGTAGGTAGTAAAAATGCATTCATTTAATTCAGGAAATAAAATCAACCCTAATGGAACGTGAATCTGTTTATAATATTTAAAATAAAAATAGTTTCAAATTATAGATAAATAAAATATTTTTTTAAGTTTAAAAGCTAAAACTACATAACTTTCCATTAAATAAAATCATGGTTTAAAAGAAATAAAAAAACACGCTTTTGTAGCGTATGAACTAAAAAATAAAATATGATCTTCCAATATAAAGATTTTAGTCAAGAGCGAAAGGATGTCTCTGATGATAAAAAAAGAAGTTTCATGTAAAAAGGGTAGAGTTTCTCGACATACATTTTTATAATGAGTTTACCTTCACAACTAGCAATAAAAAAATTTACTTTTATTTAATTTTCTTTTAAGCACCCCACGTTTTTTACATAAAAATTAATTTTTTTACCATCAGAGACATCCTTTCGCTTTTGACCACAAACTTTATACTTAAAGATTATTTTTTAGTTCATATGCTACGTTCAAAGCGTGTTTTTTAAACAAAAATTTTATTTTTATTTTTTTATGCTTTTTTGTTTTAGGCCTAAAAAGCTTTTTCTCACTTTATTAAATTATTGTATCGTCATCGATCCTTGATCCATGTGTAAAATTTTAAATAATTTTAATTTTAAACATCTGGAAGTGGATGAAAATTTAAATGAAAAATTCCTTAAAAGAAAAGTTACTTTCATACATACATACAAACAAGTGAAGTTAATAAAGCGTTTTAAAAATATTATAGTTTCCAATATATATATATATATATATATATATATATAATTACATATTAAACAAAAAACAACCGAATCCTTTAAAAGCAAGTGCACTATAAACAGCTGCTGCGTCTTAATAAACATGCAATATGTATATGCGTATAGACATGTCTACATCGTTTTTCAAACCGTATTTCTTGTACTAGAGGTACGCGAGCAGTTATCTTCGACAAAAAAAATCGAAATAGACACAGAGCAGGTGCGGCTTGCTTTGACGATCCGATGTATAACTACGTAACAAAGATGTAGCAGGGAGCAGTGTCCTTTTATACAGCGTGTTTTATCGGTGTCTGCATCGATGTTGTGTAATTTTATCATCTGTAACTTCGCGTGCACAGGAATGACGCATTTCATATGAATTACAATACACTTTATATGCGTTACGTAATTTTAAGTTTTATGTTATTCACAATTAAATGAAACTACGTGATGTAGTATTATATATATATTCTTTAAGTTCTTTACCACGACCTAGGTTTCGTTGTATTACGTCTTTAGGTGGGCTATTAGCAAATATTCTTTGCTAATAGCCTACATGAAGTTGTTGTAATACAACGAAACCTAGGTTGTGGTAAAAAACCTAAAGAAAGTAGATATAATACTACATCACGTAGTTTCATTTAATTGTGAATAATGAATTTCCATAAAATTAACGCCAAATATATTCAATATTTTATGTTATTACTTACATTTTACAGACATTACATTATTTAAGGTATTATTACATTATTTAAGGTTCATTTTATGAGGTATAACTTGAAACATTCTATTAGACGTGTTATGGTCGTCACCGTCTGGGTTGCCTTTGAAGGTCTGCTTTATCTACAACCAACGTTTACATTCAAAAGGGTTAAAGAGGGTCCTTAAATAATGCACCATGCACCGTCTTCGTTTTTAAGGAAAATACACTTTGCAAACACCACGAACACTCTCAACTAAGTCACTATGATTCAGGAAATGAAACTATGTCATTAAAATTTCTATGATTCTACTCTAGTGTGTTGATGCATGCCCATTAATAAAAAAATTGGTAAACTACAAGCTTTTTGTCGATCTCTAATAGCTTATTTTGTCAAAATGTTTTCGAAAAAAAGGGAGGGTGGAGAAAAAAAGTTTGCCACAAATGTAATATTGCTCGACGCAATTACATATAATACAGGACACTACAAAGCACCAATTGGATTAAAGGAATCAAAATTTTTAAATTACAAAGATTAATGCTTCATATCTACTTTGATAAATTATCAGAGAATGTATTTAAATTTCTCAATAATCAAAATATATATATCCTAGTCAAAGTAAATAAAACGGTCACCATAATATCCTCTTGTGTGAAGGTGTGACGTGTCCACATATACCTTTATATGGTAACATTTTATGATTGCTTTCTAATATAGCTCGTTGAAAGGTTACGTAAAACTATAAGTAGATAAGATAACCAGACTCTTTCCTACAGGTATATCTTGATAAGAGATAAGGTTAAATTGCAAAGTTGCGGTTTTACGTAAAATTTTTCACAGAACCTTAACGGTTTTAAAAATTCTCCATAAACTTTTTTCTAGCCCGTGATTCGAAAATTTTCCAAAAGCCTTGCTTTCTTTTGGTACCGAGCTATTATTCGTCGTCGATGTTGGACGAGTGTTACTTAGAGTATTACCAAAATTAATCATCGTGTGCCAATAAAAAAGGCATTATGTGTGCTGTACGATGCAATTTATAATAAAATCAGATCTTTCAGTTTTTAACTCTTGTTACATTAGCATTAAATAATTTAGTTAAATTTCATACAATTATGCACACTATGTTCTTCTATAGAAAAAATAAACCGAGTCGTAAAAGACTAACTCCATCTATTGGATATTGTTCGCATTACCTTCTATTACAAAGAAAGAACTTGATCGAATTTGTTTTCAAATCTTAATTTCGACTTGCAAAAATATACATTTTCCAATATTTTATTTTATTATTTATTTCTTGCGTATTTTTTATTAGCGCTGTGAAATATGTTTGCAATAATACCGAAAATACGTTTAACCAGAATAAAAATAACTTACATCTTAAGTTATCCTCAAGTCGTTGACAACCTCGACAATTAGTATTTATCAATCAAAATAAAAGATAGCCCTAATTTTAATCTGAACCTCGAACATTATTTCAATGAAAGTCCATTAATCCAGTTCAACAGAGAGAAACTGTAAAAAAAGTTTGTTTTACTTCTACTCAGTATAACATTTTCTGACACATGCGGCGCCATCTATCGATCAAGCGATGATTAATAATTAAGCGATGATTATCGAATGGTTAAGCGAAATTAAAAACTAAGTCTTTATTTTCATGACTTTGCAGCACAAATGACAGAGAAAACAAAAACATCTGTCTCTAAATTAGAGATCAGAGGGAGTGAATCAGTTGTTTCTTTATGTAGCGTTTCAAGGAATCACGTCGATCAATGGCTCCATTGTAACGCTGCTTCGTTATACCATTTGTGCAGTTTCTCAGTTTCAAATAAGAATTTTCCCAAAGAAGATTTCACAGAATAAAAATAAATCTATACCATTTCCGGGCCCGTCAACTATCTCTATGCCGGAAATCATATCGTTCTGTTGTTCCTTTGCAACATGACAGCTATACAAAAAACAAACTTTTGCATTTATAACAATTATAGTTAGAAAGTTAGGATAAGATTTCTTAGGATAAAAATAGTTTACAATATTTACAGGCCTCTTAGCTATTTTTATGCAAGCAGTCATACCTATCCATTATTTTGATGCAACATCAAAAAAGACCAAACACGCTTTTGCATTTATAGTATCAGATACGAATTAAGAATTAGTTTATGTTAAATCTCATATTTCGATTAAATTATTACCGTTTTCATATTTGACTGATTCCATTAAATTTTGGGACAGTAAATCATTTTCCATGTTACACAGAAAATATTTTTCATTTTACTTGAAAACATGTGATATTTTTTATTTAATTCGCTTTAGTAAAAACCCGTTACGTAAGTTTTTAATTCTAAAAGTATACTAAAATAATATATTAGACCTAATTTAAACTTCACACCATAATACAAATTTATGAAAATTCTCTGGATATATAGAGTTTATGCCAATAAAGTAAGTCGCAAGTTAAAATATAAATCAACCAACCTGTAGACAAATTGACTCCATATTTTTTTTCCATTTGAACACACATTTTAATAATAATCAAACATTTTTTCGGCTGTCCTAGCGGGTTATTCCATAACGATGACTGGGCGTGAAAATGTAGGTTAAGTTTTGATAAATCGATCGAGACTATGACTTTTTAAACTTGGAGAGTTTGACCCTTCGACGATCTCAGCTTGAGGCACTTGAGGTCAAATAATTTTGTATTTATTTAAACGCCCAGCTTTTGGATAAAGACCGACATCTTTATGCACTCGTATTTACCATAATGTATATTTAGATAAAATTGATCGATATAATAAATGTTAAACTCTTTTTAGCTATGTTCTAAATTGTTGAAGGTTTTATAAACATAGCAATAAAAATATATAAATATGTATAATAAAACAATTCACTAAGGACTGTTTTGCAAAGGTGTCTGCCAAAGAACGAAGAAAAAGATGACTAAATTAATTTATCTCGTATATAAATGGCTTATAATCATCACGTACGTTAAAAAGAATTATTAAAATAATGTCACGAAGAAATAATTTTGCCAGGGATGCGCAAAATTACTAGAGTTTAATCGCTGATGATGTCGAATAAATTCAGCCACTTACTTCATCTTCTTGAAAAAATTTAGGGATTTAAAAAATCTACAATACTTTCAATTACATGTTCTTATACTAGATTGATTCTAGGGTTATCTCAAATAAGTCAATAAGTTTGTCTGTTGTCAAAAAAAAACTGGAAAAAAATTTTAAATCGGCTTAGGGACAAATTGTTACTCAATATTAAAATGATCATTAATAATACTTAACTATTCAAATAACACAAAAATAAATGGCAATAGACCCACGATAGTTTTAAAATAATATTAAACAAATTACCAGATTCTAAATATTAATTAAAATGTAGGTACGAATAAATTTAGTAAAAAAAAAGAATCATCTACATTAATTAAATGTTAATGTGTAACTACATCACGTAGTTTCATTTAATTGTGAATAACGAATTTCTACAAAATTAACGCCAAATATATTCAATATTAATTAAAACTCGTAACCCTGGAGTTTAAAATGAAGAAAATTTTTAATAATAATGAACTTTTTGTTATTTAACAATATGATCAATTTAATCATTAATGAACTAAATCCCGTTTTATTTCTGTAAACAAGGCAGATTCTTCAATATTTCTTCGTAGCCTTTCTTAATTAACTGTTGAGCACAATTTCAGATTTTAATCCTTTTTCTATTTCTACCCTTATGACAATTACGGTAATAAGGAAATTGTATTTTGGATAGTTTACGATCTATTACAATATCTTAAAATTACTTTAGACTACTTTCTAATATTTTGTACTCATGTGATGTACGACTAACTCATCATATGTTTCAGTTTATGCTGCAATTCGATCACAAATTTTGAATAGTTTTTAATCTGTCGCAATAACTTAATTTCGTCATCGTTTTCTTTGTTCTTTGGCAAACTCCTTTATAAAATAATTCTATTCATATGACGTGCGACTAACTCATCTCATATTTCAGTTTATGCTGCAATTTGATCACAAATTTTGAATAGTTTATAATCTGTCGCAATAACTTAATTTCGTCATCGTTTTCTTTGTTCTTTGGCAAACTCCTTTATAAAATAATTCTATTCATATGACGTGCGACTAACTCATCTCATATTTCAGTTTATGCTGCAATTTGATCACAAATTTTGAATAGTTTATAATCTGTCGCAATAACTTAATTTCGTCATCGTTCTCTTTGTTCTTTGGCAAACTCCTTTATAAAATAGTTCTATTTATATGACGTGCGACTAACTCATCTCATATTTCAGTTTATGCTGCAATTTGATCACAAATTTTGAATAGTTTATAATCTGTCGCAATAACTTAATTTCGTCATCGTTTTCTTTGTTCTTTGGCAAACTCCTTTATAAAATAGTTCTATTCATATGACGTGCGACTAACTCATCTTATGTTTCAGTTTATGCTGCAACTTGATCACAAATTTTGATGAGTTTACAATCTAGTGCAATATCTTAGTTTTGTAATTATATTCTTTGTTCGTTAACAGATTCTTGTAGAAAATTAAATTTATTCATATGACATGAACTAATTTATCTCACTTTTCAGTTTTTGCTGTAAATTTATCTAGAGTTTTAGATAATGAATAATTTATTGAAACATCTTAATTTATTAATTTTTTGAGAATCATCAAAGAATAAGAGAAATGAATTATTTCTCTTCATTCTTTGATGGAATAACATGCCTTACGGTTTGGTTTATACTGTAACTTGATCAAAACTTGAAATATATAAATAAAAATATGTAATGGGGTTGATGATTGGAGCATAAAATTATTCTATTTAGAACCTCTTATTGCCATACTTCCAAATCGACTTGCATCTATTTCTTCTTTCGTACTCGTTCTGCATTTCTTCATCATTATACTTTTGTTCTTCGTAAGTGGAATGTAACTAAACTTCTATGATTTTAATAATATTTTCTACGACATCATCTCATTTTTCATATTTATCTTCTACTTTTCATTACATAGCCCCATTTCAATAAATATTTTTAAACGATGCAGGATTCTCATTCAGAAGCTTCTTACCCATGGTTTCAAAAAGCAGGATAATTATTTAGTAGATATTTCATTACTTTATTATAAATTTATCTTACCCCAATAAGAAATATTAAAATAAAAAAACACAATAAAATAAAAATGAGCGCTCAACTTACAGAATTCTGTATCTGGTAAAGCTTGCGTAATAGGCACCTTTCACACGCAACTTCCGACGTGAAACGGATTGACAACTGAATGGTCAATTCGTGTTTTGAAAATGTTTGCTTACGCAGTATCGGACACGAAATTGTGCAATTATAGGAGCAAATATTCTTTTCAGTGGTCTGTCTCGTGCCTAAAACTTGCTGAATATAGAAATAAACGACTCGACCAAAATGGCAATCGTATCTTTTTGACTGCAATATTAAGTAAACTTTTCCAAATATGTCACAGAGCAAACTTGAATATTAAAGCAAGACAATATAAATACAATACTAAAGTTATCGATAAACGCAAAAGTTGACATGATGCAATTATCAATATCATGCAAAGCCGGTAGCTTGATTTATTAGAAACAATCAGGATTTTGAGTGGTCTACCAATTAAAATATTAAATATTGAATATATTTGGCGTTAATTTTGTAGAAATTCATTATTCACAATTAAATGAAACTATCTTTGTTAGGTTTCGTTGTATTACAACATCTTCAGGTAGGATATTAGCAAAGATCTATCTTTGGTAATATCCCACCTGAAGATGTTGTAATACAACGAAACCTAGGTCGTGGTAAAGAAAGTAGAAATAATACTACATCACGTAGTTTCATTTAATTGTGAAAATATTAAATGTTAAAATTAATTCTTTTTGATGAATTTTCTCTAACAACCGTTCTCATGTTGGAAATTTTCGAAAATTTCGTTATAATTCCGATGACCGAACTTAAAAGAAATGGGTCATTTCGAAGTTAATTACTTATTTGTATGCTTATATGTATTTATGCACGAAAAAAAATCTCCGGTAGAGACCATAATTTTTGGTAAATCTCCTTCAAATTTGAGCAAATAATTCTTGGGTTGCTGTACGATAGTGTGATTTTGCACTGCAAAGTACGGTACGGTAGTGTGATTTTGCACTGCAAAGTACGGTACGGTAGTGTGGTATTGTACGGTAGTGTGATTTTGCGCTGCAAAGTACGGTACGGTAGTGTGATTTTTTACGGTAGTGTGATTTTGCACTGCAAAGTACGGTATGATAATGTGATTTTGTACGGTAGTGTGATTTTTTACGGTAGTGTGATTTTGCACTGCAAAGTACGGTACGGTAGTGTGATTTTGCACGGTAGGGCGATTTTGCACTACAAAGTTCGATAAATTGATTGTAAACTTATTTTTATCAGTAGCTTTCATTATAATTTTCCTTTATATTAAAATCTGTTGCGATAACAGATTCGTCAACATATTTCGTTGTGAAAATTAAAAGTTTCACTCTTATATATTTACAATTTCAATCTTGGCATTACAATTGAGTTTATACAAAATATATATACATATATATATATATATATATATATATATATATATATATATATATATATCACAATGAATTATTGTAGATATTGATTTTAATCAAAACATGTAATAAAAGTAAGGATACAAAATCCTGCAGATTAAAGACGTCTTCCAAAGAAAAAAGTAATTATTTGAAATTTTACCTTGTTTATATGCACATCACAAAAAAGTACATAGCATTATATTAGTAAAATAAGATATATATCATCTCTATCTAGTGTTAAACAGTGGAGAAATAATGTAGCATATTGTTTTTATTTTCATTTCAATAAAGTTGTTTGCTATTGTTTTTTTAGAATCTGAAAAAGAAACTGGGGTATGTTTTATTTAATTTACATTAACAAGTTGAAAATGTAGAAATAAATTAAATCGTCGCTAAAGATTTAATAGATAAAAAAGTTCATAAAAGTTAAACGCCAAAAAAAAGTAATCTATACTTATAACAAAATTATAAAAAAGTGAATTATGTACTCGAATAATATTTTAAAAAAATTTGATTGGTTTAGCGTAAGGAATTATAATAAAAGCCAGTAAACCTGTTTTTAGAATTTTTCTGTCTGTCTGTATGTTAATTTGTTCGTCAATCACACAAAATCTACTAGAGATTTTGATGAAATTTGGTATGATAATATTTTATACCCAAGATAAACATACGAGAGAGAAAAATTGTAATACTTAATATAATAACTTTCTTATTCCAAGTTTCACGCGAGTGAAACCGTGGGATACTTATCTATAAACCATACTTTCGTAATTCCAAGGTATTTACGGAAAAGAAACAAAAATAATACGAAGGTATGTATAGCCCTTTTTAATGGACAGCAACTCTTAGTTAAATTAAAATTATATATTTAAATTTTATGTTATTTATTCTATAAAACAGAAATTATATGAAAAAATTAAATAATTACGATTACATAATATGTTATTTACTAACTTCTTACAATTTGTAAGTATGAAAGTAAGTTTTGTGGAAATAAGCTCTTTCGATTCTACAAATGATTCTTAAGAGTTGGCGTACGACCATAAATATATAATTTCAGATAGATGTTATAATTACTGAAAAAAAATTATGTCTCTTACCCGGCGTCAGCCGGGTGCCAACAACTAGTTCATTCGGCATAATAAAGGCGGGCGCAGGCATTATAAGCCAGTTTGTTGAGCGTGTGATGGGGATTAAAAGGTGCAAGATGCACCTGTGAAGACGACCCCGGATTGTTTGTCCAGTAAAGTCTCCCTCGATGCGCTTCGAATATAGGTCGAGGGGACAAAAAATACGAAGAGTGAATTCGAAAGTTAATATAATCATCGATATTTCATCACGTTAAAGTGATATTTAACAAGACAGGACAACTTTCTCAAAAGTTTTATTTATCGAAATATTTTCAATAGTATTAATAGAATTTTTCTAAAGATGCAACTTCGGTATAAAAAGCCACACATCGTTAGAGCGTCGTCAAAATCCAGCCATATCCAAAGTAAAAAAAAACTATATCTAGCATTATAATTGAGTTTATACAAAACAACGTAATTAGTTAAATTTTCTTTCTTTGTAAGTGGAAAAAGTTTTAGTTTGTTGTGTTTTTTCTTGACTATATGTATTAACCAAGAAATATGAAGATCCTGTAATTTAGTGGAGTAAATGTTCAATGTCTATATGTGTGTATATATATATATATATATATATATATATATATATATATATATAAACATATATGTGTGTGTGTGTGTGTGTGTATGTATGTATGTATCACTAGCAATCTATCTTTTCACACCGTGCCCCTACCTGTACCTTTCCCCCAGGTGCCCCTTTCCATACAAAGACTTTCACGGATACAATTAAGTTATTCCATTAAGATTTTTTTATATTCGTGATTCTTTTCATGACAGTAGTCTCTGTGTGCAATGTTTGTTATTGACTTTTACTTGACACGCGCTCGCGATCGAATCAAACAAAAATAGTTAAAATGACACATTCACAATTGAAACATTGTTCGAATAAACAAATCGAAACATGCTTTTCGCTTTCACGGGAGACTCGTATCTATTATATTAATGACGGGAGACTCGTATATATTATGACACAGGCATAAGAATTATTTTACTGTTTTCCTGTAATTAAGAGTATTTCTTAATTACAATCATTTCATGTCGATGTGGTAATCTTTATTAACATAGCGAATTATTGGTGAAAATACATGCTGTTTCAAATTATAAACCAATTAAAACTATTCCCATGACTAAACAACTTAATTTTGTCAATTGGTTTTTGGTGTACGAATGAGAAATAACAATTGGTATATGAGAATTGATTTAATGTCGAACGGTCAAATCCACATTGCACAAGATATATTTCTTGTCTTACCAATGACAATCTGAAAACTAGAAATATACGAATTGAATTAAGAATATACGAATAGAGTTACTAATAAAACAATTCCTTAATGAAAACACTGACAGGAAAAAATTTAAGTATCCAATTTTTTCTACTGGCTTTCATTTCAATTATTCTTAATTTCATGCACACTTACGGGGGAAATGAGTTATGTAACTGTAGAGAAAATATAAATATAGAATTTTTATGACGTTATGGTTCTATATTTAATATTAATTTATATATAATCAAAATTAAAGGCAAAATAATATATTTCACATTTATTTCAGTAAAATTAACAAAATATTCTAATAAAGAAACTTTTTCGTTTCTTTGATAGAATATTTTATTTAATGATTCCATTCTTATTTAAATAATACATTGAATTACCACTAGAATATTCAATAGCACTCTCCACTAATTCTAATAGAATGAACATGAAATCTTTCACTCATTTAGAAACAGTTTGCCTACTTTCCCATTAACATGATATGAATTGAATAAAGTAATCGTGAAAGAAAATTCGGTTACACAATCCAAATTATTGTTGGAAAAAGTTTTATAAAAAGAATTGAAATATCCTTCTCACACTGAAATTTAATTTTACGAAATTCACCACTTATTTCCTTCAAATTCAGGTCAATTTTATAATGTGTTAACTTATTAAAACTCTGACCTTTAAATATGTTTTAAGCCTCCACGTAGTATCCAAATGTGACCACTAACTACTTTAATCGAAATAGAACAAGAAATACTCTAAAATGTCATTTAGAGTATTTCTTGTAGCTTATGCTTGTAGCTTCTTTATTACATCTGTATTGCTATCGGTTAGTACTTTTAATGCTTAATTCCTTATTCGCTACCCTATAGCGGCATAAAATATACTTTGATAAAAGTTTACTCATATATATATATATATATATATATATATATATATATTTGCATATATCATCTTCATAGACCATTGAATTTCTATTGTTTCAATCTACTATATATTTTACATGAAATCTATTTCATTAAAACTATTAAAGCCACAATTTATTGGTAGAGCTAAATCTTTTTCTATTAACTACAATCTGTCGTCCACTAATTCATTGTAGATATAGTATTCGAGCAAGATAAGTGCCTCTCATTCGAAAACTGTCTATTTGCCTCTCATTCAATTCTTTCTACAAGGAGTGACTTTTCAGCTTATTTTAGGACTACGTATCTACCTCTCATTCGATTCCTTCTACAAACAATTATTTTTGAATAAAAGGTAGTTCTCAAATGAGCTGATCATTTGAGAACTACCTTTTATTCAGCTTTCTGCCTCTCATCCAATTCTTTCTACAAGGAGTAATTTTTCAGCTAATTTGTGAATACCATTTATTCAGGTCATTTGAGAACTACCTATCTGTCTCTTGTTTAATTCTTTCTACAAAGAGTGACTATTCACCTCATTTAAGGACTACTTATCTGTCTCTCCTTCCATTCTTTCTACAAGAAGTGATTTTATACATTTTTTACATTTTTTATTGACAAAACCGGACCTTTACATCTTTTCAAAACGCCATTACGATTGGAAATCAGCGAAAATTAACTACACAAAATATTGAAAAAATACATGTATTAAGCGGCATGGCTTTTATATCTCGTTATGTTGAATACAAAATATATTATGTGCACATTTATTACTACCGGAAACATGTATACAACAGCGCGCAATTTTATTTCATACTTGTTTATCTTTAAATACTTTGCGTTTAATCTCAGCCGACAATATAAAACTGGTATCACTTATATGACAGTTTGATTTATTCAACTGCGAGGTCATAAATTACAACTCAGTTTGGTAGAAATATTAAACGACATAGTTAAAACACTCACTAATTAAAAGATGCAATTATAGATTAGTTTCGTTTATTACCTAAATGCTAATAAATTACAATTAATGTTTATCATTTTAATTATCCATAAAATGGAAAAGTAAAAGTATAACAGTTACAAACAATTTTTGAAATATCTATACAGCGTATTTACGTTTATTAATTTATGTAATTTTCAATCCATTTACTCAGTTCTTTTGTTGCTGAAATTTTTTTAGTGAAAGGTTTCAAAATTTATGCGTAAATGTTATGTCTTACTTCTAGATTTACTGTTTTTGTTAAAATGTTATAAAATATATATTAACAAAACAATGATATTAAAAAAATCACAAAATTTTATAAAAAATATGTGAGTAACGAGTTCCTAAACGTATTGATAGGGGTAGAGCGGATGTATCTCACTCTCTCACTCGCTCTTTTAGAATACAATAGGCTTTATTAAAAATGACGTCACAATTCAGTATTGCTGTCCTTATTTCGACGTTTAGTTTATACCTTTATAACTTGATAAGTTTTTAATAGTTGTTAAGATTTTCACTCATAGATAACGTTAATTTTAAAGTTTTTAATGGTCGTTAAAATTTTTCACTAATAAAGTGTCACTTCAAATCATGATTTACTGAAAAAAATTAAATTGCCCTCTTGTCAGTTACCAAATAAAATCAGTTCTATAATCACGTAATTTCATAGCTTTTTGATGGCATTTTTATTATCCAGTTTCAATACTGTCAAAATAATAATAAGGCGTCCAAAAATGTTAAGTATCTCTAGCCTGATGTAGTAACATGCTGCAAATGATGGCTGACTTTCGGCAATTACTTACAGCGCATTGTCATACTCTAATAAAATAGAAGTCGAATTGCGTGTCGTTAGGAGTCCCTGGAAACCACCCAGGTGATGGCTTGGGAATAGTACTAATAACCTAAAAGTTACAATTATATAGTTAATAGAGAGCATGCGTCAGAATAATAGAATAGAATTATCCAATATTTAAGGAGTAGTACTTCTTGGGACTTGGTTGGGAGTGGACTGATCTCTGAAGCATTTAGAACATTCACAAACTGCGTTCCCAATAAAACAGGTTCGAAATGGCTCACTAAATAGGGATAGTCGTTAATTCAGTTGGATAGAAGCACCTGATGATAGATACGGACTCTATTAGACACTTTTGAAGGTCCTTGCATATTTGTGTGGTATGAGGCTGGTCGCCACGGTTCTGGAGTCTGAACCGATTGGTGGCTTGGGAATGGTACCAACAATCAAGCGATACCACGCCAATACGTGTTATTACAGCACATATTTTTGAATTTGAAATACGATACAGTGTTACAAAAATATAAAATTAAATCTATCTAATATATATCACAACTTTTAGGGTTTCGGCCCCGCAAAATAATAAAAACGGAAACCTTATTATGACTTGGTTGTCTGTCAAAGCCCTTTTCCTCAGACGTAGCTTGAGACATCAAGTTGATATTAATATAATATACTGATATTCCATATATAACATATATGTATACTAATATAAAAATTTCAAGTTTATTTGGTTTATGCAATATAAAGTTATGGTCCATTATTTTATTAGACTTCTTACTCGCTGATCAATAAAACTTTTAGGGTATCTCTTGTCAACCTACAATCTCGAAACCTATCAATCTTGTCAACATACAATCTCGATAGTAGAAGGTAAAGGCAAAAAATCTACATTTGTGTGGAATTATAAATTATTTTTTTGGCATATGCGCCTGTTAATACTATAATAGGCAAAATATATACGTTCTAAAAAACTTAAATTGCGTAAAAATGCTATGTACCATTAAATGTTTATAAATGCCTAAGTGATTACAGAACCTTTTTTTACAGAAGTTTTTTTCAATTTCAAATCGTATTTTATAATTTTTCCATGGCTTGCATTGCATAGAATTTTTATTAATGTGACAGAGTTTTTCTAAATGAATAATATTTGTATCTCAAAAATATAAAAGTCATTGATGAAAGAAAACTATATAATATATCAAAAATCCTCGAACTCAATTCTTACTACATGAAGACTTATTTAAATTGTAAATCTACCAGGAAATTATTTTAAGTAGATATATAATTGTAAGTAGATATATAATAAATGTAAGTAGATATATAATTATTTAATTATTTTGGTTATTCATGTCTCCATCTAATAATTACCTAAGGGACTTTTGTCTGTTTGTAAATCGGTTACAGAATAATACAAAAACTATTAGACTGATTCAGAAATTTTTTTTACCCAAATCTGTTTAGTAGTTTTTGTGTCGTAGAGAGACAAACGTTTCAAAGAGAATATTGGATTGAGACAAAAATAGCCAAAATTATTTGGTAATTACTTAGTAGAAAATTTCTGAATCTCTACTTTTATTTCAGTGAAAGTGCCTTGCTACAAAAATATTCGATATACCATCTAAAAAATAAGAAAAAAAACAAAAATGTCAGTTGTCGAAACTGTATATATATATATATATATATATATATATAATATAAATATGTATGTGTCTAATGGACTTTATCCAATATATATCCTTTTAATATTAGCCATTTCATTTATATTAGCCATTTCCATGAGTGCGATTAAAGTATTGTATACACAATTCAGTTTTAGTGTATGAAGGTTATAGTAGTTATCAGTCCCAACTTAGTACCAGCTTATAAGATAGTATACATAGATGTTACTGAATTCAATAAGTCAACTCCAACTTAAAATAATGTAATATCTGCAAAATCTGTAAAATATTTTATAATTTGACAAACTCAGCGAAAAGCAACGATCGAACTTGTCATCGGGTAAAAAAACGCATCAAATACCGCTTGTATCAATTGACAAATTCAGTGAAAAGCAATACTCGAACTTTATCATCGGGTAAAAAACACATCCAATACCGCTTATATCAATTGACAAACTCGGTGAAAAGCAATAGTCGAACTTTATCATCGGGTAAAAAACACATCCAATACGGCTTATATCAATTGACAAATTCTGTGAAAAACAATAGTCGAACTTTATCATCGGGTAAAAAACACATTCAATACCGCTTATATTAATTGACAAACTCGGTGAAAAGCAATAGTCGAACTTCATCATTGGGTAAAAAACGCATCCAATACTGCTTATATATAACGGCAAAAAATACAGCTTTACCAAAAAAACTGTAATATTTTTTAACAAACTCTTTATACCACTATACCTGCCACAAAAAAAACGAGCCCACAACACTGTGTCTCAATCAATTAGACAGTTCACCTGCCTTGAACTCCATTTACCCGCTTATTATTTTAGAGAGAGAACCCATTTTATTGGTGCTTAAGATTGTATAAGGGAATGATAATTTATATGTAGTAAGGTTATAAATAGTACGAATCTGCAATTCTTTTGTTTTTTTTTAGCGAAGCTCTTAATGATGTTATTCAAGTGTTAATTCATCTCTTCATATTGATATAATTGCAGTTGAACTAAGATTAATTTGGACATCATATTTATTCTTCTAAATTTTCTAGGTAAGGTATACTTTAAAAAAAAGTCTGAAAATTTTTTTACAGTATCTTACCTTTTTATATTGAATAAAATACCTCTCCACTCAAATACGAGAAAGACTGATGAAAAAAATTATTCCAATTAATTTGAAACTTTGATTTTAAGTGTTTAAAAATACATAGAAATAACTGTGAATAAGTTCTATAAATATTATTTCATGAAACATTAATTTATGGTCATTTTCTATTGTAATTAAAAATGTGAAAAAAATATGTAAGGTAAAACTCATGTAATTTTCTATGGAAATTATAATTATTTTCCATTGAGATTTTTCTAATCAAAATACAATTTTTTTTACTTAAAGGTAAATACCGTTATTTCGTTATTATTTTCAAAAGTTTATATTCACATTTAGTTCCGTGATAAAACTTTTCTATTTATCGAAATATATGTTTGAGCTTTAAATAGATACAGATAACATGTATCTCACTAAGCACAAAATCTTTCTTAATATCAATCAATCTTAAAGAGCGAAGACTGAAATATTTTTTCATCTTGTTTGGCAATTTATTTTGTTGACTAACACATATTCTAGTTTGATAAAAAGAAATAATAGATTTGTTGAAAAAGTTTACGATGTAATTACTAATACAGCAAAGCACAATTTGAATTAATTAAGAAACTTGAGTTTTTACCTTTTGAAATATTGAATATATTTTGTGTTAATTTTGTAGAAATTTAATATCACTTAGTTTTTAAATTGATATTCACAACTAAATGAAACTACGTGATCTAGTATTATATCCACTTTATTTAAATTATTATCCGCGACGTAGGTTTCGTTGTATGATAACATCTTCAGGCGGGTTATTTGAAAATATTTTTTTTATATCAGCTTTGTATTTAGTAAAGGCATCTTTGTTACTGAATGCAATTGTGGTATCTACAATTAGTGATTCTATATTTTTACGGGAGGGTACGGTAGAAATATTATTTCTCCTTTATTTAAAAGTTCTATTTCTTTATTATTTAATGTTGATTTTGAGAGCTTTATCGTCCTAGGACAACATTTTTGTTTGGATTTAACTTTTTATTTCTGGGTTTTTACTTCTAGTTTTTTAATTTTGTTTAATTGTTTATGTGTTATATTTTTAATTATGGGACTTACTTTCTAATTTTATAGTCTATCATATTAAATGCTAAAGGATGAAGGAGATATGTTAGAGTAGAATGTATTACCTTTAGGCTGAGATTTATGTTGTCTCACGTGATGATTTCTTCCCGAAATTCTTCTTTCCGCCAGCTGGTGACGGCTTTTGCTGTAGGTTTCTGAGCTGATCGAGTTATTCCATTGATCTTGATGTTCACTTGACTTGGTTAAGGTTTAAACTTTATACACCTTCTTTATGTTCTGTATCGTCTTCCGAAATTTAATTCGGAGCCGATAGTACAATATTTCCAATGTAGCCAAATCGGTTTTTGAAGAAACTCATTACCACTTAATTTTTATTCACAACTAAATTAAACTCAATCAAAAAGAATCAATTCTCTTCAAACTGGCCATCTGAAGATGTTGTCGTATAAGGAAATCTAGGTCACGGCTAATAATTTAAATAACGTAGATATAATAAAAATCACGTGGTTTCATTTAGTTGTGAATAAAAATTAAGTTTTGACCTTTTCTTAGTGAGTAAGAAAATTGTTTTTTTTTATTGTATTTGCCATTGTATCCTTCTTAGAGAATATAATTCGAAATATTTTTCATCCTGTCCGTCAATTTTGTTATTAAATAATAAACTCTAGTTTATATAGAAAGAAATTAAATTTGTATAGACAAAGTTACGTGATAAATATATACAGGTACAGACAAGCCGTCAAAAGAGAGAATGCTGTATCCGTATAACACCTTATTTGTTTGAAACTAGAGCAATTTTTGATCTTTCTGAAAAGAGAATATGTCTTTCTTAGGGGATATAATTCGAAATATTTTTCTTGTCCAGTAATTTTTTATTAAATAATAAACTTTAGTCTTTATAGAAAGAAATTATATTTGTATCGACAAAGTTACGTGATAAATATATATTTAGTTATCGGTATAGACAAGCCATCAAAAGAGAGAATGCTGTATGCGTATAACACCTTATTTGTTCGAAACTGGGGCAATCCTTGATCTTTCCGGAAATAGAATGTATTTTTTTTAGAGAACGGAGTATGAAAGATTTTTTTCATACTGTATGGTAATTCTTTTCTTATTAACAAAGTTTAGTTTACAAAAAAAGATAAATTTTTTACATTATAAATTTTTATATCAGCATATATTAATATTACTGGTTGGTAAATATTACTGGCATAGCTCACTCTAAAAATTATGAGATAGATGTACTAGTATAGCCCAATCGTTGATATTTTGAATACTACAATTTTTCAGTTATTTCCGCTACTAGGTACATTTTGAAATTAAACACAGAGAAATTAAAGTTGTCGAAATTTTGCAAATAGAAATGTATTAGTTTATGAGCAAATAGTACGGTATAAGATAGATGTACTAGTATAGCCCAATCGTTGATACTTTGAATACTACAATTTTTAAGTTATTTCCGCAACTACGTACATTTTGAAATTAAACACAGGGAAATTAAAGTTGTCGAAATTTTGCAAATAGAAATGTATTAGTTTATAAGCAAATGGTACGATATAAGATAGGTGTACTGGTATAGCCCATTCCTTGATACTTTGAATACTACAATTTTTCAATTATTTCCGCTAATAGATACTTATTGAAATTAAACACAGGGAAATTAAAGTTGTCGAAATTTTGCAAATAGAAATGTATTAATTTATAAACGAATGGTATGGTTACATTGATTTCTCGTGAACCATGCTTCCGTGATGATGAATAAAAATGAATAATTTTTTTCCGTTATTTATAATTTTAAACACAATGTGCACATTGTAAGATAAAATATATTTTAAGTTCAGTAATTTTAGTAATGTCACGATCTCTGAACTGAACTTTCACTGGAATGGAAATGGCAAAGAATGGCGTTGCAGTTCCTGAAAAATATTTTTAAAATCAAGACGGTCATTTATAAGTACAAAGCTATATTATCCATTCACCATATTAATATATATGCATGTTTATAATATGAGGAGATATTATCCACTCACCATATTAATATATCTGCATGTTTATATAAGGCGATCTTATCCACTCACCATATTAATATATATGCATGTTTATATTCTGAGGCAATATTATCCACTCACCATATTAATATATATGCATGTTTATATAAGGCGATATTATCCACTCACCATATTAATTTATATGCATGTTTATTTTATAAGGCGATATTATCAACTCACCATATTAATATATATGCATGTTTATATTCACATTCTCATTCACAATGGGCAATTTTTAATCACAAAAATAACTTTATTCCGAAGTTATCGCCATTATATGTTGGATGAATTACAAGGCCTACGGCCTTTGGTGGCGTAACACCGCGGAGACCCGGGTTCGATACCCGGCCGCTTGTCCAGCGGGGCTAGATTACTGTTCTGGTTGGCTGTAAAAGATTGCTCTCGTAACAATAAGTCCGCTATATGTATCAATAGGCTACTTGACAACATCGAAAATAGACCACAATATGTCATCCTATTAGATTGTAACGTACATAATCGTATTGCTTTTCATTTTCGAAAGAATAAGGTTATATTTTATAAAAAAACATAAAAACACAATATTTCTTGAAATTCAATCAGCGTTGCAAACGCTTTGTTATTAATCAAAAGTCAGATGACGTCACAGGCGAGTACAACGCATTCATACCAAAATTTAATGTTCATATTCTTTTAGTTTATAGGCATTGATATCGATAATAATATTTAAAACACAAATATTACCTACAACGAAATGATCTTCACACATGAAAACATTTGCGTTTTTGATCTTTTCGGGCTAATTGCAGCTACTTTTTTCGTCTTTTAGGATTCGTTAGCACTGAAACGAACACTTTGTTTGGACTTTTTATAGATGTATTTGTACATTGTGGCACTACACACCGTTTATACACCATTTTAATATGAAAATAAATAGTAATCCCCTTCAGCGGGCAGGACCGTTTATATTTACATTGTGTGTGACGTTACGCTTGCCGCCATTACAGAAATTGCATTTTTAGCGTAAATTGGAAAATTCAAACTTTAAAAGCGATTTATATAAAAAATACGGCATACGTCCTGGAAATATAAATGCAGTGTGCTTATAATGCAAAATAGAACAATTTAAAACGATTTAAAAAATCAAGTCAAATAGCCTATTACATATATTAAAGTACATAGATAAGTAAATAAAAAAATACATTCTCCCAATCATATCGCACATGTGTAGCTTGTGAATTATAATAAACACAATTCTATGTTCATCTTCATGATACCGGTTATATTGCACCGAATAGTTAATTTTTAATAAAAGACGTTCTGTTCTGGGGTAAAGATTTTCTCGAAAGTAATCTGGCACCCATATGGGCTGTGTAATTAAAATGAATATAATCCTATGTTCATCTTCATGATACCGGTTATATTGCACCGAATAGGTAATTTTTAATAAAAGACGTTCTGTTCTGGGGTAAAGATTTTCTCGAAAGTAATCTGGCACCCATATGGGCTGTGTAATTAAAATGAATATAATCCTATGTTCATCTTCATGATACCGGTTATATTGCACCGAATAGGTAATTTTTAATAAAAAACATTCTGTTCTGGGTTAAAGATTTTCTCGAAAGTAATCTGGCACCCATATGGACTGTGTAATTAAAATGAATATAATCCTATGTTCATCTTCATGATACCGGTTATATTGCACCGAATAGGTAATTTTTAATAAAAAACATTCTGTTCTGGGGTAAAGATTTTCTCGAAAGTAATCTGGCACCCATGTGGGCTGTGTAATTAAAATGAATATAATCCTATGTTCATCTTCATGATACCGGTTATATTGCACCGAATAGGTAATTTTTAATAAAAGACGTTCTGTTCTGGGGTAAAGATTTTCTCGAAAGTAATCTGGCACCCATATGGGCTGTGTAATTAAAATGAATATAATCCTATGTTCATCTTCATGATACCGGTTATATTGCACCGAATAAGTAATTTTTAATAAAAGACGTTCTGTTCTGGGGTAAAGATTTTCTCGAAAGTAATCTGGCACCCATATGGGCTGTGTAATTAAAATGAATATAATCCTATGTTCATCTTCATGATACCGGTTATATTGCACCGAATAAGTAATTTTTAATAAAAGACGTTCTGTTCTGGGGTAAAGATTTTCTCGAAAGTAATCTGGCACCCATATGGGCTGTGTAATTAAAATGAATATAATCCTATGTTCATCTTCATGATACCGGTTATATTGCACCGAATAGGTAATTTTTAATAAAAAACATTCTGTTCTGGGGTAAAGATTTTCTCGAAAGTAATCTGGCACCCATATGGGCTGTGTAATTAAAATGAATATAATCCTATGTTCATCTTCATGATACCGGTTATATCGCACCGAATAGGTAATTTTGTAATAAAACACATTCTGTTCCGAGGAAATAAAAATTCCCCCTTGAATAATGTCGCACACATATAGCCTGTATTATCAATATGAATATTATTCTTTGTTCATATTTATAATACAGGTTACATTTCCGCAAGGTTTGACGCAGCTCAACTATGCAATAGTTGACCTGCGTTAGTGTGTGCGTGCTTACATTTCCGCAAGGTTTCACGCAGGTCAACTATGCAATAGTTGACCTGCGTTAGTGCGTGCGTGCTTACATTTCCGCAAGGTTTGACGCAGGTCAACTATGCAATAGTTGACCTGCGTTAGTGCGTGCGTGCTTACACTTCCGCAAGGTTTGACGCAGGTCAACTATGCAATAGTGAGAATTATAAATAAACGATACAAATATATAACCAAATAAACTTGCTTTCACATTTATAACTTAGAAGTTTTTAGGATTTTAGAATATTATTAAAATTCATCTAGCAATTGCACTATTATTATTAACTAATTCAGCAATAAAATTTCTAAAATTGCTGCTCCCTGATTCAAATATTAAGGGTTTTATAGCATAAAATTGAATTTTTACCATAACGAAAATTGTAACATTTATAAATATGACTTTATTTCAATAACTGTACTAGGCATAAAGCGCATAGCTAGCTAATTTTATCTTGAGTAACATCAGATGATACCATTCAGACTTAATTATAATTAATTTCACTTCATATGCTGTGCTATTTCACTTTTTCTCCGATTAGAATCAATATTTTTTTAAAATTTTTCTGTGCATTTTTTTTTCAAATATACTTTTATTCAAAAATCGTTTTTTTCTTTCTATCAAAGATTTGTATCAAAGACAAATTTGCTGCTCTATACGATATCGCCCTATTTAAATATCAATTAATATGAGAACTTATTAACACATTCAGTGCAGATAATGATACATTATTCACGTAAGGAACTTGTGTTACTGATTTCAAAATGTAGTTAAAATACCAAATTGTTCTAGTTTTTTTTTAATATGAAAATATTAAAAGTTAAATGAATAAGGTTGCTGCAGAAAAACTAAATTTAGTCAAATATAAAAGTATTTTCGCCATTACTTTCGATATGGCGTAGCGCATCTACAATCACACGCTGGATTAATATTATCAAATACCACTAAAACTTTCAATTGTCGACTCTAATCGTAGTCTCTATTTCAACTTATAATATAATTAGAATTAAGGTAATTATAATATACGGGCTCTTATATTATAATTACCCTATAAATATCAATTGAATATTTGCATTGTTTTATTTATATAATCATTGCGAGCAGCTGCATGAATTCATCAAAACAAGAAAAGGTTATATAGACCGCCTTTAATTAATTTAAATAAACGTTATTGAAAACCGTTGTCGGTTATAAAAGTTTACCATTGAGTTGATTTTAATGCATCTTGTTTCGTTTAATTGGCAGCTGTTTTTTTTTTCTTTTCATGTTTTTACTAAATCTATTCTATAATTGAATGGACGGAAATAAGCAAGAAAGAATGAAGATAAAAAGACGATAAAGAATAATATCACTAAGGTAAGAAACAGTTAACATAATGCAAATAGCAACAAATGCTAAAAAGTTTAAAAGGCAATGGGCACTTGTAAGTTGCATAAGCTATGAATTAAAGTACGTTCGAATAGCGCTAGGAACAGAAAAAGTTTTCTAGGGCACACGAAAGCTGAAATATAAACTCCATCAATTTGGTGATTCTTGAGTACTAGGAATATTTTTATCAATTTAGGTTCAATTTTGCTATTGCTAATATTTATTATAACTTACAATTTTTTTAACACTTTTTGGAATATAAAAAAAAAATTGGGAAAAAACAAATTGGATTTCAAAATTGTCTTCCCTCGACGTTCATTTTACTTTTCAAATAAAAACCGTAAACGCCTCATCTTATATTATTTATTGTTTGAAAAGCTTCAAATAATCGTCAGACGCTGCAGAAGTGTTTTAGGAAAATTAAGAGGCGACATATTTTAATACAAATATATTTAGTGGAAAGACCAATGAAAATGTTATGTTATTTTTTATGTTAAAAGTTTAATAAATAATCCACAATTAAATGAAACTACGTGATGTAGTATTACTTCTACTTTCTTTAATTTCTTTACCACGATCTAGGTTTCGTTGTATTACAACATCTTCAGGTGGGATATTAGCATGCTAATATCCCACCTGAAGATGTTGTAACAACCCACACAGATGCTAATATCCCACCTGAAGATGTTGTAACACAACGAAACCTAGGTCGTGGTAAAGAAATTAAAGAAAGTAGAAATAATACTACATCACGTAGTTTCATTTAATTGTGAATAATGAATTTCTACAAAATTAACGCCAAATATATTCAATATTTAATAAATAATATTAATTTTAAGACATACGCGGTTCAATGTCCCAAAAACTAATTATAATGTAGATATATGTACTTTCTATAAAATTGTTAAATACGTAATTGTTTTTCTTCTGTTTAGCTGTTTATTATCCTTCGGATATAGGAGTATTCAATGCGCATGTCATTAAAATTGATAAGCTGGGCAAGCAGGTTGGCGATCGCAGAGCAAAGGTTTTCACGCCCGTGGCGCTGCTGTCCATAATTCTAAACACCACTCCAACCCGCTCGGCGAGTGGCCGGGAATCGAACTCATGTCGACGTAGTATGCGGCGCTGTCAAAAGCCTTTAACTTTATGATTAACGCAATACACCATGGTGACGACATGTTTGTTTTATTAATTTTAAATAAATGAGAAAATCTTAAGGGCTTTATTAAAAGAAATAATAAACTATTAAATAAAACTTGTTAGTCACGAGTGTAACTCACACTACAAAGGTCGTGTACATATTTAAGCTCTTTTAAATATTAAGGGAACGTATAATTTATATTAAACAGTTAACAAATGTTACATTTCTACATCGTAAATATATTGCCTCCTATATCTATGATATAAAAACTTGGAGCATCTTTCAAAAATTGTAAGACAATTAAAAAATTGAAGACAATTAAAAAATAGTTTTGTATTCCGTGTTATAATCCCTTTCTAATGATAAATAAAATTAAATTTTTAAAGACCTTTATATATCTCTTTAATTTTTACATAAATATTTTAAATTAGCTAGTACAAAATATACTGGTTTCCAATATATACTAATGTGCCAAATTAGATGTTTCTATGTCACATGAATTCCGAGAAAGTCGGCTGTGAATATAGAAAAACGTAAATGTATTCCGCTATATCTAAGGTAGACTTAAAAAAAAGATGTAGGCTTAAAATATAGTGTATATTTAAAAATTCGCCATAGATTTCCTACAACTTTTACGTGAAATTTTGAAAACTTATATTTTTTTAATCGACTTCAAAATAGGAGGAAGTTGTGTGTATTTTTTTGTATGTATGTACACGATTTTTCTTAGCTTTCTGAGCCGATTTGCGTCATTTTTTTTCTTTGAAAGAGTATGCCAGTGAGGTTCTCTCTAAATATGGTTATAATCTGACGATGGGGTCCGGAAATGAACAATGAAACTCCTTAACGAATGGATATAAATCAACTATGGTTCAATGTATTTGCTACTGGTAGTTTTACAAAATAACTACACTATTCACCAGGTCAGGATCTGATGATGAGTTCTGGATATGAAAAATGAAACTCCTTAACGGATGGTGGTAAATCAACTGTGATTCAAAATAATTGCTACTGGTAGTTGCTAGTTTGCAAAATAACTATCCCACTGACCGCTTTAGTATATGATGATGAGTTCTGGAAATGAACAATGGAACTCTTTAATGGATGGTAGAAAATCAACCGTGATTGAAGATAGAAAATATAACAAAATAAATCGTCCTGTTTAAAGAATTGAGATTCAGTTTATATAAATTACGTAAAGAGATAATTTGCTTTTAAATTTCATTTTGAAATACAAAAATATTTATTGCCGGTAATTGAACAAACTTTACAGAAAAGACCAATTTTCATACACCGACTGAAGGAAACTACTTACAGATAACAATTTATACGAAAATAGGACAAAATCGAGGGAAATAAAAAATTATTATCATAATAATTTTTTTTCAAAATTGTATCTTTATTATTTTAATTTTGGTAAGAAAGAAGACCTAAAAATTGAAATGGACTTTTTCTATATTTCTTTTCTTTTACCCTAATGTTAAGCTTTTAAATCTACTGGAGGTGTTCCCTACATTTGTAACTATTCTATATTAAGATCATAGTCCTGCTTAAAATAAATGGAAGTCATAAAGACATTCTTCATTTGTTTTTTGCAACATTATTTCAAGTGAGCATGTATAAAAAATAGAAGTTTTTTTATATAGTTTAGAATAGTAGTTAGTGTCAATTTTAAATATCATAATATCCAACGCATATTATAACTGCACAATTAGCTTGGTTAATCATACGCATAAAATATTCCTTAATGTTATTTAGAGCAAAATCTACAGAAAATGCTAGGAACTACTGTCATAATGACAGTTGGACTTTGTAGATGTGTAGGCACGTGGAAACCCCTATTCATTATAAACATACTACTTGAAAGATATTAAGATGTCAGCAAAGATGATTTCTGTTTGTTTAATGATAATTATGAAAAAGGAATTTCACTAGACGAAATGAAAAAAGTTATACCAAGCATCCAAAAATCAGCAAATTGATAAAACTGTTTTTTATATTATTTAAAATCTACATCAATATCAGAAAGCACTTCTAAGAATCGAAGATAATGCTTATACGCAAGACGCTACAAGCTTGTGCTCCGAGAAGATGTTTAGAAGAGCGTTGAACACTAAGTGCGTGGGTACAATCTTAAATGAAGAAATAATACCTACAATTTGCTGGAACATGGAATACTTGCAACTGAATAAAAATATGAATAACAGCTAGAATTTTTAATGCAAATTCAAGCACATGTAAAAAAAATCGAGCCGTCATGGGACGCCTGGCAAATGTGAAACATCTCATTTTTTTACTATCACTGCAACACATATTTTAAATTAATAAACGCTTTTAACGTTTTATGACTGTTTTATACAATATACCGATGTAAGCGAGTAAAGTTGTAAACGTTCGTAAATAAGAAACAATGATGATACACTAACATACACGTAAAGTAGAGTATGTAGTTTAGTAGAAAGAGAAGCATTAAGTTGGAAAGTGTCAATAAGACGCGAAGCTAGCCGAATAGCTAGAAACGACGTGTCATCAGAATGTTTAACTTCCATCTAAATGCGCCATTAGATGTTTCACATAAAAACATCACATGAGCCAGGAATCATAAGAACCAGAAGAGCAATCCTGACAAATGTCAATGTGCTTTATAAAAACGTATCTCATTTTCGGCAACTAGGATCGTGGATCAAGAGCGAAAAAAATTGCATCGAATCACGTACGACTTTGAAATAAATTAATTTCACGTCACGTTTCAATATTCTAACGAAATGCTGATTAAAATATAAACTAAACTAACTAAAATAAACTAGTTTAGTTAAATATTTTCTCTGTATTATTTTAGTATATGGAGACATGGATGTTAAATAAAAAGGCGTTAAGAAGAATTGAAGTTTTTTTTAAGAAAAGATTATACAAACATACAAATTAATATATCACATCATTATGAAAGCATACTACAGCTTGATTAGTTGATAGTATTGCAGGAGAAAAACAAATTGATAGCACACGTCAGTTTGTAAACACAACTTTTGATTGAAGAATGTCTGGAACTGTTATGAACAATTTTCAACTCAATTATAAATAGTTATATCCCAGCTACTTATCGCGAACAGTCTTTTACAAAGAATAGGAACTTGAAGAAAAAGATAATTTATATAAAAGTCTATTTTTCGCTGTCGGTGAACTTAAAACGATACTTACACTATGATGGAATTCAAGTAAGGTTTATTTCAAAGAACTTTTATTTAAAATTAATCGTATTAAGAAGTAGTACTCTAAACAAGTAGTTCCTCCCACGTGCAGTTCTAACTCTGTATAAACTTATTTCAAAGTTGTCAGCGTTTAAATTATCTTCATCTATTCTCCAAAAAATATAATTCTGAATGATTAATTCATGCATTATTGTTTAAAATGTAAATTTTAAAATGAAAAATATTATTATAAATAATTTCTTAACCAATTACTAGCAGCTAGTTAATGAAGAATTTCAATGTTATTCAAATTGACTGGCTTAATGTTAGCATTGTTTCAAAAAAACCGTGTCACGAACTTATTACTTACAACAAATTAAAGAATCGTTATAATTAATCAAACATTAAAAACGAGAATATTTTAATGAAAAAATAACTGAAACATAATGATAAGGGAGTGTTCAATCGGCTTACCAATCGATGGAGACTATCGCCATCGGGCACTTATCTACTTCTCTATCCTTTCATCGATTAATTACGTTCGTCGATAAAAATATCACTCTGACAGAAATACCTTCACGCAATTTTTTTTATGTTTGTTGGTGTTTAAAATAAATAAGTTCTAAAGTTTAAATAAAGTTACGATAATAAGTAATTTAGTAGCTCAGATACACTTAAGATAGTGGACTATTAGTTAAATAGCTCTCATATTTTTTATTCGATATCAATTAAATAAAAGTAAAATACTTTTTAATATCCTAGAAACAAGGAATTTAGCTCGAGTATAGGCGATTGTAGTTCGGAATAAAATTAAGATAGTATGTGATTTAATAACTTGAAATAAATTTAAGGCAATCTACCTTGAGGTAATTTATTAATGAAATTAATTTTTATTTAACATCGAACTAAAATTTGCCGCGCCGGTTTTAGATTGGAATGAAGTTAAGATATCAGCTTATTTAGTGACAGAATAATCTTAAGAATGCAGATTTATCTCTAATCGCTTTAATGATTTAACTTTTACCAAGTTTATGATTCAAGTATATTTGTAACTGCGATTGTAAAATATTAAAATGTGACATCAGATTTATTCTTATTCAACGTTAAGTATATTAAAATAATGTAATAAATCAACGAATATGTTAATTTAAATGCAGTGGAATAAGGACTTTTTTAAAAATGCTTTAGCGAATAAAACTTACTAAACTAAAATAAAAGCAAAAAATTTAAAATATTTTGAAATTGAAATAGGCAATGATATAATTTACCTTTATTTATCATAGATAAACGAAAAAATTCTGCTAAAAACTTGGAACCGGCTTTGGCCTTTCATGATTATTCTAAAGTTTTTTACCTAAAGTTTTTTTAAAACTTGACTACAAAACGAGATGGAGTTATGTGCAAAATTAAAAAAATATTTTTTTATATCAATAATTTTTTTTATTTAATAATAAGTCATGTCTAAATATTTATAATTTTTTTTATATATTTCTTATTTTTGAAAGATTATTCAATAGTAGGACTTGTTATTTAAAACCGTTCGCGTTCATTAAATGTACTGAAGAAAAAAACAAAGTCTACTGGTGTCTGTTTTAAGGTTTATTCTTGCTAAAATCTAAAAATTATTTGCTGTCTTTTTATACCTCAATATAATTTTGTATTTCACTAAATATTATCATTTACAATAAAAAGAAGACTTTGTTATTTAAAACTGTTCGCGTTCATTAAATATTCTGAAGATAAAACAAAGACTGCTGGTGTATGTTTTAAGGTTTATTCTTGCCTAAAATCTAAAAATTATTTGCTGTCTTTTTATACCTCAATATAATTTTGTATCTCACTGAATACTATCATTTACAAAAAAAAAAGGCAAGATTTAAACAAATGTTAGATAAAATCTCGGAATGTTTAAACTAGAGTTTATACTTATATTAATAAAGCAAATCACGAAATTATCAAGTTAAAATATATTTTTATTTCTTTAAATTAATTCTTTTCAAACGAAAAGTTACGAGAAACTGTTAAAAATCCTTTTTTAATTGATATCACTGAAAGATATACCGAAAATCAGCCGACGGAATTGGTATAGAGATATAATATTCTCATAAAGTTTCCATACATATCACCTTTGAATATCAAATATTAGGACATATTTATTCTTATATTTAAAACACTGAAAATGGATATTCATACATGTAGAACTGAGTTTCTCGTTGTTTTTCTAAGAAGTAAGATTTTTAAGTCGACTAGAAACTAACTACCTAACTTCGACAACAACTCCATATATTACATTACCAGTAACATTAAATAAAACGGTTGAATTAAATTAAAAACTTAAAACAATTAAGAGGTAATTATACTGCGAAATAAAGATAACACTGTACTCACTAACTACGTACATATATATTTATAACAATTACACAGGTGGCCCTACCGATCCATATCACGAGTTCAGCTTGACGCACGTCCTAAATCTTCCACCCCAACACATATCTTAACCTCATTATTTTGACAGAAAGCTATTCAGCTACCCCGACAATGTCCTGTTTGAGTAGGCCAACCGAAAACAGGCAATTACTCCATCCGACAAGATCCACCATTACTCCACTCCGAAGCCATCCTTTTAGCATCTCTCTTACTCAAGATCTATAATAAGAATGCTTCCGAACGCACTTAATGGCTCAATTAAGCCACCTTTATAGACCTGTTACTTAACTTAATCACGTCGTTAAAATTAACAACTTGCAACGGCGTCCCGCGTTACGAATATAACTTTAAGTAATTGTCAGTGCCTAAATGTTGTGTAAACTTCAAAACAGTCGATTTGATAGTTAAATACGTACAGTTTGTAGGGCGGTATGTCGTAAAATAAAGTTTAAGTACAACCCGGCAATATTAATGACAGAAGAGTAATTAAAAATTAGGCTGGCGTTATTTAGGTCATAGTTTATTAAAATTTTTACATAGACGTAAACTTTTACTCGGAATGTAATTTGTGCGCTGTTCGGGACGCGTATTTTAAGCGTGAGTTAGGTGTGACAGGCGAATACGTTTTAATTTTTAAATTCTGACTGAGTTAACGCGCCGTTTAATATTTATAATAAAGTTAGGGAGTTGTTAGAATTATAATTAAAACGTGTGTGAATTTCAATAAACATGTAAACACGTGACTAGCGTATAGTCATTGGCTCAAACCTTCTTTGAATCATATCGATTATATATATATATATATATATATATATATATATATATATATATATATATGTAATTATATTTATTTAATTAACCATTATGATAACAATTTTATAATTCTTTATGTGGCGATATTTATTTAATTTACATTTTAAATAAAATACATATATTAAGTCGTAGTTTGATCATTCTTTACTAGACAATAGTTTTTAATTTGTTTTTATAAAAGTGTTTTTCAGTTAATATCATATTTATATTTACGTATTAGAACTGAGGCTTTAGCTGCATAACACCTCCTGGATGCACCTTAAAAGAAGTTTGAAGGTCTGGAAGTGTTTAACTTCGTACAAATTTCCCCATACTAAGTGTGCAAAAATGGTTGTTAATATTTAAATAAAAAAATTGAAAAGTCTCCAAAGGAGGAAAGATTACACAATAAAAACTTTAATAGTAAAACTGGCCAAAAAACACCTCTAAAGCAATAATTTGATTCAAAATAAAAAAAAAAACCAATGCTTAATGCGTTGGGTGTTTGTTTCGAAATATTCAAGTAGGGTTATATTCTTAATTTAAACATGACACCATTAATATTTTCTTCATTAAATAACTAGCGTCCCATCCCGGTTTTGCTCCAGTGATAATCTAGTAATTAGATTTAGGTCATCAATTTTTAGGGTGACCTTGTGTCAGTGGTCTTAAATGAGGTATTATTACAAACGAAGCGTTTTCACGAATAAAATATCTTAAATCAGGAATTCATAAATAGTCAGAGTCGATCTATGAGCGCAACTAGTAATTTCGATCTACAGATTATTTACTTGGAGTTAAATGTTAATAAACAAGCTATCACTTAAGAAATACAGGAAGAAATATAGGATAGTAGGAAGGTAGGTATATAATTAAAGCAGTTGATAAATATATAGGTAAGATCAAAAATATTTTCAAAATATTTAAACACATAAATGACTTTAATTTAACTTGCAGCGAGAGCTTGAATGTTTTATTTGCCGTTTCTCTACGTGGAACGAAAAACATGATTACCGTAATATTCAAATGCTGATATTTTATTAACATAAGTAGTTATCCATACAGTTTAAACAATCTATTTTTTATATACTAAAATATTTTTATAGATTTTTAAAAATAATTATCTATTTAACCGCTTTAAATTAAAAACCAAGTTATTCCAAGTATCATGATAATATATTTAATTTTAGGCACCTTTGCCTTTTTACCTGATATTTTTTTGCTGTTACTGGAAAAAATTTATATAGGTACGTGTTTTTTATAAGATTTTGCCTCAATTTATTCTAAACTTAGTTCTAAAAATACTATCTATAAGTCTTAAAGTTTTACCAGAAATAAATTATTTTTAGGCCTTTTTTATCAATTTCGGTTATATAGCGAGAACAAGTGCTATAAATGATGAATAAAAATAACTTTAGATAAAGAGATCAATAACTGTTAATTATGATTAACAATAACTAGGCCGAGAGAATAAATACTGTAAATACTGGTTATATTATTGAATATGATGCTTAAAATATAGCTTCAAAGGAGATGTTTTAATTGTATAACATTGTTTAAAATTATCGTGGTTAAAAAATAATTTTTGTAACCTCTTAATATCCGTTCATACTCAGTTTCGCAATTTCTACAGATTTAAACTTACGTACTTGAAATTTTGCAATTGAAAGCTGGAGATTATGTGAATACGCAGCGAAATATTATAATTATTTTGAAGAGGAAAAATATTTTTATGCCAGTCATTGAGTGGATGGTCTCTAGAGAAAGCTTCAAAGTAATATAAAGTATGTACTTCCCCCACTAATTTTTTAATTGTATATTTGAAATAAATGAAAACATTCTATATTATTTGATTTGACGTAATTATATTATGCAACTATTGATTATTTCTTATTCAGTTTCCGTATATCAACAATTTTAGAAGATATAGACAACTGTATAATGCTATTTTATAGATCTGTTAATGCTCACTGGACCAGTACATTTCTTCTTACAATACAATTTTTCTATGTTTCTAGTTTTGTTGACTTACAAGTTGAAATTCACGATACGAAATTTAACTGAATGTTTATTACTAATTTATTTATTCTTTTCAATATTTATTTATCATAAGTTTAAATGACTAATATCCCTCTTTGAAAATACACACACACACACACACACACATATATATATATATATATATATATATATATATATGTGTGTGTGTGTGTGTGTGTGTGTATATTTTCAAAGAAGGACATTAGTCATTTAAACTTAGGGTAAATAAATATTGAAAAGAATAAAGAAATTGCTCTGAATAAAGAAAACGCTCTTGCGTGCGCGCATTCATGCATGCGTGCATGCGTGCGTGCGTGTGTCCGTAAGCACGCGCGGGCCGGCTTATGTTTGCGTATGCAATGAGTGTGTGTGTGCGCATGTGTATAATGTAATAATAAGTGTTTAGTTACAAGTTTGAGACCTTTCTAAGAAGGTTAGATCGAAATGCGTTTAATGGCAGTTAGCGCCAACCCTTGAAATAAATTACATGAAAAAATAAATGGAAATAAATTATGGACTCTACTACTGTATGTGTTGACATTTGGACGATACAATTAGTAACTGGTGATAAAAAGTGTTAAAGCTGAATAACATAATGCAAGATGAATAGAAATTTCAATATCCAAACCTGAATTGCATACCAGAAAGTAATAGAATACTGAGCTACTGGTGGAATACCAAGAGAGTTATTTATTGAGGCTTTATTGCAAAGAGATTTACTGTAAATTGAAAGACTTACTGTCAGCAAATAGTTCTACTAAGCAACAATCTAAGTAGCTAACAGGACGCGTTTATATTCGGCATGATACCGCTAGACTACATATCGCAAAATATACACGTCAAGAATAACCAGATTTGGCTGGGTTCTGCTAGGATATCCATTTTTTAATCCCATTATTATACCATCTGATTTATTACTTATTCAGACCTTTAAGAGACAATTTACGGAGTAAAAAATTAAAAGCATGGAAGTTCGGCATAAAACCTTGTTAAATAGAAAGCAAATTCACATAATGGAAAATAATAAATAAAAATGGGGGTATATAATTTAATTTTTTTTGCAATATTTCTCCATTTTTTTTATAAGAACCAATCAGAGATAAAAATATATTGGTCAAAGAAATATTTAAAATGGAAAAATGAGTTTATTTGTCTTTCACGCTTCAACTACTAAGCCCAAATAACAACACTGGTTTTCATCAAGGATTTTCACAAATATAATATTTTTTTGGTAATTTCCTCATGGGGTGTCCATTAAGAATAAGAAGATGGGCAAATTTATTTATATGTACTATTATGTATCCAAATATTTTAAATTTTCCCAAAAACATTTTTCAGCTACATAATCATTTTATTCCTTTCCGTGTGCGAAGTTGCAGGTCAAAGCTAACACTATATAATATAGAAGGCAAGGGGTACGGTCAAAACGTATATTATCGAGTAATCGGTCTATCACAACTAGTTGGGCGCAAACGCGGCCGTATACAAATATAAATTTCAGATAAATACAGATATATAATTCTGTAAAGCATTATATATCATTTAACTGGCCTTCGATCAGCACCAACAAGTCAAAAGATGATAATTATTTTCGTCAATAAACCTGCACAATTTTTTTAAAGGGAACTTTTTGTCACCCTATTAATTTATTCAAATATCCTCAATTTGCGCTTCTCTAAAATTTCTATATATGTATTATTTTAATGTTAGCTACTGGGATATGTGCGGGTTAATATATTTTATTACTACGCCAAATTTCAATTTTTTTACGTCAAGCGGTTTCTGAGAAAAACGGCTGTGATAGTCGAATAGACAGACACGTGGGTGATCTTAAGATTATAAGGGTTCCGTTGTAACGTATGGTGTATGAAACTCTAAACCTTATATTAAATAAAATTAAGAATTGGAAAATCGATTTGCAAAATTTAAATAAAAGTAATGATCGAACAAAGAAATATGTAACGATACATTGTATCTAACAAAAAAATAACAGAAAAAATATCGCATTAACCAAACTTCGCTCATTCCAAATGACCCTTCCACGTATCCTAGCAATATAATTTACAAAATTTATACCATGATACCATGGGATACCCAAATAAAAATAACTTTACGAAAAATTGCTTGAGTTTTAACCATAGAGATACAACCTTCCCGCTGGCGCATGGCGGGCTTCTGGAGACACAATAGATAACAATTTATGTGGGTATACGTCAGCATTTCTGACGAGCGGTGAAATTAGCGAGGAACGGAAAAGATAATCGTGCGTCTCGCTTTCAATCATTCTAAATATGCTCGTGTAAACAAGATAATAACTAAGACAAGAATAATTTGTCTTTCGAATTATGTTATAGCGAAGTGATAAAAAGTATCACTTTCGTTATCCACCGTGAAAGTCGCTTTGGTTTCTCCATTAGAGTGCAATGCATAATTTTAACATCTTAATTTAAGTATGATAAAGAATATCTATGATAATATAATGTTTTTTATTAGCGTAGTTTAATTTGTTGTCCATAATTTATATCGTATTTTACATAGTATTTTTGTCCGTTCTTTAATTGTATAGTTTTCATCAAATGTAAATTATTTGTCTGCAGAAAGTATCGAAAAATGATTTTTTATTTGGTAATATTTCATTCATCTGATATTATTTTTTTGATTACATTCCGCTCTCTATATTGCATAGTCTGTAAGTATATCTTTAACGTCCAATAATTGCATTTTTTTCTTTTTCTGTTTCCTGCTTTTTTTATTTTTTTCTTATGGGAAATCGAAATTTTCGTACAGTCTAAAAGAGAAAACTTATTAAAATATAACCAAACAACACACATCATTATTTCATCTATGGGTCTATCGAAATTTATGGTAACATCAATTTCAAAGAAGAAAATGAAAACAATATAGTTTAAACAAAACCCACTTAAATTTTGCGGAAACTAGGAGCCTATTGTGTTAATAAAATTTGTAAGTTTCCACTAGTTCATCAGAAATGTGCAAAAAGTAATGAAGCATTTTATCACATATTTTTGTTTATCTCTTAAACTCATTATTACAAATAACACACTACAAAATAATCATTAAAAACATATGTGAAATTACTAGTGTACAAGTATGAAATTTCGGGTTTCGTACTAGTCATTTTATAATTGATTAGTTTGTTTTGCTTTAAAAATAGCTATAAGATTTTTAAAACAATAGTTGCCTTTTGAAATTAATCCATATATCTTGCTAACATTTTAAGGTAACTGTATTTGTTTATGCCCTGCAATACCAGCAATATATGTAGCCTAACCTCTACAATCGATCGCACTATACTTTATCATACGTTTACAAATTACGTGGATGAACTAATAAGGTTTCAAAGATAAATGAAAAACGATTATGGAAGATATTTCATGTTAAAACTAAGTTAGCAATGGAATTTCGTGTCAATATCAGAATAATGTTTAAACTAATTGCGTCAAATATGCAAAATGAAAAAGCTCAAAAAATTATTTCGTGAACCAAAGTGAATGAGAAAGAGGCGTGAAGACGGTATTACTCCGTTGAAATAACATAATGGTAAAGAGTTTCTAAATATAACAGATACACCTGACGATCAATGGACCTAAAATAATAACTGAAAACGTTAATAATTTTGGATCCATTCGCTCGATCAAAACTATTTCTGCCATTAATACACCATAACATGCCCTCCTCTTCCAAGTGTCAACATAGACGTGAAACTTATCATTCTTAAGAGAAAGAAGGATAATTAATTAAGAGCAATCTTGAAGCGAAAACAATAAGATCGTGATTCGCAGAAAATAAATATTATCATTTTCAGTTGTTCGTGTAATGTACTAACAGTAACGAAAACTTGTTTGGCAATTGTTTAAATAGCATTAATTACTCCATGTCATTATTATAATTTTAGTACCCTTTAATATTAATTAATATTAATAGAGAGAATAACGCGTTAACATGGACCAAACATTTTATGATAATTGCCTCAATATATATAATATATAAATATGAATAAAGACTTCTAGACTACGAGTAATACCATAAAGAAAATTAAAATAAGCAAAGCTTTCTTTACTGGTGGTCTACTATTCATCGACATGCTGAGTGCCTAGCGGTGGTAGGGGAAACATTCCTCCTCTCTCCCTCTCCCTCTCCTCTACTGAAGTGTTTCATATTTCGTTACAGTCTCATTTCTAAACATACGAACTTGTATTACTGCAGTTAAAAGAGTTTCATGCAATAAATATACTGCCATTAAAGTGCCAAAAATGTATCGACAATAACACTGCCCTAAAATACAGTTTTTAAACAAAATTTTTATTCTGTTACAAGCGGCATGTTTAGGATGAAAATGCAATAAATATTTTTATTATCTCTACATCTTTAAAATATTCGCAGAAAAGCTGATTAGAACTTGGGCATTTGTTTAAGGCGTTCACTGCGGATCTCCTTTTGCGAGATGTGTCTATTGTAGATTATTTTTTAAAAGTTGTCAAGACTTGGAGAGCAGAGGACCTTGAATACTAATCAAACCAACTAAATAAAAATGGTAAAAAGTTGGTAACAGAAAGGTTACTTATGATTTAGTTACAGAAGGAAATCATTGATGATGTGGAACTCCAATGTATGGTTGTATTTATCAAGTCCGATAACGCGAACGGCTCAAACTTTCCAAGCTCAGCAAATCTGCTATGAATATGATAATCATTAAAGGACTTAATTTTGCCAGATTTAAAGTGTAATCGTGTATAATGAGAGGAGTGTAGTAAATTTCCTACCCCAGCCATCTTCCACGGCAGGATATAGCCATTCGATGCTGCCTAGTTTCTTTGTGTCTCTAGCTACCTAACCACACGTTATAAAGCACATACTTACAAATTACCACTAGGATGATAAAGAGGTAGCAACAAAGTATTAAGAAATGGTCTTGCCCCATTACTATTTCGTAGAATTAGCTGTTTTAATTCAGAGGAATAAAATATTTTGGTCGCTCCATTGAATTATACGACAAATTCCAGAAATTTCAAAAAATTAAATGTTTAATAAAGAAACTTTAAATTTTGTAAAGAAAACGTTCAACCTTATATCTCCCAGCAGGATCGAATTTGATGAATAATTGTACAATTTTATTCCGTTTTATAATTCATTCGGCCCATCAAACGTGAAGGAGTAATGATATGGCAAGGCGTCTATGATAGTAATATGGGGTGATGTAATGAAACGAACCTATTGCTTATTCACCGAATGGGTTAAACCGCTAATTCTCAACATGTTTATTTAAATTATATCGTTTGAAAATAAATTTATATTTTTTATTGTTTTCCTGCAACTGAGGGTTCCCATTTTAAATGTTTAATGTTGTTAGCTATATTATGAAGATTTTATTATATTTATGAATACTTCTGTTTACTGAGATAACTATTAATTTCATCCATCCATTTCCTGAAATAATACTTCAACTCAATAATTTGACTCGTATTATAAACAAATTAATGATGTAACTTATTTTTATTTGCTTCTGACTATTTGTCAAAGTCAAGTTTCCACAATTTAAATATAATTTGGCAATCTTTTAGAATTTATTTGTACTAAATGGCAGGTTTAACAAATAATTGTTAATTTGTTTTTATAGGATCACAAAAATTAATTAAAAAATTATGAAAAACTGTTTTAATTACTTTGAAATAAAATTCAGTAGACAGCTTTTGTTTTAAAAAACCGCCCAAATGCGCGGCGAGATGCGCACAATGTAGAATTCTATAGTTTACTTTTTCTCTTAAAATTGTTGATGCAAATAAAATTTCATTTATAATTTGTGATAATTTTATTAACTATTAACTAATGTCTAGAATTACTAAAATTGATCATGGTTGAAAAATTAAAGGGGAGGAGAAACAAACTGCGCGGCAGTTAGGAGCTTAATATTTCACAAACGGAGCTTAAAAACGGGAAATCGTAATGGAACTCCTCTGATATACTTCTCAAGGGATAAATTCTTTCGCTGTGGTGTGTTGGGTTAAGCCTCACTGTGGTGTATTGGATTGAGTCTCGCCATGGTGTGTTGAGTCGAATCTCGCTGCGGTACGTTGGTTTAAGTCTCGTCGTGGTGTGTTTGCTTCAGTCTCTCCATGATGTTGGGTTGAATCTCGCCGTGGTGTATTGGGTTGAATATCGCCGTGGTGTGTTGAGTTAAATCACGCCGTGGTGTGTTGTGTAGTCTCGTTGTTGTGTATTGGATAGATCACAAGGCATGCTGCCTTTGATGGTGCGACGTACCGCATGAACCCGGATTTGACTCCCAGCCACTCGTCGAGCGGGGCTGTACTGATGTTTTAGTTCTATTATTTTTAGTTTTAGTTCTATTATTCTATACTGCAAGATATCAATCGACGGTAGCAATATTTTTACATACACGGTAGCAATCATTTTACATTCACCGGTATCAGTCAGTAATCCCGCTCGATGAACGGGCGGGAATCGAACCCAGATTCTCACTGTGCTCCGTGCTGTCAAAGGTCATATGCTTTGTGATCAACTCAATACACCACGGCGAGCCTCAATACAACACATCACGGCGAAACTCAAATCAGCACGCAATGGCGAGACTAAATAGGCGAACAGTATTTGGAAGCGAAAATACGTTAACATTTTTTGAAAATATACTTATTTATTTATGTTTTTTAATGTATACAGTCGATGCATATGGTGAACTTACTGCTACGCGAGTAAGCTCTTACAGTGAACTAGAACACCATACCAGCGTTGCTCGAAACTCGGCGTGCAGCCAGAAATCGAACGCGGATTCTCGCTTTGCGCCGTGCCCTCAAAGACCGTATTCCTAGTGATCTATCCAACATACCACGTTGACGACCACGGAAATAAAAATATACTTAGGCCATAAAATAAGTCCGTGATTCCAGAACCGAGGTTAGGTTAGGTTAGATAATCTGAAAGCATATAGGGATATTGGGATAATTTAACACTACGAAACGTACAATGATCACTAATAAAGTGACAAATGATGTAAAAGCATAAATATAAAGATATGTAATCATGCCATTTATTATTCTATTTTAAATATTTTGCAGTCATTCAGACTGGGTTAACTATATCTTTTCAAATTCTACCGACCATTAGAAATACAGAATAATCCATCTGATTATCTTTTGATGTAAGAACAAAAGAATTTGAAATCAGAACGCGAGGTAAAGATTGAGGAGCGCTTCTAGCGGAAGCGGATAAAAAAGGTAGATATTAGCCGGCGGGTCGGCCGCTTGGGGCGGGAACCCTTTCACGCCAGCCGGCCGGCGCGCCCCCAACCTGTCACAGCAGGGTCGGGGACTTTGGCCTTAAGAGGACTGATGCGATAATTTGTTGGGAATCTTAAACTCGATAAGAATGTTCGTTGAAACGGTAGAATGGAAAGAAGTTATTTTAAACATGTGGCAAATGTAATCGATCAGATATCAATTGATACTATTGAGTAGAAGTACGTAATTTCGAAAGCTTTTCCAAAAATTAAGTTAATGTATTATTAATCTGTTGAAAATCTATTTAAAAACATAACAACGCAAGTTCTTTCACTGCAAACAAATTTTGACGAGCTACTGAAAATCTACCCAGAGTCTGCTTAGATTAAATAAATAATTATAGTAATTTTAACAAAATAATTATATATCGATGTTCTAAACACAGTTATAAATATATAAACAGCCCGAATATAAGTCTGACTCGTTAAAAAAAATTAAGTAACACACAAATGAAATATTACGTGTAGGTTTTGTCCTCGTGTCTTATTATACTTGTGGAACCTAGTTTAATTCTGTGTCATATAACTATTTTTAATGAAGAAACAATTTATTTTTCAAATAAAATAGTTGATTCATCCATTATGCTCAAAATTATTAAAAATCAACTTATTTATATCAAATTAACTTATTATTTTATTATTTTTGTCTGATTATTCACCTGTCTGTAAAAGCATGCGAATAAACTGGCCGAATATGAGGCTGACTCGTTAAGAAAAAATAAGTAACATATATATATATATATATATATATATATATATATATATATATATATATATATATATATGTATATATATATATATATACCAATGTAAATTTATCGAAAACAAAATAAATCTAGCGTGAAATGCAATTAAATATTATGTGCCGGTTTTGTCCTCGTGTTTTATTATACTTGAGGAACCTGGTGGGACTTTTTTTAATGAAAAAACAATTTATTTTTCAATTGAATTAATTTGTTCATCGAATATGCTCAAAGTTATTAAAAATCAACTTATTTATATCAAATTAACTTATTCTGTCATTATTTTTGTCTGACTATTCATATGTTTGTAACAGCAGGTAACAGATATTTAAAACATAGACATCTTTTAAATACATATCGCATGCTGGATTCAAACGCCATTGAATAGGATTCCATGAACGGATCTACCACAGCAATTTAGGCTGATAATGAGCTAATTATATCATAGTGTTTCGTTAAACGATTGATATTGGGATCATCTTTCATTCGCACATCCGTGTTGTACCAATTTTTAATAAAACAATGTAATGTTGCAATTTATCTCACTTTAGCCGAATTCACTCTCGACCCAGACATAAATCGAGGAACATACCCGCCATATGTTACAGTTTCAACAAATACATCCCATTGAGAAGTAATATTAAATAAATCATCGTACGTGTTTCTTGCATCCAGGATTCATCCTTTCAAGGATGAAATGGGTGCCCATGGTGCCGGCTCGTTCACTTGGTACTGATCCTTTTTGTTTGCTTATCCTATCTATACAGATATAATTATTAGAGCTATGACGTAATCGTCTAATGTCTTTCGAGTTCATAGCGAAATACGGTTTGCTTTACGTTTAAAAAAATAATGGACCCATGTCGGTATTGAAACTTCATTTGGGAGTAGATCAAACTATCATTCAAAAGATCTGCAAATGTACCAAACAATGTACACGAATGTACTTATTGCTTTAATTAATTTAATTCGCATTCATATTAATGTCATTAAAGTACATAATGTATTATGTACTTTTATGTTTAATGTACTTTTAATTATATAATTTTATTCGCATTAATGTCATTAAAGTACATAATGGTACATATTTATTTTTATTTTCGTAATTTTGGAATTTTTACGTGAATTACTATTAAATGTTCCAAAACAAATATTGTAACGACTTTTCACAAAAAAAATGTTTATTGACCTATATAAAACAAGTACACATACCCGCATATTAAGTGTAAGATGCCTAAATTCCGTAAATAAAAACTGACATTTTATTTTACGGCACTTTGGCAACTGCCGTATTTGGACTGTGAAAGTTATAAACTTTATATTACGCATTTCTTATTTTTTATCTGCATTTTGAACTATATACATTTTAACAATTCTCGTGTAATTATAGATAAACAATAATAGTATTGTATTAAGAGTTCCGATGAGGAAACATTATAACGCAAAAAGCTCGTAATATTTTAAAGTTTTGGTAAAAATAAGATTAATCAAACACAGCTAGTCTATAATTTATGAAATTAAGATCTACAAATTTTAGTTTTAAAGTTGAGACTCGAGGAAGATCTGTGATGAATTAAATGCTACAGTGGAAGCCCGTGTATCCAAACATAAACATGAATAAGTGGGAATATTTAATATTTGTATTCTGACAACATTCCATTATTTGTGTCAAATCAATAAAGTGAAATAGCTTGGTAGATGATTTTCACGTCACTTAAAGAGAAATCATATGAAAAATCATTGAAAGGCATTAATTTTATTGTTATAAAAAAAACAAAGGGGATTTTTTTACATCGTTTTGTTAAACATGGATTCTCTCCTTAATAAAAAACATTTGGTATGATGATTAGATAACAATGAAGCTCTAAAATATAGTCCAAAACCAAAAATTAATTGTTTGTAGGATTAGTTTTAATGTTATCTCTAACACTTTCCACTATTGCAAGGAGTGATTCTCTCCTTAATCAAAAACATTTGACATGATGGTTGGATAACAATGGAGCTCTAAAATATAGTACAAAACCGAAAATTAATTATTTGGTGAACTAATTTTAATGTTATCTCTAACACTTTCAACTATTGCAAGGAGTGAAATTTGGTAAATCCATTAGGGTAGAATTGTTCTCCAATTAATTAGAAGAGACGTTGAAAAAACTTGCAGAAAAATAACCACGATTAATTAATGGGCCAGATTTCTCACAAGATAATACTCATCCGCACAAAGTAATTCGAACGCAATTAATAATATTACATTTGAAAATTGTAACCCTAAATTATCATTTAGTAGATCTTGCATCAAGTAACTACCACCGTTCTTGGAATTTAGAAAATATCACGCGTAGAAAAAGTCTTTCGTAAATTTATTGATTCTCACTCTCCAGACTTCTACGCTGGAGACAATAACTTTGAATGATTGTTTGCACTATTCGGAAAAACAAATTATATAAGCCGTAATTATTTGTCAGATCTTTGCATTTGATTCTGACATTGGATACTTTCAAGAATTTTGATCTATATAACTTAGCATTTGATATTTTTAATAATTTTAATCTATATGTATAAGAGGTATGGGGCAATGAATGAAAAAAAAAATCACGTATGATGCATGACTATTTATTTTACAAACACACTTTATCTAATAATATTAAACATTAAATAAAATAATACTTACTATTTTATTTTAATTAAACACCTATAATTTAAAATTAGTTAAAGCATACATAAAATAAGTGTCACTCTAATTTTGTTCCCGTATTATTAAGTACCATTTTCCTTAATTAACAATGATTTTTCATACACAATACATAATTACAATTCCTAAAAATAATTAATTTCTACAAAGATTAAATTTGGGGCTAGGTTTTCCTCAAAATTTTACATTAGCCTTCAAATATAAATTCTGTTTGAAATCCAGTGGGTATATTCGTCAAAAATAGCTGGAGGGGAAGAAAGTAAAAGTTTCGGTCGTATATTTGTAGCACTCAAAATATTTTGTTTTTCCGTACATTTGTTTTCTTTTTATTTTATATGCTGCATTACGTTTTGCCTAAAATACTCGGCAAAACGTAACTGCAATACTCAAATATACGTTTATCTGCCGCTTTTATATACTAATATTTAATAAGTGGCTATATAAATATATTTATAAATAATATTATTGATATTGAAAAAAATTGTCTTTTCTTAATCATTTCATAATAGCTAACAAACTTAGGTTAAGGCTCCTCAGACAAAATGCTATATGTATTTCCAGTCAAACGAATACATCGGATGCGACCCGCGCTCCGAATGTTGACATCGTTTATCGAGTGACATTAGCTTAAATTTCCATTTCCGAAACGAGACGAGTTTCCCAGGAAATTATAAGAGTGCACAGAAAAATTCCCGATGTATTGCTTGTAGCATAAGGAAATAGAACTATGATTTTCTTTGCAATTATAGCATGCATGCTATGTTTTTTTCCTCAAATATGAATGTTGTTTAAAAAGTAGAAAATGTTTAGTATTAGTAACTCAAAAGTTAAAAATTTCTTTTGATATCACTGTATTAGGAAAAAGGGGTTAGGAGCGAAACAGGATCGAGGGAAAGAGAGTAGGTGAATAAGGAACGAGGGAGGGGAGGAAGTTTCTGTCTTATTCCATTCCACAATATTTTCCTATGGTCTTTTCAAAATAATATATATATATATATATATATATATATATATATATATATATATATATATATATATATATATATATATATATATATATATATATATATTATCACAACACGCGGGTTTCCACGCACTTTTTATCGTTTATTATTATCGTTAATAATCTTGATATTTTGCAAACAGGCATACTTTTAATTTGAAAAACTTATTATATTTGTTTATATACTTGGAATATTTCTCAATATTACGATTTCCCCAAAAAAAGTTATATAAAATTAAATGCCTATTTAGGAAATTTTTATAAAAACCTTATCGTGTTTAACTCATATGCGATTTTTTGAGCATAATGTACTATTTAATTATCTCCAACGTATCTAATTTCTTCTTAATTTTTTTGTTGGCGATAGATGACTTCAAAAATGATCCATGCCGAATTCATGTAAAGGTATTCATAAATGCCATTTATTACATTTTTAGTTCAATTATATATATATATATATATATATATATATATATATATATATATACATATATATATATATACAATATGCGTAACAATCGATCTATCGATGATCTAATACTATAAATAATTTTATTTAACATTTTCATTTCAAAATTTTATGTATTTACAACGTACAGCATTTCGTTACATTTATAAATATTAAGTGCTCGGAGGGTGTAATAGTTAATAGGATAGATATATAACCGGATAAAATGCATGACCATAATTCATTTGAACATATGTAATGAATGACTATGTTCAAATATATGTACTAAAAAACACGTATATCAGATTATGCTCCGATCATCATGTCTTTTATTTACATCTATAATTAAAGAGCCTAAAACTAAACTGGAAAAACTTGTTTCAGAATAAATATATGAGTAAAAAATTAATCTTCATTCTAATAGAAAATGTTTACTCACACATGCTTGCAATAAAATTTCTAGTCTAATAATAGTTTGAAAATGCACCCAGAGTGGGTTAGAAGAACTTGCACCAGCACAAATTGCTATCTGCAATGCTTCCGTTGGAAAACCTGCTTGAAACTTTGTTACAGTAAACTTAACTACCTCGCATGTTAACGCTAAAGGAGGTGACGTTTGATACAACATCATTACACCCTCAAAGAATTATGTGCTTTGACGACTTTGTACTGAGCAACATTTTCTGCAGTGTGTGTCTCGTAGGGCTAAAGCGGGAAGCCATGATGGAGTATAGTCACGTGGTACTGATACTTCCTTTGGAAATTTACTTTCGTTTTTGATTCCTTAAAGTATTTAAGGTACCTTAAACTTTCCATTTTTAACTTATGCTTTATCTTATAAGATTTCTAAATTCGTGGTTAATCTCAAGCTTGAGAAGGTTTATGATAATCCTAGTAGAATTTAATTTTCTAAATCAATATCCACAGATATTAGTATTGTATTGACTGTAGAGTTTATTACTCGTAAATATAATTAACAAACATCACACCACAAGAGTGTTTCACAACTTATAACTTAATACTGCACTTGCTTTCTGTATTTGGTCACACTCGTATCAACTTTTCATCCGTAAAATAAATGGTGGTCATTAAAATGCATCTACTCACCCGCATACTTATTAATAATGACCTCCATAGTAACATAAATCGTTTTGTCCGTTAACAAATTCTAAGGTTCCCAAAAATGGCAAACGGCAATAATACTCTATACGGAAGTTCTCAAATGTTGCAGACATTTAAAACATCTAAAGTTTTGGTTAATTGCTAATAACTGTCAAAATAAAGAATAAATTAATAACGATGTATTAATTTTTGTTGATAATAGCGTACTTTTAAATTCATAATTAAGACTAGCTTTGGTGTAGAAAGTTAATATGCCTCACGAAGCCAATGAGATAATTTAAAACTTTTCTTATACTCGAATTAACAGACACTCATTAAAATATTGCACTAATGAGATTTCTTTACTTTTTACAACAGGCGAATTTACCTTTTACAATATGTTATAACGATGGCTAAGCCATCCAAACACTATCAAAAACCAAACAACTTGACATTAGGAGTAGAAATAATTTGAGATGTCGAATATTCTGTTTCCCTATAAGGTCTTTAAGAGAAATTAACACCTAGCAAACCTAAAACCAGAAGGCCTTAGTTTATGTAGATTGACAATATTGCTTCTCACCATTTGTATTGTGGCCCTTTGTGATATGAGCTTTTTTATATGTTGTGCTCCCATTGACGTAATCTCAAATATATGATGATGATGACTTAACGTAATAAAGCTCATCTGCATGACCTTGAATATTTTAATTTAATACGGATAAAGTGTGGCTTACATCGAAATATACTTTCATATGATTTCATTTTATTATAATGCTATTTGGTTACAATTATATGGTTATTTTCATTTCTCAATGAATCGAGGATAAATAAAGTGGTACATGCAAAGGACTAATATGAAAATATATGAGTTGGATTAAAGGAATTTAAAAAATAAAGTTCGATTTATTGAGATGATCTAGATGCGCAGAAGGAAAGAAAAAATAATAAAAATGACTATAAATTTCATCGAGATAATATGAATCTTTTTTTAAAGATTACTATGTCACACCAATGCTAAAAATAAATAGATTTATTTTTGTAATTATCACACGATGCTTATAAACGTTTATTTTAATTAGGTGACATACAGTTTTCACTATATTTCCCATCTGAAAATCATCGCATAAAGGTGTCAATGAAATGCGAAAATATTCACAAATGAAAAAAAACAAAAAATTATTGTTGATTCTACAATCTATAAGTAGAGGATGGAAGCCTATTATTTACATAAAAAAATGATCAATTTATGGAAATAATTTCCAAAATAACCTTTTTCATGGACATAAGCCAAATTAAAATATTCATCATTGAAGCGTGATTTTAAATTATAACCAATTAAATGTATAGGTAGAGAGAGAAATTTCCACATAGAATCAGGAAAATTCAAATCTTATTTTAAAATATAAAGGGTTAATGGAATATGACGCCTAGATGGCAACACTGTATTATGTTTCCACGTAACGTTTATTCGAATGGCACGCCATTTTATTTTAGTAGAAATTAGTTCAAATTCAACCATGGATAAGTACATATTGCAACAAAGCGTTTAATTATTAAAATTTATTATAAAATTGGGCGTTCCTTGAAAAATATAAATCACAAAATTCCTGATTTTTTCATTATAAATAGTCGGCCCAATCGATCTTTAGTTCAAATATCAGCGAACCAAATTGAAAAAAACTGATTGTGTTATCGATAAACCAAAAAGCGGGAGACCAAAAAAATGTACGCACGAATGAAAACATTGCTGCTGTTAGTAAAAGTGTTCAAAATGAGCCAGCAACATCGTCATTCGCAAGAGTTAGACCTACTTTTATGGCTCTTTATGGCGGAGTTTGCTTAAAGATTTACATTCTCACGCCTATACAATTCAATGAACTCAAAAATTTAAAGAATGCGACCATTCACATAAATACTATTAATTAAAATTTACAACTACCAAGAAAAACTGATTGTGTTATCGATAAACCAAAAAGCGGAAGACCAAAAAAATGTACGCACGAATGAAAACATTGCTGCTGTTAGTAAAAGAGTTCAAAATGAGCCAGCAACATCGTCATTCGCAAGACTTAGACCTACTTTTATGGCTCTTTATGGCTGAGTTTGCTTAAAGATTTACATTCTCACGCCTATACAATTCAATGAACTCAAAAATTTAAAGAATGCGACCATTCACATAAATACTATTAATTAAAATTTACAACTACCAAGAAAAACTGATTGTGTTATCGATAAACCAAAAAGCGGAAGACCAAAAAAATGTACGCACGAATGAAAACATTGCTGCTGTTAGTAAAAGAGTTCAAAATGAGCCAGCAACATCGTCATTCGCAAGACTTAGACCTACTTTTATGGCTCTTTATGGCTGAGTTTGCTTAAAGATTTACATTCTCACGCCTATACAATTCAATGAACTCAAAAATTTAAAGAATGCGACCATTCACATAAATACTATTAATTACAATTTTTGTCAACTACCAAGAAAAAAATTTAAAGTTTTTTTAATAAAAAATTAACTTGCACTTGTAATTAAAACAACTGTGGATGCCTTCTTAAAATAAACCTAAATCGCTTATATGCTATAATAAATCTAACACATGTTTAAATAAGTTAATGGATATATATTTATCCAACTAAGAAATCAAACTTATATACAACCTATAATGTTTAAAAAATACTTCTTTTTTAGCCGAGTCAGAGAAAAAATAACGATTTATAGAGTAGGAAACATTGATAAAGTCAATGAAATAATTTAGTTGAGGCCATGAGCATTCTAGCATATATGATGCAAATACGCCATTGTAACCAACAAATTATCGTCAGATCAAATTTGTGCAAGGTTGGTTAGTCAAAACAACTTCCCACACAAAATTTGCCACAATCAATCGATTACTGAACAATATTATGCGCCACATTTACTTCACGGTCTCTGAGAAACGTAGTTTATAGATTAGAAAGTCAAGAATTTAGTATATTGAAACCCAGAGGAAGAGTTAGTGATTACTTTCTAAATCACCACATACCATTTTATCGCTTGCAATATTGAAAACTTCCGTATGAGAGGTTAAAATCATTCCCACAAGACTTAATATATGGTATCGATTTATATGATTTGATTGTTAAGATCTTTATCAGCTGCTACGACGGTTGAGCCGTTGCATGTGAATGGCCATGATTTATCTCAAACAGATAAGATCACATCATCAACGCGGGTTACAAGGTGTTTTCTCAATTCAAGTCATGAGATGATCCTCGTTCACAGATAGTGTCGTAGCCAAAAATTTTAAAAATGTTTCCTAAAATTAAAATCAATCGTGAATCGATGATGAATGAAGTGGTACATACGATCAAAGGATTAATATGAAAGATCAACTGAACGAAAGGAACTTAAAGAAGTAAAGTTCGCGATTCGTAGAGATGTAAGAATTATTTTTATAAATACAAATATGAATAATTTTTAGAAATACAAATATGAATTAAAATATTGTGGTGATGATTGTAATAATCAATCTGACAATGGAGAAAGTTTTGAAGTAATAGTTAAAAATTTATAAAAAACATAAATGTGAAGTTAAATATCAAACGCGATCATCTCCATTACAAATGTTTTTGAGTCTTTCCAATGTTTTTAATATCTAAGGTAAAATTAATATCTAATATTCTTATTAACTTTTTGGTCAAAACGTTTAAGTATTTAAAACATTATATGAATAAAAATAATAATGAAGATTTGACAAAACATTTAAAATTTCATGTAGAATTATGAAGTTAGCCAGAAATTATTTGATTGAAAGAAAATATAGTTCAAACATAGTCAATTTCCAGGAGTTGTCCACATTTGAGTTAAATATGCATTGAAGGTGGCCAATTTTGATTTGTTGTAGCAATTATCCAAAATTAAATAAAAAATAAACTATTCATTGAATGCATGAGAAATTTTAATTTTTCTTTATTTTTATTGATTTTTTATGTAATATTTTCTCTATATTTGGGAAAATAAGGAAAAAACTTTCAATATAAAGAAAGAATTCATGAAAGCTGAAACGCTAACTCTTTAAATATTATTAACACGTGATCTTTAATTAAAGAATCAATAACTATATGACAGTCCGTAAAGTTCCCTGAATCCATTAAATGAGATTTATGTAAATAAATTCTCTTGTTCGAAAATCTTTTGTAGTGTAAACAGATTAAAATATCAATAATATCAAATATTTCCTTAAAATAAATTATAGCGTTTTTTACCTTGCAAGTCATTTGTCGTATTTGGTTCGTGAAACTAGTTTGAACCTGATAACGAAACGACGACTTCGTGTTAATCATGTTCTCTTGTCTTCTATAGTTAATCGAGTTTTTCAGTTCAATAACTGTCAATTTTGTTTTCCATTTTTTATGCATCTCACAGTCTCAGGAAATTGGGAGCACACATATGAGATACAGAGATTTTAGAAACCTTTAGTGTTGTGATAATTTTTTTCAGTTAAATTTAGATGCTACCTACATTATACCATACATCTTTTTAATATAAAATAGAAAATAAATTTGTTGAATGTTACTTTTGAACTTTGTTAGATTTCAATTGAAACTTTTTAATTTAAATGTAAAATATTAAAAATATATGAATAAAATAGTCGTTTAAACAAAAAACTTAATTTGAAACCCGCTAAAGTAATTAATTTTGCATTTAGAAGTCATTTTTAAAATTCCATGTTTAGAAATAATTTTTAAAATTCTAGTGAAAAATATTTAAAAATTAAATATTATTCTCATACGCGTACCTTCGTAGATGATTTTTTAAAGCCGCAAATATTCTTTTAACATGACCCTTATAGCATCATTTCAACTGACAAACTTTGAGGCTGAAATTGAGAACTTAAAAAACCGCTTACTCTCATTTCCTACCCCGAGATGTAGTAGAATATATTTATATCATAGCATCAGCTGTATTACTGGTGCTAACAATTTCTTCAGTTCCACCCTAAAAGCACTTTAAAATACAGAGTCAGGAGCTGAGCTTTTCACAATACTGTTTGAAACAATGCTAAGTAAAATTATCAATCATAAAAAGGCAGTAATTCAAGTATAAACATGGAACTATAAATCAGAATAGGATTCTGGATAAAATCACAGATGCAATACGTAACTTTGACATGGTTAACTACGATAAAGTATTACCAATATATCTCATGAAGACTGAAAGTTTAACAAAAAAAAGTGAATATTTGCAGGTCCAAAAGTAACACTATGATCAAATAAATGAAAGGAATGAATATATAGAACAATAAGTTCATAAACAAGATTTTACGGTTCTACTTCCATCGAGCAACACGTATGAACCAAGATGTATACCGTCAGTTCCATTAACTATGGCAGGAGCGGAATACGTAATCAATGCCAATGTAATCTTTTACTGCATTACATCACAAATTATAGCAAAATATTTCCTTACTTAATAAATCTACGTAACAGATACGAGAAGAAAGTTGCTCTCAATTCTATAACAGACGTCCAAAGTACAAAAAAATTAAAGAAAGTGCCATTGGCACAATCGTAGTATACTGAGGGTAAAATTTTTTTAAAGAAGGTATTACTCAGAGTCGCAATAGAACTCCGGATGGACTCCACATAAAAGAAACGGCCTATTAAAATTAAGAGGGAAGGAGTTGTTTATTAACAAAACGAGGGAAAACTTAAATGGAAATCGAAATTATCTGAAACAGCTAAAGGAAGAAAGTTGCTATCAATTCTATAACGAACGACCAAAGTATAAACAATTAAAGAAAGTACTATTGGCGCAATCATAATATACTTAGGGTAAAAACTCGTTAGGGAAGGTATGATTCAGAGTCGCAATAGAACGTCAGATGGACTCCGAATAAAAGAGACGGCCTGTTAAAAATTAAGAGGAAAGAAGTCGTTTAGTAACAACGGGAGGGAAAATTTAAATGGGATTCGAAATTGTCAACCATATCAGTAAAGTTTTTGAGAAAGTCGTGTATTTTTACAAATATACCTTTAGTGCTATATCAGTATACTTCAAAATTAGTATTGTAATTTTGTTTATAATTTCGAATTTTGCCCAACTTTTACAGGGGAAAATCTGTGCTATGTTACAACATCTAGTTTATCAAACTTTTTCCCTTTAAAAGGAATCAATGAAAATGCCCTAGAGCTACTTTACACATACATATCTTGACATTTATAAACTTCAACTTCAAGGATATATCGTATTTTTATTAAAATACTTATGTATTTTAATATTATTTTTCTCTATTTAAATACATTGCACAACGTGCCTTACACACGTATGAAAATATATTGAAATTCAGAATCATCGCTGCAGTCTTTCGCTAAACTATTCGCTATTTTATTTTTCATAATTTTCGGGAGGATCATATTTTTATGGACATTTTCAGTACCATCTCTTAAGCTACGTTATTTGAAATTAAAAATAAACCGAATATGTACTTGGAAAAACTGTCGTGTAAATATTCATAAGTATTAACTATTAAGATAAACATATATGGACTAATATGCTTTGTCACAGTACCAAATTTCTATTTCAAACTATTTCTTGGAAAAATGGCTATGATAGACAGAGGGACATATACGTTATTGATTTTATAAGGGTTCCGTTGTTTTGTTTCTTTTTAAGGTATGAAGTCCTAAAAATGGATTAATTGACGTCAGCTGATGGAGAAATGTGAGACATTATTTTTTTAAATAAAATAAATTTCAGAGATGTAGTGATTAGGTCCAATTTTGCCGAATCATTGAATATTATTGATTCAACAAGTCGGCAAAAGGCTTAGTCGCTACATCTCTAATATTCATATTATTAAAAAATTATGTTTTACCTTTCTCTATTAAATCATTTTTTTTTATTTTGTATGACGGGAATGCCTGAGAACAAATAGCAAATCATTTTTTTGTAATTTTGTCTGTCCCTTTGTAGTTATGTCTGTTAGAGCAGCAATTAAAAACTGATGGATCGATTCAAATGAGATACATTGGGTTCGGATTAAAATCTATACTATATTTGGGCTGAGAGAAGATTGCCTGTCAAACTTTTCATTTGTATATCTCTGTATTATATCATCACGCATAAATACTAGATTGAATTGAAAAAAAAACACCTTTGCTAATGTGATAACTGAGGATTTCGACTAAATTCTAAGCTTAGTATTTACTAATTCTTAAGTGATTTAAAACTCGATTAAGAACAAGTGGTAGGGTTTAAATACTGATAAATAGTAATTGTCGGGGACTGTCATAGTGAGTTTAAAGCTCAATAGCCAAGTCAAGCAATCCCGGTCAAGAGTACTTTTAAACTGTAAAAAATCAACGCGAGATTTTACGAAAATCAAGTTATTCGTTTTAATCCAGTCGTCTGTATTATTCCCATCGTACTAATTTTTTTTTATGGCTGCTGTTTTGAATTTAAATTTTTTTAATATGTTTCTCATGGCATTTTTTTTCTTTGTTATCTGACTCGCCCAGTCATTATACCATTATGCAGTAGTTGTTTATGTACTAAAACTATTAACTTACATTAAAAAAGAAGAAACTCCCATAAACCCGAGAAAAAAAACTCCCTACCATAAACAAAACTCCCTGCCCAAACCAAAAACGTCAATCTAACAGATACAAAATTTACAATTCAATATTAATTTCTACTATAGATTAAAAAATAGTAAAAGCAGAAACCTAAGCCACAACTTAGAACTAAGGTACTCTTTCGTGACCCATAAAACAAATCGTTTTCACCCACGCTTCGCTGACAGGATTATAAAATTACACCCAACCCGACGTCGATGGGTTATCGATATAATAATTAATCGAGCATAATTATAAGTTATGCACTGAATTATGCAATACCCCCAACGCAATCATTCAATATTGTGAAACAATAAATAGTTTCCGCTCATGAATATTCACTGTACAGTTTACAAGGTAACGGGTGATAAATCGAAGTCAAAGCGCTAGATATCCTTAGCGAAACAATTTGTATTGTTTGACTACCGAGACAACTTTTTATTGTAACTACATATTTTATTGTTGGATGTAAAAGTACAGACGGTTAGAAAAAATGGTTTAAAAACCTATTGGAATTCAGTGATACCGTAGCAAACTTATTATACCGATTTATACTCAATATCAGTGTAATTGCTTTTGAAAACCTAAACGAAATAGATGGAATGGATCATACCAATTAATCTTGGCCTCCTCAAAGATTCTTTATCATTTTTGTTTACACTTTGACTTAACTTTTTCATTTATTTATTTCTTTAGTATTAATATCCCTGTCTCAATGTTTGTCTTTTTTATTGTTCTGTTACGATTTGATACAAAAATGCCTATTCTTTCTGAATCGATATCAATCGATCTATAATAGGATATGTAAAAAAATAAAATGCATCTATATTTATTAATGTTAAGATAAGACAGATCATTTTTGTTCTTCTTTTATTTGTTTCTAAGATAGTTTGTTATCAGTTCGTTTGTTTGTTGGCCGAATCACTGTAGAAAGCGTGACACGAGGCGACGATGCAAAACGCGGGTACGTTCAATCGACATTTTGCGACTGGGCAAATAATTTAACATTTTTGAATCGATATGTTTAATTGTATTATCCAATAGTATATATATATATATATATATATATATATATATATATATATATATATATATATATGTATATATAATTTTAGTAAATGCTATATATATTTATTCTTCACTCTAAATAGATAATGAAAGCATTTTATAATTGATATAGAATCAGGTTTTCCTGCCTTTTTATAAAATTGTTTTGTTATAAATTTTTTTCTTGCCCACTAATAATATTCCAAAAAGTAAAAGTAAAAGTGTTGAGCTAACGGTTTTCTAGCCCTAGTTCTTGTTATATTTTTTTACAAACATTTTCCTGCAGGTTGCTCTTTTGTCGGTTTTCTCTTCCGAATTTCCCCCATACCAAAATAGTTGAAATTGAATCTCTGTAAAAAGTAAATTCTCATCTGACTAGCTGAAAGTTCCAGTTAAATTGATACGATAAGTATTCTTAATAAAAAAAACAGAGATAGATATATATTTTTCCAAGTGCTTGTTTTTGGTTTTAGTTCATCACAAAACAATTGTTCATGTTTTCAAATTAAACGTTTATGTGACTTTTCAGTAACTTTTCATTTACCCATATTTTACTGTCTTGTTCTTGAAGAATTTAAAAATATGTGGCATACCCGAAATAAATATAATATTGAATCTTTAAATATTAAGACAATATAAAAAAGAGAGAACATTCTCTGGTTGATTTAGCGCCATGACATTTAAACGATAATATTTTTTAATTGCGACTTATCAATTTGTGTTAATTTTATAAACATTCGCTTAATTACTTGGCCTCATTGTTTAATGGAGGATGTTGGAATAAGTCATAATTAAAAGTTTCGTGCCTCAAAATTAAAAACGGAAAACTTACAAGATCAGTAACGTGTTTATCTGTTCCATCTGTCGTAGTCGTTACTCTCTAAACTGCTTAATGGGGAAACTTGAAATTCGGCGTAGTAACAAAGTATAATGACCCGCATATATGTCGATAGTTAACACTCAAAAATATTTTCATGAAAATTTTAGTAGGGGCCAAATTAAGTACTCAATTTTTTTTTAAAAATTCCGCAATATTATGTCACGGCGTTTGAAGCGGCTAGCATAAGTTTCTCAAAATTCTTTTTTTCATAATTTTACGTAACATATCTTCAGAGAGGTACCGACATTTTTAGAAATCTGCGCAAAGCTTTTAGAACAATTATAGCGGTTGTCCTATATCTTATATTTTTGGATATGCCTATGTACCATGTGTTTAGTGCCTTTAAGAGATATAGTAGACGAGATATTTACTTTGGTCAAATGTTTAAAAATTAATATTTGTAAAGGGGACCTTTAAATACTTTTAAGCGCTTAAATGTGTACGAGAACCCCGTAGTGCGGGTTCTAATTTTGCTTTACAAATTTTTAGCTTTTATACCTCCCAAACGAATACCAATAAAAATACATCTTTTTTGTGAAAAATGTATACACATCACTTTCACAGTTTTATTTGTTTTTAGACAAGTTTTGACTCTGGTATAAAGTTGACTTTTAAAGCTTTAATTTTATAATAATGCTGTGTCTAAATTATACATTGTTATTGGTATCTACGTGGTTAAAATTGCAGTTAACATTTTAAGTTTCTTTATAACACTAGATTACTTTATAAATGGAACACATCCTCTTTTTCTTTAAGAAAATCATGTTTTATATTTAAAATCGTTTCGAAGGTATTGGACGTTTTATCATACTTATGTGAGTTATTATCTTTTTGTGAAGATTTCTATTGCAAATTTTTCCTAAATCTATAGGGTATAAAAGTGGAAAATTTAATATAAATCAATCCAGTGGCTTTTGCTTGATGTGTACACAGACACGACTTCGTTACCATTTCATTATACGCAGTCTTAAACTCAATGACATTAATTAAAATAAATATATCTAACAAACAGAATTATATATCATTATTGCATAACGTTGAAACACACATAACGTTCAGTATTTTCTGACAACCTACCTGGAAAAATTGTTTACATAAATTTGTTTATAAAACAATCTTGAAAAAAGTTCTGTCATCATCGTCTATTGTTCAACTGTCCCGAAATACTCAACTCGACCAACACGCCCTTCTACACAAACTATCAAGCTGAACGTTGCAAAAGAATAGTCGGAAAGGGAAATGAATGCAATAACACTGTTTGTAGGAGTGGAGTCGTTAATCATAATAACGTGCCCGTTACACGGCTTGCTACCTTTGTAAATTGTTCCATTGTCATCTGTGATTTGGTGTTTAAACAAACTGACTATTGGCTCATAATGTGTGTTTCGTGATGTGATGAGTACATAATTAGAAGACTTTTAAATAGGTTTTATCGAACATTTAGTGATTATTATTGATATGATTCTGAACAATAATTCAAAATATATTGGATAGCAAATAATAACGAGGGATAGTAGAATATTTTTTAAATTGAATTTATCGAAAAGCTTTGTTTTATTTATTTTTATTTTAAAGTTTTTCTACAATGTCAAGAGTAAATAAATATTTTAAACGTCTGAAAATTCAAATACGACTTTAGTGAACTTTAATTAGAATGCATTTATAGTTTCTGAAAAGCACAACATTTAAAGTGTGTGCATTGTGTGTTCATGTTCGCTCGATGGTCTCGTTGGTGGTTAAACTAATCAACTGATTAAATGATTAAATCTTTGAAAGTTTTTTAAAAATGTATTTGTTTATTTTTTTTTTAAATATTCATCTGACCTCGAAATTTAGGGTACTACATGTATAGGATTTTCTCAGACACTGGCCCAATAATTTTCTTCAAACTTCCCAAATCGTTAGCATTATATGAATTTTATTATCAATTTAATTATTCCGAAACTTATATGAGTGGGGTCCCTCTCACATAAATCTTACGTAAATTGCGCATGTTCGTGCAGTGACAACGGAACGTGGCGGTATCCTGCATCTCTGCAATGATATTAATTCTTTATGAGTCCAAGAATACAAGATTTTATTACGACGTTACATTAAACATATAAACATATTTGCGGTTTGCGAGAAAATATGTGCAAAATAAACTATATTACGATGTACGTGCGAAATAAACTATATTAAAATATGTACAAAATAAACTATATTACGATGTATGTACAAAATAAACTATATTAAAATATGTGCAAAATAAACTATATTACGATTTATGTACAAAATAAACTATATTACACTAACTATAAACTATATTATAACAAACTACATCATGATATGCTATGAGTAATTCATCTTTGTTGCATAAATCAATGCGAAAAAATATATCTAAGGTGTTTAATTGTAGGTATAGGCGCACCGCGTGCAATTATTTTTGTGATAATATGAAAAATGCATAATAATAATTTCCTTTACGTTCTTGGTAACGAACACTTTTAATAACTTTCCTTAGATAATCAAAATATTTTTATTATCATGGGTTTTCCAAATATTCCATTATTTCTTTAGAAATTTAAAAAGCGAGTCCTTCATATTTAATAACCAAATTAAGTAAGAATTTTCTGATCAATGTTATTAAGTAATCTATAAAAAATTGAAAATTGTCATGTTTAACACATCTTTTTTTAAATAAGCTAGAATAAGTAAGCAAACAAACACACATCGAACTAACAACTTCCTTTTTTCAGTATATTAGGTGTTTTAAATAAACGTGAAAAAAAATCAAGGGAGAACACTTTCTTTTAACTTGTTAAAAAACTGTAATTTTATTGAATATTTTAAAATTTTGCCTGAAAAAAATTCTGAAATATCATATATTTATTGAAATTAATGCATATAGTGACTACATACATAATAGAAACGTGAGAGACATCAACCTGCAGATTGAAGATATTTAAAAACGATGTTATTGGATTTGAGAATAACATAAGAAAAAAACATTTTTTGCAAAAATTGTATCTGTCTTTCTGACCACTCAAAAACTATTAAAGAAATTTCAGTGCAACTTAATACAGTTATAGTATGGGTCCAAGATCAATATATAAGACACAATACGTTTTCTTTCTAACAAAGTTTAGAAAGAAAACCTGAAAAGTTGAAAAAAGTGCGAAAAACCGTTTGTGATTATATTTATATTGTTATGGTTTCAAAGACATGGTAGAAAACAACTTCTCATTTCATTCTCATTATTTGAAAGATGAAAATTTCAACGTTTTTGCTTAACATTATTAAGTTAATACATTACTACCTAATTAGGTAACAACGACTTTTGTTTCTTTTGAAAACTACAAAAATCATCTCGGTAAATGAAAAATTATTCTCGTAATTCTCCACTAGATTATATTTATTAAAGGTGTACGGACTAGTACAGCCTGCACAAACCACCGACTAATTAATTTGAAAAGACAATGTTTTAATATTTGCATCATAAAAATATTTATGGATTAAAAAAATTGGAAAATTAAAATTACCTTATTTATTACCCATTCAGTATCACTCCAATTGTATCTAATAAATAATCACAATCAATTATCATTCAAAAGTGATACGGATGAATAACAAAGATATGTATCTATTACACGAGTACGAATTATTTATTACCTATAGTGTACTAATTATAAATTCTTAATAATGAATCTTCTGCTTGTAATATTAACTATGTAAATTTTGTATTATAGCTTCATAACCATTGAAAAAAATGAAAAATATATTAAATAATATATATAATTAAAAATATATACGGTCCAGTAATATTTTGAATGTAGTAAAATAGTCAATTAAGTATCAAAAATTCGGTTAACATTTGATTTTTGCGTTATTCAATGTGTATCACTCATGAAACTACAAAATGTTTTTGACTATGTGTTTTTTTTTTAAATTTTGTAATACGATAGCTTACGATATACGAGTGGTGTCAAAATAATCTTCACACACAGAGTAATAGTTGGTTCGCAAACCGAATAGTTATATTCTTCCGAACCATTTCTTATACACGTGAATAAGAGAAAAACAGTGAATAAATGAAACGCATAAATACACGTGAATAAGTAAAAAAAAAATCACAAACCCTAATAGAATTATTATTATTATTATATAATTATTATTAATTATTAAAGAATTGTTCAATTATAATTTGCTAATTAACTTATGTATAAAATCTTAACATAGTTCTTATAATATACTAATCCACGATTTTCATCCGATCTCTAAGCCCCTGCCAATAAAAATAATTGCGGTGGGATAGCGAGGTTGGCTATAATTTACCACTGACATTTGTCCGAGTTAAGTGGCAAACCACTCGCTTTCCTCCATTCAATTACGGAGCTATATCATGATCTACCCAGCAGTCGGTGACGTATGATATTACAATGTAACGCTTAAGAACGTTGGCAAACTTGCAGCGCATCTCTTTACTTAGACAGTCTATTGCATTTATCAAAATAATTAATGGAAATAATCCAAGACTAGAACCCAGGCTCACAGCAGAAAGTATGAAGTATAGATTTAACTGGCAATTCTTACTTGGATATTAGAGTATGCATGGCAAATACTAAGACAAAAATTGATAATATTCACAATAAACTTATTTAAGTAAACACTAAATTTATTCGGACACTATGCATTAAATACACAAGTTTGGTTGAAAGGAATATGCTATGTCGCCTGCCTTATGTTTAGATAATAAATAAATTCTTCAATATTAAAAAATTACAGAGATTATCCGTTGAAAAGGGAGTTACACCAAACATTGAATTAAACTTTAGTCAATTTAACTTTACTTATGTAAGATATACACAGCAGTAATGTTTTACACGTCACCCTTACAGCTACAGATATACTGCTATTGCAGCATGTCGGTGACGCGAACTCACAAGACCATGCCCTTCATAATTCATACTTTTGCTGGGATTTATTTGCCACAAATAATGTAGCTTACTAATAATTAAAATTAATAAAATCACTTGTTGTCTGGTTAAATACTGATCTGTAAGTATTCATGTGATTAAAATTAAATTACCATACTAATTTTTTTTTATGATAGGGAATATTTTAATTTCATTGTTTTGAGTTTTCATGTTTTTAGAAATTTAAAATATACTGAAAAATTCGTTAATATCTTTCCTTGATAAAATATCCAATATAATAAATTACATATTTTAAATGATTTCAATTAAAAATTAGACGCTGATAATTTTGGAATAAAACGTTAGGATTGACAATGTGTAAAAATTTTAAATAAATTTTTATCCCTAACCAATGTATATAAAATAAATCAGCCAGCATTTATTTCGAATAAGCAAAAAATTAATTACAAAATATAATGTATACTAAATAAATTCAAAAAAATCGCTTAACTTAACATCAAAATTAATTGAATAATCTTGTTTAAATTACATATATCTTTTATTCTATAAATATTTATAATATTATTATTTACATGAAAGAAAAATTAACGAACTCCATAGAAATCATTCAAATAAATCTACTTATATTTTATAAATTATTAATATTATGAAGGTATATACGGTGGTTAGTGTTCTCCAAATAACTCAAATGAGAAGAGTTCAATGACCGAGAAAAAATGTAATCTTGCTACGTCAAGGTCATAAAATTATATACTAGCTTTAGCCCTTAGTTTCGTTCATCAAAATTTCAAGGCGTTACAAAATTATTTTTAAAAGGAACCTTTTTTTATCAAGTACTCAACTTATAGAAAACTAAATACATAAAATGTTTATCCAGAAAGTGCTCTGATACAAGTCTTCAGGCACTTGATTAAAGTTTTTATTATACAGTTCAGCCATTTTATTTTGGAGTACTATTTTTCATGTTAGATAAATCGAATTTCTTAAGTACGAATAGAAGTCGTACTACGAGGCTTTCACAAACACTTAGGCAAAAATAAGTATTTAATTATTTGCAAATACTTGCATCTATTTTTCATCATGTAAATGTATTGTTAGTATCTTTCACAGGCGTCAAAATTCCCTAATTTTCTAAAAATTCTCTAAAATTATGAGATGTAAAATCATTGTTTTAATTATCCAGTAAATTTTAAGTAAACTTAAATTAAATACGTTTTTCTACCTAATTTTGACTTGTCCCTTCCCGTGTATAATTTTTGTGGGTATTATCAAAAATATATCCAAAAATTACTAAAATTAAATTCTGAAAAAATACTTTCTCTTTCAGTTGATATATTACACGAAACGAGAAGTTTAAAAAAAATTTCTTCATTTTCCACGGCTTACATATTTTTATCAAATTCGATACGTTAATGTATAGCATACTGAATACCTAATAAGGTACAATAGGTACATAATAATGTGTACTATGTTAGGAAGATTTATCAACCTGCAAGTTAAAGAAGTGTTTTATCCTTCCTTTTGGGTATTTACCTTTTTTTGTTTTAATATATCTAAAATTGTTCAGTAAAGCTGCAGTAAAATGCACATACAACTACCGAAACTATTGCAATAATGCACTTATGACTATAAAATATTCATTTTATTGTTAACAAAAAACAGAAGTAACGCGATCAGACTCCATATTCACCACAAAGTGACACGTTACCTAAACGCATCGATTAATTAACCTGCATAATAAAGTCGGGTCTTTATTATTCCATTATTACAGTATCGTAGTTATCTTAGACCATTCCATTGCACGTCAGCATATGATACCATTGTATATATTCATAACCTATCCAAGAATCAAAAGATTAACCCAATTTAAAATTACGACGTCTGAAAGCAATGATTTTTTTGTTTTTTTTTAATATTCGATAATTTATCAAATATTTTTATTACTTAAATTATTCTTACAGTTTCTACACGAACAATATGCTTGTAAATATTCGGTGGAAAATAAACTATACAGAAAAAATCGACAGTTTTCAAAGTATATTGCTGGGTGTCCGTGTGCTTGTCGATACGCGCAGGACGCAAAAACTACCAGACAGTTTTTTTTATTTTACATCTTAGGAATTTTTTTTTTTTGAAATCCAGGAGCACAATAAGGTGCACGGTATCTTTACACGAGGATCTCGTAAAACCGAGAAATAATGCCTTTTACTATTTTATTTATATCAAGAATAATTATTGAGCAAGTTTAAAGAGGCTTTTAATATTTCAGAATGATTTTCTTTTATTTTTGTGGAACGATAATTATAATACGAGACGTTAGGAAGTTAAAAAACGAAGAAAATACCACGAAGACATGGTTAACCAAGTAATCTATGTACGTAAAGTGATAGACTAAAAGCTAGTATATTTTACAGAAATTACAATATAAGTGAATTCAGTAAAGAAATCGCATTTCATGCATTCCATTTTCACAAGCACTTTTCGCAAAAAAAGTATGAAAGTTTCGTTTTTAACTGCAGAAAATGTTTTAAAACACATTATTGTTATAGAGAAAAGTTACAAAATTCATAGTCTAATCCGTATAAGACTAGTTTTATAAACAGTGTAAGATAAAATAGGTTAATACGGTTAACACTCTTTGCAATTGAACATTACTTTTCGATACCACGCTGTGGTCCATCTACACTATCGCTCCAAAGTATTTGGTTATCCAAATTAATTTACTTTTTCAATACTTTGAATACATGAAAATATCTCGAGAAAACTAAATTTATTTATTTACGGTTCTACTACAGTAGTTAGAATGTAATTTCACAATACTTTCAAATATTCGCTTCATTTATATTTTCAAATATTCGCTTCATCTATATTTTCAAATATTCGCTTCATCTTTATTTTCAAATATTCGCTTCATCTATATTTTCAAATATTCGCTTCATTTTGGCATTTTTCCTGTATCTCTATTCGAAATTCTTACTAAATGTTTTAGTCACTTAATTTTTTTTTATTAGCAAGTAAGTGAAAATACGTAATGTAGTATTATTTCTACTTTATTTAAATTGTTAACCACGACCTAGATTTCGTTGTATGACATCTTCAGGTGGGTAATTTGGAGAGATAGTTTTAGTCTTAGTAATTTTGTATTATTCTTCTTGTAATATATTCTACAAGTTGTCCTGAAATGTGGAATAAAATTTTAGTATTCGTCAATCTAACTGAGGGCCATGTCAGTGTCGTTATCGTGTTGGTTTTTAAAGCTTTCATTGATAAATTGGGTTCACAAGGTATAGTATTGTTTTTTTGAGATATTTTTTGTAACATTTTTGTCAGAAATTCTTTGTGTTTTCACGAAATCCTTCACAACAGAACGACTAAAATATTTTGGTAAACAATAAAATATTGTTTTAGATTTAAAAATAGGGAAGATCTAGCCCGCGACTTTGTTCGCGTAGAATTCGGAATAAGAAGAAAAGCTATTAAGGTTTTTTTGTGTTTTTTTCTCAGAACTCTATGACCATAAAATCTACTGATAACGCTAATGGATTATAGCATTGGCAGTACCGATATGGTAATATTCACAAAGTCAGGGTGTTCTTATACATCCGTATATTCCTATATGTTGCTCGAAGGTGTTAACTATTTCCATACCAAATGTCATCAAAATCCGTTCAGTAGATTTCGCGTGATTGAAGAACAAATTAACAGACGGACAAACAAAGATTATAAAAATAGGTTTTCTGGCTTCTATTATCATTCTATACGCAAAGTTAATAACTCTTTTTAAAATATTGTCCACGTACAGAATTCACTCTGTTACAGTTCATTATAAATACAGATTTTACGACAAGATAGAAATCACGAAATATAACATATCTAATAATAATGGATGCGTTATTCCTCTAATATAATCATATATGCGGAGAGCCATATACTTTTGAAAGGTAGATAGTATATATAACGTCAAACGAATAGAACTTTATCTAATACATCGCCTTTCACTCAAAGTTGAAAAACGTTAAAAGCTATATATATATATATATATATATATATATATATATATATATATACACACACACATATATATATATACACACATATATATATATATATATATATATATATATATATATATATATTCAAACTTGCAAATATGCATGTAAACTTCAACACAAACACTTTTATACCACCTGCTGATGCCGTAAATGAGATTATCCAGAAACATTAATCTACGTCTATTATTTATATCAGTCATTTTCATTAATATAATTCTTCTTTAATAAGTCTTTTCATAAATATAAATCTTCTTCGCGCTCGTAAGTTTTGATGGAAAATTAATCCCATGTGCACAATCGCTGGCCACTATAAGAGTTATTGTTGCGTTTATAATAATTTCTACTGAGAAATTATTCAGAGACGCTACACTCGTTATCTTAATCGGCGCATTTGTCACATTCTCTATAACAGCTATTACAGGTCGTAACATACATTGTATAACCGAGGTGCTCACCGAAGTACGCAGAAAAGGTAGGCCTATTATCGATAATTACGATCAGAGATTACGTTCTAACTCAAGGTAATAATGCAAACGTGAACAAATATAAATCAGTTTTCAATCTGCAATGAAACTTTTTAAATAAGTCACTATATAAATACTAATTTAAAATATATAATTATTTTATATTAGAAAATTTATAAAATATGTTTTAAATATACAAGTTGTAACAACAAACGTATCTATCATTCATATAGATGATTTTGTGTATCAAACTGAATAGAAAATTCTAATGAACATTACGAATATTCTCAATCTTATATAAAAAAACCACGGTCAAAAATGCGATTTCAATGACAAAATTACATATTCTTACAGAAATACGCTTCCTATATAGTTAGTTTGACGCGTAGAATCACCTGTTCGAATAATATATACGTTTTTTTTTTACCGTAACAATCACATGTAATTTATTCATACAGGCGATTATGTGCGTCATATTGAGTAAGAAATGTTAATACCAAATATAATGTTAATCAAACCGTTTCTATAAAAATCAACTCTTGAAAAAATCAATGTAAACTTTAAGAATCCATCAAAAAAAATTAATAGTTTTCAACACAAACACGCTACAAATATACTTAGTTTGATGCAGAGAATCGTTTTGTGTATTTTTAAAACAGACACTATTGAATATATTTGGCGTTAATTTTGTAGAAATTAGTTATTCACAATTAAATGAAACTACGTGATGTAGTATTATTTCTACTTTCTTCAAGTTCTTTACCACGATCTAAGTTTCGTTGTGTTACACATCTTCAGCTGGGCTATTAGTAAAGATAGACACTATGATAGACAGATCAGTATTAAGCTACCTTCCGAGTCATTTTAGAGCCCCTTCTGGGGCCCAGTTATATACTAAACAAAATACCTGCCTCATACAAACAGGGACCTTTGAAGATCCCTAATAGTGTCCCGTACCTACTATTAAACGCTTCCATCCAATAGGGATGAATACTGTCCATTTCCTGAATTTACAAATAAGATATCAGCAAAAGTGTACACATCAACAATACATTTATACAGTAAAATCAATGTGTATACATAATATTTTCGAAAAACATGCACAAACTATAAAACTTTCTCTATTATTGCGCCCAGTTTAGTTACTAAAGAATCGATTTGAATATCCTGTATAAATAAAGAAAACAATATAAGCAAATATAAAAGCGAGGAATGTCTCACTTTTCTCTTAAAACGGTTAAAAAGCTTAGTACGAACTAAGCTCTTTAACCTTTCTAAAAGAAATTCGAAGTTCAGTCATAAGCTTTATTTCGTACATCGATCCATTTGGCGTTATCTTCAAACAAATCAAGTTATTTGCACCATATTCTAGTAGGTCAAACTTAAATGATATTGTTATGATTCGTAATAGTAATCCTATTAGAAAGTAAAATCTGTTAAATACGAGGGGAATTCCTAATCAGAATGTTATACTTAGTTACATGTAAAAGTTTCAATATTTAAAAGTCGATTGTAGTGCTGTTCAACTATTTCTTAATTCACTATTAAATGAAACTACGTGACGTAGTATTATTTCTACTTAATTTAAATTCTTTACCACGACATAGGTTTCGTTGTATTACAACATCTTCAGGTGGGCAATTAGCAAAGATTAATATTATTTCTACTTTATTTAAATTCTATATCACGACCTAGGTTTCGTTGTATTACGACATCTTCAGGATGTCACCTGAAGAAGTTGTAATACAACGATACCTAGGATGTGGTAAAATAATTTAAAGCGAGTATAAATAATGCTACATCACATAGTTTCATTCAATTGTGAATAATGAATTTCTACAAAAAATATTCACTATTTCTAAATATAAACGATTATTATTCACCATATAATTATATTGCTTAGCATATCGTGTACCGGCGTTTGATGAATAGCCTTAACACATATATCTCTTTAATCTATTACTGAAAGATGAACGAAATAAATATGTAATAATGTGTTATCTAAATGTCGTTATCATATTTTTTTCAGATTTTCAGTGTATGAAGTCAAAAAGTTTTAAGATGGGGGGGACAGTTATGAGGGGAGATATTGTAATATGTTTTGAAGGCTCTATCGCGAAAGATATGCTGAATCGAAAAGTATTATTATATATAAAATGTTATGCACGCACATGCATTGATGCGTGTGAGTCTGTATATATATATATATATATATATATATATATATATATATATATATATCAAAAAATTTTCATTATTCATCCCAATTTCAGTATGTGATAAATATCTCCTCTTACAAAAAAAAATTAATGTTTTTCTTTTATACATGTTCATGTAATTCAACTCAACATCTTCCTGGAAAACATCATAATCAGTCTAAAAATGGAAGAGTTATAATATCTACTATAGCATATGGAGAGACGGACATAACAAAATTCTAAGGGTCTTATTGGTTACAGAACCCTGAAAAATTGTCAACATTTTTACTCAGCTCTATGTAATTCACATAAGCTGCAATGAGTTAAAATTATTGTTTAACTGAATATTACTATAAGTAATACTCTACCTTTTATGTGTGGTGTGCCATAGTTCATAAAACTGTAATAAACACAATTATTGTATATTATTCGCATAATATGTACAAAATTACTGTTTTCTACGATATTTTTCCTTCTTGATTATTCTACTACTATTCTTGAAGTATAATCATTAGAATAAGTCAATGAAAAATTTTAAGAAAAAAACTGGAAACATGTCTATAATTATATAGAAATAGCCATTGAGGAAATCATAATCATGAGTCCCATTGCCTGTTACTATAATTATTTGAAGAGAACTGTTAAAAGAACTCAAATGATGGATCTCTCTGCTTTTTAATTACATTTTTTTATTAATTTTAATTGGCATAAACTCAAAAAGCGAAATTATAATTACTACTTTGCTTTCAAGACTAACGCATGACGCTTAAGTTTAATTACATTTTTTATCTCGTTGAAAGTAACACTAATAAAAGTCAAATGATTCATTCAATGATGACAAGTGTTTTGACATAGGTCATTCTGAATACAATTGATCGTACGTACATCATCCACTTCTTGTGTCTTGGTCAATTTATCAACCGGACAGACAGGAAATTACATTCCGATTCGACACAAACAAAAAGCAGGAGCCATAATGGTCGAAATAATAATATCTTACAAGAATTATTCAATTGAAAAAGAAGATAATTGATAAAATTCAAATTGAAAAAGTCAGATAAGATCAATTTATTTAATAGTATTGCGTTCTTAAAGAGGCAAGCAATTACATTCTCATAATTATTAGCCCACATTAATATTTCGATGTTTAAATAAAATTAAGTATATCGCCCATGCTTCTCAATATATGTAAATTTATATTAAACAAAAATTAATAGTGCGTATTCAGTTTTATTCCGCTTCATTAAATGTCATTAAAATATTACATGTAATTAAATAAGTTGCAAATGCAATGAAAATGGTCATGTCTTACGTAATCATTACGGCAGTATAAGCTGTTGCAATTATTATTGCAGTGTCGTTAAGTTTGTTAATTGAAATAATTATACGATTTTATCAATAAATTATATTTATAGTGACCACTGATTGTTAGTTGGATATTACTGTTAATCAATTGTACATTATTCATGACTTCAAGATATTTCAAACAGTACTTCAATTACGAGTCGTCATCGTTATTCAAAATGTTTACACACAAAACAATATCCTTTTAATTTTATGAGGCATGGTAATGTTCGTATTTTAAAAATATTCCCAATATTTATATAAATAAAACAAATGGAGTTAGTAGAGCATCGTATGTCGGCGAAAGGCTATGGAAATGCCACTCAACATTTCACCTGCTAACCAAATCAAAGGTAGTTTCACAGCAAAACTATTATATATATAGTCATAAATCTCAAATGACAATAACTAAGACTTATATAGAATAAAAATTGTTACGTAAACATTAAGAAATGAATAAAATCATTGAAATCTATAGTATAATAAAATTAATTAAATTGGTTGATTTCTTGTATGTACATTTACAATTACGAATGAAATTGAATGTTGAAGCTTACAGTCAAGAATCATATGGAGCGAAAGGATGTGACAATAGAATTCATCAGTTGGGAAGAAATATTATTTTGGAAACCCATTGTAGATAAATCCAATTATTCCGTTAGACGATTTTGAAAAATTCCTGAGAAATGGAATATGCGTATTAATATTGTAATGTTGAACTACGGAGAAAAGTTACTTGAAATAAAAAAAATCCTTATAGACAGAATAAGTGGAAGCAAATACTGTAGATACTCTACGAGATGAAACCAAGCAGAGTAGAAACTTAATATAGAATTAAGTACTATTCGTATAATCAATGCATAACCTTTGTGTGAGAGTATATGATCATACATCATACAAATAAATAAAATTGAAGTGTTTTCCTACAATTTTTGTATTTTCAACGTTTAAATACTTTTTCGTTTATATTTTTGATTACTAAACTTACCTTAAAGTTAAAAAAAAATTCTGAAGCCGCCTGTCCCTCTGCTTATACCAAGGATCGAACTCGAAAACTACTAAAGTTATTGACATAAATTATAAATTTCCTACAGGTTATAGATAGTTACCTTGGTATGAATTCAGTTTACTTTCAGCGTAATACCTTAAATAATTCTATATGTTATGGTGATGAAAAAGTTAGGCAGAAAATTAAAACAAATCTATGCAAAATGGATGGTGGAGAGGATGACCGCAGGCGAACGAGGGGAACGGAAGAAGCAGGGGAATAGGGAGAGGAAACCAAACTAATTATATGTGTTACATAAAACATCATAAAACAAACTCATTAACACCCAAAGTCATGCAGCTCAGTGACATATTTCGGAATTCCATGCGGACGAAACCACATGGTAGCGCTAGCAGTAAATAAAAATATACATTCATGTAATATATCTTATAAGACAGTTTACAATATTTTTTCTTGAATTCATGTATTGAATTACGTTTCGTGCCTTGTTTTATTTCTCACTCAACTTCCTAAAGTTTATACTCATGGAAAGTGCTCTAAATTATCTATTTACTTTAATTTCTCACATAGTCATCCAAATTAAAATCAGACGGTACACGAATTCCCTTTTTAAATTCAGTCAGAAATTATTACTTTAAGATCCATATTGAACTGACAATAGAACATTGTATTCATCCAATGTTAGTCCGAGACTTAACTCGTGCATTCATTGCCCCATATCGGTCGAGCGGTGTGATCTCTTTGTGATTATGTCGAGACAATGGTACGGTGACTATGATATCGAAAGGTGACTATAATTGTGAGCTTAATGTTCTTTTGTTCTCCGCCTGTGTCGTAAAAATAAACTAATCATACGTCATCTGAATATTGTGTGGGTGATCGACCGCATCTGGTTCGTGGATTGCCCAATCGAATTTGACGAAATTAAACACAACCTTTGTAGCAATGTAAGTGAAACTTTCTTTTAAAATACTTAGATACATGTTATATATATATATATATATATATATATATATATATATATATAGAAGTGTGAATTATATGGGTGAAAATCGCCATAACATCGAAATATTAAATTTGACACTAGGTTTTTATGAAAAACAAAAAGTTATGAATAATATCTTCGGCTTCGGTAAGAGATACTCGTAAGAAGGAAAACTAATAAAATGTAGAAATATATTTATACAGATTTATACTTACAATATTTACTTCAAATATATTTATAATATGGTTACGTCATAAACATCACCATAATAATTTTTTCCATCCATCTCTCAGGAATTTGCTGCGATAGTTTTAGACCAACCGACATGATAATTTATAAACAAATATTTTATTTAGAAATGTCAATTAATATCTAGCAAAATATTGATTTTTTTTAATACCTCCCTCTGTTTATGTAAATGAGGGGCAAAATTTTCGTTCACACTCCATCAAATAGTTTAATAAATAAGATTCTGTTTTCATTTAGGCACCATTTTGAAGCTCCGTTTCAGAAATATTATGCTTCAAAATTACTTGCAATGTGTCGATGTCATCGACCATCTAATCTTTTATCCATGGGTTCTAGCAAGGAACCTTGGTAATAGCACTTAGTTGAAATTTATTTCTGTTAACTTGCGTCAATAATTTCATGAGAAATAAGCAACTGCGGAATTCTAATTGATGCCATTTTACACGGCACTTTCTTAGCTGATCTTATGTCATTAAATATCTTTATAAACACTTCTTAATTAGAGGTAAATTAGCTTTCACGAGACGTTTTTTCTTTAAAATACATCTTATATTCCCATACTTATTAACAGACGATTAAGGTATCATTAACGGCAGAGTTTTTTCAAAGAAGTTTCACATTGGACGGGATTTTTAAGCGAAGCTTCTTAACGGACGCTCGCTTGGGATGAGAAGCTAACTAAGAAAATGCGAAACGCGGCGAAGACGGCGGTGAACACATAATTAAAATAACGTTAACGATAAAAAGTACAAAGAGTTTTAACTAAATCAATGAAATTTGACCTTGGACATAATTTTTAAGCGACGCTTCTTAACGGACGCTTGCTTGGGATGAGGTGCTAACCGAGAAAATGTAAAACGCGACGATTTTCAGGGAGAAAAATTAAATATCTACTCAAACAAATTTAAACTTCATATAGAGTGCAGGTTATCAATTAGAAGGGCTAACTACAAAGTTTTCAAAAATATGTTCACAATTTTAGGATATACTGAAAAATATACAAAAAAGTAAATACGCCTTTCCTCTAGTGAAAAACAGAAATTTTAGATACCTACGCAAAGGTTGCCTGAAAACTATAGCAATTTTAGACCATGAAAACATGTGTAGCAGGCGACGTATTTGCACATTATTAAAATTGATATTCGTAAACAGTTTAATAGAGATACTGTGTTGTGCCCTTAAATGTTTATAAATACCTAAATATGTACAGAACCCCTCAATGTGCGAGTTCTAATCGTATTTTAAAGGTTTTATTTAATCACCGACTACATGTCACATTTAATACTAACTTTAAAAAGAGTTTTCTTAAGAATTTACATGGAAAAGCTGATTTTTAAGGAATTTTCACCATCATGTAATCTATGTACTACCAAACTTTTAATACGTATATAAAACTTTAATTTTAGTGAATATTTATTTTATCTTAATTCCATCGTATAAACCTACATTACAATTTTAAGAAGATATCATATTTTAGAGATCAAAAAGGTTTTCCAAAAGCGTATTCTTTTAAGTATGTATTTTTTCAAATACTACGCCAAAATTCGTAATATATCGCGTTATAAGTCGGGGCGACAATCTCTTTTGTGTTCACTTTTATTGAAAGCTTGTGGAACCTTCTGATATAAAAATTGTATTCTACAAATTAATTTTTTTATAAACGAGTACATGTTTTATTTGAATATTTTTATTCGCGTTTTTCTCCAACGACATGTCGAAATTGATAGCCGAAACCTCCGACTACATTAGTAAAATTCAAGTGTAGTAGTTTTTCATGACTAAGAATTAGGAAGAATTTTTTGGACAATGAAATTTTCTGCGAAACGTGTTGCCATTTTGCGAAAAAATAAAAAAGGTTACACTTAATAATAGCTATGTTTGTGAAGGTTTTAAAAAAGGATTTTAATTTTCATATACTCTTTACTGTAGATATTGGTCGGCCACACGTTAATTTTTTATAGAAATTGACTGTTCATGATTTTGTTAATTTTTGTTATTATTTAATAAAAAAATGTCTGCAGCTAGTTTAACGAATTTTACCAGTTATTACCAGTTATTAACAAATTTTACCAGTTTAATTTTTTTTTTTTTAATTTCTAAAAAATACAAAAATCTTTTTTTTGTTCACTTGGATATACCTCCTGGATTTAGTTAAATGTAAAAAAAATTAAAAATATATTTTGGAGTTGCTTTTTTATTTTTTCAGAAAACGACAAACTTTATTATAAAAAAATTATAATGTGAAAACTAATTTTGAGACTCTTTATGATTTGTTGGAAATTAGATACATAATTTCATATATTAAAAGTACCACAATTTTATTAAAATAATTCATTCGTGTGCTTGCTTAACTCCGAGCTTAACTGTATGATTTAGTTCTTTGACATCGTAACATGACGTTCAATGCATTTGCATGCTAGCAAATGCAAGGCGATTTTTATATCATATGAACCAAAATAAACAATAAATAAGTTTAAAAATAATCATTTTCCTATGAATAGTACATTGAAATCACTTTATAAAAAATAATCACGCTGTAGATACAAACGTTTACAAATAATCTCTTTTTGTTTCATTTTATATTCGGCATCGAAAATATCAGATATTGGAATACTGAATTGGCGGCCTTTGATACCGAGTTGATTCAGATTGAATTACGTATTTCTGTGTACACGTCTCCAATATTTTGTGTGCCATACCATTACAATAAATATTATTATAACAAATTACTTATACTAATTTTAGCATCGCTTTAAAAAAACTATAATTACCTCAGACCACCGCGCTGAGGAAGGTCTAAAGTCAAAAAGTACCAAAGAGTAAAAATAATTATAAATTTACAAAAATTTTAAAAAAATTCACGCAAAATTAAACGAAAACTTTTCAAAACCTATTCACCTAACTTTGTATGCAATTAGACGGTTTGCTGTTCGAAAAGCTCTGCAAAATAAGGAGTTGTGCGAGAGGGATTAATCCAAAAATATTTTGAAAAAGCTCTTTGTACTGACGAATAAAACTTAACAGCACATTTACATTGGATGAATTGTTGAATAAAGGCAATTAAAGAACTATCAGTACTGGTAAACAGATAGTAGAAATTAAACTATCAGTACTGATAAACCGTGAAGCATTTGGGATGATTTCCTTAAAATCTTTGACTGTTTCTTTAGCAAATTTCTGGCGATTTAATTACATTCAAGTAATAATGAAATAAGAAGAGTGCAGAAATATTTTAAAACAAAATACTGTTTCATCTAGACTTCACATAATTGGCAATGGTTTCCTAAAACAACAGTATAACTATCTCAATTCTAGTCGAAATTATCCAATTAATATTGAAGTTTGGAATCATTAAGAAGTTTGGAAGAATTTAGAAAAATGCCATATGGCTACATATCGAATTTACGTTCCATTGAAGTTTGGGGGAGAGGAATTTAAGGACTGCTTTTCTTCATCGAAGGAATAGATGTGGCAAATGGTACTAAGTAATTGGGACAATTTATCTCGAGAACGTTTACGAGATGCCCGTACTTGTAAAAGAAGTAATTGAATGTATGGATGGATTTTTGAAGAAATTTATTCAATATATTCGAATATATTGTTAGTTTATTTTATTTCTAAATTTATGTCGTACCATCTTTGTACCATATCCGTGGTGTCATCCGACAGGCTTTCTACAAAGGCCGCAAAAGTTTCCCACCTAACGAGACTATAGCAAAACATTTTTTAATGTTAATTATTTTATACTGCACCGTCTGTTGAAATGTTTTTAGAAAGTTGTTTAAAATTAATTTATTTCTCAAACTAAAATGTAATCTAAAAATTAATGGAAGTCTCAATCTATATCTGTACAAATTTCATTAAAATACATTTAGTTGTTTAGGCATGACTGAGTGACAAACATGCGAACATATTCCGTGATACAATTTAAGTGTTTTTCCGCCACACAAAACAGACACATACCAAATTTAAAAGTACTTTGTTGCTAGGTTTTTGTTTGTGTTTAGGTTTTTGTTAAGTTATTAAACAAAAATTAAATAAACCAAAACTCTTTAATGTTTTTAAAATTAATAGTGATTTTGATTTAACGAGATACAAACATCTATAATCTAATAGTAATAAATTCAATTGATGTTATTCTTTATTACCCTCACTAAAATATTTGTATATTGTATATCCCTCGGAAACATAATAAAACCTACACTGCTCCCCTACAATAAACTCATTATCATAAACAGTGGGAAAACCCACACAAACCCGACTTCCGCCATTGTTTTTGAAACATATAAATGCTGTTGGATGTTCGTAAGAGTTAATCTTTGCTAATAGCCCACCTGAAGATGTTGTAATACAACGAAACCTAGGTCGTGGTAAAGAAATTAAAGAAAGTAGAAATAATACTACATCACGTAGTTTCATTTAATTGTGAATAATGAATTTCTACAAAATTAACGCGAAATATATTCTATATTATAAATTTATGCTAATATCATTAAAGATTCTCACTTTATTCATATGTACACTTACAAAAATTTCTTTACATATTAGCAACCCAACGCGTCACGAAATTTCAACCAAAGTATATTATCACACTACTGGGACAGAAATACAAATAATACATATACTAAGTATGCGTGATATGACTAAGAAAATCATTTATTCCGACCACTAAGCCCTCTCATTCTATTTCCCCCATATCGGGCATAACCATCAGTTAAAATGCACACGAATAAATGCATTAGCAACGGCGCTCCCCTCAGAGATCTTGTCTCGATTCTGCACCGCAGTAACGAGGTGCAAATCATTGACACTGTCAGCCGTATCCCCTTCAGGCCACACCTCGATCTATCAATTTGTTGGACATTATTTAAAACCTGCTTGTACTTTGTAGCAGCAAGACGGATGGACCTTAACGGTACAGATAAAACAGATAAACATTAAAGTTACATATCTATCAAGGATATTTTGCCATTTTCTGTGTAAGTCAAACGAAATGCGGCAGCTGTAGAATTTGTAATTATATGTATGAATGCACCTTTACGTTCAGATAGTTTATATAAATTCATATCAACTTTGGAGTATTAGGTTAATTGGATCGTCGGTAGTAAACAGAGGTTTCTAATTAGATATGCTTAATTCTGATAAAATCTATAGTAATACTAGTTTTTATCAATTTGTTTGATCTTATTTACTGCACTGGTCGGCAAAATTGAAAGACGTTTTTTTTCCCCAGAGATGGTGCGATTATAACGCACTTAATAAAATGTATGATCTTAGAATTTGTCGGCTCTGCCGTTAAAGTGAATGATGACTTTTAACGATCTGATATTATAATTACGATTTGTGCTTTAGGTAATATATAAGAGAAAGTTAGCAATTTTAAGAATAGATATGTGTTCTTTGATACTTTACGACGTTTAGTTAAAAAACGACATAAAGCGAGTTGGAATTCACCCAAAATATAAAGCTGTGATAACCTCTTGAAATTGTTAATGTAAGTTAAATGAAACTAATTTTACTAATTTAAATTGTAAGTTATAATCAATTACTAATGTAAAGGGTTCCTACAGACTTTTTAAATCCACTTTTAAAAAATTGTAAAGCATAGAAGTGTCACGTTTAACATTAGGTGGAAGTTTAATATTACTCGAAGAAAATTTTAAAATTAAAAATTGTACATTAAATCTTAATTATATTTTGATAATACATGTTAATTTATAATCTTGTTATATATTAATTGCGATCCCTATACGAGACATCGATTTTCAAATTTTTTTCAAATAAGTATAAAATATAGAAACTATGAAGCTGTGACTGAGGGACGGACGTACGAACATGATAAATACCTAATAATTATTTTTCACTATCGAACCTTAAAATATTGTGGCGATGATCATCCACACATATTTTTACAAGTACCAAAGACATCTTAGAAAATGCTTTTAATCGTTACATCTCTTAATTTTGCATTTTTTCTAAACAAATAAAAAACGAATATAAACATTTAAGTCATCAGAGTCCACCGAAAAAACATTTTAAATATAAGAACCAATTTCTCCGACATAAAATTAATTCAAATTTACGGTTTCAAATTACGCTACAAAAAAGCGAAGCAAAAAAAAACATTGCCATATAATTAGACAGTCGCCCGCCAGGCGAATCAGAGAAGGTCAAAAAAGCAAATCAAAAACGTACTTTCCAAAACCTGAGCCTGAACAAACATCTTTCAAGCTTAAAAGCGACGAGACATTGAAACCTCAGCATTCAATATTGACAATGAAGTCATTTAAGCCAACAAACTACTGATCGCGGTCGTTACGCCACTTAAACCAACCACACAGTGCGCTCGTGGACCGCAGATACGACCATATTAATAGAACGTATGAATAATGGAGTGTGTGTTTACGTATAATTACTAACAATAATACCTTCCAAGTTAATTAGGCAATATTGATTCTAGATATTACTGGAATAATGCCAATTACTACGGGACAAGTGCTTAGATGCTTTAAATGATGGACCTAACGGGACGTACTTGCTTAACGAGTACATAATATTTGACGCTTCTGTGCCATAGTGGTATCAAATTGTAAACAAAGGTGTCAACATTTTTTTTTGGACCAGCATACAAAAAACAACTATTTATTTATTTATTTGACAAAAACCAATGTCCCATTCGCGATGCGTGCCAATGAACTCAAGAAAATAGTAACACACTGTAAATTAGTAACTATTAAAACACTTTGATGAAAAACTAAAATGTTATTTGTAATTAACCGGATGGAAAAATAGATATAATGAAAGAGATGATAATGAATTCTGTTTTTGAACCAGGATCTAAAGGAAATGAAATTATTCAGAATGACCCTCAGTCAAATAGTGATCGACCGAAAGCGTAGTGTTATCCATAGAAACAAAAATTTTATTTCTCCAAATATTTATTAAAAAGTATTTATTTTATTAAAAAACATTTTTTAGATCTCTAGAAAACGCTATAGCGGATTAAAAATCAGTCCAAAATTGCTTTCGCTTTGAATGAAAAGACTTTTTTCTTTAAAGAAAGTACATATCTATGACATATATAGCTTATTTTTAAATAAATTCTTTTTTTAAATATCGAAAGGAAATAGGAAAATAAAACATTAAAACGGAAGACTCTAATAAATATATCATACAAAAATTTCATCGTTCATCTTAAATATCGTTTTTATCTAGTTGTCGCTAATATTGTTCGGCAATGTGGCTTACAACTAACAAAACCCATAAGAAATGACGTAACTTAATCTGACATACACGCGGCAAGCAAGCGACATAGTACATGATGAACAACGTGACTTGATCTAACGTTCAACGCCCATTTAGCGAACGTTCCACATTTAACGAATGTCCTACGTCTTTTATAAGCAAAATGTTGTCTAGTGAGGATGAAAAACGCTATTTTTATAAGTATTACATATAATTGGCATTAAAAAAAAATAGTCAAGGATGAGGGATCCTATATCAAAACGAAAAAATGTAAAATATATCCGGGAACACATTTTCTTTATTTAAAATATTCCAAGCCAGGTTAATTAAAAAATGGCACAGTAATGCGTGTAAATTATTTCTATTAATTTTTTTATTAAGAAAAAATAAACATAAGCTTACACATTCGACAAAATTCCGTCCTGTTAATTAGAAATATAAATAATACCGTTCTTGTGACTTTGGCCGTGTCATTTTGCGCGGAATATATCGAATAAATGTAACTGTCTGAGAACTAATTAATATTAAGGTGGTGGTATTATTATGGTGGGAAATATGACTAGATTTTAGCTATGTTTAGTGTATCTGTTTAAAATTGTATTTTTAGTTCTCTAATAGCTTACTTAAGTGCAAACATTAAACCTCCACTTTTATTCCGTTTTAAAATTCAGACCTCAAAAGCAAAAAAAAACTAAACCTGTTTAAGATCACTCGGGTATCACTGCCGTTTTTCTCGGAAACCGTTTGATAGAAAAACTTGTAATATAGTGATAAATACAACCGACATATGTAAATATAACCTAGACATAAAATTTCTCTATGTATATTTTAGAGGAGCAAATATATTAAGAAATGTCTCTATGTATATTTTAAAGGGTGTAATACAACGAACACTTTACAAAAAAATTGTTTTGTTTCGTTTCGTGTATCGCGTGATGCAATTGAAAGAACAAGGTATAAGAATTCCAAAACATTTCTTTCAGAGTTTTATGTGAAAGAGTTGTAAAGTTATTGCTGAAAATGTCGACAAAAATTTGTTTTCCTGCATCTATCTTTGAAACTGTTGAAGTCAAAATTATGAAAAACAGTCTTACTAGAAATTGATGTAAAATTTACTGCAAAACTATGGAAATTCATATTTAAATTTTAATTAAATATAAATATTACAAACCCTTAGACATTTATATATAAATACATACTTATTCATTAGACGTTTATATATAAATACATACCTATTTCTACTGGTAGTAAATAGACATAGTTGACAACATGATGAATCCTGTATGTTTTTATATTTTATTAATTCTTTGAGTGTAATTAAAACTTTGGTCTTTGGTAAAGTAATTTTTTTTGAAATTAGATTCAACAAATAATTAACAAAATAATAATAGACTTAGAATTGGTATTAGAGACATATTATGAGGTTTATTTTAAATATATTCTATAAGACCTTTGTTGATCGAACTGCTCGTACTTAAATAAATTCCTTTATTTCAGCTAAAATCTAACGGGATATCCAACAAAAATCAAAAATGATTTTATAACGGATTACAGAATGTATTTTGTATATTGTTGAATATATTCTTAGAATAAAATCACCACTGAATCCAGGGTATGTGTTTTACAACGATAAAAAAATTTTCTATTACCTTAAAAATGTCACCCTGATATTGTCAAATGTCAACCTGATATTGTCACATAATATTGGAAAGTTAAGCAAAATGTGACAAAACTATCTTCATGCAAAGAACTTTCGATATTAAATGTGGGGTTTTTTTGTTTGGATGAGAAATAACTTTTCCTACTATTTTCTGGAACATAATATAAATGGTAGAAAATGCAAAAATTTTACAGACACAAATTTTTTATCACCTTAAAAATGTTTAAGGTGATAAAAAAAAATTTATTACTTTATGTAAAGAACATTCGATAGTAAATGCGAGGGTTTTTTTTGTTTAGATGAGAAATAACTTTTTCTACTATTTTCTGGAAGATAATATAAATGGGAGAAATTGCAAAAAAATTATAAAAATCTTTTATTAATTGTAAGTCAATAAATTAAAAAATATGTTTGTGCACTTAAAGTATTACCAATTTGAGTAAGCGCGGTTTGTAATATTAGAAATTGGCAAATGCCAAAAATTCAGTCATAGTAGTAATAACATACGCATATGTGCCGACCCTGTTATTCTAATGAATGGAATAGATAATGAGCATGGCATATTGGTACATCAATATCCCAAAAATTATAATACATTAAATTACTTTATGCAAAAGAAATATTTAACGCGAAAGAAGCCTCTAAACAGTTGAAACCGACAATAACTCAAAGATGCGGAAAGAAATTATGAACAAAAAACATTAGTGGTGACTCTTCTTCAACTCATTTACACTTTCACACTCACGTTTCTTGAAAAAGGTTCTTTACTTAAAGAAACTTCCATCTACAGTTCATTAACTGAAACAAAAAAATTTTGACGTTGATTCTATGGTAGACGATTTGAAGCTTAACAAAGTGCTGAAATAATTGATATGAGCTTCCAAAAAATTAGGAACCAGGGAAAAGTAAAAAGAAAATAGAAACCAAAAAATAACAACCAGGTAATAACTAAAATTTCAGTTTTTCATAGAAGAAGAAATTAATTAATAAAAGTAAAAATAATTTTGCCCTTATCAAATTTATTTGTGGTACCATACAAAACATACTACAGAATTTATCCAAGAAATATCTTTAGATTGCATAATAATGATTCAATGCGATGAAACGTTTTTCTGTTTTTTCAATGTTATTTTAAACTCCTCCACCGCAAACTGATTTTTTTCTTGTGGTTGGGATTCTCTATGTTCAGGGTTTTGTTGTTCGCTACAATTTTAAAGAAACTTAACTACACGAATAGCGAGGGATTATTGTATCTGTTCAAACAATCATTACGTTTCAAGAACATTATTGATTAACAATATTTATTTTAAGATTAGTTTACAAACAATTTCTTTTCTTTGCAGTATTTTTAAAAATCTTTGCATCCCGTTTTATCAAAATTCTAGGTCTCAGGCGGGATGGTGGTGGATTACGTTCTGAATCTTCTCGCACTCTCAACTCAACAGTCGTGGCTTGTACCGTGTATTTATTCACAGAAAAGATTTCCAACCATTTTTGGCACAGATTTTAACTCTAACTTTATTTAATGTATTAGATTAAAACTTAACGTACACAATACAAAATATTACACTGATATGGAAACATAACTTACACTATATTGAAAATCCCCTGAGTATATTTAGAGTACTTGAAATAACGATTAAATACATAAAAGTGCTAATTTTGGCACTAACTCGCCCATTCATCACCAAAACCTCTGACCTGCTTTCAATTTACTTAGAAACTTTAAGTTTAGCTAAAAATAGTGGGAAAATAGTTAAGAGTGAGTGAGATTTATTACATAGTTATCGGTTAAAAATAATTTAGTTTTTATTCATCACGTCGTTTCGAGGTACTGCTTCTCTTGTTCCAATAGATGGCGTTACCTGTGTTTTACATGACGGGGATGTTTCATTCTCTTAAAAACTAAGTGAAACAAAATCAAATCATCTCATCATTAAATTTGAATTTGGTAAGTTTATATTCCAGCAATAGGTTTTACTTTCCTAGTTAAAATATGAAAGTTATGTTAAATACTTAAAAAATTATGCCTAAATTTTAGATTTTAATTTCATTAGATTTTTATATAAAGAAACTGCTTGGAACCTGACGGTCATTTTGTTTTCAACTTTTTTTCAGATAATATAATCATCTAAAGAAAACTTGTCCTATATTTTAAATTTATTCTTTTATTAAGATCTAAATACTTACAATGAATACTACTTTGCTGTCAAACTCTGAGATAAACCTAATACTGAGATTCGTGTACTATAATTTTCTAAAGTCGTGTGGAAAAGTTATTTTTATTATAATTTTTTATCCCTTATCTTAAATTGTTTATTAATTTAAATAAAAAAACCAAATTTATTGTTTTCAATTTCTCATAGACAGGCCTCCCTCGTTTCTAAACTTTCAAAATGCTGTGTTTTGATTAACAGAAAGAAATCGTTCATATAGCAATCAGTGCTTCTTATGTATGTTTACATTGAAAATAAACGATTATATATAAATATTACATTTAAAAATATCTTTTTACTCTCTATATTTTAACGGTGAGTATTATTTACTGACAGGATCAAAACACCTGTTTCATAACAAACTACTGCCACAGGAAGCGGATTCGCATTGATTATAATAAAAACAAAGTAACGTGAAAGCAAGTCTTGCCAGCACAGACCCTCAGCGCTTGATAACGATTAGTGGTGTAGCCGGTGTTTGAAGCTGTTTGATCTTTAAGATACGCGAGATAATACAATGCCCCCTGGAGCTATTCACTGCAAGTACAGTTCAATTGAGTGCGAAGGTGTCATCCTTTGAATATACAAATTTATTTCTATATTATAAGTATTTTTGATATATTATTGCAATTTATACCACAGTTTGAGGTAGTCTTTCCAAGAATGTGGTATTTAAAGATGTGGTTAGATTTGAATACTTTCAAGAGCATAGGATTTGAATGCATTCAAGAGCATAAGATCCTGTCAGTAATTAATACTAACCGTTAAAATATAGAGAGTAAAAAGATATTGTTGACTACTTTTTGGATAGAGAGTTTGCATAATAATCAATAAACATAAACATAGAATTCAAAGGTTGTGGTATTTAAAGAAGTGGTCAGATTTGAATGCTTTCAAGAGCATAGAATTCTGTCAGTAATTAATACTAACCGTTAAAATATAGAGAGAAAAAAAAATATTGTTGACTGCTTTTTGGATAGATAGTTTGCAAACACATAATGATCAATAGATATAGACATAGAATTCAAAGGTGACAAACTTTTCCCGTAACTACACCAAATATTGTTACTAAAGTTGCATGTTTGTTAAAAAAATCATAAAATTATTTATAGCAAATAAGGCAGAAACAATTTTCAACCGCAGTCTATAGGTTTACAATTGTGCTGTGAAAAGTAAATTGAAAAAAAAACACTGTCCTAATAAAGGACATATAACATTATTAAAACATTTGGGTGGTCAAAAGTGTAATTCTTTTATCAAACGACTATTTAAATTTAATTAGTAATTTGTGGCATAATTAGAAGATTAATCCATTAAAGTGATTTATTCACCTTTACTTTGCCCATAAAACGTGACATAAAAGTATTCGTTATACGTAAATTTAGTTACTTTAAATATAAAACAAGGACACAATAATAACCACATAACTAGAAGAGTAATCCATTAAAGTGATTTATTCACCTTTCCTTTGCCCATAAAACGTGACATAAAATGATTCGTTATACGTAAATTTAGTTACTTTAAATATATAACAAGGACACAATAATAACCACGTATTAAAAAGTTTTATGAAATAAATCACTTTTTTATTTTTATTTTGTAATTTTCTTTGAAGTGTAATGTCCTGAGCAAAATTTTTGTATATTTCGGCAAAATCCTCATTAAAATAATTTTAGGTAATCCTAAGATATCGATGTGTAACTAAGAAATTAATCGGGTATTTACTGAAGTAATCTATAATAAGGACACAATTATAACCACATATTGAAAAGTTCTGTAAAATAATGTAAATGTAATTTCCTGAGCAAAATGTTTGTATATTCTGGTAAAAGCCTCAATAAAATAGTTTTATTTAATCCTAAGAAATCGACGTATAACTAAAAAAATACTCAGGTATTTACTGAAATAACCCCATAGAAATTACTTTTCTTCCAATATATGAGAATATCAAATAAATAAAAATGAAAATTGACAAAGCCGCCGCTAGTAATGTTCAATTGCATAACTTTTGAATTCCGCATACATTAAGTAAAACATTAAATTTGTTCGCAACATTTGTGTTATTTACATGTGTACCTAGTAATTTATACCTTTTATATAATACTCGGTAATGATCAAAGACTTCAAAAACACGATGACTCGAAAAAGTCTAAAAAATAGTAACTCATAAATCTTGTTAAGAGGTTTAACATTTTTATAAATGAAAATGTTTTAAAATCGCAATACATTAATTAATTATTAACATATTGCGAAATATACAGTTTAATCTAATATTTTAGATTTTTTATTGACATTTTTAAATTTACGATTAGGTTTTTGAAAATAATCTCTTAATATTATTATAAATGTTGTGCATTAATAAATAATGTGTTAAATAAATGTTTTAATTACGTTACTAAATATAAATTTAGGTTTTATAATGATAACATATGTTTTCTGTATAATGTTGTTTTATGTATTTATAGATTTACATATCATACGTTATTCTACATCTTGCTCCAATCTTCTTAAAGTTTTAAACAAGCAAGGCAAGAAATTAATGAAATATATAAATTTTCATTAAAGCACTGTTTGCTAATTTTGTTTCCTTAAACAATTAGCGAAAGGTTTTTGTGTTTCATAATTAAATCTATTTAAAACATACCATGAAAGTATTAGCAAAGAGAATAATAAAAGGACTAGGTATTTATGAAAACTTTCCGATTTAGTATAAAACAAAGGGATAATGAAGAGGAAAATTAGTTTTCACTGGAAAATTTTACCCACAGTAGTATTTGCCGCAAATTATGCTTTGATACTTACTATATCAATATCATTGCATCTCTGTTATAAAACTACTCAATATTAATTATTCGAATATTTGGCATGAGTATGTGTGGCATCAGTGATTTCTTAAGGCTTGTTTAATGGGATGAGGCCTCCGTAATAAAAAGGAGGCCTCCTTATTTTAAAAGAAATAAGGAGGCCTCCTTTTCACTAGTTTTATAGTCCCAATTTCTTATATCTTTTTTTTAATTTGGTTGCTTTACAAAATGTAGATGTCTTTTTTATTTTATGATAAACTATTTCATAATTTTTAATAATGAATTTAATTTTTCTTTATAGACAGAGGAATAAAACTTTTTTTTTCGGTAATCCTCAGTTTAATTAAACAAAAAGATGTCGAATTTCCATAATTTACTTACACGAAGTACTTGTGAATGTATTATATATATATATATATATATATATATATATATATATATATACAAAAGTATATAAGAAAAATATGCAACTGCAAGTTAGGAGAGGGAGCCTAATTTTTAAATTCATTCGAAACAACATGGACAGTATGCCGTTTCGAACAAATTATACATAAAAGTGAAAAGGTCAGCACTGTAAATTAGAGTGTACGAAGATTTTAATAGTTCAAGTGATCATCCAATGCATATAAGTCAACGAAAGTTTTTACTTTGACGGCATATTATTTATTTTTGTTCTGTAAACCTATAAATTATTAATTAAGCCTAAGCGTAAACACTCCCTGTGATTACGTAAAACAGATTTATGAAATCACGTAAAACAGAATTTATGAAATTTGCAAAAAAAACATTATAAATTTTGTTTTCGAAAAAAAAATTAGTGAAGTAGCATAACAAAAAAACTTAAGCTATTTACAAAATTTAGGCTTTCACTGTAGGTATATGTTGTTACTATTGCATGCGAGCGTTTTGATTTTAGCCTGGCATAAGCGAGTTATGCTTGTGGCTTGTTTTTGTAAATCTGATTTTTATTAATTGCCAAACTATAAAATTAATTTTAATTACAACCACACAATTTTCTCAATTAACATCTTTTTGTGAATATAAATCAATCACTTTCGCAAAAATTCTCATTTTCGAAATAAAATCTTTCCTTGGAGTCATTATTATATTGGTGTCATTAGTGCCATCAAACCTGAATGGTTCTAATTCCAATACTTAGTTAATTTTCTTCTAAATATTAAAAACCAATATCCTAAACAAATTGCTGAGTTTTTTTATGTAGTGTATGCAAATGACCAAAGGAGTCTATGGTAGGTTCCCCATTTTTTCAATGTTAAGTAAAACTACAAAACTCGATTTTGGACTTATGTTGCTCATGAAAATATTTAAACACTTAATTGTTACTACTTTTTGGCTGATAGTAGATGTCCTCAGTTAAATAAGGTGATTTATGAATAGTGAACATCCATTCCTACATATAAATGGAAAACAGCAATATTTTTGTATTTGAGATTTTTTTTCATTGTAAATTCATATAATAACTATGACCCAAAAAAACGAAGCAAAAAACCATTTACAATAAGACAATATTAATAAAAGGTTAAAGATATTACAAAATATATATGTCTATTAAATATGTTATCTAGGCATAATTTATAAACCTAACTTCTAGCTATTTCGTGCAAATGCAAATTCGAATCTCCTATACTAGGTAATAACTTCATTCATTTATTATATGAAATATACCCACAGCAAGAATATTCGCTCAAATATACAAGCAACGAGGCAACATGCCTGTGGGCTTTCCTGGCATATGGTACCTGATAGCTATTAATATTCTGACCGATCGACCAGCGACCGGAGACTGCCTTACTGTATTTACGACATATAAGATAATCAATGTTATTCTGCGCTTGTCGGAGATGAGCAGGTAGACCAATTGTGTGGTTCAATCTGCGTGCACTTAGTATTAATTCCGGAATTAAAAACAAACTACTGTTACCTTATTTTACATATTATACAATACTATATTTCACCAATAATACGACTAATGAATAATGCAAAAAGGAGCAAGAAATATTTATGAATGAAGAAAAACTTACAAACGTACATATCTATTTGCTAACGGGTTTTATAATATTGATAATCATCTATAAAACAATTTTACTTGGACGTCGGTTATAAAAGTGTTTTCGATTTTAATGTTTGTTGTTTATGTGATAAATCAAAGTTGTCAAAATTATGAATTAAGATAAATTATTTAGTTTTAGTCTCCTATGTTTAAAAGCCATAATTTAACATGCGGTGTGATTAGAAATAGGGCAATTTGTTAGTGAATAACAGTAAATCTAAGCTTTGGTGGTGAGAGCAGAAAAAAATAGAATAAAAAAATAATATCTAAAAAGGATGGAAATTTGAGTAGAGTCTAAAATATAATAATAATAATAAATAATGAGGTAATAATAGAAACAACAAATTATGAAAATGTGTTTTGACTGCCTTTCGTTAAAACTTTGAGAATAAAAATTGGGACACAAATCAACAGTGAGAAAAAAACGTAGGAACTTTCTAATTAAAAGCAACTTTGGATCAGAGAACAAATTTCCAAGAAAAGATAAGATTAGGATATTTAAGCGTGTATGGGAAACTATCTATCTTCAAAATATTGTTCACCTTAGAACAGGGCAAATTGAAGTAAAGTGAAATGTAATCTGACTTTAAAATTTATACATTCATAAAATTCATTTAATACTTCAGTGTGATTTCTGCCAACTCAACTAGTTTTAATCGCATAATAGCGTTAAATGGTCAATACATACAATTTAACGCTATTATGTGATTAAAACTAGTTGAGTTGGCAGAAATCACAATGGTCAATACGTACAGATTCCAATGAGAATAGAATTATTAACATTCTTTCAACTCATTGTACACAAAAGATTACAGGTCTTTATCTAGAAACACTTATTTATAAATAAACATTTTTCAAAGTAAACTGTATAGAAGCTGATGGCCTATTCAGGTAGTCGTTGCAGATAATTGCAGCACCCTAATGGAGCGACCGCATAAGTGGTTTCATTATTATACTCCTACAACCGCACTGAAGCACTCGACATTTGCAACGTTGTATGCTTGTAAATAAATCGGTGTGTCTCTTGGTTAAGTTCTAATAAAAGCAAGTCTTTTATTATTTTTGTTTAGTTGATTTTTCCGGGGTTTCTGTCAATAGCATAGCTTAATATTGTTCACATTTCTATAAAATTGTTTTTGCGTCCTGACAGTATAATTTTTAGAAGTAACGAATGATGTAAGTGGAATAAAGTGATGCAAGTAATGTTCTGATAATTATTTTAATTGCATTAAAACTGTTTTCTGTTTTATATACTTCTAAGAGTATCTTTCTATCCTTACTAATTGTTGACATTTCTTCCATTCTATTTCATCTAGTTCATTACAAAATATGGTTTCAACCATGTTTATCTTAATCCTTACTAAATAAATAGCAAACATGGAGTCTTTCATATACCTTCTGTTACTTCGTTTCATATAACATCACTGAACTATCTAATTTTCATTATTTTTACTTTGTTTTCAACGTCATCCTACATCCTTCATTCCATTCTGTATTTGAAAATGTATTTTTCAATATGTGCTGGGTTTGAAGTGAAGTGATTCAGCGTCTTTCAAAAAAATGTGACAAGCTGGCTGATTCGATTTTATATCTATATAATTAAAATACTTCCTACCGTTGATATAAATAGATGTTAGAAAAAAATACTGATATGTGTCCTCATTTGACGAAGACCCAATTCACATTTGAAATGGCAATTTTAGCGTTAGGTTTTTTTTTAAATTAAGATTAAATATTTTCTTTAACAGAATAATAAGTAGAAGGTTATATTAAAAAATTCATACCACGAAAGGAAAAGAAAATGTAAACAAAAGTATATATACTGGCAAATACCAGAAAATTGACATGATTTTTAAAAATGTTGGCAAATATGATGAAAGGGACATCTTGTGAAAAAAACTTAATTTTTCACTAGGCATTTGAATTGTATTTTTATATTCCGACTTAAAAATAATTTATTCCGAAAGAATAAATTTATTGTAATAGGCCTGTAACGAACCAAAACTTAATTAATGACGCCGATTACCTCACTTGACTCAAATCTACTCAAAACTCCCACACCGTCTAAAACGCCATAAAACTTAAAATTACGTGTTACATAATTAATCCGACCAAAACCCACAAATTTTACTTCAATAAATTTCACTTTTGAATCCGAACAAAAAAATAACGTGAAATATGAAGCCGATAATTCGTTTACGGCATTTACGGTAAAAACCACTGTCCGTGGGTCCACATATTGTAATAGTCGTAAAACGGCGCCGCGTCGAGAGACTTAGAACGTACGTAATGACATTAACCTATGTGAGGCGATACTTTATATGCTAATGGCGAATATAACGTATGCTACGTGATGGCCAAAGTATTGATAGAGAAATAGGTTCATAAATAATTTAATCGTACAAAAACATTTACTCGGCGATTCGTTAGGAAGTTTAAATGGGCAGTGATGCAACGGTTTCAGTTTGTGTGATTATAGGGAGACAAGTTTTTTATCGTACTGTAAGTTGATAAATAATTTAAAAGGAATTGTATAAAAACAATTTTATTGCTCTGAAACATCAAATCTTTTTTGTAGTTTGATGGATATCTGGTGAATGATGGAGTAATTTTATTTTAATACGAACATACATTTCCAATTTTTATCGTAATATATATTATTATTTAACTGATCTTTTGAGTAAATATTAATGTTACCATATGTATTACCTCATAACAATTTTTGCAGAATAATTTCAATAGAATTACCGAACCAGAGTATTTTTATAAATCAATTTTAAACTCTAATATTAATATTACCATATGAATTACGTGTTACATCATTACAATTTTTGCAGAATAATTTCAACAAAATTACCGAACCAGAGTATTTTTATAAATCAATTTTAATCTCTAATATTAATATTACCATATGAATTACATATTATATCATTACAATTTTTGCAGAATAATTTCAACAGAATTACCGAACCAGAGTATTTTTATAAATAAATTTTAATCTCTAATAAAATGAGATCTTTTTTGAAAATGTGAATTAAATATTCTAATTTATCATGTTAAGTCGTGCAAGGAGTTTTCACATTGGCTTATATTAATCGTGACTGACACAACTATGTAATGGATTAGAGGGAACAAGTATTTCAGCACACTCATATTTCACTGCAATTAACTAGCACCAATCTCAAATTGGACAAAGTATTAAACCCTTTTTTTATTGAAGGCAGGCTTAAAGAAACCTAGTAATATGTCTTTCAGTTGAGCAGTGCGTGTAGGACCGAAAGTAATTTATGCCTGCAACTTAAAATAAATACGCATATTTGTTCTTCATTGTATAGTAAGCATAAAAAGTCACAAAGTCCGAAAAGTATGTTAAATGTCTTCAATAGTTTACAGCAATATGTTTTATTTGTAGTACTATTATAAATAAATATTTCCCATTTACTGTTATTTTTAATTGCACTAATATTATCGGTGTTATTACTGTCTCCCGAAATTTGACATTTTATACTACTAATATTTTACAATAATATACTTTTATTAGCTGACATTTAATATTTAATAATAATATATTTAATAATAATAATATTGCTATTATTATTATTATTCGTTGTTATTGTTGACACTTTTGAATATCTTAAATTTACGTGATAATGATTTACGTTGTTTTGACGTTTATATAATTAGGTAAAAGTGTTTATTATTTAGTATCCATAGAATTATTATTAAAACTGACATATTAAACTGACTTATATCTGAAATTTTGTTTTAAATTAATATGACTTGGTTCTTATTAATACGTTGGTGGAGTACATATTAATTTATGTCGTTGTTTTTAATTGTTTTTTGGACTTTAACTATATTTTTGTATTTATTATGTACAAACTGGCACGATTGAGTGAATTGAGCTCTATGTACCAATATCTAATAAAAACTACTATTATTGTTACATTAATGAAATTAATATATTGTCTCTCCGTGTTATTTCTGCTGGTAAACGATTAAAGTCTAAAATACAAAAGAAAAGAAAAAGGTGCTGTTGTATCTATACCATTATATAAAGGATTGATTGATTAGTTTTGTTTATTAATTATGTGGATCCTATATTAAAAAAAAACTAAATAATATTGTACTAACGAATAAATAATTCTTTAATTATTACATATTTTACTAACTTTACTTAATATAGAGCAATTATACCATCTACAAATATTTTATGTTGTCATCAATTTATTCAGAACTGCGATTGACATTCATACATAGAGGAAATTTTTATTTGCCCCTAATGTACCTATTTTAATACACATTAGCAGTAATTTCTTAATATTTAAAGCAAATATTAAAACTCTCATTTTACCCAGTTATAATTTCCATTTCGATTTAAAACTTTAGCAACTTATGCAATTCTGATGACAATATAATAATTTGGTATCATCGAGTTGATATAATAACGCAGAAAGGAGGTTATCATAGGAACTTCTGAATAGATGACAGTAAACCTATCGTGTATGAATACGTTTCCTTATCTGAAAGAGTCTTTTGATTACATATTGTACCATAATGGAGAATCCTTTAATATAACTATTTGTAGTTTATTCCTTTAAATATAACCTTTATTTTAAATATGTATTATACATTTTCCTTAAATCATACCGTGAAAACAGGAACCAAAGAAAGGGTCGCAAGAGAAAAAAAACAATAAAACTTTATTTTTAGTAAACAGATGAAAAATAGGAAAGAAAATGATAGTTTTAAAAGATATGTATATAATTCTATGGACAGTTTTTTTTTTATTTTCGATATTTATGACTGTGACTATAATGGATCCACTAAAGGAAGCTGAAAAGAGAAAATTAAAAATTCTCCATCCTTTTTTCCTTAGAAAGAACTGTATTAAAGTCACTGAATACCATATTGATACATAAGATGCTAATTTAGAAATAGAAATAGAAATAGGCGATGTACTAAATTTGACATACATACCTAACAATGTAAAATTAACCGTATATAAGTAGATAAATGAAACGAAAGAGTTAGTTCAAGACAAAGAGTTTCACTTTATTAGACTGCTGATGTACTTAAACATCCCTGGCTGTAAAAATAAATTTACTCAAAGCAGCAGGCAAATGAGAAGCAAAATGGAATCAGAGTAAACATAAATAGAGATCATTAGGCGAAATTCTAAAGAGCACATACATTTGACTACATGTCTCAACTTAACAGCACACCACAGAACACAACGGAATACTTATGAATAATCTCAAACACTCTAACGGCGTCAGCACTCGTACGCGTTAGGAATTCTACAATCATCACTTATAATGAAAATACCTCTCCTAGCTCAGCGCAAGCTTCGGCCTAATGGTACGCGAGATGCTATCTCTAACATTTGACGCGAAGAGCGAGCACGACATCGTTTACAACATCTGACATATTTATTGCTGACCGTGTTCTCTGAAGCTCAATCGCCGCTCACAATCTTGCGAGGCGTCTCTAGATGCTGAGGCCAGTTAAATAATAAACGTGTATGAAAAATGTAAGCCCACATGGATAAGATTTATCTGGATGGTTCAAGTTTTTGTGCGGCGATCGCACGCGATTGTGGTGAACCCTTTTGTGGAATACGTGAGGCTAGAAAGGGGGTCGTAGAATAGTGATTTTGCGCGCAAAATAGCTGGGAGTATTCGTCCTTTAATCGTCCGTATGATCCTTCGAAGAAAGGTTTTGAGAGGGTAGTTTGTTTTTCTCTGAAATGTACTGGGTTTCATATGTTTTAGAGGTTTTGCTCTCGTATAATTTATTTTATTTAGTTAATATAATTTGCTTATACAAATGATATTATCTAGTTACTATATTTTTTTATTAATATATTTAAAACTATCTGTGTGATCCTTTGAAGAAAGATTTTGAGAGGGTAGTTTGTTTTTGTCTAAAATGTACTGAAGTTCACGTTTTAGAGGTTTTGCTCTCGTATAAATTATATTATTTAGTGAATAAAATTTGCTTATACAAATGATATTATTTAGTTACTATATTTTTTTATTAATATATTTAAAGCTATCTGTGTGATCATTTGAAGAAAGATTTTGAGAGGGTATTTTGTTTTTGTCTGAAATGTACTGGATTTCATGTTTTAAAGGTTTTGCTCTCGTATAAATTATATTATTTAGTGAATAAAATTTGCTTATACAACTGATATTATTTAGTTACTATATTTTTTTTATTAATATATTTAAAACTATCTGTGTGATCCTTTAAAGAAAGGTGTTGAGAGAGTAGTTTTTTTTCTAAAATAAACTGGATTTCATGTGTTTTAGAGGATTTTGTTTTCATATAATTTATATTACATGGTGAATAAAAATTGCTTATATGACTAATATTATTTATTCAGCATATTTTTTGTTAATATATTTCAAACTATCTGTTTCTTTGAAGAAAGGTTTTGAGAGAGTAGTTTTTTTTCTAAAATATACTGGATTTCATGTGTTTTGAAGATTTTGTTTTTATTTAATTAATATTACGTGGTGAATAAAAATTGCTTTTCAAACTGATATTGTTTAGTCTGCTTATTTTTTATTAACATATCTGAAATCATTTTTTAATATTTATAAGTCATTTTTTCAATCGATACTTCATACTCTATTTGATATTAAAAGAAAACCTATAAAGCAAGAGTAAAACTCACACTACTCGAATGTAGGGCGTAGTGTTTCCTTCCATTTAGGTACTTATAAACAGTTAAGGGCACTCGGTATTTCTATTAAACTGTTTACATTTATTAATTTTCCACAACTTATATATGTATAATGTATATACGCACACACACACAGACACACACACACACACACACACACATATATATATATATATATATATATATATATATATATATATATATATATATACATGTACTGTATATTTCTCCCGTGTAAAAGTATGGTGCAAATTTAAAAAAATTATAAGATCTAGGATAATTATTACAGTTTTCCTGCAACTTTTGGATAGGTTTCTAGAAATTGTATTTTCTTTTTAGAAACCTATGCAAAGGTCGCAGGAAAACTAATAATTATTTTAGGCTGAGTAGTTTCGGAAAAAAGTGGGGACAACATATTCCTTTTGCACATTTTAAAAAAATAATAAATATATGTGTGAGGATTTTATTACTAGCTCTCTCAAACGACACCCCACACTATAAATGGAACTAAAAATAATTTTTCGAATACTTAATTCCCTTTCTCCTTCGAAATTTCCATAAAAATATTTTTTGGGCGTTAGTTATTGATCTATGTTCAAATTAGTATGTTTATTACTACGCCAAAATGTTAGTTTTCTACTTCTGTCGTTAACTTGCAATGTGAAAACTATTACCGAAAAAAATATTGCAAGGATTTGGACATTAGATTAAACTTCGAAATAACAAGAATATGTCATTAAATTATGTCCCTGATCAGACCGTATAACGTTATTTCAAACCAAAAATATTATTAAAATAGTTTATGCCCAGTTAAATGAGTTATTATTTAACCAAGTAGTTATTTTTATATTTATATTGATCGACCACCTCGCTGGCGTGAAAAAGAGGAAAAGGGTGGTGAATTTAAAAAATGTTAATCAAAAAAATTAAAATTTATAAAACCTGCATCATAAATACGCTTATATGTTTCCACGCTTTTATCTCTAATGGAATGATTTTGTATTTATACAAAAGATCTACTTTGAAAAAAAAATCGTATTATGTATTAATCTCTATAATGAATACAAGTATACAAATTTTTATAAATATTGATTAATCACTGAGACGTGAAAGCAAGACAAGCGAAGTTATGTTTGCTTATATTATATTATTAGCTAGCATACAGGATACTAAATCCTACCATAGTATATATACAATACATAATATGGTAGGATTTAGTATCCTGTATACTATAATGTATAATAAAATAAGTCGTATTACATTATAAATTTTTCTATTAATTCTTTTATTAATATAGTTGATTCGGCACGTATTTATTGAGTTGTATAATTATATAATGTTTGATCTATTCTACGTACTTATCATATTTCAGCTAATAATTCAATTCAGGATAAATTCTTGAGTTAAAAATCACAATTTACCTTAAGATCTTCTATTTCTTATTCTTTAATTCCCGGCTGGTATCTGATTGAACTCCCGAAATCAGCATGTTAAATACTGTAGGTGCAAATCAAGCCGTTGATTTCAGGTCTTTCTCAATTTGTTTCAGTCATTAACCAGAGTTATTTAGAGAAGTAGGTAAGATATCCTGAATTCTACCATTCGATACAAGTGTTGAAATTATCTAAGGCGTCTTGGAGAATCTGCTCTTAGATGGTTAATTGGTTCGAAATGTAAACCCACCTCATGGGTGTATTAAAGCTGTTTTAAATGACAATACTCATTTTTTTATTTTATTTGTATTTTGTATGTATGTCTGGGTAGTTTTAATATCATTTGAAATCCACTGTACAAAATTTATTTATCGTCTATGTATACAAATGAATTTTTAACGGAAATTTTCATAAATAGCTTGGTTAGATCTTGTGAATGGCTTTGATGCCTACTTGATCCAACTTCCCTCTTTAACTTAACAATTAACTATTGTAAATTAATACTACTGTGTCAATAATAAAATTTAAAGAAATTTTATGACAGAATTTTATTAAAACAATGTAGAGATTATTAAAATACAACATCGCAAAGATCGCAAGAAAAATGCAGCATCACTTACACTATAAAATACTCAAGGCCAATTGAAGACAAAAAGACGAAATTAGTTTTGTCCCAATTAATTGTTTTTTTCTGATATAGTTTAAAATGAGCGTCGAGTATTAAATAAATGCGAATAAGTCTTGTTTTTATGACATCTCTGTGACTTAAGGTCAACGTCCTTGGTGCACGGTATTAGAATCCCAGATTTGATTTCCTTGATAACAAAATTCAGAAACTGTACTGGAACCAAATTAACGTATTTACCAAATTAACGCCAAATAGTCGCATGTGTTTATCTTAAAATGGAAATGGAATAAAATATGGAGTCGTCATTTAAACATAAGCTACTAAAACAGAAAATATGGATTCGTCATTTAAACATAAGCTACTAGAACAGAAAATATGGATTCGTCATTTAAACATAAGCCATTAGAACAGAAAATATGGATTCGTCATTTAATCTTAACCTACTAAAACAGCAAATATGGTTTCGTCATTTAAATATAAGTTACTAAAACAGAAAATATGGATTCGTCATTTAAACATAAGCTACTAAAATAGAAAATATGGATTCGTCATTTAAAATTTTACTGAGAACATGGGAAAATACTGACATTCTTATAAACATAATACATCCTAAATTAATGCTCGTACATAATTATGTCATAATTTTAATATATACTTTTGGAAAAGCAAATGATACATTTGAAGAGATTAACATGAGATAATAAAATATTAAAATTTATGAATTAAAATGAAAATAAATGTCTATATATATATTTGTATATTTATATCTAAGGTATATTCATTAGTTTTGTAACAAAGAATGGTGCATTTCATGATACATAAATGGATCGATATACGGTGGATACAAACGCTTCCTGGACTCTTCATGGTTAAAAGTAAATTGCGATGAACAATCTAACTTTCACACAACCTCTAACATAATAATTCCTTTTTAAACTTATAGGTTCGATGTATGAAGAAGCAATAATATAATCTATATTATCAGACATGTATTGCACGAAATTCAAAAAGACCAAGATAAAATAAACATGAAGTAAACATTGTAATTTGTGAACATTATTTATCTGTTTGTAATGTATTTATAGAACGAAAAACCCGTCAAAATTCATAGAAAACATTTCTACTTTTTATTTTATAATCAATTTCTTCATAATAAATTAAAATGTTTCTGAAAGAAGTCAATAAGTTGCAAAGGAGCTATATTTTAATATAGTCAAATATTGGAGATACCTACGAATGTAGCACTGATAGTTCTTAGAATTGACTATTTGTAATAATGGTAATAAAATATGAAATAATTGTAGTAAATAGTAGAATTTTGAAAATCTAATTCTACTAATCTATAGAGGTACTTTTATTGAATTTGTCATTTATTTTTCACAAATTGGTAGAAATTTGAAAATCACATAAAGATGAATTCTTTAAGTTATTTCTTATAATTTTGGTAGGGTCTCTATCAACGACTTAGTTAAAATAGGCTTCGTTTGGCATTTTATGATGAAGCCCTACTCTTATCTGCTATTTACAAGTGATTTAACTAGTTCAAGGGTGGTCATACCAATCTTGATGCGGATCTCGAGAGTCGCTATCTTGAGGGACGTCTCTCAGCAACGACAACTGAATATAACCTTAATGATGTGCTGTGAGCTCATAATGAAGACTGATAACTGAATAACCTATTCAAACAAGTTTATGTATTAGTATGAGTCCAGGAAAAAAAATTCGTCACGAAAATTTAAGCGCCAGGAAGCTTTGCGCTAGCTTTGTACTATGCCCCATGATTTAATTGAAACTCAAAAACGCTATCGGGTTGATTTTTGTTGCAAAATGTTAAAAATTTCGACGGAATCCTTTCAAATGCTATATTCGATATCGTTATGTGCGACGAAAGCTTAATATATTGTTATGATGAAAGCTTAATATATAGACGAAAGTCTAATAGAAAATCTGTGCGTTGGATATTTCCTTTCTGCTTACAAAGTTGAAGAAAGGACGAAAGGATGAAAAGAAATGGTTGTTTCGTTCTTCAGGGCGAGTTATTATGCAAAAATTGTTATCGATAATAAAAGAACAGTTACCGCAGATCAGTATACAGTAGCAATTGTTTGCCTCGGCACTTGTAGACAGTTGAAAAACAGTATACATTATTACGTCGGATGTAGAAGTTATGAATCATCCGCCATACAGTCCCGACCTCGCTCCATATGGTATCCGTTTACTGACAAAAATAAAATATAAACTGCTAGGAATACGATTCCTGGACGCCAAAATAACAATGGATGCCTTTAAAAGGGCGGTAGAACAGAAGATTTCTCAGTACTTCCATCGAATGAAATAATGCTATATGAAAAACAAATTACAATCTTTTTTTTCAGTGTTTTTAATGACAGCATAATTCACAATTAAATGAAACTACGTGATGTAGTATTATTTCTACTTTCTTTAAGTTCTTTACCACGACCTAGGTTTCGTTGTATTACAACATCTTCAGCTGGGCTGTTAGGAAAGATTCTTTGCTAATAGCGCACCTGAAGAATTTAAAGAAAGTAGAATAATACTACATCACGTAGTTTCATCTAATTGTGAATAATGAATTTCTACAAAATTAACGCCAAATATATTCAATATTAAATTTAAGACAGTATCATTTTAAAATTGCTTTCTTTACATTCAGAAAATGAAACAATGATTTACACATACATGTGTTATTTAAATATGCATGTAGTAGTATATTAAGCAGTACACGTAACAAAATTACTGGCTGTTATCCCAGTAATTACCACCCATAAAAACAGTTAAGTTTGCGGAAAAAAAATTAGTGAAGCAGTATTTTATTTTTCTCAGGAATAATTACAATTGTGTCATCTCTAAAAATAAACAAAAAAATACAGTCTCTCAATATACTTTAATACATTGTTAGTATTTTCGATGAGTCACGTAAAAAAAATTCAACTTTATAAATTAATTCAAATAGTATTTAAATTCAGTTGACAAGAAATTCTAAAATACAACTATATTTTATTGGCTATAAATCATTCTTATTTTATTACCCGAGTTTCACGCATGAAGGCCCGGCAAAAATATTAGGTGCTAAGTGGGCAGTCACCTTTAGACACGTGTAAACGAACAAAACAGAATTGATTTTTTCGTTTAGAAATACTGAAAATATATATAAAAGTTAAAAATAGCAAGTGTGTTTTGGCTTAATGGTAGACGACAAACTGGATAGATGGTTCTAGTTGAATATTTTTGAAGGTATCATCGACAAGTAAGTCGTGGCCTTGCTTGATAGTAAGAATTATGTCACTAGCATGTAACCAATATATGTTGTGACGTCTCAATACTTCACCCTCAGCTTCTTGGATTAATAGTAATTAGACAGAAATAGACACATGTAAGCATTCTGTTACTAAATACATTATTTTGGTTTTATCTAACACTGGGCGGTTATAAAAATATAATTTATGATTAGCAATTACTTCTTAGTAACAAAGAAATACGAACAAAATAATGACAACGAACGTTTGGAAAAAGTTACGCATATAATTGTACTAAACAAAAAATACTGGACTAATAGGTGAGAAAAGAATAAATGGTATTTAATTTTATTATTCTGCACAACGACTATGGAAAGGATATGAACAATTGAATAATCAAGTAAATAATAATTGCATACTAATTCTGACAATTCTTTTTAAGTCCAAGTCAGGTAGCATTAACATATACAAACTACATTTATTCAACAGTCCAATATATGGTCCAAGTCCATAAAGCGTCGTCTAGTCGCTTGTGCAGAATAATATAATGAAATACCATTTATTCTTTTCTCACCTTTTAGTCCAGTATTTTTGATTTAGTAAAATTATATGCGTAACTTTTTCCAAACATTCGTTGTCATTATTTTGTTCGTTGTAATTGTAATGATTTGTAATTGTAATAAATTATTAGATTATCGCATTAGTAATTTCAACTTCAACCCTATACCGCTCTTTAAGTGTTAATAGAAATATAGGAAATATAGAATATTTTTCTCTTCTATGTAGAAGTTGGATTATCTTCTGAGTGATATGTCCTCTGATTTGCTTATATCAAATACAGTCAAATTTGGACAGTTTTGGTGAAAACAACTAACTATATTTTCCGATTATTCTAACATAAAACCGAATTTTATTTTTTATATACTGTTAGTTTCTGGTAACAAAATAGCCAGACTTCGTAATTTTGCAATGTCGTAGATCACAGACAAGATGTATTTGATTTTATTTACCGGTTTGTAAACCGTACCAAGTCCGTACGAAGCAAATTAGGTCAATAAACGTCAATATTACGATATTCAACTAATTATAACTAAATTATTATTTTCTTAAATGATGATGAACGTTGCTGCCAAACTATTGCCAGGGACCTGATTGCTTTCACGAGTTTTTTTTCTACAGACGTTAGAGATTTCTTCGTTATAATGCAATTATATAATCAAAACTTCGTGAAATGGCTTGGTAGTATTACGAGAGATTTATAGATTTATAAATATGTAGACGATCCCAAAATATTTTCCGTGACAAAAAAACTTACAGAAGTATGAGTTCTGTGATCAATGAATAGATTTTTGTCATGAAAATTGATATTTGTAATAATATTAAAATTACAAATAATACACAATTCATTATTTCAAATAAAAACAAAATAATGATACAATGTCCTTAATCATAATATATATCAAACAATAAAATTCTTTAAAAATATTACATTCGATCGTTAAAATAATGATAGTCTTCGACATTAATCAATTTCCTATTCTTATCAAATTATTAAGTCTTGCTATTATTACAATAAATTTAATTAAAATATACGTCAACTTTGATTAGTCTAATGAACACTTAATTGAAAATTTCTCGTTAATTAATAGATTTGTCTAAATTTATTTCTTAAATAATGTCTCTAAAGATGACAGAGATTAATTTAATTTATTCAACACATTCAACGAAACTATTCTCAATATGGTTCTACCATAACTAACTGACATTTATTTCCACAAGCTTAAGGCTTGTCACAACAAACTGAAATATATTAACCATTGTTTATTCCCATGATATAGTGTCCGTTTGTCAAATTGACTTACATGTGACATTTATTTGAACCAAAATATTGCATAGACCCCATGTATTTGCAATGCGAAGTCTTTCATGAATATTTCTACGGAGATTTTCGCTTTGAACAAATATGGTGGATCATCGGGATGCCGGTCAGGCGTCGAATGAAGTATTCGACAATAAATTCAGTCACGAGAACAGGACAAGAGCGGCGAGTGGCCGGACAAAAGCTACGCTGGTAAGTTTTGATCGTAACATTATGTGATATGGTCGGACGCTTTCGCCTTGTCGCAAAGTCTTCGAAAGCTCAAAATCGTATTAAAGCCATATTTCAAAATATACGTGATGAAATATTATATATTTACAATATTTAAAATACTTTTTAAACTCCATTTGAAAGTGTTCAAAATTTGCGTAAATTAATACAAAATCTTACATGTTATGAAAATTAACGTAATCACGTATATTTTTGTCAGAAAATCATAGTAAATATGAAATATTTAGATACAAAATTTCTTTTGTGATTAGTACATCGATGTGGTCATTTTCATATTTGATAATAAGATCAAAAACGAGTTAATTTTGTAGCTATTGTGAATTTATAGTGTATTATAATAAAATTCCCTTGCTCGTTCGTTCAATATTTGATTTCTTTGATTTCTCGGCTCATTAAGTTCTATAAGGCGAATTTTATAAGACGAACATAGTTATATCATTAAACTACAAGAGATTTGTAAATCATATTAATTTTATGATAAATAGTTTTTTACTCACTTTTTAAGCTGTGACACAATTTTCACCTTCGTGTAGCTTGTATGTACATATATATATATATATATATATATATATATATATATATATATATATTTCTTTTTTTTTTTGATATGTGGGTAAAGATCGATAAAGATTTTAATGAAAGAACTGAAACGTATAGGCTGCATTTAAAATATGATATATAAAACCGAATTAAATAACCGAATTAATTTATCTGCAGTTTGATTTTGAAAAATGAAAAAGGATTATAACATGCAACCTGTAATAATTAGCAATAAACATCTTTAAAATTATTTGTAGATATTCATATAGTATGTGTGAAATAAATTCAAAGTTTAACAAGAACCTCTAAAAATTATAAAGTTTTAAATGACAAAACACAATGAGGGCTGATGGCAATGAAAAAATATTTTTAATTACGCAAATGAAATATTGTTATAATAACAATAGGTAGCTAAACTTACAGCTAAAACCCTTATAAAAAAATGCACATTAATTAACCATGCGTGTACAATTTTTTTTTAAAACTTTACTTTGATGTAGTTATAACGAATCAATCTGCATAATTCAAAACTTTATCTGCAGTCTGATTTTGAAAAATGAAAAAGGATCATAACATGCAACCTGTAATAATTAGCAATAAACATCTTTAAAATTATTTGTAGATTTTCATATAGTATGTAATATCATTATATGTTATTTTATTCTATTTATCTATAACGCTTTCATATTTTAACTCAATCATATATTATATATAAATATATATATAAATATATAAATATATATTAGTATATGATTGAGTTAAAATATTAAAGCATTATAGATAAATAGAATAAAATAACGTATAATGATATTACATACTATATGAAAATCTACAAATAATTTTAAAGATGTTTATTGCTAATTATTACAGGTTGCATGTTATGATCCTTTTTCATTTTTCAAAATCAGACTGCAGATAAAGTTTTGAATTATGCAGATTGATTCGTTATAACTACATCAAAGTAAAGTTTTTAAAAAAAATTGTACACGCATGGTTAATTAATGTGCATTTTTTTATAAGGGTTTTAGCTGTAAGTTTAGCTACCTATTGTTATTATAAAAATATTTCATTTGCGTAATTAAAATTATTTTTTCATTACCATCAGCCCTCATTGTGTTTTGTCATTTAAAACTTTATAATTTTTAGAGGTTCTTGTTAAACTTTGAATTTATTTTACGGTACAAATATGTAAACGAAAACTTTACTGTAATATCTCGCAAAAATAGTTTTAAACAACGTTTAAAAGTTGTACTAATAAAAAAATATGTTATGAAAGAAATAAAGTTTTCTTTCCGAAAAATATATAATTAAAAAATTACGAAGGTTTCCATGATTCTGGAAACAAAGCGAACATGCATGGTAAACATGAATGCGGTAGGTAATATTCAAATGAATCGCATTTGTTTATACTGCTCCATGATTGGAATATTAAGATAGAAGAATTTTATGTGCCCGAATCGACATTATCGGCGTTCACTTGGTTGCTGAGCAAGTTCCATTCACGTCGTTAGTGTCTTCCTTTGTACAGACTACGAGTGTAAAGTATATATTTTAATGTTCATCTAATAACCGGTCTGCAGAGGGAAGGAGGGGTCCAAAATGTATTAAAACGCTACATTTTTTAAATTTTACTTATTAGTGTGTCCATTATATGTATAAAATCAAGTTGGCGCAAATTCAGACTCAACCACCGTCTTGATAAAAACTTTTTCAAGAATATCTCGTGGACGGCTGGTCCTATACTAAATACACGCTAAACATTTTTTGCAGAAGAAGGCTTGTTCTTTTATTTCCTTTTGGAATATTTTTTTGTATTTTAAGAATTATTATCCGAGAGAAGTTTTAATTTCTCTCTGAATGTAAAAAGTTTTCAGCAAAATTACTTATAAATATCGTTAATACAAAAAAAATGTTTTAAATGAAAATAAAATAATATTTTTGGCTCTGTTGCTACAAAAATATAATAATAAAAAGCTCTCTTTGTATTCTTTTCGCATGTCCAGCCGTTCTCGATATGTTCGCAAAAATGAATTTAACAAGATGGCAGCTAACGTAATTCTCTCGTCTACCCCCCCCCCCCACCAATGAAAATCGAAAAAAATTTCTGGGAAAAGAGAAAAAGTTCCGACAAAAAAACTTCATCAATCTTAATTTGAAATTTTTGCGGGTTTAAATTAATAAATTGCGAAGAGGTAAATACCTCATAAACTGATTGAGTTCGAATCTAATATAATGAGTATACCGTACTTTAAATCAATTGATAGTGAAATCAATGAAGGTTAATGACTTCTTTTTAAGTTTTAGATTTGTTTTGCGCATACATCGATTTTATAGGATGGGACGGCCGGCAGATGTGAATCACCTAATTTTTTTTGAATTGAAATATTTTTATTTGAACGAATTGAAAACGAAATATATCCAGATAATTGTTAAAAATAACATATTAATTTTATTTTAGGATTTTATTTTTATGAAATAATTTATAACAGAAATATTGCTTAACAATCTATTGAAAATATAGGAGTACTTTTAAATTTTATAACACTATTAGCCGACACGACGCGAAGCCGGCCGAATTAAGTCGAAAAGAGCCGACAAAATGCGAAGCTGGCCGACTGGCCATCAGAAGGTTTTATCTCCTATCCAAATGCGCCATTAGTTTAACATCAATAGTTAATCTTTCGAAAAATGTACTCCAAGCTTATCATTGTTATAGATGAACTCTTATTATAACTTTTGAACAAAACAGTGCTTTTTACGATATTTTAATATAAATGCAAGAAAATTTTATGAAATACGGTAGTTAACTCAATCTAAATTTTGATATTTTTCGTACAATATTGTGAAATATAAGTTTTAAAAACCGGTCTTGAAAAAAATTCAAAAATTGATTGAAAAAATAAGCCAGTTGTAGGCTTCTAAATTTGAAGATACGGATAGAGTTGGATATATCCCTGTCCCTTTTCCTCTCGTAGAATATAAAGTACAATATTAAAAATGACCTCACAACACAGTATTGCCGTCCTTCTCTAAAGGTTAAATTTAAACTTTTATAACTCGGTCAACTTTTAAGATTATTAAAAATTTGTTTCACTCTTCATTAGGTTGTACCTTGAAATTATGATTAATGATATAAAAAAATTTAGTCAAATACCCAATTGAACATCAGGAAATCGTAGTGTTAATTTGAACTAAAATGGCTATAACAGTACAAATTATATCAATTAATTTGAACTCTACATCCAATGGAATCATTAATATTCTATGAGGTTTTTTACCCTGAACTAAATTATACTGTTCAAACTTAATATCTTTGCAAATCGCTATTAGTTCTATGTGATATGATTCAGTCTACTATTAATTTTAAAATCCGACTTAATCTAGAGGCTTACGATATGATTCTTCCAAAACTCACCTGTGCATGTACATGTGCATTAAAATCTTGTAAACACTATAATAGATGTGATAAAAAAACTTGACAGTATCCTATTCAATATTATAACATAAGAACTTATAATCAGATAGCATATCGTGAACAACCGTTACACCATTTAAAAAGTTACTATTGGACAATTCTTTTTATGGTACTTTTTCATGAAAAGGCCTAGTATTTCAATGGAAATAATTGAGTAGTGATAGTTTTATCACATCCCGTTTTATTTGTATAGTTTCCAGCAGTACTTTGATTTCTTTACTAAATATATATGTCAGGATTCCGCTTTCACAGGAGTTGCTTCCTATGTAGCAAAAAGAGAGTTAGTTTTTATTTTAAAATATCAAGCGCGAGTAGAATCCACATTATTAGGGTTTCGTACAAATTTAGGCACTCATAAAAATTTAAAAGTAAATAAATAATATTTATGTTAAATTACTTAGAAATATTAATTTTTCTCGACTAAAGATATTATCTATATTTAAAAAATGATAAAAACTAGGACAATTACTATAGTTTTCCTAGAACCTTTGCGTAGCCTTCAAAAAATACTATTTTTTCATAATTTTAGATAGAGTAGTTTTGGAAATAAGCTTGTGAATATATATTTTTTATAAATATTTTTCAGTGTATCTCTGAAGTTATATCTAGCGTATTTATTACCTAAAAAATATTTTTGAAATCTGTATTATTGGCTCTTTCAAAGACTATATATGGACGTAAGTAATTTCCACATAATTATTGTTAAATGTTAGTTATTTGGATATAGTTTCTACGTCAAATGATTTCTGAGGAAAACGACTGTGACAGATAGATAGATGGACAAATGAGTGGTTATGTAAAGGTTCCGGTTTTCCTTTTGAGTTATGAAACTCTAAAAATGATTCAATACTTAAAATATATTGAGTATTGGTCAAATTCTTTATGACACACAAGTTTTTTTCACTTCATTTTGTACATTTTTCCATCGAGACACCCCTATTAATTTTATATTACTACCGACTTCTTCGCTTGATATTAAAGTTTATTAGATTAATATGACATATTTATATAAACAATAATAGGTATATATAATATAAAAATAGTTTATTTTTATACATAGATTTATGTCAGCGGAGGAACAAAATAAAAACATGTCTTAATTATATTTTCTTGATCGCTTTTATCGATACCGTAATAAAATTAATTTATATTTTCTAATGTTGAAAACGAGCAATGTTCTTTTTTCATGATTTAATAGTTTTTGGTTCATTTATACTTCTTACTTTTGTATAGTTTTTTAATTTACTAGATAACCACTTTATAGGCGTATCCATTATCTTATTTAATCCAAATACATCTATGTAATGTAAGCAACTAAACAAAAATTTCGTTAAATCTAATCAAACTTTGACTCTAAAGAATTTCAAAATCTTCGAATAGGTCCAATAACTATTACTTGAAATGTTTGAAATGTTATTAAGGAGACATTGCTATAAGCTCATCCCAGTTTATGAATATTACCAGAGATATAAAACAATGTAAGTAAGAAAAGAAGACCCGAATGGACTTTTTTAACTTTAGAATACTACCCTCAATTTCATATATACTAATACTACCGTGGGGTTCTGGAGTACCCTAAAGTATTTTACGAACAAAAATAGAATAACAACAAAATAAGAATCAAAATGTTTTATTTATTATAATTAACCATTAATAGAAGTTACAAAAAAAAGAAATGAAGTCATTTATTAAACTTTTCATTGCACATTTGACATATTTTTATTTGTTGCTCCGCGCAAATATGATGCTGACAAGACGTAGTTTTGGTTTTTAGTATTTTTTCATTGATGTTTGTTATTTTCATTCATATATATATATATATATATATATATATATATATATATATATATATATTGAAGATATTTTTGAAAAAGTTTGAAAGCGAAATATGCTACTTAGATTCCTTGAAACTTAGACGCATTTTTTAGAATTATTTTCGTGTCTTTGTTTCTTCGAGTATCATGGAAAACTTTTTAGCCGATTTGAATAGAATATAATTAAAAAACTGGGTTTCTAATTAAAATTTACATTAGGATGTTTTTTATTTTTCTGTCTGTTTTAGCATCACGTAAAAACTACTGGACCGTTTTGAACTTCCGCTAGAACAATGATTAAAATCTAAAATAATTTTTAATCAAATATTTTCAAAGGAACATGAAATTCGATATTATCACTCACACAGTAAAACTAAGTTCACGGTTTTATAACTGGCCCATGGAATTTTTCGAAACTTTTCGCTACGACGTGATGCCACACTTATATTTCCACAAATACGACTGATTTTTATAGAAATAAAGCATGAAAGTAAAAAAAAACAGTCTAAAGGAATGTGAAATCTTCAGTTAATAATTTTTACTCCATTTTGAATCTCAAAAATTACAATTTAAATCAACAAAAATATGAATAACGAAAGGTATAAGGTATACGTTAAGTAACAGCGGAAGTTACGTATCGAGCTATTTATTACCTTACAATTTTTGCTGCATTTCAGAAAGGTTTCATTATTATTATTATATATAACTTACAATTTTTGCTGCATTTCAGAAAGGTTTCATTATTATTATTGTATATAACTTACAATTTTAGCTGCATTTCAGAAAGGTTTTATTTTTATTATTATATGTAACTTACTATTTTTGCTGCATTTCAGAAAGGTTTTATTATTATTATTATTATATATAACTTACAATTTTTTTTTTTAAGAAAGATTTTATTATTATTATTTTATGTAACATACAATTTTTGCTGCATTTTCCGAAATGTTACAAAATTATCTGTGATTGGTTAAATAGAATTTAAACAATGTGCTTAAGATATTGGAAGGGGAAATTAAAGATAATAGGAGTGGGATACAAGGTAGCAATAATATTTTATGATCGAGAAGGTCCAGGCGTCATCGGTGAGCAATAATATTTTAAAATAGACGTCCATTTTTATGGCGAGCAATGCCCTGGTGTCATCAGCTTGAAGAGAGAAAAATACAATTCTTATTATATATATATATATATATATATATATATATATACATATATATATGTGTGTGTGTGTGTATGTATATATATATATATATATATATGTATATATATATATATATATATATACATATATATAAAAAGTATACAGTAATTTAAAAAAACTCCAAAATTTGTGAAGTAGCAGTTGGTATTATACGACAAAGAGATAAATCTATACAGCAATAGCAAAATTTTAATAGAATATTTTAAATTATTTAATATAAATTTACAGATAATAATATATCAATTATTTGTCACTTAATGTCAAAGTTAATATACATATATATATATATATATATATATATATATATATATATATATAACGGGTTTTTGTTCAATAGTAATGTTTTTGTCTCAAAAGTATCCGTTTATCAGGATAAAAGCATTATAACATATATATATATATATATATATATATGTTATAATGCTTTTATCCTGATAAACGGATACTTTTGAGACAAAAACATTACTATTGAACAAGAACCCGCCGCAAAACCATGACTGTTGCACAAAAATCTGCCGCATTTCTAATGAATAAAAACATTGAACACGTTAAAACATTGAACGCGATGAAATATTACTGATGAATAAAAACATTACAGATGAATAAAAACATTATTGTTGAAGAAAAACTCAGTCGTAAAAATAAAAAAATAAACGTGAGTGAAGATGCAGAAAAAAGCTAGCGTATTTACTTGTATTTTTCAATCATTATCGATTCTAAAATACCAACAATAAGGCTATTCGTTCTGGTTATTTCTTTTTAATGCACTTCAGATAACATAAATTTGAACACTGAGTTATTATTATCACAAAAAAAACAATACCAGTTCTGTGTGAGAAAAAATACAAAATGCTCTTCAACTTGATATTTTTTGTCGATTATGACTTAAAGAAATTGATCGTGGAAATAACCAGAAATTCGATACCCGATTTGAACTTATTTTATATCATTGCTTAAAAATTGTATAATTACGAATATGACGCGATTGATCATCATTACGTAGCGTTTGTAATTCAGAATATTTTTTGGATTTTAATTATAATTAATCAAAGAAAACATCACATTAATAACTTAAAATAGGACAGAAGATTAACAAGAATATATTTTATGTATTTCATTAACAAATAAGAAGATCATACTGCTTAGACATCCGTCCGTCCGTCTGTCACGGCCTCATAGTTTCTATAATTTCAAACCTATGGCTAAGTAATTTTGTAAGTAAATTCTTCATATGTAAATTTAAATTGATTTTTGGCAAAATATTAAAAGAAACCTCTTTAATCAATTCACAGATGCGAATATTTTAATAGCCAAATTCATTCCACATTTTCACAGCTATAAAGATGTGGAATAGTGAATAACTCGGTGCAAAATATTTACGAGAATATCGAAGAAAAATGATGGAATGAAAATTTTACGACTTGTCATTTTCAGCTTAAAAATATATCAAATTTTACCACGATACAACACAAGCTTTGCCCTTCTTCATAATTTCATGAAAACGAATTAGCGTGAAACACAAAATGCTTCAGAACCAATTTGAACGACACTGCTAATTTGATCCGCTTGTATTTTATCTAATTAATTACCTGGATGTGATACACCGATTCAAGTGAAACTTGCTATAGGACATTTCCTTAATATTTATGTAATAGGAGCCAGTTAGATACTTGCTTCAGAAAGCAGAAGGTAAGCAGTAATACTACTTTCGATGGACAATGAATGCTAAAAATATATCATATTATCTATTTATTTCTTGAAAATATCACATCCACATTACAAAATTACGCAAAAACTTAAACAAGTGAGCCTTGTTTGTATTACACATTACAAATAGTAATGAAATGTAATACAAACGACAACTAACAAAACAGAAACCGTAATCAAATCTAATAAACGTGACTCTAACTAGTGATCAGTCATGAACCACAAAGCAACTCCAAAACCCCAATCCTGAAGCGGTCAATTGGTAATATTGTGTTAACAACGTAAGTTCACGAGAAACAGATGGACGCTGCAAGACATAAACTATGACATCGTTCAACCTTTAGCATAAACTAAAGATCGGGGGGTTGTTAACGTAAAGATTTGATAATTTAAAAAAAATACATGATCAAAAACAATACCCACTTTAGTGGAGCAGAATCATATCCAACCATGTCCGCTATAAAATTTGAAAGAAACAAATAAATATGAATCCCATACATTTTTAATACAAAAATCTATGAAATCTTTTAAAATGTTCTCCAGCCCGAGGATTTATGTAGCTTTAAACAGAGACTAGATGGCTGTGATCGTTTGAAGAATTATACGGACTAAAGAGTTAAATAAAGTAATGATACATTCGATGTCATGAAAATTGTGAGAATGCAATGTGATAAAATTCAGTATCCTGTAGGCTGACAGATCTAGATGATGTGATTGTGAAAGGTAAGATGATTATCCATAATTACACCGACATGTACCCAAATGCTTTTTTCTTGTACTCCCATTGTATATTTTAAATTAAAATACATACAATTTCATTATTAGTACCGGTTAGTGGAATAAAAGAAATTATATGAAATGCATAGCATCAAGAAGGTTATGAAGGAACCTCCTTCATTGCAATTTTTATTAATTATAACCTTTTTAAAAACGAACACAGAAATCGACGATTTTATTTGTAATTCCATTTTTTATAAATTTCGAAATAAAATCCTCCTTTCTTCGAAGTACGCTTTCATAAAATATTTCGTTCAGTTCCAATTAAACTAAACGCGACTGAAATAAAACATGATTGTGTACAACACGAGGTCTTCATTTCATAAGTCTAATGCCCTATCCATGATGTTCTTGTCAAATTTAAAAAAAATCGCCTTCTTAAATTATCTTGCGTGTACTTTACGATAACGGTCTAAAGGAGTTGTTTAGAGTTAACTCGACCCGTAATGTCTACCATTAACGACATCATACGTAATTAATTAATATTTTATTATATAAATATATGCGGCCGCTAATTATTTTGATAATTGAACTGACAAAATTATAATAATTTTGTTAGAGAATAGTTAGTACAAGATTACGTTGCTGCCGAGTTAAGGCGGCGTTAGACGGTTAATAATTTAGAAATAATTATTTAATAAATTTGTCAGCCGGTTGCGCTTCAGACATTTTTATGGCCTCCGGTTGATGGAGCGGTTTTAATTCATCTCTTTTACGCGGAGCGTGTTAAAGTTATGATTCCGAAAACATATTTTAAGTTTTAATTTTGTCGGTCGCTTCGGTGGAAATCGGTAGCATGACATTTGCTTGATATTAATGATGAAAAGTTATATATATATATATATATATATATATATATATATATATATATATATATGTATATATATATATATATATATATATATATATATAGCCTCATTCGAATAGATTCTATGACTCTAACGTAAATTTACGTATAGTACAATTTGGATGCCATAAAATAAAATCCCGTGACGCAAAAAAGAAACCTGAAAACAGTTTATGTATATAATGGATATTTTGAAAATTTTATAGCAGATAATTCAGCTAGAGTAAAAGTTAACAAAGTGACCATCAATGTTGAGCGTTATCAATACCTGAATGAAAGACAACATAGAAACGTTACGTGACGACGCTTTCCTTGATTAATATTTATATTATTCACATCCGGTATACATAAACTATAAGCAAATTTTTTAATATAATTTTTTTTAATATCATTGATTTTGCTATTGAGTATTAATATATAATTTAATATATTGAACATGGTATTATATATTTTTTTAATTTTTATTCAAGAAAAAATTATACTTGAGGATATTAGAAATTGAGAAAATATAGACACTACTTAAGTCTAATTTAAAATATACTATGAGAGTTTTTTTGTTTTTAGTAAAAAAGACCTGATTCAATCTTTTGCTTGGAAAATTCACATCATCGGTGAACGAATGAAAACATTGTAAAATTTGTATTTAAAAATACATGTCTAAAATTGTAAGTAGCAAAGTATTAGAAGATTAATATAATTTTGAAATTAAATAGTTTTTAAAATTTCGTGCCTTAGAAATGAAAAAAAGTGAAATACACTTAGAATCTACTGTTTGTTCATCTGTATGTGATTTTGATCCCCGGACCGAATATGTTCAAATATATTACCAAAAAAATGCATTGAATATCCAGTATATATTTTCCAAAAACTAGGTCCTAAAACATTTTAGAAGGACGTATTAAATATAACCGAATATGGTCAAATATATTACCAAAAATACATTGTATATCCAGCGTATATTTCGCAAAAACTAGGTCCTAAAACATTTTAGAAGGACGTATTTTTATTGCCACCTAAAATAACTTTAAGTTTAAAAAATAATGGATTAAGTCCGGCAATTGCAATAAAGATGCGTTCACTATGGGAATCTAAGTGTCTAGGAAAACTTGTCAGTTTCCTTACAAACCATTTTCTAAGTAGAAAAAACCAAAAAGGCATTTCAAATAAACCTACAGGTCTTTAATTAATATTGTTTTATAAAATTATAAAAAATGCCAACGATGAAACTGTTTTTGCTTTGAATAAAACCCTCTTTTATTTTTTGAAATCATGTTGCCAATAACTATAATTTTCTAGAAGATAAAAAGAAAAAGAAAAGGTAATGGGAAAGCCGTTTCAATCTTGGTGCTATTTGTAGTTTTTCATTTCAAAAAAATGAAGTCTTTATTTCTCATCAAAAAATTTTACGAAGGTTAAATTCAAACATTTAAGTATGTAACTGAAGATAGTCTTAAATCTAGATAACCGGAAATGTCTCTCGTTAGGAAGATTTTAATGACGTCAGAATTTAATTCCCTTGTTAACAATTATCATATATAAAAATAACAATGTTTTTTTTCAGTTCTAAGGATATGAAAAATATCTAAAAAAATTCCCGCCCTTACATCTTTTTCTTTATGCTATCCACTTAAATAGAACCTTTTAAAGACCAACAGTAGTTCCTTAATCCATCCCCTTTAATATTGGTTGTGTATTCAGTGTGATTCTTGACCAATCTGATCTTTGTCCAAGTGTGATCTTTCTTATTGCAATTATCGTTATTGACATAAAACACTTCCCACGTGCTCGTGTACTCTACAGACTTTATTAGATAATTTCGTTACTACAATTGCTGGCTTCGATCCAAGTACATTGTAGATAGTTTTCTAAGTGTTAATTTTGTTATCACATTTTTCTGGCTACACTCTTACTTAGAAGCTGATTGCTTTTGTGTTTTATATAATTATACCATTTCGATGTCCATATTATATTTAAAGTTCCAAATATGCTATATATGCAACAATAACAGAGTGCCAAATTAGATACTTTTAAACGCTTAACTCTTTAATAGTATATATATATGTATATATATACATATATATATATATATATATATACATATATATATATATATATATATGTATATATATATATATACAAATATATACAAATACCTTATATTTATTCATTGCCTTCAATGCCTAAATGCATAAAATTTCCCCCCAAAAGTAATAAAAGCCACCAATAATATATATATATATATATATATATATATATATATATATATATATATCATGTAATGTGAAAGACGGCAAAAGATTATGAATATAATGACAAAATAACAAAAAAAATGTTAAAGTAACTGATGAGCAAATAAAAAAGATGTTTCTTCCGATAATGGCCAGTACTTGCATTTGAAGCATATATATTTTAATTCTATGGTAAACCTAACCTCATCGAAATAATAGATGTAACTTTTATACTGAGTTACGGTCGCTGTGACAAGTCAATTTATAGACGAGTGACACGCCACACGATACCTCACCATTCCTCTCTGGCAGTATATTACCAGGTGGACTCCTATCGGAAACGTATACGGCTACCTTGACCTGATCTGTAAGTCTAATCATATTCTCTCATTGACTCTCCCATAACCTCTTCCAAGTGGTCTGGTTCTTCCACTTTGCCTTGTACCACCAGGCGTTCCATACCATCTCCGCCACGCCGCGACAAGTGCCCAAAATTTTAATGACCCTAGTGTGTGTATAAAACTGGACCAATGCCGTCTGATTTCAAGTTCTTGGTGTATCAGAATGAAGATCAATCCGCGATAGTCCAAGCATTCGACCCCAACCACACTTATCTTTGTTCCCTCTCTTTCTCTTAGTAGTCACGTCTTTGCAAAGTAGAGGCAAATAGTAAAAAAGCACTAACGAGTTGGGTTTTCGTAGTAATATTGCATTTCCTCCATATTTTCCTCAGCTTTTCTATAGCAGGCCCAGTAATCTTCATACGGCTTTTGATTTCATCAGTGCATAAACTATTACAAAAAATTAATACCCCCAGAGAGACGTGCAACTGTACCACCTCCCATTTCACTAGTTACGTGACCTCAGCGGTGTTATTTATAACATTACTAGTCATTAAACAATTAAAATGCTGTATTACTTTTATCAATAACAAGTGCATAACCGTTGTAGCTTACCAGCAGTTACCGGGATAAACTACCAATAGCTAAAGAACGCACACATCACACAGTCGGGCATATACACGGGCAGGTACACGTATACACATAACAATGTAGTCATTTAATGTGAAAACAATGTGTTAGCGGATTATATTATCTTGTCGAAGAGGCCATTAGATGGTAATTATACCGAATGATCTTGAGGTTGTTAGCCGATTGAAGCTAAAAGAAGTATAAAACTACATGTATGAAGTGTGAGTTGTCTTTTGTCTTATTGTCGTTGCTATAGTGATTTTACATTACAAACTTTAAGTTTAGAGTTTTGTTAGGCATTTTTATTTTATTTCTTGACATGTCTATTAAATATATATAAATTTGATACAATATTTTGTTAAACATAATTAATAAAAAAGTACAACTGCTATTATAACAAACCAGATACGACGTACGTAGCTACCTACGATGTACGTAAGATTAGCGTTGTGAAATACATTTGTCTTACACTGACATTTTTTGATTTTTTTTTATTTTTTCTTATTTTTCTTTTACAGCCAGCATGGCTTTAAACCACGACTTATTCAAATTTAAAAATATCATTACATATTTGAAGAATAAAAAATGTATGTATAGAAAACGGAAAAGGGAAATAAATTTCCTTTGAAAATAAGCCACATCACAATGTATACATTCATTCGAGTATCGTCGATCGGAATCGATCTTACTAAAACTGAGTGATCAGAAAAGAAAATTAATAATTCGCTTCCTCCATTAAACATTAAGAGTTACAAAAAAAATATCAGTTCGATTTTTGGTTCATGTTTACTGCATCTAAAATATCGCTAGAAGAAATTTAGTTGTATATAACAAATGCCATTATCATTGGACTCACAATTAGGGACCCTTAGCTAGATATCGAATGGAATGCTTAAACGAGAATATAAGGTAAGGTTTACTTTTACTTTTATCACCACTTCTTGGTAACGTTGGCAGTAGTGTCCGACCGATAAATAACAATGTAAATAGCTTAAATAAATTGTTACTATTTCAATGACTACTGTTACTATTTCTTGAATACTGTTACTATTTCTGAGTCTTTCAATGACTACTGTTACTATTTCTTGACTACTGTCACTATTTTTGAGTATTTCAATGACTACTGTTACTAACAACAATGCCGACCCAATAAATAACAATATAAATAACTTAAATAAATTGTTACTATTTCTTGACTACTGTTACTATTTCTGAGTCTTTCAATGACTACTGTTACTATTTCTTGACTACTGTTACTATTTTTGAGTATTTCAATGACTACTTTTACTAACAACAATGCCGACCCAATAAATAACAATATAAATAACTTAAATAAATTGTTACTATTTCAATGACTACTGTTACTATTTCTTGACTACTGTTACTATGTCTAAGTCTTTTCTTTGTGCAATTACTTAATTATAAAGTAATTACTTGCTGCCACAATCAAATTCAGTCTGAGATCTTAAATGAACAATTAATTATTTGCGTCGTAATATTTTGCTTGTTCACAGGAATGACCCGGCTGCTTTTGGTTTCGGCGAAATATTCAGTGTTTTTTTCGCTGAAACCAAATATGTGACTTTGTGGCCGAAGCCTGTGGTCTATAGCCGAAGGTTCCGAACTCGAAACAGAAGCAAAACTGAGACGGATAATAATAGCCCATTATCTCGATTTTCGTAAAACAACCCGTTTTTTGACGCGATAACGCTTTTTGAAACGACACGTTAATTTCTAATATGTTATTACTTTTTATGTTACACGTAGATGCATTTACCACTAACCATAATAATATTTATTTTTCCTATAAAAGCCTTTCCCAAAATGCAGCTTAGTACCAATGAATTGATTAAGGTAATTTAAAACTTGGAAATATTTAAGATAAAAGACGGAAAACAGAAACAATAATCATGAATAACAATGGTTACGTATTGTAAATAGACATAGTTAGTGTGTCAGGCACCATATATATACATATACACAGGCCGCAGCACGTGCGCCGGTCTAGTGCCAGGGCAGTATATGATATATATATATATATATATATATATATATATATATATATATATAATATGCTTTCACTGCTAGACAAGCGCAATACATCATGCTCATACCTATATATATACTGTTAACATTAGCATGTAGGTAACGCGAACCCATAAGATTCTCCCCTACCGAAAATCGCTCAACGCCACTAAAGAAGTTTTCACTTCAAAGAATTCACGAGTAATTATCCAATAATTTTGCTCTGAAGTAATTTTGAAGAAATTACTTTAATCACATGTTGATATCCCCAAGTAAGATCATTATTAATCACTTTCGGCGATTTTATAGGAGAATTTAGCTAATTTTTAAAACATTCTGGGCATATGCTGTAAAACATTCTGGGCATATACTTCAGTGCAAGTTTATAATTAATATTTAATATTTACAAATCATAGACATTAATATTTTATGTTTAGTTGATACTAAGAATATGACTCAAAATACTAAGAATATGACTCGAAACCGTCAAAAAGTGAGTTGCAATGTTCTTCCTTGGGATGTTGATATAACTAGTATTTCAAAATTTGAATGTCCAATTTGAACAACATCATTATGACCATAGCAATGAAAGTAATTGCCACGCATATATATCATCATTAATTCCGTCACCTAATTTAACCCTGGCCCCTGGTCCCGTGAACTCGCCTCTCCACAATGATATTTCAAAGTTTCTAACTTTATTAAGATCAAGATATTCAAATTAACAATCCACTTAACAAATTACCCGGCCACTTGACTTGTCACTTAACCCACGCCTGCGGTTTCGCGGGTCGCATGCACCTGCTGGTCTTATTCGCCGTCGCCTTTTCTGCATACTGTGTGAAAACATTACTCTTGACTATTATGGATGCATATCTATATAATATAATAATATAGGCCCTACTACAATGACACCAGATAAGGGTTTAAAGAAATGTAAGGATAATCATTCCGATATTGCAGTAATCCAATTACGTTTAAATAACGACTTATATTTTCGTCCGACGTAAGATGGAGGTTATTCTATATTGAAAGATGATGTCAATGATTTAACACCGATCTGTTTTCGGGGAAAAGCTTGTAAATTTCATAATGTTAAAATTCGAAAATATAGTCGTGGGAAATATAGTTGAAGCCAAAATATCAATCAGCTCAAAATATATCACCAACTTAATGAGGCATCTTAATTAAAGAGGCCAACCTATTTATGATTGGTAAATAAGTCTTCATTGAGTCAAATTAAGTGCGACAAAAATAAACAAATTTTGCTTATCGATCATGAATCTTAATGCAATGGGTTTGGGAATTAAGAGAAAAACATATCTCTACCATGGCAAAATATTCACTAGCTGATATAAGATTAAACGATCTTCGTGTTTATGATTGTATCAATGTAACATGTAACGATAACTATTAGTTAAACATACCTACATAACAAACACTAAAACTTCTTCAGTCCTTTTTTAAACTGTATTAAATAATTATTAATTAGCACCCCAACAGAATACAGATAAAATATACATAACAGAAAATTATCCCTGTTTTAGAAAATTAGTCATTTTAATCCAATATCAATATAGGATATTCAAATTTATTAACATTTTCCTGGTGAAAAGCAATAAATTGAATGAGTAAAACGTAACAAGATATTTGGGGCAATACAAAAAAATAATAATATTTCTAAAATGGAAACATTTTATCCTAAAACTCTAAAATATTGAATCGTCGTGAATAAGAATAATTAAAATTTACTAAAATGATTTACTGCAATTAAAATAAATATTCTCTGTTTATGAATTTATTTTTTTGATACTTTAATAACTTAGTTTAGTGTAGGTTTTTTACAAGAGCAATCATTACTAACTTATTTTTGTCAAATCAGTCAATCAAAAATAAATTTTACTTCTCAGTTGCGTGGTACACTGAAAATGATTTTTAAATAAATTCTTTAATTATAAATTGATCAAACTGGTATGTTGTTGCATGAATAGTGGAAAATGTTACAAATAAGCGAAAAGTTCACAATTAAATGAAACTACGTGATGTAGTATTATTTCTACTTTCTTTAAGATCTTTACCACGACCTAGGTTTCGGTGTATTACAACATCTTCAGGTGGGCTATTAGCAAAGAGTGCTAATAGATCTTTACTAATAGCCCACCTGAAGATGTTGTGATACAACGAAACCTAGTTCGTGGTAAAGAACTTAAAGAAACTAGAAATAATACTACATCACGTAGTTTCATGAATTTCTACAAAAAATAATGAATTTCTACAAAATTAACGCCAATTATATTCAATTAGTGAAAAGTTATTTAATTAGTGCCCGTCACAAATCTCCGCCCATTTTAGCTGCAACCTAAACTCTGAAATATAATTTTTCCACACCTAAGAAAATGCCATGTATTTTGGCCGCAGAAATGTGTTATTTCTGCGGCCAAAATACATAAAATTCAAATTTTGAGCTTTAGTGTACATTTCACTCGTTTTTAACTTGTTTAGCCAAATTTATTAAAATCAGACAGCACACGTATCCATATTAAAATAATAATATTGTATATATTTCGCATTAATTTTGTAGAAATTCAATTTTCACAATTAAATGAAACTACGTGATGTAGTATTATTTCCACTTTCTTTAAGTTCTTTTTAATAAAATTACTAGTAAATTGACTGCAGTTTATTCCAACAATGAGTGAAGTTTATGGGTATTTTAGTAAATCAATTATCATGAAGTTAGAAACTAGTGTCTGACTACGATTTTATACAGCTTATATTTATGTATATATATGATTTGCAATTTTACAAAATTGCAAATCATTTGCATATAACTATAACAAAGGAGATTTCTAATAATAATGTCAGTAAATATTAAAAATAAGTGGCTGCTAGAATGGTCAGTGGAGTATAGAACATTGACAAACAAATGAGATCGCACGTTTTTTCCACCTTTTCATGGTAAATGTTCAAAGTATGGTGAGTTAAGTTTTACGCCTCAGAATTTATTATTAGTGACATTTATTAGTGCTTAATGCACTAATATTGTGAATTAATTAGAAAACTGTTAACGAAATAAAAAAAATAAATATGAGAAGTTAGTTTCATTATATTATAAAAACATTTCTATTTCTTGACGTTTTGCTTAATAACTTTTGCAATCAGGTATCGAATCTCTACAAAATTTGGTATACATACAGCCCTTGTAGCGAAGTAACATATGTGTATGTTATTACTTCTGGCTGACTCATATAAAATACTAGTTTAACGATATATATGTTTGTTACTCAATCACGCCCAAACGGCTGCTCGAATTTTTATGACATTAAATTCCAATGAACTTACTGATCATGAATGCTGTTAAGTACTAATGACATTTTACTTTTTTCTATCTGTACAGAACACATATAAAACTATTTAATAAAAAAGCATCCGTCCGTGATTGTTTTCATAAAAAATATTTTAAAAGTGCTCTTTCAACAAATTGCTAACAATATATTCAATAAAAACGCATCCGTCCACGATTATTTTAATAAAACATATTTGAAAAGTGCTCTTTCGATAAATTTTAAACAATCTATTTAATAAAAAAACATCCGCCTGTGATTATATTAATAAAAAATATTTGTACTCCACAGCAAGAGCACTTTTCAATAAATTCGCGTTTTTTAATTAATTTGAGTTTGTATTTGCTTTTTCATCGTTTAGTGGTTACTAAGAATGGCAATTAAATCGAAAAAGTCATAAAAACCAGTTTGCTGCAAAATGCCAGTTTGGATGGAAAAATTTGCCGCGTAAATTTGTTGTTGGAACATAATTGCGAGCGGAAATGATTTATGTTAAATATCTCGTTTTTAATATACATATATGCTTTCATATAATAACCAATAAACGGTGAAAATGTGTCCTCTTCACGATTCTAATTACTATTGTCAATTAATATAATTTCTATTTAATTTTTTTAATGAAACTCGGCGTTTATGATACAATAATAAAAATTTAGTACCACAGCATTTACAATATATATATATATATATATATATATATATATATATATATATATATATATATATATATAACGTGATAGCCGAGGTACTGTGATAGTCTTGCCAGGGAATAAATTAACAAGGAATAAATTCCAACACCTTAGCGAAAAATGTATGCAAAAAACCACGGACAAAAGCTAACATATTAAATTCTACAAATTTATAAAAAACATATTACTATTGTGCAATCGTTATGTAAAATATGTACTTAATCCACTTTTACGATCTTGCAGAGGCAAAAAAACTACGGACGAATGCAAACATATTATTAAATCCTACAAATTTATAAAAAAACATATTACTATTGTGCTATCGTTATGAAAAATATGGACTTAATCCACTTCTACGATCTTGTAGAGGCCAATTGGAGAAATCTGAGAAACTGTACTGGGCAGGTATTCAATAACTTATCATCTCAAGATAAAATTCAGAAACTTTACCTCCACAGTAAAACTCAAAACTCTTCCAATATTCGTATGCACATCAAACAAAATGTGATAACATCTGAAAAGTTTGCCGTAGAAAAACGTTTTAAATGATGCTTATTTACCACAAACAAGAGAGTGTCCTTTGAACTGCGTTTCGATGGAATACTTTTCCGAAGTTATCACATTTTCTTTGATGTGAAAAAATGTCCATTCAGAATGATCGGATGTTTTTGTAGAAGTTTTGTAATATTTAATGCTTTCACAACCCTTTCTTTTTCATATTTATTAACACTGTAGTTGAAAATCGCCAAAAACAGTTTTCTACTTCAACGTTACCTGGCAAAACTACTACTGATAGGTCCCTTGCCGTGAACGAAGCCCAACTATCTGTACTTATAGAGTTGGAGTTCTGCAAATATATATATTAGATATCACAGGAGTGTTCTTTTAATGTCCTTATAGGAAAACTCGTAACACATTCAAAAGTGCTTGTTATTTATCTTCGATTTTTAACATATTTTGAAATATTTATGCTAATGTCACAAGGCAAATGTTGATAATGTCACAAGACAAATTTTTTCTATAAATGTACGTTACTCAGCTCATATTAAATTCGTTTTAAACATAGACCCAAATTACACGTCCGACGTGCAAGTCACAACCAACAGCAATGAAAGGTTAACACTGGTTGTCGCGATTAACGAAGCACATTCGAGTACCTTCTCTAATTACGAGCTGCCTCTATGATGAATGGCCTCTGTTTACCGCTCACCAGACTCCCAGATTGCTACTTAAACATAACTAATGTATTCGCATTAATATCGGTGCACGGCGTGCACGAGAAGTGTCAGAAACAAATAAGAATAGCTCAACAAATTGCTGAAGTACAGAGCTCCTATTCAGTCGCAGTACGATGACTGCTACAAATAGGCAAATTAGATTTGCCTTTACAGAAAGATATTAACAACGATATGTTGCGAATCAATTAATTATAGAAAAGAAAATAAAAAAAAATTAATAATATTATAAAAAATATTTTGTGATTAGCCAATACTAGCTATTATACAACTCCAATTCGTTCTTGATTACTGTACATCGAGCAAAGTAGATTTTAGTTTGAAAGAAAAAACAGAAAAAAATGAACAAATATAGTTACGAATTCATTCTTGATTACTGTACATCGAGCAAAGTAGATTTTAATTTGTAAAAAAACAAAAAAATGAATAAATATAGTTACGAATTAAATAATCCCAGAAAAGATAATAAAGGAATACACTATTCTGAAGATTTTTCTTTAAATTAACAGATGTTAACAATAGTAACGTGATTTTAGTTCTTAAACCTATCCAAAAGTATGTTACTATTACTAATTAACGTAGTCTCGAAAAATACTTTAGTTTAATGTATTTTATTTTCAGTGTTTCTTATCAAAATTAGAGAAAAGAAACACTTATAAAATGACCTAGACGTATGTCTCTTTATTAAGTATTTGAAAAGCAATTATTCAAAATTTGGCATAGTTGTAGGAAATAGAAGTTGCTGTACAAAAACATGAATTTTCATTTTACAGATTGTTAAAAACAGATTATATTTCAGGGTATTTTTAATAATATTCGTTGGACTTCCTCATGTTCTCAAAAACTGCTGGACGATAAAAATCCAAGAGTATTGGTGTTAATTATTAATGAGTGAGTAAATTAAAAAAAAAAAATAAATTAAATTATATTAAATTACAAAAAAATTTAATACTTTTTTGATATCGTGTCTTGATTTATCAAATTGAATTAAGCTTTTTATTTCAACTCTTTAATGCTATCGCGACCGATGCTTATTTCGCACTCAAATTTTATCATATACCTAGCTAATTATACATCTAATGTAAAATTTTGCAAAATTTTTTTTTAAGTGGACTGAATATAATTCATTAATATCTTATAAGTGTTATTATGGCAATATGTCAGAGTACCGTTTTTAAAATTTTGTATACTTCAATAACAGTTCCAATGCGAATATATTATTGCAATGTGTACAAGAATGTAAGCCAATTAAATCACTTTGAACTAAAATGAAGCAGAATTACAGCATATATATATAAATATATATATATGTATATATATATATATATATATATATATATGTATATATATATATATATATATATATATATATATATATATATATATTGAAAATGTAAAAAAAATATATTTAATAACTAGCTATTACTTACTATTGTAAACTTATGTTACTGTTACAGTGTTACTTTAATAAAATAATGAGCTCTAAATGCAATAAGATTTCAAAAAATTTTAAAAACTTAAAATTGTTTTGACGTTTTCAGTATGCTCGTATTCGTTGCCAAGGTTCAACCGTAATTCAACGTTAGCATTAAACCTATATTCGTGTTAAGAAGTTGCTACTTGGTTTTAAAATAAAAATCGTTTTAATTATAGTTTCATGTTTTTTTTTTAAATATTTATATTATTGTTACTAGCGTAAAGTCACTATCTTATAAAACTATCTTATACTTCAACAATAAACTCACATCTAATCTAAAGTTTAACTCTATACAATTAATATTGGACATATTTGGCGTTAATTTTGTAGAAATTCATTACTCACAATTAAATGAAACTTGGTGATGTAGTATTTTTTCTACTTTCTTTAAGTTCTTTACCACGACCTAGGTTTCGTTGTATTACAACATCTTCAGGTGGGCTATTAGCAAAGATATCTTTGCTAAATATCTTATATCTTATAAAAATATGTGATATCTTTGCTAATAGCCCACCTGAAGATGTTGTAATATAACGAAACCTAGGTCGTGGTAAAGAACTTAAGGAAAGTAGAAATAATACTACATCACGTAGTTTCATTTAATTGTGACTATACAGTTAAATGAAGAAAATAGCTAAACAAGATTCATAATCATCATCTATATAGAGACATCATTTAGAGAAAGAGAGCGACACACCCTAATTGTATGATATAGGTGTAGATCGTTAGCGCAAATAAGTCTTCGAATTGACGATGTCAGAATACCACTACACCTCGCTATTCTCTGTGATTAGTAGTCGGGTTACCATGTATTTATCTCCGCAAAACAAGAAATTTTTGAGTCAAATTTAACGAAGATTGACTAAATAGTTAAGCCATAAAAATGGAACATACAAACAAACTCATTTTCGCGTTTACTTCATTAGTTAGGATGATTTAATAAAGATTGATATGAAAAAAAATATTTGAATTGTACTACATGCCTATCTGTCTAATAATTAGAACATATTTGTTGATGAATTCAACCGATGACACCACCATATTTTATGTATTCAACAGGGGTTGAATACATAAAATATGCTGATGACGGTAGCTCCATAAACCAAAAACTGCAAAACGTATTTTGAATTATTTATTTTCATTGCACTTCTACGAACTTACTTATTAATAAGATCAACTCTTTTCTTTCATAAAATCTTTAATTTTTAATACCTATTTAATATCTTTAGATGCCTATATTATATAAGGAATCAGTGTCAAAAATTTTAAGTTTCTAAAACCAACGGTTTGGGCTGTGGAATTATATGTCAGTCAGTCCCTTAGCCAGTCAGTTTCTTTACATTTACATATCTATACACATAATTGACTGACTGGAGATAACTTGCTATGTTAAGGTCCTAAAATTAGGGGAAAATTAAGGGTTTGATTCATATAATTGATGTATTTTATAGTCTTATAATATGTGAGTAAACTTCAATAGATATTCTCTGCGTAAGTAAATTTCTCACCCCGAATTTGTCAGTTTACCAAAAATAACGGACCAAAAAACATATCGATAAAAAGCAACTTCTATTATTATGTACAAAATATTTGGAGAACAATAATAATTATCCGGTGATATCCCATCGAATGGGATATCACCGGATAATTGTTTTAAATTTTAAATTTTCATTCTCTAATGAAACTATAGGAAGCAGTAGCCCTGAACAAGTACATTTATGTATAAGTTTTCCATTTTAAATATTATGGTTACCATCCTCACACGACCCCTCTCTTTTCATTTTGGGGATAATAACTCTGCAAGTAAGAGGAAATGTTCACCTAGCCGTTAATTGTTTAAAATGTTAAAAAGATACATTGACAATTCATCAATGTCGGGATTGGTCTCGTTTCTTGTGTCGATCTTTTATAGGTGAATAGGAAGACTCTCACTATTACATATTCCGCATCACATTGCCCGCGCGCAATTATTTTTACGATGTTTAATTTAAATTAATATTAATTTTAATTTAAGCATTGTTTTGTGCTCAATGCATCGGCAATAAGTAGTAAATTGAGCAAGGATTTTACTAAGAAATTAATAAATAAAATACAAAAATGTGAAACAAAATGGAAATTTTATTTAGCATTTTTCATTTTTAAGCTCCGTTTGCAGAGTATTCAACTTCAAAGTGACGTGTAATGTGTGTTTATTTCCTCAATTTTCAACCATGCCTTTGAAACATTCCAGTTAATAGCGTAAAAAAATTTCAGGACATATAAGAAAATATCGAGCCCTAATTCCGTTGTGTCCCGACACATATTTGGCCGATTGTTATTAATACCTTTAACTTATATAAATTATGTCTCGAATATAGACTTAATTATTAACTACCTAATATTACATTTCGTAAACATATTTCTTATATAATTTGACTTAGTTCAACAGAGTCAATGCACGAATGCATCCGATTTCAATTAAGGTAACCTGTTCCACCAAAGATTCATCGTCGCCTCCAACGGTCCGAACGACCCAAGCACACATTTCTGCATTCGATCAACATTACATCTACATTCCAATGCATTACATCGTTAACTACTTATCTATGCAATCAGTGCATTCTACGCGTGTGAGAATGAACGGTTGCGGCGCTCTTTAACCGACTAAAACAGGTGATGCAACCGAGAATTTTAATTAAAAGGAAACGCATTCGCTTCATTTATTTGTAACGAGTAGATATGGAGACGGATTTCGATTAAAGATTCGTTGATTACTTTGATTAGAACGCGGCATGCGAGATGAACTCGGTCGCTGGTGTTTTGTTACTGTGTTTATGTTTAATTATGTTTACCGTTAATCTATTAATCGGTTTGAGGCATCCTTTAATTGATCGGTCGATGCGAATGGAACATTTTTATTACCGGAAGCGTTAGTTTAATCGATTAGTTAATACACGTTTTAATTATGTTTTTATGGAATCGTATTCGTTCTTTAATTTATGTGTTGTAAGCTTATATCCTTAGCTTTGCTTGGTATAAGATTTGATTTACATTTTTCTTTTAATAGTATTTTGCAAGATTGTTACTATAGTAAGGAAAAGTATATTTAACATTTTCATAATATATATATAATAAATTTAGTACACTGTATCAAAAGGCGTTCGCCTATTTTGTTTTTGATTTGTCCGACAATTATATTCTTTATCGAGTCCATTTTTACGAAAGTGTAGTGAAATCAATTAAATCAGTGAAATCAAAAAAGTCAAATTATTTTAAAATATTCTTTAAAATAAATCTCGTGGAAGCCTTAATTTCACAACTGGCGCCAAAATATAGATTATTAAAAAAGAAAAAAAAGAGAATTAACTACCCTGCAAAGAGAATTAACAACCCTGAGTCAATGACTAACGACTCCATACTGCAATAAGAACGTGAATCCCAATAAAATCACTTGCGTGCCCGTACATCTATCTGTAAATATGATATAGTAACAGAACATATTATTACGTTTCTCAACCAATTTGAATGCTTATTTTTTATTTGATGGTGTATACTTCCAGTACGCTGCTGTGAAAATTTGGCAAAATTTTTTTTTTGGTAAATTACACAAAATTCTTGAAAATTTAACTGCAAAAGTGCTGTTGTCGAGTTTGAATGATACAGGTTTAATTAAATGATATGATTTTTTTATTTGGAAGGGTATACTCCCAGTATGGTCTTATGAAAATTTGCTCGAATTAAATCAGTGAAATCAAAAAAGTCGATTAGATTCTAATTATGACAATTACATTCGTTGCATGATTTATACGACAAGATATTAAACATTTAAGTAAATTTATTTCTAAAAAAATTAGCTTTTGTTCTTAAAGGAATAATGCTGCTATATAGTATTAATACTTTCTAAAGATCATACTTGTAACCAGTTATTTTATCATGTTAACTAGATCGGGTAATCAATGACAAATGGTACACAGTAGTTAAAAGTAGTAACTGTGCGTTCACATGTATAAAACAATATATTCCACATAAAATCATTTTGTTCTTCCATTTCAATCACTATTTCTTCAGCCTCATAAGATTTCTTTTTCTATTCTTTCTTTCTTTTAAGGAAAGAATAATATTTAAAAATAATCGAATATTCATCATATTATTTTATTTAAGCATTAATTAAAATAATATGATGTGTAAAATGCAAGAGGTTTTAATTCTGTGTTACTGATTTTTTAACTAGATATGTACACATTTATCTTTAACTAATTATGTTCTGCGCTTTCATCTGCGTAGCATTATATTAAGTATGTTGCTGTCCCCTATTCTCCCGTGGCCACTAAACGTTTCCGCTCCATTCACCAAACGACGAAGGTCATCAGGGTCGGAAGTATATTAGCGGAAATATTCGGGATGGTCTCCAATCTCTCTATACCTTGCCTATTTCTCTCTACCTGAAATAAACCGATGTCTTTCCAACTTACACCATTAAAGCAGCGTTCCCTGACTTCACTTTTATCACTGCTCTACTCTTATAATTTATAAGAGTAACCGTAATAATATATTGTCTATATTTATTATTAAAGTAAAAGCTTTCTAATACAAAAATATTTTTTAAATCGGATATGATATGTGGAACCAGATAAGCGCGAAAAAAACAATCAACAAACACACTTTTCCGCTTTTTATATTAATATGCAATTTGGTTACGCTTTAAACATTCTATTTAGTCTTTTTTATTATATTTTAATTTCAAATTGTCCATAAGAGTCCATTAACACGTGTTATGCATATCATGGCTATCGTTGTTCACTCTACACTAATTATTTTCTTCTAAGTTTTTAAAAAAATTTTTTATTTGTCCAGTTATTTGCAAATTCTACAGCCAAAATGGGAACCTTAATAATTTTGCCAAATTTGTTCTATCAATCTCTGTGTGTGCTGTGCATGGCTGTTGTTGTTCTCTCTATAGTGCTATGTGTAGTAAATGGCTGTTGTTGTTATCTCTATGTGCGCTAGTGTAGTACATGGCTGTTGTTGTTCTCTCTATAGTGCTATGTGTAGTAAATGGCTGTTGTTGTTCTCTCTATGTGTGCTAGTGTAGTACATGGCTGTTGTTGTTCTCTGTATAGTGCTATGTGTAATATATGGCTGTTGTTGTTTTCTCTACGGTGCTATGTGTAGTGCATGTCTATTGTTGTTCTCTCTATGGTGATATGTAGAGTGCATGGCTGTTGTTATTCTCTCTATGGTGCTAGACGAAGTACATAGCCATTCTTGTTCTCTCTAATGTTATTTTTATGTTAGATCCATTTTTTTATGTTTTATTGTAATTACGAACCCTTATTATTTCGTCATATCCGTCCGTCCGTCTGTCTATCGTGGCTTCTATTTTAGACTTAATCCATGAAATTTTTTCAGAAAAGTATCTTGAATAACATTTAGCAAAATAAATGAAAAGAAATTATTAACTTTACTTTCTGTTAAGTGAGATGAGTACATATAATGTTGGAATGACGTTTTTTTCGCAGTCTTCGTTATTGGATAGATTTTTAGGACACACATCACAAATTATCAAGTGGCTTTGTGATGTGTGTCTGTCACCCATAATTAACCTATTTTCCGATACACGTAGTGGTTTAAAATTACTTCAGCAGAATAAATCAAATACTCTTAATTTTAATTCTTCCTAGATCTCTTTCATTATAAAAAAAGTTTTTTGGTATCCGTTACACGTAACTAATGAAAAACTAAAAAAAAATCAAAATCAGTATCTATCTATCTCAGTATTTATCTCATTGCATCTATATCTCCTCCCTACTATGGGAGATATAGGTACAATGAGATAAATACTACCTACATACTCGTAGTGTAGGCAGCGATTATGAAATGTTTCACTCTTTTATTCCAACTTAGGTTTTTCTCTTCATCAATTCTCATGCTTAATTTTATAGAAGCACATTTATTTAAATGATTTCTTTAGGGTGCAACCTTCTTATATAAGCAATTTTATACACATGGTTATTTTTCAGAAATTTTCTTGCTTTCCCGCTTACTTCTACATGTACACTTTTATATCATTCTTTCTCTGTCCACATAAATTTTATTACTATCTACATATTAACATTTTTATAGATATTCTATAAAAATGTTATAGTTATCATCAAATTTTCATTATAAACTGAATACTTCATGTATTCCTGTTAATAAAATCAATATGTCATGTACAACAGACGACTAAAGATTTTCATTTACTTTTTATTTTTCTTGTCTATTTACAATGCCAATGAAGATGTATCATCATCAAATAAATTTGGAGACAACATCTTGCAACCACACTAAAGATCAACCCCCGCCTACACGGAGGCTTCATCTTCACATTCACCACTAACCGGCAACGCGTTGACCTGCCATTGACCCAAGCGGTCGGGAGGCGGTCGCGTTGAAGCGCTCGCGTCAACGGCACGTCAAGTGGCGAGCGACGTGACGTCACTGAGTGTGCCGGTACTGTGCCGGAGCGGTACCGCCATTGTATGGTAATATGTCGCGCGCCGAGAATGCAAGTTGCGGCGGCGGCTAGGACGATACGTGTCACTCGAGGGATGAGTGCGACCTCTGCGCCGGTTGCTGAGTATTCAGTGTGTTTACTTCTTCATCTTTGTTTATTTATAGAAACATATGTGTGACAATTGAAATTCGTTTTTATATTCTAGTTAGTTTGTTTTAAATACTAGTTTCATCTTGTATTATATCCTAAATAAAATAACGTTCATCCAATAGTTTAACTTATTTTTTTGACACATACGGAACTAAATAAATACAATATAAAGGTCAGTCCGACAGGTTAATGCCTCCTATAAACGTCAGCTTATGGCCATAGAAACTCCTACTCAGAATTTTTTTAAAATTAGTACCGAATACCTGGCAGTATACTACTATAACTATGACTTGCTTATAAAAACTTAGGCATATCAAAAATATATCTTCTAAAGTTTTACTACTTGGTCACATCCCCCTTACTTGGAATAGTTAATAATATTGCGACTTTGGAGATACATGTTGGTGATCATGGAGAATGGCATGTTGCTCTTTAAAACGTTTGGATCGTTAGGTATACTTTGTACGGAAAAGCGTTTACAACTTCTTCCCACTTATTCAGAAACACAACTCAACCGGCAAGAATTGTGCAGCTTTGCAGCTGTAACGTCACACAGGCGTTGGGTAAAAGCCACAAGCCAAACGACTGATCACTAACCTTCCTCATATTGAGAAATACCACAGTGTTTGAGAATTCATTAAAATATCACATTCTTTTCATACATACTCAAAAAACTTTCAATAACTCAGCATAGTGAAGAACGCAATACATGTATGTACATGAAATATGGTGCTTTCAAGCAAATGTGCTAATAATTATCCGTCTATGATGTTGTAAAATTAAGTTTTAATATCACTTGTAACTTGCTTTGAGTGCAAAAATGTCGAACATGTGAACGAATATTTTTTTTAAATTTAATGAATTGAAAAAAATAAAGTGTAATAAAATATAAATGAGGCATCTTTATAGATTAGCTTGTGATAATAAGTATGAAACAATACATCAAACAAAAAAGATAATTCTAAACGAGAAGTCACTAACTTTTAGATATATATTTGCATATTAAAATGATAAATAAAAGAATAATAAATAACAATAAAATGATATAAGTACTATATAAGTTTGCTCATATTAACATAGCATACGAGAAAACAAATGGACCAATGACAAAGTTTGCAATAAATTTAAAGAAAAGTCCTTTACTAAAATTGCATTCCAAGAGAAATAAGTTACGTTTTTCCTTTTAGTAAATATTTAACCTTTTTATATATATGTATTCCTTTATCCAACAAAGGATTTTACTTTCTCTTTTAAAGCTTTATATCGTTGACTTTAGAAAGTTTGGGTTTGCATTTTGAAACAAGTAGGTACATTTAGTTTTTAATTGCATTTCAAAGAAGTAGATTATACGTAAAAGCTATCAAATAAAAATAGGAGTAGTAAAAATATATTTTAAATAAAGAAGACAATTTAAAATAAGGAATACAATTCATATATTTTGGACTATAAAACTTAAAATAAGGAAGACAATTCATATATTTTGGACTATAAAACTTAAAATAAGGAAGACAATTCATATATTTCGGACTATAAAACTTAAAATAAGGAAGACAATTCATATATTTCGGACTATAAAACTTAAAATAAGGAAGGCAATTCTTATATTTTGGACTATAAAACTTAAAATAAGGAAGACAACTCCACACATCAGCTAGCCCACTAGCACCGTTCATACTTTCGTTAAGAAGTGGCGCCCGCCTCACGACCAAGTCGATACGATTAGATGAGGAGGGAGATAAGTATTACCAGCTAAGAAAAAGTAAGGAAAGTTCTTACAAATTGGGCAGGTGAGAATAAAGCATCCTTCTATTTCTACATCCATTCGCTTTCTTCGTATTATTTATAAAAATAATGACGTCACACATGTCAAGGTAATAAATTTTAAAACCGTATTGGAGAAATTTTTTAATGTTAACCAAGTTATTTGTTATTAGTAATTATAAAGCTTCTCATAAAAGTATTCCATGTCATAAGTTATCATAGATATAAATTAAAAAACCTGTCAAACAAGAGTAGAACTCAAATGATGAGGGTCCCGTTCAAATTTAGGTACATGTAAAATTTCAAACATTTAAGAGTAAATTATGTTTCTAATTAACTATCTATAAATGTCAATATCATTTTTCACTTTATGAATATACTAGCTATTTGCCGCGACTTTGCGTGCGTGGAATTAGTAAGAGTTGAAATGAAAGGTGTTTTATGTAACATAATTTACTCTTATATAGTACTTATATCATGAAACATGCAATTTTAAGTGAAATTTCATGAAAATCTAAGTCTCTACTCTATAATAGTTGAGTCATAAATGTGGAATAAAGAAACTTATTTCCACATTCATTACATTAGTTGAGATAAGTGTGTATATATATGTATGTGTATATATATATATATATATATATATATATATATATATTTATATATATTGATATATATATATATATATATATATATATATATAACAACTCACAAAACAACGCACAGCGGGCAGCACTGTCACTGACGAATTTTGCTTTCCTAAAAGGTTTTTTCTTGAAATAGAATGTGGGAGAAGGAGCGTTAATTCACACTGAAGAGTTTCAATATGCCCCCTTATTCCTTTAAATAAGTAAGTAATTTATATTTTTTTCTAAATTTGAATAGCAAACCAATATTAAAATATAACATTTTAAACATTAAAACAATGTTAAGTCCAAACAAACTAACACGTTTACTCGATTCTAACCATTTGCATTGCTGGTCGGCAACTTATAGCGGACTCGCCACGCAAGTGGTTAAAACTGCACTCCGTTGCACACTGGTCCGGCGCGTAGGCGCGGGCGGCGCATGGCTAATCAAACGCATGCTTCTTGTGACAAGATGCCGACTGAGAGATTGCATTCGCCGTTGCAATTCTCCTGCAATTCGCACTGCAGTTTATACAATATATTGTTTGGCGAGTATGCGTGGGATGTCTGGGGAATTTCGTAGATTAAGGAGGGATTGAAGCACGCTATTTGGAGTTGGTCAGTCTTTGGTTTTTGTTGTGTATTTATTTGGATATGGGCTTCTAATTGTAATGATCGAGAGCGAGTACTCCATCTTAGCTATGATATATCTTTATGTTACTTTATATTAAATAATTTATTACAAATTGTTTTAACGATACGAGCGTAAGCTCTTTGTAACATTTATTTAAGGTGGTTACTCACTAAAAATAAAATCATAAGATGATAAGACTAAATCCAGTTACTTAAGGAGTTTTAAGTACTTTAAGGAATTTTAAGTAAATAAGTATTAAAATTTTAATAGTATAAAAAATTAGTATAAAAAATTTCAATAAAGCTACTATAAAATAATGATTCTAGCACACAAATATTTTTTTTAAATAACTCATTCTCATAATTTTAGTTATTTCTTAGATGCTTACTTGTTTTATTGTTTTCACAGCAGTATCTTTTTGTTTATATTTAAACATTTAAAATTGTTACCTATATCTTTTGAAAAAAACTATTGGACTATAAGATATATATATATATGTATATAAATTGTTCGAAAAACTCCATCTTTTTACTGATTTCTACTCTATTTATTTACATAACAATTTATATTAATTACCTAGTCACAATTAAATGAAACTACGTGATCTAGTATTATTTATCTTTTCTTTAAGTTCTTTAACACGACCTAGGTTTCGTTGTATTACAACATCTTCAGGTGGGCTGTTAGCGAAAATGGTATGGCATCTTTGCTATCAGCCCACCTGAAGATGATGTAATACAACGAAACTTAGGTCGTGGTAAAGAACTTAAAGAAAGTAGAAATAATACTACATCATTTAGTTTCATTTAATTGTGAATAATGAATTTCTACAATATTAACGCCAAACATATTCAATATCATTAATTACCTAGTGTTTAGCTCAGGTGTTAAAACTTAATTACTTTTAGCTAAAAATATATATAAGTTTAAATGTACTTTTAAGAACTTTAAAATACAATAAATTAAAAACTTTGGATACTTTAGTTTCTCACTGCTGATTACCTCAATTTTTATTGCATTTTATTAATTTTGAGGAGCTTTTATTAACCGAAAAATACCACTTCGTTTAATTAAATCGACACTATTTAAAATTAATTTTCAACTAAACATTCGTAAAAGTTTAATTTAAATATTTAAGAATTTTACAACATAATAATTTAAGAACTTTGGATACGTAAGTTTCTGACTTTGACTATCTTAAATTATATAGAATTTTATTAATTTTGAAAAACTTTTAGAAACCGAAAAATGCCTCTTTGTTGAATGAATTCTTGAAACATTGGATATTAAAGTTCCTAATTTTGACTACCTTAATCTGTAATGCATTTTTTTTAAATTTGAGAAGCTTTTAATAATCAAAAAATGCCACTTTGTTTAATCAAATCAACACCATTTAAAATAAATTTTTATTATAACAAAATTTTCGAATTATTGTTGGGAAACACATTAATTCAGAAACCTTTTTTCATTTATGTAGACTGTAAACGTTTAGATATACTACTTGTCGTAGATCTAAATATTGTTATCCCACAATAAGAGAATCATCATAGACTCACAATTGAGTATTACATTGAAAAATTTTTAAAAAGTTTTGCACCCCAATAACATATATGAAATAATTCACAATAGTTTCTCCTCCCTGTCAAATCCTGCACGTTTATTTTTTTATATCCCATCCTAAGTTGTAAATTTAATTATGCAGAGTTATAATAAAGAATGAATTGATTGAATATATTTGGCGTTAATTTTGTAGAAATTCATTATTCACAATTAAATGAAACTGCGTGATATAATATTATTTCTACTTTTTTAAATTTCTTTACCACGACCTAGGTTTCGTTGTATTACAACATCTTCAGGTGGGCTATTAGTGGTACTTATTATTGTGAATAAACAAGCAGAATATTAATTCTATAAAACAATATATCAAATATATATAATATAGTTATAATCTAAAGAATTAATCTAATAAAATATTATTTATTAAAGAAACGCTGCGCTAATAAGCATAAATATTTATTCAACTTCAAAAAAGTAGAATAAAATTAGGTAGTACGTTCAGTATTATAAACAAACAAGCAGGACATTCATTCTCTAAAATACGATATCAAATATGCATAATATATTTATAATTTAAAGAACGAATCTAATAAAATGTATTTATTAAAAAAACGCTGCGCCAATATGCATAATATATCTATTCAACTTCAAAAAGTAGAATGAAAATTAGGTAGTACGTTTAATGTTATAAACAAACAAGCAGGATATTCATTCTCTAAAACAATGTATCAAATATATATAATCTAAAGAACGAATCTAATAATGTTTTATTTATTAAAAAAATGCTGCGCCAATAAGCATAATATATTTATTCAACTTCAAAAAAGTAGAATGAAAATTAGGTAGTATATTTAGTATTATGAACAAACAAGCAGGATACACATTCTCCAAAACAACATATAAAATATATAACGAGATCATTTTCAGTTGCGGATTAAGAATTATTAAAGAAAAATGCTATTTTCTTAACACCTCACAGTGATGTTTTGTACTTTCTCTTTCCATATTTCGTAATACAATGTAGGGCAAGTATACTTTTAATTGTTTGTTTAAAACCAAATCCACAATACCATTAATCTTCTTGGCGGCATGAGAAATTATGAATAGCTTGCAATTATTTATAAAATATTAATAGTTTACAATTGTTTATAAAATATGAATGGATTACAATTGTTTATTAAATATGAATAGCTTACAATTGTTTATAAAATATGAATAGCTTACAATCCTTTATAAAATATGAATTGCTTACAATTATTTCCACTAAAGGTGATGTTCCAAATTCGAAACAAATTTGGTTGTCAGAACTACACCAATAGCAGCGCTGTGGGCGTCTGCAATCGAACTATAATCTCTCAAAATCGCGGATATTAAGGCGATATACATAAATAAACTTACCGAATCGTTTTAACGTATCGAAAATAAACACTCTACGCGTAGGAGCAACTATGCCACAAACCGGTGATATTACGTCCACGTCGTGACATGTTTACGATTCTAGAAATTAAACTCTCAACGGATTCGGATGCACAAAAGCATTCATCAACTCGTCTTATTTATGGCGATTCAGTCACCGGATGATGTATACTTATATAATATACCGCATCAAAGTGGAGCTTTCGTCGCTAGTTTGTCTTATATTCCACTAATAAGTCTGCATCTGGTATCATATCACCATATGGCATCAATTAGTTTAATAGGTTTGTCAGTTTACTCGTGTAAAAGCCAAAAACTTAAATATTGTGAATATTCTATACTTAATATAATGAATATCTGTAATGATACTGTAACTCCCGGATCCCATAATAACCTTTAATAGTTATTAATGATTACATATCTTTATGGTAACGATATAAAGAGCAAAGCAGTTATTAGACTATTTAACACAGTAGAGTATGTTTATAATGACATAGAAGGGAAATAGCATTCATTCATTCACGTCATGTAAAGCAGACATCAATTTTGTATGAAATACTTTTGTAAATGAATAAAAAATAAACATTATAAATATTACTTTTTAAATCTAACCAGTGGATATTAAATGTCAAATTTTTTATGAAACCAGTCGCTTCTGTCTGCTTTTGCTTTTTTTTTTTAAATTACACTGCTAATTTTTACAGAATAGAAGATATAGGATATTATTTTTTTTTATTTTCCTTTATCAATATTTCTATTTGTTATATTTTATAAAGTAACAGTTGTAAATCTATACTAATGTTAAATTGTTTAATTAGGTTAGATAATAATAAATTTTATAGTATAACCAATATAGAAAATAAAACAACTGAAATTTTAATCAAAATTAAAAACGAAATCCATTACGAAGCTCTATACGACAATTTTCTAGAGAATAAAATGAGTTTTCAATCAAGAATTTTCCCGAGAATATTTTAAATTGATTTATTTTTAAGAAGAACAGCGGGTAAGTTTTATTTATTCAAACATACCATGTTGAAATAAATGAAAGAGAGAGACTAAGAAAGAAAAAGAATTATATAATATGAAACAATAATTACAAATTTTTATTTCTGGCAACTTTTTTAAAATCCAATTGTTCCAAAAGTTTGCATTTTGCGGAATATAGAGGATTGTAAGAAAAATATATGTGACATAATCAAATAAAAATATTTCGCAGATGTTTGAAAATGTTTATTTGAACTAATCAGAGTCACGATACTGTTTAGTTCGGACAAGTAATATAATTTTCATAGACTTTGCTTTTAACTCCAACTTGGACGGGTCCAGTTCACCTAGCCACGTAATAAGGAAGTACTCACCCAAGAAATTCGAAACAATTTTCAATATTACTCTAAACCGACTTTCCTCTGTTCACAACCCTTATAAACAAGAAACGAAATGGCGATAAAACCAAATTTCGTCACGAAAAGTCATCGTAAACGTTATTTATTTACAAATAACACGTTACGCTAACGGTTATAAAAATCTTTTAACATATGTTCGTAAGCGTTTTATTAATTAAATTCATGTTTGTCGCCTATCACTCATACAGCTTGGAATATGTAATTATCAGATTTTATAACTCGCAAGTCGGTGGTTGTTATTTCGGGAGGGTGGGTCCGAAAACGTGTTTCCGTTTGTTGTAATCAAGTTCGTATTGGGTATGTAATTTAAATTAATATTTTCATGATTTTCTGTATGGGATTTCCATATTTATTGTTTTAAAAATTATTTAATTATCAATGATTTATAAAAAAACAGAATGAGAACTAGTTGAGTCAATTAATTAAACAAATTTCTTGCGAATTATATACCATTAAAAAACATTTTTAGGGACCTTTTCTCAGAAGGAAAAACAGAATCCTTTTGAGATCACGTAAGTATCAATATATTCGTCAGTCATGTACATTTTCATTAATAGAAATGTGGCATAATAATAAAATGGCATATGTATCAAACATTCAAAAACACTTATACGGAAAGCTTAAGATAGGCAAATTCAGCGCTCAATTTTTTTAATTTCATGTAAAATGTATTGCGTCCTTCGATAGTTTAGTAATGAATTCTTCAAAAATATTATTTATAATTTTATATATTATCTATATCTCGAAAGCTATGCTCAAACACCACTCTCTTATTTCTTAAAAAATAGAACTTAAAATTATCGGAGAAACAATTTTAGAGATCTTCATAACTAGCATTTTCAAAACAGGCTCTAAACTGTATATGCAATTTAAAACTCTATACAAAGGTAGACGAAAAATTATTAAATGTTTCTAGATATTATGGTTCTTGAAATATTCACAATAAAATGTATGTCCAATATATACTTAATATATATTTCTCTAGTGATGACTCATAATAATTCATTAGTGATGACTTATGAAAGGAATCATTTGTGAGATCCTCGTATATAGCACTTTCAAAATATGCCCTGAACTGTACATGAAATTTAAAAAATCTATGAAAGGTAGACGAAAAATTATTAAATGTTTCTAGATTTTATGGTTCTTGTAATATTCACGATAAAATGTATGTAAATCCTACCCTACATTATATATATTTCTCTAGTGATGACTCATAATAATTCATTAGTAATAACTTATGAAAAGAATCATTTTTGAGATCCTCATATCTAGCACTAAATATGCCATAAAATATGATATGAAGTTTTAGAGAAATTATTAAGTGTTTCTAAATATTATAGATTTTGCGATATTCACGATAATTTATGTGTTTCTTCTACTTAATATATATTTCTATAAGAGTTAATGTTAGTAATGACTAATAATAAGTAAGGTTATTTAACTTAAAACGAGGTGCAGAACTTCCGATTATTCCATTACATTATAAATATCCAGTGGGAACATCCATGATAACTTTGGATATATCCATAATAACCGTTTGTAAATTAAAAGGAACATATTTAAAAAAGAAAATCGACAAAAACATTTTTCATGTATTCAATTTGGATACCTAAATTTCTTAGTAGTCTATCTAACTTATGTTATTCGTTAGTTAGATACATCAAAAAACATTTTTGATGTATCTAACAACTTTGATATCTAACGAATAAAAATAAATCTACTGGATCTAAAATAACTCTAGCAGCAATAATAAAATTTAAGCAAATGGAGGAAAATTCTGCTAGAACCTATTGTATTAATTAGCAGTGGCTCGAGAAGCATTTCCCTCTGATTAAATTTCGTTATTACGGCTGGAATTAGGTACTTTGAATTTTGCAGACCTATTCATTTTAAACTGAATTCAATTAATAATTTTTCGAAATATTACTAGAAAGAAACAAACATAAACATACATTTTTCTCAAGTGAAATTTAAGCATATCATCATATTTCGTTCTATTACATGACTATAATTTTATAAAATATCAAACTTAATTTACTTTATAAATTCTTATGAAAACAGGTCTTATGCGACCATACAATTTATAATGGTTGATTCACGGTTCTAATATTACAGCAAATAACCTGCTACTGTGATTCGTCGTCAAAAACATGGAAAGGATTTTGAGGACTTTGAAGTTTAATATTTCCTTCTCTGAAGCTTAATATTAGTACCTTCACTATTCTGATAAAGGATATTGATTGCGCGGTGAAGCCTGCAAATTGTTTGTTATTCACGGACGATGTTAAACTTTTTAAAGTTAACAAGGATACAGCTAATGGTAAACGGTTGCAACAAGACATCAACGCCGTTGTCGAGTGGAGCGCAGCAAATGGCTTAACACAAACAAATGTTCAGTAGTGAGTTACAGTCGAGCACACGCTCATATTAAATACGATTATCGTCAGCACAATTCCATTGCATCGTCTGTACGAGGTCGTTGATTTGGAAGTCAGATTTGATTCGCAATTGACGTTTCGTGGGCATATGGCGGATGTAGCACAGAAATCGTTTCGGAAATTTGGACTCGTATTGTATAATTCAAAGAATTTTCAGTCCATGTCATCGATTCGTCTACTCACCTCATTAGTTCAGAGCCGTTTAGAATCTGACTCCATTATTTGAAGCCCACATGAAGACAAGTACAGCTTAATGACTGAACGTGTGCAAAGACGTTTCTCCTTTAACTGTATATGAGAGAGTATGGTTAATTCCCTTTTCTATTCCCTACCGATGTCTTCCTGGGTGCGTTAGGTTTCCATTCCTTGTAGTTCAGAAAAGACGTTACACTAATGAAATTTATCTTAGCTATTGAAAGGAAAAATTCTATGCTCTTTATTATAGAGTAAACTTTCATTCTTCGTACCTGACAATTTCCTGCGCTCACGCAATCATCATCTTTTTGCTATACCACCATCTAGAACCAAATTTAATCGGAACTCTCTAATTTCCACGGTATTCATCTGTTCAACCACCTCACAGCAGTCATATCAGAGTGTGATTTGTTTATGATGAGAGAAAGTACATTTGGCGAAAGGTGCGTCGTTGTATTTTGTATTTGTTGTGTATTTTGTATTCATGCTTAATTCATAGCTTCTTTTGTTTTAATTTATCAAAACATTAATTGTTTAGTATGTTGAGTAGGTTGCTTGTAATGTATCCATAAATTTGTGTGTGTAAATAAATAAATAGTAAATAAGGTAAGTGAGGTCAAAACATTGAAAGTGATAAATAAAAACAAACTTTCCAAAGATAATCCAGTCAATCGGATACGTTACATTTTTCCACCACCACTTCTTAATAAGGGCTAGTTTGTTTTATGTTCTGTGGCTAGTAGCTTAAAAAGCGGGATTTTTTAACTACATATTAATTGATATCTTTACATAATAATACTCTTTCTTCATCTAGAGCATATCTTTGCAAAGTTTCAAGTATGTAGGACTAAACCTATAGAAATTGCAAAGGTGTGACCGATACGGATATAATATATTTATAATGTTTGACTAAATAACCGAAAAACCGACCGAGCGCCTGTCGAAATGTGCATAAAATAAGTTTCCATAATAAGAAATTGTCGATGAAAATAAATTAAATTGTTTTCTAATCATAAATAATTATGTAGGTGGGATTTTTCGTATTTCTCAAACCTGTTCTTGAAAAATAATAAGGAATGCATTGCATTCATGTTGAAGCGTAATATTTCGCAAACGGTGCTTAGAAACTAAAAATGGTAACCAAAATGTTTATTTCATTTGAAAAATCTATCCTACCTATCTAATCGAATATATATTCGACAAATTTCGCAAAAAAATTGGCACCCCATTACACTTATTCCTCGTGCGATTATTTTCATAAGTTATAGTTTTCTGCATTCATTGGTGGTTGAAAATTAAAAAAAATGTCGCAAAGGGATTACGTCAATCGGACATACAGCGTCCAGCAACAGTTCCCGTTTTAGTACTTTTTATAAACATTGCATTAAAGAGATTGATAATTAAATTAAAAATTAACACGAAACACTTTTTATGATTTGATCCCGAACTTTTCACGAAAAATATACAGCGAGGGCCCGAACTGCACCTTTAAAACAAAATTAAATTTCATTATCACGTTCTAAAATTTTCATACAGATATTTTTGGGCATTGACTAATGCAATATATGTGAATTAATTACCTCCATCGCTATGTCAAATTTCAAGTTTCTACGTCAAGGCGTTTGTAATAAAATATTTATTGACATTTTCACTAATATCGCTAGAAATTTCCTATTTAAAATTCTAAACTAAATAGCTCCGTAATTTTTAATTTTTCTTTCAAATGGCAATACGTGAAATTATAAAAAACCGCATAAATTATTTATTTCCATATGACAATTTTTAGTTAACATGTGAATTAATATCCTATATCGCGATGCTAAATTTCAAGTATCTACAACTAATGGCTTCTTAGGAAGACAGCTATGAACATAAAGGCAATGATGTTGTACAAAAAATTAAATACAAAATATAGGGCACGCATCATATCTCTAACTACACTACTGAATTAGTAATTGGCTCCTATTATAAATTTGATGAAGAAAATAACTTCAAATCGATTGTCCTTGCGTCATATTGTGCTAAACTACACGAAACAATTTCAACTCTAATCGAAGTTTTCATAGAGAACGAATATATCTAATATCTAAGTAAAATAAGTTGTTGCTTATATACTCATCAAAAATTTCGACACTAATGCTTAATAAATGAAAAATTCCTTATTTAATTGAAAGAAGATTGTTTAAAAAAAACATTTTTCATGGGGAAATGAATCAATTTACAACTCTATCAACATATAAAGAACAAAAGCATAAAGGATATTGTAAAGTTGACCAAAATATAAAGACTAAAATGGACTGAAACCTAAAAAAAATAAAGTGGGTTGCAATGCCACATGAGGCGGAAGGACAAAATAACGAAAATATATTTCTGCAAAACCAAATGGAAACCGTAAAAAGACGGACCATAATTAAAATTCATTGATCGTCTTGAAACAAATATTCAGTGTACTGTAGACAAAAAAGTGGAGAACGCTGGTCAGTAATCGGCCAAATTATTAAAACTTTCTCGGGAAAGCCAGTGTCCACCCTGGGATATCACGCTAAAGAAGAGGGTAAACCACTATATATAGTAAAAAAGAAAGAAAAACAAATCTGAATACTAAATACTTTTATAAGTAAATAAGTTCAAATTGTTTGCAAAAAACCCTTATTTTAACTTTTTCTGCCGATGTAGATATATAGACTTTACATTAGTTTATGGTTTAATATTATTAAGTATACGTAGCCTTCATAGAGAACTTAAGGAGTGGAAGTACATCTAGCCAATATTTATAAAAAATAAAACAATTACTGTTAGAAACAGATATCCACTTTGGAATTTACTTATATTTCAAGATCCCAGGCAATAAAGTTATAAAAAATTCACCGCTGACTAACTTACTAATTGGAACATAAGGCTTTGAACTTGATTTTTTTAAGCACAATAAAATTGTATTATATAACTTCAAATACACATCCATCAAAAATTTTAATATTTGTGGAACTCAAATATAATTATTTGATAATATTTCCACATGAATGTGTAATATTTAAATTACTTATCTAAGTAAACTAAAATAAAACTAAATTACCATAACTACATGTAATGCAGGATTTTAGATTTAGTAGGTTTAACTTATTGGGTAACAAAGAAATAATTTATCAACCAAAAATTGCATTGACTAGCCAAATCTGTAAATTTTAAACACACAATTTTTGCTCTTAAGTGTTCACAAATACACAATTAAAGAAACTACATGATGTAGTATTATTTCTACTTTCTTTAAGTACGTTACCACGACTTAGGTTTTAGGTTAAAATGCATATCTTTTATATTTATATCTTGTAGTAATATGTATATATTAGTCAAAAAGGAAGAGATTCTACTACAAGATACAAAGAACACATTGCGAGCTGACGAAATAACAAACCAGATACATCTCACTGTGCTAAACATTGAAAATAACCATCACCCTCATACTGATAATGCCCCCGATATATCACAAATAAATACAAAAGCAATAAACTTAATATCCTAGAAACATTAGAAATAAACAGATATAAAAAAGACACCAAGGTTAATATATTAAATGAACAACTAAATATAATATCATCACCCATACTTAATATCTTCTAGACATAATATAGTTAGACAACATTGATAATACAGTACTCTTCAAATTGTTTCAGCCTAACTACACATATAAATATAAATATATAAAAAAAATAAATAAATATATGAATAAATAAAACGGGAGACATGTAGAATTAGTGCTATAACCTTTTTCTATCTTTCAGATACCCTTGCTTTTATATAAATATATTACAGAGAATAACTTCCATTTAATTTTATTACATACACCGGAACATTCGCATTGTATAACCTCATAGAATAACATCAATTTAATTTATTACCCTCACTAAAATCCTTGTATATCGTATAACTCTCGGAAATATAATAAAACCTACACCGCTCTCCTACAATAAACTCACTAACATAAGCAGTGGGAAAACCAATACAAACCCGGCATGCGCTATTGTTTTTGAAACATATAAATGCTGTCGGATGTTCCTAAGAGTTAATCTTTGCTAACAACCCACCTGAAGATGTAATACAACGAAACTTAGGTCGTGGTAAAGAACTTAAAAACAGTAGAAATAATACTACATCACGTAGTTTCATTTAATTGTGAATAATGAATTTCTACAAAATTAACGCCAAATATATTAAATGTTCACAAATATTAATTACTTGCTTTAACCTGCGGTTTCACTCATGTAGGAAAGATTTAAATATTCTATATTTATTTCTATCATATAGGCTATATGTTAGAGACGATTCCCGGAGAGCGGTCACATATTCGCGACGTGAACGGGAAACAAACAAATACACGTACTTCTTTTCTTATAGTTATTTTAAATACATATTTTTCATTTTTCTATGGTCAGATAAATCATATTTTTTGTATTCTACTTGTCAATCCCTTTCATTCGATACCCATATATTCAATTTATGATAACCTTATGTATTTATGTTCTACTCAGGGTCACAAATTAATTTTTTGTCAAATTTTTTTTAATCTAATCGATAATCAACTCTGTGATTTAGATGTAATAAATGGATAGACAGACAAATTTACATTCGCATTTATAATATTAGATAACTGACTAATGGTAATACATAAAAAAATACTAACTAATCGGACGTCTGACAATAAGACGGTCTACTTTAGTACAAAACTTTTAGTTCAAAAATCTTAACATGAAACTAAATCATGACCAAAATTATTTTCCAACCAAACAATAAAAGAAAAAATAAACCCAAGTCAAAATAATGACAGCACTAAAATTTGCATTAATATTGTATGTAAATCTTAATTTAAATCTAAGTTTATGAACATTATTTTTCATTGTCTGTGCATCGCAATAAAGCAATAAACCATATTTTAGTCGCAATCTGATAAGCAATATGTACCAGTGAGTACCTTCGCAGTAAATTTAGAATCTTATTTCGACACAATAACAAATAATGTTACTATGTTGGATTGAAATGTTTCTATTATACACCATCCTGATATAAAATATATTTGACTTTCGTACTGGCTTAAACTACTAATAAAACTAAATGCGGATAAAAAATAGCCGTAAACCAGTGTTAGATAAATCTAATTTATATACACACATGAAACTGTGGTGATAGAAGTAGTAGTGATAGGTTTTATAGTATTGTGTACTGAGAGAAAATTTACAAAAATATAATATTTATGAAAATTTTTTAGATTTCAGTAGCAAAAGTAGAAACCTTTACAACTTCATTAGATTCATTAAATTTGGTATGTTTATAGTAAACTTATGTAAACGAAAAGACAATGTCAGGCGATGTGTAGACCTTTGTCCCGTTTCGGAAATTAGTGTAAATTTAATTGTATTCGCGTTCCATGTACTTAGCTGGTTTTGTTCATTTTATGAAACTAAACAATAAATTAGACAACTAAAACAAATAAAATGATACTTATTAGGAAGAGAGAATGAATAAAAAGAGAGATAGTAGTAACAAGGCGAAAGAAAGTCGATTGCCATTTAAAATAATGCGACTTTAAATTGTGACCAAATTTTGAAATAATTAAGAAAAATTTCTTTCTGATTACAATGGACATTGAAAAGTTCATAGTATTCTTCTTTATGATAAAGTATCGGAAGAATATTCTGGCTTTTGACACACACTTCAAGACCCTCTTTTGGGTTATGCTAAATTTAAGAACTTCGATAGAACGTGATAGAATAAGGGAGTATATTGATTGAAAATACATAAGGCACAGTTAGTTTCATTTATAATTTCAGAGAAATTCTAGCCCTAACTGAACCTACGGAAATATATGTCATACTTTATGAGATTAATAGTAAATAAAATGCAGTCGTTTTGGAAGATTCGTACAAAAGTTATTTAAACAAGTCTAATTAGTATAATATATACCAAATAAGTAGAAGTAAAATTTTATAAATATGAATTTTTATTTGATATTTAAGGCTATATTAAAAAAAATCTTACAGCTATTTACTCAAGAAAGCCGAATAAGATGTCATTGAAATAGTAAAATGAATTTCCCTTAAGAGATTACAATGGTAATGAGTACATCTGTGTATAACCAGGTAGCTATTAAAAAAAACAGACAGCCGTTAAAAACGGTTGTGGTAATTTTGCTATGTATACTCCCTCTAGAGACTTTTGGCTAACGACAACTGCTTGTCATTAACTGAATTAATTAGAAGACCCTTCTTTCTGATAGTGGAAGTCACTCTAATGAATGAATGGTAATAAGCACTTCTGTGCTTAAATCATGGTTGCTTATAGATTTCGATATGAAGTTGAGTAGTGCTTATAGGTCCGATAATGTTGAATGCTGTCGTTGAGGTTATCAAATATATGCTAGAGCTGTGTCTAAAGTCAATTATAGTGTATCAAAAAAAATTATCAACAATTACATTATTTCATTTGGTGATTTCCAAAAGTGGCAAATAATTTCTAGCTGTTAGATGATATACACTTCGTGATTATTTTCTACTTATAAAAATTTTAATATTTCTATTTGGTTCTAAAAACTTGGCCTCTAAAGGCACTTTTTATTTATTTATTTATCTACTTTAATGTATCTAATTGATACATATGGCGGACTTATTGCTACGAGAGCAATCTCTTACAGCCAACCACAACACCAGTTCAGCCCCGTTCGAAGAACGGCCGGGAATCGAACCCGGGCCCCGCGGTATTTTAAGGGATATGCAGTAAAAAATGAGATGGATTGGTCATCTGCTTAATTGTTTAATGCAACTTTCAACATATTTATTTAGCAGAGATTAGTTTATTTTTGTACTTACTTCTTTAATCATTTTGTAATACAGATTGGTGATTTTACATGAAAATATATTCCTTTATGTTACATGAAAATATATTCCTTTATGTTACATGAAAATATATTCCTTTATGTTACATGAAAATATATTCCTTTATGTTACATGAAAATATATTCCTTTATGTTACATGAAAATATGTTCCTTTATGTTACATGAAAATATATTCCTTTATGTTACATGAAAATATGTTCCTTTATGTTACATGAAAATATGTTCCTTTATGTTACATGTAATACAGATTGGTGATGTTACATGAAAATATGTTCCTTTATGTTACATGTAATACATATTGGTGATGTTACATAAAAATATGTTCCTTTATGTTACATGTAATACAGATTGGTGATGTTACATGAAAATATGTTCCTTTATGTTACATGAAAATATGTTCCTTTATGTTACATGAAAATATGTTCCTTTATGTTACATGTAATACAGATTGGTGATGTTACATGAAAATATGTTCCTTTATGTTACATGTAATACAGATTGGTGATGTTACATGAAAATATGTTCCTTTATGTTACATGTAATACAGATTGGTGATGTTACATGAAAATATGTTCCTTTATGTTACATGTAATACAGATTGGTGATGTTACATGAAAATATGTTCCTTTATGTTACATGAAATTATGTTCCTTTATTTTACATGAAAATATGTTCCTTTGGTGATGTTACATGAAAATATGTTCCTTTTTTTACTTACTTCTTTAATCATTTTAATGGCTTGTAATACAGATTGGTGATGTTACATGAAAATATGTTCCTTTAACATACAAAGTTTATATTTTGCTCAACACCAAGTTTTATCGAAACGTGTTGGTCTAATAGTTTTAAAATCAAATTAGCAAATTAGTTCAAATAAGGATAATAACTAAAAGAAAACAATTAATAACCAGCATTAGTGGCAATTTTTTGGGCGTAGCTCCTTAAATAGGATATATAATATAAGAATAAGATTTTTTCTGGTATTATATGGCAGAGTTGTTTAAAATTCAAATAATTATGCGGACTTTACAAAGTAAAAACAATTATTTGTATTATTGTCTGTTTGTCTTTTAGAGTCAAGCACAAAGATGACTTTTACGATTTACATACAACTTTTACTAGTTTTTAATGTTCACATAGTAGTAATATATTCATATTCAAACATATAGTAACATATTCAAAAAAAATTCAAAACGTATGAGTAACTACCAATAAACTATTGAATATATTTGGCGTTAATTTTGTGGAAATTCATTATTGACAATTAAATGAAACTACGTGATGTAGTATTGTTTCCACTTTCTTTAATTTCTTTACCACGACCTAGGTTTCGTTGTATTACAACATCTTCAGGTGGGATATTAGCAAAGATCTTTGATTAAAGATTAGCAAGAATCTTTGCTAATATCCCACCTGAAGATGTTGTAATACAACGAAACTTAGGTCATGGTAAAGAAATTAAAGAAAGTAGAAATAATACTACATCACGTAGTTCCATTTAATTGTGTACCAATAAACTATTTAAATGAATAATTTTTGAGTTAAACTTTCAAACCATTATTGCTACATTAAAATAATATATAAATATATTTTAGACATCAAGAAAATCTAATAAAATTTTTCAAGATAATCATTAGATTTTCTTGATGGATGATAGAATAAATTAGTTCAAGAATGAATATTATTAATTATTAAAGATTGTCTGTTATTATGTATTTTCTATTGAAAAATTAGAGTATAGATGTATTTTTAATTATTATATAATTTAAGAGATTCTCGATTCAACGCTCACGTATCTCTTTTTTTGGATATAGCTGTAACCGGAAGATGCATTGACCAATTTTCATAACTATTTTTTTTCTTGATTAGAAATTATTTCAGAGAGGTTCATAGACACATATCAGATTCTGACCAAATTCAGGTCAGGATCTGATAAGGGATTCCAGAGATTTCCTAAGAAACTCTGCAATAGATGAGAGTGCAATACCCCTTTTAAAAATATATATATATATATATTCATTTGATATGTTTCTATACGTATTTTAGTTAGAGATAATAATCAGGGTCCTCAAGTGAGAAGTATTATCAACTTTCATCGTATTTGGGCTCAATTAATTTGCTTTCAATAATCCATTGATCACAAATAGTGACAACGGTATGACGATGGACGAAAGGTAGTAATAGGAACTCCTCAATGGCTATGAGTAGGTTTATCGTGGTTGTTATAATTGAACTTTTCTTAATGACTCTTTTGGTTACAAGTAATGGACACAGTCTGATGAAGGAGCCAGAAATTTGTGACAGAACTCCTCAATGGTGAGTAGTTTGTTCATCGACTTTGGTTTCTATAATATTACTAATATTAGCCAAGGTCTCATGATAGAACCGAATGGTAGCGACTGTAACTCTTTAATTTGAGTTTCGGCTCATTTAATTTATTTTGACGAATCCATTCTTCACAAATATTGACAACGGTATGATAATGGAATACAGTGACAGGAACTTTTAAATGGGCCAAGGTTTGATGATGGAACCGCAAGGTAGTGATATTACTCCCTAACGGTAAGGAGTAATTTCATGGAGACCGGGCTATTCTGACGTATCCCGACGAGTTTTTTTGTTCACACATTTTGGCTACGGTCTGATGATGCAACCGGATGGTGACGACAGCAATTTTTCATAATTTTGCTCATTAGTTTATTTTTAATCATTTAATTTCTCACACTGGGCTCATTTAATTTATTTTAACGAGTCCATAGTCATAATGGTATGATGGTGGAGTCGGAAGATAGTAACAAAAACTCCTCAATGGCGAAAAGTAGATTCATCATGTTTGAGCTCGTTTATCTTATCTTTATGTATCTTTTGATCTCGAGAAATGGTCAAGGTCTGATGATGGAGTCGAAAGGTCGTTATGATGCTCCACAACGATGTGGGGTAGTTTCATTGAATTTGGGCTAGCTTGATTTATTTTGATGAGAGTCTATTGACAGGCGATAACAAGAGGACCCATGTGATGGTGATGACATAAATTTCTTAAACATGATGGGTAGATTCATCGACTTCAACTTGTCTAACTAGTCTTTTGATCAAAAGTGGTGGCCAGGGCCTGATGACAGAACTGGCAAGTGGTAACAGGAACTCCTCAACGACGAAGCAAATGTTCTAACAAAATATTTGTATTTTGATTAATAAAAGATCTAGAACAGTGGCAATATTTTGCAAATTTAGTCATTTCTTAAATTATATTTTACCAAAAAAGTTCTAATTAATACTCGCATTTCTATTACTTTATACTTTTAAATGGGTTTCTTACTAAATGGTCATTTGAAAACTGTTCAATTTTTTTGTTAACATTTCATTTTATTATTTGAGTTTATTTATTTGTTTATTTACGTATTGAAAACCGTAAGCCCAACTTACAAATTTATGCAAAACATTGGACATGTGGATGTGCCATAAGATGTAGTACAAATAAAAACGAAGAAGATAGGAACACACAGCAATTTGAATATGCATCACTCTAACTGGTAACCAGTCATGAGCCAGCAAGCAACCCCATGACCACATTCCCGAAGCAGTCAATGGAGCAGAAAAAAAAGAATCAAGACTGGACGCATCTCGTATCACTTTGCTGAACAATGTGAGTGCGCGAAAGACAGTGAAGATTGAGGGATATTCATGGGCGCTCCAAGCATGTAACATACATCGATATCATATGGATTATCAACGTCATGATGTAATAATTTAAATTTTTTCTTTAACATGAGGATATAAGTAGCTTCTCACGGAGAACTCTCATCTCTCAACTTCTCATTGCCACCATTCAGTTTTATATGACAAGGAAATCTATAAAAATGTTTAGTATATATGCGGTTTCTAATTGTTTATTAAATGCTTGTTATGTTGCAATATTATACCGCACTATTCAGCTGAAAAAATAACAATCTTAAATAAAGTACACCGTCAGTAATTATTATACAGAAAGACGACTAAAATAAAATTTACTCATAGAAATCTATAATATGGTATGCAGTTTGTAATTGTTTATTATATGTTTTGTTATGTTGCAAGATTATGCCGTACTATTCAGCTAAAGATATACAGAATAAATTTCTAATTAAACAGTAAATAAAATATACCGTAAGTAATTATTATATAGAAAAACGACTAAAATAAAATTTATTCATCGATCTTTTTTCTCTAGCAAAGGTGGGCGATCAGCTTATAATATAATAATTATATCATCATAGAAAATTATAAAAGTAAGAAATTTGTTTACAGATTATGACAGTCTATCACATCACTTCGATTTTCTAATCTATCTTCGATTTTCTATCCTAAAATTTATGCAAATCGGATCCTTCACACAACTAATAATACTTGCACTATATCTTTAAAATATAGCATCTTCTTCAAAACATAATTCATCTTAAATTAAGAGGGACAAAATTTTGAAAAAATAATCACATGTATAGCTTTGAACATAAAGTAGATTAGAAAAATTATTTCCTCTATAATATTCTATACATATTTTTAAATAATATAAAATAACCAAATATCTAATTACAAACATTCACGTTCTGTAAAAGATTTTTACAAAAAAGGCGCCATACTATGCTCTAAAACGCTTACACTAAAATTACAATTACGCTTTCGACTATATTTTTGAGTATTAATCTATAAATAAATAGCCATAAAATAAACATTTTGAATTCAGAAGTTAAGACTCTTTATGGTCAAGAATTTATGACGTAGCTCCAATTATCATCTCGATAAATGGGATAGCAAGTGTAATGGCAAGGCAGGAAACATAGTCCTGTAGTATAAATCAACCTACCCTCAATGTTACCTCGATGTTACAATCTGTACTTGTGCAACTAAGTTGTGTATGACTATACAATAAATTAGGACCGGTATAAGCAGACATGCGATAATTTTAATTCGTAACCTTAGTATTGATTGGCAATACTTTAATTACTTTACTGCCTGTAGATTACGCGACAATCAGTACATAATTTTAGTACCGTGATTAAGTTCTTTACCTGATAATAATGATGAAAAAGGAACATGACCTTTGAAGAAAATGCGAATCGTAAAGCTAAAGATTTAAATGAAAGATAACAAAAATGTCGGATTATTAATCGGTGCTGTTATTAGGATATCGATAGAGTGGGATATCAATTGTAATGACAAGGTAGGAAACATAATCCAGTGATATAAATGAAACTACCCTCAATCTTACCTCGAGGTTACAATCTGTACTTGTGCAACTAAGTTGTGTATGACTATACAATAAATTAGGACCGGTATAAGCAGACATGCGATAATTTTAATTCGTAACCTCAGTATTGATTGGCAATACTTTAATTCTTTACTGCCTGTGGATAGCGCGCCAATCAGAATACATAATTTTAGTACCGTGATTAAGTTCTTTACCTGATAATAATGATGAAAAAGGAACATGACCTTTGTAGAAAATGCGAATGGTAAACCTAAAGATTTCAACGAAAGATAACAAAAATGTCGTATTATTAATCGGTGCTGTTTTTGGAATATCGACGAGTAATGATTCGTGGTAAGTATAAATTGATATATTAATATTATACTGAAGAACAAATTGTGAATTATGTTTTTAAAATTTTTATTGTTTTCGTATTAGTTCCAATACAGTTGATAAAATTTTTACTTATAGGAATAGGCGAAATTCTAGTATAGTAACAGTTCAGTCATGTTATTGTAAAATTGAATACCATAGGAAAGTAAAGTGTTCCGGTATTATTTGATTCTAAACAGAGTTAATTTAAAAACAAAAAGCTTAATTCCAGAATATTAGAAATGAAGAGAATTAAAAGTTGAAAGAACTCGGAGTCCTTCATGTTATAAAAGGAAAGGATTTTTTTGAAGAGTAACGTCTTTTGAAAAATTAAAACTTAACTATTATTAAAAAACCAAAAGGAAATTTTTTGTCATTAAATAATTTAAAAATCGAAAACACTTTTTTTCTTTTTGTAAAAAATATATATTTCCTTCTTATCAGACAAGAGCGATGTAACAACATTTTTATCACAATCAATGTAGTTATGTGTTGTAGCACTATTGATTTAGTACAGAACTTGTAAACTTCGGAAAATTCAATTTAGAGGTAGATGATTTTTCAAATAACATTTGAATTGCGACCTAAATTTCCATTGAAAAATCTCACCGTTCTCAATCGTTAAAGATCTTTATGTTATGCCCAATGCATTACGTTACAGCAGATTAGTTAAGATTGCTAAAATTAAATTCATTCATTTATATCGACTATTTCTGTAACTTTGTTGGTCTTAATCATCTGTTCTTCTGTTGGTCATATTGTATTACATATCTCCAATTTTCTTTCTATTAAAGTTACTACCGATAAAAAATTTTACATTGCGACAAACCCGGAAATTCATCAAAGATCAATAACTAAAATAATTCTTTATGAAATCTTTAATGATTTAATTATAAATTTTTAAATTCAAATTTAAAAATTGCATTACAGAAAATAAAGTAACATTTATATTTCGTTCGCGGTTCTGAATCCTTGGCTTCGAAACTATAACTAACTCAATTGTAAGGTTTTAAGACATGAGAAGATATTCATCACGTCGATACAAACTAATATCTGGAGATTAATGCTTCACAATGATGAACTACGATAAGTGCAAAATCATTTGGACCAAACTTATCTACAAAATTCGTATCCGTTTCCATTTTGTGATCGTCTCGTTCTCTGGACTATTTAAACCGTTCGATTTCTAACTATGGGTTTACGTAAAAAATAAGGTCTCCACAAAACGAACTGAAAATTAAGTTAAACTCAGAATATTCATTACAGCTCAAGAAATAAATGTATCCGGAAGTACAAGTAACATTTGTATTTGATCAGGTGACAGGCAATTCGAACATTTATTTAAACATCCTAATCTTATTATACATAATCGTTGGTGCGTCTTTTAATGATTGGGTAACTTCTGACACCCGTATGCATGTCAGGACTCTCAGTCTGATTTAATGACAGTTAAAAACATATTTTTATGGATACTTTAGGAATTGGACGGCGTAATACAGTACGGTCTATAAATTTGACTCTTGTTCCAATTCGACTGGCAGTTAATGAGAAACAGAAATACATTTATAACTATCAGTAAGTCCGACTAACAGTCTTAACCGTGTGTGGTACATATGGGCGTGAATGACTTGACCGATTAAACTCATATTCACACAATACAGGTATGTGTCTAGAGGACGGTTAATAGCTATAGTAGGATTAAATAAGGGGCGCTGTTTAATCATTTGGGGTGTTGCAAAATCATGAAAATGAAGCGAAACCCAAACAACACGTTATAACTCAAGAACATATCCGGAAGTATATGTTAAATTTTGAACATTTATTTTTAACGTGCTAATTTTATAATTAATAAATATCACTTTAATTTAACAAGCATTTTGGTGTGAAATTCTTATTAATGGAATCAATTCACAATAAGGATTTTTGCTGTAATATCACATTTTTTTCCGTAAAGAGGACATCATTCTAAAAAAAATGTGTGTCAAAATTTTGTACTTTTAAGAAATATTTTTTTAAACAACAAACCAATTTACCTACTACATTTTTAATATCGTAAACGGTCAAAGTTGGGTGTCATAAATTTTAAAGATTTAAAAAGTACGAAAATATGTTTGTCACAAATTCTTTGCCATATTGGAAAAATATTTAGTCATATTTAATAGCAGTTTTTTTGGAAAAATTAGCAAAAGACACAACCACAAAATATCTACATTTGTAACCCCCGAAACACTCACTTAAGGCAACATTCACTTAAATATATTAAAAAAATAAAAAAAGGTATCTCGAATTATTACTAAAATTCTGTTATTAAAATAAATTTAGATATTCTGATTGACCATGAGCTAGCTCATTAGTGCTTATAGGATTGATGTGTGCTTTTAGGACAACGTTGTATATGTAGATACGTGCCTTGGAAGAATTGAAATAAATATAACTTATAAATATAAAATATAACTTGAAAATAAAAACAATATAAACCAGTACTGAAATTGGATTAAAATGTAAGAAACAAAAAATAAATTAGCGATTTTGCCCAATAATTGCTAAAAAAAACTTTGCGCTCTTCATAAAATTTACGTACATTCCGTAAAAATATGTCAAAGTACAACTTGAAAATAAAAACAATTCAAAACCATTACTTAAATTGGACTAAAATGTAAGAATCAAAAAATAAATTAGCAATTTTGCGCAATAATTGCTAAAAAAATTCTGCGCTCTTCATAAATCCCTTAAAATGAAATAATGTTCCGGCTTCAATGGCGCAAAAAAATTATATCGACTACCATTACGGGCAAGTTTACCGCTTACAAGTTGCGTACACGCCCTTAATGCATTTTCTGACTTAAAAAAATGCATCGGCGAAAGTTAATTGCACGATTCTCAGTACCAATCGCAATAAACAACATTCATCTACATCGTAATAAATATTCCAACGCATTGTGTTTGCAACTTTTTCGCTTTAAATCATTATTATTGCACTAAAAGGCACGAAATGATCGTTATTACGATGAAAAAATTACGAAACTTATCCAGCTTGAGGCGTCACTAAGTTCCCGCCAGTGAAGATCGTATCATATCTGTTGACAGGGTGTTTCCTGTGTACATGTCAATTAAAAACTATTTGCGATGTGCATTTTTTATCGTCGCATTACTGATGGATGATCGGATGGATGATCGCATTACTGATGGTGCATTTTTTTGCAATCTTAAATGAGATCTTGCCGATTAAAAACAAATGTTTCTGATGTTCTTGAAATTGTTGTGCAAATAATAATAAAATAAATCTTGAAGAATGTACGGTGCTTATTTTAAACATAGTGTCATCAAAATCTATTTCAGAAAATTATGAAATTTTTACAATCGGAGCCAAGTTGACACTTCTCTCTGACATTCACATCCGCTTTTGAGATTCCCTCTGACATTCACGACATTTCTCTCCTCTGTGATAGTCACAACTACATCCACAACCACACATACAGATGAGTACTACAATTCACTTGGGACCGGGTCTAACAATCCCTCTAGCTGTGGTACTATTGTGCAAATTTATTTATACTCCGAAACGATATTCCACCGAAAAAGTTCCAACAGAATACTGATATTTTAATTATTTTATACTTTTCAGTGCCCTTCTTCTTTGGTGGTTCTTTGAAGTTGATTCAGTTTTTTTTTGTAATAATGTCTTATTATTCCCTTTTTAATGCCTACGGTAACGATACAATCGAACTGAAAATCTTCTCCTTTTTTGAAGTCGGTTAATAAGAGCCATAGTAAATTTTTTAATGATTTCGAACACAGACATCGAAATTGAAATTGTGGACATCAAAATGTCATTTTCAATTTTGTTGTTGCAGTCTTTAATGATTATAATTTTAAGCGCACATGACATGTATTGTGACTTTTTTCTTTAATAGTATTAGTTCGGTCTACGTACAAACTGATATTTTTCGATATTATTGATATTTTTGGAAATGTAGTTTATTTCAGTTATTGTGACAAATAAGTGATAGAATATTATTTTCCAACAGTGCGAGAATAAACATTGTAAGTCGAAGCAATATTGATTTTCTTGCGAAATCTTGTAATGTATAATAAATCATATTTCTGTAACACTCCGTAACTGGCTGAAACGAACACAGTTAGGTTTAATTATATTTTATACTCTGTTATATATTTTAAAGTTTTATTTTTCTTGAAATATTTGAAATGTATTGAAAAGATTTTATTAAAAAATTGTTTTTCTTTAAATCTCGAACTTTTTTCGAATTATTTCAATAACGGTTGGGTTTTTTTCATACCCACCAACATTTTACATTCACTATTATGAGAGGAGTTAGCCCTATGAAAATAGGTGTGAAAAAAACACAGCCTGTATATATTTATTTCTCAAACCAGGAATATGTAGTTTCAAGCATAAATTTCTCACTTGTATCAGCATAATGATGAGTAAAGATAAAATATCATTAATTTTTTTTTCTTTATTTCAAAATATTTTAATAATAACTTAATTTACTTGAAATTTTTGCAAACTCTTTTTATAAAGCATCAAATCCTAAATAACATATCAAATTTGAAATTATTTTTGGTTTGTTTTTTACTTAGTAACTATGCAATCAAATAACAGATCGCCATCAAATCTGGCATGCATTTAATTCATGTGATGATGATAAATAAAGGTAGTTCATGATTCAAGATGGCATCTAGGTGATAGTCTTCTACCCTAGAAATTATAAAATTCCGACACGATGCAACTCGATGTTTTTATATAACAATATATACAATATACTACAAATCTTCAACAGATGACACAACGTTATTTACTTTCTATTGCTTGCGTACTGAGACTCCAAAATCTGCATTTACAAGCACGAATACATGCGTGCAACTTTAAACAAAGTAAATGTGAAATCATACCTTCAGAATGAATGTTGGACACATTATAATATTACAATTCTACATCATTAATAGAGTAAGTGAAACTGGGACAATATTTAGGTTACACCGAACTCCTTTCGTCATTGACACGCTCAGCACGTTTGTAATCCTAATAATCCATAATACCCAAAATTGTGCAAAGATTATTAAAAAATTTAAAAAAATTATATATATATAAATATGTATATGTATAGATATATATATATATATATATATATATATGTGTGTGTGTGTATGTGTGTGTATAATACCGCATCTTGGGCTAACATTGAAAAAAGGAACAAAATTAATGCCATTTGCATCTCAGACCAATTGTGACTCCAGGTCACCTTTGGTCTGAAGTCGAAATACTTTTAACACTCACCGGACATATCCCACTTATAAATCTATTATTTTTCGGAGAACGAACTATGTCTTCTGATCATATTACATTTCTAATATCAATACTACATTTCTAAATAACGAAGTGCGTTATTTAGCAAATTTTTTTAAAAGCTATCAAAATTAATTTAAAACTAAATTTAAATCGCTGAAAAAATATTTCAGATCACATTGATATCATTTTAATTATATAGAAAAACACTGATTTATGAACGTAGCCATTGCTCACTGATCGCAACATATTTATAATTTAATATAAACAGCTATAAATTTCGTAACTATACTTGCTTAAATAAAACTGTCCAAAAATAGGCATTCACTAATTTAAGCTATCAATATAAAGTCAACAGGAACATGTTAAAACCATTTAACTGTCTACTAAAAGAATTAATAGGAAATCTCGAAAATTTATTTCTTAATACTCTATACCATTCATCAGTTTCTCACTTTGACTGTGTCAGAATTAGACTAATACTTGCATCATAGCGACAGGAGATTTATTTAAACATCTCTGTCGATCTGGCATTAGTTTATAAATGGCAATTCATAGTAAATAAAAATATTTTAATGTCAAGTTTGTAACTTGACACAAAGACATTTAAGCTCGTTACAGAATTTTCAACAAGCCTGGTTGCAAAAAACCTATAATAATGTAATAAAATAAAAGCATTTAGAATTTCCAAACTAGTCAACAGTCATGTTATAAACGAGAAAGTGAGTTTGTTTGTTATGTCTTCACAACTAAACTACTAATTTAATTTTAATTAAATTTACAAAATTATTAACTTGATATCTGAAAAAGGACATAGAGTATTCTAAATTTGATATGGAAAATTTTTCACTACTGCAAGTTATAAAGTTTATTTGAGACTTCTTTATATGAATATGAAATGTTTTGACTAGTAGAATATAATATATATATATATATATATATATATATTTACTTACTACATACAAAAATCAGTTACATAATATTAATTATTAATTTAATAATAATAATATTGATTATAATTTAATAATATTTGGAAATAGATTTTGATTTGACACTTTTTCGAAATATCATCCTCCTAAGCAAACAATGAATTAAAAGAGTATTTACTGATTACATTTTATGGGCTCTTTATACGCCCTTTTATAAGTAGGTTAATAATAATTTCAGTTCTCTCATGGTATCCTGAACACGCAGGCGATATCAGCGACACGCAGTGAAGCACGACGGTAGGGGGTTGCATACAGCGAACTATGCATACACCAACGGGCACTGTCATCAGAGCATACATCGTTGGCTATAGTTGAAATTTCCACCGAACCAAATGTTTAATCATTAATATTGTCATAATACCTTACAATCTTTATATTTTCACTGTACAATTTTTATAATCTCAAAACACCACCCATTTGGAATTTAGAATTTGGCCATAAATCAATTTTTATGCAGACAAAATCTCAGGTAATCGCTAATACTTAAAATATCCGTGCGTATTTAACACACATGTAAAACAATTAAATGAAACTACGTAATCTGGTATTATTTCTACTTTATTTAAATTCTTTACCACGACCTAGGTTTCGTTGTATTAGAATTTTTCGGGTGGGAAATTGGCAAAGATTGCTAATTGACCACCTAAAGATATTGAAATACAACGAAACCTAGTTTAATTTAATTGGGAATAATGAATTTCTACAAAATTAACACCAAATATGTTCAACACGTGTAAAATTTGTTCGAACTCTTGGTAAAAACCGCCTGTGATAAAATCAACTTTTATAAATTTTTATTAACCTTTAAATGACTGACGTTATGACATAAAGTATGACTACTCAAATCCAAATTACCTCATTTAACAGAGGCTGAACAGAATTAAACATTTCATTGTCTATACCCTTTTCTTTGATAGCAATCAGAACTGCTATCTTCAACCCTGACAGCATGATAAAGCGAACCTGACAATTTTCCTTTTGCAACTCTCCGAACCTCAGGAATACGCTATATTTTTGTCGTTTTCATCCTTCGCTTTAAGTGTCTCCAAATTATCGGAATTCCTGAAGGATATGCGGTCGAAATATTAGAGTATCTGACGGCTGTATACTGGAGATAGTCTAAATTTACATTCAAGGTGCAAATTCAATAAAGATCATTTCTTTCATCTTTCCATGGAATTCGTAATACCTGACGCCAGTATCATATCTCAAACGCATAAATTTGGTTCCTGTCTCGGGCTTTCAGAATCCAAGGTCCAAGACAGATGGTTTATCTATTTTATAATCGTTTTATCCATCTTCTAAGTATCTGATAATATTAATTATAATAGATCAAAAACCTGTAAATAATGCACACTTTTCTTTTTGGACTTTTGTTGGAGGTATCGGTACAATGTTTTCGGAAAATGTAGGGAAGGGGAATTCCAGTTTTCAAAAATGCAAATTGCATTATTTGTCGTAAACAATGGGATTTAAAATATAAAAAAAAATTGAGTGCGCTATGATTACACTGTATATGAGAGAAATTTTGAAGAAGAAAATGGATAGAAAACAACTGAAATTAATCAAATTAGTAATATCGTATTAGTGAGATATATTAACTCGTAAAAATATACTTAACTAATTTATAGAAGTTATGCGATCACATGCAAAATACACAAAAGAGTAAGTAAATACATTTGTCTAAAGAGGAAATCGTTCATTATAAACATGGACTTAATATATTGAGTATACCCCGAGAACGGAAAAGAGAGAGTTTTATTTGAATTCTTTTAATAATTCTTTTAAAAATAACATTTTTATAAAAAATAACATAAAAAATAAACTCGGGCAGCGTTGTTCGACCAAAGACTGCCACAATCTATTTTTTCTTTAAAAAACCACTATTAACATAAATTAAATACATTTTTTCATAAAGAAGTGTTTTTGATATTAATACAATGAAAAGACATTACTTCTTAAAATAAAACCAAAGAAAAAAAACACGGGCATCGATATTCGAACTCAGACTTTCATCGCGTTCTGTATGAAATGCAATGTATTGCCGATGCGTCAATGACTCATTGGACAAAGTGACAAAATAAAAATATACTTACTAACTCAGCTCCTCTTGTTCGATTGCACCCGACCTAACGCCGAGTAAACCTGAAGTGGAACCGTCCGATCGTACTCAGCTTACCGCCAAGTATACTGTCACGCTTGATGCGAAATCGCATATCTTTTCTCATCAAAATATTCTCTCTAAGTCTGATTTTATTAATTTTTTGTGAAATAATTCTTAAACTATGTCCTTAAAGTTCGTCGTGTTTCTTTTTTTATATGTTATATTGTAATGAGATATAACACCGTTTATGAGATATAACACAAATTTCATTTTCCGAAATATAACACAACTATATTCTGAATATTATATTGATATTCCTAAAACAATTAAAAAAAATGCACTGTTTACCTGTTTCTGCACCATTAGGTGCATGTTATTTTTCTTCTTAAATCTTAATACGTCTTCTCTCTACAAAACACACTTTATATAAAGATATATTCACTTATGTGATTTCGTATAATTTATGAATACTTGAATCAAATATGATACGTTCAAAATTATTAGATGACTGTACTAGATTTATACTTAAACACGGAATTTTTACCTTTGTATTAACCCTTTTAGTGCCATTGTTTTTTACTCATATATTAAAAAATATATGAGTAAAAAACAATGAAACTTAAAAATGCCAAATAAATCTTTTGTTTTTGATGTTATTTACCCTTGTCTCGAAAAAAAACTGTATCTCTTCCAAAAACTATCCAATTTTAATAATTTTTTCGGTGTTTTCTTAATAAAAACTTGTACTGAAATCAATGTCACATCGTCATTTTCGCAGTCCGGTACATCCTCCGTATCAGCAAACTCACTATTATCACTATCACTCAAAATTTGCATTACGCCAAATTGTGAGCGCACCACAATGTCACTCCCACTATCACTTTCTTCACAGCTTGAAAAACGATCATTTTCACTCGAATTATTTTCCTATTCCGACATTATGGGTTAAAAATGTTCTTTTCCTGGATCCTTTTTATATTGTAATTACTAATAATATTATAATTTGAACTTTATGTAACACGTAGAAAGATAAAAAATTAGCGATGCGTGGGAGCGACCTCCCCTACCGCATACTAAACAGCAACTGATTTCTCGAGCGCCATTGCGCTTGTGGCAAATTTAGTTAGTAAATTTGCTACGAGCGCGGTGGCGCTCGTCGGCCCTCAAACGGTTAATATTTTGCTTCCACATTTTTTGAGCATGACACACAATCTACTTTGCATTATTTATTCTTGAGTCGTGATGTAGTATATCATACGAGATTCTTTAAATAACTCTTTTTTCCAATTTTTCCCATTATTTTATTTAGCTAAATTCATTTTAACCTCCAGTTTTCAAACTTTTCATTGACTTCCGTCGTAATCTGTCTACGAGTATATTTGAAGTTATTTTATTATATTTTCATACGAATCATCGAATATAAGAAATTCATAATTTAAATTTCAATGTGTTAGTTACTTCATAAGAATATTTTTATCAGAATTATTTGGACGAAGAAAAGATTATGTGAAAATTGTTTAACCATGCAAAAGATTAAATTCAAGCAGTGCAAGTTTAAAGTTCCTTTCGCATTATAACATAGTACGTACGAATCAATATAAGTATTTTTTTTCCTTATTATATAATTTATTCTTAGGGTTCTTTACCTCATTTATAAGGTTTCTTGAAACATACGTAAAGGTTGAAAGAAAACTATAACAATGATTTTAGAGTCATATTTCTTGATAAATTAGCGATAATCCATGTCTCCCTTACATAATTATGTAAGGTGTTAATAAATATTTATTGTTCTAAAAAAATCAAATTAGTGATAAATTAGGATAAACAAACCAATTTAATTTTTTGACATGTAAACAGATAGGGTGAAATTATTGGAAAGAGCTGGTTGTTTAGACCTGATGGTGAGAAAATACGTCATGATAAAATCTATTGGATTTCTAATATTTTCTATTAATAGTACATGGGCAAAAAGTGTAAGGTTGTTTCATTACATCCTCTTAATACATACATTTTTATACTGACGCATAATGTTTAGTTATGAGAAAGTCTTATAATATTATTGCAAATCATATATTTTAAATAGACATTATGTAATACAGACAATATTTTGCCGGGTTTGGTAAAATTAAAACCCACAAATGTTACCATTATTATTATATGATACAGAGACCAACCACAATTAAATAATTTTTAATGTTCATTACATTTCGTTGATTACACGTTATCCATCTAACGGCAAATTATTCCTAGACTCATCTCGCTATTCGTGCAAGGAATCAGATTGAGGGGAATGAAGTTTTTGCCATTTCCCAACAAAGTATCCCTATCAAGTATAATTACTGACAATAAGCCACACTCACTCCATCTTCAGTTGGCGTGCCGTCTGTAATAAAGCGCGCTGAGTAATAAGTACACTGAGTCAGTAATTAACGGGCATAATGATGATCTCCGATGTAATAAAACGATTAATTATAAGTACAGGACTCATCGGCTAATTGAATCACGGTACATGTGCCCCTGTACTGTCCAATTCAAAAGAAGGGTGCGAAATTTTAACTAACGTCAAGAAATAACCAGCGATCTAGTTCAGTTTTATTTTTTGAAAAAAATCCCTAGAGTAATTTTTCGATTGGAATTTATTAATCTAATTTATTAATTTGATTGAAATTTATTAGTATATATCATTATGTAAAACCAAAATGGTGCAGCATACGATATAAAAGCATTTTCGTGAATACTTCGAGAACGGCTCTTCGTGGAAAGAATATACATGAATCTCTTCTTTATAGAAAAAGGATATTTTATTCTTTTTAAAAAATCCGTACAGTGATTTTTCCCATTGGAATTGATTCGTAGATCTATCATTATATAAAACCAAAATGGCGCGGCACACGTGATAAAGACATTTTTGCGAATACCTTGAGAACGGCTCTTCAAAGAAAGAAAATATAATTTTTTTATAGAAAAAAGATAGTATTTAATTTTGTTTAATATATTTGTTTAAAATTAATATTTTCAACGCCTACCTATATTTTTTTTACTTTCCGTAGAAAAATACAACAGACCTTTTTGAAGAAAACAATTTTGTGTTTACGTAAGCCGTAGTTTAGATAAAGTCCTTCTTCCGAATATCTCGAGGACTGCTCTTCGTAGGAAGAAAATACACGAAGCATTACAGTAATTACGCCACTTTATTTGCAAAAAAATATTACACGTAACTCCTTTTAACACACCCGATACTGTAACGCCGGAGTGTTTACCTGCAGTGGCGCAGTTTTCGCGGCTGTTCGCGGATTATCCCCCGAGCGGCGCTGAACAATATACGCAAGTAACTTGTGTATGAAAAAATGAGCAATAATTTTGAACGTTATTATCAACTTTCTAAAAAAAGTCATCTTTTAAATTTTAATTTAACGACAATGAACTATTTTTCAGTCAATGAAAAACGTCTTCCTTTGTCGGACACTTATTCCCGAACACCGTAGTATATATATATATATATATATATATATATATATATATATATATATATGTGTGTACATATATACATATATATATATATATATATATATATATGTGTGTGTGTGTATATATGTATATGAAATATTAGGACGGAATAATAACAGTATTTCATCTCCAATAAATTTATTGTCATTGGAAAGTAGCCAAAAGGAGTTATGACTACAGATGTACTTGAGAAAAATAGTATGCTCAAATATATTTACATTTATATTGTCCGCCATGACCGTTAGAAACTATTATTATAAACCTAGATATAATATATTAATTTCATACTTTAAACAGAGTTGAAACTCATAAATTTAAGATATGTTTTAGATGCATGCTTGTATTTTAATCATTGAAAAGTAGCCAAAAGGACTTATGACTACAGATATACTTGAGAAAAATAGTATGCTCAAATATATTTACATTTATATTGTCCGCCATGACCGTTAGAAACTATTATTATAAACCTAGATATAATATATTAATTTCATACTTTAAACAGAGTTAAAACTCATAAATTTAAGATATGTTTTAGATGCACGCTTGTATTTTAATCATTGGAAAGTAACCAAAAGGAGTTATGACTACAGATGTACTTGAGAAAAATAGTATGCTCGAATATATTTACATTTATATTGTCCGCCATGACCGTTAGAAACTATTATTATAAACCTAGATATAATATATTAATTTCATATTTTAAACAGAGTTAAAACTTATAATTGTAAAATATATTTTAGATGCATGCTTGTATTTTAATCATTGGAAAGTAGTCAAAAGGAGTTAAGACTACAAATGTGCTTGAGAAAAATAGTATGCTCGAATATATTTACATTTATATTGTCCGCCATGATCGTTAGAAACTATTATTATAAACCTAGATATAAAATATTAATTTCATACTTTAAACAGAGTTAAAACTTATAATTGTAAAATATATTTTAGATGCATGCTTGTATTTTAATCATTGGAAAGTAGTCAAAAGGAGTTAAGACTACAAATGTGCTTGAGAAAAATAGTATGCTCGAATATATTTACATTTATATTGTCCGCCATGATCGTTAGAAACTATTATTATAAACTTAGATATAGTATATTAATTTCATAATTTAAACAGAGCTAAAACTTACAAATTTGAGATATGTTTTAGATGCATGCTTGTATTTTAATCATTGGAAAGTAACCAAAAGGAGTTATGATTACAGATGTACTTGAGAAAAATGTACTGCTCGAAAATATATTTATATTTATATTGTCCGCCATGACCGTTAGAAACTATTATTATAAACCTAGACATAATATATTAATTTCATACTTTAAACAGAGTTAATAACTCATAAATTTAAAATATGTTTTAGGTTCATGCTTGTATTTTAATCAAACTATAGAACGAAACGTTAAGCATAATCGATGGTAAGCTTATGATTAACTAAATTATTTTCTAACGTTTCACTCAAAGAAAATATTAATTAGGACTGATGAAAGCTTCATATAAGCATATTTGTTACACACTTAAACATAAGTTAACGAAACCTCTCATGTGATAGGACCTCTATTTATTTATTTCTTTATACACTTTATACACTTTTATGTATAGTACATATGGCGTATTTATTGCTACATGAGCAATCTCTTCCAGCCAACCATAACAATTTGTATAGAAATTTAGTTTATAGACTGTAGAGACTTTATAATGAAAATCCTTTATGGCACATTAATCGAAAAAAAATTGAAAAAAATACAAAAGTATAGTAAAAAAAAACTGTTGATATGATTTAGGATAGGAAAGACGAGAAAGGACAAGGACACATAGGAAAAGGTTTCAGGGGAAGCAGGACTTTTTCACTTGATCTTTGAAAATATTTAGAGACCTGATTTTCCTGATATCAGGATCCAGGTAATTCCAAATTTTTGCTGCTTGGACAGTGAAGGACCCTCTAGAGTGATGGTACTTACCCATCACTTTAATATATTTGTTTAAAGTTTATATTTTCAACGCCAACCTATATTTTTTTACTTTCTGTGGAATATAATTTCATTATTACTTTAGCGTAAGACCTCTATTCGTAATAGTTCATGTCACAAATACCAATGAACTGCCGTTACCACAAGTTTACTCCACAATACATAAATTTTAGTTTTGAATAACCTCATTTTTTTCTTCCACTGTACTCCGACTATTCGTTAGCTACAGCCATGACGTTGACTTTACGAGCGACGAGCTATAATAATATTTTGGGCGTAAAATGACGTGCAGAAGGCGATACAATCAGCTTAATCCTTGGAGGATTGTCCGCATTAAGCTAATTACATATTACGTACTCGCATACGGGACAGGCGCGTGTCATGTCGGAGAAAGGGTAGCCAACTTATGGCCTACCCACCGAGCGGTCTTATTAGTTAATGTGGAAAGTAGTCGACTGGGCTTAGCTATACGGAGTGGGAAATCACTCTGGATGTGAAGTTTATTTTATTACAGTTGTTTGTTTTATTATAGTCGGTTTTTTTATTTTATTATAGTCATTTAAAACACATATAAAACTATTACTTCTTATGAGTATAAACTTTTATTTTAATTAGGGAGCAGCCAAAGAACATCTAAAGTGGAAACCACTTATTAAGGGTTTAAATATTTAAATTTTTCATGTATTTATTTAGGATTATTGATTGCGTAAAATGAGATATTAAACTAATAGTTAATGATAATCAACGTTAAGCAATTAATTATGAAATCACGGAGGAACGAAAAGGGTAACTCCCAAAACTAGTGTAATTTTTAACTTAACTGCTAATTAATTAAAAACTATAATTAACCACGTCATATTTAATTTACCTTCATAATCTAAACATTTATGATTTTAAATTATTTTTAAATAACGAAAGCTGTGAAGTATTGGTTAAGTTGAGATAGAAACCGGGAAAAAAATGAGCACACGACCTGAACAGATATTTCATAAATCAGCTTTAAATATTATTATATAATGTATTCAAAGTGAATGTAAAGAAAACTAATTAAAGTTTTATTTTCATTTTTAGACAAAAAAAACACAGATAACCTATTTCAAGCCCCCTCTGTTGACCCTCTTAGATGAAATAAATTTAATTTTGAAATGTTTGAAATTTGATAAATAAAAATAATTTTAAATTTGATATTAGAAAAACCAGGAATTTCTAAAGATATTATGAAAATATGAAATTTAAAGATATTATGAAAACATGCAAATAAAGATATTATTGATAAAATACTTAGTGGCATAATAAAAACAATAAATAACAAACCGCCAGTAAAGTAAATCTATTTTTTTTCAATTTCAGTTGTTCCGTTGTTTATTGATTATCAATATTAAGCCGATTACCGCAACAGTATACCGTTCCGTTGTTTATTCATTAACAATATTAAGCCGATTACCGCAACGGTTGTTATCAATGCCATCGCCTTAGAATAATTGTGCAAATAAGTCTCATTTCATAAAGATAGAGCACAAAAATATCGAAACTAACAAAAACAATCATATAAGCTTGACTGATATGATCTCATTAACTTTGTATGTGGAGTTTTCTTCATACTGTTATTCCTATTGTTGTGTGTGCATGGTATTCATCTACTTTGATTTCTTACTTTTCGTCGAAACCCATCGAAATATTCATCGGTCCCCCTAACTTATCAAACATCATCTTTTTAGACTTAATGTATACATCATAGTCATAGTCTTGGACAGTGCCCAAGATTATGACTGCAAAACTTCCATTATCTTGGTTACTAAAGCAACAGCCACATGAGGTAAACACATTTGGACGTGTTAGAATTCCATGATCACTAAAATGATTCATTCGCAATTGTAAAGAATATAGTTTTGATAACAAATGTCGCTTGCAGCAAATGATGTTTTTTACGGGAAAAAGCACCACCTACAATTCCGCTATAGTAAAAATGTAAATTAAGGCTAGTTTTTTGGATCCATCTTCTGCAGATAAAAACATTGATTTAATGATTTAAAACTATTGATAGGGGATTTTACACTTAGGTACATTAAGAAAATAAAAACAACAGATTATCCATATAAAGTATAATTACTTTAACGCCCCGATTATGCACATAAACCAAATGTACAAGAATACAAGCAAACAGTACTCTGGGTAATAAAATAAAAACGTAATAAATATAAAAAAGAAACTTTTCCTTTATCGTTTGAGAGCTTTACAAAATACGAGCTTTTTACTAAAGCTACAGTTGAACAGGGGCCTCGTCAATTACCGTGCGGACAAATGGCCCTTTCACTAATATAATTACCGAGTTTGTCACAATTCGAGCTAAACGGCGGGTAATTCGATACGTGTGGAGCAAAGGGGCAGGCTTGTTTCTGCTGTAACCAATCTTAGAGGGCTTCCACAAACTCGGTTTTTTGTGCGTCACGATAAGCTTAAAAAGCTTATACAACAATTTGAAACCTTTTTTGAAGAGAAAGTTTGAGAAGTGGACAACAATTGACATGGATTTTAATTGAAATTAATGTTGGTAATCTGAAGTGTAACCACACGATGTTCAGTACGAAAGAAGTTGAGCCGATGGATTCAGTCCTCAAGAAAATAACAATCTTTCATTTTTATATATGATTACAATTGCTTCATAAGATAATTGGTAAAAACTTTTTTTTGTCATCTTTGACGCACTGTTTATCGTGAACTATTAATTTTAGAAAATGAAATTTACGACGAACTGTAGAAAATATAGCGCCCTTCAATACTCCCGTTTAATATTTTAACGTTTGGTCAGTAATTGCCAAAATAGTTTAAAAAAAAAATTTTATAAACTTTCACGCACTATAACGCTAAAAACAAGTTTTTATGGATATGGGTGCATGAAGAAAATGTAGTATATTTAATAGCCTTTAAAAAATTACGCAATCTCTATATAATTATACAATTCTCGTAGTAACAATTGTCATGAGGTAGTTTAAATTTTTTTACAAAGATTGGAGATTAAACATTCCTTCTTAGACTGCGCTCTCTTGACGAATTACTCAGTTCATAAGCCTTAGTAAAAAAGCTACAAATTGCAAATTTACATGATTTTACAAATACTAAAAAGGTATTGTCGAAAATTATATAAATATTTAAAGATTTTTCTACTAGTCTTTTAATAATTAATTACGTCCTTAATAGTTTTTCATTAACCATATCATGTTTAAAGTAATCTAGGCACTTTTTTACTGTACATATTTTCACGATTAAATAAAATATCATTTATATTGAATGAGACGCTGCGTGATGTAGTATTATTTCTACTTTTTTTAAGTTCTTTACCACGACCTAGGTTTCGTTGTATTACAACATCTTCAGGTGGGCTGTTAGCAAATATATCTTTAAATTTCTACAAAATTAACGAAAAATATATTCAATATATATATTTTAATAACCTCATACATGACCCAAAACTTTTATTGTATGTAAATTAAACTTATCTAATCCACAGATATCTGATTTTTGCCACTTTCATAATTTGTAACATTTTTCACGACCTCAGTTCGTTTAAATGACTGTCTCATTCGTTATCTGTTAACTAAAATCCTTGCACGAAAAATCTTACAACTTGCACATGTAATAATGAAACTCCTAATTTTTATTTCGCAGAACTTAAAAAGTGGGTAAAAAGAAATGAATCGTTATTAGCGTCGCATCCAATATAAATTATATTTCGCTAGTTGCCTTTTCGTGAAATACACCCTTAACCTGTGGATTAAATAAATAAGTAATTTTTTTAAATGAATTAATAAATTTCAATTAAATACACGCTTTACGTATATATTAAGGTGATAAAATATTAATACGAACCGAAAAAAACAAACAATACAAACCGAAAAAACAAACAAATGTTTACGAAGAGAATTACTGATTCTCGATAAAAAAATTTACATTAACACAAATGCAGCAGAGATTTTATAATTGTGCATTGTACATGAAAAACTTTGAATGACAGATTAAAGAAATGTAAAAATAAAATTAAATGAAAAGGAAAAGCATGGTCTTCCATAATCTATATTAAATAAGGTTTTTTTAAGGTAATAAATGAAAATTACGTGACTTTTTTTTTGTTTTATCCAATAGCAGTAACATTAAATAAAAAATGAAAATTCTGTGGATTTCGAGAAATGTGAAAAAATAGTATGTGTTCTTATTGTTTGTAATTTTCCTATCTTTTCATTGTAATGCATTAAAATATACATTAATTCATGCAAAAAGTATTGTCATGGAAAATATATTTTGCAATAAATGAGTGTTCTCGAATGTTCCAAAATTGGTGAAGTTCCTATACGATAAAAATAGGTCGAATATGCAAGTTCAATGTCAAAAGCATATATAAACCCAGTACGTGCATTAGAAATACAACTGTCGTATTGTTGTCATTGTTGTAGTAATATTGTTGGACAGTTCCAGATTCATATAACATACGAATATTCTTATAGGATTCCGTTCCCTATATTTTGTCATCGTTGGCGGTTTAATTGGTCCAATAAATTAATTTTGATTTTTCAAAAAGTGTAACCATTATTTTAGAAACCTGATACGGTTGAAAGAAATACCTAACAATAAGTTAGTAAAACTTGGAGAAATTATTTTGTTATTCCACCTGACTTCTTTACAACTAGCAAATTGTCAGACTGATATTCAGCGTTAAAAACAATATATTTCTTTCCATTTTTGTCTGACAAATGTGGCAAAAATATCTACCATCATATTTTCTCAATATTTTGACATACTTGGCACTCAATAATGAAATGTCAGTCGAGGACGCGCTTTTCAATTTCACAACTTCGGTTAATAATCATATGAAATGTTATGCAGCTCTATGTATAAAAGTCAACGTTTGTGCCAACCCTAGCAAGGTTGGTATGTACGGTATGTAAAGATCGGTGGCATTAAACGTAATTTTCCTTGTAATCGCATTAGTGTCGCACGACCTCATCCTTACACGCCGCCTGTCACGGCTTGCCCTATTAGGGTTTTCACTAACTATTCATCCTCGGATGAATTGTGCCACTAACCTATGGGTTACTATTAAAAATCCATAAGTAACCATATTTAAGCGAACTATATAAATTACAGGTCTTTGCTGAAGAAGTCCGTTTCGTAAATACATTATTGGTTTTCCAACGTTATTATTAAAATATCGATTGTAAGAGCACCATAAAAATGTTATTCTGGAATATTTTGTAATATACGTGGTTTACTTATATAGTAACATTCATAAAAAATTGAAAACATAATCCTCGTCACAAAGGTGTTGCGGCCATATTTTTTTATATTATTCCTAGGTGTATATTTTTTAAAATATTTGGCATACCACACAACAATATGAACCATACTAATCCCACCACAATGTTAATCAAAAGCTAGGAAAACTTATTAAGCTTCATTGTTCTGATAGCATTAATACGGGCAAATTTTATATATGCTACGTAAATTCAATTATCATCTAATATGCTAGAGTACAGCATTCTTATATCTTAACATATTCATCCATATTAACATCTTTCAATCATTTTATTTAAACCTTCGATAAGTTATTTTTCTCAAGTATAAAAATACACTAAATTTTCCGATTTGGCTCATCATCCATCGCCTGCAATTATTATTCTTAGATCTCTTTCTTTAATTTTAGGAAAGAACAATAACGGACCTGGACAAAGTTTTGACTATAAGGGAATTGTTTCAAAGATTGTTTCACTCATTAGAATCCATACTTACATAGAGGATAAATAAAACAACTTTATTAGTGTGTATTTGATTCATAGCTGTGCAAAAGAAGCGTAATTTTATGCTGTTTCTCCAATTTTTCTCATCCTCATGTGACTTTTCATTATTCCTTGATTATTTTGAATTTTTTAGCCTTTTAGTCACTTAACAAAATACTCTTTGTATGACAAAAAGTGGGGGCCATCAGCTTTTTCGCCAAATGTGTCAATTCGCGCTTTTTAGGATGCGACATGCTATTCACGAACTTTGGTTTTATGGTAATGAACCTAAATTTTATATTCAATCACAATTTAGTTCTAAACTTTATTCTTGCTGCCGCCACAGAACCTCATGGACGAACTTGTGAGGAGATAATTCGGTAGAGTAAAATTAATTGAATAAAACACTTTATTATATTTTAATATATTTATTTGTATTATTATCTATTATATTATCTATTATAATTATAATAGATAATCCAGTAATTTCTGCCAAAACGCTTTTCCTTCAAGCAAGCATTTTTCATACAAATTTCTCGACTTTTCTGATTATTTCTGGGAAAAGAACGACCAACCACCAACCGATCCTCTGATTATGCCATTTAATCATAATATTTTCATAAACTGAAACAGTTTCAATATATATATATATATATATATATATATATATATATATATATATATATGTATATTTATATATCTATACAATAAGAAAACTGAAAAATTATTATTGACTACAATATAGTTACTTGGAATGTTATCAAATACGAAAGAATATTACCAAATACGTATTTAGTTTCTCCTTATTTATCTACTTATAAATTATTGGTATCTGAATCAAGTTTCATATATCAACGTTATTTTGCATAAACTACATAAAGGGAAAAAACATGTGTGAAAGGACATAGGCTCATCATCATGAGAATCTCTCTTAATATTTTATCTTGGATTTCTATATAGCTACAACAGTCATTAATATACTTTTTATTTTTTTATTTGCTTATTAAAATTCTTGTTTAACTTAGAGCTTATTGTCAATGTTGAGAGAGTTGTTGTCGTGCAAAAAAATAAATTTCAAACAACAAAAGAAAACAGTAAATAACATAAAATGATAAAAAATAATGAGTCGGTTGTGATCAATCCAAATATTCCACGATCATAACTCTAAAATCGTTAATCGAAAAGGACAACAATATGATTACATTTTTTTAATTTGAAAATTATCTTCCAGTTTTTATAATTTACTAAAGGAGCCCCTGATGGAGCCACAGTAACAAAAAAAACGGTGTAATTTTGAAATTTATACACTCAACTACCTCCCTTTCTTAAATATTTTAGTAAAAAGGAACTTCAATCTACTAAACTAATAATGTAACCATTAAAGCAGGGACCATTTATTCCCATAAATGTTTTCACACAATTCAATCCGGACTACTTAATAAACAATAAAGAGTAGTAGAAGCCATATTTAGGCTCAAAGATTAATTGCCTAATATGCGATTGCGCCATCTGAGGTAAGGATCTTCTATAAGCAAAGTGATCGAAAGGTGAAGAGTTTAAGAGGTCAACAGTTCATGGAGTCAGTTCTATTGTCACTGGCTCGGTTGTGGCAATTGTGCATGTATCCGAAGATGATGTGGTCACATATAAGTTTGACGTTAATATGTAATGTCACCATTAAGTGTACTAAATGTCCAGTTTACGAAATTGGGGACAAAGTACGAACAAGGTTTTAAAAATATGTTAGTTGAAGTGTAGTTCGAAAAATGTGCCAATCAAGTTTGTGTAATACTAAAAATACTCGCATTTTTTGCGTAAAAGATCAACAAGAAGAATACTTGACAGCGTTGTAATCATGTCTCTTATATATCAACAAATAAATAATTAACTACAAAAAAGAATATCATATAAGATTAATATCCCAGAATGATAGTCCATACTCTATATTGATGTAGGCTAATGAAAATAATTTGATTTGAACGTTTTAATCAAATGTTACTATCGGAAGTTTATTCACATTTTCAATTTCAAGTTTAATATTTCGCACACGAAGCCTAACAATGAAAAATTGTAATTAAAAATGAATTTTCATTTTAAAAAACTTATCCGATGATACCGAACTCAACAACATATTTACGATATTTTTGTCATTCCTCTTGTATAAATACTATTTTTGTCATATTAATTGAAATTTCTATGTCAAAGATATTGCAAACTTTCATTCACTTAGATCTAAAACTGTTGAAGCTCCGAGGGTATGATAGGAAGGTGACTTCACAGGTATGACAGTTGGTGGTAGTTTGATGCAAAATGACATTATAAAATTACTAGCATCCCTTTTTAAAAAGCAACTAACAACGTTATTTAGAAATATTTTTAATTTTTTTCTTTTGTATTGTGACACTCTATTTTAAAGACATATCTCAAAAATATGGTGTATCGTATAATTAAATGTCTTGAAATTAAAATTTTACATATTTAAATTTTTCTCCTTCCTTATACCTTATGTTTCGCACATCCGATGTACTGACATGTCATACGAGGTAAACTCCTTATAGCGACTATGTGTCGACATCTACACTAAAAGTTTTAAAGCTATCTTCTATTTACCCGAGTTTTTGAGGATCTGTGGTTTTGGCTTAAAAATGACAAATAATGTAAAATGTGGCAAAATAATAATTATTGCATGTTTAAAAGCCTATCTAATGAAACTCCATTCGAAGAAGGGTGCAAAAGCATAAAATATAGACAGTTGTGACGAAATCATAAAGGTTCCATGTCATCATGAAATGAAACCTTAAAAATGAGCCAAATTCAGCTGTTGCAACCACTAAAATTTTTAGGTCCAAAATCTAGATGCCAAGTACTTACTCGAACTCAAACTAGACTAACACATATATATATATATATATATATATATATATATATATATATATATATATATATATATATATACATATATATATATATATTTATATATATATATATATATATATATATATATATATATATATACACACACACATACATACACACACATATATATGTATATATGGAAATCGTGTTTTGAAATGATTTTAACATATTGTCAAATTCTTAGATTTTTTTAATATGCATAATTTTAAATAATCTCAAATTAATTGCTAAAATTTCCTAAGTAGAAAACTCGGTGATAAGGTTTTAAAATCATAGAATGATTTTTAATACGTTAGTAATAAATACGAACGTAACTTTGTTCATTTGTTTCCCTTCAAGTTTCAATTACTCGACAGATCTTTATGAAATATTGTGTATCAATATCTCTTTCATCAGCAGCCTGGAGTTTACTGAAAATTCGTTTGTTTTTCGTCATAGTTTTTATTTACGCTATATTTTATATCTGTGGGTGTATATAAATATATATTTAAATAAAATATTTTTAAGCTATTTTTTGTAACAAACGTAACCTGAGATCATTTTAATAATTGATTATTATGAAATTACCCGCGAGGTTCTTTATTACTTCATTGCTTACACATAAAATACATAAAATCCCAATCGCGCTTGCGATGTTTATAAATTTATTTAAATCAAATGAAAAACATAATAACCAATTGTAATTACGTGACTCACAGTTTGCGTGGAATAACTACATTTAATACATAAACATCATTTTATTTTAACAAACAATGACAGGTATTCAAGCAATGATATTTGACAATGACAATGCTCACACATAAAATACATAAAATTCCAATCGCGCTTGCGATGTTTATAAATTTATGTAAATCAAATGAAAAACATAATAACCAATTGTAATTACGTGACTCACAGTTTGCATGGAATAACTACATATAATACATAGATATATTTTAACAAACAATGACAGGTATTCAAGCAATCATATCTAGTGATAACCTAGCCTCATCTTCTTAAGTTGATATTGGCAAAGATTATCTGTCTAAAAGGGAATGAACGCTATTAGATAAAAAAATAGTCTTTATATATATATATATATATATATATATATATATATATATATATATATATATATAAAGACCCTGCCTACTGATGAACGACATATAAGTAATCGTCAACAATTGTTATCTCTATTATTTTTGATTCTACAGAACGATACGAATCGCGCAGTCCAGTTTTTATGTCTATAATATAATTAAAAAGTTCCACTATATTTGAAAGTAACTCGTAAAAAAATTATCGCAAATTATACGCTCAAACCACAACAATTATTGTTTACAGACGCTGACAACTGTTAACGTGATATGCCCCTTAACCTCACATACACGTCAACAGCTCTTCTCGCTCTATTTGCACGAATCGATACATCAATATATATTATAAAAAAAAGTTCCCAATGTATCTGTCTGTATATACGCAATTTTCGCAGTACTGGACTGGACTGGACAGATTCTCATAAATTTTGAAAAACGTAATTTTTAGGTCAAGTTGCATTCACGAGTAAATTATGTATTTTGATTCAAGTAAATGTACAATATGTTAATATTTTGTAAAAATTACACGTCTTATGACATTAAATTTCGATAAAACCGTAAAAAACTTTCGTGGAAGAAGTATCTGAGCTTACGCTGCTTAAATCGCTTAATATACATATAAACAATATATGGAAACATTTTTCTTCTCAAAAAATTCTACGATAAACTCTGAAACAGCATAAGTGTACATTTATATACATGAAAACTCATAATAAACGTTTTACTGCTTAAAAAACGTAATACTTTAACTCAAATTCTAGTGCTTATTATGCAAAACTGTCTTACTACTGACGAAATTAAATATTGTGATGACCTTTCTTAATTTTCTCAAATGTTGTAATCACTTTATTTCGTATAGATTAAGTGACCTTTCTACACAAATCAAATTTCCTTTGTATATAAATCAAATGTCCCTTGTATATAGATCAAATTTCTTTTGTAATGTCGCTTGTATCTAGTCCAAATTTGTTTTGTAAATAGGTCGAATGTCGCTTGTATATAGACCAACTTTCTCTTGTATATAGATTAAATTTCATTTGTATAAAGATCAAATATCCCTTATATATAGATCAAATTATCATTGCATATGATAGCTTTCTAATGAATAATTTAAAAGTTATGACTGTGTTTTGTGAAAGTAAAATTTTTCCGGCGGATTTTCAAGCATTAATCCGGGACTCGTCAATCCATGAAAAATCTCCCTGTCCGCATGATCGTGTCGTCACTTAACCCTATTTTTACGATCATTCCAAAACAGCAAACCGATAAGTCAATTTTAGTCTTCATTGACTTATCAGTTTCAAAATTTCCAGAGAATAATTCTGTGCAAAATGAACTCGAATACTGGTATGCATATTGCGTGCTATAAAATAAACCGACCTGTTATGTTAAAAAGAAAAAAATAATAATATTTCTGATAAAAAAATGTACTCTAAGAGATGAGATGACAGACCGTCAATCAGTTCTCGAGCTGTCAGTCAGTTATCGGGTCAAGAACATGCGCGAACTTAATGACATCAACCTTCGTCATCCTTACATAAATATCTTTAAATGTACGGAATGTAGTTACGCATACGTTTCATTACAATAGGCGTAATGATTGTTAAATCTATACGTATCATATGATATACGTATCACATACAATTTTTCCTCTAAATATGAAATATCGTTATTTCTGTTTCTATTAACAGCTTAGGCCTTGGATTTTATAAAGTTTGGTGCTAGAGCATTGCTCACATATTTCTAAGGATATACCCTCATTGCAAACTCAACTGCCGCTGGTTTCTGTTGATACAAAATTGATTGGTTCTTTATTATTGAGTACTCACATTCGCCATAATTTTTAGGATTTCGTGCCCCACTATGAAAAAAGGGACCCTTGTAGAATCACACGGTCGTCCATCCGTCAGTTTGTCACGGAACCTATTTTCTCAGCCTAACATCCTGAGATATCAGCTATAGTTTTAAATTGCTGTAAATGGTGTGAGTTTGTTAGTTCACGCAACAAAAAATATGGCCTTTTGAAGTATATTTTTTTTATTTAGTTTTACGCACTGACCATAAAAATCTATGTGGTTCTTTCGGTCAACCTACAATCTTGAAAATCGTCAAAATGGAAGGTTTTAAAGCGCAAAAAAAGAAAAAATCCAAAAATCAATCGTTTTTATTCTATTTGTAATTATACATTTTTACAATTAGTTTTTTACGCCTGTGAAAGATGTAGTAGGCAATATATTTGAGTTGTGAAAAATTAATATTTGTAAATAGTTTAATTAGAAATAAATGTTTATAAGTATGAAAATGTGCAAGGAATCTGTGTAGCGCGAGTTCTATTCACACTTGACAGATTATTAATCATTTAGTCAAGACAGGTTAAATTCCCTCGTCACGTGTTTTCTACCAGTAGCAGTCTGCTTTAAGATATCAACAGCCAATTTAAAACGTTGCTAAGTATTCTTACGTTATGTGGTAAATAAATGCCATTACCTAAAAAATGACATAACTTTTGAGGTAATGGAATGTACTTATGGAATGTGTTTGCAGCGAGGGTATTGGAGAAACATCGTGTTGAAGAATCGCGACATTATCTAATTACTCGCTGGAGGTACAAATTTAATTTAGGAATAAGAATCGTATTTCCCTTATTTTTATAAAAATAAGGCACTTTTTACATAATAAGTACCTACCACCAACGTTCATAATATACCTCCCAACTATTATACCGTCTTCACTATGATTCCTTAAACTGCAAGTATCTACTTATAACTAAGTAATCATTACACGCAATCTTCTACAACACGTTTTATGGTTTTATATAATTACAAAAAATACTAAAATATATACCTCGTAATACAGACGCACGATGACAACTAGCTGTCACTTTAAGATTATACACGATGATTACCGTAAAACTTAGCCATATTAATGAAAGTGTCATTAATGAACCCGTAACGGGTAATATTTGTAATGATGCATCGTATAATATGCATACTCGTACATGCTTTGTACGGGCGAGCCGATTATCAAGTCAGGGCGGTGACGGGCGGCGGCGACCAACGCCTCGTTGTGGCGTGCGCTCGTTTATCAATATGCATCACCACTCATCGTTTTAAGCTTAACGTAGGGAGGTGATAGTTCTTTGTATCGATGAGTAAAAATATTATATATGTGGATAAATTTACTTATCAAAACCGATGAAGAATTAATTCTATCATAAATATTCGAACTTCGAAAGAATCGAAGCGAACCTCATTGCTCTCGCGCGGTTATAATCTATCGAATATCACCATTTAGCTACTAAAATATATTAGCTACACATACAAAAATATGTAAAATAACAAACCAAAGCCAAAAAACTTTCAATTTAACCAGAAAATGTTTGATACAACCAAAAACTGTTGGTTAAAAAGACGTTAAAACATAACAGAAATGGAAAATTGCCAAACGAAAGTAGATAATAACCCAAAGCTAGAACAAATTTAAATTTTAATAAAATTTTTTTTGTAATCCAAAAATATTGACTTCTTATTTGTTAGTTATTATTTTATATTTTATCTTTCTAAAAAGAGTGTGGAAAAATAAAAAAAATTCCAATTTTCCAGTTACAATTTGAACGCATAGCATCAAAAAATATGTGAAAATTACCCCTCCACTTATATTCTAAAATTCGTAAAATAAAAATCGAATAAATAAAATGCACTTAGTTCCTTCTAAACTTAACGATAAATTTATTTTATTTGGATATTTTCTATCGTTTAGGAGAGGAATTTTTTCTGTCAACGGTAGTAATTCAAATATCTGTCTTTATTTATATCTATTTCTGTGAAACTGACAGTTTTATATTAAACATATTTGGTAGACTAGAAAGCAGAAGGTACTGCCTACTGATCATCAGACCGAAGTTTCTATTTTTTTGTTTTTAATTAAAAACCACAATTTTTTTTGTCTAGGTGAGACTTGACACATATATTTTGTCTTAAGTTCAAAAAGTCCTATAATTACAATATAATGAGAACAATTAGGGCACTGACTTCTTAAAAGTGGATACTGATGAAACCGAAAGCAAGTGTGCTTTCATCATTACAACCCAACTTAATTCGCTATTAACTGTTGAGCCTGTTAAGGTAGAATCATCGGTCATAAGTTGATATTCAAGATGGCCTACAGGTTGGAAAATAATATCTTTTACTTCGAGCTGAGAAGAAAGGATTACTTAATTAAAAAAATTCAAATAATGGAAATACATTTTCATTTCCTTTATTTTACACTTATAACTGTTTGTGCCTAGAAAGCATCCCTCATTATTCAAACATCCAGCATTAACAGGCAGTAGAAAAAAATATGAAGAAAGCCTTTTCCCGCTGACATTGAAATGGTTAGACGATGGTTACATTAGTAAATCTAACCCATTTTACGTAGAAGAAAATGCCCATATCAAATATTTCTGCAGTTTGAATATGCTAATGTAGAAGGAAAATAAACTAATCGAAGAAAAATATTTTTCCTAGCCAAAAGCTATTATATAAAGTTATAGTATATATTAGCCAAAAGCTATATATATTTATTTAAGCCAGACATCCAAAATCTATATTTCTCATGAAAGTATTTTGAAAAATATGTAATCAAAGTTCAGGTACTAAATTCACTTTACACTCTATTTTAAAACATTCGAAATATATTTTTATTTAAACATTTGTATTTCTTCTAAATTGATTAAAAAAAAGATGACTTTCGAGAGAAGTTTTATTGGTAAATGACTTTCATATTACATATAACTCGCAGGCAGTCCATGTTTTGGATTAATAAGTAAAGTGCTTTCACGCTGAAAATTTTATATTTATTTTTCTTATTTCGAAGTTATACTTCTTAAGGCACGTTTAAAAAAAATTACGAGAGTGACAGTTTACGAGGCACGCGCACAATGCAACAAAAATCAATAGAATGAAGTTGATCAATAAGCATGCGTATGGTGACTGATACTATATTCATGATAGTTATTGAGGTATTTGTAAATACACAACACATGTTTTATATAAAAATACATACAAATATAAGTTATATCCAGACGTTTTATTATTTTATTTCCATTATTTATTTGCTTAGTAAATAAAGTTATTCTTCTAGTTATAAGTAAATTCACAATTGTTTTTTCTCATTTTGTGTTTCTATTTTCTTTCTACACAATTTGAGTAACCCATCTTCAAACCAAAGCTTACAACGCTGCGAGTAAAAACCAATACTAATATCAAAAATTCATTATTAAAATCTCGAACCATTAAAACCGGTAAAAACCTTAACTTTTCTTAAATAGTGAAGAGCCTTGGTACGATTTAGTGCAGAACCATTTTAAATCTAATTTTAAGTACTAAAACAACAAAATATGTTTATCGACATTTTTATCGATATATCAACGTGACATACTACTCTTCACATTTTTCAAAGGTATAATCATAGTAGGAACGCCCAGGTAATGTCACAGTGATGTAATACCGATATATAAATATAAATATATTTCGTGTGCACACATGTATGTGGGCGTAAAGACAAGTCGCCATTTTGTTTTTTTTTGTATACACGAAAACGTTGTAAGGTCGCCAGAATTAAATGTCTACATTTTAAAAAAGTTTTTTTTCCTTTCCTCTATTCTAATTATGTGCCTAGATCATTTTATTCTAGGTAGCTTCATGAAGTTTATAGTATAAACTTAGAGCAGAGCTTAAAATTCGACATTCTGCTACATTCTGAAAAATGCTTCCTAGTATGCTCCTTAGAACTTCCTATTTAAATATAGGTATTATTCCTCAGACTGGGGAAGAGTCCATGTTTCAACAATACAGGTTAGAAATTGTTGTATTAGGCAATTAAGAGAAGAAACTTTGCTTTTCTTGTCATCAAACTGGATTTGAGCTATTTCCGTAAACTATAAAAGTATCACCAATCAGTAGTAATTTCAAGAGAAGAAACTTTGCTTTTCTTTTCATCAAGCTGTATTTGAGCTGTTTCCGTAAACTATAAAAGGATCATCAATCAGTAGTAATTTCAAGAAAAGAAACTTTGCTTTTCTTGTCATCAAACTGGATTTGAGCTATTTCCGTAAACTATAAAAGGATCGCCAATCAGTAGAAATTTCAAGAGAAGAAACTTTGCTTTTCTTTTCATCAAGCTGTATTTGAGCTGTTTCCGTAAACTATAAAAGGATCATCAAGCAGTAGCAATTTCAAGAGAAGAAACTTTGCTTTTCTTTTCATCAAGCTGGATTTGAGCTATTTCCGTAAACTATAAAAGGACTACCCGGCAATAGTAATTTCTTATTAATAATAATAAAACGAAACCTAGGTCATGGTAAAGAACTTAAAGAAAGTAGAAATAATACTCCATCACATAGTTTCATTTAGTTTTGTGCTAGTCATTTAAATTAAAAAATTACGTTTATATTATACCGTGAATCAAATTAAATAAAATTGACCATTTAAAATAGAATTCATGATTCTTCATTTTCAATGTAGCAATAATATGTTGAAGTAAACAATTAGTCAAACTTCAATCTGTCTACGAGTTGTAAGTTTTCTTTGTTTTATAAGTAAAGTAAAATATTTTATCTAGTAATACTCAACAGGTTTAATATAAATACGATTTGTTGTAAGCAAATTCAACGATAGTAGTAAAGAACAAAATCTGTCAGGAAAACAGCCTGTGTTAATAAAAATAAAAATAAAAAAACAATGAATTCGTTCTTTAGTAAAGAAGAAAATCTGTCACGAAAACAGCCTGTATTAATAAAACTGAAAATAAAAAAACAATGAATTCGTTCTTTAGTAAAGAACAAAATCTGTCACCAAAACAGCCTGTATTAATAAAAAGAAAAATAAAAAACAATGAATTCGTTCTTTAGTAAAGAACAAAATCTGGCACGAAAACAGCCTGTATTAATAAAACTGAAAATAAAAAAATTAATACTTTCTTTAGTAAGACATAATGGCCAGCGAACACAAAATTATTCAATAATAACTGATACTTGTAATATTCTTCATTTAATGTTTCGTCAACCACTCAATACATCTTTCGCATTAGCTTTTATCTAACAGTTTACTAGTAAGTAGTAATGCCTCTAATCTGATATGTTATTAAATGTGGCATTTAATCATAAAAGCCTTAATTCAAATCACATTCGGGATTAAACCACATTACATAATTCTGTAGTTGTCTACATCTATCGAAATTGCTGAGACCAATTAACAACTTTTTAAATTAAAATACTATTTAAATCTACATTTTTAAAAATGTTTAAACCCACGATTCGAAAATGAGAACTTTGAAGCATAATATTTAGCAAATGGTACTTGAAAATAAAAAAATCCACGTGCAACTCAGTACACATGACAGAAGTGAAACTTCTTTGACGATCTAAACCTCGATTTGTAAGTAAATAGTAAGGGGCAAAATGGCAGAAAGAGCGAAAATATACTACGTGTGTGTCCATAGATTGCACTAAATGTAAGTTTTCAATACTATGTACATTTAGAAAAATAATAAAATGTTATTACAAATCAATTGACACAACTAATAAAATCTTCGTGTAAATTTACATATTCTCAATTAAAAAAAAAGCCGCGATGCCAGTACCAGAACACCGCTAAATGCGATTGAAGGAAGTCGAGATTGCTCCTGTAAATTATATTTATGTTCGAGTTCATTGCGGATTTATAAATAAATTAAGTACATATATTGTTATTCAAAATTAGTAATAAATCAAGTATAAATAAGTAAGTAAATTGACAATTTTTTATAGTTTACTTTGATACACATAACGTACAGAAAAAGTGACAGCAGTAGTGAGCGCCATTTTTTACTTTTGACAAACATAACATACAAAACAACTGACAGCAGTAGTAAGCGCCATTTTTGTTTGTTTTCGCGCATGCGTACACTTCTCGTTTTATTCTATAATTTTCGTCTATCTCTCTCAGTTATTAGACAAGTACCTGTTTTCCGCCCTTCTTGCGATAGATTCTTTACATACAAACGTTACAACAAAACGTTGCACGAAAACGTTACATTGAAAACGTTGCATTTAATTTGACCTTGACATTTTAAAGAAGTTTCACTTCAAAAATACTTAATGAAGCATTCATTTCCTTTCTCAAAACCTATTAAATTCACTACTCGATACGCGGACCCCATTATAGTTCTATATTAAACCCTAATTTAATTTCGTTATAAATTAATTGAAATCTTTATATTCAGCATCTAGTTGCAAAATTTAAAATACATAGGTCTAAAATTGTTAGGTTATTAGAGATGGAACTACAGAATCTTAAAGACCTTTGGATCTTGCGTCAGGAATACCTATGATCATTAAAGTTTTTCTAGTTAAACATTTCAAGTTAAACAGTTTTCCTCCTATAGCTGCAATGTTGCAGTATCAACTTACTTGTTATGCGCAGAATGTCCGTCGCAATCAACCACATGGCGTGATGAAACATAAAAAGTCTTTGACTGGGATACACGGCAGTTTCAAAGTATACTTTAAAACTAAGTTTAATTATAGGAGATTATACCATCATTTAAGCTAACTATCAAGATTAAACTAATACTATCTATATATCTATCTATGGATCTTGTTTACTTAACTTACAGAGCTGTTTTATCACTAAAATTTTCCCAAATGAAAATGTGTATCTGGTTGCAAGCAACTTGTATTAAACATAACGAATTGAATAGTTATTATTTCCTGATGAAACCAATCTTATTTTTATTTATTCCTTTTTTTATTAAAAAGCATTAATTTAAACGCAATATTTAATTAATTTTATACCACTTTTATGGATATATATTTAACCAATATTTATAATAAGATAATTGTCTATATATTTCTATAAAGTATAAATATATATTATAGTTTAGCAGCATGCTCTATAATTTTTCCATTTATTTTATAAAACATTTTGCCTTTAGATATTTCATTTATTTATATATTACTTTTTAAATGAATTGAAGATAAGAAATGAAACAAGAGACGAAGGAAGAAATGCTAGAAAAAAAAGCAATGATCTTCAATTAAAAAGAAAAATTCTGCAGGAAAGACTACGTACAGCAAAATAATATACAATATTGTACTACAGTTGTAAAATAACAGCACGTCTTAATATATACCTTCCTGGAAAATAAATTTAAGCAATATCTAGAAAAAAGTTCCATAGAGATAATTTATTTTATGATATTTAATTTAGTAAACGTTGAAACAAAGCTATTTTGTTTGTATATTTCTGTAAGACTAAATTTAACAGCAACTAGATACATAAAGCGCTCACTATAGGCTAATATGAGTCTACCAGTTCATACCAAAATTATGAAAAATATATATGCGAAATTTTTCTCGCTTCTATAGATCTGCCATAATGCTATGTATACTGATATTAGTTATAGTAGTTAGACCAAAAAAATACAGTATATTATTTATCACGAAATATCAGCCACTTGGTAACCGTCAATAAAGGACGCGTGATCATAAATATATCAATCTCTTACATACATTACTTCTAGGATTCTTCATTATAAATTCTTTAGTACATTCATTACTTCCAGAATTTTTCATTATAAATCTGGTACATATCGGGCAAATTTAATTAAATACAAACTACAAACTACACTACACAAATAAATATACACGAACAATAATACGAAAAAAAAATTTAAACGTCACAAAGTAGTGTACTCAATCAACATTCCTGAAACTACCCTGTGTACTTGAAATTTTCTTTAGAGAATTAGGGCCGTGAAGAGTTATCAAATAATTTAATATCATCGACCTTAGCAACGACATATCAAATGGATCCAACATTTCTGTAAAGTTGCTTTAAGTTTTTTAAAGTAGCTACGAAACCCCCACTAATGGAGAAACCAAAGCGACTTTCACGGTGGACAGAGAAAGTTATACTTTTTATTACTTCGCTATACAAACGTATTAGTATTTCAAATAATTTAAATTCGATATACGAATAATTATTTTATCAGTTTTCTTCTCATTCACGCATCTACAAATACAACGATCGAGAGCGGAACAGAAGAGTATCTTTTCCGCACCCCGTTTTTTTAGTCTATACCCCTCTCCATCCCTTTCACGGTTCTTTACTACCTCCACGTGAAATGATTTAAAAGACGCATAAGAATAGAATACCACAAATTCAAATAAAAATTTAAACGTATTTAGTCCAACAAATATACGTATATATGTGCTTAAGTGTCTAGCCAAACGTATGTATATATCTGTATGTAATTTGATCACGTTTAGTTCACTGCACAGAAAGCCGAGCGGAATGGTCGACGCGGTCTGCGGTGCAATTACCGCTAATCAAACGTTTTTCGTTTATTTATTTCATTTCGCCATTTTCCAATGCGGTTTTCGTATTTTATACTGTGCTAGTTGGTGTGCTATTATGCAGTGCGTGCATGATGGCTAAGTGGAGGTTTCAATGTGATCGAAAATTTATCGAATTCTATCGGGATTTTACCCTTTTTTTAGTTTTGGAGTTAATATTTTTATAGATTCAAAAAGGTGTTTGAGTCGTTCAGAGCATTTCCGAAGAGCGCAATAGAAAAGATGGAGCTTCTGAAGTGCTCACTGAGAAGGGACAGACTCTAACTCTGTTGGGTGGATGGTAGTAACGGGACAATATTAGGGGATCTTCGATGGTTCCCCTTTTTTGGTTGTTAGTGGAAAAAGCGGGAATGGATTGAAAAAAGGTCAAAACTTTTTACAACTTTTTGAAGAAATCTTATATAATAAGTGTAAATTTAGCTGTCCATAACTTTAATCATGTCAAAGTTAGGGTTTATTAATTTACGTTCTACCAATTTCTTCAGCAATGAAGCAAGCAGTTATTAGATTGAACCAATCAAATAGAACTTTATGGTTGGGTTCATAGCTTTTAACGAACACATACACCATAAAATCTTACTTCTCAACTGTCAATCCATTATGAAATTTCTTCACTTATAATATTAGGAAATTTCTCATTTTGAAATGAAACTGTAGATGTTTGAAGATTAACCCACAAGGCTTATCACAAATTATCCAACAGATGTCATGTTGTACACTAAATTTAACGTAGATATATATATATATATATATATATATATATATATATATATATATGTGTGTGTGTGTGTGTGTATATATGCAATCTTTTCAGTCGGACACTTTTATCAGAGTGATCGTGATTCGTATATACAACGAGAACGTATGTAATGGATATTTTTGTTCGACGAGTATTATCCATTTTGAAATGGTTCTCCATTTCTGGTGGTTAATGGTATCGCACGTATATTGCTCTTTCGTGAATGCTAACATTGACCTGATCAAATTTTCCGACGTGTTGGTACTAAACCTCAAGGTTTTTTTGCCTTTCATTCGGCCTTATATTATAAGCAAGAAATCTTTGTTTCTAGAAATGTTATTGAAACAAATTAGTATCCCAAACGATGAAATCCTCATTTTGATTTTCAGCTCTTATAAGATAGGAACATTTGTACGAAACGTCATCCAGGGAATTTTACAACTGTATTTCCAGCACCACATCATCAGCTCATCTATGTTCCGTCTGTCTTTCAGTCTTAGAAAACAGGTAGAGGCAGATTGGGAAGACTAAGCACTTCACCGAGCCATGGTTTTCCGTTATCCTTCTGTCCTGAACGAACCATGGTTTTTCGTTATCCTTCTGTCCTTCCAGATTTTCTGCAGTCTTCCTGTCGCAGATTTAGTGATATTTAATACGTAGTTGAATAGAGATACTAAGTATCCTTCAATATTCATACTTTATGTGTCTAAATATAAAGTCTACCAGATTTTATTTTCTTTCATTAATATTTCAATTGAGCATAAAATGTTGGCTGTTTGTGTTCTATACTCCTAATATCACAATATTACAAATGCTATGTGGCTAAACGTGCCAACGAAGATAAAAATCACCAATGGAAACCTGTGATCTCTTCATATGACTTTTTAAAGTTTTAAAATAAAATGTAAATTAATTCATGAATGTTAAAAAAATAAAATAAATAGATCGTGTGAATAACAAAACGATATCACCCTCATACATTTATTGCGTACTTACGTCTTTTCGAATACGAGAATGAATGGATTTTTCGTTTAAACGAAATCAGTCTTACCATATGAACTCTACACAGTAAGAAAAACACTTAGCTTTTCATACAGTTATTAAAAATAAGGACATACTTTATACAATGGCGTATTTAGTACAAAATTCAGAAGAAGATTCAACAATAGCATATCGTTGGTATCTTACATTTTATATTTGGTCAAACCTATTTTCTGTCATCAGTTTTTTTAAAATATCAGAGAGGATAATAAAGAACTATCCTTACAGAGTTTTGTAGTATTCAAATATATTAAGTATTTCATTGTATGTAATGTGACGTACGTTTACTCTGTAGTTCTAATACGCAGATGCTGAAACTAACATTTTTCGAATGGAATTTTTAATCTCAATGGTTAATTTGTACATTTTCAGGACGTAATAAGGAATTTTAGAAAAAAAAAATTAATATATGAGTTTTTATTATATTTTTTATTCATAATATTGAGTTTTTAAAAAAAGTCTAAGCAATAAAAGTTGCAAAGTTAAAAAGCAAAGTCTAAACAATCAAAGTTGAACATCTCAGTTTAACAAAAAATGTTTGTTACGACATCAGCGCTTAACGTGGTAGACTATTTGTGCAAATGTATACTTTACTTTTATTAGTGTAAATTGTGCAATTAACACTACAGGAAATTTAATAATTTCACCAAACTTAATTTTTTTTTAAAAACGCGTCAAGCCATTTGTGTAAAAAACTAATTCAATGTCAAATGATGTTATATTAACATTTTGAAAAAAAAAATTATTTACCGTTTAGTATTGGTGAAAATCGATTTCAAATTTCTTATTGTATAATTAACAATACAGGAAAATTAATATTTTTACCACACTTCATTTCTTTATAGAAACGCGATCACAAAGGCAAAAATATTTTTTTTCCAACATTTGAAAAAAAAATTATTTTCAATCACAATCACAATGTTACAATATTATTCTTACTGTCACACGACAAGTACCTTAACTGACATTGACTTTCGTTCTGTTATTGTCGAAATTAATGTATTTTTGGTCTGTTCGAGTTTCATTGATTAGTAAGTTACATCTTTGTATAGAAAATACGGAATGGAATCTGCACTTCATTTAATCTTACTGGTTAAAAGGGTTCCGTAGAAATAGCATTTACAAACTATTATAATAAACAACTTGACTTTTCATAATAAAATACAAAATTTCTCATTTTTCTGATTGAAAATTTAAATAAAACTTTCAATGGACTCATTTTTTTATTTTTTCTATTTAAGAATATCATTTTCATTTTTGTAACACCTCGGTCTAATACTGTATGGACTTTTGCTTGACTCCTTTCAATCGAACGCAATTCGACTTAATAACAAAAACATTCCCAAGAATTATATAATAAACTACTTTATATAATTCTTTCAATAAAATATAATGAAATTTCAAAAGAAGTTTCATTATATTTTATTAGGCACTTTGATGAATATTACCGCCAAATCAAATCCACATATTCATTTGTTGAATAGCACGCTTCGTGTTGACCTGTTCAAATGCATTACAGTGTTTCAATATGCTCGCATAGTTTCATGACGCATCTACAAACAAAGTATTACAGTGTACTTTGAATTCCATTATCTATTTCCACCGCCAAGAATTTCTCATGATTCATATTGTTATTCCGCATATTTATTATTGCATGGCGTCCGTCGTTTTATGTATACTACATCTAGATTTATCTTCTCTAGTTCTATGGTTTTGTTAGGACATGTTTCGCGGTTAGTTATTCGATATTAAGACCACAATATACATATTTTGTATTTATAACATAAAGTAGTTAGTAATTAGTTATTAATAAGTAATTAAGGTCATACACAACTTTTTTTATTGCATAAAACTGCCATAACGTCATACGGTAATGCCGTCATACCACCATTATATTATATACACATGATATACCGTCATACCGCAATATTTTTATTCGTATTGCCAGCAAACAAGAAAATTCCGTGATTATAATACTTGTAATATTCCTGAATTTAGTTTAGCCGCATCGTGCGTGAACACTTCAACATTCTATAATGTCTCGCCCTTTTCCATATATGAAAAAGGCTATTTATTTTATCTTTCCCGCACGCTTAAATCTTTCGAAATTGCTACAATTCTTGCTTTACGATAATTTAAGAGAAGTTTCTCTTTTATTTGGTTTCAACCTTCGGACCGCTTTGTTGATACAAGAGACCTTTGGTTCACTCATAAAAATAACGTAATTAAATGGACTAGACACACAGAAACGGTGAAAATAATAATATATTGGAAAAATTAAATTTAAAAGAAAGAGTGACAAAGGGCTTTAAACAAGATGTTATTTTAAGAAAAAAAATAACATAAAAAATATCTATAAAAAGAAGGATATAATTTTTTGATACGACTTTTAAATGCGATAAAAATTTAGACATTACAATCCATTTTATTTGAAAATAATAATGAAAACTATAAACTAATTTTCATAAAATAAAATATCAGAGTCGATGGAAAAATTCAAATTTGGTATCAAATTGAACTGAATTTTTTTTTGTCATACTGCTGCACTGACGTTATGATATAAAAAAATCATATGATCTCCACACAATACTTACCGATTTGAGTGCTGCTAAAAGAACAAGGGGCCAGCTTTGTCACAATTGAGCATAATTTAAAACCAAAACCACAATATTTCAAAAGGCGTACTTACAATCGCACGTATACCCTCCGAAAGGACATACGAATGCAAATTATCAACTGAAATTTACGCAAAAGTAATGAAAAGTACTACGCCGCCTTTTGGAGAAACGAAGTGATAATACAGAAAAATGGTATTACTGAGATCGGAGATAAAGTCAATGGGTTGAAGTAGCTGTATTGGACTTCAAATGAGATGTGAAAAGGACCCACTGAGTCAAATGCAGGCAAGATGGAAATCTCAAACCTAAATCGAAAGATCTGGTAGATCGAATTACGTTTAAGCAGATACTGCCAAACATTAAATTTGCGGAAACAAAAGCAGAAGCAAATGGTGAGTTTGGTAGAGGTTTGTATTCAAAGCGCACCTCAACTAGCTAATAATGATGGTGATTATGAAAATAAAATATTTTACGTGAAAATAAATACATTCTATAAGCAAGTAGCGTTATAAATAACTCTATAAACGAATAAAAGTAACTAAGCAATTATTTAAAACGCTATAGAATAGCGAAGTACAGTACAGCTTGTGCTAATTTTGTAAAAGCCTAGCAATATTTTTAAACGGATTAGCATCTTTTAACGATAGTAACATATAGTTTTTAATAATTGAATACACCATATAAACACCGGACAAAGAGTTGGAATATTTCAAATTCGTTTACTTCAGAGTACTTCCATTCGCAGTAATGTACATAGTCATACAATATGAAGCAATCGTATTCCTAATTTTAAATAGGGTGAATCAGAAGAAATGCACGTATGTTCACAAAAATAAAAAAATAATTTAAATTTGATTGTATAATTATTTTTATTTATTGTAGTATTTGATTTTTTCTAATTGCGGATTGTACGCAACCAACCCTATACATGTGACTCAATGCATTGTCTGGAAACTTTTCGGTTTATATTAAAAAAAAAAAACCTAATCGGAAGTCACCGAAAAGGTACATTTTGAGGCAACCAAGATGAATAAGAATTTTAAATGCGCATTGTGGTTAGTGGACAATTTTTCTGACAAATTTAATATATCGGAATGACTAATAGCAGGACGCACGTCGTTCTGTTATTCGTATAGTATAGAGTGTAAAATATTGAGTAATAAATGAAACGTACAATTTAACTTCATGCTCTTAATTACCTAAATAAAATAAGAAATTTTTCATTATTAGCTCAATTTAACAATGATATTTCTGTCAATGAAGAAAGATAGAAAATGTAGTAAAAAATGTTATCTTTTACGAAAAATATAACTATTTTTGAAACATTTTCAAATTAAGTAATAAATATTTTTCCACAAATTCATAGATGAAGGAGAAGAAAAAACTGACACTAAATTTTGAGGAACTTTAAGATTATTATTCCACTAGACTGATACCTTTTGTTTCTGTTTATCTAACTGTTTATTACAACTATATATCTAATCTTATCCCATGAATACCACGAATATTTCAATGCACAGCAATAACTCTGTACACAAACAGTACATGTGCAATATATCCGTGACAATGTACTTACGCTTGGCGCTCACGATCACGCCATTTAATCATTACTCTGCAACAAAGTATGCACTGAATCACAATAGGGCATCTGCCAAATCGCTTTTTGATATCTTATTTTAGCTAAAAATATAAATCACGTAGGTGCCGAGGAACCGGGAGTAGACTCCGTGAATAATAATGGTAGCAGAATTCGCAGTGCAAATAAACCGCGAAGACGGGAGATAAACGGTGAATCAGAGGTGATGATGTTCTTATATATGAATATGCGAATGACTCATCTTGGAAATTACGCGTTAGGAAAGTTGGAAAATCCAAATAGTCTTGGTAATTGGCCAATTTAGCGTTTTGTAATTAACCCCATTACTTTTAATTAGAAAACGCTAAATTGGCCGATTACCAAGACTATTTGGATTTTCTAACTTTCCTAACAGTTTCCGAAACCAATTTAACATGCCTAATTTTTGGTTTTTCCTGATTTATAAATATTGAAATTGCAGCTGGATAAATACATATTTTGAGATTTCCTGAAGTTATTCATTGTGGATTGGATATAAAATCCTTGAAAGGTGAATTTTAAGTTCTTTTTTCATTTCACATACAAATGTGATTTTCTACGATACTGTTCATTTTAGAAAATTAGGTCAGTTCGTAGATAGTTTTACATGTACATTATAAATAAGCATGAAGTCATCAATCCTTACCAATAAGCGACTACTTCGGACAATCTTTTATACGAGTATTTGTTAAAACATTTAGGCGACTATTACGGACAAAAAATCGACAAAACTTCAGACACTACTAGGGTAGCACAATATCATTTTCATTTGAACCCTTTTCTTATAAGAGTCTTTAAAATTTTTACTTTTACGATCGTCAAAATAATTTATAAGAAGACCATTTTCATCACGAGTTAAAAGAGTAGCCAAACTCAACCAAGATGGCAGAGCAATGTGGTTTTGCGTACATATTGCTCGCTTATAATAAATTAGAGATTAATTTCACACAAGTTAACACATGCCGACCCGTATGTGCTTAAAGATGCGACATCTACACAGGGAGTACCTTTTTGTCTATCCGGTAAGTGAAAACGAATACTGACTCTGGATGGAAATACAATATTATATCGCTAACCGATGGAAATACTCTATTATACGAATTTCTTCCAATGGATATGCCCTGAAAGAACCCAATCCAAATAAAACTACAAAAAGATATTGTATTACTTTTGGGATTAGCGAGGTATTACTTTTTATAAACTACTTGTGAACACGACAACCGTGGTGTTAATAATCGATAACCTGAACGTCCAAAAAAACGCCACTGTGATACTACTCGACCATACGTATACTTGCTTTGTGACCTGCAAAGTCCAAAAAAAAACGCCAAAAACGCACGCGCGTTTATTGCTCTATGGCATCACTCGACCATACGTTGTATAGTGACACTACTCGACCATACGTATACTTGCTTTGTGACCTGCAAAGTCCAAAAAAAACGCCAAAAACGCACGCGCGTTTATTGCTCTATGGCATCACTCGACCATACGTTGTAAAGCTCATACTGAATGAGCTAGAAAATTTGGAATGGAAAATCGTATCCCATCCGTCTTACTCACCTGATTTAGCTTCAAATGATTATAATCTTTACCGTTTGCTAAAAATCACTTGAGGAAACACAGTATAATAGTTTTCACAATAATAATGTAGTCTTCAGTAAATTTTTCCCCTTAAATTTTTATGTTTATATTTTGATAATTAGCCTTATTTCACTTTATTTCTACACTTAACAGCATTCCAATGTAACTTTTCTCTAAGCACAATTGATATATTCATATTACCGGACTTTGCTAAAATTATTAGTAAATTATGCTATGTCCGCAAAAATTATATTTTATCACGTATCGTTTAACATGCATTACTTTTACTTTATTTCTACACTTAACAGCATTCCAACGTAACTTTTCTCTAAGCACAATTGATATATTCATATTACCGGACTTTGCTAAAATTATTAGTAAATTATGCTATGTCCGCAAAAATTATATTTTATCACGTATCGTTTAACGTGCATTACTTTTACTTTATTTCTACACTTAACAGCATTCCAACGTAACTTTTCTCTAAGCACAATTGATATATTCATATTACCGGACTTTGCTAAAATTATTAGTAAATTATGCTATGTCCGCAAAAATTATATTTTATCACGTATCGTTTAACATGCATTACTTTTACTTTATTACTACACTTAACAGCATTCCAACGTAACTTTTCTCTAAGCACAATTGACATATTCATATTACCGGACTTTGCTAAAATTAACTATGTCCGCAAAAATTATATTTTACGAATATTTATTTGATCTGATTTTTGAATCTAATTTACATTAATTTAGCTGTTTATGCAAGGAATTGCCACGAATGACCGGAAAAGAAATATTTTTAGGTAAAATTACTTCTTGATGAAAATCAAGTGAAAATCTTGAAAATTTTCATTAGTTCCACTCGATGACAAAATATATAAAGTGTACTAGAAAATACTAGCATTCTCATCAAAGGATATACAAGGCAAATAAGTGCAATAGATGAGTAACTTGTGGGTCAATCAGAGTTAAGATTTCTGCGTAAGTTAAATGAATGAGGCTGCTGTGCAATTCTATTACATTAATTCCTTCTCATTTATATAAAAAAAATGCGATATTATTCCGCATACTTGTACTCCTGTACAAATATGAAATGTAGAAATTTATACTGCATGAAATTTAGAAGTTTTTACTATGACAAGCAAAATTTTCAGAATGCACTTTTTTTAACTTCACCCTCATTTGAATTTCAGCCGTCTTCTTTTAAGAATAAAAATTGTCGCAAAAAATTGGAATATTGTTTATGAACCACGGAGGCAAGAGCCATAAAACAATTTTATGACAGACTTTTCATGACAAAATTTCGACCTAAACAACTTATAAATTAAAAAAAAGAATTATAGGTGATCGTTCCCGAGATCTTCGAAAAATTGCAAAACTTTTTGAACTGCACATAAACGAATAACACGTATATACCATTCCTCTTACTCGTAACATAACGTAAGAAGCGGAGCAAATGTGCTCGGTTTCTTCTGTGATAAAGTGTGAACATCTTTTTTGTTAGTTAAAGGCAGTAAGATATTTATTACTTTAATGTTTGCATTACATGTGCCAATTTTTTAAATGACTTGATAGTTCTGAGTAGCAAACAAATTAAAAAATCCTAAAAAGTACATTTTTTATTTTTTTTTGAGAGACGAACTAATTTTCGTAAAATGTTTCATTTAATTTGAAAGGTATATTACTCAATTAAACTTAATTACAAAAAAATAACAATCAGACTTAATTTGTAGTCGTGGCACCCAAAAGATCGACCCATTTTCACAAATTTTAAAAAAGTGTCTATACCTCGAAAACTTAGATATTTTTATAAAGATCAAATTTTCTCAGTAACAAATTCATAGATTGGCCTTTTGCCCCTTTTGCCATGATTTACGGGACACATGTATAGGAATCGTCAAAATCAAACAAATACGCATAGAACCTCAGAATCTTTAATAGAAATTAGAATGAATAATTAGATTTTTTGGTATATACTTACGTTTTATAACGCTAACAAGAAATAATACTGAAGGTTTATTAAAAGGTCGCTTAGTTAACCAGCGAGCCCCGACGCGCAAATATTAAATATTTTATTGTAATTATAGATATTTGAAATAGCAACATTTCCACAATTATTTGGATGATTTGTTACAATTACTGTATAAATTTAGTTTACTTGATTATGATTATTATAAAAAGTAAATAAAGTAATTCAATTTATAATTTTATATACTAAAGAAATTATACAAATATAGAAAACAAAACAGATATTATAAAAATGACGAGGTTTTAGCTATACACTTACTAATTAACTTCACAAACCCTTCGTGTTCTATACAAATTCATCGTATACAAGTATACTATAAGCATATCTACATATTATTACAACTACGTTACCCTTTAGTTCTATTTTTAAATATATTCTAAGGTATAAAAATGAACCAGAAATTGAAATTCAACATGGAAAAACATTACGGTTTCCAATTTTCATCTAAAATTATTTCTCCATTGATCAAATCTCCAAATATAAAAACCAACAACTAGACAACTAGCCTCATTCACATGAGTTTCGGACCAAATTATATTACTTTATAATAATGTTATTAGAGAATGTTGAAGATTAAATAAAATCATTTAATCTTCCCAAATGTATCAAACAAATACTTTCTTTGCATTTTACTTTTAGCTCTGTCATTTGAAATCCCGATGCCTGAAAAATAAGTAGAACTATAAATAATATAAACTAAAAAAGGCTTAATTTTTTTTACATAAATTTTCTCTCCCCCTCACTGACATATTTTCTCCATATCATATTTTCCTTCCCATATCATCTTTTCCTCTCCTCCGGCAAATCAGGTCCCGGAATCCACCACTTGCCTCAGCTAGCCGGCTGACCCCGTGCAACTCAGCGCGGGCCCAGCGACTAGTGTGATCCGTGAATTATTTTTATTATAGGGGACCACAAATTGTTTTAAATTAAGTAATGACGGGCGAATGATATGGATGCCCACACTGCTAGTCGCCTGAGTAGTCATTGATGTGTGGTTCATGTTCGTCGGCGTATATATATATTTCGTTTTATCGGAAGTTCGCTGTGCTGTATTAATTTCTTTTAATTGATTAATATATACGTATTCATTTCTTCTCTTTGATATACGTATTTGGGTATTTTTATAATTTAAATTTTTAATATAAATATTAGAATTATTAATATACAAATATTAGAATTGTATACAAGACGACATACGTAACTACTCGTATTTATATCTAGTTACTCCACAGTCCGAAATCAAATATTATCGTTTATAAAATATTTATAATGGCTTAGTTTAATGCCATAATTATAAATTTTCTTCTGATGAACGTTCGATAAAAAGTTGTATTTAGTTTGACGTTCCACATAATGCATTATATTGCGCCAACTAAAGAAAAATGAATGAAAATTATAAGTTATATGTAATGTATTCTGATTAGGGCGATATAAAAATAGACTTAACTTAATAATTATTTACACATGAACAGTACATTTAAAATTAGTCTAATAGAAAATATAAATAGCCAACTAAATTTTTAAATGAATTTAATATAAATAATAAAATAATATAAATATAACTTACGAATATTGAATATATTTGGCGTTAATTTTATAGAAATTCATTATTCACAATGAAATGAAACTACGTGATGTAGTATTATTTCTACTTTCTTTAAGTTCTTTACCACGACCTAGGTTTCGTTGTATTACGACATCTTCAGGTGGGATATTAGCAAAGATATTTGAACCTTGAAAATTTTTCTATTTAATTACAAGGTAAGATCTTGTACATATAATAATAGAAAAATGTTCATAAACAGTAAACAAATATTTTACTAGTAGTATTATTTGCAGCTGAAAGACTTTATAACGTTATTTAATACGTTGAAATATAAATATTCTAACCGCTATTGCGATATTAATATATCAATTAATAAGATATCTCACCAATTACTATTTCTGTAATGAAATTTTTCGCACATTGTATAAAATCCTATCAAGCACGAGTGAAACTCGTACTACGAGGATTCGATGCATATTTAGGAACTAAATATGCATCGAATCCTCGTAGTACGAGTTTCAGTTTTGAGTAAATAGTTTAATAGGAATCTTATATACCATAAACATTCAATGGTATATAAGATTCCTATTAAACTATTTACGAAATTTCAAATTCTTTAGAACGAAAAGATGTTGGCGATTATATCTTTAACAGGCCATATTTAAAAAGTTATTTCTTATCTGATACAGCTACAAATAAATCATTTCCGGAATTTCTTTCTTTATTTGTGCTACGAGACCTTGCTTCTTGCCAAATTTTAGGATTCTAGATCAATGGGAAGTACCCTACAACTTTTTTATTTTTTTGTGAGTGTCAAAATATGGGGCATAAATCGCCATGTTTTTTTATTGCGTTAACTTAGAAGCTTGATTTACAACTCCAAGGGACTATAAACCTAATTATTTGATATTAATTTCAACTTGATAAGTCCACGCGTTTCTAAGAAAAAGGGTTTTGACAGATTCATAGATAAACGGCCAACAAAGTGATGCTGAAAGTTCTTTTTTTTCTTTTGAGCTATATTATCTTAAAAATTAGTTACAGAGAGAAAGGGTATAAGATTTTTCATTTGAATTGAACAAATAGAATTAGGTTCTAAAAAAGTAACCTGTGTACAATATTTCAACGTATAACTTATCTAGTAAAGTAAGTGCCGTTAGCATTCGAAACATAAAACGTGGTCGAAAGCAATAAAAACGGTGACGATGTTCGACCTTTCATTAATTTGTCAAAATAGTATGAAAACGATAATAAAAACACATTATTATCATAAAATAAGTTATTGTCAATAAAATTACTAAATTTAATGATCTAATAAGAAATGTTTCTTGATGCTCACAGATAATTGTTTTTTTACATACCGTGAATAACCGAAAAAAAGAATGTATAAGAAGATTTTGCTGATAGAAAATGGCCTGACTTTTAAATGAATACACAAAATAAAAAATAATGGAAAGTGTTTGATATAAAAAATATTTTATAATATAGATTATTTCAATTTCATGAAATAGAATATTTGATATAGAAGTGAAAACCAAAAGCAAAGTCATCTAGATGCCTTCGATGCTAATCAAGAAGACACGATAAAACTGTTATATGACTCCAAACTACACCACAAATTTATTAATATTTCCACAGATTAGATGTGTTATTACTACAATATTATTAATTATTTGGATTTGCTAGGGCATCTGTGCATCAACATCTAATAAGACTCTCCTTGACAGAGGATGATTTCGAAGAACACTGTATCGTAATAGTTCGGTCCGAACTATCTTTCTTAAATCGTCCCCCACTATCCTTAAAACCATTTCTCCTAAATGATAATGATTTGACACATTATACTTATGATTTTCTTTTTATGACCTTTGTCAATCTCGTAACCATAGTATTAATTTTCCACAAAGAATCATGGTCAAATTAGTCTGTCAATGTATACAAACCCAACATATACCCAACATATATGTTTTATTATAACGATATCTCTCTTAAATTCCGAAGAAGTGAGATATTTTTATCTTTAAGGACCTTATAATGCATTAATTTTTATTGTCCATGTGTATAAAATAAACCTATCAAGTTTATATTACTCATAAATACTTATAAGATAACACAAAAATTATAAACAAAAATTCGATGAATCTGAAGTACTTTTTAATAACTGTGTTTGTACTGTCATGACCGCATACCTGGGAAGCCCCAAAGTGGCTAAAGATACTAATGAAGTCACCCGCATTTTTAATGTGTCTACGACTCCATTAATACTTATTTTAGTTAGTGATATTACGTCTCATCGTATAAGCTAATAGGTACTCTGTCATAGGTGTATGTAGGTAGGTTATTTTCTACATTAATTACGCACTTCAATGTACAGTGTATTTTTTATGAACTAATATTTTTATTAATCTGAAAAGTAAAGGTTCATACCTCTACATGTTATTTCAAGTGGGTACCATAACACTGTAATACCCACTACCGTGTTCATTGTTAGTCAAACAATCAATACCTAATATATAAAAGTATTTAAGATGTCACATACGATTGTTCAGATCAAGTATTAAAATAAAGCTTTTTTATTTTAATAAGGTATCCTATGTGTACGTATAAGGTTGATTAAACTTAACTAAAAAGTAAACATTCATTGGTATTCATTTAAATAAATGCAATGAACATAAATATTTAATAACGAATATAAATATCACGGTTTCATAATTTTTAAAGTTATAATTATCAAAACGTAAACCCATTTTTAGGATACTTAAGGACGCAGGTATCTCAGTCATCTCAAAAGCTATAACCCATAGTAAAATCAAAACTTTAACTTTTCAGTAGAATACATTTGTGTTGGTTGCACATATAGTCCATAGTCCCATGATTCTTCACTTTGTTCAATACTATTGCAATTAAACTAACCTGCAGTTGCAAGAACCATGTAAGAGAATTATAACAGTGGATTTCTTCCACAATAATCCTTTATCTACGGAAATGGCAAAATCTCGAAATGAGATAGTAAATTACATGAAGCATTTACCACCATTTTTACCTGAGAAAAGATAAAAAACCAAGTAACATGTCACTCTACTGGGAAAAGCACTTTATACTTTTCCATAATAAAATGATAATAAAATTTATTTTACCGTTTTTCATTTAACCAACGCGTTACATTACCTATCTACGCTGAGTAAATAACCAATGTCCTTTGAATTCATTTTGTTTTGTCCGTACAATACAATATTTCTGTAAGGTAAATAAAATTTTAATTATATAACCCGAACCCCACCATTACAAACAAACAACACAGTTTTATCAACAGAGTTATGTTGACATTTTGGCTTTTTGGTGCAATTTGCTAAATGAGCAGAGGGCTCGCGTCTCTCTCTCTAATGCGGTACGCCTGGCGGCGTACGTGCCTACAACTAACGCCCACATCCGCGCTTTGTGCAGTCCGCTGTACTCTGATTCGTTTGTGACCGTTTGCACTGTCTGTGTTGAAAAGTCAATAAAATATTTTTACACTTATGTAAATATTTGTGCAACATAGCTCTTTGCCACTTCAATCGTTCGTGATGACATAGAATTTATTTGTCGGGACGAAAATTCCTGATATCAATTATTGAATATAGTAAAAAATCAAAGTGTTTATTACATAATATTGAACTATGAAATCATATTTTCAGTTGTATTATATATATGAAACCTAATTCACTATGGCTAAGACTTTTCCCTTTCTACAAATGAAACTATGGCTAAGATTTTTCCCTTTCTGAAAGGAAAACTACAAAAAATTATGACGTCTCATTGAATTATTTATGTACGTATGAATTAGATATCAAAAAGCGAGAAAAGTTGGTATGGACTTACGTCTTAGCGTTTCATATCAATATAATGTTTAATTAAAAACCATATTATTTCATTAATTAAACTTTACAAATCAAAACTTTATTAAATAATTATTCAATTAAAATAAAAAAAAGCAAAGTACAAATTTTGGGTATGGGTGCAACTTCTCAGGAAATTATAATAAATTTATTTAAAAAACGTAAATTATAAACCTGGAACCCTTTCGAGTCTTTAAGTCCAATAATCTTGGCGTCAGCGGAGTAATAATAGTTTTCTATTTCACTGAAGGTTTTCCCAACAGACAAAATAAAATAATGACTAATATGTGTGCGTTTTTTTCTTTTTAATAAATACACCGACATTTTTTGTTAACATAAAAAAATAAAATAAAATATATTTTTACCGTACAAAAATTAGCTTGTAAGACATCAATGATATTTCTTCCAATTTTTACGGAAATAATTGATAAACTAAAACTATATCTATTCCAAATGTTAAAAGTACAGGTACATTTTTTCTAACGAAAATCAAGTTTGGGGATTTTTATGAACCGACAGTGATTATCTTATTAATTATTATCTTATTATTTTATTACATCCTATCTTATAAATGCCTCATACTTGATTTTCTTATTTTGTAATAATAAGCCTAGTTACACATAAATTCATTAACCTTGTTCATTTTGTATAATGTGGAAGCAAAAATAAGCAGATATAAATTAATTTCAATAATTTTTAATCTTATAATACCCACTCGATGTATGCTTCATTATCATCAATCAGTACCACACCCTTGAGTTTTGATAATAGGAATAATTATACTTCAGATAATTTTATACGTAAACAACTTTTAACATTTGACAAAGAGCAGGTTTTTCTCTAAAAAAATTCTGTTTAAAAAAAAACAAAAAAACATGCTTTTGTAGCGATATGAACTAAAATGTAAAAAGTTTTATTTAAATACAAAGATTTTGGTCAGGAGTCGAGATTAGTTTTGGTAATTCTTCGATTATCTTTAAAATTATTAACTATCAGAAAATAAAACTGTTGAATTTCGTCATGATTTGTCAAGTAGTTTAATTTATAATTAAATGAAACTACGTGATGTAATATTATTTCTACTTTCTTTAAATTCTTTACCACGACCTAGGTTTCGTTGTATTACAACATCTTCAGGTGGGCTATTAACAAAGATTGCTAATAGCCCATTTGCTAATAGCCCACCTGAAGATGTAATACAACGAAACCTAGGTCGTAGTAAAGAACATAACAAAAGTAAAAATAATACTACATCACGTAGTTTCATTTAATTGTGAATAATGAATTTCTACAAAATTAACGCCAAATTTATTCAATAGTTTAAATAAACATATCAACAAAAACTCCACATTTCATGATCAACGACTGTTTTCAGCCTTCGATTTGTGAGCATCTTCTTACTTCTCCTCTCTGCTCCCTACGCTCTTTAACTTTTTTCTGTTTTTCACTTTTTTACAGTTAAAAAAAAACAGTATATGTGCGTTTAATTTTACTTAATCACTCCCCAAACTCACCCAAAATTTTACCGCGTATAATGATCGTTTACCCTTAACTTTTCACGTCGCTTATTTATGTAATTCCTAAAATAAGTACAATCGTGGTACTTATTTTATTATTGGATCACCGGTGGGGCAATCAAATAATTATATAGTGATTTCAGTTAACTCCGATGATAATTAATATATAATTTAAGTACAAATTTTTGAAAAGCACTTCACAATTCTAGTAGAGTGTAATTAATCAGTGACAAAAAGAAACGAGGTAGATATAAAGATAACTCGCTTTAGTACAATGAAAATAATTATTTTACTTTTAAAGTAGTTACAAAATTACAAGTGTATCTGAAAAATAGTGACATATAAAAAAATTGTACAAAATATAAACATAAGTATTATTTAACATTAAAAATCTAAAAAAATCAATGCACTTCTGTTAGTTTCCATTAAACGATTAAAACAATACTCAACAAATTTTCCCTCACACGATATCACTACAATATGATAATTATTAAAACTGAAATCAAGTTTGTTTATAAATTATCATTGTATAAAATTTAATATAAATAAAATTACATATTAAAAATACAAATACCTAAAATAACGTTTTAAAATTAGTAAAATTTATGCATTACACAGCAATATCCGTCCTCTTGTGACTATGCGATTTCAATTGAATTACGTCCGTACTTGATATTTGTCAGTTTGCAACTCGAATAATATGATAAAAATTATACGAAAATTATAACTCGAATGACATTTAAAAAGATTGTGATGATTAAAAAAGAATATAATTATGAGAAAATAAGTCAATTAGAATTAAAATTAGTTTTGCAAAGTTCCTTTTTTTATTCCTTTTAAAGTTTAGCCCCAGTATATATGTATATATGTCTGTTAAGTATAATTATGTCTGTACGTATGTAAATGTGTTTACAGAATATAGACGTGTGACTATTGTCATCGTTTTTTTTTGTATGCATAACTATGAATATGTTTCTTTAATAAGCCATTCATTCACTTGCAAAGGCTGAGTGCGTTACTTGTTTAATAACGCAGTTCAAAAAGCAACTTAAAAATATTTTCTATAACAACGTAACACGATATCACAAACACGTAACAAGGGCAACAATAATCCAATATATCATGTATTTTCAAACATACAGATGTTTATAAAAGCATAGTGCAAAAAGTAACGATTCTTAAGGTATCCACGAATGCTTTATATACCTACGTCAGGACTAACGTGTATTTCAATATTACAATTTACAAAAATTTATGACAAATTGAAAGCGAAATATATTACAGAAAAGAAATATGTTATGCAGTACCCTACCTAATGTAACGTCTCTAACATAAATATTGGGACTGTAACGGATTAATAGACTTATTGAATTATTGATTTTTTTTTCAAAATATCAGTAAAATAAAACGATATAAAGAAAATCTGCAAAGTTATCTGGAAATAGGGTATTTAACTGATATCGATATTTTTTGTAAAAATGTTTTAAAACTGTGGGGTAAGTTTAAAAACCTCGCGTTGATAAAACAAATATATAAAACTTTTTTTTTGGGTTGAAAAAATAATGCATATAATAAATAATTCTAAATAGGAAACAGTGTCATTTTTTTATTTAATAGAAAAATTTATTATGAATTCAGTTTCCACAAAAAAAATTAGAAAATAATGTCAATATATAACTTAGCATAATGTCCAATATATAACTTAAATGCAATATTTAACGAGATACTAAAGATATTTAATAAACTCCCTTATAATGAATGCTAAATAACTGTCCTGTGACGTCATAAGCCAGTTGTGTTTTGTATGGGGCGAAAGGTCGTTCGTCAGTTTTTAAATCGGTATAACTTTGTAATAAAAATTTGTAGGTACGTACCTATATTTCTTTCAACCACTTTTAATGTTATTACTTATTATATTTTAGTAACAAAAAATACAGTCAAATACCCTATTAAAATTAATAATAATCTATACAGTCTGTTTGCTCATGAATTGAATTCTACTGGATTAATTCTGATGCGTTTTTAGGCAGGTTGTGTTCTGGAAGGTTTGGTGTATAAAATATTGGTATGTAGATATTGAGATTATAGATCTATGTTAATGTTTATGAACTCCTTCCCAGATTGTAGAAAAGTAGGAAGCACTATGCGTGGTGAAGACAGCGGCGGTTCTGAATATTTGCTTAAAATTTTATAAAAATCTTTTTTTATTTTTTTCGAATTGATTTTTTTTCTATTGTTGCTAAGCTGCACAAGAAGAGGGTTCCATCAAGAACAGAAAACTTATTATCGAAATGTTTTTTTTTTTGTATTTATTCCTGTGTCTGGCCCTGATATAAAAGAGATTTATAATTCGAATCGAATATAAATTTATAATACGAATCGAACATAAATTTGGAATAAATGTGTAGGCGCAAAATTTATATCCGTATTTGCTAAAAATCTGAAAAAAAATGTTACTGGAATAAATGTGAGAATGAAATGTTACCTTTCCTCGGTATCACCTTGAACTCTAAAAATAAAAATAAAATAAAAAATTTGGATAATTCTATATATAAACGGCAAGAAACATATTTCAAAGAATATAATTATTTCTAGTGTAGCTTCCGGTGCGAAAATTTTGTATGAAATTTATTACATTAATTATATTACAAATTGAGAAAATATTTTTAAAACAGCGTTTGTAACCAAAAACCTCATTCAATTATCCACATAAAATTTAGGTTTCAATCGGTTTTTGCTGGATACACATAAGTGATCAATACGTTTTTCTATTAAATCAAAATATTGCTGTGAAACTAATATTATACTTCAAAATTCAAAAAAAATAAATAAAACCTTTTAAATATATGTAGAACTCGTCCTGTACTCGCTTAGACATAATCGTAACCTCGTATATAACCATTTAAGGCTATTACATTACTTTTCACCATAAACACGTTGAAGAAACTTTACTTCTAGAAACGTTATTTTGTCATAATTTTCACTTCAGAACTTTCGACGATATAGTGAGGAGGCATTTTTGATAAATATCCAGAATGATTTTTAAAGTTCTCAAAAGAATTAATTTGGAATCCTCGTAATCTAAAATAAGTTCAATCCAATTGTTTCAAATTGTTTTCAAGGAAAACGGCTGTCACAGAGACTTAGAAATTACGTCCTATAAGGGTTTCGTATATTTTTTTTGAGATTTTATTATCGAAGCCCTAAAAGTTTTTAAATATACAATAAAAATATAAAAATTAAATACATTAAGCTTTAACTAGACAGTTTAAGAAAAAAGAGCGAGATAAAATATTAGGAAGACAGCAATTCAGGATTATTTAGATCGAAGTTTTTATCAAGACTGTCTGGAAAACATTCAATAAAAAGTAATCCTTATGCAGAATCCAATTGATTGCAAAATTTTAGAACCGGACTGCGTAAAGAAAAACATTTCGTAGAATATTGTAAAATATTAAACACTCAGGTGATGTTTTGTAACATGGTCCAAGATCATAGGCGGATTAGCCATTTAACTGCTTTTAAGATAGTTTGAACTGCGTGAATTTTTTGGAATACTGAAAATGTAGTCACACCAGAAATTTTAAACAATATATGATACTCCATCAATTTTCGTATTTCGAAGCTCTCGGAAAAATAATTACCATGTTTATGGTAATTATTTTTTCCTGTCCCAGCCAACCACCATTGGCGACGCGCCTATACACAATGCTGTTAACAAATTGAAAAGCTATGTTTGCTAAACAGCGCCGTGACAACTTGCGTGGTACCGCTAAGCGTATGCAAATTTGCCTGCAGCGATTGACACAGAAGCTGACTCTACTCCATTGTTTGTGCATCACTGTCATCCGTTACACGAGGCTTAATTTGTATCTACCGGTTGGTCTTTAAAAAAATATTTTATCTCCTGGTTTGAAACTCTTTTACTTATTTCAACTTTTACACTTCTACGATAAGACAATTCCGAACTTATCAATATTAAATCATAAATATTGTTAATTCATTCTGCACTACATTAATTTAAACATATAAAAAGTTAACGCATGTAATCGCAATTTCTTCCTATAAGCCGAAATATTACTTATATATTCAGAGAGCTAAATATTATGGAAGATCCTAAGACTGACTGACAGTCTAGTGTTTAATAAGACAGAAGTAGGTGATAAAGTAATAGAAAGTGGTAAAATGCCTGAGTGTAAGAAGAATGGCAAAAGATTCAAGGATTAGTCTAGGGCTATTATTTGCTAAGGCTATTAATCTGAAAATTTAAATAAAATATTGAAAATTGCGGAGAGTTTTAAAAATATTGAAAAAAATAATAAAAAATTCAAATTACCCTGATGTGTTGATACCATTTTCAAAATTCATATAGAAGACAGAAACATTTGATTTTATGGCTCATTTCCATTTACACAAATATGGCCATCGTAAAAACGACATTTGGCTATATTTCTTCACCAACATTAGGTGTTATGATGAAAATTAAAATTTCAAAATTTTACGTAAATGAAAGATGTTTTAGGTTACTTTATGTCTACCACATTTAAAATATGCCACAAAAGTGGTCTTAATACCAAAAATTAAAATTACTTATTTTTAAATCTGGGGTATAATAATTTAAATAATAAACGTGTGTGATAACAGTTAAAAACCTCTGGACTCAAAAGCTCAAAGCTCTGGGTTATTAAGAGTCGTTCTAACGACAAAAGCTAAGCATTTTACCCATTCCCGTCTAGCTGTTTCCCGTTAACTACATCACGACTTGAATATCTGGTTAGTATAATTGATTACCTATTGAGTATAGGTAATAAGTTGTATTAACACGTTGGCTGAGTTGCTCTTTTGAGCAACTCTCGGCTATCCATGCTTGTTTTACCTGTCTCTCCCCTGCGGTAGAACATTTTTTTTATTCCTCCGTAATCACCGCTTGATATCTGTTGTAATATAAAGTACTAAAATATAAATGTGGTAAAATGGATGCATATTAGAAAAAAAATTCTTGAACTTGTAAATCGGATATTGTCGAAACAAAGAGAAGAAACTTCGACTGATAACGAATTATACTAATCCAATTAACAAAGGCATTTTTAAAATTTTATGTCTCAATTTTCCAGTAACTAATATTTGTCTACAAGCCTATTTTCGATTTTGCCCCTAATTTAAGAAATTCAGGGTAAATAAAAAAATCAACTTTATTTTTTAATATAGCAACTGTAGCTCATTTTTTCGGAACCTTTGACATAATGATCACCAGGTAATTATAAACATACGTGTTTATGAGCTAAGTTTCAAAACTTTCATATCTATATCGCTCGAAAACCTTACAGGGCTATAAATTCAGTTTATTTTTATTATTTTATGGTATTAAATAGTTAATTATATAGATCTTTAATGTAATCAAAGTTTATCGTCTTTCATGTTTCCAAAAAAACTAAATATAGAAGGAAATGTCCAGCTAGATTTCATTAAATTAAAAAACATATATATATTTATTGCTAATTAATAATTTACTAATTAATGATTTACTAATTAATAATTGACTAATTAATAATTTACTAATTAATGATTTACTAATTAATAATTTACTAATTAATGATTTTGTGAAAAATTGCTTACATAAGCAACAGCAGTGATATCCAGCGGTGCTCTATAAACGGCTTTTCTTGTCTTTAAGAAGCTGATCATTTTCAGAAATTAGTATAATTCAATATATTAGTCTATAATATTCTCTATTATTTGTAACATTGAATGAAAATTAACTCAATATAAAAAAATGGTGTATGTACTTAGGTACGCGCGTTGAAAGTTATACTTGTTTGGCATAATATAAGAATAACTGTATTTAGCATGGAAATAATTAACGGAAATAAATTAATAAAAAGACTGGAGCATGATTATAAATACGGTTGGATCTAAATTCAGTCAAATAATTATATTTTAAATTTCAAAATTTATTTTCTCATACAAAATATTAAACATTTTATATTTTTATATAGAATTACAATCATTATCATTTAATAATGAATATATTGAAAACTTATTGTTATTTATTAATTTTAAGTATTTAATAAATCATAAAGTAATAACTTATAATTTATAATGAAAATAAATACATACACTTGAGATATATTTTAAATTATAACATATATTCTAAAACTTATGAGCATTATTCTATCACAAATATTCAAAATAAACAATCTTTGTTTCATAATATGGACCATAATTAAATTTCTATTACAAACAAATATTATTTAAAAGCACATATGTAATTTAGATTTATAAAAATATAAAACATGTGTTGTGTGTTTACAAATACTTCAATAACTATCTTGAATATGGTATCAGTCACTACACGTATGTAAATATATGTTTAGTGAGCAACTTCAACATGTTGATTTTTGTTGCATCGTTCGCGCGTATCATGAGAAACTTCATACTGTCAATTTTTGTTGTATCGTGACCAACTTCATCCTGTCGATTTTTGTTACATCGTGAATACGCATGCGCGTCTCGTAAAATTTCACTCTCATTATTTTTTTTATAACGCCCCTAAAAAGTATAACTTCAAAAGCTATTAAGTAACAAACAAACAAAAATACTTTCAGGTTTATAATATCGGTGGGGATTACAACTTAAACAAATAAACGATCGGGAATAAACGATTGTTTTTATTAACATAATAATAAGATAATAAACAAGATTATATTAAGGTACCTTCAATAGACATCAAGAAGAAAAACTTATTCGCCACTGACCAATGCGACGTCGTGTATTTGTGGCTAGTCCCGTGTAAATAACCATAAACATCACAAGCTTCCCTCGCTACCATGTCCCGCCTACCATTCTTACTGCTGCATTAGCAAACAAACTCTAACATCAGTATGCGCATTCAAACAGATGAAGATTATCTACAGGCGCGCTCAAGATGGACGAAGAAAACGTGTTCCTCTTTGTACCTGTCAGCATATTCATTGGCTGTTTGAAGAATTGCAAACAGATAGCTTCTCCTCTTTTAGAGAAAGATTCTACTTAAGACTCCACTTGTATTAATGAAACTTATAAATGTATGTATATATTAAATTTGTTTAGACTAACTATATAGCGAGCCTTCAAGTCGTAAGTTCTGGATAGTTCTAAATTAAAGATACACGGTACCGAAAATTATATACCATTAAGTAATAGACAGTGTTGCTTGACGTGAATTACCCAAATAAATTTTCAGCCTTAAAACACATTAAATGACTACGAAAATAATTTGTCTACGAAAAAAACTTACATATTGAGTTTAAAGCAAATTAATATTTAAATTAAGACTATTTCGGTGACTATTATTAGACGAAGTAAATCATACAATGAACAAATATACACATGAACTAACATATGAAATTAGTTAAATTTATTTTATTTAAAACTTAATACTAAATCCATTATAATCAATCCATCAAATATCCTAGCTAATGTTACAAACATGACAGTTTGTATAGATGAATGGATGTTTGTTACTCTGTAACTCAGTACACCAAAATTTGATACAAGAATAAATTCTAGCCTAAATTAATATATTTATTACAAAATCTAAATTAGCTCCTAAGGAATAGTATTTATATCTATACGGTATTCACTAGGTTTCCATTTGATCGTGTAGTGTGGTCTGCAAGGAAAATTTTGCAATTTGATTTTAACTTGTGTTAACGCGTATCGTGTATCCCGAATTGCCAAATTCAAATGTGATTTCTGTGAGATGTCATAAAACATTATCTCAATTTTATAATACTTAATTACCAAACCAAACTTGAGTGCTATCTGTCAACTAGTGTGTTTACAGCAACTATCATAATAAGTCGAACCTCAAAGTTGCTCTATGAATTTGATTATGTATAAATTAATTTATCATAGTGTTTACCTTAAATTTTGTATTTGATACAAAATTTCTCGTGTCGAATCAGTGACTGAGCTATATCGAAAACACAGGCATACGAGTGGTATAAGTCTTTCAAAGAGGAGCGTAAAGTGGTCAAAGATTTGTATCGTCCCGGACGGCCTTCAATGTCTGCCACTGAAGGCCATCCGGAACAAAGCACATCAAAAAAACCAAAGAGTTAATGATTGAAAATCGTCATTTCATGTTAGAGAGTTGGCTGGCAAGTTGAATATTGATAAAACGAACGTTCATGGAATGTTAACCAATGTTTTGCAAATATTGAATATATTTGGCGTTAATTTTGTAGAAATGCATTATTCACAATTAAACGAAACTACGTGATGTAGTATTATTTCTACTTTCTTTAATTTCTTTACCACGACCTAGGTTTCGTTGTATTACAACATCTTCAGGTGGGCTATTAGCAAAGATTTGGTGGGTAGCAAAGAATATTTGCTAATAAACCACCTGAAGATGTTGTAATACAACGAAACCTTTTAAAGAAAGTAGAAACTACGTCACGTAGTTTCATTTAATTGTTAACAATGTTTTGCACATAAGACGCGTCACCCACAAGACTGAAGACATGATTGCTGGAGGCGCTGACTTCATGAAATGCAAACTGGAAGCGAGACATGGGTATATGAATACAATACGTTAACGAGACGGCTTCTAAACACTCCGTGGAACTCGTTTAAAAGATGAAGTCATAGCGAGAATTAAAGGCCATGATACTTTCGGCCTATGAGAAATGCATCGAAGAGTGAGTTCGGTGTTATCACATTCATATTGTAAACAATGGAGATTAAATTGACGGTTACAAAATCAGTTTTGATTAATAAACTTACATTCGCGTATTTTTTTAAAGATTGTTGCTAGTTTTTTCAACAGAATTATTGTAGTCATGGAAAAGAATATAGACTAAGTCAAGGTACAGTGGCAGATAAGACTCTAGTTTTAACATCTTTTACTTACAGGTAGACATAAATAATATAATTGTTTCATTTTTCGTACTTTTATTAAATTAATCAACTTTTCCAACTTACGTAATAAAACGCGTAACATTTAAAATCAATAAGAAGTATACCGAATGGATTCAGACACACTAGATAATGTAGCCGTATGAAGGCACTATAAATATTCCAGAATATAATGAAACTTTTTACATATGTAGCTCACTATTTACCTTTTTTTAATTAAACTAGCAATTACTCACAGCTTCCCCGGTATGAACCTAAATTGTGTCTTAATTCGAACGATTAACTTAATTACTGTGATAGTTCCGACAACTTCACTTCATCCGTTCTTAGACCCGTGAATTCGGTTTTAACTGCGTAAGCGCTGGTGACAGAACTTCAAGTCTCTTAGGGGAAATTTGATCGAGACAAGAGGTAGTTAAGATTTATCTCTACGTCAAGCGGCAACCTGGTGAAACCCTATTCAAATCTATCCATTAACGTTTGATAACAACCTAGTAAAATGATAAATAGACAGAATGACAAACGGCAAAACTAAAAATTAAATTGTTTAAATTTCTATTTGATGTCAGATATTCCCCTAATACAAAATTTTCCAACAATTTTATATACACCGTGCATGCAAAAGTGGATTTCAAGCCACTTTAGTGTGATTGGAAGCATTAAAATTAACCTTGTAAATAAAAGATTTTAAAGGGTCAAATAGCTCAAATATCAGTGAAGTCAATTCTACTATGTATTATGTTTACAAATAATGCAATTTTTAAAAATCAAACTAGCCAAAGGGAGACATTAATTATATCAAGACCCATACTTAGAAATTTCCCTTTTCTAGTCTCCGTTGCTGCATTCAGAACAACAACAGAACATGATTTTCTGGTTATTCACCTTCACCTTATTAACATCCTACAATCGAGTGATTGTTCTTTATACAGACGAGAGTCAATTAATGAAGCACGTTTCATTGAATGCTCAGCTCTAGCTAACATTGAAGCTAAATTTACAAAGATGGAATCCACCAGACCTCAACTCTCTACAGATCAGCGCGGCACCGAATGGCAGAAATATCAAGTGGGCGTTGGTTAGTAGCAGTAGAAGTAGTGTATTCAAAAAGTTCCGAAACTGCTTTAAATAAATAATAAATTTTTTATAAAAAAATATTTCATTGTTTTGCTGTCCACATACATTCAATATTTCTGTTTACATGTCTTAGATCGTTCTTACAATCACTGGAAAACATCTAATAATTTATCTTTATAAACTGTTTTTTAAATTGTACTGCTATTCTACTGAACTACAACTACATAAATAAATTAAGCAAACTCTATTAAACATTGTTTCACAAAATTACATTACACAAATTTAAAATTGTGCTGCTATTCTACTGAACTACAACTACATAAATAAATAAAGCAAACTCTATTAAACATTGTTTCACAAAATTACATTAACACAAACTCGATTTTAGAAAACAGCAAAGTCGGCAGGGCAAACATGGAGCATAGTTATTCAAAGGAAACGAAAATTTTGCGTTATGGCTTTTGTTTAAAAATCAGTCTCCACTACGTAAATTTTCTGTAGTCTCCTCTTATCCAGAATAACCTATGCAGTTGTGAGAACACTACTGACTGTAATATGGGTCTTTCCTAATAAAATTTCGATACAATAAAGTGCAATCCTTCTCGACATTCTCGTCAATCATTATTGTAGAGGCCGCCCATTCCGTTAATCGTCTTCTAATGACTATTCATCTTTTTTTAATACTCGCATACTACTCAAGAAATTTACTGTGAATTACCATATACCGTTACAGTTTTACCACAAAACATTTATCACACAATGACCTAATATAAAATTAATTAAAATTCTGAAAATATTTTATATTTTTGTTTATGCAAAATAGATAAACAATTCAAAAAGTAAAAGCAGAAGACTGTTGAAATGATACACTTATGCACTGATGCACAAAATTATTTATTGAAATACAGGTTTGGAGAAATATCCCGAGAATGAATGTACTAACTAATCAACGTACATAGCAACGTGCCGGCCAAATTCGAGCGACTATAAATCGTATGTATATTTGCACCTATAAATTCAATTCATATTTTCCACGTCCGTATTTTTTTATATAGTGATAATTCCCACGCGCACATATACATGTTTATACCAAAATCGTCCTGTGGTAATGCACGTTTGAAAATTCATGCTTTTAGCTTCAGGCAGTAAAAGATTTTATCTCTGAAGATAACACTCATTTTGAAAACTCACCGACTGACTCACTTAACAATATCTACAAGTTACTTCATTATATCTTAAGTTATATTTTAAGGTTTGGCTCATTTATACACCTTGTGTTACAAAAAGCGAAAAAATCTCAAAAGACAATCTTCTCAAGTAAACCTGAGTTAATAAACATATTAATAATCTCAAGTATCGTGGGCAACCTGCATTTTTGGAACCTTTTGTACTATTACCACAACTTCTAAAGAGAGAGCGGAAGAGACGCCCCCACAATCTGATTGACTTAACAGGATTTTTCTAATGACGATTCTCATACGCAAACAAAGTGGCTTCTGGAGATCAGAAAAGTCAACACTGCATAACGAGTAAAGGTGAAGAAGAAGATTAAATCAATTATTTAATTTCTTTCAATTATATCCGTCACAAAATCTCGTACTACCATTTGTGGACTTAATACTAGCAATAAGCAAACGGCAGCCCGTCCATTCTGTAAGTCGATCGCACCATTTGGATTATAAGCGATAGAATTTAAAAGAAAGGGAAGTCCATCTCGCTACGTGACTCGACGAAATTTATAATCAAGCTTGATATTTACGAATAGATTTCGGATTTTCCGACGATCACACTATTTGGAGCATTAAAGTATTCGTCAATAGCCACTATAAACTGTTTAGAAGTCGATCGCGTCATGTCACTTCATAGACGTTGTAGGCAATTTTGACCCGTTCGATTTTTTTATATTTTCCATTTTTGTTTATGTGTATTTCAGTAGGCGTGCTTCCAAATTAATGTTAATACATTTCTAAAACTTTTCTAAAACTATTTAGTTAAAACTATCTTTGCTCATAAGTATCTTATAATCTTTTTTACATAAAAATGCTGACATGAAACTATCCTTAAAACTATCCTTGCTGAAATGAAATAAAATATTGTAAATTTTAAACAAACCGTCATATCCAAAGCCACGTATTGCAGACCTTAAACAAAATTATGGACACGGCATATCAATTGTAGGGAGTCAATTGCGCGCGCAACGTGGGTACAAAGTAACTTGTAAATAATTAATTCTCAAAGACACTGTTAATTACAATTTGCAATTGTTATTCACTGTGAATAGTTATGCAAATTGTTAGTCACTGGTTTGGTATCCTTGTCCGTTAGCACCGTGCCTGTGTACACGTTTGTACCGGACCTATTCATCATTGGACGTAACCGCAAAGGATTAAGGACATGGCTATAGAGATGGCAAATGTTTCACGTCGATATTAACAATTGTTTTAAAATTATATTGATTATATTGATCACGGTAGCATATATCATATACTGAACAATTGTAATATTTGGTGATTGGAAAAAATTAGATCAAATACTATACATTCTAAATGTATAGTATTCTCAGTCTCTTTCTCAGTTTGTGCAATAGTTGTTAGGATTATATTACACATAAGTATTTTCGATTTAATTAGAGATCCTTCAACAATTTTTTTTTCTATTTATTATTTGAATAAATACAATGAAAAATTGACCTGATTAAAAATTATTTACTTTCGAGTAGTTAATTCATTTAAAATTCCATTACCTATCTCTATTTTGTTTGTCTGCAAAGATAAAATTGAAGAAGAATATTCACACTACCTATACGCCAATTTCGTTGGTATAATCTGTAAAATATAGAGCTTTTTGATAAAAATAATTTTACTCATCTCCTTCCTCCTTATACCGCCTTAACAGCTTTTTATGGCACATGTATTGTAGTACAATTTTCAGACAGATCTATTTTTTCCCATCATTTCTCGTTAAAAATTGGTCCTTGGTTATCTCTTTTTCCCATTAATATTTCCAGTTATATTTCTGATTGTAACTAAGAAGTCACATAACAATATTAATTTTTAAATTCATAAGTGATTTGGAGAACTAACAGATGTAAACTACATATTCTTTTCCTCACTTTCTGGACTTATTCGTAACCTTGCTAGTTTAGTATTACAAAAATTAATTTTCATATTATTTTTTTTTTCTAAAAGAAATCAAATTACAACACATTGACTAATCAAACCATTTAAAATTATTTTACTTGATCGACGATAATGCGTGAAGAAAAAGAAACGTACATCAGTTACCAACATTAGGACTGTCGATATATTTTATCGATACATTTCTATCATTATTTTCGACTTCCCTTAAAATTTCTATCGTCTCATTGAACAAAAGACAATTATCACACAATCAAACAAAGCTCGCAATGTGGTTAATGGAGAATTGTTATATCTTTAAACATTGTATTTGGAAAGTTTTACGCAATTTTATGGCGTATTTACACCATTAAATTTTCCGATCACGTCATTCCTTATGAAATTGTGGAAAAACCCCAAATAACGCTTTGTAAATAATATTATATTCCCCGATCTTGAATTGATTCAACTTAACTTTATTAATTTTACGTTCTAGACTTATTTAACTTGAAATCAGCACACATTTTTTTCGAGAAACTCGATTGAATTTCTTGAATATAATTTTAAACGAGAGCATATAATATGCTAAGTTAGTTCTATATACGAACTTAGGTTATTAATAACAAGTTCAACTCTTATTCTGTCTTATTCCTCCACAACATTATGTACCAGCAAACTTTAGGTGCCTCGAGATTTTATTTTTCCTTTAAAATGAGCAAACTCAAAAGGAATATGCAATAAAGTTAATACCAAAATATGAAATAAAATAAAAATTCGAAAACACCCTACTGATTTTCTAAATAACAAGTTAACTAACTATACATTTCGTTATCGTGTTTAAAAAAAAACAATTCAATTCGAGATGGCCTTTAACGCTGCGCTTAATTTAACTTATATATAATTGTATATGACAATGTTCTCTATAGTAACTAAATATAAGGGGTAATGTTCGTATGCCCACGCGAGGCGGGAATGATATTGAGTTACGACGTGCTCAATTTCGCGGGTTTACCAAAATGTTACTCTGAAAACTGCGGTCAAGATCTTGGACCTTAAACGGTTTCCATATCAACTTACGAATATATAAAAAATGATGAACAAATATGAAAAAAATACCGTAAGTGATCAAATTATACGTCTTGTCGTATAATTATTGTTAAAATTGGCTCTATATATGTTAAAATAAATTTCTTTAGTGCATTTTTAAATTAATTTTAATTAATAATATAGGCATGTGAATCTGTACATTTGATCCTCTTTCGCCCCTCTGATCGTCAATCGATCTCCTTTAAATACATCATCATATATATTAATACGCTAAGGTTAAGATGTTACTCTCCCTTTTTAGAAAAAACCTCACAACTAATCCACATAAATTATATATCATTTTATAGATAATTGCTTGCTCTACCGGCATCCACAACTAAAAAATTTATTATTGCTATTGTTTTTGCAAATCAATTAATTATTAAAATTATATACACAAAACAGCAATGCTGCCATCTAACGGCTCAACGTCAATATGATTGACGGTCGGTAAAATTTTTGTTTAATTTCAAATCCACTCACGTATAAATAAAGTGGCGCTTTAGCTCAATGCTTTTGATACTTGCGCCTCTATATGTCAATTTTAGTAAAATATTTGTTTGATCCGTCATCTGAGTTTTATAATGGAATAAATAATGCGAAGACTTCGCACGGGTCACGCTAGTATTACCTTATTATGGAAATGAGAATAAAATACTTTTCTCCACCAAATTGATTATTGAATAGTAAGAGGGTGAACATAAGTATGCAATGAAATGTCACGGTAACGTGTCAGCCTATGACTAACTGCTATGTCAGAAAATTCTCTCTTTTTACGTAAATTCTTCGATTCTATACGTTTCAAACTACTTGTATTATTCCAATGTTAACATTCAATATTTTCATAAGAACACTATTTTAATTTAAATCACCATTTTTTGAAGTAGTACTTCTTTAGGCGCGTTACGAAAAAATTATGAGGTGAAATTTTACGGTGCGCGCCCACAATGCAACAAAAATCAATAGGGTGAAGTTGGTCACGATGCAGCAAAAATTGACAGTATGAAATTGCTCACAATAAGCGCGCGCCATGTAATAATAATCCGCAGGCTGTAGTAACACTAAACACAGTTTTAAATGCATTTTTAATGCACTAAACACAGTTTTAATGCAGTGACTTTATACTATATTCATTACAGTTATTGAGGTATTGGCAAATAAACAACACAAGTTTTATATTCATACAAATATAAGTTATATATGTGCTTTTAAATAATATTTTTTGTAATTGAAATTTTATAATGATCCACATACTAAAAAAAATATTTACTTATTGTGAATATTCGTATTGAACTGGCGTTAATTTTGTAGAAATTCATTATTCACAATTAAATGAAACTACGTGATGTAGTATTATTTCTACTTTCTTTAAGTTCTTTTACCACGACCTAGGTTTCGTCGTATTACAACATCTTCAGGTGGACTATTAGCAAAGATTCTTTCTTTGCTAATAGAAAGTCTTTGCTAATAGCCCACCTGAAGATGTTGTAATACAACGAAACCTAGGTCGTGGTAAAGAAATTAAAGAAAGCAAAAATAATACTACATCACGTAGTTTCAATTAATTGTGAATATTGGTGATAGAAATAGTGCATATAAGGTTTATAATATATATTTTAAGTTTATTTCTTTAAGTCAGACTTAGTTTCGGTATATATTCATTTGCATTAAAAAAATTTACTTTATCATTTATTAAGATCTTAAAATTAATAAATTACAATAAATTTCCAGCATATTTATTTATTTACGTTATTAATTAAACTTAAATTTTAATTTTATTTAGATGGTTTTAGTTAATCTAACAATTCATTGTATACTTTTAATTTTTTAAATATATTTGTTCGATTGAATTTAGATTTCATCTACCGTATTTATAATCACGATGCTGTCCTTTTATTATTTTATTTCCATTAATTATCGCGTGCTAAATAAAGTTTTTCTTGTGTTATACCAAAGAAGAATAACTTCTAACGCACGTGCATGAGTACACACAATTTTTTTTTCATTTTCCACACGAGTCGAAACTAATAAACAAAAAGAATTCATTCGACTCATCGATATTAAAAAATAATATTTTTTTATTATACAGTCAGAAAACATAAGAGTATTTGAAATATAGACTAAATATTATTTTGTACGTAATTTTTTAATTACAATTTGGTACCGAACTTTATTTAGATCAGAGTATTGTGTTACTGAAATTGACGTGCACCAGAGCAATAATTTTAGTCTCTATTTCCTTGAGTGTAATTAACCTTACATTAAGTGATATTTGTATGGTAGTTGCCCCTCACTTTACAATCATATCAATAATATAAGTATGTCTGTATTTACGATACTCGAATTTGTGAAATGGCGACCCAGGAATTTCTTTATCTATATCATGATATAAATATGTGGTATCCCCCATTCACAATATGTTGGGAAAAAGGTTCACCGTCGCTAGTTTTATTATGGGAGTATGTCTTTAGTGGGGAAAGAAAGAAAATCGGAATATTTTTCAGGTTATTGTTCGATTTTTAAATAAATGACTATGCACAGGTTCTTAGCTAGTTAAGAAAACCCATTCTAATTATTTATCCATTAATATTTGAGTCGTCATTGTCTGAATTAGCTACGAAATTTTGTGTATTTTTTACATAAATTAATTACAAAACAATGAAAACTTATATTTATTATCCACCTGTGTTTAATATTTTAGTGAATATTCACCGACTATTTCACGACACGCGCTCAAATTCTTTATGAAAATTAGCGAGTCGGCCTCCAGTTTTGACACTAGCAGTAATTATAATTCGAGTAATTTTGCAAGCACATTTTATTATAGTTTTTTTGGAAACTAGACATCATCCCATAAATGTAACATAATTTTTAAAAATATTTATTATGATCTAAACATTCCTTTGAAAAATGATAGCCGTCTCGGTCCGTTAGTCGCTACAGGTCCTAATTGTTGGTCGATTTTGGTGATTGTTTTTTTTCTTTCGCTTGGTTAACTGTCAGAATAGAATTTTATTTATTTTCACGATAATTTGTGCGATAGTTTAATTTTTATTAAAAATTATCTAATTTTTAACTCTCTTTTTTCATGTTCAGAGGTTGTTCTCGCCCTACGCTTTATGGAAAGCTTTTCACCTCTGCTCCCTAACTTTTTTAAAATATTTGTATTGTTAACTTTTTCTTATAATTGTATATTTAATAAAAAATATTAAAATGCAGTTTATTACTTTTTATTAAATAAAAAATAATAAAATTAATAAAATGCACTTTAGTTTAACTAAGAATCATTATAATTTTGACACGATCGGACAGAATGTTTTTACGCTATAACTGCTTAAAATATCGACGAGATTTCCATATTCAACCAAAATCGCGCTGCATGGCACACAGAAAAACGGAGAGGATAACACGCAGAACAAACTTTTATTATTACTGTATCTACCAATATCAATATAAAGCGAATCGCACAAAAGTATTACATAAAATTTTCCGAAACAAATTGCTACCAATTTCGTAACACTTGAACTTTTGAATGTGCTATATCCGGTACGCTGTATCCGGTACCGTACTCTAAAACTTATTAATGTCAAAAATATAAAATATTGGAAGAGAGTTATATAGAGAGTTATATTTTGACTTTTGTAGGTTTATTTTTTATAGTTAGAGCTATTGCTGCGGCCGGTACAGAAAATATCCCATATCTCAAAAACTACACAATTTATCTCATTCAATAAATTTTTTTTAAACTTTATTTTAATTTCTACTACCTCAATTTTTTTCAGAATTTTATAGACGTTAGCTAAAAAGTTCGAAGTCGGGTACATAATTTTTAAGATTTTAGAAGTGTCTATCTTACCAAATATTGACTTAAATAAACAAGTTAATTAAAATTTCATTTCTAAAGACTTATTTAACGATACCATAAACTCTTATGTGCACTGGATTTTTTTTATCCCTCATTTACATATATAGAGTGCTACCCCGAATATTTTTTTCGATAATTCCACTATTTCATTGCAAAGTGGTTCATAGAGGACACCTACCATCCAAATTTCATGTATATAGTGCCAATAGTATCCGAGTAAAATGACTGTGACGTAAGGACAAAGAGACGGACAGACCGACAGATGGGACGAAATTATAAAGTTTCTGTTTTTGCCATTTGGCTATGGAACCCTAAAAAGATGCGCAACTATTTAAATTCCACGAAACTTTTGAAAACACAAGTAAAAGCATTGTCTGCAAAAATATCTTACAACAATTAAATGAAACTACGTGATGTAGTATTATTTCTACTTTTGCTAATAGCCCACCTGAAGATGTTGTAATACAACGAAACCTAGGTCGTGGTAAAAAACTTAAAGAAAGTAGAAATAACACTACATCACGTAGTTTCATTTAATTGTGAAGAATTAATTTCTACAAAATTAACGCCAAATATATTCAATATCCTACAACCCAAGATTGGTATTGTATTGTAATTCGTTATTGTAAATAAAACAGGTTTTCTCTGCAGTTGTGTTTTTTGGTTGATCCGTTGTGTCTTTTTGTATTTTTTTTTGTTGTGTTTTTTGGGTGAACGAAGATTCCGATTTTCCGTTTCCTGTGAATTTTGCTATATCCTCTCTTAGTGAATGCCCGTGGCAAAAAAGAAGTTTCCGTGCAATTTCGGATATTTATCCCTGAAGGATGTACGTTGATATATCAGTCAGTTAGTCAGTCGCCTAGTCCTTCACATATTTAGATTTATGAAAACAAACATTTTAAAATAATCTGTAATGTTATACTTACATAAATATTAAATTCCAGAAAATGTTTTATTATTCTAAGCTGTGGTTCATTATCAATCAAGGCTACTAGCTTACAGATTATAAATTGCAATGATATAATCATTTTGATTCAAATACATTTAATCCACAAATATCATTTGGGTTTCACTATTACTAATTTGTCTCTGTTTTGGTTTTTCAATAACCTCCAGTTACAAACAATCGAATGGTAAAAGTGTGTCTAATTATGAGAAAAAAGCCTCTGCTCAGAAAAAAGCCAATGCTCTAAGACTATCATGGGTGCAAAACTAAAGTCTATGGCAATTTTCAAATTTCACCTATAAACATAGATTTGCTTTTTTTATTTGTCTATCGCTGTTTTTCCGTCGTCTATATTTACTAAGAATATTTTTTAAGATTAAGAAAGAATAAAAAATTATTTTACCTATTTCCGATGTGGCTTGCAAAATACTATACTGACAACAAAAAGTAACAAACTAAAACTGTATATGTTTTAAACCATTTGGATTTTCATATCTCTTTTAAACCATTTTGTATAGTCCGTTGTCCGCATTGTCTCACAGTGTGTTGCTCTCCATATTTGAAAAGAATCCATTTAGTACACGCCGAAAGGTTTTGTATCTGCCTCGGGCGGACAGCGTCGAGTTACACCATCCAATATCGAATCAAGTATCTTCCAATTAGGCGGATCGCCGACACGGATCCGGTGTTACTCGCATCACCATGCGTTTACCACTCAACATTACTTTTTATGACGTTCGGATAAGTATGTGATGGGTGGCGGTCACGAAATGGGAAACCAGTTCCGTTAATACCACGAGTTCAGAGCCTATTAACTATATGCGGAGCCACTTTATGGTTTGTTATCAACGGAGAAAGATCAAAGGTATAAAATTACTGTCCGCCTTTGTAAGTTGATAATTTAGATACGGGTGAATAACTCAAAGGTTAAGCTTTTGAGGCTTGTCACTGATAGTATGTAACGAGATATAGCCGAAAAAAATCTCACCAGCTAGGCTTTGACTTGTATGTACGTATGTTGGTAAATCGAAATGTAAATACGAGTAAAACTCACACTACGAGCATTCCGTAAATACTTAGGCTTGTATAAATATTTAAAAGTATGTAGTGTTTCCAATAAATTATTCTCAAATATTAATATTAAGTTTTCCCATCGAAACATGTAGCCTTGTATATCTTTCGCAGGGGTAAAACGTCGCGAATTTCTTAAAAACTATGAAATTTAGTACCATCGCTATAATTTCCGGTAAACTTTGAGTAAAGTAATAGCAATTTTGTTTTTTTGTTCCTAAAATATATAGCATAATTTCGATTCAATTGCATCGAAGATGAGAAGGAGAGGAACATGTTTTTGTAGACTTTTCAGCGACATCTCTAAAACTATCTTACATAAAATTCTAAAAAAAAAATTTTAGAATTTTTATAAGTTGTTTTTTTCTTCAATTATTTTTCTTCAATATACATGAAACTAAAAAAAATATATTATTTTGCTTACCTCATCAAAATTATTTCCATAAAAACTGAGCTTTAACAATATTTGAGTGAAAGATGGATATTTTTAAACGATATACTTAATTTCATTTTGTAGTCATATATGCAACTCTTTTTTTTGTGTGCAACGTTTTTGAAGTTATACTTCTTTTCTGAAGTTATACGGCGCGTTATGAAAAAATTATGAGAGTGAAATTTTAAGATTCGTCAGACAAAAGTTACAGTATGAAGTTGCAGCGGTTGCAGTCTCGAAACAAAAGCTATTGGCACCATCGTCGCCTCTGTTCACTGTTTTCATATTCATAGTATTTATCCACATGTTTCTAGTGTCTACATTCACACAAGTGTTTAAGTTTCATATAAGTGCGATTTATATATGTGCTGATAAATGAAATTCAGTAGTGATTTAAATTCAATATTCTGATTAATATATTTACTATTCGTAAATATTAGTGAAAAAATTGTGTTTATAGACTTTTTCAAGTGCTCCAATATAATTGAGGTTATCTATCCGTATGTATTATTTAATGATGCAAGAATTATAACTTCTCAGGCGCGTTTTTTTAAGTATTGATAACGAGGGATATTTCACACATTATCTTATTTACGCTGTTATTCACTCCCTCGCGTGTTCACTTAATACTTCAGCTCTGTTGGCCAAACAGTACTGGTCGTTGGGTTCGGGGGTATATCCGATGGAATTCCTGACCTTCCTGAATTTACTAAATAATCCATTCACTCTCTACCTCGCAAGTTTAAACAACGTTCTGCGGTTTTTTATTATATTTTCATTACTTTTCTACGTGAATCATGACGTAATGATATTAGCCTATAATTTTTCTCAGAAGTATGATATTTGCTTTAAAATAGAAGTATTCTAATCCAAAAAAATGTGTGTTTTCTAACACTAAAAAAATGTATGAAATCCGACGAGTAGTTCCAAATATTAATGAGAACAAACCAATGGGCAAACTTTTGTGCTTTTTATTTCAATATAGATATTTACATTAATATAAATATTATCGTTTATCTATTTGAATTTATGGGATGATTTTTTTTTTAAATTTCTGGGATAAATAGGATATTAGCAAAGACCTTTGCTAATATCCCACCTGAAGATGTTGTAATACAACGAAACCTAGGTCGTGTTAAAGAAATTAAAGAAAGTAGAAATAATACTACATCACGTAGTTTCATTTAATTGTGAATAATGAATTTCTACAAAATTAACGCCAAATATATTCAATATTTACTAGTTTAGTTTCTAGTATATTAAATACAAATACGTACCATAAATTTCTAGTTTTATTCCAATTTAGTTCCATGCCTTATCCTTTTTTTTAGTTGCTTCTACACCTTTTACAGTTACGATCCTCTTTAGACACTGGCCGGCAAATGTCGACAGACAAGCACGGACATGGACCGCACAGATAAAATATCCCTTCCGTCAATGCCAGCCGGACACGACCAGTGTCTGTCGGTGTCGGCGCAGCCATGTTACGATATGTATGAGTACGTTCATAGATAGCGAATTAAAGAATAATTTTTGGCTGTAGCGGTATGTGTCTGACATGCTCAGCGTCTATAGATATAAACTGGGCTTAACTCGAGTATCAAAGTCCTGCTAGTAGAACTCAATTTGTAAGCGTATGGACATATAGACGTCGCGTTGTGTTTATATATATATATATATATATATATATATATATGTAAATATATATATATATATATATATATATATATATATATATGTATATATATATATATATACAATGTCTTAATTTGCTGAAATTCCTATATATCAGACTAAGACTCTTGTGGGGTGATTTTCATAACATTTGACGACATAAAATTTATGTATCAATAGGAATTTCAAAGATTTATTAAATGTAATTGCTTTAAATTTATTTGCTTTTTTTTTCTCTGAATCTCTATGGTTTTGTATCTGTAATATCCAGATAAAAGTAACTACATATGTTGCTTAACGATATAGGCTATTAACATACTAAATTTGATCAAAAGCTGTGTTGCAGATTTTGTGTGATTGAAGAACAAATTAAACCACCGACCGACAGACAAAAATGCTAAAAACAAATTTTCTGTATTCTACTATATTACTATGTCCTAAATCAATGTCTCTTTTTGAAATATTCTCCATGTATATCTGTTACAATTGTTTACATGTATAATTAATATGTACACCAAATGTTCAATATATTATTCAAAATCTAAACTTGTTTTATCATACTCTTTCTCACAAACAAATTGTAATGGGTATTTCTAAAAAATTCACATTATCTCTAATTTATAGTACTCACATTACGAAAGTTCCATAAAGACTTAGGCATATATAAAAAGTTAAAATTGGATTTCCAATAAACATTTTATAATAATTATTAACATTATTTTCCACTATCAAAATGTATTCATTATTACGTCTTCCATAGATTTGAAAATATCATGAATTGTTAAAAAACACTTTTGGTTTTATTACTCGCAGCCGAATTATCGATTTAATTAAATTATGATTTGAGATATATTGGAGCCGAATTAAATTGATATAAAAATGACAACTTTCATAGTCTACCATATCTACATACATACTTTTAATATTTTTCTCCTGATATACCACATCAGAAGAAAAATATTAAAAATCAGATTTGTTCTCTACTCAAACAGTTTCAACGATACTCTGCGATGCGATAAGGATTTCTTTTCAGCCCTCTGTACATGCAAGGGTGCGTCCTGTAATTATAATTTTAACTCATTTTAGATGCTATTTTGTAATTTCGAAGCAACAATCTACATATCATCTGTAAATTCCAAGTCCGGATCTTATTTCCTTCAAAAGGTAGAAACATCTGACAGACAGATTAAAGTGTACCATCCGAACACTTCGAATACGGAACTCTAAAAAATATTGACTGAAATTAATGGCGATGGATCATATGTTTCAATTGTACTTCTAACCAAAACTGGAAGTTGATATCTGAAATGTTAATTTATATTTGTATCTATTTTCCAATTTCTTTTAAACTTATTTCTTTCTAGGGTTTCGTACCTCAGTATTAAATATGGAAATATTATAAAGTCACTTCCACGTCTGTCTACCTAGACATTTTTTTTTATCAAGGAAGGCCAAAGATATGAAGTTCGAATTAATATGAAATCATTACGGTCACATATTCCAATAAAATATTCAAACTTTTAATTCAATGCAATAAAAAGGTATTCTAATATACTACTTCCGGTACCGGTATGGTACGATATTTAGTCAACGGTACTTCCCATTGATCTGAAATCTCAAAATTTGGCGCGAATGAAGGTTTTACAGCTCTCTGACATATTTCTCTAAGAGCTCAGTTTGATGCATAGAATCACGCGAATCAAAAATGAACATACCTTTTTTGCATGCTATATGTTGGTGGACAGTCAATATCTGACGCGAGTGAAAATAGAAAATGCTAATATCACCCAAAGTTTGGCATGTGTGTCACATTGAAAAGCAATTTTGATTTAAACGCCCCTATTTCTCGATAAAAACGTTCTTGACATCTTTCACACATGTTCATTAAGCTTATTTAACCGTTTTAGTGCCATGGTCTTTTACTCATATATACTTAAAAGTGCCAAAGAAATCTTTTGTTTTTGATGTCATTTACCTTTGTCTCGAAAAACTACTGTATCTCTTCCAAAAATTATTCAATTTTATTAATTTTTTCCGTGTTTTCTTAATAAAAACTTATAGAAGGATAATAAAATACAAAGAAAATTATGGAAATATATATTGTGAACAAAAATTATAACAAAACTGAAATTAAGGTCACATCGTATTTTCGCAGTCCGTTACATTCTCCGTATCAGCAAAATAATTGTTATCGTCACTATTATCACTATCACTCAAAATTTGCATTACGCCAAATTGTGTGCGCACCACAATATCACTCCCACTATCACTTTCTTCACAAATTGAAAAACAATCATTTTGACTCGAATTATGGGTTAAAAATGTTCTTTTCCTTTTTATATTGTAATTACTAATAATATTATAATTTGAACTTTATGTAACACGTAGAAAGATAAAAAAATAGAGATGCGTGCGAGCAACCTCCCCTACCGCCCGCTAAACAGGAACTGATTTCGCGAGTGCCATCGCGCTCGTGGCAAATTTAGTAAGAACGTGCGCGAGCGCGATGACGCTCGTCGACACTCAAACGGTTAATATAGTATTATAGAACTTCACATGTACATTACGAAAGTCCATAATGGATGAAAAAGGATATATAATCATGGGTCATTAAACAAAAAATGATACATTTTTATACAACGATAAGATCGATATTGGCAGACAAATCTGAGTGATTGCATTATGTAAATAGTCATAAAGTGATAACAAATAGAATGTGCACAAACACATAGATTATTTACATAATACTATCGTCACACTTCGTATGCAGTAAAATGTTTCAGCACATTTCAAAAAAATTATACATTTTTATACAAAGATAAGATCAATATTGTCAGACAAATCTGAGTGATTGCTTTATGTAGATATTGTAGATAGTCATAAAGTGATAACAAATAGAATGTGCACAAACACATAGATTATTTACATAATACTATCGTCACACTTCGTATGCAGTAACATGTTTCAGCACATTTAAAAAAAAAATTATATATTTTTATACAACGATAAGATCGATATTGGCAGACAAATCTGAGTGATTGCATTATGAAGATAGTCATAAAGTAATAACAAGTAGAATGTGCACAAACACATAGATTATTTACATAATACTATCGTCACATTTCGTATGCAGTAAAATGTTTCAGCACATATCAAACAAATTATATATTTTTATACAACGATAAGATCGATATTGTCAGACAAATCTGAATGATTGCGTTATGTAGATAGTCATAAAGTGACAACAAATAGAATGTGCACAAACACATAGATTGCTTACATAATACTATCGTCATACTTCCTATGCAGTAAAATGTTTCAGCACATTTCAACTCTCTATTCATCAAACGATCATCATAACGTCAATTTCAAAAAAGTTGCGCCACAAATCAAGAGGATCAAAGAAATAGCGACCGGCATCTTCTAACGCCAACCAGCCACCGTTTGCAACATACTGTAAATGACGCAACGCGCATCAATGACACACTTAAGAAGTTACACACACACGCAGTTATAAAAATGTTTTGACTCAGTTACTCTACCTTGAAGCCAGGAAAACATAGACCTGAATTGAGCCTGGTGATTCTGAAATAAAATTTTTTAAAAATCAGTTTTTTGTGAAAGCTGTAAGAAAAAACAATTCAGCAATAACGATCAGGAAAGAGCTAAAAATCGTAGATAAAATACAATTTTCAACAATAATATAATACGAAAAAAGCTGTTTTCATATATTATATTTTCAGTGTATCAAAGTGTATTAAAATAACAATAAAAATCTAGGGAAATACGTAATATCTTTTAGAAATTATTACAAAGATTAATCAATAACTATAGTCTTTTTTAATGTGTAGCCATTGCCTTAACTTATTGAAAATAATCTGCAAACTGACATTGATACTCATTCTGTCCTTGTCAAAATGATTATCTTTTTCGCTGTTTAAGTTTTACGTGACTTTTTTCTATGATTATGTTAAATCTGCAAGTTTTATGGATTATTATATCGCATCTATATATAGAGGATATAGTGAGACACAATCCATTTTGCTAATTCAAATAGTTCCATAAAAATATATCCATTTACATATTGTTATGAAAAAACCTGAGTTTTCAATAAAAAAAACATGATTTTTGGAAACCTATTTTTTTTTATTTTCCCTATATTATGATATAGAAATTCACGTTAAAACTGTTTGTTTTCTTATCTTAGTCTTTTTAAACCCCAAAAAGATAAAGTTTAAGTTTACACTTAAAAAGTAAAATAATATAAGATAAAAATTAATTTGTGTTTTTTTTTCTAAATATTATTTAAACATTTTTATCTCTTTTTTGTGTTTCAAAAACCAAGCGGTATTTTGTTGTCATTTATTTTGCAATGGCTTCTGTAATTTTCCATGCATGTTTCGTGAATTTCTAATGAAATTTGCAGACTTTTAATACACACGCTTTAGCACGTGAAGATAGAAAAGAAAATGAAGATTTCCTAGTTGCTATCGTACGTATCCCTTTAAATTGGAAAACCACGTGAATAAACCAAGCACTCCGTGCCTAATGCAATTGTGACGCATCGCCGAGTACATAAGACGCAAGCGCGCTGGATGCGTCCGCGCTGGCGCGTGAGAATAATATCGTTGAAAGTAAACGTGCGCTTGTACCGAGAGTATTATGCAGAAGCATGCAGGTAGTTAGCAATTAAAATGTAATTGACGTTCGATTTCTCGGCGAGGAATAATTGAATGAATGACGAGATCGGTATCTTGCGTTGCATGTGTAGTTGGCCAATAATTCAGCCACGATACGGCTGGAATTTCTCCATCTTGATTTGCGTTCATGCAGTTTGATAGAAAGCACGTCATGTAAGCAGCCATTTGCATGACGAAAAGAATTGAATCGCTGATGAAAATAACGCTACGTAAGGCAATCTTATCTATAACTGCTTTTCTTGGTTGAATATTTCCATTTGCATATTTCGCATGCGACGCACTTTTACGTCGCATGGTTTCTGAGAAAATTTATTATACTACTGATGTATAGATATACAGAAACGCGAGTGATTTTATTTTACAATTTTTGTACGGATGTGGTGGTTCTATTTTACAATTTTTGGTACAGAATTCTAATTAAGATTAGTATATAAATATTTTCGAATATATGAAGGATCCAAATAGAAATAAGCATTGCAACTTAGTAAATTATCGGAAGATTATATAAAAATTGAAGACATATTTTAATTTGAAAGTGCCTACCAATTTACACAATCTCAAAATTCATGCTTTTGATTCATAATTGTGAATTTGCAATACTACTATACTAGATAGAAAGAAACGCAAATGATTTTATGGTGGTTCTATTTTACAAATTTTGGTACAGAAATCTAATTAAGATGTACACGTAAATATTTTCGAAGGTATGAAGGGTCCAAATAGAACTCTGCATTGCAACTTAATAAATTAATGGAACATTATATAAAAATTGAAGACATATTTTAATTTGAAAGTACCTACCAATTTACACAATCTCAAAATTTATGCATTTTATTCATAATTGTGAATGTGTAACAAAACTGTACTAGATAGATAGAAACGCGAGTAATTTTATGGTGGTTCTATTTTACAAATTGTGGTACGGAATTCTAATTAAGATGAGCATAGAAATATTTTCAAAGATACGAAGAGTCCAAATACAACTATGCATTGCAACTTAGTAAATTAATGGAAGATTATATAAAAATTTAGGATACATTTTAATTTTAATATTTACACAATTTCAGCCCACAAATTCATGCCCACCAATTTACACAATTTCAAAATTCGTGCTTCTTAGTAAATTAATGGAAGATTATATAAAAATTTAGGATACGTTTTAATTTTAAAGTGCCCACCAATTTACACAATTTGAAAATTCGTGCTTCTTAGTAAATTAATGGAAGATTATATAAAAATTTAGGATACATTTTAATTTTCAAGTGCCCATCAATTTACACAATTTCAAAATTCGTGCTACTTAATAAATTAATGGAAGATTGTATAAAAATTTAGGATACATTTTAATTTTAAAGTGCCCACCAATTTACACAATTTCAAAATTCGTGCTTTTTAGCAAATTAATGGAAGATTATATAAAAATTTAGGGTACATTTTAATTTTAAAGTGCCTACCAATTTACACAATTTCAAAATTCGTGCTTCCTAGTAAATTAATGGAAGATTATATAAAAATTTAGGATACATTTTAATTTTAAAGTGCCCACCAATTTACACAATTTCAAAATTCGTGCTACTTGATAAATTAGTGGAAGATTATATAAAAATTTTGGATACATTTTAATTTTAAAATGCCCACCAATTTACACAATTTCAAAATTCGTGCTTTTTAGCAAATTAATGGAAGATTATATAAAAATTTAGGATACATTTTAATTTTAAAGTGCCTACCAATTTACACAATTTCAAAATTCGTGCTTCTTAGTAAATTAATGGAAGATTATATAAAAATTTAGGATACATTTTAATTTTAAAGTGCCCACCACTTTACACAATTTCAAAATTTGTGTATTTTATTCATAATTAATAATGTATGTACATTGAATTTAATCTTTTGTTCATAAAAAGATATTATGCTATTGAAACATATACTGTTACATACCATACATAATCATAATTATAATAATGTTTTATAATTATTATTAAGTTTTTGATGGTTATATTAGATGCGTCATTTTGATTTTTTTAAATTGGAGATAATTAAAAAGAATCAGAAAAATCCAAACTTTCACATATTAAATTCTAGTAACCAAATTTGCGATGCGTTTCTCTATTTTTACTATTTTGGGCATTTACACTACTTTGAAATTATTTTTAAACTCATTTTAAAATCCATTTTAATATTAATAATTAAACCATAATTTAATTAAAAATCCCCCAAACTTCCAAAAAAACTACCATTTTTAGTATCGTTGTTTAGTATGCCGGAAAAAGAAAGAAGAAAGTAAAGTGCGTGAAGAACATAGACCATTAACGAAGAAATAATAAAATGACCAAAAGTAGATAGTGTAAGTACATTACTAGAGAAAACAAATAATCATAACAGGATATACAACATTTAAAAATGAGATAGTGTAAGTAGGTCACTAAAGAAAACGAATAATCATAGCACGATAGATAATATTTATAAATGAGATAGTATAAATATATTACTAGAGAAAACGAATAATCTTAACAAGATAGACAATAATTATGAGTGAGTTAGTGTAAATAGATTATTAGAGAAAACGAATAATCAAAACAACAATGTATTATACCTAATTTATTGTTGTTATCATTATTATTATTACATAGCAAGTTATCAATATTTAGGAAAGAAATAGTGTAAGTACATGACAAAAGAAAATATATAATCATAATAGGGGTGCGTATTAGTTCTCAGTACGTAAAATTTAGGGCGTGGGCAAATGGGTCCGTAATCTGGCACCTGCCTAATAGGATTATAGATTGTTTAAAATATTACGATGTAGCAAAAGGATAAATCGGTAATAAAACCAAATTGCATACCCCGGTTTTTCAAAAATGACAAGGAGATCCGCCCAAAACGGAGACCGAAATGTCACCGAGCAGGAAAAAAGTTTTTGTAGCAAATTGATGATAAAAATTGAACTATTAGACAAATTAATACGAAAATCAATATACCTCTACTTTGATGGTAAACAAATCGATAGAAAATACAACCACCAAAATTGTTAAAGGATTTTAACCTGTAGTCTGTCCTCATACATATACACGTACAAATGTAAGGACCAACGGAGGGCGGGTAGTCGTTCTGCAAAGGCAAATTATAATTTAAGATAAAGATCTGCTCTTTCCAAAAAACTATTTAAATATTAATTACTTATAAAATTACCCAAGCTATAATTACATATCTTCTTAGATCTTGTGGCTGGCGTGCTAGGCAAAAACAACGCACACATCGGCAATGGTATTCAGAAGATTGCTCCAGGCATGGGTTAAAACATTACTTATACACAAAAACATGGTCTACTTTTATGATCGAATATATAGAGTGTACCAAATTTATATATATATATATATATATATATATATATATATATATATATATATATAGAACTACTGCTAGTTAATGCCGTCAAAATATTAGTTGGTATTTAGAAGTCATGAATATCTCAGTAGAAATAATATCGGTTTAAGTTGAAGTAAAATATTTATATTTCTTGATCCATGAAAAATAGTTAATGGTAAAATCAGTAGAAGTAAAGTAAAATCAGTAGAAGTAAGGTAAAATCAGTAGAAGTTAATGGTTAAATCAGTAGGAGAAGTCACGTCACTAAGTACAAATACCTAGAAGTTATTCGGTACAAATAGGTATTTTATAATAGCTTTGCTACAAAAATGCAGATTGATTTATAATCAATACGTACATTTTTTCGTATAAATTTATATCTTTTTATGTGTAGACGTAGATTTTAAAAAAAAATTAAGAAGGAGAAACTTCGTTTGTAATCCATTTTTGGAACTCATGAAAATTTTGATCCAACGAATCTATATTGAAAGATGTAACATAAATTGAACTATAAATTCAAAATAAAATTAAGCGATCTTTTACGTTTAGGCAAAAAAGCCACTACTATTAAAAAAAAAACTACTGACAAGAGAAAATACGTCAATAGTAAAAAAGAACTAAGGCTACTTTAAGTTCCCACAGCTATGAATTAGGACTACGTTTGATTAATTCCGACATGGTCTATATTCGAAGAATGACTGCATAAAAAATAGTAGTGGACTTGCTAGCGAGACTAAATGAAATAATTGCCATTTAGCTGATGTTAAATGCACTTGTCGGAACAATTTACAACATTAACGTCATCGTTGGTTATATATATGAAGTCACTTTTAAGGAACATATCTAGATGTGGCAAGAAAAACACTTTATACACATAGATTACGTTATATTCAGTGTTATGCTTTGAAAAACTCATTGAAACTCTAGTTTAACTATATAGGTGAATCTAGTCTGAGCGAATATTCAAAACAGATATATTGAACACATTTTCATATTGTAATGTCTTACAATTTAATATTATTTGGTGAAAAGTTTGAGAAGAAAGAGCAGCAGAATGCAATTTTGACACTAATTGTGAATTTTATCGTTACTCTTATTTCAAAACTTATAAAAAAATCTACACTCTTCTAAAATCATTGATTCAATGTCAGTAAAAAGCTTTTATCTAATATATTTTTCCTACATTCATAGTGTTCGTCGCTTTTCCAAAATTTTCTTGTTTCATTTTAGAGAATTCAGTTCTAACATAAATAATGTATTCTGTTCATTTTCAATGCTGAAACTGTGTCGCATAATGTTAACGTTAATTGCTAAGAAGTACATAACTTCAGACATCTTTGAAGTTAGAAAAATTTGGTTTGGTATTTTCCGAAGGCTTGTTTCAAGCACGGAAAGGAATTTTTAGTAGTTTTAGTAGGTGACCAAGATGCAAATCTTGATTATTGCGAACAACTAAACACGAATACTGTCTTTAAAATTTTCTTGTCCAGTTGTTTGCAATTTTTTTTATTTATTTATCACCTATGGAGAAAAAACAGATACCAGTCATAGTGAAATACAAAATAAGAGTTTTTTGACAATAAGGTTAACTTATATCCTAACATTCCCACATGAAAGTAATATTCTACGTACATATGTCCTCAGTCCCTTCTAGATATTTCCATGATACATTAAATATTCAGAAATTTTATAAAATATCAAATTACATTTTAATAAAGTAATATTTTTAACAATCAGGCAATAACTATTGAAATTATTGAAATCAGCCTTTCATTTAAAGTTCACTGTAACAGTTATCAATAATAGAATTAATGGTAATCACTATCCCACTTATAATAATATCGATTAAATAAAAAGAAAAAAAAACAGAATATCACGTCGATTTGAATAAATGAAAATGTAGTGTCAATGCTTTCAAAGGACTAATGGTTGTATAGTATCCGTTTAACTGACTGTTTGTATTGAAATACTGAGCTGGCAAATATATCTAGAGAATGAAATTTTCCGTCGATGCTACGGGTCGCTCTCCCTGGCACACGAAACTGCAACTGATTCACTATATCGGCGCAATCATAACAACTATGGCAAATATTATAAAGTACAATTGCTCCGAGTTCGATACGCCTTTCGTAGAGAGTACGGTATTTGAATGTATACAATGCATTATAATAGTCTATTTTGAGTGTATTGAAGCGATATTGCAATGTACGTATAAATCGTTTTTGCACTCTTTCGATCATATCAGAATATGTAAGATAGTAAGGGTTCCAGACGGCAACAGCATATTCAAGTTGAGATCGCACAAGACTTGTGTAGAGGATGCGATACGTTCTCATTTGCTTCAAGGGTTTGGTAGTTCGTAAAACAAAGCCTAGCAAAGCATAAGCTCGCGATGTGATCTGCTTTACGTGAACATCAAAATGTAGCTTTTGATCAAACACTACACCAAGGTCACGTATGCAATTAATAGATTCCAAAGAATGACCACCTATGTCATAGGTATGAAAATAGATTGCCTTATTTTTAGAAAAGGTGATCGATTTACACTTACTATTACTTAATTGTATCTTGTTTATTCTGCAATACGCATCTAGTCTTTTAAGATCTTCTTGTAACTTCGAATGATCAGAAGAATCTCTTATTTTGGAGAAAATCTTTAGGTCGTCAGCATATAACAAGAACTTGCTATGTTTAAAACAATTGCTGATGTTATTTATAAAGATGATAAACAAAAAGGGACCCAATATGGAACCTTGAGGTACCCCTGAAGTCACGGGAACATGAGGTGATATAAAACCGTTAATTTTTACTGCTTGTTGCCTGTTGCTGAGATAGGAGACGAACCAACGAAGTAAATTGCCCTTTATACCGTTAAAAGAGAGTTTTTTCAGCAAGATGAGATGATCGACCTTGTCGAAAGCTTTTTTAAAATCTGTGTAGATGGAATCAACCTGTGTCCTGCAATCCATAGATTTAAAGAGATATTGCGTGTACAATAACAGGTTGGTTAATGTTGACCGGTTCCGTACGAATCCATGCTGCTCCTCAATAATATGCCGATGCAATGTCGGATAAATCCTATTGTGAACCACTTTTTCAAATACCTTAGACACTGCTGACAAAATGGATATAGGCCGATAATTTTCGACAGATTGTTTACTCCCAGATTTATATACTGGTATTATATGTGCATCTTTCCAGCACCCGGGAAACATACCCTGCGCGATGCACATATTAAATATTATAGTGAGTGGAGCAGAAATCGTATCGTGTGTGTTTTTGAGAAATATAGGTTCAATGTTGTCTGGACCTGCTCCCTTATTGGGATTGATTTTCTTGAGGGCATTAGTTATTTCATCTCTTTGGAAGCGGATGGAGGTGATATTAATATCCATCTGAAGTGCTAAATTGTGATGAGGAGGTAGGTTTTGTTTTGTTCACAAATATTATTTGGATCTAGAGGTGGGTTCCGTTCAAATGTAGATTTGAAGAACTCAGAAAACATTTGGCATATCATTTGAATGTCATTCGATTCATAACCTTCGAAATTCATCGACGATGGGTATCCTTCTGACTTCTTTAGTGATGACACGTATGACCAGAAACCTTTTAGGTTGTTATTAATAAGTTTATCAGTATTGTGGACGTAGTCACGAAAACAAGACCGGGATATTTTCTTAAATTGACTTCTTAACTTAGAGAAACAATGATCAAGATATACCTACAAAAGACGATGCAAAGATAATAAACGATGTACAAACACATTGTTATATAAATTAATTCCTAAATAATCCAAATCGACTTTTTATTTCAAAATAGTATACAAAGTTTCCAGTTCTTAAAATTATATATGTATTTTTTCAACAAAAATACTTTAAAAATGAAGTAGATAACAATTTTCGTTTCACTGTTCTTTTAATAGCCTTTTAACGCATACTGATGTTACATTAAGTGGGCGAAATCCTTCCAGTTTCGAAGTCGTATTATATCAAAATTCAGTACAAAATAACCTTTAAAAAACCGACTTCAAAGAAATAGCTAAAAAGTGAAAAATAATTAACTTAAAATAGGAACCTACTTATAAGCATGAGTTACTTATTTTTGAAGTCGATGCCAGCACTGTCGACAAACTTAAACAAACTAATAATTTAATTTAATTTATAGAGTAAATTCAAAACCTTAACTTCTAATGTACTCACATTACGAAATAGATTCATGACGGTTGTATTCATAATCTAAAATTCTACATTTGTTTCAAATGATCGGTGGTGCTGGCACCGAATTCAAAAATAAGTAACTTAGTTATTTATTACGTGTAAGTAGGTACCTATTTTAAGTTATTTATTTTTATACTTCTTAATGTCTACTTTTTTGAAGTCGGTTTTTTAAAACAAATTTTATTTTAGAATTTTAGTTATTAATAATATGAATCATCTCACTATACCTAACATTGAATTTATTAATAAAATTTTATTTCTAAGAATATTTTATAATTATGAAAAGTCATGGTCAGTAATATATTAACTGCATATAGATAATTCCTTCTTCATCTAAAGATGATTATCATCAATCATACAGAAACAAAGCGACAGTAGTAGTCGCCAGTGGTCAGCTATTAGCCGTTGAGGAGCTCCGTTCTCCAAACCAAACTCCAATATTAGAATTTGCAAAGTGACAGCTACTACTAAAGAAGGTCCGTTCTCCATATAATAATAACTAAAGTAACAACGAACCATTAGTAAATATATTGAATCACGATTGATTCCCTACATTTCGTTAAGGAGTTGCATTGTTCATCCTCCAAACTCATCATTATACCCTAATCTGTTCGATGGTGCAGTTATTTTGCAAAGTAAAAACTACCAGTATTCAATATCTAGAATTACGTTTAATTTACTACCATCAGATAAAGAGTTCCATTGTTAATTTCAAAAACCCATCATCAAACTCTGACATGGTCGATGTTGTAGTTATTTTGCAAAGCAAAAATAACCAATAGTAAATATCTTGAATCCCGTTTAACTTACTACCATCCGTTAAGGAGTTCTATTGTTCATCTCTAGAATTTATCATCAGACCTTAACCTGTTCATCAGTATTTTGCAAAGTAACAACTACTACTAGTAAATATCTTTAATCACGGTTGATTCACAAATATCCTGGTAAGTGGTGTGGTTCTTTCGCAAAGTAAAATCTACCCGTAGCAAATATCTCGAACCATAATTGATTTACTGACATTTGTTAAGACCTCATCATGAGATCATCATCATATTTATACGGGGCCATCCTTAAAGTATCCTCTTTCAATTTTCAATCGAAATCGGTCCACTCGATAAAGAATTATCGCTAAACATACATAAAAAAAAGATTCTGACGAATTGAAGAACTTCTCCTTTTTTTGAAGTCGATTAAAAAATCTTAACCACTGCCATCTTTTAGATACCAAAAGCTCGTGTGAATAATTTAAAATCACGATAATGCAAAATAGTATCATGCAGAGCTTTGTACTATTAGACGCACCAACTTTGGCTAATTTTTAAAATTTTAAAATTTGTCAGTTTTTTCGTATATAAGACGAAAGTATATATCTAAAAAACTATATAGAGTAAAAATGTTTGTTAATTATAGAGTATACTGACATATACTTGAGGGCCACAATATGCAATCAAGGCGCGAAATCATATGACGATTTTGAACCTAGTACATTAAATCTATTTAGAAAAATCAAGTTTCAATCTTATGTTAAAAATTAACGGAACTAAAATTACAAATGGTTGGAAATTGTACTCCATATGATTTTCGAACTTTTACTTATTTGTAATACTATTTTACAATCTATCAATCGAGTTTCCGAACCGTTACTTAATAAAACGATAATTCACCAAGCAATCCAAAGAATAAGCAGTATCGCGACTATAGCAAATAATAAGACAATTCTAAATTTAGACTGGTTAGATGTTTAGAGGTTGTAATTCAAACAATTTTTGAATCATTACTACTCGTTAATATTATTTCACAATCCATCGATCAAGTTTCGGAACCGTCACTTAATAAAACGAAAATCCATCAAGCAATCTAAAGAATGAGCAATATCATGACTATAGCAAATAATAAGACAATTCTAAATTCAGACTGATTAGATGTTTGGATATTATAACTCATATAATTTTTATACTATTACTCATTAATACTATTTTACAATCCATCAAGCGAGTGTCTGAGCCATTACTTACTTATTAATATGTAAATTCATCAAGCAATCTGAAGACTAAGTCACGATACTGACTATAGCAAATGATGATACAACGCTAAGTTATCCATTTAGCAAACATTACGCATTTAAAGTGTAAGCATAGTTGATTGGTCGTTCTATAAGTCATATAACCAATATTTTCTAACACTTGATACTTAAATTACAAACTTCATTGTTTGCAGCTGCTGGCAGAGTTTTTTTAATAATGTGTGCACATGAGGTCATTGTAGAGACCGATAGCTGTATGTCAGTGGATATGTTTACAAATTGTATATTGTGTACACACATGTTGCGTATTGAAGACGAGTATCTTGTAAAAAAACCGACGCGAATGCAAGTGTATAAGTTTAAAAATATTGTTTGTTTAGAAAGTCTGTCGAGACAGCAAGATGTTATGTATACATATTAGCTAGAAATGTTTGAAGAAATATATGACTCAGGTCTTTATTTAATAATGAAACGTTGAAGAGTCAAAGGCGCGGCAACGAGAACGGAAATCACTTTTGAAATAGCTTTTGAAATAGCTAGGTGATCCTACCTAAATAGAACAGCTTTTTATTATAAAACGGCTAAAACTTATAGCTAAAAAATTGTATAGTTCTTACTTTGAAGTAATACTATGACTAAAAAACTTTTTGATGAATTTTGATCCTATATTACACACCCATAATGGACAATGTAGGAAAATAAGATTCTTTATGTGCCTATCTCTATGCGAGTATTTGAATGATAATCTTTAAGCTAACACTGAATTTAGTTGAATTGTTTAATTAAAATTGGATATCCACAGTCAACTTTTGAAAATTTCCAATTTTTTATTTTCTGTTATTAATATTTTTATATTAATACAGTTCATTTAAAAAAATAGTTTTATTTGCCCTTTTTGAGTATAAATCAATTCTCCCAAAAAGGGAAATTAAACCTATTTTTGTTTACATGAACTGTACATTATGTACTTAAAAATATACATTAATAATTCCATAGAAAATTTACGTAGGAAAAGTTTGCTAGCGAGAAAAACAGTCATTTGATAGTATTACGTCGGTGTAAATGTAACTTGTTGAGTTCGCTCTTGTAACTATGCGTGTTAGTTTGATCGAGTCTAATTTAATTTTTGCACGTAATCCTCACACGTACAACATACAAACACATACAACAATACAAGTTATTTTTAAAATTAAACTCGTGTTTAATTTGTTTAACTCACGTTTCAATGTAAAATAAATAACACATAACTTTTAATGTTTTCATAAAATAAGTTCAGCAGAAACATAAACGTTACATGCAAATGAGACATCTGTCGACATTTAACGCGTGTATCCAGCAGAGTTAAACGTTTCTTGATACTTAATGTCATATAAATTAAGGATAGTTATATTCTTAAGTAGTATATAAATTAAGTAAAGCATTTAATATTAGCACAAATTGTGATTTAAAAATATAATTAATGTTATTAATCCTGTTCCATCATTAAAAAGCAGGCGGAATAAATTGTTGTATGGTTCCAGAATAAACATTTTTACGTTTGTAAGTCTCTTGTATTTTACATAATTGAACGAATTTTCCGTTATTTCGACTTTATTAATAAATTTTAAATTTAATTGTTTTCGCATTAGACATAGGTGTAAATTAATAAGATAATACTAAATGAGACCATGCGCTAAGCATAAGAATTGTTAAAAAAACAGCTATTGACAAGGAGGATGGGTGAGCAAAACTTAAAGCAGTATGGCATTTCCTGAAGATTATTCATTCTGAAATACTAGTTAATGAGAAGAAAATATTAAAATAAATATGTACTGAAAATGTACTGAAGAAATATTTTTTCTACATTCAAGTTTGCAAGGGATATTTCGAAAAAATATAATCTATAACGATTAAGAAACATATTACAACTTTCTACCAATTTTTATAATTACCATATTAACAACTGTGTTACGGCGTTGCAAAAACTTTACTAATAAATAAAAAAAAGTCAAATCATAAAACTACTTTTACAATCAATTTTAACAGATGTTCAAAACTTAGATTAAAATCATAAAGCAATAATAAACAAGGCCAATATACATAATATGTATATCTGTGTCTATATATATATATATATATATATATATATATATATGTGTGTGTGTGTATATAAATCTTGCCTATAAAAGGATCAAGTAAAAAACGATTTCATAAATATACTGTATTTTAAACATGCATGGCAAAATGTGTTTCTCCCATTTGAGTTTTGTGTTCATATACTCCATTGCTTTTAAATCAAATTGGATTATTTTTGCTTTTATATATATCTTCAACGTCATCTACCCGTATATATTATAGCGACATGCTATCTTAGAATTGAACAGGCATATAAAACGTTAGGTCATGCTTTAAAGTTATTTTCTAATTTGAAACTTTTGCTTAATTAAATTTTACTGACGGTTATGTGGGCCATTTTCGTAGCAAAATCCATATTTGCCCATTACATTACGTAGTTTTTGCTTCCGGTTCCTGTTCCTGATTCTGGAAAATTATATGCAAGTTTAAATATGCAGAAAATCAGTTTCAAATACTTGTAACCTAAATTTTAATTTAAAATCAATGGAGGAAGAAGTAATGAAGGAACACTTTTTCTTTTGTAAATATTTTTAACATCATCTACTCATCGATATTATGGTGCCATGCTATCATTGAATATTGCTGAGTAGGCATACAAAACGTTACGTTATGCTTTAAAGTTATTTTATAATTTAAAACTTTTACCCACAATTAAATGAAACTACGTGATGTATTATTTCTACTTTTTTTAATTTCTTTACCACGACCTAGGTTTCGTTGTATTACAACATCTTCAGATGGGATATTAGCAAAGATGTTGTAATCTCACCTGAAGATGTTGTAATACAACGAAACCTAGGTCGTGGTAAAGAAATTAAAGAAAGTAGAAATAATACTACATCACGTAGTTTCATTTAATTGTGTTCATTTAATATTTTAAAACTTTTACTTAATTAAATTTTAGTAACGGATATATGTGTCATCTCTATAGCAAGAAACCTAAATAATAAATTTTTTTTTTTATTTTTATACAATTAGTGAAACATTAGAGTTACACAACTTACATTGCAAATGTTCGCGTGCGTTGCGCGCGTGTGCGTGGGTATGTGTGTGCCTGTAATAAACGTAAATTTATTCAGATATTTTAAGATATGAGTACAATAAACAGTTTCTATATCTTAGGGAGAGAAAAATTGTGACTTTTGAAATGTTTATCAGTCAATATTTATTTCAGTACAGAAATAAGTATAATATCTATTGAATGTATTTTAACGCAATTTTCAATTTCAATATTCAACTTATAACAGGAGTTAAATGGGGCACCCATGAATTGTTTCCATACGACGTCGACAATTTATTTGTCCATTCTGTTCGTTTAGTTCATACATATATGACAAAAAAACGACTATACACATTTTAATGACATTTCTATAGATTCAAGAAATAAATATTAATAAAAATTCAAGAAATTACTTAGTCTGTATACTAATTATTACTAATGTGTAGTTATTTTAACGGAAAGACTATAATATGTGCCTTCTTAGTTTTCTTTTAACAGCTTAACAAAGTGTTAAAATAATGTTATACAAGTATTAGTACAATGATGTTCTAATACAGCTTCTTATTGACTCCTATAAATGGCACTAGACTTAAGTTAACTAACGCTATCTAAATAGGTTCGTGTATTAATAGTCCACCCCAAAGAAGCCACGAGTAAAAGCTGGTTAATAAAAATAAATTTCCTGCGTGCCTTCTTCACAATTAATTCTTTTTTTTCTAATTACCATCCTAAATCGTTATTAAAGTGATTTGATAATGATACCACTGTTTCAAGAAGTTAAAGTTGACCCAATTTTACTTGCAAAATTTAAGTTCAGTTAATTAAACCAATTTTTTTTTAAATTATATAAGAATTAATAGATATTTCACATTGCTTGTTAAGAAGGATTAGTCTCAAAACTATTCTTTTCAAAAATCACAACTGCAGACAAGATCTTTCAAACAAAATCGCATGCAAATTATCTTCACGCATCAATCTACGTATTCTTCACATTTCGCGGCCAATTGCACGAGAAGTTTGCCAAAAAAAACCATGTCAAGACCTCGTGTGTCAAGAGGAAGCAATTTAGCAAACGAGATGATAGCTCGCGAATAAATCAACAATATTTATGTTCGTATACAGGTGATTAATCTCAAAGATCAAAACAAATATTCGTGTTTGCCGTCAAAACGCATCACTGCATGTTGAGTTTGTTCTAAGGACACACATACATTTAGAGCGACAAATAAGAAAAATTGGGATTGTGATTTTTATTACTAGTTTTCTACGTTATGAAGGCAAAACTAAGTCAAATAGATTTCTTATTGTGCCGAAAATTCGCGAGTTGGTTTCAAATATAATCGTTATTTCTTCAATGACAAATACAAAATGTTTCACAACAAGGTAACAACTAAACTCAAATTGATTTACCGAACAAAAATTATGACACACGCGCATGTAACATGTGTGAGCGTGCGTGCGTGCGTGCGTGCATGCGTGCGTGCGTGCATGCGTGCGTGCGTGCGTACGTGCGTGAACGACTGACAATAAACAGAGAACATGATTTACAGCAAACAAGTAAAGAATGATTGAGATACTTAAATGTGTTTGGTACAACAAAAAAGAAATATTTAGGGGTGCGAGCCATGAATTTCAAGGAGTGCATCGTATGACCTATCAAAGAAAATCATATGACCTATCAAAAACGATTTCATGGTATATAACTTTTAACCGGTGATGTGCGTTTTTTTTGCTATTTTCTTTTATCTTTTTATGATGAAATTCCGCTTGCCGTGCTAAAAATTACAAAGCGTTGTTCTGGCTCTCAAAGTCTCCGGTATCGATGAACATTTAGTCAATTTTAGTTATTGAAAATATTTGACGTTAATTTTGTAGAAATTGATTATTCACAATTAAATGAAACTACGTGATGTAGTATTATTTCTACTTTCTTTAATTTATTTTTAAAAGAATTCATAATTCATTCATATTCATAATTTAAAACGTTTTTTTGAAGTATTTATAACGAACATAGCAAAGAGTCTTCTTACAATCAAAGTTATAAAAAATTAGTACATTAAAAATAATAATATTTTAACAATCTTTTTATTTTGTAAAATAATATTTTTTACGATATAATTTAGAATGATACTTTGAAAAGAGAATGATATCTTAAAAAATATTATTTTACAAAATAAAAAGATGTTAAAATATCATTATGTTTAATGTACTAATTTATTACAACTTTGATTGTAAAAAGACTCTTTTCTATATTTGCAACCTAAAGAAGAATGTTCTGACTGTTGACTTTATTATTACTTATTAATTAATGGCATCTCATTACTCATTAGTTGATAGAAAAAATTAAAGAAATATGGTAAAAAACAAAGTCCGTGAATACTGAAACAGAAGTGTGTTAAAAAACTACATTTATTTTTAATATAAAACATCTTCTCACAAACATTTGCCCATTGATATATTCAGTGAATATCTGGTGACAACTTTCTTCAAAACAAATATTAAAACAAATATAATCAATATTTTTTTAAATAAGATCATCAATAGACTTTTACCGATTTATATGTTCAGTAGAACATATAAATCAGTAAAAGTTTATCCTAATTAAATAATTGCGAGTTAACAATGTAAAACATTCATGTTTCGAAAACAAGATATGTGTATGTGAGCGCGCCTATATGTATACGTAAAAATGTGCTCGTAGGTGTGCATATGCTTGGGCGCATGCATACGCGAATGCGGGTGCGCGCGCGAGTGCGAATGAGCGTGAGAGTGCGCATACGGGTATGAGTGCGCATGCGCATACGATAATAAATGCATGATTAAGTGCGAGCGTGCATGTATGTGTGCCAGTATGTTACTACTTACAAATGCTCACAGGCGTGTGTTTATATACGATTTTCATATGTTTAAATACTATTTTAAAAATGATTTATATACTTACTACTACTACAGGAACTTATGCTCTTAAGATAATAATGTGTAATACAGCACAATTTTTCTCAAGTAAAGCACAGATAGAATTATTTAAGTGCTTACTATACCAATTCATCAAAAAAATATCAAACTTTTTTTGTACACCCAGTAAACATAGTACTGATGTTTACGCCTTTTACCACTTAACACGTTCAGTACCAACATAATTAATCGTCATTATTTTTAATATCAGCAGTTTATAACACAAAAACGTACACTGATACTAGCTGAAACTGCAAGTACGTATATCTGTGTAGCATATTTTTACACTTCTACACTAATCTAGATCCATACACGAGATTTATTGTTTCATTTTGCGAAAATTATATTTCAGTGTCCCACAACATGTTTGATGATTTTTTTATTGAAAATGTAAAATTGTTCACCTATTACGTATTTATACTTCTGTTCACAGATCTGTTCAAAGATAAAATGAAGACAACTCTTCATTATGGACGTTATCCAAATAATAATAGATAAAAAAGTAATTATACAAAATCTTTTAAGAATCTTTCTGCGCACTTTTTTTTGACGAACATCTAATGTATTTATTTATGTTCACGAGCATATATTTGATTAAAAAAATCCGAAAAGCAAATACTAGTCGAGGAAAGATATTACTTTCCATTGCTTTGTATTTGCTCTAAATTTCTACCCATTGGTAACAGAAAAAAACTTACAGAAAATAATTTACAACTTAAAACGTTAAGATCAAAAGCGATATTACAACGAATAAAGCGTAGTAGAAAATAATAACTTTCATCGGTCATTTTTTCTCTTTTTCTACCAATTTTACAACAGAACTAAAATTAGTCATTAAGTTCTACAAAAAAGCTTTAGATCTTATTTAATGACTTCATGTCACTCGCTCACAATGACGTCGGAATATATTGAAAATTTAAGGAATTGTCAAATAATAGCCGTTTCGAAACTTTCTGTTGTTTCGTCCCATCTTCGAACTAAACTGAACCGCGAAACTAAAATTTTTTGCGTCAAATTTCACTTGAATCATTTAAGAAATACATCACTCAGCCTTCTTCTACACAATTCGTTATACAGTTTAATAAATGTTTATATCTATATTAATAAGTATATTTAAGTATATTTAAAACCTTGTTACACTTTTAATTAAAAACAAATAAATACATAACATCGATTTAACTAAAAACGAACAAATAACATTTTGAAAATACTAATCCTATGTAACAATTCGTCTCCATTAACCGTCTCGTCTCGTCCGTATACTACTATATTGAAGCCTTCCTCTGTATCGGTATAATAAATGTTTCTATCTTCCCCGCAAAAGGTAAATATGTGAGTAATCATGGCGTCATCAGAACACTCAAGTCACGAATTTACCGCATAACATCTGGCTATTTGATACATCGGACAATCCTCATAGCGAAACCGATATCTTTAACGATCTCGACGAGTTTCAGTATATGTAGTCAAAGATTCTCCTATTATATATTGATTTAATCGATTGTAGTAACTTCAACCTATCTCAAAGTTAAGATAACTACTCTATTTGAACTTTTATTGAAGTAGGTAATGAATATATCGAACAAATGTCTTGAATGGAGGTCAGGATAATAGCATGAATAAGTTATTTTCCGATCAAAAACCTTGTGAAGTTTTATAAGCCGTTTTGCTATTTTATTTATGTCAATAAAACTGGTAGGAAATGTATGATATTACTGTCATTAAAAACTAGTACAAAAAAGTTACGTCTTGAATAGCCTTTCTGAAACAAAAATTATGCTCTGATAATGTGTTATCTTTTAGTGTCAATAATAATGTATAATTGAAAATCTTTTAATAAATAATTACATTTCTTCGACAATTTTAAATTCATCTGCAATGTGTTTTAATAGCATAATCCTAAGAAATTGTATTAGATAAAGTTATTGGTTTTTTTCCATAATTTTACGTCATTTTCTTAAAGATTTAGGTCTATATGACATTATTTGCTACAGAGTTACGATAGTAAAAACATACGATTAATCTAAATGAATTCAACATTGTATCTCAACACAAACAATTTGCTTAATAATCTTGGGCGATAAGATCTTAGTTTTAGGACTAGTAGTGTTTTGTATTTTATTTATACAAGCTCGTGCTAATATTTAGGGTCTCTGTTCTGTCGTACATACGTACCTACCTGTCAACTCAGTATGAAACTCTACCCGAAATTTAGGAAGATTAAGAAAGACCAAAGTCATTTTATCAACAAAAACCCATCAATGCCCTTTAAAAGTGTTATCTGTATAAGAAATTGCCAAAGCTAAAGGACAAACTAAAACCTTAATCAAGGTGTGTTCAAAACATATGTGTTGTGCTGAAAAGTAAAGAAAACTAGTATTAAATATGAATGTTTCATTTCAGCAAATTCACAATAATATGTTACAATTTGACACAGCGCTCGAAGGCAGAAAGGAAAATAGTCAACGAATGGAGAGAAACAACTCGCGGTAAACGGAGACCGCTGAACAATGTTGGTTAACACTAGCGGTATATGAAACAAAAAATCCGTCATAAAAAAATGGGTCTCTAAAAATGGTTCATATTATATTAACAAAATGAGGCGAAGTCGATCAGAATTCTCAGTTCAAACGTACGAATATTTTTTCTTATGTGAATATTTCACAAAAGGTTTTCTTTTATTGAAGTAGAATTCAGAAAATATATTGGGGTGTCTCCCACTTTGCGCAAAAATGTTTTTCATAACATTATGTTTTTCTTTATATATCATTTATTTATCTTCAGTAATTATATTAAAAACTAATTTTTAAAATTGTTTTCACTTTTATATCGCACACATAACTGTAAAATAATTAAAAACAAAAATATATAAATTTATATAACCGTAGTTAAATTATACTTATGATTTTTAATCATGACTGGCCAGTTTGATTATAATTATCTATTACTTTTATTTTAAATAAGTTCAAGAATATAAGGCTCAAATTAGGTCATCTTTTGATAATTCTGGATCATAATTCAAAATCCATAATAATGCATCCATACTCCAAGAAATTAGTATAAGGCAGCGATTGTCCAATATTATATAACTTCGCATCATGAATTTCTGTGGACATGTGTCGCAGCATAACTACGATTATATTGTACCCTTGTTGGTACAGGACATAGTGGAACACATCAAACGGACTACGTGAGAAAACACCAATAAGATGAATACGTCAGATTAATGTAGCTGTGGACACGAGTGCACCCGGAAATCGGTTGCCACATAGATATTGGCGACATCCGAATGGCTCGTCACGTCTGTAACACACTTGACACGATGACCACGATAACCCTGTCAAGATTGTAACACTAAAATGAGAATTCAAAATTATCTTTTGAGTTAAGTGACTTCATTATTATGCGAACGATATACTTTTTAACTGACTTCAAGAAAGCAGGTTCTCTCAAACATACATACATATTTAGCTGTTATAAAGTATATTAAAGCTAGAGTATAAATTTTACTACCGTTTACTACGTTAAGTGGAATTTATACCGTTATTTTTTTCTATCGATCGTATCTTAAAATCCATGTTCATATTACTTACATTGATATCATGCTCGTATAAACTTCTTATGAGATAAGTATAACCCTATTGTTCTAATTGTATTATAGCTTAAGTTCATCTATATAATAAAAAATTATATAAAATAAGATATATATAATAAAATTGTAACAGAGTAAATTCTGGACATGTAAAAAGTGATTGATTTAGCGTATAGAATGACAGTAGAAACCAGAAAATCTGTTTTTAGAATTTTTATCTATCATACAGACGTCAATTAGTTCTTCAATCACGCAAAATTTCGATTAAATTTGGTATGGTAATAAGTTTATACCCTTGAGAAACATAAAGGATACGTTTTATCTGGTTATTACAAATATTAAAAAAAAACACCTTGACTTCATGAATATTATGATATTGGTACTGGCAACGCCATTTATTACCGTATATTTTAGAAAACTTTAAACTCATAGATATATTGCGATATGTTACTACTAAAATCATTTATTAGCGTTTTTATTAAACTTTATACACGTAGAGGTCCGAGAGAAAAAAATATAAAAAGGTAAAGGAAAATTCATAATATCTTTCTTTATACCGAATTCCATGCGAATGAAGCCAGTAAATATATCATATATTAAACACTACTAGTCTCTCAAATCCATGATAATAAACATCTTCAAAACTAACCATGAACCAATTAAGTTAATGCTACTCTCTGATCGGGTAACGAGTCGGTGGTAAATGGTAGACACAAACATATTGGCATATTCATATTGGTGTGAAACAATGAATATTATTTGGGAAAATCCCTTATAATTTTCTTTTTAAATGAAAGAAAACATCACATTGTGTTGAAACCTATTATACACTTAAACATGTAGAAAATTTTTCAAAAATTAAAATAAAAAAATTGTGCGTGTCAGCTCCGACGTGCGACAGGAAGTTTAATCCTCAAGCATGATTGTCTTGGAACATATAAAATTGGTAAATATGTAATGTGTAAAAATACAAATATCAATATCATTGAATGTAAATAAGAAATTCTTTAAAAAAAAATGCTGAGAATATAATTATTTTCAAGTAAAACACATAGAAACAAGATCCAATTTATATAATAAAATAAAAAATATTTAGTAACGTCATTCTAAGCAGTTAAAATTAATTCATTTAATGATTACAATTCAAACATTCTATTATTGAAATTCAATCTTACTAGCGACATGATTGCCTGTACCTATAGCTAGAATACTTAAATGTAATAGTTTTGCAATGGATGGTTCACTTTACCTATTGCCAGATTAATAATATGTGCATTCAATTAGTCCAAGATTATATAAGCCAGTGACTGTTTTAATTCAGGAAGTAATCAATATATATTTATTCTTAATATTTGGTAGTTTAAAAAATACTTGCAAAAACATATTGCATTCTAACAAATTTAATTCGAGTACAAATGATGACAGAAGCTACATTAAGTAACAATTCTGTTATTAAAATACTATGTATGGTTCAATTTGTCCGTAACTAAAACATAAACATGCATTAAATTAGTTTGGACTAGGTAATGTAAACTTCTTCACAGGGTTTCAAATAAAATCCTATTTCATTGGTTAAAACACCATTTTATTGAACATTTGTTTTACCAATCTCTTATCAAATTGTAATGTATGCTTACAGATCCTTATTAAAAAAGCTTGACAAAATAAACGCGATTTCAACAAGTAATGAATAATTCCCACAATTTTCGTGTAAGATTAAAAATATAAACAAACTATTTTTAGCTTTTAAATATTTTAAACAAAGTGCTACACTGCCTTTCTACATACAACAAAATAATGACTATATGATTTTTAATTGAAAATTTAACTCTCTGTTGTGAAATTAAAAAATATAAAATAAAACATAATATGATAAAAATAAAAGTAATAAAAAAATACATAAAGTATATAAATGTGGTATATAAAAAATGGAAACGAAATAAGAAAAAAACAATATTTAAAAACAAAATAAAAATGTATAAATAAAAAATTTAATAATCTAAATACGTATTTCATTTATTTTTCAATTCCATCTGCAAAATCAGCACGAGCCTTCGCTTCTCGATCTTAACTTAATAAAATTTACCTTCACTTCACGCCTCATGCATTTCTTTTTAATTCTTCCGTCTGAAGTAACTGACGTTGGCTGAAAGAGAAGCGGATATCCGAATGTTGGCTGCTGGCGTGTCTCTTGGGTATTGGTACATTCGTGTCCACGTCCAACATGGTTTCCTGTACCAAACCCCTAGGCTGGCCTGCAAAAACATTTTCTGTTATCTCGGACGATGTTGGCAAAATTTCCGTGGCATTAGTAAAAACTTCACTTCTACTCGTCGATCGTTACTCAGACGGATCTGTAGATAATTGACTCTAATTAATTCAATGTCAGTTCATGAAAATCTCAAATTTACAAATTTTAATTTACAACATATTTTCCTTTTCACTAGAAAGAAAATTAAACAAAAGTCCAATGGAAAGGTTCTTAAATGTATTTTACAATTTGTAATTTTAAAGGTGATTAAATTACAAACTACTTTCGTTTGTTATACTGCTTCTTGAGTATTCAATATAAATTGGAATAAAATTCATTTCAATTAAATCAGTCTAAAAACTTTCGGTGCCCGTTACTATATTAATCAGTTTTTAAAAACACTGTAAATAAAAGTTTAATTGTTAACTTATTTACCTCGTTTATATTATACACGTTGTGTACCTCGATGGAATTGCTGGGCACAATCATTTAATGGGACTTCCACAATTAGCCCTGGCGCCATTAAGGGAACGACGAGGTCAATTTGGTTGTCGCTAATCGCGTCTTCACCTCTGGTGGCCATCCGCTACTATCTATCCTTTGCCAACTCTCTTCTCTGCTTGGCTTTTATATTAAGCCAAATTCGGCACATTAAGTTCCTTTTGCCTAAAAAAACAAATAAAGTACATGTTTCTTAAGTACATTATTAAAAAAAAAGAAATTACATTCGTGCAAACAAATTAATTCTGTATTCATCAAACAAATTGATTCCTACTTCATCTTGGATGAGAGTACAAATCCTATGAAATCCGACTACAGAAATGTAATTTGTCATCGCTAACTGTACGGAGAAAAAGTGCTGATCTATTATATTTTTATAAAATCATACGTTCGCATGTTGATTGTCCCTATCTCCTCTCTCTACTTAACTTCAACATTCGACTCAGATCCCGTATACTATTACAGAGATTAAACATTCTACAAGTTTATAACCATAATACCTCTTTTGTATAACCCCATAATTCGAATGTACCGATTGCATAACCATATTGTTTTGTCAACATCGGTCCTTGGATATTTTTAAACCGAAATTATTAACATTTAAAAAGGAAATACAAAATGTGTTATTTATAAATTAAAATCACCTACGATAGAATTATTTTGGTCAGTATGTAGAAAACAATGTAATTCTAAGTTAACACTAACTTTAATAATTGATCAGTACATTTTGAAATATACTTAATAACATAAGTAACCCCTCAAAATTTATACAGAAATACTTTAACTCTTTTGTGCACACATAATTAGAGTTATAGTATAGTTACATACTCTGTTATTTTTATTATACATACATCTACGGGACTCTAACTTGTTTTGTGAGCCATTCAATAAAATATTAAATAAATTATATTTTCATTATGAACGTGAACATTTGAGTGTACTTACCCTTTCATTAAAATTACTTTTGTTAAATACAATACTTCCAGCCCAACAAACGACGTTTACAACTGTCAAAATAATTCGATATGTCAATTAAAGATGTGCCTGAAATTAGCTGATTACACTTTTTTAACGCTATGAGCTTCGTACACTCTGAACTTCTGATTTTAGTATTCATAAATATGTGAAAATCGATACTTAAGAAGTAAATTCCAAAATATTACATGGCCATAAGAAGAAATAAGCATAATAAAGCCTGTGCATTTAATTTAAGATAAAAACCGGCCCAATAGGAGTCTGGCTTGTGCACCAAGGGTACCTCGTTTGAACCGAATATACTTGATTTATCATAAGTCACCACTAATAAAGACTTCCTTAGTAAGTGTATGATATATTTAATAATACCTAATATAATTAAATAAAGGGGACATATGTCGTGAAAATCTGAAAAAATATGACACCTAATATCATTGTTTTCCTACAACCTTTACGCAGGCTTTTAATAATCATGTATTTTTCCGAATTGACAAAGAGGTTCATAAGTTGCGGAAATAAGTCGAGGAAAAGCCTATTTTTTGTATATTTTTCAGTCGATCTACTTCCTAAAATAAGAAAAAAGATATTTTTGACACCTTTCTGATTTAAGAATAGAATTTTAAAAATTTTTTCCTGTACTTAATTTGTGTCTCTTACCACATTATTTAAACGTTTTTGAGTGTTAGTTCTATTGAGATTATAGCGGATTAATAGGCTTAATTACTATGCCAAAATTTTAAGTTTCTACATCAAATTGAGAAAAACTGCCATCACTCATAGATAAACAAACACGTGAATGTCTTATAAGTGTTATATTTTTGCTTTTAAGGTACAGAACCCTAAAAATAAAAAAAATCCATTAACAGACATTATTAAACCAATTTAAAGGTCCCAACGCAAACTAACATTTAACAAAAATAAAATCTCTTAAGTAGCGGTCAATTTGGCACCACGAAAGTTCCGTTCACACTTAGGTATATATAAATACTTAAGAGTATATAGTACGTGATCTTATAAGGGTACCCATAAGAGTAAGTCAACTTATAAGAGTACTGTTTCCCCTCTTGAGATGCGGAATCCTAAAAATTGAGTTCATAAAAGTTTAATAATCCCATGAAGTACACAAAATTTCTTTGCAAAATTTTACCATGAGAGTGTTTCCAATTTTGTGACGTCTTTTATAGTATTACAAACATATGTCGAAACAGAATTATTCGTTTCAGTGACACGCAATAGGTTAAAAATAAATCGTAATTAACTACAATTATTTCAGAATAATGTTAGAGCATTCTTATTTTGTTTAATAATTGTTATTAGGTCATGTCAACTTGCTCATAAGTGAAACTTCATGTCAATCCGTCCGGTTTCCGTAGTTTTACATTTTCTGAGCGTTGAAAGCATGAAATTTTATAATTCTGCTTAAACGTATAATAAGTTATACGCTCACAATGACACCTTCTCGCGGCAGAAATGTCAGAAGAACTGCTCACTTCATTTATTTCCAATTAGTTTAAAGATTCAAAAATAAAAAAAACACGAGACGATAATTCGCAATAAAGAAATTAAAAATATACAATATAATAATGGGCACTAAACTGAAAATTAAAGCATTTACACAGTTAAACACATTCACTATATCCGTGAAAATTCAATGTCACTTTATTTTAGTAATAAATGATTAAACAATCAGCTAACGCTATACATTAAATAAAAACCACCAGATGTAACCTGCCCTCTAGATCGCGTGCAACGCCACCAAACAGCCAACACTTAATATTCCACATTTGCATATTACAGAGAATATTATTTACGTATTCCCGTAAGTAATACCAATACTAGACGTCACATAAATCATTTTACTCTCGCAAACAACTCTTATTTATTGCGCTTACTTTCGGAATTAAGTATTCCATAACTTTGAGAATGGTTTAGAATTTGGTGGTAATTGATAATTATCGGTCATGTTTCTGACAATGTTTGCTTGCACTACTGCTGTAAGTTTTGACTACGCGAGTTATCTTACGTCTAGCGCCATCTATTTAAGCCAGTCAAAAATTACATTAAAATATAAATACACTGACATTTTTAACTTAATTTTAATATTTCTTCGGAATGCTTTAGGAGAGAAAAAAATGACTTTCTATTCACACATTTTCGCCGCGTTGCTTTTACATATTCTATTTTTGATAGTTTCCGATGCACATGTCTGCATGTACGGACTATTATCTACAGCTATATTCACTTTGTTTAAATCGATTTTGTTCATCATTCTGGCTTTCTATGCTATCAGACTAAAAAAATCATCTCCAACAACCCGTAATTCAACACTGTAGTAACTCCGGTTGAATCTCGCAGAATTTTTAATGTTAAAATTTTTGGTAATAAATAATTACTTAACCGAGAAGTTACGACAAATATTTCCGAACATCAAATAAAAAAAACCCCTATGTTGTATATAATCATTTTTATGGCTTTTGTATTCCCAACAGACATTGTATTGAATTGTATTGAAGACTTTAAGGCAATTCAATTAATATGGATAACTTTTGAACAATATGCACAAGCTATTTTCCCAACATAATCACTAATTACGAATCTTGTATAATTAGTGTTATTAGTAGTGTACAAATTGCGAGTGACTAAAAATTAAGATACAACATGGAGCATGTAGTTTTAAAGAGACTGTAACATAGCGTTGACAAATAACTTAGCGAGGACAGACTGAATGAAATTATTTTAAGTGCGCGTTAAATCTTTTAATTAAAAAAAATGAACAGTACAGAATAACAGTACAAAAAATAACAATAAAGCAGAGGTGGGATAATATTTCTTTCTTTGATAAAAAAGTGACTAAAATTTAGGATATTTCGATATTACCTAATTTTTTGAACTATTTTAATAATATACTGAACTACAGTTACTGAATCAGTGTAGCAGTAAATTTAACATGTAAATTTTTGTATTTATATTCATACAGCGAAATAAAAACAGATAAATACATAAAGTCACATATATTCAAGCGAATATTCTATATTTTCTCGTTTTGACTCCTCTTAACTATGGATGTTACTTAGCTATAATTTATGTTAACTTTGAACATAATATTTTATTAGGATTTGTTTCTATGCACGTATGAAATTTTTTGTCGTGTTAGTTACAAATTATAATTAAATTTTAATCCAAAATCGAGCTTATAGTATGCCGCTACATGTTACAAAGCAATAAACTAAGTCAAGTTCTTACGAAAAATTACGTATATATATATATATATATATATATATATATATATATATATATACATATGTGTGTGCGTACGTGCGTGCGCGTGCTCGTGCGTGTGTACATATATATGTGTGTGTATACTGGTATCCACAGCGATAATTTTGTCATTTGTATACGCAACTTTGTATGTACAATAAAATATACAAACTAATAAATAAAACTTCTTGGCAAACGGCTATATTTATTTATTTATTGCTATGTGCATGTATCATAAATGCAATTTGTTTTAAAATATAAATAATGGAAATATTTCTACATAGTACAGAAAATATTAGTAAAACTAAATAAAATCCATATATCATGTAAAAAATGATACGTGTACATGTAAACTTATATAAAATAAGTAAGGAACAGTTTCAACTTAATTAAGACCTATTTTTCATTACACTATCTACAGCATATTTACTTTTTCTTAACCCTCGCCGTAAGGTCATAACGAATTTACATAAAATAATTAAAATTCAGAGTTACTATCTCAAAAGTTTCACGTGATATTTTTGTATGACAAGTAGACATCCAAATATACGACTGAAATATGTACAGTTCTTCAATTGAAACCTACTACACAACTTTACATAAACATTAATCATCTATAACTAAATTTGGCTTAAAAAGTAACTTGTTGTTTGTTCCAACATATAAAATCACAATTTCACAATATTTAATTACCCTTCACTCCAAAATTACTCAACAGGCAACGCAACTACTAAATAATCCCACAAAAAAGAATTCTTTTTTTGCGCTTTCATCCGCGTCGATGCTGGGGTAACCACACACAATACAATCACGTATTAATACCCATCGAGTGCCGATACACAATACGATAGATCCTTCATAGTTCGTCTCAGCACTTGACAATGCTGGGCTGATTCGTCCTCGTTGGTCGGGCTATTGTGAAGCCATCAATTCCCATCAATAAGCCGCTAATACTTACCTCTAACACCAGCTTAATGCCGCACTTGCGATTCCCCTACCACACTGTCGATATGAAGACGGAACCGAAGAGGTGTGCCGTGTTGCAAAGACAAAATTACAAATTCGATATTTATTATATATTTATTATTTAAAAAACTAAAGGAAGGAAAGAAATTATCATTATTATTAGGTTAATTTAATATAATAAAAATACAAAGGCATTTAACTTAATATATTTTCTTGTAAAAATTTCAATTGGTGAAGTCACAAATATAAAAAAACGGACATGAAGTTTTGAATGCATTCAAATTTTAGCTTAGATAAAATAATTTTGAGTCCAGAATCTTTCTAAAAAATTAAATATCACTTAAATTACCATTTTCTTTTTATTTTCGAAGTTTATGTATCTCATTTGTCCATCAGTCTGGATGTCCATTCATAATAAAAGTATATAACGTTCCCGATGCTAAAAGAGAAAAGAGATAATTCCGATATATATACTTTTTATTCCGATATAAAAAGTGAATACAGAAAAAAAAAATTATTACAATTAAGCGTTTGGTACTTTATGCCGAACAATAATACTATTTCAAACTGAAAAAGGTAACTTTTTTTAATTTATATATTTAATGCGACAAAATAATTAACTAATTGTACTTTTGCATGTTACAACATGACACACTTGCATTGTTGAACTATGTCTACAATCGACCATTGCAAAATTCATATTGAATATTTGTATCCCATTCACATTACTAACAAGTATTTAAGAGTTTAAGGGCTTTTAGTATTTATAGATGGGTTTAACCAAGTTTTAAATGCTCAATTGGCGGAGAGTGGTTCCATTAATCTTTTATTGCCATTCAATCTAGCACATCGATGATGGTTCCATTAAATGTTGAGGGTACTTTGGATTCTGCAAGAATGATTTCACCAATTATATTAGTGTTATTGTGACATTACGTTTATAATAGTGGAATCTGAAAAACAACATTTATGTTAAATAATACCGTTTTAATATTTTTTATAAAGTTTAATTTCTGTAATATTTTCATTTTTTCACGGAAAAGCTTAACTTTGCGTTTTTAGGGATTAAATCTGATTAACTGGCGATTATTGACTTAAAATTTCCTTATATTTTTTAGGATCTAGTCCTACGTTATTTCTCTTTCTTGCATTTTTTTCCAATTTATTCTGCGTGATGTAAATATAAAAAAAAATTAAGTTAAGCTACCTTATGCACGAGTCAAATATATAAAATTAAAATCTTGTGGGTTAATAAGCTCGTTTGTATTGTTAGATAAGTGAAATTATTTTTGTAATCGTAGTGATTATATATTAACTGAAATAAAATATTAAAATATATCGCATGTTTGTTTCCATTCAATTAAAAGCAACGTCGTAAGCCAGATCAGAGCCTTACACCAACTTTCTTAGACAAACTGAATTTGGCAGAACCTTAGGCCAGTTTCCTTTAAATCAATCGTTGAATTTTTTTCTGTAATTTTTTTGTCAATTTTCTAAAGATTTGACTATTAATAAGAAGAATCATAATCACTTTATAACAGATTTGAATTGAATGGGGCAGGGAAATTGTTGAAAAAGAAATAAATCTTAACTGCTCACTAAAATTTCTTACCACAATACTACAATATGTCAATCGAAACTATCCGTCACGACATAAGTTATATTTGATTTTAATTATGTACTAACCAAATACAGTATATGTAAAATTAATACCTTCCTCGTACTACGCGCAACTAAATTACGGATTTGATTTTTTTCAAGCTCAATTCATTCGGAATTTGTAAAAACAATATTAAAAATCATATCCTACGTATTATGACACAATTAAAAAAAAATACACATTGCATAAGGCACAAAAAAAAATTGAAAAATTTAATTCGAGGAAAGTATCCTGTATGGAAAATAGTGTGATGGAAAATAATTTTTTGATTTTCTATTGAAGTGCTACCTGTGACTATAAATTTTCTAAGATTACTTTCTAAGATTATAAGATTACTCTTTCTTGGCTGAAATGTTTTGATTTAGCTACTTTGAATAACATGTGCTTTCATTTTAGATGTCCGATTTCTTTTCTTAAACACTGTAGTTAAAATAATAAATATTAAGGAATACACCCAGTTTCCTTATATTTGTGTATAGTATATATATAAAGGTTAAAATAAAATAAAGTTGATTTAATATACTTTCCGCATTAATGAAATAAATATTCATGGTCTATATATATATATATATATATATATATATATATATATATATATATATATATATATATATATATATATATATATTATATATACATATATATACACATATATTAAATCGTTGATATTTGCACGTTGCATCATCTATTGACATGTGACAGTATTAAATTTTATTTATTTTGTTTCCCGGGTAAAATAATCTATATATAAATGGAATTTTGAAGTATATATACACACCCATTTTTTTAATAATCTGTAGCCATTTAGGGTTGATTGTGTAATAGACATCTGTACATATTTTGTGGAAATATTATTCCACGCCGGCAAATAATAGCATGATGCTCTTATACTACAGGAAACATACGCAAACAAAATTTGAGTGTGGTGCTTGGTTTGTATGCAAAATTATTAGGCAAGAAACACCCAAACTTTTGTATTTACTGTTTTTTTCTTCGATTAGCTATCTTTTAGCTTTTCCTTTTAAGTACAAGAACAGAGCTGATTCGTACAACACGACATATGTAAAAATGGCAGTATAACCGACTGTCCATATTTATATTTGTCATAATTTCAACATCATAAGTTACTTCGAATCTCAGCGATCCAGTCCTAAGAATTCGCCGGCTAACCAACAATTGTTTTACGCAGTCGAAGACTTGTGCTACTGATTAAGAAAAAAATATCTGATGGCCTCCAACTGTGTGTAACTACTGTCAGTATCGGACGAAATGGCTACTAGTGACCACTGTATTAATTTTTTGTTGCATAATATAACCTATGTTGTTCACGGGATCAAGATGAATATGAAGATACCTCATTTATTAAAATCCATTAAACTTTTGGGGATTTGGCAGGAATAAAAAAATCCGACATATGTACGTACATATACAAATACATAGATACGCCATTCATTTACTAACAGGAAATTGGGTAAAAATCGACTCAATTTTTAAAAATACAACCGTCTTTTTTCCAATATCTGATATCTCCTTTTCCATATACTTTTTTGATTGAAAAGTCTTATAAATTAATAAACTCTATTAAAGGTTTACTTCTATTCCTTCTATGTTTATTTTATTCTTAAATATATCATGCAAGATTAGATTTCAAGGATTAGCTATATTCATAAACATAATTAAATTACATAATACCTCAGCTCACTGCACTTGGCATGAATTCACCATACTTAAACAGCCCCACAACTGCCCGAAGTAGGATATCTCCTTTTCCATATCCTTTTTTTATTAAAAAGTCTTATGATGTCTTATAAATAATAAACACTATTAATGGTTTACTTCTATTCCTTCTATGTTTATTCTATTCTTATTCTATCTCATGCAAGAGTAAATTTCAAGGGTTAGCTTTATAGCTATAATCATAAACATAATTAAATTACATAATACCTCAGCTCACTGCACTGGGCATGAATTCACCATACTTAAACAGCCCTACAAATACCAACGTAGGATATTTCCATTTCCATATCTTTTTTTTATTACAAAGTCTTATGATGTCTTGTAAATTAATAAACACTATTAATGGTTTACTTCTATTCCTTCTATCTTTATTCTATTCTTATTCTATCTCATGCAAGAGTAGATTTCAAAGATTAGTTATAATCATAAACATAATTAAATTACATAATATCTCAGCTCACTGCACCGGGCATAAATTCACCATACTTAAACAGCCCCACAACTGCCGACGTAGGTATATGTTCTGCTGAGCGTAACAGCAGGTCCGCTGAGAACCGCGTAGACCGAGGCAAATAATTGAGTCGAGCAAGGCGTGGCACTGCAGCGTACTGTCTGTTTCTGGTAATTACGACTGTCGTCGATAGTGATTCCCACGACAAGTACTGCATGACTACGGCTAGAAATACCGGACAAAGCGGGTGTTGCAATGCACATTGCGATAAAGGATGATATGTTATATTTAATAGATAGAAATTATACGTTTAAAAAATAACTTTAATGCATCTTTTGTGTCTGTTGAAGTTTAATATTAAGTTTAAGCAAATATTAATTATTTCATTTTTTTTAATTGGCAAGACTTAGATACGAATCAACTTTGATATTACGTGATAAGTGGATTTAGTTGAGAGTTTACACAAATACCAACTATATAACTCTTTTTCTTATTGTTAATATTTCTAGTTTGGCCATCAGCTAACATTATGTATTTAGCTTGATCGTGTGTATACTAGTTTATAATCTTATCCATATGTTATTTATAGCACCATATACTCCGATGACACACACATCGGTCTCACGTGTAAACTACCTAACAAATGCAATAACACTACATTCATAACATATGAAGCTTTCGGACAAATGGCGCCGATGTAATATACCTGTGTTTCCTTTCGTCCTTGTCTCCATTTTCTCTGAACCATAGGAAAGCTCTTAAAGAAAGAGTAAAGGAATTCTAAGAAAAGAAAATGAAATTATTTGGATATTTTATCTAATTCTTAAACTAATTATTGTATGGCTATATCTTTATTCTTTTGTAACAAAATTTTCATTTCATAAACCAGCGTTACAAATCCCATAAAAACATTATTAAACAAACTAAATTTTCCTGAAAAAAATTATCAAATAATCTTTGGAAATTTTTCAATACTACTCAAATGAAACAAATCAATTTTACTCGTGTATTTTGAATTTTTCTTTACTTTTGCATCAAGGCATCTTAACATTTTAAAATAACTGTAATTAAAAAAGAATCCATATCGTCTTATATTCATCCATATAAATTAAAATTAGTATACAATTTGTGTTCATTCAATAATTTAATAAACTTTATGGAAAACTTTATAAATACTCTTCAAATTGAAAGTGCAAAGCATTAAAAACAGAATTAAACGAACCCCTATTTATATACTACACCGCCAAATTCTCCCCATTGCCCAGAACCTCTTATCTAATTATAAGTCAGCATTTATCCAACTCCATTCGCGCCAGGAAACAGCTCTCTGTCAAAAAAACCTCAGAATTGCCCACGCTATTGAATTACCCACTGTGACGCATGTAGATCCTGAAAATAAAAGTTTTCCAAACTTATTCAAGGATAACTTGCGAAATATTAATGTTTTAGGACACGAAGTTTTTTTCACGCCCCGGAAACTTTTAAAATATCCCTGTGTTATTAAAAAGTTCAGTTCTGAAAAGGTTACGTTCCAAATTTTGTTATGTACGCCAAAATGTGTTTTTGGAAGCAATATACTATAAAATATGAGTAAGTAATAATAAAAATAATTCATTGGCTTCCCCATTATTTTTGGATTAAACCAATTCAAGTTTTAATATTTGGTACAACAACCAATAGCAACGTGCTAAATTGGCAATTATCATCGTGCGTTAGCAATAGTTATTATTTTAAAATTAATTAAAATTATTTTACACGAAAACTATTGTAATTAATAAATAATGGATCCAAAAAAAATTAGCATTACTTGCCATGTTAATATGAATGAGTTGTGCCTATTTAAAAATTGTAATCCTTATTGTAATTGTAACAGGAAGACTTCACAAAAAATTGCTGTTTCCTTTGCTTGCAGGATGAAAGACCCTTGAAAACCACTAGCTAATTATAAATAGCTCAAAAGAACTGAATTTATGTACGGGAACGTCGAAAGCGAGGAGACTAATTAATCTCCGTTTCAGAAAAAAGCAACGTAGCCTATTCTAATCTCTGTTTATTTAACAGTAATGTGAGACAGAGTATAAGTAGATAGAGACATGTTTTTAAATATTTTTGTCCTTAAAAGCTTAAATTTTTAAGGATATTTTTTCATCTTCTTCAATTCATAGATCACATAATAAATATATGTATTATATCTTTAGTACAAACAAATCATCTCTTATAATACTCATCAACCATCGTGTTCAAATTAATTTTATTAATTTTGAAATTTGAAGCTTAACTGAAAGAATTAAGAAGCATTTGCACCTAACATTAGGGGAATTCTTCTGCCAAGCATATGTAAGCTTTGCATTTTTCATCACTTTTATCAACTTCCGTTAATGTGAAACTATTTGACTTCCTGCCATAGAGCAAAAGCAATAATAGTAACTACGTCTTCTTCTACAAACTTTTTAAAAATTTTACTATCTACCGACAATTTTTCTTATTCTGATATGACCACATGTTAATATGCAAAGTTTCGTTCGAAAAATATAGTTCGTTATGACCATATGTTACTATGTGACATTTTGCATGTCACATAGAACGTAAGCGTTATTATTTCTGTCACACGTAACTAATTTATCCATCCAGTTTGAATAAAATTAAGTTATCTTAAGATAAAGCAAAATTTTTGGCCTCAAAACCTTTACTAATCCACAAACGAGCACTCGTTTACCTAACTGCCATGCATAAACGTATACGTGGTAACGTTAACAACGTAACCGCCCGCAGCACGTAGCACTACGTGACTTCCGTAAATTGTAATTATTTGAAAACGTAATTATTATTTCGACTCGAATCAAAAAGTAGCTCCGGCGTCAGTTATTTATCGTGTCGGTAGTCAAATTACGGTACCATTAACAAATTAATACCGGAAGTGGGTTCTGTGTAGGTATGTGGGCGGTAGGGTGTTTCGTGTGTTGCAATTTTGTAGTTAATAAAATTTTATAGTCATTTTTTATGAAAGCTACTCACGTTATTCTTGAATAATTTCAAGAATAAACATTATATTCGCATGAAAATTTCTTTGAATTAAAATATCGTATACTATTTTATCGATCACAGTATCAATTTGCCAAATCATTCGCCAATTTTTAAAATTAAGTTCTTTCAGACATAAAGAAAATATCGCAATCTTTATAAGATTGACTGAACATTTTCGTCGTTTTATTCATTAAGGTGTAATGAAGGGAAAATAATAGAAAAATATATTATATTATAATATATATATAATTGACTTAGAGGGATGTTATAATATATATATAATTGACTTGGAGGGATGTTTATTACATTTTTCCTTTTAACATAAGCAAATTATTACCCTTTAAATGAAAAAGCCGAAGTTGATTAAAAATAGTAGGGTCAGTCTTATAAGCGTTTTGTAAATAAAGCTTCAGTTGCTATTGCTATAATATATCATTATTATATAAAATTTTACTTTAACTTCCCATCTACTCGTGAAGAAAATTCAAGTAATAAAGCACTAAATTTATTATATCAATTGCTTTCTAAAGCTTACTTTACCCAACTCCACTGACCTGTTTATTACCCAGACTAACCTGAAGATATTTTTAAATTAATATATAAACATACGAAATATCACATAAACAATATATATGTATGAGTTTGAAAGAGATTGAAGTATTAGATATATAGCACCAAGATCTTTGCATTAAAAACGCTGAAAATTAATTCTGTCATTGTAAAATTGATTCTATCAGAAGCAAAAAATTAATTTTATTTCTATTAGGAGCTGAAAATTAAATCTAATTCTATCAGAAACTGAAAATTTAAACAATTTCTATTAGAAGCTTAAAATTAATTCTAATTCTATCAGAAGCTGAAAATGAATTCCATTTCTATCAGAAGCCGAAAATTAAATCTGTTTCTATTAGAAGCTGAAAATTAATCCTAATTCTATCAGAAGCTGAAAATTAATTCCATTTCTATCAGAAGCTGAAAATTAAATCCTTTTCTGCTAGAAGCTGAAAGTTATTTCTAATTCTATCAGAAGCTAAAAATTAATTCCATTTCTATCAGAAGCTGAAAATTAATTCCATTTCTATCAGAAGCTGAAAATTAAATCCCTTTCTGCTAGAAGCTGAAAATTAATCCTAATTCTATCAGAAGCTGAAAATTAATTCCTTTTCTATCAGAAGCTGAAAATTAAATCCGTTTCTATTAGAAGCTGAAAATTAATCCTAATTCAATCAGAAGCTGAAAATTAATTCCATTTCTATCAGAAGCTGAAATTTAATTCTAATTCAACTAGAAACTGAAAATTAACTCTAATTATATCAGAGACTGAAAATTAATTCTAATTCTATCAGAAGAAATGAAAGCTAAACCAAATTAAACATTATAATCATCAATTGCCAATTTAGGATTTCTCTATAGTTTATTTTAACAAAATTTAAAGTAATTAACAACAGTCATATATTTAAGTGCCAATATTTTTATCATTATGCAGAAGTGGAGACAGGGCCATGAAGCTTAAACAGCTCCTAGTAAAGCTAACATAGTAGGCAAATGGAAAACTACTACAGCTAATTTCCACGAAAATTCCCATGATTAACAATTAATAGCGAAAACTGGCGCTAAACAATTAACACCAGTGCGGCACGTTATCATTGTATGTCACAGACCTCGTTATCGGGGAGCTGGTGACGAAATTTGGGACCATATTTTAGGTCAAACAAAATTTTGCATAATAACGTTTTTATTTTAGCAATACGTGGAATGAAAATTTTAAATTCTGGCAGTGTTTGCGGAAATTTTGCTATTGAGCAGTTGCAAATGTTGCAAAAAAATAAGACACTGAAAATATCCTTTAGGCGGATGTATATTATAAACATCGGATATAAACATCGGATGTATATTTTTGGGTAATGCTATATGTGCAAAATTTCTAGTTATTATATTTTCTCAAAATTTGTCACTGACTAATGAAGAATGGAGGGGAGTCCCCCCCAAAGGACAGAAAATCTGCAAATATACATATATTTGGAATATTCTCATTGTACACTTTACTTTGGTACCTAGTATTTGCACTTTAAATATAGTATAAACTTTTGACGAAAAGGAATATATGTCATCAAATTAGAAACAGATGAGGGTAATTATATATATATATATATATATATATATATATATATATATATATATATATATATATATATATAAATATATATAATATCAATAACTATAAGAAGATTGAGTCAGTGATAAAATACAACAATTAGTAAATTTAATGACACTACAATATATTACAACGACATATATCGGTTCTAAATTCTGGTGTAGCATGAAAATCATGTAAAATCTCCCTTCTGGACTGTAATTAATGGAAATCTAATATACCTTGGAGAAAAACAGTAAAGAAGAAAAAGAAAATAAAATACCCATATTAGACAAAAATATCAAGAAATATGACTTAACGTAACATCAATAAGTTTATTAAAAGATTTTAAAACCTAAAATGTAATGAAAAAATTGGAAAAAACTTCAAAATTAGTAAAGTACTTCACAATCAGATAATATGGCATTACACAATTGCAGCCACACCTCTGTTTCAAATTTAAATTCTAAATATTTAGGCAGACTTTAATCGTCTTAATACCAATAACCTAACACTTAATCAGCCAATTGAAAGTGTCTCATACTTATAAAAAATAATTTTGTTAGGTAATATCAATTCAATTATTATCCTTAACCAAACTAATATGCCGCAACCTGTACATGAAACTTACCATAAGCCTGTTAATTCCACAAGCATTCATTTTAGACGCGTTATTTCCGGTTTCAAATTCAAATTCTAAATATTTAGTCATACTTCAACCATCTTAATACCAATAAGCTAACTTTTAATCAACCAATTGAAAGTGTCTCATCTATATACTTCTAAAAAATAATTTTGTTTTTCTACAAGGTAATATCAATTCAATTATTACCTATTGAATATATTTGGCGTTAATTTTGTAGAAATTCATTATTCGCAATTAAATGAAACTACGTGATGTAGTATTATTTCTACTATCTTTAATTTTTTTACCACGACCTAGGTTTCGTTGTATTACAACATCTTCAGGTGGGATATTAGCAAAGATGCTCATTGTTCTTTGCTAATATCCCACCTGAAGATGTTGTAATACAACGAAACCTAGGTCGTGGTAAAGAAATTAAAGATAGTAGAAATAATACTACATCACGTAGTTTCATTCAATTATTACCCTTAACCAAACTGATTTGCCGCAACCTGTACATGAAACTTACCATAAGCCTGTTAATTCCACAAGCATTCATTTTAGACGCGTTATTGCGTGTGTAACGTCAGTACGAAGACTTAAGTCAGGAGCTAATTTAACTTAATTTAAATTCAAATTTAATAACGAGAAAAAATATTTTAATTGCAAAACGATATTGAACAGAGTCGAAATGGTATTTAAGTCTATTCTTTATTTAATGAGGTATCTGAAATGTATCAATTAAAATATTCAACAAGTGCGGAAAGTTTTAGTAACGGAGATTTGTTTCGTTCTAGTTATAATAATTAATTAAGCATATCAAATTTATATAAATTGACTTTCATAGTACTTAGCAGCAATCGTGTAATTGAGATATTACATTGAAATTCATGAATGTAATTATTAAGCTTATGACCCCTGGATCTGTTTGAAATAACTATAGTTTCTGGGTTTAATTTTAATTTATACATGCGAGAAATTATATGTAAAAAAACCTAAATCTTATTCAAAGGTACTTGTGTTTTATAAGATACATATAAAGACACAAGCCGCATTGAATAAGATTTAATTGATACCATCATTGGCGCACTCAAATTTTTCGTGGCAAAAAATTCAGGAATGTATTTATTTATTAAAAAAACATGAATGTCTATATATTTTAAATTAATTTGTTTTACTTAATAAATGAATGTATCTAATACCAACTTCAAAGAAGGAATGTACTTACTCGTGGGATATGAAAGATTACTTAACTTGATCTTATATAACAGAAAGCCATACAATCGTTTTATATTTAAGATCCTTAATTAATTTCGCAGTTAATACCGCGAGTGTAATTCAAGTGGAAGTTTACCTTCATTATCTTCTCAAGCTTGGCGGAATAATGACTCTAACAATCAACTAGCAGAAGACACAGCTAAACTACCCCTTTATTTTTGAAGAACGAGTGCTATGTCATTTCTGCGAATCAAAATGAAATCACATGGTACTGATTTACATGCAACTAAACAAACGTCACTCTTAATTTTCCTTCGATTCGCTCGAATGACAAATTCTAGGCAAATTTTTAAAATTTTATTGACAATATAATCGTAAATATCGAAAATGTCGATAAAAAACAATGGTATTATCGTGTATCGATGCAATGAACTATGATATATGTCAAAAGAAAATTTTGGGCATCTCCAATTAAATGTCAAATGTAGTTCTAGGGACATTCACAGTGGCGCTTCGAATAGACACAAAAATGGCTGTAATTTTACACAAACTGTTTTTATCTGACAGCGTTTGTAGGTTGTAGATGTATTTACTTATACACTATACTTATACATTGATGTAGAGAAACAAAATAAGATAAAAACCTAAATTTTGCAAAATATTATATCAAATAAAACCCTTTGAATTATCTCAAATAACGAAAGGGACAAATCAATAGTAAATTAATTATTATTAGTATAATCGATAAAATAAGAACCGTAGTTTTTAGTAATAAAATAATTTAATTCGATTTTAAAACGAATTCTTTATGAAATACAATAAACTTTTATAGTTTATAAAAATAATGTAAATTTTTTTCAACGAAACTTTCTTTTAAATAAATTTATTCCATCTATTTTATGAATAATTTATCACTTTTGTAAGAATTAAATTCGAAAAACACATCACAATTTTTTATGTTAGTAAAAGTTGGTTATTATTTCGAATGTAAATATAAAAAATAATTAATATTATTTATAAATTATATTTTATATAATTATCTCTAAAACCATCACCCGCTTTCAGAAACATTGCTGAAATCATATTTTTCTGCTCGTCGCTATTACAATAACACTTGTAATATATTATAACTGACTGTACACGCTCATAATTTCAATTTCGAGTGGTAGCATCATACCCAGGAACCAATAAAGGAAGCAGACGTATAAAGAAATGCCACCGCGGGGAAGCGACGTCTGGTCTAATGGGTTGGCGCAGCGGGCAGCAGCAGGTAACGTTGCCACTGAGCCATTGTCTGCCTTACCCCGCGTCCCGAGTTTATTTATACCCGACGAAACGCGACAATCAGTTATCAAAAAACAATTTTTCTGCAAATGCATTACGTATGTGAATGGGGATAAGTGTAGATAAATATTTATTTAAGTGATATGGAGATACTGTACTCGTATATAAGATGTTGAAAGATATAAAGATATTGTCCTCGTATATGATATTGGACGACATATAGATATTGTATTTGTACATAAAATATTTAAACATTTGAAAGTATTCTACTCTTACAAGAGATATTGACAGATATGAAGATACTGTATTTGTATTTAATATATTGAAATGTGTGAAGATATTGTACCCGTATGTGAGTTATTAAAAGTGATGAAGATACTATACTCGTATTAAGGATACTTCACGTAGATGAGGTATGGTATCGAATATGAGATATTGAAAGATAAGAAATATTATATTCGTATATGAGACATTAAGATTTAATAACATTATAATGCCTATCTACCTATACATTCGAACTACTTCCTACCTTAGAATTTTCCACATACACCCCTTAGTTTTAATTGAAATGTGGAATGCAGGAAGTTTTACATCTAAATATTATAACTAACTTAATTTTAAATATTTTTAATTATGCCATGAAAAAAACCTCAAAATCCGTGTGTTTGTTTAGTTTTATCTGTTACCTAAATTATTATGCATGCATCTCATAATGTTACAAAGTAGCGGCTCATTTAGTCATGATATAAAATAAACATATAAATATATATATATATATATATATATATATATATATATATATATATATATAAATGAGTGATGAATGTATCGAGATAGAGCGCCGCTTATGGTAAAGAATTAGTATTGATTCCGTATATCAGTTATTACGTATCTGTTTAATGTACAATTTGCAAGTCTTGAGAAATAACTTATTAAATAAATAAAAGCAAAGGACATTGAAAAGCTTAAGAAAATTCGTTTCAAGTAATGACGCAACACAAGCCGTCAATTAGAGACAAAAAAAATCAAATGTCAAATTATCAATCACTTATAATTGGATCAGTCATGATCCATATGATGAGTCAGCGGTTGCATCGGTAAGATAATGGTATGATCTGTATTGATAATTCCCGATCTCGAATATATTAAGCAGCAGTTCTTTAGTTTCATATCTGCGTATTGTGCTATTTAAATGCTATGAGCTTTAACCACACACTATGCGGAACGAAACTCTAAAAATGGAAGAATATGAAAAACCTCTCCAACATACTTATATTTAATGGATCAGGACACTCAAACATATTTATAACGATGACCGACCCACGGCGGCCATAAACGCAATGCTAACTGTTTCAAATAAACAATATAATATTAAAGTGAAATAATAAAGTGGTCAACACACCCCAACGCCGAACACGCGACCCGGCGGGCGGTGCTGGTCTACTCCCCGGGGAAGGCTGAACGTGTATTGGTCTACATTTTATTTAACAAGGATCAACTAGACGGTAGGACTTCGCACTAGAATTTCTTTTTACGTAGAATAAGATTTATTTTAAAGAATATATTTACTCTTCCTTGAGTTTCCGAAGGCAAGAGCGGAAACCACAGAGGTTGCCCATTCATCTGTCTCTGGTTACTTTTGAATAAAGATACATAGGGTGATTTGATCTCGTAATATTGGTATAATAAAACTATTAAGATTTTGAATACGGCAGCAACATTAATGGGCCCAAAAAAACATACCAATTGTTTTAAGCTTGATTATGTACTAACTTTTTATGTACTTCATTAACTTTTATTGTTATTTTGATTTCTAATTAATAACTTTTTATATATTAAACCATAATATATGTACATTTATTAACATAGCTTTTTTGTTTTGTATAATGATTACACATTGCATCTCATTTTTTTCTGATTGTCGATCGCTGAAAAAGTTTATTTTGTATTCTCAAAAGTAACAGCTTTTCTTTAAATTACATTCTTTTTCTGAAATATCAGGCCTATGTTCACCGGGTTCGCAAAATATTTTCCAGCTAGAAAAGTAGAGTTTCAATTTATAAGTATATATACAATCGATACAAATCAGAATCAATATACGAATGATGAATTTATGACTGCGTAATTAATTTTATTTAAAAAAAAATTACGAACTTTTCTCAAATATCTAATTCTTTTCTCCAGTACTACAATCGAATTTAAAGTTCTCTCTTTACTCACAATTAAATGAAACTACATGACGTAATACTTCTTTAACAAATGCTTTGATATATCCTAAATTTCAAAAATAATGCTTTCTCTACGTTTTTCATAATACTTTTCTGTAAAGAGAGAATATTGAATATATTTGGCGTTAATTTTATTGAAAATATTAGTGATGTAGTATTATTTCTACTTTTTTTAAGTTCTTTACCACGACCTAGGTTTCGTTGTATTGCAACATCTTCAGGTAGGCTGTTAGCAAATATAGTTACTGATTCGTAATTATTCTATTATAATCTTTGATGTTGATGATGAGATGTTGTAATACAACGAAACCTAGGTCGTGGTAAAGAACTTAAAGAAAGTAGAAATAATACTACATCACTAATATTTTCAATAAAATTAACGCCAAATATATTCAATATTCTCTCTTTACAGAAAAGTATTATGAAAAACGTAGAGAAAGCATTATTTTTGAAATTTAGGATATATCAAAGCATTTGTTAAAGAAGTATTTGTTAAATCGACCCGTAATAAATCAAAAATTCTATATCAATTTCAGTGTCAGTTAATTTACACCTTGTAATTACTAATTCCTAGAAACAAAATTGTGTACAAATATCAAGGAATATAACAGTAAAAATTTAACTCTTATTTTAGAATATATTACATTAAAAGTACGTTTACAAGAAAAAAGGTCAAAATGCGTTTAAAAAATAACAATGAAATGGGAAAATCAAATTTATTTATCCTCTACGTTCATTCTATAACAACATAGAAAATAACATGTCGCTAACTCAAGCTTAACGGTATCATAATACTGTGTATAATTTTTTTTAAGTTATGCCATTCCAATACTACAGTTTTTCATTCAATCGTCACAATTGTTGTTACGTATTTAAATTATAAATTTCAAACATTTTTTTCGTTTTCATAGTATATGCGTCTTAAATTTATTATGTAGTAAAATGATCCTTGCTAATTATAATAATATCACATAATATTGCCAATTCAATATTTACACCGGGATAGACAGATGAACAATAAATTAGAACAAAAGAAGTGGGAAGTCAAAAAAAAATAAGTGATGAAAGTACTAGTAACTAAGAATTTATGAAAAGCGCACCAACTTTGAAGCAAAAAGTATAAAAAGATATCTCATAACGATTCAATCAAACCAGCAAACTAGTCATGCTTTACGACGTTACAAAATAAGTTAACAGTTTTTGTTGATATTATTGAAGTTTCAGTGAAATTTGGAATATCAATGTGAAGTATTAAAACTACCATGGGGAGCAAGGGGAGAAAGTATAAACCAATTTGAAAGAAAGTAGAAATAATACTACATCACGTAGTTTCATTAATTGTGAAGTTTATTAAGTTTTATTACATTCACCACACAATCAAATCCCATTTGATTGTGTGGTGAATGTAATAAAACTTAATAAACTTCACAATTAAATGAAACTACGTGATGTAGTATTATTTCTACTTTCTTTAAGTTCTTTACCACGACCTAGGTTTCATTGTATTACAACGACTTTGCTAATAGCCCACCTGAAGATGTTGTAATATAACGAAACGTAAGTCATGGTAGAGAACTTAAACAGAGTAGAAATAATACTACATCACGTAGTTTCATTTAATTGTGAATAATGAATTTCTACAAAATTAATCCCTAATATATTCAATACTTAATTAACTAATTAATTGTATCTTGTTACAATTAACAGTTAACTTATTAATTGTATCTATATAATTACAGTTAACTTGTTAATTGTATCTTGTTACAGTTGTGTAACAAGATACAATTACGAAACGCGGTGTCTTAATTGTTAAGGAAATATAAACGATTTAACGTATAGTTACTACACAAGAAGTTCAATATAAAAAATACTGAAATAAAACGTAATAAACGTTCGATAAGACTAATGTTAGAAAGATATGTTTAAAACTGAAAAAGCCTGAAATATGGGTAACCGGGTTTTTAGAATTGAATTTTAACAATTAAATGGTCGTTTCCTAAACTTAGGTATTGCTAATTGCTTGCTAATCTTATTCGAGTAGAATACAGTGAAATAAATTGTTATTTTCCGAAAAATAATATTGAAATATTGAATCCCTTATTTTCCAGATCGCAAGTGTCACGCATAACACCATTTTCATTGCCAAATCTGATACTGCAAAGTGTTAAAATCATCAATTTCTGAAATTAGAAAGAAAAAGATTTGTTGGTCAAAAGACATAAAACCCACACCTTTTAAAAACAACTTTACGAAAAAGTCATACGATTAATTGCAATTTTTTTCAACAAATAAGTTAATCAAATTGCTTTTTACGATTCCGTATCTTAAAAAAAATTGAGCTCGGTAAGTTCACTCACGTATTCGTCTTCTGCCGTTTTTCTCAGAAACAGCTTGATGAGTGACAAAAAAATGTTTCTGAAGTCAAATTTTTTTTCATTTTGTATATCTATATATATATATATATATATATATATATATATATATATATATATATATATATATATATATATATATATATATATATATGCAAAAATACCCTCCCCCCTTCATATTTATAAAACTACAGAACCTAAGATTATGGAAAAAAGGATTTTCAGAAACCCACGCAAAATTTATATATTTTATTATTTTATTTATAGTTTTTAGGTTAAAATAGAACTATAAATTTTAAAATATTGCATTTCATCGATATTAAATATAAAACACTTTTAAAAATTAAGAAACGGAATTGATAAAATATCGGGAAATATAAAACTATTTCATTAATTCGTTGAAAAAATTCTTAATTTAAAGTCCTGGATCAACAAGAAACATGTCCTCTTACTAAAATTTGTAACTTTTAAATAAGTTACTATAAGCATAATACTAGCTCTATCTACAGCTATAATTGAAACAAATTTAGATATCAACAGTTTTTATTGCTACAATCCTTTATATTATGATGAACTAAAATTGTATTAAAATATACAACTTCATTGGTTTAACACACTATTTTTTAAACATATTTCTTGAAAACCTTATCGAATCAGCAGCCCTTGACCCAAAGTAAATATATAGAACATAAAAAACGCGAACATAAATGAAAAAAATTTACACCTACGTATATAGGATTCTTTGGTCACATTTTACGGTCAAGCGAGAGCTCCATAGAGCGCCTTGTCGTGCAGAAGGCAAACGGATGTCTGAAGACGGTCGGGATATATAGAAACTCTTGCCCAGTGGATGAATCGAGAAGATCAAATATGTTATGGATGACCTCTTACATGAGTGCACCAGACTTACAGCAAGCAGAGAGAGATGGCGATACATCGTGAGACGTATCGCCATCTCTCTTTGCTTTACATAATTACCACGATCACCCTGTCAAGGTTGGTGAGTGTTGTGATTAATAAGAATATAGAGTTAGAAGTAAGATAAACTAATTAAATGAGACCAAATCCGTTTTAAAGTCAATAAAATTCCATAGACTTTGTGCTTTTCGAAGATTGACTTTTTACTTTTCAAATTCAAACATATAACGTACGTATATCTCATTTTAATATCGAAATTCTCATTCACGAATATAATTCATGATATTTGAAGATTATTAATAACAAATAAATAATGTATGACTGCATTAGGAAAAGGTGTAAAAATAAGAATAAAAAATGAAACAGAATTAATATAATACGTAATAATAACGTAATTAAACTCCATATTTTCCACAAATTCCAGAAAAAGAACTATAACATTAACCCGCCATGTATCCATTATTCATACTTCGTAGTCAGTTTAAGACCCACTTTTGTGAAACACAACATTGATGACAATTTGAATGTTCTGTAAATATGACACAGTGATAATATATGTCAATATATTATTACACTGTGGTATATTTTAAATTTTTACACTATTGTGTTCTTTTACATGGAGAATACCACATTCCAATAATATAATTACAATACGCCATTGATTTCTTCGAAATACTTTCGTGGGTCATTGTGAAAAGTTTGTTTAAATGTTCTTTGATGCTGACACCCGTATAATATACGTTAATCTATTACTTCACTTTGTTAAATATTTTTCTAACTTTTGTGCTATCGTGTTCTTATTTCAATAATAACACAATCCAGTAATAAAAAATACTCCATTGACTTCGTGTAAAGATTTTCGTGTTAAAAAAGGCTGCTTGAATGTTCTGTAATACTGACACCCGTGTAATACAAATCAATCTCTTATACATTTGGAAACAAACAGTTTTCTTATTTTTATACTACCATGTTCTTATTTCGGTAATAACACACTCCAACAACATAACATTCCATTGATTTCTCACGAAAACTTTCTTGGCCATGATGTTATCATCATATCATCGTAATAACCACTTTCAACCATTTTGGTGTACACCTCCGTTAATCTGCACCACTCCGTTCTATTTTGGACTGGATGGATCCATTTTGTTCCCGCCACTTTCATAATGCCATCCTTCCATCTCATTTGCAGCCGCCCAACTAGTCTTTTGCACTCCCAGAGTATCCACTCCATGAGAATTTTGCACCAGCCCACTACCATTTCAGTTTCACCATTCTCTTTATAATATCAGCTACTTTGCTTTGTCTCCGAAACCACTTATTTGTTTTGCGATCCTTTAAGGATATTCCCACCAACTTTCTTCCCATCGCCCTTTGAGCAACAATAAGCTTTTGCAGCATGGCTTTTGTTGTTACCCAAGTTTCGGCTCCGTAAGTGAGAATCGGTAGAACATGTTGATTCAATATGCATGGTTTTAAGTGGTTCTTTATGTTCATTTTAAAAACGGGCCCGAGTTTGGAGAAGGCTGCCCCTATCAGACGTATACCTACTTCGTTGATCTGCTTCTTTTTATCTATTCGTAGTTTTTGGCTCAAGTATACATACTTATCTACACGTTCTTGTTTAATACAGTCCATATTTATAGTCGCAGAGCTATCGGTTTCCGACATCATGACTTTTGTCTTATCCATATTCATCTCGAGCCCAACTGACAGCGAGGTTTCATGAAGTTCCTGAACCATAGTCTAAAGTTCATCTGTATTATTAGAAAACCGTACTATATCATCCGCAAACCTCAAGTTATTTAAACGTGTACCTGATATAATAAGACCTTTATTTTCCCAATCCAGTTGTTTAAAGACGTCTTCTACGACGGGGGTAAAATGATATTGTATGTCCCCGCCTAACTCCTCTTCGTATAAATATGGAATTACTATCTAATGGTGACAAAGATGCTGTATTTTTTATCTATGCATGCATTTCTAAGAGACTTTTGCACTGCTCATATTTCCACACCGTCCAATGCTTTTTTGTAGTCGACATATGCTAGCCATAGGGGGAACTGGTGTTATGTCTCTTCCGAATATTGTTTTATGCTGCAATACGTATAATATTTTTAAACTTTCATTACATTATGGCAATATACCTCAATAGATTCCTCATTTTTTTCATATTGACAATATCGCACTCCATTGATTTCTCAGAAAAACTTGATTAACCACGATATTGGATATTGATCCGAATTTCCTTTTCTAATAATGACCACGTATTTATTATATTACCAATAATGTCCACGTCCATTAACTGCGGTATCAGCAATCCATGTGGTAGGTATATGATTTATGATATTTACTTTGCTGCATTTTTACCCATCCCAAGTACAGCCGCTACTATTCACCTCATTATCTAAATTACCAAGTGTTCCCTCCACAGTGGTTCTACTACACCGACTAAGGCCGGCGATGTTTACTCCATCGTTCTGTTTGCGGCGAACAAACTTTACATTGGGGATTAGAAGCGCAGCGCGCGGTACATCGGCCGTCAGAATTATTGTTATTGCCCGGCGTAGTTTACTTACGCCAAATAGCAGTTTTGTGGCCAACGCTGTTTAGCTTTGCGACACGGTGCTTTGGGCATTCGGTCAATGCACTTGATAGCTAGACGCAGAATCAGGTTCTAGCTTTCTAATGGTGTTCTTGAAACGCACTGCGTGTGATTAACTTGAGAGATACGTTTGTTTTAGGAAGTATGTTAATTTTTTGCGGCAAAGTTTTTCGTCTGCAGGAAATCAGGCCAATGAACGATATTATACGTATGAGAGCGTCAGTATAAAATGAACCGGAACTGCTGCAGTCCAAATTATGGAAAACATCATTACGAGAGTTTACCTAAAGTTTATTGGAAAATTATAGTGATTATTCTAAATCTCATATTTTTAACTGGCTTCAAAAAAGGAGGCGGTTCTCAGTTCGTTGGAATCTTTTTTTTACTTATGTTCAGCGATAATTCTTTACTATCTAGACCGATTTCGATTATTCTTTTTTCATTTGAAAGAGGGTATTTTAGGGGTGGTCCCATATAAATATGATGATGACCTGCTGTAATTGAACAACGGAACTCTTTAACGAATGGCAGTAAATCAACTATGTCTATGATATTTGCTACTAGTAGTTATTACTTTGAAAAATAACTACGCCTCTTATCAGTTCATGGTCTGATATATATGGTCTTATCAGTTCATGGTTCTGGCGACGATCAATGGTACTCCTTAACGGATGTTAGTAAATCAGCCGTGATTAAAGATATTTGCTACTGGTAATTGTTACTTTGCAAAATAACCTCACCTCGGCCATGTCAAAGTCTGATGATGCATTCTGGAGATTAATAAAGGAACTCCTTATCTGATGGTAGTAAACCAAACGTAATTCAAATTATTTGCTACTGATAGTTTTTACTTTGCAATATAACTGCACCATCGACCAGGTTAGAATCTGATGATGAGTTCTGAGTATCAACAATGGAACTCCTTAACGGGTGATAGTAAATCAATCGTGCTTCAATATATTTGCTACCGGTTAGATGTTACTTTAGTTATTACTGTGCAAAATCTGATATTTGATTTGTAATGTGGAGTACGGAACACCTCAAGTGGTAGTTGTAACTTTGCAAAATATGATATTCGACTTTGGTATGGAGAACGGAACTCCTCAACGACTAACAGCTAACCACTGGCGGCTATTACTATCGCTTCGTTTCTGTGTTTTGTTTATAACCAACTTTAACCCTTTATTTTCAGCTTTTGCCTTGTGACTTATTATAATTTTACAATATTCCAAGAAATAAAATAATTTAAGGTTAGTTATAGTAGGATGATTAATATTTTCAATCATTAAAATATCTTTTAAAAAACCGACTTCAAAAAAGTAAAAAGTAGTTAACTGAAAATAGTTACCGACTTATTCGTAATAAATAACTAAGTCACTTATTTTTGAAGTTGGTGCTAGCACCGCAGATCAACTTAAACAAATGTAAAATTTTACATTATAAATTCGGGTGTATTTACGAATCTATTTCGCATTGTGAGTACATTACAAGTTAAGTTTTTTAATTTACATTATAAATTAAATTAAATTATAAATTTTTAAAAGATATTTTATTTACAAATACAATAATTTAGGCCTGTGAATATTAAATTCGTTTAGAAAAATAATATCAATGATTCTAAATAGTTTAATAGAAATATTTTATAAACTTAAAAGTTTATTTGCGCTTAAGTGTGTATAGAACCCTTGTAGGGGGGTGTTTTACTTTTGTACTTGACAAATATCTCTTTAAAATATCTCCAACCCCTACACGCCTGTATCCCATAATTTTTTTCTCTTTATTCGAGTTCAAGCGCTAACGGACATATGGCTTTTTATTTATTTTCCCAAGAAAAAGTCACCCTTGCTTTCAAACATATAGAATAATAAATGTATAGAAAACCACTGGTAATTTATCTTACCAACTTAGGTAAATTTTAATAAACTAGATACTAAGAAAAATAACTATATTTCCTTTCACGATTAAATCTACAGTACCGATTTTCAATTCATAACGAATTATTCGTTTCGTGTAATTTAAATAAACGTTACCAACCGTTGTACTTCCTAGTTATTTGTATTCAGTAATGGTCATAAATAATTTTAAGTCTAGTAAAACAATAATTCACATTACCTCGTTGGCTGTAAGAGATTGCTATCGTATTCATGTAACTTTCTAAGTTAGCAATACAGTTTTATGAAACATAACAATAAACCATATCGAGGCATATACAATTATAATATGTGTATAAAATTTAATGCTCCATCATTTAGCAGAAACTAGTTATAGAATGTAATAATGTAATTATCTTAATCTCTACAAAGCTCGACAGTTGAATTATTTTGCCATTAACTTCGTAAATAAACTTATATTTAATTTCCTAATTCTGCCAACAACACAAATCGACACGCGAAATTCCAAACAATACGTTAGAACTAGCGGTTTACGAAAGAAAGGCTAAACAAGCGCAATAATAAAACTATGTATTGAGTTAATACATTAAGTAAAATGTTTGTCTGCTTGCCCGTTATATTTTGTATTGATGTGTTTTTTCTCTAATTTATAAATAAACACATGAAACGAAATTATGCTATAATCAATTTTCGCACACACGAACTCAAATATAGGGATGTCTTCAGTACTTTTCAGATTTCTATTATTACCACATATAATAATAAGCCCGATACGTCTATTATTACCTAGAAAAAAAATTAAAACAAAATAAAAAGGTTAAACAAAAAAAAATTAAGTCAACGCACAAAATACATCACTTGTTTTGCTAAGCTAAACACAAGCGCGTTATGTGACTGAAGTGAAACATTTTTGAAAGTAAAAAAATACGGAAAATTAATATTAAAAAGTATTACTTAAATGACACACCATTGTGTAATGATTATTTTCTTCCATTAATTGTTGTGTTATATTTTTATTCCATAGATTAAATTTCCGTCATTAATTTTTTTATACCTTTTCAACTAAATTTATCTTCAAAATTTACGTAAACCATAGGGTTACTAAGTATGAACTAGGTGACTAAGTATTACTATCGATCTATCTAACTAGTATTTCCTCAATTTTTTCCAGGTCTAATAATGGCAATGAAGCCACAATAACGAAGATACATAGCGACATATATACGTTAACATAAAACTCGCGTTAACCACAACAGCGACATATACTATACGTTAACCACTGTATCGACATATATACGTTAACATAAAACTCACGTTAACCACAATAGCGACATATATACGTTAACATAAAACTCGTCAAAATACTAATGCATACGAGTAGATACACTTAATATACAGATATACATTTAATAACTTTATAGCCCTGTTATAAATCTTATAAAAACTTCTTTTACACAGTAAATATTTTGCATCGAATTTAAAATATTATTCTCAGACAATTAGCATGATGAAGCTTTTTTTTTTCAATAAGTAAGCATATTATTACAAATTTAGTATATACAATGAATATTTCATATTATTTTACTACAAACCTGCAGTAAAATGTGTAATATTTTATATATAATTAATTGTATGTATATGTTATATGAAAAATAGCCCTAGACAACATTTTGACAATACATGATAATTCTCGAATATTTGAAAATTTTGTGCACATTTCCATTTTCGACAAGCAAGAAAAAAGTGCCTGTTGAAAAATACTGGCAGGTTCAGTGCCAAAAGGGAGTTAGAACCGCGCAAATGCAGTGGAAGAAGAATAGTTGCGTTATCGTTTCACAAATTTTGTTGAGGTTTTCGTATATTTTTTGGATGTTTGATTTTTAGGATATTGTTCCCATAATTTGTTGTTGTTTTTGGATTAACATCATAAACAGCCTGTATCTAGCCACAACAAGACCTAGACTCAATGCACATATCATTGGAAGTAATACCCACAATGATTTCGAGTTAATTACTAATTAAATTAATTTTAATATTAAAATAGTCATTTTCCATCGTTACTTAAGAATCTGCCAACGACGAGTAAATAACCGGTGTTTTTAAAAAATATTAGTGTTCCTTTTTAAAATGTAATATTGTTTTAAAAAGAGTATTTTAATATTGTTTTTATAATTTTATTTTGGATCTGGCATCAATAATCTTGACTCATGCACACTAATACATACCCACATTAGTATGTTCCACTCATCCATACACTCAGAAAATATGTGTAAAATACACAACAATATTTGCAAATATTGTTTTGTGTTTTTATAGGCACATCTTTTATATTTTTTTTTTACTACCGATTTTGAAACTCTATTACGTGCTTACATTTTACAGTATTCGAATAAAATGAAGACTTGCAGTAATATATTTATTATAAATCCTATATTGTTTGAAGTCACATACAATTTAATACAAGTATGACGTACGTTATTTTTATGCCTAACATATGATCCGGAACCATCTAATGTTGTCTTATGTATCGTTACTTTTAGATTGTAAGCAATATATAGGTCTCTATTAAAAGAGTCCTTTCAGCAATACCTTAGACGCAAAAAAAATGTTTCTGTTCTCATTTTCTATTATGTAAAGCAACCCTTTCAGAATAAAATAATATAATATTTTAAGTAGCATTTTTTTAATTTTAAATTAAAACCATACATAAACAGGTTTACATTTTAAGTATAACGATTTTTCCATTTTAAGTATAACGATGGACAACTAGCTAACTATATATATATATATATAATATATATATATATATATATATATATATATATATATATATATATATATATATATATATATCATACCGTACTGTTTTTCGCATACATAAACAGGTTTACATTTTAAGTATAACAATTTTTCCATCTAAGGATGGATAGCCAGCATACTCTACGTTGATAGGATTCCATTCGGGTTGTTCAGTTATAGATAAATGTTATACCATAATGATTTCGAATAAATACATATAAATAAAAAAATTGCACGCTCTTCTGCTCTACAAAAAATATTGTAGACAGAACTGTCAAATGACAAATCACTTTCAAATTGATATTAATTTTTTTAAAATTGTATACATCTCCTGAGCTTTTTTTAATTTCAAAATATTTAGGATCTTAACTTCAGGATCTTCAAAAAAAATTATGAGCCGTCATAGAACGCCTAGCAGATGTGAATCATCTAAATTGTTTTATAGTTTTATGTTGGAATACTTTTACTTGAACGAATTGGAAACGAAGAAACAAATATTCAGGTAGTTCTTAATAATAAAATATTAATTTAATTTTGTTATTTTATTTTTATGGAGTAATTTGTTACAGAAATACTTTATAACAACCTATTGTAAACATATTTTTAATTTTATAATACTGTTGCCGATAAGACGCGAAGCTGGCCGAATTAAGTCGGAGACAGCCGACAAGACGCAAAGTTGGCCCAATTAAGTTGGAAATAGCCGACAAGACGCGAAGCTGGCTGAATGACACGTCGCGACGTGCCACAATAATATGGTTACTCCCACCCAAGTCATTAGATGTTTCACATCAAAAATAAATAGCGGACATAAATACATTTCAAATTATTTCCCGGGAGTGTTCAAATTTAGTTATCAAAATTCAAATAAAATGGCGTTAATATCGAAATCTACTTTCAAAACTGTATGATTTGTGAAATCGAACATTGTTTACAACACAAAAATATATTTTAATTAACTGTGAGTTACCTATTTAACCCTTAAACAATGTGTGCAGCTGGAATCACGTTTAACTGGCTTCATTCTAATTCCAACGCCGTAATTAATTTCCGCAAGATATCAACATCGCTCCGTATAAAACCAGGCTACAACAACTAGTCACAATATAAAGACGTAACACATCTGAAACTAAGGAGATACCTATTTAACTCTTAATCAATGTGTGCAGGCGGAATCACGTTTGACTGGCTTCGTTCCCATTCCAACGCCGTAATTAATTTCAGCAAGATATCAACACCGCTCCGCATAAAACCGGGCTACAACAACTAGTCACAATATAAAGACGTAACACATCTGAAACTAAGTTGCTAGAATTGCCTTGCGACTAATGTTTAGCCTGCAGCCCTAGTTTGACAGTACGACGTCGTACCGGCACCGGCCAAGGTACTCCAGTCCAGTACCACGCTGTGTTTCTATTAAGAGTTGATTAGTTCTCTGATTTACTGGCGTACCAATTAGTAAGTCGCGTTACACTACGATTGCTATTGGTTTAGCTTAAATGTTGCAGTATTCGTTTAAAATTATTGCAGAGACCGCGTTGCGTTTCGAGAGACGGGGTGCCCTGTCGAAAATGTAAAATCTGTCTTTTACGTTATGTTTAAACGCAGTCGTATGATTGTGTAAATTAAAACACGGTAATGTTATGGCTTTATTACGGAGTAAGTTTACTGATGTGTACACTGAAAAAAACAATATCTAAGATTGCTTACTGGTTGTTTTGTAAAATCTGTCTTTTACGTTATGTTTAAAAGTAGTCGTATGATTGTGTAAATTAAAACACGGTATTGTTATGGCTTTATTCCAGAGTAAATTAACTGATGTGTACACTGAAAAAAATAATATCTAAGATTGCTTACTGGTTGTTTTGTAAAATCTTTCTTTTACGTTATGTTTAAACGCAGTCGTATGATTGTGTAAATTAAAACACGGTAATGTTATGGCTTTATTACGGAGTAAGTGTACACTGAAAAAAATTATATCTAAAATTGTTTACCGGTTGTTTTGTGCGATTCAGTACATCAAAAGGAAAAATGGAATCCTAGTAATATCACTTACGTATCCATTTGTCAGTCTAACACAGCTAACTTTTATATTAACTAGTAACTCAGTATTTTCCTTAAAATTTCCTTTTCATAGAGGTTCTGTTTATAATAATGAAACGTAAGAAACAAAACGTAACAGAAATTATGATTCAGGAAATGTTAAAAATAAGGAAATACCTTGATATTGAAAAATAAACTATTTCTCAATAATGAAGGCCTAAACAAAAAATATTATAGATCATATTAAGGTCTCTTTTTAGAGTTATACAACTTTCATATAAAAAAAACAGGTAAACATTATGATAGTGGCCATAGTATTGGTTCTATTGAAAAGGTGATTTTATGCCATTAGTGTTTAAATACAATTTCCGACACATGGGCGTTGCGGCTGGCTGGAATGAAGCGCAAGCTGGAAGTCCAATTCTCAACCACTTTTTCGAGCCATAATTTATCCAGCAATGAGGCTCATTTTTGGTTACCTCCTCTAAAAAACACTTTTTTGAGACATCATTTATCCAGCAATGAGGCTTTTTGGATGATTTTTGGTTACCTCCTCTAAAAAAATACCCATTGCGTATTATATCCTTGAGGAGAATCCGGCAAAATTTTACTATACCAGTATAAAATAAATACACCCCCTTATTCAAGTGCAGACTTACCAATGTGTCATATTTTGATTTTAAGGCTTTCCTTGGGACATTCTTGTATAAAGATACGAAGCACATCACTAATTTTTCAAATTACCATTCCTTCTCATGCATATTTTAAAAACTGAAGTAGGAACATTAATTTTGGCGTAGGAATTAAGCATACTAACTAGCACATGACAACACCCAAAAATGTTATGCAAATTAATACTCGATTTAATTCTATGAACCTATAATGTGAACTAAGTTTTAATGACCTAGAAAATTTTTTTTTCATAACTTTAGGAAATATATCTTCATGCATATACTAAAAAATGTAAATTACGAATATATAAAATTATGAATAAAGCAACGTAAATAAAATACTTATTGTTATTGTCACATATAAAATTGCATTTCTTAACAGAATTAGAAACGAAATTTTATGAAATAACCAAGAAATTTACTTCAGTATTATTTAATATAATTCCTTAATTATTTCTGTGAAAAATTATAATTTTTAGTGTATCGTTTGCAATGCCGTGTAACCTGAAGTTAAAGTTTGTATCATCTTGATGAACAGAGTTCATTTTACTTTTGTACAAACAATGTTCAGTGAATACTAAACAGAATGATACTAAACAGAATGATACTAAACAGAATGATGCTAATGAATACTAAACAGGGATAAAAATACTTCGTCCTTCTTTAAACAAAATTTAATTGAAATAAAAATATGTGTCTCGTTTAAGATACGTCCAAGTTGAACTTACAAAGATACGAGTATATCTTAATTTCATTAAAATACAATTGTAACTTGAATGATTAGGTTTGAAATTTCAACTCAAAATTAAGTTGGAGATTCTAGCCTATTATCTCAATCATCATAATTAGGCTCCTATGTGCTGGCTTGAAATAATGTTAATAGTGAAATAAAAATTACTTTTAAAATAAAGTCGCAATGTTTTCATTGATGAAAAAACTCATCGTTGTTAAACCTTGCAAAGTACAATTAATTCTAGTTCTGCATTTAAAGTTTAAATTTAAGCTTTTCTTTTAACCAATATTACTAATATATTTAAACCCAAAAAATTACTGTAATCTCTTATTTATAATCTGTTTAAAATACAACTTCTTTCAGCTTTATAAAAGTCGGAAGTAAAAGCATTTCGTGATGTAACGACGCATTACACAATCTTAACTCAATTTTTGGTACGCTACTAAAAGCAAAATGTAACTAACTAGTTTATTTCATAACCAATATTGAAATATGTCATATTAAATAAATTTGAAATTGTGTGCATTTTTCCAGTGAGAATTAAAGGTTAACTCGTCGTAAAAAATTCCACGGCCGTTAGTAACTGTCTTTCGATTATTTATTTTGTGTAAAAATGCGTATCCGTATATATTTCTTTCAAACAAATTTCAATTTTAGTGAACGACTTCAATGAACACAAAGTGGAAGAAGGAAGACTTATACTTTTCTTAATATCTGTCCATCCGTTCGGTCATCTGCCACAGCCTCACAGTCTACAGTTAGACCAATATATATATATATAAATATATATATATATATATATATATATATATATATATATATATCAAATGTTGTATAACATAATATTGAAAAAGAAAATTAATATATCTCCTCATAAAAGTAAGAAGGAAAATAATTTTTCACGCATTTCAGCGAGTGAAGTATCGTTGCATAGGCGTTACAAAATGAAATGAACGTTGCATTCACCATTTTTACTTTTCATGACCCGTTTATGAAATAAGCTTCAGAGCATCGTATAGTATATCCTGTGCCTCCAAAGTGTCAAAAATTCTAGATACTAACATTTAATTAGGATTTTCAATTAAAATTACTTTGATTAATTCACATTGAAAGTTTTGAGGGGTATTGACAAATAGGGAAACGTTTTTCCTTTTTTTAACTGAATTGACCTAAAATTAAGTAAGTGGGCTCTTTATAACTTTATTTGTAATATCAATAAGAAAACAACTAATTCTGATTAATATAATTCACGAAACTTCCACTATCGAGACGGAATCTAAATTGAGTTCTAAATTAATTGACTATGAGTTATACTTGTAAAGCCACTTATATAAGTTATATATCCTTTCCACATCTTATAACTCTAGATCACCTGCGCTTACCATACACGAAAACCTACGAACTGCTGTCATAGCTCACTTTAAATTGATCAAGTTACACACACTTTCTTTAATCAATTCCACATTTCACATTACATTATAGCCCAAACGAACTCGATTAGAATTACTTCCCCTAGCCGGCCTCCCGAACAAAGCGCGAGGTGGTGTTCGCGTATGGAAATATGATATCCTGCTGGTATAGGATAACGCCTGCCAGGCGCGTAGCTACAAAGAAATCTAAAAGAGACGGATGACAGATTGGAGAGGGACAAAAAATCTCATATCTATCATCTACGACGGTCTATATCGGTGGAGTTGGGAGCGATTGTAGTTAGGCAGGGATACTTGAAGGGTACGTGGACTTTTATTTTTTGGTAACGAAACTTAAAATATTGTGTAAAATATCTTTATGTCTATAGAAATTTCATTACTTTCCCATTTAAAACTTAAAAAAACAAAATGCAAGGTTTGCGTAAAACCGTATCATCTATCACCAGCCGTGTGTGTATAACATGTGAATCTGACCGTTCCACATTAAATGATTCCTCGATCAGTAGTAGTTGTTATGCGTATATACATAGTATAACAAAGAATATACTTATTATCCATAGAGGTGATTATATCAATGTAAAGTATAATTAACAAACGTTGTATAATATATTTTCCCATTACATTTTTTATAAATACTCGTCCACCAAATGTCCCCAAGTTTTTTATAAGTAATTCCATAATTTGCAACTTATTATTATATCCGATTTAACATGACTTAAACTAACTAGTTTTCATTTCTGCGATCATATATTCTCTTATTTGAATCAATCAGTTATTTAGTTGTTAGTTATCCTTTAGAGGCCAATGTACAAATATTGTCGTATTTTAATCAATTATTTATTAAGTTATGAGTTATCCTTATGAGTTCAGTGAGTATATGTCCTCTTATTTTAATCAATCAGCTATTTAGTTATTAGTTATCCTTTAGAGGCCAATGTACATATATTGTCTTATTTTAATCTATCATTTATTAAGTTATGAGTTATCCTTATGAGTTCAGTGAGTATATGTCCTCTTATTTTATTCAATCAGCTATTTAGATATTAGTTATCCTTTAGAGGCCAATGTACATATATTGTCTTATTTTAATCAATCATTTATTAAGTTATGAGTTATCCTTATGAGTTCAGTGAGTATATGTCCTCTTATTTTATTCAATCAGCTATTTAGATATTAGTTATCCTTTAGAGGTCAATATGCATGTATTGTCTTATTTTAATGAATCATTTATTAAGTTATTAGTTATCATAGTTAGTAGTTAATATACATATATTTTCTTATTTTAATCAATCAATTACTTAATTATTAGTTATCCCTATGAGGTCAATGTAGGCCAGTGATATTTTTCCATTGTCCTCGCTTATTTTCTTTTGATACTGTCAAACTCTGGTTCTTTGTAGGAATTTGCAAACCGTGTTTTATCTCTGCAATTTGTAATCAGAAATTGTGATTCTTCTCGCTAGTTTCCATGTAGATTTAACCTTAAATAATGTCCAATAAATATATCCTATTATAATGGACAATTTCAATGAATAATTCTTACCAATAATCTTAATAAATGATTACTATTTTTGAACAAATAACATATTTTATTTACCATTCTTATTTTTCAACTTTTCTTAGACATTACTAAAACTCACAAACTCGAAGATTCAATTCATCTTTAAACTAATAAAAAAATCGCGAGAGCCAACTAGCCCTCGAGTAACCTATGCGTACTCGTCATCATAAAATACTCAAAGCGAGTATTTCGTCGAAACTCATTTCGCGGCTCGTGATTGAGACGATTTTTCGTTTGAGTCTCTTCGCCGCTAATGTCCGCGAGCCGCCGGATAACAAATGGATCTTGTTCTCGCTCGTGTCGCTCGTTACCGGAGCGAGAGTGGATCTACACTGACGCAACTATTGTCGAACGTGATCTCGGGAACCATAAAACCGCAAACATGACTAGCCATGCTAATCAACTGAAATTCTACTGGAATCGTGACGTCAGCTTCAGGTTGCTGTTTTAGGACATGTTTGAATACTCTAAAGGTCCGTGAATTAAACCTTCATTCACGCAGCCACTATTTTACGTAGGCAACCACAAGCACCATATCCAGTTCGTTAAAATGAAAATATATCATTTGAAATGCTTCATTTTAGCAATATACATCCAATGGTACTGTATATCCAATGGAACGGTACTCCAGATAGTTAGTACAAAAAGAGTAAAAATTAAAGAAAGGAAAGGAATTTTTAAAATAAAAAAATTGCTACAGTTGGTACGAAGCGTCAACAATATATGTAATAAAACAATAAAACTTGTCTATTACATTAGCATGTCTACCATCTAACGAATGAAAATATCTTGTATTGTACGACTTTATTGAACTTTATCTTCATCACTTATTCATTGAAGCAATAGATGACAAGGGAAGAAATAGATTTAAATGGTCTAAGGAAGGAGTAAATTCGCTTTTCCCATTCAAAGCAGAAAAACATTTTCTACAATATGAATATTTTTCATTTTTGAAGTAGAAATTTCTTTAAGCGCACGGTGGACACTGTTTCTGAGCAGTGAACGAAACTGAGTCGTCACGCTCGAGTCGATGACGCTGAATAACCGTCACGCTCGTGTCGGTGATGCTGAATCGCGTAAACTCGCCACTCTTCGGCAATCGGCTAAGTGAACTACTTCTTCAGGTGCACCATGAGCAATTTTTTCACGTAAATGTATTTTTTTATTCTTCTGGCACTTCATTCTTAGTGCACCGTTTCAAGAATTATATTATATATATATATATATATATATATATATATATATATATATATATATACATATATATATATATATATATATATATATAGAACTATGGCAGTAATCCTTACTTTCCCTTCACAAACACACATTCTTTCACGTTGCTTTCTTTTTGGGTGTCTGTCTTTTCAATTATGCTGCACAAGCTTTTTGATCCTTGATCCAGTAGCGCAATAATTACTCCAACTGCGCATTAAAACGTCATCCACTCTGATTAATTTTTTCGGGATTGGTTCTGCATATATATTTAAAGAACTTGCAAAATGCAGCAAAATCCCTCAATAAATTAATTCAGCCTGTGTTTCAAAATTGGATTGAATAGGCATACGCTAATGCATTTTCAGCATCAAGATGGGCTTACTGGAGATGCCATAGATAATAATTTATATGGGTACGGGTCGGCTGTTATTATATATTATATAATTATTTTTATTTCGTATAGTGAAGCTATAAACAATAACCCTTTCATTGCCCGTCATGAATATCGCTTTACCTTCTCCGTTAAGAGGGATTCATATCTCTACGATTCTTGACAATTTAAGGATAATTAACTTCACACATTTTCGGTATTTGATGCCACTTTACGCTTCTAAATTTTCCACGTAAGAATAAAGTCATGTTTGATTATACATGCTTATAGAACGATAAAAAAATAAAAAAATCTACAACGCTCACCCGTTTTTCGTGCTCTTACCACAGTGCAAACCGCTCACAATCTTGATGCTTTTCTACTCAATTAATCGCTTTACAATCTGTTACAAACATTTTCTTTATAACTTAAATTGTTACGTTTTCTTATTACCTCTTGTCTTATCGTTACATTTCAAAGCTTTTTCTATTTTTGTTATACTTTCACATTTTCAACGTCTTGTCACTTTGGACGTGTGACTTTTATTAAAAATAAATATAGTAATAAATAAATTTTTACCCAAGCAATGCATTTATTTCATAAATTCATGAGTTGTCATTTATCATAATGAAAAAAAGTCATTTATCATAATGGAAAAGAAAATAAAAGTAATTTTATTACGCTTTGTATGATTTATATTAGCGTCACTTGCAAATGCTAATATATATGCAACGGAATCTTTCAATCAAATTTTTCCAGAATTATTTGAAATTTTGCACACGTATCAAAAACGGTTGAAAATACAGTAATTTTATAAAAAAATTTTAAAAATTAAAAAAATCTATAAAACAAGCTTTTGTAGAAATATTAACTAAAAAATAAAAATAATCTTTAAATACAAACATTTTGGTCAAGAGCGAAAGGATGCCTCACAACTTGGTATTAAGTAATTTGTTTTTTGAAAAAATTTAAAATAAAGTGATTGACAAAAAAATTATATTTAATGTAAAAAAGGCGGGGAGATAACATTTTTAAAAGTGCTCATAAAAATGTCAATGACAACTTTTCTTATTATGCTCATTGATTAATTTTGCTGATTGTGACTATGAAGGCTAAATCACCATAAATACAGAAATTACCTAAAATAAGTAGTACTAGTATTACGTAAAATAAGTATTACCAGTATTACTTAAAAGAAGCATTACTAGTATTACATAAAATAAGTATTACTAGTATTTCGTATAAGAAGAATTACTAGTATTACTTAAAAGAAGCATTACTAGTATATTACATAAAAGAAGTATTACTAGTATACTTAAATATGTATTACTAGCAACCTGTTTCTGCTTCGCAAGGATACATTTGATATTAGATAAAGATATTGTTGGAAATATATCATTAAGTACCACCTTAAGTGCCAAAAGGTGCCATACGAAGACTCCGCATGGGCACAATTAAGTTATGTAATCAAGATTTTTGATATGTGTTTTTTTTTTCATGAAAGTAGTTCTGCACTTTATTTTAACTAACAAAAATATTAAACCGCCACACGATGCGCTTTCGTTCTTTCCCTTCTTCTGTTCCCCCTCTACATGCGCTAATATATCGTACCAAACTTTTTAATTTCTCTTAAACTACTGATCCAAATTATAAATTGTGTAAGGTCAGTTTTTATCTATATAAAATGTTTGAAATGAAATGACTATTATATTTGTTTTCAATGACTATTAATAAATTAACAAACAAATGTGGCGACATTTGTCTCACGCACTTTTTTACATTACCATGGCTTATCAATAAAAGATAAATAATTGCTACCTAAACGCTTCTTTAGGTCTTTTTAATGCCTGCAATTTTTTGTGTATCTATGGTAGTTGTGCCAGTATTTTTCACGTAATCGGTCAGTCCAGATAATTTATCTTCGATTACTTTCACACTATTAACTATTCGAACATCTTAATTATTACACAACATACATCCACACTATGCATTCTAAAAGCCATGAGTTATTGTATTGTGGAAAATACATGACATTAGGATTAGTACCATGTACGTAAATCCCTAAAAACAAACAAACTAAATTTTCTCCTTTATTATAAAAAGATTACCAGAAATTTACTTAAAACGAAACGGAGTAGAAAGCAATATCACCAAATTATTAAGTCCTAACACAATATACCTTCCTATCTTCCCTAATATAATAAGATAACACTTCCTAATCTTTGTGAAAACAGAGATATTCATTACTTCCCTAAAATAATACTTCCTAACACTTTATGAAAACAAATATATTCATTACTTCACTGAGCTAATACTTCCTAATATTTTATGAAAACAAAGATATTCATTACTTCCTTAAGATAATACTTTCTAACACTTTATAAAAATAAAGATATTCATTACTTCCTTGAGATAATACTTCCTAATACTTTACGAAAACAAGGTTATTCATTAATCACCTTCGTTAAATCTCATATCTGATTTAATGATACGCAAAAATGACCTCCATGGATTATAAAGTGCACTTTTTTATTTATTTATCACCTATGGGAAAAAACAGATACAAGTCATAGTGAGATACAAAAAGCGAGTTTTTCAAGAATTAGGTTAGCTCGTATCCTAACATTCCCAGATCAAAATAATATTCTACGTACACCTCAGTCTTATATAAATATTTGTATAATACATTGAATATTCAGAAATTTTTAAAAATATCAAATTAAATTATAAATCAAGCAATATTTGTAAACAAACAATAAATATTTTAATTATTGAAATCAGCCTTTCATTTAAAGTTCACTATAATAGTTATCAGTAATAGAATTAATAGTAATAACTATCCTACTTATAATAATATCGATTTAAATAAAAAGGAAAGAAAGAAACATCACATAGATTTGAATAAAAAGAAAATGTAGTATCAATGCTTTCAAACGACTAATGGTTGTATAGTATCCGTTTAATTGACTGTTTGTACTGAAGCGATCATCACAAAGCCTGCATAGTGGTAAACGAGCATTAGTGTGAGCCGTAGGTAGATAGAAAAGTGAGGAGTTACGGGTTAGGGTACTTTGTAAGGCATATTTAAGCAGTACTGATCCGTAATTATCTACATCCAAACATTAATACTACAAAACACATGCTAATGAAAATATCATAGTACTATAATATTAAATTTCCTAGCTTCAATTCTCTACTACTTTAAAGCAGAACGTTTATTGAGAAACTGTCAGTTCACCTGTCTAGACGATAGGCTAATTATAGAATATTAACCACCTGTCAATGCAATAAACTGACGGCTTATTAATTACGTTCCACCTTTAGACGAATGCACAAATTAATATTTACGTATGGTCGTTTATTTAATATCATGTTATACTTGAAGCAAGAAGAAAATTTGACATTAACTAGAATGTCATTTTCTTTGTTGTTCAAATAGAATTAAATAAAAAAAACTGTCTATATTTATCTAATCGGTCTATAAAAATAAAAGAGGTGTTAGATCCTGGTGACTTAATTATATTACTTGATCGTATAATTTTATGGATTCAGATTCATATTTATGGCATTTCTTATATTTTATGTTTTTGTACGTCATAAAGGAAAAACGGAATCCTTATAATATCATTCTCGTGTACATTCGTCTGTCTGCTAGTCACAGCCGATTTCTGTAGAAACCGAAGCCGTTTGATGTCGAAACTTGAAGTGTGGCATATATACTTGCATGTATTCGAATAGTTAACACTCCAATGTTCACACATAAACTTCAGAAGGGGCAAATGAAAGAATCGTTTTTTTTTATTTTTTAGCCTATTTTTATAAATTTAAATAAATAATTCCAAAACTATTTTCTTTTCAGAATTTATATAAGATTTTACTATTATCTTTCCACAAAAATTATATCGGCTCCCCATTCTCCCCTTACCCCCGCTTCTAAAATTATTTAACTCATAATTTTAAATCCAATAAACTTCGTGTGTACTTCTCAAAGTTCACCTAAAGTTTACCGGAAAACTACAGCGATGTCTCTAAATATCATATTTTCAGAGAAATTTACGATTTTTTACGGATGCGAAATATATTCTAGGTTATAGATATATTTGTATGGTGTAAAAACCCTCACAGTTCGCGTTCTTCTTATTTAACAGGTTAATTATATACAAGATTTTATTATCCAGATGATAAAGCAGAGTTAACTTGTAATCATTACATTTAAACACAAAATTCGTGGACTAAAAGCACTCAGGACATAAATTATAATGCCATTGTCTTACACTCCTCACTATTTTATCACTCAAAATAGCGATCTTCAAAACACCACTCATTCAAGTATACTCCTTACTATTTTAAGACTCAAAATAGTGGTCTTCAAAAACCTTATCTGTAGTCGTTTCCTTAGTATCGACAGTGTTCTTGACTTTTTATTCTGTTGTGCTCTATACCTGTTCTATGCCTGCGGCACTAAAGAACACCATTTAGCAATAATTGTAAAGTTTTCTTCCCTTGATCACTCCACCGTTTATTTTTATATTTATTAGGATTACCAGCTTCTTAGGAGTTTCCGATTCACTCCCCATCAAGTAACCAATGCATCTAAGGAAAAAATTGTAAACAAATTATCAATAATGTTAAAATCATCCAACTCTATATGATGGTAAAGTTAAAGAATATATAACTATGTCTACTATAAAAGACCGTAGGGAGGAATGAGGGAACAGTGGATGCAGGGGTAAATTCGGACAAAGCAATGTTTGGTTGTCTCATATATACCTCCCTCTCGCAATATTGTAATGCCATTGTTCTTTACCTGTTATGAGCAGCCTACCATTCGCACATTTCAGAGATAAGCTTTCGAAAAGTTGTTTGAGCTTTTTCTTATAATATTTGTGATATAATCTTTATAATGTTTCGTCCGTTTTTGCAAAATTTTCAATAGAACCTAAAATTATTCAACGTTTAGTGTATTGTCTCTATAATTAACGACACTGCAAGTGAATGTATTTGAGGCTTTTTATCACTCAGTCTGTATGTGAATGGTGTAATTACTATGGACAATTACGGATGGTAAAGATTTCAGGTTTGTTAAGAAAAGTTACATATTACTTAAATTTAATTACAGTTTCAATGAATTATAATTGTTTTCTATTTAAACTTATTAATGTTATACGAAAACTTATGAATGTTTATAGTAGTATTTTATTTTTAGTTCCATTACATGTTCCATGTTGCTCCACTGTTTTCTAACTATAGAAGTCTAGAGATGGGTGGATATATTTAATTTTATTATGACACACACGATATATCATACAAATAATCGTAATCAAAATCTTTTACACAACTACCACATTGAAAATATGGCGTACGCCCCCCTACGTTACCAGATTTAACACCTGTGGGTTTATTTCTTTACCGCTTCCAGTAAAAAATAAAAAAATATTCTAAATGATAGTGGTAATGAAAAAATCCCTTAAATGTGAAAAATCTCTAAATAGGAATTAGGAAAAATTTTATAAATTCAATCAAATTGATAAAAAGCTTATCCATAAGGTTTTTTAGAACCTATAGCATTTTTAGAATAAAACACTCAGTTTTTTAAATGATTGAAATATTGAAAAATTGATTAATTCTATAATTAATCTCAATTTACCAGAATAGACAAGTATTTTTAGAAATTTGGATAAAAAATTTGATTTACGTATATGTAATTAAAGATTTTAGATTCAGTGTTGATCTAAAAATAGATTTAATTTGTTCGCAGAGAAAGTAATAAGCGCTGCCAATAACACTACTTAAATAAACAACTCTAGCAGGCGCGTGTACCTACTAATAAAGCGGTAAAATTCATAATAAAATAAATGTACATGTGTATATGTATATACATATATATATATATATATATATATATATATATATATATATATACATATATATAGTTATATAATAGAGTAATGGGAATGAAATATATTTTAACATAATTATTTTAGCAGCTTTGAACTATGCTCAAATATATTTAAAAACTCAAATATTTAATGAAGGAAAACTGATATATAAGAACTGTATATAGGTATGGAATATATATAGAAACCAACATAAAAAATCCTTAGCGATCATTCGAGAAATAGGACTTTTTCAAGTGACTTGACAATCTGCAACGAAAATGTTATTGGAAATAAGGTCAAAGTAACTTTAAAATTCTGCAGTTTGTATTGACAATAACTTTTCGCAGAAAATAAATTTTCGAGTAACAACTTGAACAAAATTAAGCTATACATGCTATACCAGCAAGTACATGAATAACTTTTACGATCGGACTCAGCGAACATGCTTCTTGCTTCGAATTTTATTGCAGCCCCATATTGAACTACGGAAAATATATTACTTTCTGTCAGTGGAAGTACAATGCCTCGTGTAAGCAAATTCCACTAATTTAATTCATCTTCTAGCAACCTCGTTAAAATCCTTCCCTCCGCCATGTCATAGCTCTCTTCAGTTACATCGTAAACAAAAACGAATGAGTACGAGGAATGTCGCGAATTTGCAGATCCGTATAAAAGTCGTGTCCCCGCTCATTAACGAAAGTATGGGCGGAGGCGGCAAAGTGCGGCTGGGATGCGGGGTGGAAGGCGAGAACGGGGCTGAAAGAAAGGGGTGAGAGCTTTGTATAATAGAGCACGAACAGCAGATTGTGTGTGTGACTGGGATTAACCATCGACGTAAATTTTTGCAGTGCAAGTTTTAATAAAGTGGTTTTAAACATATTTTAATACATAGTTAAATTTTGCTACTAGAAAGTGTAACCCTAGTTTATACCGCCTTTTTTAAAAAGTACTTGTCATATTCTTTTGACTTGCTGAACAAATGACAAAAAGCGTAATGAGTGATGTCATAAAAAGAACAGCATAATATAAATGACAGTGATCACACTACGATACATAACAAAAAAGCTTTCCGAAGAGAAATGCAGAGTTAATCTTAAAACAATAGCTTTCTTGATTTTATTTAAGATAAAGACGCTATTTAGCAAAAACAGAGAAATATGGTAACTGATCAAATGGCTATGTTCAAAATGTACAATAAAACCGACAGTAAGTGCCAGTTGAAAATATGAATTTCGTAGAGTTTTTGATTACCTATATTGTTAAGAAAAAAAATGATATCTCACTATCAGTGTATAAGAGACAATATTTGGTATTTAAATAATCCTAAAATCTTATTGTGGTTTAGAACTTCGATTTACGAAAGAAATCGTAATAAATTCAAAAAATAAAATAGGGTGCCATCTAGTTCATTTCTAGTAGAAACTTATTTAGTATTCTAATCAAATTTAAATTTAATTTTAATATATGAATAGAACACAGCGCCATCTCTTAGTAGAAACTTGAAAACAAACCGCTAATTTGTTTGTACGACGTTACTTACGTATCTAGCGTACTTACCTGCGCCACAGAGGAAAAAATAAATATTAATTGAACAACTAAAAAGACTTTTGTTAATAAATTTATTAAAATATAGATCAAATATACCAATTCTAACATAAATATTCATCAAAATGAAATGACGTATAAAGAAGTTACGACAGTATTATGTTCCAATAAATTATGAAAAGAAATTTTGAGCCAAAGTTGTAATATTTTAAAGATTCCTTTATATCGTAGGTACTTTGTGACAAAAAAGGAAAATAAAAGTTAGACAAAAATATTTTCATAGCGTTTTTGAAATTATCCTTCGGAATTATCCATTGAAAAATTACGGCATATAATATAAATCTTCCTTCTAAAATGGCTATTAGCTAAATAAAATTTAGTTATTGGACTATATTTAACAAGATTAACTACTTCATTCTTTGTCACTATATTATATTTTTAGGAAAATAAAATTTTGAAAATAATTCCCACTTTGACTATGGTGGTTAGAAGTTAATGCTTTTATGGTTTCAGTACTATATTTTTATTGTACTAGTGTAATAGTTAATTCGCACAGAATATATTCAAAACATTTGTTACGACAAGACTATATCCTCTTCACAATTTAACGTATCTTTACGGGTACATTTTGAACAATACCGTTCTTCTTACTCAAACGAACTATTGAAACTATTTCTACTAGCTCGAAATTTCGCTTATCAGTGCTGAATTGGTGAAAGTACTCAGGTGACAGAGCTCGTTTTATGAATCAGCGGTCCTGATCCTTAGCTGATGTGAAAGGCCTATTTCTTACCCTATATAAATAGGGTTTCCTATATAAATATGTTTCCGAACTCTTACTTGATGCTTGCACCGTCTTTTAGGAATTTTAAAGTACAATTAAATGCGTAGGAGTGCATCTATATTTAGTGGTTAGTGAGAACTAGATTTCATCGTTATACTCCTGGTGTAATTCAAAAAATAATGACGCGTTTGGATGGGATTTAAAATGTTCTGATGACATGTCGCGACATACCATTCAGCCAACGTCAAGTCTTGTCGTCTAACAGTATTATATAATTAAAAATATGTTTTTAATAAATTGTAAAAAAATATTTCTGTGATAAATTATTTCATAAAAATAAAATTATATAATTAGATTAATATTATCTGGATATTTGTCTGTTTCGTTTTCAATTCGTACAAATAGAAATATTTCAATATAAAAAAAAATTGATGTCTCACATCTGTCAGGCGTCCCATGGCAGCTCACAATTTTGGTGATATAAATAAAAATATGCGAATATTGAAATTTTGAATGTCTTTTAAATTGAATGTCTTGAAGAACGAATTGACCCTATAGTTCCAAGATTAGTATTTGGCACAAATTCAAATTGTTAATAAAAATTTCCAGTCGAATATAAATGTATCACGTAGCGATAATCCATTATGTTTGCCAAACTTATATTTTTCGGAATTGAAAAACCATTTATTTGTGGATAAAAACGTCAAAACTTTTACAACCCTAACCCTTTTACAACATTAATAATAACTTATTTATTAAATCAATTGTCAAAGATGTAATAAAACCAATGTTTACGTATTTAGACATAGCTTTTTATATGCAACACAGAACATAATATATTAATACAGAAAAGTCAATTACGTTTTGGCATTCCAATTCATTATATGATCAAAAATATTTACCACATTATGAATATAAAAAGTTATTAAACTGTTTTAATTATTTAAAAAAAATATACTTTATAAATATATTTTTGCTTTAGACCTTGCCACAATATTGTGATATGGTGTTTGTCTTTTTGTTTTAAACTCATTTAATATATTTTGTTCAAATTTTCCGGTAAATTGAATTGTTGTTTCGAAGCAAAATTAAGTACCGTGAACTTAGTACGTGAGGTTGTTTTATTCACTTATTCAAAGGATGTTTAAAAGGAACAAACAATCCAGCACGTCAAATTGAACGAAATTATTAGTGTACATAATGTCGTATCATCCGGTTGAACGAAAAGTTAGTTATAAATACTTATAAATTATAATCACTAAAAGATCGTAATAAATTATTATAAACAAATTAAACAATACAGTAACGTTATTAAAGCAAAAGATATGCTTGTATGTATTTATCACAAAATAGGCAAAATATATATCTCAATGACTTAAGAGAGTATTTGAAGAAATTGACAATTTTTTTCAAATTGTTGTACTTTTGAAGCAACCAGAAAACTATAGATAGTATAAACTAATAACAAATTGAACCACTAAAACTTAAAACATCAGCCTTCCGTAGTTATAAAGCTTAAGAGTAGTAGAAATAAAGCTATTTTAAATAAAGCTCTTTACTAAACTGCGCTCTGAAGATGTATTTTATTACCAATTAATTGGTATAACTAATTTTACATAAATAATAAAGTGTGTCATGTTATCCTCCTACATGTCTCTGGTGAGACGTCTCAATCCCTTAGCAATTAAGATAATATTTCTTTATATTTTGTTATGATTTATCCAAGTAATTTAATTTTCTTGGAAATTTGTTAACATTTATAGATACTTTATTTGCTTTATTATTAGACAAAAATTGCATTAAAAAAACGAAATTTTTTTAATGCAAATTATTATCAAACAGACCATTCTTTCCTATTTAGTGCAAAACGCCTTTTTCACTTCTCAAATATTTAATTTCAGAAGTATTTAAATATCATGTTTTACTTAATATTGTCTAACCTGCAATTAATAAAAGTCAACGATTCTTGTTTTACAGCAGTACCAAAGGCAAAGGTAATTTGATAAATATTAGGCCCATTAAAAAACTTTTTCGATCAACAAATATAAAAAAAAAATTTCTTTTCTTTGTTTATTTCATTATGTAGTATAATTGTATGTAAACTTTGAGATGCTCTGAATAGTTCTAAATTATGATGACATTGTAGCATGATAGTATAATTTTTTTAATTGTAATAAGCCGCTTTAATGACATTTCTAATTAAAAATAATTCCGTACTGTTTGTTGTTATTTTTATTAATTTCAGTTTAAAATTAAAAACATAAAATCGAATAAAAACAGAAGTATATCACCGAAATAAAAATACCAGGCATCACCGACTGCGACTGTACAGTGAAAATTTATCCTAAGTGCGTCGCCAGGCGAGGCCGCCTTCTGAAACTTCGTGCTCGTGCATGATATGAGCTGGATACATTTTTCGCGACGCCCCGTCACGAACTGGAAAGCGTACATTATACCTACCCCCTTGCCGCTACCCTACTTGCCACCCCTTTATGCTCTCCAACCTGCCGTTGGTCGTAGATTATTCATTTTGTGAATATTACATTGTCGGAGGCGCCGCTCGCGATGCGGAAGCCGCGCGAATGGGGATGGAGTATTTTTTCGTATGTGTTGGGGGCGGAGAGGAGTTGCAGGTAGTGTGTAATACATAAGGGAAGAAGTTTAATAAGTTTTGGAGTCCGAAAGGCTCAAAATCCGTCTTTTAATAGCCCTAAATGTTTTCAAAGACTATCATTCTCATACCATCACAAGCAATTTCTGGCATAGCTAAGAGCATACTAATAATAACCACTTATAATTTAACAAAGTACAGTATGAAAATTAGTTCATATCAATGATTAGTTACACATGCATAAAATATACTAAATCTATATTAGTACAAAAAATACTGTACTAATAATGAATATCTATTACTCTTCAAGCATTTAAACGTGGATATCGCCAAAAGTGTACGTAAGTATCCCCAAAATTTTCTAGAACTTTTTATCAGTATGTTTTCATAAAATTGCCTAGTTTACACTAGACAATGATTAAGAAATCAATAGAATATAAGAAGAAATTTCATATGCGATATAAATTATGCAGGCGTATTAAAAAAAATTTTATTTAGAACGCAAATAATTAATGGAAATAACATAATAAAAGAACTGGAGCATTATAAATACTTTTTGTACAATTTAAAGTCAATCAAATAATTTAATTTTAAATAATTTATAACACAAATAAATACGTACCGAAACTTAACCTAACTTGGATTAAATACACTTAAAATATATTTTAAGAAGTTTATAAATACTATTTCTATTATGAATATTCATAATAAATAAATGTTTTTATAATATGGACTACCTTGGGTTTGTATTAATACAAAACACGTGTTGTGTTTAATATTTACAAAAACCTCGATAACTATCGTAAATATAGTATCAGTTACTACACATATGTTTAGTGAGCAACTTCATCGTGTCGATTTTCGTTGCATCGTGCGCGTGTATCGTAAAATTTCATTTGAATATTTTTTTCATAACGCGCCTAAAGAAGTAAAACTTCAAAAAGGATCAGTCACTATACCCTATAAGGCAATGTTTTCATTTATTATGTTAAAGAAAGTGGATTTAAATCGACATCAAGTTCGAACTCTTCTTCTTTTTGAGTTAATATTTGTCATAAATTATTAACATTAAAACGAATTTCCCTTAGGTGAAGCAATTAGTATCTGAGGTCAAGAAGTTGGTTATATACGTTAATTAAACTTACAAACGCTAAGTCTGGATTAATAAGAGTATCCGTCCCAAAGCCTGAATTGGAAATCAGAATAATTCGTTAGGAGTCGCTCTTTGAAGGACCCATGGTGAATTGTCAGTTAGCATTTAGATCTAGTAGCTCACAAACTATGTATTCAGTAGGATGCAGTTCATGTTAAGGGTGGAACGCATACCGCAAAATAAACTCATAAAAAATTATAGGAATTGGGCAGGACATTCACTTTATTCATTAGACATTATGCCATCTGACCATCAATTATTAAAAACTGAACAATTATTTACAGAAGAAAAAAATCGAAAGTATGGAAGATTCTCAAAAAGACTCATGACTTTTTTTAATCTAAGTAGTCAGATGTTTAAGCTGACTGCCTGCCAGATAAGCTGACTGCCTGCCAGAAAAAAATCGAAAGGATGGGATATTCTCAAAAAGACTCATGACTTTTTTAATCTAAGTAGTCAGGTGTTTAAGCTGACTGCTGCCTGCGATAAGTCAAAGATAAAGATTGTACAAATATAATACGATTTCTCTGCCCAAGTTGGAGCTAAAACATTTTAGCAAACCTAATTTTACTTTCTTATTATTTATCATCGTTTAAATATAAATTTAGAAACGCAAAGCTTTTTGATTTCAATTTTAATTAATCACAAATATTTAAAATTTCTTCAAATATTTATTTAATATTTACACTTCATAAGTTTGTCAGATTAAATTTCAAACTGACGTTATATTTTTTAAACCTAAATGTCAACATTGATTATTCACACTCACATTTCAAAGTTTTTCTCTCTCACAATATAATATTGAGTCTTAAAGGTAAAAATAGATAAAATTTATTTACATTCTACTACAATGCAAATGTGTAATGTTTTTATATCGAAAAAAAACTCTGTAACTATTTTGAGCTCAATATTTGCATAAAATTGAAAGTTCGCTTGGCTTATATAAGCTAGAGATTAAAAGATCCCTAGCTTATATATGCAGCGGCACACAATCTCGTGCCGCGCAGCCTCCAAGGCTTATGCACTTGAAGGCCGTCGAGTGGCGCCAGCACTCGCCTGACTCAAGTGTGCTGTGCAGTGCTGAGAGGCCGGCAGATAGCTATAAAGAAGCGGATACTCGCTAGGGCGGAGCCCGCCCAAAAAATGAAAAATATTCACAATTTTTACACGTGTAATGTCTGTAGGTACGTTTATGTGCGAGAGATTTTCACTAATACAGTCAAGCAAATAAGTGGCTACGCCGAACTATTTCTACCATAATTTTCACCTTTTTTTTCTAAAATTTTCACGTAAGCGCTGAAAGCCTTTGTATTATATACAATTATTAAGTATAGATGTAGTGCACGTAACTTAACTCTTTTTTAAACACAGAACAAAAAAATTGTTTATATATATATATATATATATATATATATATATATATATATATATATATATATATATATATATATATGTTTATATATATATATATATATATATATATATATATATATAATTCTTTCCACCACCACCCTAACATAATGGCACTTACTATATAGTGACGTATTCCTTTTGGCATTTACATATCTTCTTCAGCTATTTTTTTTTTATTTGGAAGAAAATATTAGGCTGAATATGGTGCACGAGAATAATGAAGAATAAAATACAATTTCTATTTTTGAAAATTTAATTAACAAAAAAATCAGTCTAATATTTACAATGTTATTTAATATTTACCATTTTACGTAAATACTCCTAAAACGGTTAATGTTCCGCCATATTACGCAGATAAAACAATTGAATTAAAAAACGAGGCTAAGCAGGTACTTATAATAACACCGTTAAATTCATACCCATTTTGCGTTTTATCATATTACTTTTTTAAATTATTACTGTAATCATAAAGAAACTGTAATTCGTAATTAAAATGCTCCCTGTAAAGCTTCGTATTACCAATTTAATTAAACAAAGCTATAAAAAGCTACTCAGAATACTTTTGCAAACAAGTTTACGCCATTATACCTTCCAAAACATGAGAAAGGGAACGTGCTCTCTATCTCAGACGCCGGGCCGTGCTTTTTCGTATTATTTGCGCTACCCAGGTACAGGGAGCTTTCCAAAGTTTAGAGTGAAGTTCTCTTACATACTCGACAAGGCATTCGTTCGTATATAGGCGAATATAACACGGGTATGCCGCGTTTGAAATGTTATTCTTTGTTGTAAGTTTTGAATATTGTATGCAGGCGAAAGTATTTATCTGAGATGAGCTTTTGAAAGCTCATATCTTAAAAGCTGTATGACAAAGGTGTGTTTTAATAGCTTTTTGTAATGGCTTGGCTAAGCTTTTTGGAAAAAATGTTAAAGCGGAAGGAATTTTGTTTCATTTTGCAATATTAAGTTCCATATGTGATGAATTGATGTGAAAATAATAATTTTAAAGAATGTAATAGAAATGAAAAAACGTTATTATCGTTAAAAATATATTAAAAAACAAATAACATTTATATTTTCCAATATTCGTAATGGGTCAAAAATTTGTAAACTGTTCACACTTTTTTCGGATTGTTTATTGGAGGTATCAGCACAACATTTTCGGAAAATAGCCATTATGAAAAACGTAAATCGTGTATAGCTCGTAAACGGCGCGGTTTACAATACAAACAAAACTTTTTTAGATACGTTTAAAATTTTCATTCAAAATACATTTCCGTACGGTTAACATTTTTGAAATTTCAGAGTTTTAATCATTTCCAAAATAACTTTCCCAAAATATCACTCATAAAAAATGATCGAAGAATTAAAATAAGTTTTAATAAATCCTTAAATCATTATACTCTCTACAAATTTGGTCTCATTCGTTTTATTTGTGAAATCGATGGTATATTGATACCCAAATACCCAAAACATAAATAAAAAAAAACTATTTTTATTTTTATCATATTTCAAGGTAAGAAGTATTTGTTTTACATAATTATAAAACTATTATATATATATATATAATAAAACTATTTTAAGTATTATAATAATTATATGTAAACAATTTATAAGATTAAAAAATTACAAGGATCTCACTCTTAAAGTAGTTCGAAGATGCTTAAAAAATACAGGAAAAAATCTCTCTGCCGTAAAGGAACAATATTAAATAAGCTTTCATTAAAAAAAGACTTTCGTTACCGTAAAAACGAACAAACATATTTTTAGTAAGTTATATTATTCCCTTAAACTACAAGAAATGTTAAAATACCATGTCAAATTCAAAATTGTTTACTTTTATTTATGTATTAAATATTAATTTTAAGATAGTCATCAATTAATAATACTTAAGAAGGTTTAAAGTCATCTATACTGAATGTACACTAGCGTCCCAAGGGAAAAAAATCATGTCATATTTATAAATAAAAAAATTTAATTATTCAGTTGCAGTTTATTATTTTTTTGTTTAAATGATATATTAAGTAAATGGAAAAATAACCTAATATTCATGCGATATATTAGTTCTCTTGGCCTTCAAAAGTACGTTATAGTGCATTTTCATATAATAGAAAAAATACTATAATATAAAATAATATACCTTTGAAGTCCAAGAGGACTAATAAAGCATAACATAAATAAAGCAATAAATTTATAAAATCTTATATATAATATTAACCATCTTTCAGCACATGTTCGTATGTTTAAATTAAAAATTTATCACATGTATTACGACCTAAAACTTATACAAGTACATCCCTCATATTTTAATGACCCGCGGCTTGCGACACGACCTATCTCTGACGATCACAGCATCCAAGAGCTCTCATCTTAATTCGGTGCATGTCAAGAGTTGTACTTCGTGCTAACACTATCTCTATGAGGCTTCATGCCATTGTTCTGATGTATTATAAATAAGTGAGAACACCTATTATTACACCCTCATTTGAAGCAATATTAATACAGGGTTTGGATTGAAAGAACTCTGTATATTAATAGCTACACCATTATAAATTTAATACTAATTGCGGAAAACTAAATGGAAAATGTTCGGTCAGTGGTAATCGATTTTGTGAAAAACAAGCGCTTATAAAAATTATATTTTGAGACGTTTGTAGATATAAATAATTTATATTTGTTATTTTTAAAATATGTAAGCCAAATTTGTATGATTGATATAGGTGATTAACTGATTAAAAAATTTGGAATATCTTTGAAATGGAAAGGAATATGAGTAACATATATATTAATTTGATTTGCTAACGTAAAACAAATATATTTATTTATAAATGTAACATAAATAAATGTAGAGTTTGACACTTGTTTTTTTTTTATTAAAAACATGACTCTAAATATTATTGAAATACGAAAGTGTCCGTTTACTTACTTGTTTCACCTTCACGCATACACTACTAAATATATTATCATGAAATAGCCTTTATATAACCCATATCATGGAGATTAAATTTTTTGCAAAATTTTATTGTGTCATATTAAAGTTTATTGTTGAAAAATGAAGATCAAATGTGATCCATTTGAAGCACGCAATACATGTATTGGAAAAATTGAATTCTCTCCTTTCTTAAAATCGATTTACATAGGTTATAATATATATATATATATATATATATATATATATATATATATATATATATATATAGTATATCATATCATATACACATATATTATAGCATATACTCACACACATATATGAAATGAATAGAAATTTTTAGATATTATTATATGCAATTGAAACACTGTTGTAGTTTTAGTTTAATAATTCTTATCTGTCTCTTAAACATTATTAATCAATTGCAGCTTATAATGTAACGATAAGTACGTGATAAGTAAATAACAGTTACAACTTCACGACTACTTCGAAAACTCAACTTACGAATTCATAGCAGTATTTTAAAATTACAATAAATAATAAGTAATAATTTAAAAAAGGTTTTTCCTTGTTTATATGGTCATTCCATCTTATATACATATTATACTTTAGATACTAATAAATAAATTAAGTCGCGTAATTAATATGAGAAAACTTAATTTTCAAATTTTTAATCTTAAAAATTTAGATTATTTTTTTTTTCAACCGTTTTCAATATATTTAAAACAATGTGATAAACTGTATAGTAGTTTAATTTGATTTTTAAAATTTGGTATTAATATGTATTCAATTATGAAAGTAAAGCGCGAAAACTTGTTTAAAATTAAATAATTTATTACATATTATTAACGTAAATATTTCTCAAATTCACAGTTAAATGATACTACGTGATGTAGTATTATTTCTACTTTCTTTAAGTTCTTTACCACGACCTAGGTTTCATTGTATTACAAAATATTCAGGTGGGCTATTAGCAAAGATTGCTAATAGCCCATATATTTGCTAGTAGCCCATATCTTTGCTAATAGCCCATATCTTTGCTAATAGCCAATATCTTTGCTAATAGCCCACCTGAAGAAGTTGTAATGCAACGAAACCTAGGACTAATATAGTTTCGTTTAATTGTGAATAATGAATTTCTACAAAATTAATGCCAATAAATAAAAAATAATTGAATATTTCTCAAATTATTAAAACGTGTCCACAAGATCGTCTATCTGTGCTGCTATTTTAGTCCAACCATCAGGAAAGCGTCAGACAAACATAAATAAAACACATTTTTTGTGTTGTTTCGGACAAAATATAAATTGCATATAAATTGCAAAATATAAATTGCATATAAATTGCATACTTACATATAAATTTCATCATTATTTCAAACAATGGTTTAATAATTTCGTAGTATTTCGCGGTGATTTTCGTTAAAATTCAATTGCCTCAAAATTATATGCTGGGGATGGGAGTAAAAATCCTTTTCGTAAGATGAATGATTCTTATTAATAATGAGTTATCAAACGATACGTCTATTTTTAAACTTAGTTCAATAACTAAAATCTAGTATGTTATACTAGATTTTACCACACTGCAATACATATGGGGTCCTCTAAGAGGGAGTGAATACAAAAGAGATTTTCAATTCGATGCACATATACTTTTTTTTTATATACGTGGCAATCTCGATCGCTCCAGAAAGAGCACTTGCCACATCCATTTAAATTTACAAAAAATATTTTTCATTGTATTTGTACGGTGAAAAATTTGTCGGGATTAGATTTAATGGTTTTTCGCTTTATAACCATTTTAATATCACATACGTTAAAAAGAAACTAGTAGAATAAAGTGTTATGACCAACCTCAAACTTATGCTGCATCCATGATAAGAAAGACAAAGTAGTTTAGTAGCTAAAGTTATTGGTCTACTAGTACAGAAAATTTCCTGATTTAACCATTTCCAATCCAGATATAGAACTTTCTTAGGGATGTAGTGAAGTTTTCGATCAGGGAGAAAGTTTCCATCATTTTTCCACAACAGTAGCGTAAATATTAGCAAGAAAAAGTAAACAAAAATAGTGCTTAAAGTTTATAGTAAAATATTGAAAAATCATCGTGGCATCTTTATCAAATACGTTTATCTGTATTTAATCGTTGTTCTTTTGGACATTTAAAATACAAAAAAAAACAACCAAATGTGATTCTGATTCACACTATGATAATTTCGCATATAGGATATTTGCAGCATAAATCAGGGGTTTTAGATAGCTTGATAACCTGTCATAACAGACTCGGTAACAAAATACATGTAAAAAGGGAACTGCAATGTCACCTTCATTCTACTAAATTTCGTTTAAAGACAAAAAAAAACCTTGTGCTTGTCGGTTCCGACGTGCCGCTGGAACTCCGCTAGTACTCCTTAATTACGATTGTCTTGGAATGTATAAAATAGGTAACACTGTATATAAATATAGATATCAATATATCTCTTACCGTTAAGACAGCGTTTATAAGAAACGCATTTGCTCGATCGTTTTTTAATTGAGATACGTTGCAAAACTGGTCTCTATGGAATTTTTTTAACGGGATAATATACAACCTATGTCCATCCTAAAAGTTCCTCCTAAATATTGGTGAAAGCATTTTTGAAATCGGATGAGAAGTTGGGATTACCTTCTACATTCAAACTTACCAAATGTTATTTTTTATAATATATGAAAAGAAAAATTTTACGGAATAATATACAACCTATGTCCATCCTGAAGGTCCTTTCTAAATATTGGTGAAAAAATGTTTGAAATCTGATAAATAGTTTCGGAGATTACATCCTTCATCCAAACTTACAAACTGTTACACTTTTTTGACGCTCTGAACTTCTGATTTCACTCCTAATAAAACTTCATTCCGGGCGCTGTATATGAAAATCGATTCTGAAGGAGTAAACTCCAAAAAAATTTAATAAGTATATTTTAATTTTACTTAAAAGCTTTTTTCTTTAGTACTCTACACGCCTAGTAACAAGTATTTTATTGGAAAATTCCTTTACATATATGAATGCTAATTGCAATAAAATTTCACGCAAGTATAAATATAATTTTAATTTTTGAGTTTATGAATTGCAAAATATGTTTATAATTTATTCTGGTAATTTCTTTCGTTCAACAGCCAAAAATTTTCTGGCAGATAAACGGACAAACGCTGTTGACACAACAAAATTATTCTGTCCTAACGATTTGGGTACGATACCCTAAAAATAAAATATGTTTATTTTAGGGCGTGAACTTTTTTAGTAAATATAGTTATTTCTACTTTTGAGGTATCATATTAAGTAATTGTTTTGTAGCACTTCAAGGTAGCGTCACGAAAATATGTAGCGACACTCCCCTCATTACATATTTCCACCCGTAAGTAGAGCAAGGGTAGCGTACTATGCTAAAATTACACGATGATACTTACCAAGCAACATAGACAAGCGACAACCGTCATTGTATTCAGAAAACCGTGTGTGCTCTTTATGACGACATAGTACAAAACACTGTATATGTACAGTTTAATTAAAAATGATATACTTCGCTAAAATTTAATTTTATCACAAATCTACACTAATAATATAAAGAGGTAAAGTTTATGAGGTTAGTGATGACGGAAGTAATCTCCGAAATTACTCATGCGGTTTCAAAAATACTTTTACCAATATTTAGAAGGGAGTTTCAGAGGCTATTTATTAACCCGTTAAAATAAATTCAGGGTGGACATAGGTTGTATATCATCCTGTTAAAAGAAAAGAGCTTTTCAAGGAGACCAATATTGCAAACGGAAGTCAACGAAAAACAGTCGAGCGAATGCGTTTCTTACGAACGCTGCCTTAACGGTAAGAGATATATGAATGCTTTCTATAGAAAAGTTGTAGAGCTTAAAAAGGCCTGTGGAAAGTCTGTGATGATATATATCTTTATATCATACTTAATTCACAAATTAATAAAATATGAATAAAAATTATATTTAAAATTAATTTTAAAATGTCGGGGTTATTTTAAATGGGTAATGTTAAATTTTTATGAAAATAAGTTGGGATGGAAATTTCAGGGAAATTTTATGTAGATAAAAATTGCCTTTTGCAACATTATTTGGACGAACAGTTTAGATTTTACGATAGTGTTTTTGAAAAATTAAACAAAATACAAATTATATGCCTATTCTATCGCTTAATATAATGAAAAATGTCAAGGTCAGCCTTCCTTTATCTATATTTAAAAAAATTAATTAATTTTAACATTAAATTTTATACTATAAAAATGTTTATTTATAATTTTGTTCTTAATTTTTTTAAATCAATAATATCATTTATAAATTTAAAATTATTCTTAAATATAAATTCAGTTATCTTCAAAATTAAATTATTTTTTATTTTTTCACTTAAATATTTTAAAAATATTTTTACTAAGTTTACTTTCTTTATAAATTAAATTAAAACAGAAATTAATTTTAATATTAAATTTAAAAAATACTATTTAAAAATATAATTTTTCTTAAATATTATATTTCAAGAAATTTAAAATTGTTTAAAAAATAAATCTAATTACTTTAAAAATTAAATTTTATTATTTTTATTTTTTTTCAATACTCAAGTATTATATGTATAATATTTTTTTATTATTTTTATTTTATAAAACAGATTAATTACATTAAAATTAATTATTTTAATAATTCAAATTACCATAATGAATTTAAAAAAATAAAAATTCAATTATTTTAAAAATTTAAATGAATATAATGAATTGTTAAATTTCCAAAAATTAACTAATTAAAGATTAAATAGGAATGGAAATAAATTAATATGCGGGAATATTTATTTTTATTTATTATTTTTAAGTATTTAATAAATGATAAGTAATTTATAATGCAAATAAATAAATATCGAATTGGAAAAGGTCCGGCGGATGATTGGCTTAAAATAGCAAGCCGGCATAAAAACCATTGATATAAGATTGGGCCTCTTCGAAATTTATTACAGAGCCCATGTTGAAGCTGTGGACCGAACATTAAAGGACCTCGAGCACCATTATGGAGGAAGTTACATTTGTGTTTGCTGGTGATTTTTGGCAGAGACTCCCTGTAGGCACAAAAGGGACGCGTGCAGATATCATCAAAGCATACCTTAAATCATCTTCCTTATGGAGTTCCATTCAAACCCTGAACCTGCGAACTAACATGGGAGCATATCTTAGTGAAGAGACTCAAAACGACTTCCTACAACAACTGTTCAAACTTGGGGCAGGAGTTTTCCTTCTGCAAATTTGATCACTAGCTTTGCTGAAATCGTTCTAGATGACACATTAGGTCGGATAGTCTACAGTCTACATTATCTTATGGATGTAGTACATGCTGGCCTCAAAAATTTACTCGAAAAAGACTTTCATTGGCTGTTTTCAAGGACAGTAGTATCGCCTAGGAATGCCACTGTCAATGAGGTCAATAATCTGATTATGGAAAAAGCCCCGGCGAAATCAAAAACTGTAAGTCGATTAACATAGTCACCAATATCAAGGATAGAGTCCACTATACGCAAGAATGTTTAAATTCACTTAATTTTTCTAGCCATAACAAGCCACGATAAATACCATTAAAAGCCTGTGCGCCTATCATGATTATAAGAAATTTAAGTTTTACGAATATGTGCAATAGCACAAAGCTACTAATGAAAGACTTAACAGAGAAGTTAATCATGGCGACCATCCTCACCAGCCCTGCAGCCAGCCTGCTGGCAAACATCCTGCGAATTCCAGTGATTCCAACGGAATTGCCGATATCTTTCTAAAAAATCCCTGAAAAATTACTGCGACTTTTACATACATTTTAAAAAATATGTAATTTTTTTAGTTTAGGAGAGTAATAAAAATTTGTATATTGATTTGTTGATGATTCTCTTATAGTCATAAATAGAATTCAACGCGGGCAAAGCCACGGGTACAGCTAGTAATAATATAAATATGGCAAAACAAAATTAACCACTTATTCAAACTTCGAGTGACAATGTAAAGTTATAAGTACGATGGAAGCACCAACGATGTCAATAACAAATATTGAAGTATTATGGAAACAACTGAATAAAACAATTATATATTAAAAAGTACCATATCGATTGACCCAAAAAAGGGTAAATTATTGAATAATTGAAAAACGCATTATTTAGTATACAATAAAGTAAATAATATAAAAAGGAATGAAAAATTAAATATATACCGGTAAATGAACTATACGAACGAAATATATATATATATATATATATATATATATATATATATATATATATATATATATATATACTGTAATGAAATATATAAGTACTGCAGAGTAAAACAAATAGCCCAAAACGTTTTGCTAAAAATTTCATAAAACAAATATCCTAATAATTTTGACATCTTCGGCAGAATTAATATGAAAAAGAGAACCAAAAATTGTCTTAACCTTTACAACTGTGACTTAGTTAAGCACGACAATTACGTTTGAAAGATATTTCAGAAATTTTGAAAGAATATTTTCATTTAAAACTCTACAAAGAATTATGATTTCCAAAATAAAAAAATCTGGGCTTAAAATTAGTTAATATGACTACATAAATTATGATGGACCTATTTGTGTTCAAGTACTCACATGAAGAACTAACACAAATAGACATTTCAGAAAAAGTAGTTTTGGACAAAAAGTGATTGAAAATTGAAATTCGTTTTTTTTTATATAATGTTAAATTGTTTTATTTACTGAACTCTATCAATTGCAAGTCCATAAGATGGTCCTTCATACCTATCTTTGGTATCTTTCTCGCGGACTTAAATTTTTTAAAGGCTGTGAAAAGGTGAAAATCAGCAATAGTTCCAGCAAGTTAGGTACTGTAATGTAAGTTTTATAAAAATTTATTTATGTGTGATCGACATAAATGAAATCAAAAAAAAAAAGAATAAATATATTTCCCGAACAAACCAGATACTCTGCAAGGACAGAAAACACTGACTGACGCATTACTTTTAAAAATGATTCTTTACATTTACCGTTCAATTGTGGTTAATTTAGTTACGATTGCTATTTTTTATATCTTGCCATTTCTTGTTAAAATGTACATGTTATATATTATACAAATACCAGCGTTTTAAAAGTGTTCAAAAATAGTATTTCCAAAAATATCACTCAACAAATGATTGAAGGATTAAAATAAGTGATACACTGATAACACTCTACAAATTTGGATTCACTCATTTTATTTGTAAAATCATTGTATTGAATTAAATTAACCACGACTGAATGGTTCTTTACATTTACCATTCAATTGTGGTTCATTTAGTTACGATGGACGTGGCTATGTCCAAAACAACAAAAATTGCTCGGCCCAAAGGCAAGTTAATTTCGAAACACGTTTTGTTAACCTGTGTGTACTTTGTACAAAGTTCGTAATTAAATTAACAAAACACCTGCATGCAATTTTATTTCAGTCTCCACATCCGGGCACGTTGTTAAGTAATTAAATATTGGTTGATAAGTGGAAAATGAGAGTTACTCGTAAAGTGGCTATTTTTAATGCGGTGAATTAATTTACGTAAATATTTAAAAAAATTACATATTATAAAAGACTAATGCGTATTATAATTATTTACATCCATTATATAGTTACATAAATAATATGTTCATATAAAATCTATTATTATGTGTTATTATGTTTCATAAATTATACTTATTTCATGTAAAAATATATTGTAAGCGAAAATAAAAACATTCCAACTATTTTCTTAATTTTTTTATCTTAACCCATAAATTTTTAAAAAATGCGTCAACTAATTTTCTTTTAATTTTTATTTATTGTACTTTACGAACAAAATTATATATATATCGTAACTATATTTTCCTGGAAAAATGTCATATTAAAGTGAAGTATAACGAACGCGGTAGTTGGTGTGGTTTACGGTCTCCTGAAAGTCCTTTATGAGAACAACAACGCAAATACTTAACAAATATAACTTTATGGTTATATACTTCGTTAGACTATAAGTTTAATCATGACTGATATTTGGAAATATAGTCATGTGTAAAAAATAAATAAAACAATTTGTTAGTTATTATTAAAACACATTTAAGGACATATATTTGCCTAATCCAGGATACATATGTTTTAATTCATCTCATACAAGAACCTTCTTATAATTGAGACTATTAGAAAAGATAAGATGGTCAAAAAAACTTCAATAGATTTGACTATTAATAGAATTTGAATTAATTAATAAATTTTTAACCACAATTTGATCTTCATATAAAGGTTTTCAAAATTTCAAAAATATTTTGTTAATTACCTTATGAATAGTCTTTACTTTTATTTTAAAAATTCGAACTTGGTGACGATGAAAAAACTGCTATAAATAATACATACCGTGTAATGAGTGAGTCACCGTTGTCTTAGAAAATGGCGAGCACATATTTCTGGAAGTTCAAAAAAAGTTCTATGATCTGGAAGACGAACCCCGTAGACCTAAAATGAATACGATTTTAATTGAAGAATTTCCTCAACTGACTACTCATCAATCGACTGTAGAGCTGAATTGCACTCACACTACAATAGAGACGCATTGTGCTGTGAATGCATAAATTAAAAATATCTCCAAAGTACTGTATTTGGGTATCCTCCCAGAAGATAGTGTGATTAAAAACACATTAGCCAAGCCAATAGATACTGAATTATTCATTTATAACATGGAATAAAAAAATCGTGCTGGATAAATCTATAAAGTAGTTTAAGAAAGAAAACCTAAAGTAAACTTCATCACCGAAATTAGCCCGTTACATAATTTTTCTCACATCGCTGCTTCGTAGCCCGACTGTACCTCCATAAAACGCGGCGTCCTCTATCAACCCATCAAATTTCGTATAAAATATTTGAATATTTATATCAAAAGTGTTACGCGCCCATGAAATTCCACACCCGCCTCCCCTCACCATCTTACCCCGCTCTCCCTGATAATTAAGCCCGCTAGCTGAGGGAGCGGGACCGCGATAGGCTGCGTCGAAGTGTGAAAGTGATACAGGGTTCAATCAAAATGCTGTATATTTTTCCAATATTATATGTATGTGTGTATCATGCTTTTATTATCGTCACCGAGATGTTTGAAAAAGTAAATACATATGAATATTTCTACCGTACACATTGCATACACGGTATGTGTTGATCAAAATTCAAATAAAATTCAAAATTTCTCATATCTATGAATAATGATAAGCAGGCCAAATTTTAGTTTATAGTATGAGAAATAGTGAATGCTTTTATCTGTTTATTAGACTACGATCAGCTGAAAGAAAGAGATCATCAAAAGTCCATATAGTATTAGCACCAGGCGATTTAAGAATAACGCCACTTACATAGAGAAAATGAGGAAAAATTAACCCACTATAAACTTTTTATTATCGTCACCGAGATGTTTGAAAAAGTAAATACATATCGATATTTCTACCGTTCACATTACATGCACGATATGCGTTGATCGGAATTCAAATAAAATTCAAAATTTCTCAAATCTATGAAGAATGATAGGCAGGCCCAATTTCGGTTCATCGTATGTGAAATCGTGTACGCTTTTATCTGTTTATTAGACTGCGATCAGCTGAAAAAACGAGATCAGAGAAAATCCATAGTCTTGGCAACAGGCTATTTAAGAATAACAACGACACTTACATAGAGAAAATGTGGAAAAATTAACCCACTATAAAGTTTTTATTTCCGTTACCGAGATGTTTGAAAAAGTAAATACATATCGATATTTCTACCGTTCACATTACATGCACGATATGCGTTGATCGGAATTCAAATAAAATCCAAAATTTCTCAAATCTATGAAGAATGATAGGCAGGCCCAATTTCGGTTCATCGTATGTGAAATCGTGTACGCTTTTATCTGTTTATTAGACTGCGATCAGCTGAAAAAACGAGATCAGAGAAAATCCATAGTCTTGGCAACAGGCTATTTAAGAATAACAATGACACTTACATAGAGAAAATGTGGAAAAATTAACCCACTATAAAGTTTTTATTATCGTCACCGAGATGTTTGAAAAAGTAAATACATATCGATATTTCTATCGTTCACACTGCATGCACGGTACGTGTTGATCGGAATTCAAATAAAATTTAAAATTTCTCAAATTTATGAAGAATGGTAGGCAGGCCTAATTTCGGTTGATAGTATGTGAAATCGTATACGCTTTTATCTGTTTATTAGACTGCGATCAGCTGATAAAAGGAGAACAGCAAAAATCCATACAGTCATGGCAACAGGCGATTTAAGAATAACAATGATACTTACATAGAGAAAATGTGGAAAAATTAAACCACTATAAAGTTTTTATTATCGTCACCGAGACGTTTGAAAAAGTAAATACGTATCGATATTTCTACCGTTCACATTACATGCACGATATGCGTTGATCGGAATTCAAATAAAATTTAAAATTTCTCAAATTTATGAAGAATGGTAGGCAGGCCTAATTTCGGTTGATAGTATGTGAAATCGTATAAGCTTTTATCTGTTTATTAGACTGCGATCAGTTCAACGAGATCAGACAAATGAAAAGTCTTGAAAATTGTATTGACAGCATAGCACAAATGTCAATATAAATCAACTGTTTATTTTTAATAGATTTAGGCAATGGCTACACATTAAAAAAAGCAATATTGATAATTTTTGTATTTGTTTCTAAACATTATACTAGTATGTAATATACTTCTTTTGATTTTTATTATAATTTTTATTTCTTATTAACAATTCTTGATATGTTAATAATATAATATATTATACGTTTATGAAGGTAGCTCCTTTATTTTGTATTATGATCACAAATTATATTTTATTGTTTGCGCTATCCTGATCGTCAAACGCTGATCTTTTTGGTATTTATATTCCAAAAAATGCCAGCTTTTCTTTAATTACATTTTCTCTCTGTAGCGTTATGCTCATTTTTGCCGGTATCTGATGTATAGATGTAACAAAATAATAAACTTATGTAACAACAAGCGTCCGCTCTAGAAGTTGTGTTGTCTTTTTTTTTTGGAACCACAAATACAAGATAACGAAATAAAAGTCAGTTAAAAATAGAAACCACTTATTAGGTTATTGGCCCAGTCCCGCTTTTAATTTTTAGTTCAGTTATAAAACAGAGCGATTAGGATTAAAATGTCGACAAATTACAAATTATCTAACTAATGTCTCGAAATTGAGAGACTGTGAATTGCGATGATTGGTGTTTTGCGGCGGAAAATGGATGCTCGTGTTGGAGTAAATGGCGGACGTCAAGCAGCCATTACCGGCGACGGCTACTGTGATTCAGAAAGTTGGATGTTCAATTTACAAACCACAGAATAAATATATTGGGCAAGCAAACTAGGAAAATAATGTACAAAGTTACAACTTTATGAAGTCTTGGCAACTCTTAGCAGCAGAAGTCAGAAAATCATATACGACCATATAAATGCGAGTGACTCGAATAAATTAAAAATTTTGGCATTTAAAGGTTATTATGAAAAATGTGATTCCAGTAAGGCTAGTTACACAATAGATTTTGAAGGAAAGCAAACGAGGCTTCCATTCACTCGGAGCACAAACAGAAGTCAGGAGATCCTAGAACTAGTCCACGCCGGTTTATGTGGGTCAATGACGAATCTATCATTTTAGAAAACTAGATATTACTTATTGTTTATGAATGACTTCAGCAGGATGCAGTCAAACAAAGAAGACTTCTAGTATTTTAAACAATATAAAGAGCTTTTCGAGAACCGCAGGTCTAAGAAGATCAAAATATTAGGATCAGGCAATGGTGGAGAATTTTGTTTAACAAAAATGATAAACTATTTGAAGCAATACGGTATTGTCCAATAGAAAAGAAATTCATATATGCCAGTACAAAATGGGCTTTGTGAGAGGAACAATTCGTCAACAGTTGAGAAACCTCTTTGTTTCCTGTTAAGGTGCTAACAACACCAAATTGTCCTTTTTAAAAAAAACATTTAGCAAAATCTACTAAATTTATGGCCATGAAAAAAATATACGTTATTCTTGACAATATTTCAAAAGTCCTGGTTCTTTTAAAAAAATATTTGAAATATTTTTTACATCTGAAAAAAAAATCCAAAAACATCTCGCAACATAATTTTTAACAAATTAACCCTTTATTTATAACACGGTGCTAGTTGGATCTTGTTTTCCCACCCGCTTAAAAAGCAATAAAAATAAAAAGCGACATAATTAAATTAATTTTAATCTTAGGTTTGGATATGTGTTTTAATATCGTAGGAATAAGTTTAGTTTAACACCAACGATATTTGACGTGATGCTTTTTGCTTATTAAATTTTTGGACGTTTTGAGTTAGTTTTTTTATATCAATTCGTATTTATATTTATAAAATATATTTATATTTTTTTTCATAATCTTTTTTACTTATTCAGTTTTGGATGGTTTGGGTTCCTTTTTTTAATATACCTTGATTTTGTTTAATTACCAATTCATGTTTGTATTTTTAACCTTTTGTTTACGCCATGCTTTTTGCTTATTAAATTTTTGGACATTTAGTCTTTTTTTTAAATCAATTTGTGTTTGCATTTATTTTTTTTAAGTAATCCTTTTTGCTTGTTAAGTGTTGGATGTTTTGGGTTTATTTTTTTAATTATCAATTCGTCTTTGTTTTTATGATTTTTTTATATAATTCTTTTGGTTGCTAAATATTAGACGTCTTGAGTTTATTTTTTTAATTATCTATTCGTGTTTTTATTTATAAAATTTATTTACGCAACCCTCTTTGCTTATTCAATTTTTAGATATTTTGTTTCTATAACAATTCGTGTCTGCATTTATATTTTTTAATTAATTCATTTTGCTTACTGAATTAACCGTTTGCGTTTGTTAAATCTACAATCTTTTTTAAGCTACATTTTCGGCTTATTATTTTTTTTACCCTTTGGTTTGTTTTTTATATTAATTCGTCTTTGTATTTACAAACTTTACACAGTGGTAGTTGACGCTCCTGGAAAAGACTTAGGCTACATTTCGTTCCGAGAAATATTATTCTAAGTAATATTATAATACTAACTAATATCATGAATGCAAAAGTGTGTTTATTTGTACTTCTTTCAAGTCATAATGGAGCAAAAGATCAATATGTCTTTTTGCACAGAGATAGCCAGTGGACCAAGAAATAACTTAGACTACTTTTCAACCTAGGAATTATTTTCTTAACTGAAACAAAAATCTAAATAGTTGGCGGACCGGGAAATAACACGAGCTACTTTCCAACCCAGGAAATATTATCCTAACTAATATTATAATCCCAACTAATATTAAAAAGGCAAAAGCGTGTTTGTTTGTCCTTCTTTCACCTCGCAATGGGATAATATATCGACGTGTTTTTCTGTATAAAATTAGACAAGAGTTCAAAAAATTAAATAGACTAACTACCAACCCATGATATCTCACCTACATAGGACATTCCCAAATAACATTAAAAACTCGAAAATATGTTTATTTGGCCTCCTTTCATGTCGCATTGGAGCAACAGATCGACGTGATTTTCTGCAAAAAGGTGGTTGGTAAGGTTGGTAGGCCAGGAAATGACATAGGCTGCTTATTAACCCAGGAATCTCATCATAACCAATATGACAATTTAAAATAAAATTATAACATTTACATAAAATAGGTAAAAAGGAAGTAAAGAATATATAATTCATAATTTTGTCTATTTTGTATTAATTCTGAATACGCTGAAGTTAGCTGAATGTCCAATTTAACGGGACATTTAAAATGAAATAGTAATAATATTTTACAATTAAGTCCACTATAATATAGATTTTACGACTTAATAGTTTTCTTAATCATATGTCTCTGTATTTATACATACATACGTCTGTGTGTATATTTATATATATATATATATATATATATATATATATATATATTTATAATTTTTAACACCTTACTTGATCTGTTAAATACAAAACTGGAAATAATAAACACAACGAAATTAAACATTTCAGTTATATAAAAAACAACAAAAAGTAATCTGCCTGAATTATAAAGGCAGGTTTTATTTATTTCTTCATGTTAAAATAATTATACTACATATTCTTAGAGTTTATAATAAACTTAACAAAAACAGGCGTTTTTTGTCAAAGATGTAAATACGCCTTCAAGTAACATTTCAAAACCATATTAATATTTGAAAGAACATAAGTCACAAATTATCATCCGTACGGCTAGCGAGTTATTGACGCAGATAGTTTAGTTTGTTAATATGCTGAGGTCCTTACATAGCGCTAGTTTATCGGAAAGAGAAAGGGGCGGAACTTGAAAATCGAATTTTCCAGGTCGTCGATAGATCTCATCGCTCTAAATGCCAAATTCGAGAAATTTTGAATAATGGCCGTAAACACATCTGTATATATAAAAATTCGATTGCACGAGGCAGGTATAGTTCCGAATACTACTCCCTATGAAATATGCACAAGCAGAAAGCCAATTTTTTAGCAATCCAGTAATGGTTTCCATAACGAAAGAAAAGCGCAGAAAATGAAAAAAGAAGGCAAAGAAAATTTACCTAATTGGATATTTTGAAAAATACAAGAGCCATCGCTTATGAAATACTACGTCACGTGAAGTTATTGTAATCAGAGATGTTATAGTCGTAGAGAATATAGATAACAGTTTAAAACGATGATTATGGTGGAAGAGAAGCAGCACCCTGAAGGCGCAACTGAAGAGATGGGTTTTGTAAGCAAAGGCAGTTTAGACGTAGAAAAAGGAAAGCAGAAAAATGTGACAAATGTTTCTGATGAGCCAAGCAGTTTTTTTCCGATTCTTTGTTGCCACAAGACAAGAATCTTAACTAGAGGAAGTATGAGATCAATCTACCAAAGAAGCGTGGTAGACAAAAACCAGAATATAGTATTGCGAACATGTGATGCTATAACTGGATCTACTAAAAAGTGCAGTAGCATTGCGCATGAGGGAAGAATTAAAATATTTTCGTGAAAATAGCAGGTGGGAGCAGGGTCGAACTGGGTCGGAAGGGCCCGGATGGTCCTTCACAACCCTGGGATAAGGATAGATGGAATACTATCGGATAATAATGAAATATACATATTATTAATTTTCAATGATATATATTATTACGTAAATATAATTCTTAAAATATAATAAAAAGTCAGATTCAGATCCAGATTCAGATTCAGAGATCAGAGCGTTAAATTCCCTCAAAATCGTTTAATTAATTTAAAAAATATTGCCATAAAAGTTTTCAAAAAAGTACCTTTTCAAAATAACTTTTAAATATAATGTATATATATATGAGAAATATTTTTGAATAGGCATTATTTCTTGTACAAAAAAACCGTACGAATGCCCCAATTCAGTTAATTGCTTTATAAATAAAGGAGCTCGCAAATGAACAAAAAAGTCATATCGATAAGCTCAAAGAGCTCAATAATTACGACCGAAAATATTTTTGAGTGCTTTGAGATCGAAAATAACGGAAAGTTTCAGAAATGGCCTCAGTCAACCATTTTTTCAAATGTTTCCGTTTCATTTCTCTCTAAGTATGTATGAATAATTTTATATGTAATTTGTCAGCCAGGGATAGATAAGGTTGGAGGCCCGCGCAGGCTAACGCCCGGCTGGCAAACGCCACCTCGACTATATGGCCAGTCTGATACTGGCTAGAAGCTAATGGGCAGACCAAATGACGGTATGTTAGTGATAAATTAATAGTTTTAAAAACAAATTGAATAATAAAGGTGGAGTGCGTTATAAAGCAAGGTGTGTTGTTAAGGGCTTTGTCTAGAAGAATGGTATAGATGTCAATGAATCGTTCTCACAAGTTTCAAAATTTTCAACTTGAGATAATTGATAGCTTTAAGTTTTGAACTAAGCCTATATAATACGAATCACCATTTCTGAATAGTTTCCTCGATGAAACAATGGAAATACCAGAATTTTCAAAGTTTGATAATTGCAATAACAAAGTTATAAAGCAATTTATTGCAACAACATAATTATAGACAATATATGGACCCAAGAAGGCAAGGCTTTAGTACACTAGACAGAAGAATGTTTGTTAGAGTCTGAAATGCCAGCAGACATATTAACCAAAAGTTTAAATACACATAAACATTAGAAGTTTTTGATTTTATTGCGCATCTCAGAAGTTTCAATTATTTTGAAGTCTTAAGTTTACGGTATGTACATTACTTCGTTAGGAGAGAATGTTGTATAGATGTAACAAAATAATCTACCAGTATGACAACTAGTGCTCTCTGTAGAATTGTTATGTTTTCTTTCTGGAAACATTTACAATATCAAGAAATAAAAGTCAGTCGATAATAGAAACCACACTGTTTCATTAGTATCATTCTATCCAGTGTTATACATTCGGAATATCGTTCGTTGTTACCTAGTCGCAAGCAATCAACGAATCGCTACCTAATTTAGAGTGCATATAATTTGTGTCGAAGTAATACAGGGACTATTAACGCAGTTTCATTCACACGACCACCAAAACGTATAAAGAAAGAAAAGTGTGTTTGGATATTTGTCATTTGATTAGATCTAAACGGCTGGACAGATTTTTATAAATCTTGGTAAATATCATGGTTCTGTTTATGAATATATATTTTTTAATTACATAATTCATATAATTGTCTGCAGAATAAAACTCGATGCTTTTATCATTAAAAATTAAGTACTAAAACGTGTCAATATGCGTCTCGAGAGCTCAATATCTGCATGTAATACCATATTAATAAAAAAATCCAAGCGAGTGAAACGTGGTCTAAAGCCCATATATGTATATAATTTTGTAATAAATAATCGCGGTCTAAAACTCGTGTATGTATATAATTCCCAATAAATATGAAGAATGTCCAGCGGGAATTTTTCGATTTGAAATGATCGTTACCCGTTTATTTGCGGAGCTGAAGACCCGAGAGGGGTAACGTTAGTTGCGTCATCTTTGCTATGTTAGTCGCAATGAGTCATTGGTCGGGAGCGCACCACGTATTTGCGGTGGAATATTATTTGAAGTGTGGCGAATTGTTGATTGGAGCGCGTCTTGGTTTCTGTTCCCATTTTGATATTCGACGATTAATCGACAACCCTAGCACACAACTTATCTGGTTGTGGATACAAAGATTTCAACAACAAGAGCCAACAATTAATAGGCCACCACCAGGATCGTCCATGTCAGCAACTACACCAGAACGCGTGGCATAGGTGCACCAAGAAATCTTTAGAAATCCAAGAAAATCAGTAAGCAAGATCGCCTCTACAGGCATTAAGAAATCAACTTCCGTGTGATTGTAAGAAAAAAACTAAAGCTTCATCTCTACAAAATGCAAATCCTCCAAAAACTTAACGAGAGTGATTAGGTTTTAAGGGAAAGCACACAAGAACAATCGGTTCCCTTTTCGGTCCCCAAGAACGTTCGGAGCATATTATTTAGTGATAAAGCCCATTTCCATATCGGGACTACGTAAATAAACAAAATATGCGTTACTGAAGCTCAAACAATACCAGGGAATGGCATCAGAATAGTTTGCACTGCCCTAAAACTGTCGTTGTTGTTCAGACTGTATGTTCGACAGTATTTTTCAGACCTTTTGTTAACTTAGTAATGTGACTTCAGGATTTACATATATTCTTTCTAACATTTTTATTCCTTATTATATTTTCACTTTACATTTACTGAAAATTTCCTGGATATCAATTCTTAAATAATTCAATGTAATTTAAACCCTAAATAGTTATTCATTATCTTACTATTTTTGAATAAACTAAGATCTTAATAAATGTCTTGTAACAAATGAAATTTTTTTGTAAAGAAAAAGCTAAAAATGCACTTTGTGTATCTTATATATTCATTATATAAGACGCACTTATTTCATTTCTAGATTAAATCCATATTCACGATACATAGCACCATATTTCATTTCTAGATTAAATTAAATACTCTCCACAAAAATAAACAGACTGTTTTAAAAGAACATCTGTACCTTTTCTGTTCTCAATATCTTGGATACTTTTTCCATTTTTCTGACTTTGAGATGCAGTATGGTGAAATTTCGTTTCCGGAAAAACTATCTTATTTTTATTAAATTTTAGGGGTTGCGATTTTTGAAGTTTAACTTACTAGTCGACACTTTGAATACCTAGTCGATACTAGTCGAATGACCTTTTTTAACGATGTTTTAATTTTTTATAAAATTTGAATAAAAGCAGTTCATTATGAACAGACGTATACCAAGGCTGTTTCTTTTACAAAATGACTTTATTTAAATGACTAAGTATGTTGTACAAAAAAGTTTGCTGGAGTGCAAAATAAATAAAAAATTTGTATTTTAAACAACCAGCTTTCATTTGCGATAGTGGTACGGGAGTCAAATGAATAGATCAACGATTTCATTTACACACTTTCACAATCAATTTTTTTTTATATATAGAATATTTTAATTTGTCGATGATCAATAAACATAAGTTCATAAGAAACAAAATATCAAAAAACATCTAATCATTATTATCGCTTGCTTGTTTTTTTTAATTCATTAATAAAACAGGTAATATTATGTTATAAGATTCAAAGAAAAAATAAAAGCCTTCAAAACCTTCCAAGCTAAAGATGCAAATAACACGATCAATTTCAAATTTCTTCGATTTTTTTGAAAAATTTTCAAAATTTTTTAAAATGTTTAATTTTAACACGAGGGTAATGAGCGAAATATATTAACATGTTACATACGATATCAATATTAGATTTTCATGTTACATACGATATCAATATTAGATTTTCATATTACATACGATATCAATATTAGATTTTCATGTTACATACGATATCAATATTAGATTAACATGTTACATACGATATCAATATTAGATTTTCAACACTTTCAAACGATATAATATATTTACTACCATATCACCCTGATTCATCACTAAAGAATAGGAAAAATCTAAGCAACTTGAATACGATTAAATAAGTGTTTTAGTTATAAAAATCGTAACCGCTTTAAAACAAGCTATAAGATTCGAAACTAACGCACCATAAACAGCTACTTTCAAATTAATTTATCTACCTTTCTAGTTAACTAACACTTATAGACACGAATTAATCATAAACAAATATATAAAACCTCGTTTACACTTTTACTATTTCAATCATTCATACATTCGATTAGGCCGCCGAAACCAGTTCCAGCCGCCGCTCGAAAAACCTACAGTTTCCAAACGCTTTACAACCCATTCCGCCCACATCACTTTCCAACGCGATAGACGCACACTAGCGTAGCTGTGGCATTTGTAAACACGGTATCTCATTCCGGAAGTAAACATAAAGTATGCACGGCAAGTCAACATAGCACTATCTCGGCAACAAATACATATAAAAATATTCCAAGTCAAACATTTAATACTCTTTTATAGCCGCTCAGGCTGTTTGAGTATGAAAAGGCCACTTCGCCAGGCCGGCCGTAGACCGAGTGGGTGGAGTGCTATTCGAGGCGAGGCTTCGACAACGTATTATGGTGTGTTGGCGTATTGTTCGTGTGTGTTTAGTGCGGCGGTGAAACCGCTCGCGTCCGAGTTCGGAGCGCGTGCTGTTTGTAATAATTTGAAATCGTTGTGGACGCTAAAAACGGTAGAAAATAATAGCAAACGGTTATATTTTTCTAATTATAAACACATATTTGATGTGGGACCGATGATCTATGTCGAAATACACAAAATCATTTTAGGAATCTTTATACCACTGGTGCATTCCAAATAACTCAAAAACACTGTAGCTATTTATGTGTAAAGAAAAACAATATTATATTAATATACTCACAGTGTCGCAATATAAGTAAAGGAATAAAAATTTAAAAAAAGGCAGAAACAAATCATTTAGAGCAATGAAGAATATGAGAACTGCTGTAATGCAAGAAGTTGGCGCATTTCACCAATCAGTAAAGCATTTTGCACTTATAAGTGAGGACAATTAAAACATGGTAGACTATTGCAAAATATCTCAATTACTTAAATAGGAAAAAATCAAGATATTAACTTCCGTCATTCACTTTTCATGTTTTCCGTGTTTAAAATTAGATTTTGAATCTTATAGGCACGTAACTTTTTTACAGCCGTTTCGGGTATGTTTCAGAAACTACTTGAATATATCTGGTGAGGTATATTAAAACAGAGGTGGTTTGATCTTCTGTTTAATCAGCAACTGAATTAGTAAAGAACAAGAAAGTTGACGAGTAAAAAACAATAAAAATATGGAAATTTCACGAAGAGAACTTAGAGTACCCTTCTTTCAAGAATTCCATTTAGGACAAGAGCATCTCTGGTAAGGTATATGAAAACAGCAGTGGTTTGATCTTCTGTTTAATTGGCAACTGAATTAGTATAAAACAAGAAAGTATACGAATAAAAAACAATAAAAAATATGAAAATTTCACGAAGAGAACTCAGAGTGCTCATGCCACAAGAATTCCATTTTTCCATTTAGAAAATAAACAACGATGGGTGAAAGTACATAGTCCTCTGATACAGCCAACTATTGAACTCAAAGATAAATTAAATTTAGAAAAACTAAAAAGTTTTACTCAAAGTTAAGTTCACAATGTCTGGCAGAATCATTCATGCACTCATATTGTAATAGAAAAAGATTATTGGTTCGGGGAAGAAGTGAAAATACTCTGCCTGTCTACCACATGAGCTGACACCACTTTAACTACACAAAAGGATAACCTGTGCACGGAATGTGCACGAAGCTACTGAATTTCAGTTGTGTCAATAATAGCAAAATATCTTATTATAGGATATGGAAAGTGAGTGACATAAGTTAATTTGTCCCGTTAGCTAGGAGTTGAAGAAAATGGTGTATTTGCACTAAAACGAAACATAGGCAAAATATTATTTAATGTGCGTTTTGGGTTATAAATAGAATTATTTAATAGGAACCTCTTCCAGTTAACAGTATACTTACCGCCAATATTAATGGTAAATGCTGGAACAAAGCACAATCAAATCAAAGCAAAGTATATTTTTTACATCGCAATGCTCGACTCCATATAGTAAGAGTTACATGGAAATAATTACTTTGGCTTTGACGAACTGTACTTCCCTGCGGACCATACCCTCCAGATATCTCCTTCCTTTGACTATCATCTGTTTGGCTCCCTGTCTAATTATTTACACTACAATTTAAACACGCGGATAATCTTAAGATTTAAGTTATCCAACTTTCCACTCATAGTCTGCAAGGAAGAAATTTTATCCCTGCATACGAGCTACTGGTAAGTGATATATAACAATGCACTTATATGATTGACGACTGATTAAAGATAGCGGTTTAATTAGTTCTAACCTAACAATATTATTACTCATAAAATTGATGAGCCAATAAATTGAATTGCGAATTTAATTAAATATTTTTCTATTTCCTAATAATAATATCAAGTTTAGTTAAGAATAAAAGCGATACTGAGAAAAATCATCAACAATACTAAGAAAAATTAAGAAAAATAAAAAATGTTATCCATTGCAATAATTTTCTAAAAACTAGTGTATAATCATTGTAGATAGATTCGATATTCAGTGTGAAGAAAAACGAACCTTTGCCGCAGGAGGAATGACATTAATAAAAAAATGTATTTATTATTCTTATATATACACTCTGAAATAGAAGAAAGAAATTTACAAAAATTATTGAATGTCATGCGAATTTCTACAATGTAATAATATAATACTAAAAAAAAACACAGCCAACATGAAAGTTTTGTTTTTTTTCGCATCACCAGCAAAAAAGATACCTGTTCTAAAAATATTGATTTCTCATGTTTTCGAGACGAAAAGTAATGTGTGACTCTATTACGATGTTGATTCATCCATAAAACTAAAATTTTGTGTTTTTTTTTCATTTTACAAACCTTAGGTAACGAATGAATATTGTGAACTGGTCTACCGTGCCCTTCTATCAAAATAAAGTTTAACCTGAAGTAATTTCAAACTGCAAATATTTTTAAATATTTAAGTATTCTTCAAATAAATGCATGAAAACCCTGAACTAATTATTAAAAATAATTTGGGTGGTCAAAAAATTAAAAAATAAAAATTTTAAGGCAAAATTGTAACCGAGCTAAATAACTTTTTCTTGACGAAAACTTTATAAATAAATTAAGCATATTTGTTTTTCGCAGTAGCTCACATAATCGAACTCCGATCCATTTACATGGTGTAATTGGAATACATCGAAATTTAAAGATTATTCAAAAGAAATGCAAAAATCCATCTGCAGGAAATTGCAAAAATCCAACTGATCTTCTGTTCGTTTATCTTTTTGTAAGTACGTTATAAACTTTAAAACTATAATAAGTATAAAAAATTATCCTACTGTTTCGTAAATACGAATTTGGGTTACCTAAATCTTTATGCTAACTACTGAATATCGAAAGGAAATGTGAACTTAAGTGAAGGCTTTAATCATAACACACAAGTACACACATAAGGATACACACAAGCACACATACTCACAGAAACTAATAGTCCTCATTAGCTATCTTGTATTTTAAATGTTTACAAAATAAATTCATACTGATAGCATGCCAAGATAAAATATGTTGAAACCTCTATGTAGAACTGCGCCTCAATAAATAAATATATATATATATATATATAATCTCAAGAAACAAGTGAGGTTTGAGTTCCAAATAATTAAGTGACAATGACATAGAATGCTGTAACATCCAGTATTAAAACATATCAAGGTGATGCTTACGCACAATTTCTGTGATATATCTGCAGTAGTTTTCACTTCCCAACAGTTTCAAGACCAATTTAGCAAAAGCTGGAAAAGAATGAATTTTGGCTAAAGAAATATTTCCCCAATATTTTCCTCGGATCATTCATAAACTTTCAATAAGAAAACTTTCTGTTGTTCAAAAGAATCGCATTACAATCCTGCCCAACCGCCACCAGCTTTGAGATTCCAATACAAATCTCCATACAGGTTGAACCCGCCCAACGCCCACATCAAATACTATCACTCTCGCTAGTTATCATAAAATTAACATGTCAATCTTGACACCTAAACTCTGCCTACGTGGGCGCCGCTGACATCACGAGTATCGATCGTCTCAATATTATAATTAAATAGTCCACTGACCCAGTGAGGGAGCTCCTTTGTATTTAACCTTCACTCACACCGACGCACTAATTTAAATACGGACGCGGATAAAGTCGCAGTCGTACTAAAGGCTGCAGTTGATGAGATGGGCGTTAAACTATCAAAATGTTTATTAATAGATTAGTTATTCAACTTAATCAAAGTTGAATAACTATGCCACATTTTCCTGAGATTAAAAAAAAATATAATGGTAATAATTACAATAGCTTAAATAGGGTAATGAAAATATCTAATTAACACATAATATAATACTCCATACACGAGTATATTTTTTTACAGAATCCAAACCCAATAAATTTTTCGATTCCTATTAAATTATTTTTAGTTTTATTTTCTTCCGGCCTAACTTTGGTATGTATAAAAAGATACTTGAGTATAATCACTACGCGGTATGAATACCTTGAATAATTACAGATCTCAAGAAATATATACTAGCTAGTGCCAGTTATTTTCAAAATGTAATTAAGCTACACGAAACCCATGAAATATTCATACTTCGTTGAACCAATATTTTAATTTTAACATAATTAATAATTATCTTGTTATAAATAATAAAAAAAATCTGTATTTCAGTACATTTATATATTGTATTATTAAAAAATGGCATCACTAGACTTTTAAACTCTAAGAAATTAATGACATTTTTCAGACTTTAATAACATTACAAATAAATAACATATCTAAAAACCTGAGTAGTTTACGTAATATACTTTAAAGTACATAAACCATTCAAATTGTTACCCACACTATCAGTTATGCATTGATAATTTCCGAAATCTATATAAATTTCGAGTTTTATTATACAATACAACCGCCTGTTAAAATTTAAAATTGAATAAATATCACGAAAATCGTTCTTTTTTTATTCCTATTTTATTATATCACTTTATTATTTAGCACCTATGTTTTCACGACAATGAGCTAACATACTAGCAAGTTAAGATTGTATTACCCGCCTGGAGGGACACTGATTGATCATTAATAAACCATAGAATAAAATTATAAAAGCAATAAAATTATAAAATTAGAAAGCAAGCCTTTAAAAAACGCCTACCTTGAAATCTATATCTTTTAAGATAAAACCGATTATAGATAAACCCTATTAAATAAAGTTTTCATACAAAAATGTTTGTTCATCATTTTAACAACAATAAAACAGTCGAAAGAAAATTCAATTTATTTTCATTAAAATCAAATTTAAATAAAGGTTTCATTAATTTTACTTCCACCCATAGAGCGGAAACGACCAACACTACAAACATCATCAGTTGCCGTCGGTACGACCTCACCCTTACATCCCGACGTACCGCTCCTCGCACACCTACCCTGGACTGTTCGTATTTAAGTACGCAAAGCGCCTATTAACGGGGCGATGCCTCAATCGATTTTGTTCCGAGACTTGATGAACTTGAACTTAAATTTACCCCCCTCGTCGACGGGGGGTTTTAATTTGTTGCGGCAGGTCGTGGACGCAAACGGGGGGCGAGGGCGCCGAGGTTAGGAGGGGGGGGGGAGAATCTGTTTGTTCTGAAATGATCGTTGTGTAATGAATAATTTGTGAGATTTTGGGGCGAGTGTTGCGCCTGCCGGTGGGGGAGTCAGTCCTCGTAATCGTAATTAGGCTGCGGCGTTGCGCGTCTATATTTTTGGATTTCAATTTAATTTTTTTAATAGGACCTCGACTCGTTGATATTTGTTAGTACAGTGTGTGTTGTCGAAGAAAATTCGATTGTTTTCGTGTTTCAACAACTCCGTACGCTGTGAACTTGTTCGTCGTTTTGACAAAAACAAGAATGATAGTTTTTCTTATCGTCGTTCAGTGAATTTTTACACTAGGTAACTAAAAAGAAAATCATTAATCATCGTTAGGAAAAATATTTTCCGTTACCACAAATTTCGTACCAAAGTCATTAAGTTTAACATTCGTTCACAAATGTCGAAGGCTCATTTCAGTTTCTTTGTAATTTTTCAAGTGTTACCAAAATATTTATGGATTTTATTTAAGTTGTTTTCTATTATTATTCAATATGAATGGTATAGTTTGTACTAAATTTGTTTCCTTTCATATTATCACACACGTTTTTATTGAATGTAAAAATAAATACTCATATCAATGGCAACAAGTGTTGTCTCTCATTATGTTTATAGTGATGTTTTTAATCCTTTTTTTTACTACTTATTGATAGCATAACATTTAAAATATTTTTTCTGAAACTGCAGTGATAAAAAAAATAATGATAACGATTATTTTACGCTGCAATGAGGAAAACTTAGAATTACATATAATAATGAGATAGCATGTTTTTTCCTAAGGGTTTTTTTTTCAATTAATGTAATAAAAGATCTTTTCTCCAATATAGTTAATTTGGAAGTGTGGAGAAACTTAATTAACGAATAAAATTTTCATTTTTACGTCACGCATTACCGTTAACTAACTAATATTATCTCTAATTACATATTGGCACTGGAGTAAATTATGAAATCCAAATTGGCTTTGAAATTTAAATATTATAAAATGCAACTTTTTTACAATAAAAAACACATTTATCAGTTTACAATCGTTCAAAAAATTTTGCGAAAATAAAAATAACAAATTTAACCATAAAATCGTACATTAATACAACACATAATCTATTATTACTGGAGAAGAAACTCGAATATGAATCACACGTCCCTTAATGACACACAGTTCTGGGAAGATAATGGAGTTTGCAATGTAATAAAACTCGCTTTTAATCAAAAACTCACGATAAGAGAGTGAGCTCACATAAAAGTCTCAAGTCCACTTCGCTAACTACAAGTTTAGCTATAAGTAAGCAAATGCACTCGCAAGAGAAACCAATAAATTCCAAGAAAAAAGCACCCCGCTGTGTTTCGGCACACGTAACAATTTCCGCTTCCCTCCCCAGTCTTCCCCACACCCCATTCCACACATGAGCGCGACCAATCACTGCGTGTGTTCGCGAAAGTGCGCTTATCTTGGCGACGAAAAAGCTCTCGGAGCGAGCTTTTCCAATTTCTTTCCAATCGTGCTTAACTGACTGGCACCACTCACGTGCGTCGGCCAGTACCTATGTGTTGTGTCTTATATGCTCCATATGTACATGCATGTTATTTATGTAATATTGTGTATCGAGGGTATCCTTTCGCCCTGTATGTTGCAGTTCACTAGAGTTCGATACCTCGGAATCGTTTTGAGATCCCTCGTGAATAAATAAATTTACGGTTCATTTGTCCTTGTTTTATTTACATTATAAAATTAGAATTTGGTAACTAATCACCAAAGTGATCATCGCTGAACCTTGTTTCTCTTGAAAAAAAATTTACAGTTGATGTAAATAATCCTAAATTATTTTCCAAACCCAAAAGTGTAGCAATCAAATGATCGTAGACAATATAAAAATGCAATAACAAAGTATTTCCCCAAGCTTTGAAAGGTTCGAGAAAAAATTAAAAAGATTTTGATAAACGAACCATGTTGTTTTAACTATTTAAAACAAAAAAATACATTAAAATAATACATGAAATTACCAAGATACAGTAAATAAAAATGAGAATAAAATAGAAATCTAAAAACAACGAAATAATTGTTAAATGAACGTAGGCCTACTCACAGATTGCGATTTCCTAATAAAAAAACTGAAAGAAGATGTTACCGGTTATAGTTTCCAAATTAAATAAATTCTAATTTATAACGTTTCTAAAGAAATAAACGTAGTGTTTTTTTAAACAATTTTAGTTAAATATACATTGCAATGTACTCTATATAATAAATGTATAAAACCTTTTATTATATTTTATTATATTTATCCAGTAGTATGTCAATTACGCCACGACAAAATAAAACCAATACATCCAGACAAATCCACCACAAGTTTATTTAAATAACTATTTGCTTATTTTGTTTTCTTAATTTCATATAGAAATTAATAAAGAAGAAAAAGAGGAATTTCATGCAAAAAATCTTATTTAAACATTAAAATATCTTTTTTAAAACTATACATAAATATAAAAATATATGTAATATTTAAAATTTTACAACAAATTATCGGAACTTTTATAAACAGAAAGAAAGAAAGTTATACATTTTTTTAGCATTTTTACGGTTTTTCCTAAAAAGTAATAATTTTTTTTATTTCTTGTTTCTTTTTAAAAATCCGATCTATTATATTTGAAAAGTATTTATACTGAGACCGCAATTTCTGTTATTCCGCTTATGCTTCTAAATTACCACTGCGCTAAAATGTAATAGGCTTATTATTGAGTGTGTCTCATTAGGATTTGTAATTACGCGTTTATTTCGACAAATGAAATTAAAATTTCGGTATTTATTTCTTAAAAATATTTATAGTAACACTAAAATAAATAAATATGCATACACGTATACAAAATCACGTATAACACATTCATACGTATGCACACACATAAAATACAGTATAAAAATACAGAAAAGTGTGAGTGACACAGAATATACCAGAATATTGAAATTTATTACGTTTTGAGCACGTTTTACAAAACAAATCAACTTTGAGAAGTAGTGTTAGAAAATAAAAAATGAAATGACCGAATGATAATAAATAAAATAGCGAAGTCGTATTGTTAGATAATAATTTAAAAAAACAAAAACTAAGGCGATAATATCGTGTGTGTGTGTATTTATATATATATATATATATATATATATATATATATATATATATATATATATATATTATATAAATATGTATGTATATATATATATATATATATATATACAATAAGAAAGAGGCGGAAACAACATACGGAGACACTAGACCACTGACGGTATGTCTGGTCACTCAACCCTGTAACTTCTACGAAATTGCTCCAGTATATTATTTTCATCCGGCCGAATCATGATAACAACCACTCTGTCAAGAGTGCACGACTAAGAAGAAGAATTATTTTCATAATAAGGCGCACCATAAGAAGTTTCACTTCAAAGGACACACCAATACAAGTCACACTAATATATATCTACTAATGTGTACACACAACTGCACTAGAACCGATTAACCATAACTACACCAAGATCGCGCAGAGAAATCATTTAATTATTTCATACTAAATAGTAAAAAAATAGTGTGTTGCGCAGAAGATATATATATATATATATATATATATATATATATATATATATATATATATATATATATATATATATATATATATATGTATATATATATATATATATATATATATATATATGTATATATATATATATATATATATATATATATATATATCTATATATATATATGTCTATATTGTGTGTTTTCAAACTAGTAACCCGTTTTTTTTATTTACATTTAACAAATGATATAGCATTTGTTGTATTTGCGTGTAACTTCGTTTCAAATACCTAATTTAAGGTGAAAAAAAATTAATAAAAATGTTATTCTTAGAGTTTATTACCCTAAAAGGTAAAAAACGGGATCCTCATGCATTCGCTCATGTTTCCATTCATTTGTTCGTCTTTCACAACTATTTGTAACACGCTTTTTTATTAGATCGACTTGAATACAACTACGTAATGGAATTTACGAAACTAAATTTTATACACTTCTAATTGTTGTGTCGTCATAAAGCTTAGCAGTTGTGACGATAATATAACAATTTCACAAAATTAAAAAAAAAATGTTTAGACTTAATATAAAAAAAATTTTAATTAAATGCTTACCTTTATTTATTGCTTACCTTCAAATGTTCAAATTAATTAAAATTTTACAGACGTATGAAAAAACAATGATAATACAATAATTTCATAAACTAAAAGTGGCACGCTTTTACTTAAAAATAAATGATTTTGCTTCTCAAATTAATACCAAGTGAATGAGAATGCATGATATTTTAATTCAATTTTGAGATAAAACGGCCCACACTTTTACACTCAAATATTATACTCAATAACAAACATAATTTACCCTGAAGTCCTCTCCGAGTAGACAGGGAAAGAGATTTGATAATAAATTTTTTTCTTTTTACTGCGGTATTTTGTAAAAACAGTTGAACGTAGAAAATAGAAATATTTGGCAATGTAAAATAAATTACCGCAAATACATTAACCCCCTATAACTCAATAGTTTACCCCCAAAAATATTTATCTACTTGAAAATTTGAAAACAAAAAATTAAGTACAATTTTTTTTAAATTTTATGTGCCGTATATGAATATTGTTTATCCTGTGTCAATCAATGATTAATTACGTGCTACTTTTTTTTTTAATTTTATGTGCCGTATATGAATATTGTATATCCTGTGTCAATCAATGATTAATTACGTGCTACTTTTTTTTTAATTTTATGTGCCGTATATGAATATTGTATATCCTGTGTCAATCAATGATTAATTAGGTGCTACTTTTTTTTAAATTTTATGTGCCGTATATGAATATTGTATATCCCGTGTCAATCAATAATTAATTACGTGCTACTTTTTTTTTAAATTTTATGTGCCGTATATGAATATTGTATATCCTGTATCAATCAATGATTAATTAGGTGCTACTTTTTTTTAAATTTTATGTGCCGTATATGAATATTGTATATCTTGTGTCAGTCAATGATAAATTACGTGCTACTTTTTTTTTAATTTCATTTGCCGTATCTGATTATTGTATATCCTATGTTTGTGATCAATTGAAAAAGCGAGTCACAAAAAATATTTTAAAATATTTATTTCTTTCAAAATATTATTGGGATAGTTGTAGAAATAAATATTCCTAAAATGTCCACAAAACACCCCTGCTCCTACTGCCATTTCCGAAGCAACCAAAGTGAAAGATAGGGCAAAAACCAGCGTCACTAGAGGCTTACCTAAAATTTACCGGAAAATCATAAGAATTATAGTAAAATATAATATAGTAGTTTTTGAAAAAATCTCAGTTTTTACGCCTGTGAATGATATAGTGTGTAATATATCTACAAAGTGAATAATAATGTCTTGAATATATATATATATATATATATATATATATATATATATATATATATATATATATATATATATACACTATACCCTTAAATATCTACGAACTACGAACCCTCGTAGTTCGAATTCCATGCGTAAACAACAGGTTGCTTAAAGAAAAAATACACCTAGAAAATTTAGTTCTTTTGTTTTCGCGTAAATAGAAAACAATAAATACGTCAGAATGGACACTAAATAAATAAATACTACGCCCTGAAAAGTGTAGAGGACGTTTATTACAGTTTTTGTTATTTTCAAAAGTAAATATGTTTTTTAGTTAAAAACGTGTTTCAGTTTCTTACTGTCAGTTGAGTCGGAGCAAGAGTCTACTTTACCGACCGCACCCTATTGCATGATCCAATTCCTAAAGAATCCATACAAAATACATTTTTAACTATCAGTAAATCCGACTGAGAGTCCTGATCGTGTATGGTGCATACGGGCGTAAAGTAACCAAAAGATCACATCTTATCCAACCCCAATGACGTGTTCTTAGCGGACAGATGAACACAGTAATTGTCAGAAATATATTATCGCTATTAAGACTATTGTGAATGTTCCATTAAAAATATAACGTAATATTAACTTAATAAATAATGTGACTATTAATGTATAGTTAATCTGTCCAATACAACAAAACTTCTATATCTACTACTTTGATTATTAAAATTTAAATTCTACAAAGCTCCGTTAGCGTTTCATTAAATTCTTTGCGGGTCAACAGAGCATGGAACTATCCGGCTGACGTACAAGACGTAACTTGCAATGCAGATACACCTACGCTGTGACACCTACGTGATAACTCGAGTACTGAGTACCAGCGGCGCCCACGCGGCACAGTAAGCGCGTATTTGCGCGCACACACGACATATCGCGAGGCGGGCAGGCCGCGATGCTAAGACACGCCTACCGAATGCCGCGATGCGAGGTTACTGACGGAACGTAAGACATACCTACTGTTTATTACGTGGGCGAATTTGATTGCTAAATCTACATTGGGTGTGTTACGTGTGCGGTTACAGGTGCAGCTGGTATATTCATTTTTATCCACATTTACAATATTATAAGAAGAACGTAACATCTGACAAACGTTTCCTAAAATACTTTTCCTAATATGGCCTAAAATCTTATGATCTAATACTTATTGTCATATGCTGGAACTAAGGAGACGACACGTGACGCAAACGTAATGTGTCTTCAAAATTCAAACTATTATAATTTTGTGAGAAATTTATAGATGAAGAATTCATGAAAAAATATATTTAGTAACTGAACTTTTCTATATACCGTAAAAATTAAAACTTACTTGTTTTTTCTTCATTTTTCGTGTTGATACTTATTGCTATTAATTCCTGCAACTATAAACCTATCACTGATCAGAGTAGTACGGAGTGAAGTGAGCGTCTCAAATTTTAAGAATCAATTTTTTTCCAGATAAAGTAATATTTCTAAAGGTAACAATGTATAGAAAGAAATATGATAGTTTCGCTATAGTTTCTTTTTTAATTTTTCTTAGTAACAAAATATCATTGAAATATACCAAGATGTTTTTTAACTTAATTTTGAGTATATACTGACAATTTAAAGATTTGTAATTAGGGAGTATTAATATCAGCTTACTTTGCATTATTTTCGATTACTTTAAGATAACTTATATATATATAATACATGTGTGTGTCCTGAGGAAACATTTAGGAGGTAAAAAACTCATGAATATCAAGGGCTACAAAAGTAGTATTTAATAATATAACCATACAATCAAACACACAAGAAACTGTTTAAAATGCCATTGAATACAATATCCAACAGACAAAATAGAGACAAATTGAGAATATAATTCATTTCAATCCCCGCAATATACACAATTATATACAATTTTTTATTAAGATGCAGTAGACAGAGATGAAAATGCTAAATTTATTGTGGTAAATCGGTTGATAATATTAATAAAATTACACTAATCTAGCAATTTTATAAAAATGTTTAAGATTGATTTTACGTCATTAAATTCAGTCAGTGAACGGATTAGCAAGTGAAATATTTCTGATTGTATCGTGAAATCTATTAAACTAGCTGTCTCATGAAAACAATCAATCGTAACCTTTCTGAGAAAACATAAATTATGCGAAATCCACAAGGTTTTGTGAATAATATAAACACTGATCGATAAAACTTAAATAAATACTTGGTAGTTGATTACTGTATGAATTACGATTCCGCTAAATATTTAATATTAATGTAATATTTTAAGTTCATTATGCACTGTAATTGCATGTAACTTTTTACCATATCCAAATTAAACAGCAGACAAACACCAGTGAAGTAATCTAACCCCTGCAAACTCTCAAAAAATTCACTCCGAACATACTAACGAGCACACTCCTATACCTAAACACTCAGAGCAAGAAAGTATACGTCCGTATTATTAAACTTAAATCAATATTATTATGAGCACGCTTCCTTTAAAAACGCGAGCGGGTCCCGGGGAGAGAGCCGGGGATAAATAAGTGAGCGAAGACCATTATCGTGTGAAATCGCACGGAATCGCCAGGCGTGGGCCAAGCAAATATATGATGCGATGGAACGCCCGTTCCGCTGTAACGATGTGAAATATTTTCCTCTTCTCTCGTTCGGATAATGGCGAAAAATAATTTTCGCTTTAGCGCCTCGCAGATACTTTTAATATTTTCGCGCTTAAGCGAAACGTTGCTAGGCGCCTGCCTGTGTGCGTGAGATGCGCGTGATTTAATGATCGAAAACTGGAATATTCTCAAACGAATCGAAATAAGAACAGAGAATTATGAAAATTTCACTTTTTGTGATTTTCTAAAACTTACAAAGTAATAACATGTTATGTGTCAATGATGTTTTTTGTGGACACGCCATATTTCCCTTAGTTCTTCATCAAAATTTATGTTTCAAACATCATTTTAAATCTTATATTCCCCGCTATTGATTAAAAATAAACCAACAAATTAAAATTCTTTTTAATTAAATTTTTTAATCTTTATATTATTTCTCAAAGGCGTGTAAGCGCCATCTTTTGCCAATTTGTTTAAATAACATGCCTGATTGTAATTATTTAAAACAGCGCCATCTATTGACAATCCTTTTCACTAACATTCTATGACCCAAATTATTCGCACGGGCCATCTAGTATTTCTAAAATTATCGTAATGTTTATTTAGGAAAACATTTTACTTGAATTTATTCCCCTTTTAAAATTGGGTCACAAATGAACTAAAAGATATAACCTAAGTGAACTAGCCTAGCAAGAGTGATACAAAATTGCGTCACTCGCTATGTTAGCTGTGTGTAACTTACGTACTATAATATGATAATACCAAAGCGGATTACTCGGTAAGATAATTTAAATATTCATACAAAAATTAACGATCTTTCGATTAAAGCGTAATCGATACGACCGTAAACTTCAATACAATATACTGAATCGGCTATAAGTTATTTAACCCGAAGTTGTTTTTAAAAATAAAACATATTTAAAGACGCAAATGTCAAAAAGAAATTAAACTATACATGTACCATCTTTATATATAGCTAGCCGCTATCTGGCAGGCAGTAACTATATACCTTCGGCGTACAAATCTACAGACTTAAATGAGTATACAAATCTCAAGAAAACACTTCGATATTGTCGGTTTTATAAAATTTAATTGAAGGCTTAGAACTTTGAATCAACTAGTCTAACTCAGACAAACTCAAGTATATTTAGCGGTATGCTGTTTAAAGTTACTACGGAGAAAATAAACTAGATCCCGTTGACTAGTCAGTTTATTAGCTAGTTGATCTTATCGCTAACCGTAAATCTCTACGTTTGTAGTTGACCCAATGGAATAAATATCGTAGTAGACCCAGTAAATAATACCTTTGATATTCCATATGCCGCAAAGCATTAAGTGTGTGGTGTTCAATTCGGATTTGAGCACAGAATATCCAGTCTGTGCTACATTCAGGCATGCATGTTTAACTAATGTGTTATCACCAGATACTAATTATTTCAGCCAATCAAAAATACGCGTTAATGTTAATAACAGTGACCGAGACGGAACACATAAAGTAGACGATTCCATATTTATAAAAAGTCGATATAAATTATTTTTTTCACGTAATCCGACATATTTGTGACTTATAATCAAATATTATGAAAATTTCGATAACGTTTCTATAAATATTATAATACTATCGATCCGGCCCGGCTTCGCACGGGTAGGTGCTGGAAAGAAAAATTCTCATGTATGGACTTTTTCCGACTTAATCCAATCTATGGCGACATAGATCGGTCAATTTACATAAAACAGACATAAATTATATACGTTTGGAGTAGTATTTAGTATCTATCCGGATCATTTGTCTGGCGTAATAAAGTGATAAGTATATCTATCCAACTTTTGCGTAGAGCTTGTAGGTTGGAACAAAACACGTCTAATGTGGAGTTATTTTCTGACTCCTTTTATTCATAAAACAACGTAATAATTACTAAATGTTAACTGAAAATGTATGATGATGAAAATTATGCATTATAATACGAATTTTAAAATAATTACCCCAAAAGAATTAACAGTCAGAAGACGTATCTTTATAGACAAACCTAAAATATTTCTTTATATACAACATTCATTACGTTCACCGGATTAGGTATGAAAAGAAACATGTACAATTTGCCATGTGAAAAACATTGAACGCGGAGGTCAATTCCAGTAACATTTAAATTCTGGTCCTATGCTTTATTTATTGTCATTCCAATTACTAGCCGCCAAAAAAGCCGCCAGGCAGACAATACTGTCACACAAAACAAATAACGATTTACGCTGTCCATAACTGTCAAGCTTTCAGATATCATGTTTTTTCCAACTTATTCGACAAGTTTTATCATAGTTGAGCCAAATTACGCAAAAAATTCATAAATTGTATATCTAATCCTTCCTCGTAAATCACTCTAAACCGGCGAAACCCTCATGAAAATCTGTGCAGTCTTTGAGATTATCACGTTCATACTGACAGACAGAAACTTTGTGTTATATTCTGTAGTGATTCGAAACTTGTAGCCTAATATTTGTCAACATATATATCTTCTTAAAAGTCTTCAATATTTCAGGTACATTAATGATAATTAATCGTGTATCCTAATAACAGCTAGAGTATCATGATTAAGATGAAATATACAGCGAATCTATAACGTAAAACTATATATAATACATGTGTGTGTCCTGAGGAAACATTTAGGAGGTAAAAAACTCATGAATATCAAGGGCTACAAAAGTAGTATTTAATAATATAACCATACAATCAAACACACAAGAAACTGTTTAAAATGCCATTGAATACAATATCCAACAGACAAAATAGAGACAAATTGAGAATATAATTCATTTCAATCCCCGCAATATACACAATTATATACAATTGCCATTGAATACAATATCCAACAGACAAAATAGAGACAAATTGAGAATATAATTCATTTCAATCCCCGCAATATACACAATTAAAACTTTACACACAAGTAAAACTTATTAACATTACTTTTAATTTATTAAACTTCCACATCATTTATTTTCAAAAATGTATCCCAGAAATGGTAAACGCTCATTAATATAATTTGCTCGTGAGTCATCTCAGAACTCAATTATACCCTTGTTTATTGCCAATATATTTACGTATATGTATTCTATTAATTGTAGCTCTCGCAGTCAAGTACACTTATAAACAAAGAAAAATACATTGACATATAAGTGATGATAGTAACTACACTGCGCAAGTTATGAATAATATTTAATCGTGTATTCAAATAACAGCTAGACTATCATAATTAAGTAAACATATACGTCGAATCGATAACGTAAAACTTACTAGCATCAGTTTTAACTTATCAATATATCCGAAACATGGCGACCGCTCATTAATGTAATTTACTCGTAAGTCATCTTAGAACAAAATTATACTCTTGTTTATTGGTAATATATTTACGTATGTGTTCACAATTTCTTCTATTAATTGTAGCTCTTACGGTCAAGTACAGGTATAAACAAAGAAAAATACATTGACACATCAGTGATGACAGTAACGAATGAAAAGACTACACTGCGCAAGTTATGAATTATAATTAACGTGTATTCAAATAACAGCTAGAATATCATAATTAAGTAAACATATACGTCGAATCAATAACGTAAAACTTACTAGCATCACTTTTAACTTATCAATATATCCCAAACATGGCGACCGCTCATTAATGTAATTTACTCGTAAGTCATCTTAGAACAAAATTATACTCTTGTTTATTGGTAATATATTTACGTATGTGTTCATAATTTCTTCTATTAATTGTAGCTCTTACGGTCAAGTACAGGTATAAACAAATAAAAATACATTGACACATCAGTGATGACAGTAACGAATGAAAAGACTACACTGCGCAAGTTATGAATGATAATTAATCGTGTATTCAAATAACAGCTAGAATATCATAATTAAGTAAACATATACGTCGAATCAATAACGTAAAACTTACTAGCATCACTTTTAACTTATCAATATATCCCAAACATGGCGACCGCTCATTAATGTAATTTACTCGTAAGTCATCTTAGAACAAAATTATACTCTTGTTTATTGGTAATATATTTACGTATGTGTTCATAATTTCTTCTATTAATTGTAGCTCTTACGGTCAAGTACAGGTATAAACAAATAAAAATACATTGACACATCAGTGATGACAGTAACGAATGAAAAGACTACACTGCGCAAGTTATGAATGATAATTAATCGTGTATTCAAATAACAGCTAGAATATCATAATTAAGTAAACATATACGTCGAATCAATAACGTAAAACTTACTAGCATCACTTTTAACTTATCAATATATCCCAAACATGGCGACCGCTCATTAATGTAATTTACTCGTAAGTCATCTTAGAACAAAATTATACTCTTGTTTATTGGTAATATATTTACGTATGTGTTCATAATTTCTTCTATTAATTGTAGCTCTTACGGTCAAGTACAGGTATAAACAAATAAAAATACATTGACACATCAGTGATGACAGTAACGAATGAAAAGACTACACTGCGCAAGTTATGAATGATAATTAATCGTGTATTCAAATAACAGCTAGAATATCATAATTAAGAAAACATATAAGTCGAATCAATAACGTAAAACTTACTTACATTACTTTTAACTTATTGAACTTCCACATCATTTAGTCTCCAACGAATGTAGCCCAAAAAAGGTGACCACTCATTACTATAATTTACTCGTGAGTCGTCTTAGAACTCAATTATACTCTTGTTTATAGCCAATATATTTACGTATATGTTCACAATTTCTTCTATAAATTGTAGCTCTCACAGTTAAGTACACTTATAAACAAATAAAAATACATTGATACATCAATGAAGACAGTAACGAATGAAAAAACTACACTGCGCAAGTTATGAATGATAATGAGATCCAAAGCGACTGCTTAATATGTATAAAGAATGTTATGTTGAATACGACGCAGACATTATATTCTCTTCAATGTCTTAGGCAACGCAGTAAAACCGTTTTTCGGAGAAATTCAAAGCGGTTCCGGAGTTATTAAATTTCATTTATATTTTTCAAATTTTTCATTAATAATTTTTTTTTCTATAAAACAAAAATATGAAATCATTCGCAATAATGTTTGAAATAAAATTTGTATCGTCCCATTTCAGGGGTTAGAGAAGCGTGCTAGATATTTTTTTTATTAAAATACATTACGTATTATACAGTTTTACGCAATATCCTTGTACGTAATAAGTAGGATGAGTTCGATGAAAACTTAGCATATATCTTTTATCTATTTCCCAAATCAGCTAAGAATATACAGTTAACCTTTACGCGGACGACTAATTTTTTTTCAATTTTTCAAATGGTTAATTTCCTTCAAAACTTATTTATTCTTTTTTCCAAAATTAAAAAAAAAACAGTTTTTGCTATCCTCTTCATGACGTGATAGAGCGCCCCCTTTCCGTGGCTTTGTTGTATTCAACTTTACACTTGTACAAAAATAGTATATATTAAATTTAAGGCATTTCTAAGACAAGACTTTTCTAGTTATTTGTTATTAATACGTAAAACAGATAACCTACTTTATAAGAGCAAGCGAGCGAAAAAAAATTGCCGTTAAAAATGAAATACATCATGTTTTGGTTGCTAATATTTGTTTTTGTTATTAATATTTATTATTAACGAAATAGATGAGAAGGAATGGCGCTCGTAGATTATTAGAAAATACTTAATTAAAAAAAAACGAGGTAAGATTTTTTGCTTTTTTTCTATTTATTTATGAGTCATAAAAAATTACCGAATGGATTTTGATAGCATTTTCATTGTTATTTATCCAACGGTCTTTAAAGTAATCTGAGGTATGTTTAAATAAAAATGGTGACTTACGTGCGGGATAAATAACAGATAAAGGATGACGTATAAAAAAGAATGTGTTAAATATATCCATTTAAAGAAGTTAAAACAAAAAAATAACATTACATATCAAAATAAAGATTTATCTCTGTTCAATATATAGAAAATTATTCAATAATTAAGATAAAAATGATGCTTTATTTCTTTATGTCTCCGTTATATTTTGTTACTGTCCCATATCTTAGACTTTCTTTAGCATAACATTTTTATAAACAAAGATAATTATAAAACAAGATACATTTCAAAGAAAGCTTGCAAAAAAAAATTTGCTCAAAATGGGTGAGTTTTAATTGCCTATCATGCTCACTTTTTTCATTGTGGTTTAATTAGTAAAGACTGATTCGGATTTTTTTGGAGAAAATTACGTCAAAAGCTATAAATTAGCCATAAAATTACAAAACGTCATGATTTTTGAAAATATGGACCATAGAACTACATCTGTGCCACTGACCACGCATAACGTAAAAATTTTGAGATGTATTTCGAGGGAGATTTTACTATTATATTCTTTAAAACTTGGGGAAGGACACAACCCTTACCAAGGACGTAAGATATTGAATATTATTAAATTATTAGCTGGTCGACTTGTCTGTCAATATGTTTCGTCTATTTGTTTTCTCATCACGGCCAAGTGTGAGGAAGACTCGCATCTTGAGGATTCCATAGCGTTATATTATGTAAAAGCTTTGTAAGTATATCTAAAAAATAGAAAATTATTAGTTTAATTTGTAACGTAATAATTCCGCGTTGAAAGGAAATTAATTATTTTTCCTTTATTTGTGATGTGAGAATGGTGGAAAATTTTAAGATTCTAATGCAACGGGAAGTATCCTATAGGCTTTGATAAATGAATTATCAAAATAAATGAAAATTGAAAATCTTTTTATTGCACCGAGTTAGAAGTTTATGATACTTTTGTTCGTTCGTGAGAAAATGAGTTATGATAGACGAATGGATAACAAAAGGGGTCTATGTGCGTTCTTTGTTTCCTACGGAAACATAAAAATTTCCATATTTTTCTATCAAAGTCTAAGAGACGATTTATGTACTTCAATACGGTGTCTGTAAATTAAGATGTGAAGAACTACATGTCACCTACTACTAAGAAATTATTGACGGTTAATTGTAATGAGTTATTTAAAATTTATAATGTCTAATATTTTATTGTCATCAAGGAAACATTCATAAACTCTAATACTTTACGTCCCTTTGACGCAAATATGTTTACTAATCACTCTTAAAAATGAAAATATTTACAAATATCGATAAAAACAAATAACCGAAAATAGACGAAGACGCTGCTGATTAAATATCAAAACACAAAAAAAAGAAAGTCCCCGCTTAAGAGCTGGCCAATTGCAACAATCTAAAAAAAATTTAAGAAACTCATACCCCTCCCCCCTAACACCTCACTCCCTTTCACTATTTCGCCAATTGTGGACCCTTTAAATAAATCTTGTATTAATGAAGATATTCACATTTTGATGTAATGATACTGATGCGATGATACTGTTCCATATATTCAATCACATTACTCGGAGAGAAAAAGACGTTCAAAAAATTAATTGTCACTTTGTGGACCCTTTAAAGAAATCTTGTATTGATGAAGATATTTATATTTTGATACAATTATATTGATGCGATGATACTGTTCCATATGTTCAATAACATTGCTCGGAGAAAAAAAAGACGTACAGAAAATTAATTCTCACTTTGTGGACCCTTTAAAGAAATCTTGTATTGGTGAAGATATTCACATTCTGATGCAATGATACCGATGCGATGATACTGTTCTATATACTCAATCACATTGCTTGGAGAAAAAAAAGACGTACAAAATATTAATTCTCACTTTGTGGACCCTTTAAAGAAATCTTGTATTGATGAAGATATTCATATTTTGATGCAATGATACTGATGCGATGATACTGTTCCATATACTCAATCACACTGCTCGGAGGAAAACAAGACGTACAAAAAATGAATTCTCACAAAATATATAGCAAAACTTCTCTCTAAACATTAAATGCAATTAACTAGACAAGAATTCAGCTTATCACGTATTATAAGTTCTTTACAAAAGCGACTAAGCATTGCCAATTAGGGGGGATTGAGGCCGTCAGACCAGCCCACCGGCAGATATAACAAGCTCGGTGTAACAGTACAAAATGTAAACAATATCTAAACTAAAATAAAGCTTACCGTACCGTTGCACCGGCCGTTCGACCTCACAACAAACGGCGAACAACTTATACACAAAACTGTTAGACTGAGTCCTCACTATAGTGTACGATATATTGGTTTGAAGAAAAAGTTTTTAATCCAGTTTCTTCTTACAAAAAGTAATTTAACATTTAATCCGCGATCTTCTCAAAATCTAAATTTTGTCGCCATAGTGTCTTGAATTGCTCATAAGGCAAACGGCCTTTGAAAATACGGCGTACAGCGAGAATCCGAGTTCGATTCCCGACCGCTCATCCAGCGGGGCGTGACTGGTGGTCTAATTGGCTTTGAGTGATTGCTCTCTTACGCCTATGCGCACCACAGACGGTCAAGACTATCGGTCGGACTTATTGACAGTTAAAAACGTATTTCTGTTTCTCCTTAACTGTTAGTCGAGTTGGAACAAGACTTTACCGATCGTGCCCTATTGCACCGTCCAATTTCTAAAGTAACTTTTTAACTTAGTATCCGACTGAGAGTCCTGACTACATCTGGTGCATACGGGCGTTAGACAATAATATGTATCAATTTTATACAATAAAGTATATTAATGAATAAATAAATAGATATTGCAGAAAACCTAAGGATTTTTACCTATACCTTGCCACCATCTGACATTCAGTTCAGGTTAGGTACTGAAACTCTCGTTTAGAATAAACGTGGACTAAGCCGTTATATCAACGTATCTAACCCATTACTCATGACCAATTATTAGTTACTTCAGCTAATCTAAATTACGTTTTAATGTCAATAAATTTGAACAAACATTAACTTATAAAATAGAAGTGTCTGTATGTGATGTCAATTTGTTTCCATTTTAAACTAATTTCAAAAAAGGAGGAGGTTCTAAACTCGACCGTATTGTTACCTCATATCTCCGCCGTCCACCACCCGATTTGGATGATTCCTTCTCTTCAATTTTCACGGGACTACACTTGGGTATTCTCCCAATGAATTCTCGTGTAATTGTGTGATATTTGGGCTAATATGAAAATCAGAGGCATTAAAAGGGGAAAAAGAATATTTTATAAAAAAAATTGAACCCAATTTAATAACCACTGAAAAGTATAAAATAACGGAAATGTGAGTACTTCGTTAAACTTTTGCGGTACAATATAGTTTTCGATCATAAATAAATTCGTAAACTACTGTTACTGCTAGATTTTTCCAAGTGAACTCATCTGTGTATGGGTGTGAACGTGGATGAAAGAGAAAGAGAAGCATCGATTTTACACCGAGTAAAAATAGTACCAGTGCATACGCAATAACAAAGTGACAAAATTAAAAGTATCAATGATCAGTGTCAACCGTGGAAATTCCGGTGAAAATCGCAATTAATTTACAACTTGCTACCCATCCCGGTTTCTTTCGGGTAAAAAGAAATATGATTACTTTACATACCACACTTGCGTGTACTTTATTATCGACTAGTGTGCCGACTTCTAGTTTCGACGATAGAAATAATTATAACTCGCATAATTTTACAAGTAATCAACCTTATATTTAAAGTTACATATTTTTAATTTTTTAAAATAATTATTATAATCCAAATTTTCCTTTTAAAAGTGTATAAGTAGCTAATCGTTGGTCTGTTCGCATGAACTCAGGCACGGGGACACGCTATAGATCGCAAGTATATATTTTATTTATTTTAAGGTGATATTATTTATTTTAAACTGTTACGCGAAAAATTTTTAAATTGATATAACAAGCGAAATTTTATGGGTTCTCAAAATGTGAAATAAAATAAAAAGAAAGTATGAAAGAGTAGACAATAATATAAATTTAATCAACACACTTTTTAATCTTGGAATAAAATATTTTAAGTAAGAGTTAAGTGTCGTGGAATTAATCGCACACTGAACCTTGCGCGGCCCCATCATAGAGATACGACGCGACACGGCGAACCTACTTATTGAGCTTTGAATATTGAGCGATACGAGTAATATTTCATAGAAATAAAAATTGATTACAATTAAAGTTTTTTTGTCATAAAAATTCTGTTTATGATAATGAAACATTTAAATGTTGTTGCGATTGAGAAAACTTTGAAGGTTAAAAACATTTTTTTAATTAAAAAATAAATTATTTCCTTGTAATAAGGACTCAAATTGTAAAATATAATTTTTTATTTCTGTTTATATTTTTACATGAAATTAAAACTCTCGCTATACCAACCAATTCACCAACATTTTGTTTATATACAATATATATAGGTTACAAATATATATAGGTCGCGAACTATTATCAGTTTGGGTCGAAAGTATGGTGAATATTCACATACTAAACTATACGGGATACTCCACTATACTATAGTGCGGATACTCTAAACTTGCAAAGTTACTTGTAAACTTAACTTGCATTAAGTTAAGTTTATTGACATTAGGTTGAAGTAACTAGACTGTACATTTATCAGTACAACAAGCTTGAAATAAATACTTGTTGATAAGGAGAACTAATTTAGAATCCAGACATGTAGTCAACAATGTTTCTTTCGTTTTTAACTCTTTTCGAAAAACAGCTTAAGTAAACAATTCAATAATATGAAATCCGTAAATTCCCACGATCTAAAGCACCCAGCCAACCACAATCGTCACAGCGTGACTCCAACCTTTACATAAGTCAAATAAGGTAATGAGAAATAATAGGTTGTCGCGTGGCTACATACAATGTTTATAATGTAAATATGCCTCAGCAAAGTCAGTGACCTGAGCCTTTAAATAGGTGAGGTTTGACCTCAGCTTTATGGCTTTCGTGAGGTTGCGACCTTTGGGTCTTCGTGGTGTAATAGTTTATATAGACGGGCGAAAGATAATTCTCTGATGGAAGCTGGAATACTTGTGTAAGTTATACTTGTTGTTGACCGATTTATGGGCCCGGCCATGAGGCTTTTATTTCCTTGGGTGTGCTCTTTATGTGCTATTGTGGTAATGATGTTGGCCAGCTGACTTCACGTCGAAATTATTGTTGAATGGATGAATACTTGAATTTTAAACTACCTCCTGCACAAATTTATGAAATGCCTAATATTGTTTTATGTGTCTTTCTGTGTTCTGTTTTCTACTCCCTATATTTTTTTAACATTATTATTTAGAGATTTGTCTAATACTTCACTAGTATTATTATGATTTTAGAAAATGGCGTTATTTCTCCTATTTTGATAGGAAAAACGATATTCCTCTTTAAGTATCTGAAAAGAAATAGAAAAATCTTGTATTATAATTTGACAACGGTGTGTTTTTACGCTGGAAATTGCAGTGAATTTGCGAAATTCCTGTGCTACTTTTATACGCCCGATATAGCCTTCGCCAAACAAAATATGGAAAAATCTGCCAAAATTATAGAAATATTTTTCTTCAACAATACAGTCGATTTACATACTTATACAATTAGTAGCATATAATCGTCATTGTATGTGTACAGTTCCTTCCTTTACTGTTTTTGGTCGAAAAAAGAAAATTTCATGCTTATCGATTTTTTATTTTTTAAAGACTTGTTTTTTTCAATTTATTCTGTATCCGAATTAGCTATACCGTAAATATATAATTATTTTGAATTAAATTTTCATTCCAACTATATAGCTATGGTTAATAATGTACTATTAATAAGTTTATCTGTTCTCTTAATACATAAGCCGACTAGAAAAGCTTAGGTTTCCAGCTTGCATATTCGATCAAAATAAAGTAATTTTGTAAAATTGATCTCTTTCTGAGGTGTTATCGGAAATGTATTCGGTATCCACTTATAAAACTAAGAATTGATTTTGGCCATTTGTTTGCACTTTATTATCGGCTAGTGCACCAGTCTCGAGCTGTGATGATAGCTTCTCTCGCAAACCTATTCCTTTTCGTATTGATAAAATATGAATTAAATTATTATATTATTAACTGGAACGTTAACAGAAAAATTAATCAGTTGAAAATTATATGTAATAATATACGCTGTTCCATTATATATTGACATGGTATATAGCTTCTCTCGCAGGCTTATTCCTGTGAACGTTGGTAAAATATGAATTAAATTTTTATATTATTAACTGGCACATTAACAGAAAAATGAATCAGTTGAAAAATACATGTAATAATACACGCTGTTATATTATATACTGACATGGTATATAGCTTGTCTCGCAGGCTTATTTATTGGCACATTGGTAAAATATGAATTAAATGATTATATTATTAACTGGCACATTAACAGAAAAATGAATCAGTTGAAAAATACATGTAATAATACACGCTTTTATATTATATACTGACATGTTATATAGCTTGTCTCGCAGGTTTATTCCTTTGTACATTGATAATGTACAAATTAAATTATTATATTATTAACTTGCACATAAACAGATAAATTAATCAGTTTATCTGTGATCTACCTCTGCTCCCTTTAGAACGCACATTTCTATCGTAGAAAATAGTACAACCAAAGTGTCTCTTATCTTAGTGTACATTATAGTTATACTAATTATATGCCTTAATTTTGCACTAAATTTATATAAATCAAATAATGTTCAAGAAAAGTCACAGATCTGATTTACGTTCACGAAGGTATCTGTCGTTTGCTTACAAACCAGGTTATAGTACAACTCAATTAAAATATGTAATCAAAATATTATTCAAAAGTGCAGAACTACTATGATTATAACTAGTATGATTATAAATAACTAATATGATTATATAATCCCGATTTCTGTACTTTAGTAGGAATACTGTTACAGTTCCAGATGTATTATTTTTGTTTATCCGGGTATCTTATGTTTCGTTATCTGAAATAACAATCGACTAAGTGTCAACTGCATAAGAGTAGTTTCTAGATATTTTAGGTTTAAGTTTATTTATTAATATGTCCTGACTCCATGATTCAAAAAAACAAAGGTAGAATTACTGAAAACGTCCTAATATGTCCTAACTCCATGATTCATAAAAACAAAGATAGAATTACTGAAAACGTCCTAATATGTCCTAACTCCATGATTCATAAAAACAAAGATAGAATTACTGAAAACGTATTAATAGGTCCTAACTCCATGATTCATAAAAACAAAGGTAGAATTACTGAAAACGTCCTAATATGTCCTAACTCCATGATTCATAAAAACAAAGATAGTATTACTGAAAACGTACTAATATGTCCTAACTCCATGATTCATAAAAACAAAGATAGAATTACTGAAAACGTCCTAATATGTCCTAACTCCATGATTCATAAAAACAAAGATAGAATTACTGAAAACGCCCTAATATGTCCTAACTCCATGATTCATAAAAACAAAGATAGAATTACTGAAAACGTCCTAATATGTCCTAACTCCATGATTCATAAAAACAAAGATAGAATTACTGAAAACGTCCTAATATGTCCTAACTCCATGATTCATAAAAACAAAGATAGAATTACTGAAAACGTATTAATGTGCCCTAACTCCATGATTCATAAAAACAAAGGTAGAATTACTGAAAACGAAAACATGAATTGGGGCAATAGATTTATTTCCTTTATAACGCAAAGGCTCACTGGGAAATAATATTTTTTCCCAATTCAATCCTTAAGGTGATAAAAAATTTGCCAAAAATTGTTAAAAAAATTAATATAAAATACTAATCGACTTAAAATACAGCATTAAATACACTAATGCAGTATGTAACTGAACAATTGTCATAGATTTTCTAAATTTAACCCCTTAGTGAGCAAAAGGGGATGTTAAAGTTTGTGTGGAAAATATAATATAACACTCCTATTAAAGGCCGGAATGATTAAATCCTAATTTCCCATTTCTTTGCGGACAAAGTCGCGGGTGGTCTCAACTTTAACTATAATTTCAAATTATTCCTAAAATCCTCTCAATTATCCATTGTCTCGCTGAATATACAGAAAAGCTACGTCCCGAAACAATATATGGCCCATACATAGCATATCATACATATCTCTGCCATCTCGCATCATTTCCCTACCATACATATTTGCCAAACATTTCGCTCATAAAAATTTCCTTCCACATTCGGCGACGCAGCCTGGGGCCCCACGGTAACGAGCGGGGCCCCATATGTAGGCGGGTCTTCAAGTGCCTCCTCCACTCGACTCCTGCGGAGAGAAAGGCTCGTTTAAAGCTACGAGTGCCCCGCAAGGCCTACGAGAGCGTAGAATGTACGAGGAAGAATATTTGTAAGTCGCAAGGGATGGAATGAAAAAGGAATGGGTGTGTTGTGTGTGAGGGGAGGGAGAGGGGGTTAGAACTATACAGGCTGTTGTGTTCTTTCTTTTTACTATAACAGTTGGTTGTTAAATAAGAATTCAAAGTACAAGATAATGATAAGGTATTCATTTTTAAGAGTGGCCAATAAGACTTTTTCGTCACCCTTCCAGATCCTTTCAGTTCACCCATCTATTAATCTTCGTATCAGAGAACTCTAATCTGTTTTTTTAATAATAAACCTTAAACGAGATAGGCAAAAGTCCATATGTTGTGTTGGGTCTTCTTCTTTGTAAGCATTGCAGCCTGGTGCAGGCCAGGTTTTCCCAATCACGATGTGCAGTCGCTCCAAATTGGAAATTATACCTTTGAAGGAGTCACTCAGTTTAAGTGTTGGGTCTAGGTATTACAAAAATATATAATTACGCTCTTAAATGTAGACAGTGAAAAATAAGCTCCACAAAAGTTTTATTTAAATCAGACAAATGAGAAATCTTGTATTGTTTTATGAAAAGTTAAGTTATATTTCATAATAATTTGTAAATACTATTTCTACGGAAAACTTTGAGCCACCATAATAAAATAAAAAAAATATCATTTCTCGTCATATCCCCTACACAGAGATGTAACATACTAATACAGCATCTAAGGATCATAAAAAAAATAAGAGATAACTCGAAAAAAGCACAAAAAAAATTAATTATTTTGACAGTAACATAACGAAGGTCAATGTCAGTCAACACTTTACATTTATTAAATTTAGGCAATGACTACTAATGAAAAATGAAAATCGCGATTGATTACTTTATGTAATCGTTTCTAAAAATTATTATTTAAGTACTTCGTTAAGTTTTTAATTTTTTTTTATTAACTGTACCTGATATATTAAAAGTGTGATATTTACACGTATATGAAGATATCTTTTTGTTTTGTATTATGGTTAAAATTGTATTTAATTTTTGATTCCCTGGTAGTAATCGCGGAATTATTCACTTTTTTATGTTTTAAAAAAGATTATCCTTTGAAAATTTTATTCCAGTTCTGTAATGCTAAGCCTATTTAAGACGACCTCCTTTGAGGTTAGGTCTAAGGGTTCTAATTAATTTAAAAAATTCTATAAGATTGCCTTAACTTGTGTAATTGTTTTTAGAGGACTTCATATTTTTTTTAATTGAGGGATCATACGTTTATTAGGACGGATGGAAAACAAAAACGATTTTGGGTAAATGTTTGACGTTATCACCATAAAGCAATAAGTTCTGTTCAAAAAGTACTGCACTATTCAGCTTTAAATAATTTTACTTTCCACTTCACTCTCTTTCTTAATACTATCGATAATTATAAAAAAAATTATCATAAATATGGTTCATATTAATAAACAACAAATAAGCATTATTAAGAATTTTATATAAAAGTGACTGTTACCCGCAGCTTCTCTCATGTAGTCAACTATAATCTTGAACACCATTTGAGCCCGGGACTTCGTTCACGTGGGCCTCTGGCAAATATTATTAACTGTAAAGTTGAAGGATAAAATATACTTGACTTCATCCATAATCATTACAAAATATATATATATATATATATATATATATATATATATATACATATATATATATATATATATATATATATATATATACATAACCTCAGATTCTTAAGGATTCACCGGTCAAACGCCATGAAGATCCTTTTTTGTTGAAAAGTATTTATAAACTTAAACCTTGCGTAATGCGCGAAGAAATAAACAAAGAACAATTGAAAAATGATAATTTTGCCTTCATTTAATATAATTAAATATTCCTTTATCATTTTTTCGTAAAAAACCTTCAAATACAGTCATGGCTAGCCAACTCTAAATTTAGTCATATGCATAGACAGATATCGTATATTAAATTTGTTATTGCACATAATATACATAGATTTATCTATTATATATTAAGTTTGTCGTAGCATGTAAGTGTTCTTTTTGCGACTGGTAAATAATATTTATATCCCAAAGACCTTAAACAAAAGAAAAATAAATAGATCAGTTGTAGCCTAAACTTTAAGTCAAATTGCCTTGATACTCTTGATAACTTCTCTTCATCAGATCTTAAAACCCAAGCACTCATTTTTATAACACAAATAATTTAATTTTAAGACCTTTGAAAAAATACTACTGAAACAAATCAAAGTCTAGTTTTTCTGTATCTCAAGCAGGGCTCTAGTGAAAGTCTTGTTCGAATCAGCCACGTAGTTTTTCCTGTAAAAATAAATTGAAAAACAAATAAATTGAAATACTATGTTTATTTTGTTTAAAACATTTTTTGTAATAACTCTTTACTCTCAATTTATTACTCTCAAATGTTATATAATTCATATATTCTACTTGTTACGTGCTACATTATTTAAACCCTAAACGTAGTTGTAAAGTTTATACACTAAAGCTCGTCTGTAGCATAGCAAGTTATCTCCACTCATGCTGCTTCAATTCGATGCCAAAGCTTTGTAACTCTATCTAAATTAATTTAGGAAAAGGCGTTACACTTATCTCCTTAATCAAATTTAATTAATTTGTAGATGATCGAACAAGCACCGCACTCAAATACACTAATAATATTCCAAACACCCCCTATAATTACGCCAACACTTACCCAGGGGGCAAAAAGGAAAAATGAGGGAAACATTTGAATATCGACATTTTTCCTTTGGCTCACTACAGTCGGGTTTGACGTCAAAGAGAATTTTTGTCTTGCAAACTTCGTGAATAGGTCTATGGAACCTTACCTTCTGCGTCGTCGACGGAGGTTTCGAAATAACTGGGTACTTATGTGGAAAACATTTATAAACATATTCTTTACCAACGGCCTACTTATTGTACCAATTATTACACTTTTCAATTTACCAATTTACTTAATTAAAGGTGAAAGTGAAGGATACTGCTTTGCGGCTTGAGACATATTAAAAGAATTGTATAGTTTTTAAAGAAACAAAGAAAATTTAGCCGCGTATATATCAAAATTGTATATTATTAAAAAAATTTGCAAAATAAACAACAGCTTACAAGATTTAGTGTTAATATCTTAGTTTTAACAACTGCAAATGCAATGTTAAAGTTTTTTTTATTTCTTGCAATTATTTCTTGTATGCTTTACCAAGAATTAAATTAAACCTATTAACGATACGAGTAAAATGCGCATTACGAGAGTTTCATACACTTAAGCACGTAAAAAAATTTACGAGTCCATAGTGTTTATATAAAACTATTTACAAATAATAATGTTAATTCTCACCATGTAAATGTATTGGCCAGTATATAGATATTACAAGGGCGTAAAAATATGGTCAAATTCTCCAAAACCCTGAAAAAATATCAAAATTATTTCATAGTTTTGTGGTTAACTGTACGTAAAGTTCTAGTAACGCCTTTTTATCGTAATATTGGCTTTAACCGTAATATTGACTTTAACCTGTTCGGAGATAGAGAGGAGATACATTTTTTGTGGACATTTCAGCAATTTCTTTAACTGCCTTTCATAAAATTCTAGTACAATTTTAAAATCCTTAACACTTGCTTCTTTTAACTGTTTAAAATAAAACATGTGAAATTTTAAATCTGAAAAAAACAGCTGTGACAAACAGATGTACGAGCAGACACGATAATGATCGGACATGGCTACCGTTCTTTTACATTTTGAGATACGGAAACCTAAAAATATAATACCCAAAACAGGCAAGAGGTCCTTTTTGAATCTTCAAACATCATATCAACGAAACTAGCCAAATGAGGCTAAATTAGCATGGAACAGTTTTTATTTATTTATAAACAAATTTTTATCCTATCTTTATCAATGTCTTTTGAGGAACATTTTTACAATGCTAATGACATGTTAACTCAACAAATAAATGTGTTACAGACGCTGAGCGGGCTCTCACGCCAGTGTTGGTTGGAAGAAATACGCTTATATCTTTCTGATATTTTCAACAGAACTCAAACTCGAAAGAAACAAACAAAAATGTTGTGAAATTTTTGAGAAAATTGATCTACTAATTTGTCTGTTAAATACTAAATTAATATATACATAAAAAGAATTAAACAGAACTACTTCTTTGTAGGTTAATATAAATAATCATGCTATTTTAGACATAAATATTTATTATTCGATTTACGACTTTAAGGCTGTAGTCGCGAAGTGCTTACATAACTATAAATTTCTTACTGACTGGAAACACCAATTTTCACTTTGAAGAGTGTTACACTTATATCATCGTATTTCTTGTTTTTCACTTCTTTGTTTGTTTTTCTTTGTCCTTTATTTCATATTTAATATTGCTAGGTATACAGCAACAATTTACTTTTTAACAGATAGAAGAACCCAAAAGATACTTGCAAAAATAATAAACGAACACAATTATAAATATTTAGCCTCTCCTCTTGTTCAGCATTTTAACATAATATGCCAATTGATAGATAAATCAAGTAAGACTCATTAAGTGAAAAGTTCCTGAATTTTCCTACGTCAATTCATTTAATTATAAAACTAGTTTTCAAATTCCCATAAACATTTCTTAACGAAAATATTTAGTATTATCTTTTAAAAAGAAAAATGATTCTAAAATATGAACAATGGGACAATATACTTTCAGCATAATTTTCTTTTTCAAATGGTTCCTAACTACAGGGTAATTATGAAAGGATTTAAAAGGTCCAAGGACCTTTTAACGCATTGTCACATGATTGTAAGTAGCTAGGGTTAGAAACCAAAATATTCATTAATAATCATCTTCATTACCATCAGCATCTGCTACTTAAAAACTTGCTGTTTTTTTCTTTAACGTTCCATGCAATATTCCCATTAATATTTGTAAAGCAATTGAACGGCCATTGCAGTAGATCTTCTGAGAATAATTAAAATATGTGTGTATTTAATATTATCTAACCCATACGAGTCCTATATTCAAAATTAACAATCAGTTTTATACAAACATGATTCAAAATGTCAAACAACCCCGTTTTCCTAATAGCAGTTCCATGAAGATCCCAACTTAAACAAACTACTTCAAAGTGCTTGACCCGCGCTGAGAAAACGGAACTAAAAGAAAAGACGAACACAAATATTGAATCTTGAGTCGGTGTCTGGAGTGGGCTCTAAACTGTAAAGTGGTCTCTAAATTGCCACCGGACTTACGAGGCATTCGGTTTTATTATCGTCTCCAACTGAAGTATGGCCTTTCCCGTTCTATCTTGTTGATCTTTGCCAATGAGACGTAGCGAGCAGTAGCTGCCGAGAACTTTCGTATAATGAAAACGCAATAAATAAATAAATAAATAAATACTGGACATTTAGGTAATCGGCTCGTAATTTTTTCTTTTGAAAACATGTTACTGGAGAGCGTCCATGGTCTGTATATTTCTTCTGCCCCGTGAACGTGCAAACAGTGTCGAGCGCGCGCGGCGCCCAAGTAAGTTGTCTATAAGTGATGACGTTTGTTATTCATATTTTTCTTTGCCTTCACTTACGACCTCGAAGATATTATCTTAAGATGAAATGTTTTCTTTCTATTTAAGCCTGTGATTAAATTTTTTTTTTTATATCAATAGAATGACATATTTTCTTCGTGACGTCGCAACATATTTGAATAGTATCAGCGGGGGAATATTCTTCGCTGCTGCAGGCAACACACAGAATAGTGAAAAATATGGAATATTACTTGATATACAGAGTTTAGCATCTAAATATTGAAAATAATAAGGTATTATTTGGTTAGATTCAATTTTATAGCCGACATTCGTCATATTATTTGATTCGCCAAGTTAAGCAGCGTAAATATGAGTCGATTTAGCATATTATTTGGATATATTCAGTTTTACAGCAGATATTTGCATATTATTTTACACGTAGAGTTCAGCAGCGTCATATTTGATCCCATCTAGCATATTGTTTGAAAATATTCAGTTTTACAGCGTAGATTTAGTATATTATATTATCTGCTGAGTTCAGCAGTGCCACATTCGATCCTATTTAGCATATAATTTGGATAGATCCGGTTTTACATTCAATATGTTATGTGATAAACAGAGTTCAGCAGCGTAATATTCGATTCAGTTTTACAGTAGAGAATCAAATATGATTTAATTCACGTGGTTCAGCCGCGTAACACTTGATCCGATTTAGCATATTATTTGGACAGATTCAATTTTAGAGCAGAAATTCAGCATATTATTTGAGTCGCAGAGTTCAGCAGCATCATATTTGTTTCGATTTAGTATATATTTGAATATATTCAGTTTTATAGCAGAGTTTCAGCATATTAGTAGATTGAGTTTTACAGTATAGATACAGTATACTATATCATTTGCAGAATTCAGCAGTGTCATATCTTATTCCATTTAGCATTTCATTTGTATAGATTAAGTTTTGCAGCGTAGATTCAATATGTTATATGATCTGCAGAATTGAGCAGCGTAACATTTGATTCAATTTTATTTATCTACTTTATCTAATTTATACATACGGCATAATTATTGCTATAAGAGCAATCTCTTATAGCGAACCATAACACCAGTCCAGACCCGTTCGACGAACGGTCAGGAATCAAACCCAAGTCTCCGCGGCGCGCTGCATCGTCAAAGGTCGTATGTCTTATGATCAATCCAATACACCACGGCAACGACAGTTATATAGTAAGGAATCAGGATATTATTTAACTCGCGAAATTCAGCAGCATAATACTTGATCGAATTTAGCGTATGGTTTGGATACAAACTTAAAAGAAACCAAAGTAAATTACATTGGGCATATAATTTGGCATATAAAACTTAAAAGAAACCAAGTAAATTACAATACCATTCCGAAACTCATATGGACATACGGTATCTAAATATGAGAATTTGCCAGCAAAAGTAATATTGAATGCTTGTAAAGGGTTCAAAACTATATACAGAGAAACTTTGCAAACGCCCTATGATTCACGGGGAACGATAAAATAATTGAGTACTTGAACACCGCAACAGTGGCCTCAGAGATCGAGCGCTATAAGAAGTGTCACGCTGGGCGTCTCACCTATCATTCCAATTTATTCGCCTCTGGATTACTTGGCAACGCCAATGTTGTTAAGAGGCATAAAAGCATGATTTCAGTAGACAGTGAGGCACTCCGATAACTGCCTGATTATACAACTCATCTGATTATAGTCTACCGATTGATTACAGTTTTAATTCAGTAAAAAAATTTCTGTAAAAGTTTAACTTAAATATTAATAATTTAATTAAATAGTGACCATGGTTTTAATGTAAAATGTTATAATGACGTCATATCTTAAAAACGATGTCTACACTGAGCCCTTGGAGAAATAAATAGGCTGGTACATAATGTACAACAAGTAATATTCTTCCACGTCTTCGTAACGTCATATACGATGTTCAAGTGTTTTATATGAAAATATGTAAGTACACTCCGACATGACAAAGTATGGGAGCAAACGCTTAATAACACTGAAGTACAGCCACTTACAAAATTGATATGTCGATAGTGACGAAATATTATTTTCTTGTAGAAGTAAACGAAATGCAACTCTGAAATATATTGTAATGAGCAAACAAAAAATTGTTCATTCCAATTTTTGGTCATATTGACTTTGTCCACTTCCATATATGTTAAAGCAATTTTATTTTTTTACCATTTTGTTTAGATATAAGTTCTGATTGGGGTTGCGCAATATTAGTTGAAATATACGAAAAATAAATACCTTTTATTATATATTTTTTAATATTTAAGGGTAATAAATCTATATACCTTTTAGTATATAATTTTTGAATATTTAAGGGTAAATGGTTTTTTTATACAACATTTAAAAATAGTTTAAATGTTTGTATTCTTGCTGTTTTAATATAGGAAAAATAATTTAACATAATTGCCTAAACTTTTTAATTTAATACAAGTTGACTAAAAGAAGTTATCATTAAACTACCTATTAACTGATATTATCTTAATTTTTTTCAGCTTTTTAGTATATACACTCAATTTAAAAAAAAAAAAAAACATATTGCAAAATACCAGGAAGTCTTAAATATGGTTAATCTGTGAGATCGTATCTGTCAGACATTAGTTGAAATTAACCTTTTTATGAATTTTTTTTTTCCTTTGGACCTCCACTCGAGGAAGACCATAAGAAAATAAAATTTCATCGCGAGTGAATGTACAAAAAGGTACTTTAAAAAACCAAAAGAAATATTTTTCTCTTATTTCTATGTGTTTACATTTTTAAATCATGTCATTTTGTAAAATTTCATCACAATTATTCTTAAACTAAAAGAAGTATTATGCTGTGACCTATAGACGGACAGACATACATAACGAAATCACAAGTGTTCCGTTTCCGGCTTTGGAACCCCAAAAATAAAAATTAAAATTATTATAAGACTTGCTTGTCTGTCTAAAATTAAATTCAAGCCCAGGTTGCCTTTTGTTCATTTATTTATTTGCTGGTAATTAACTAACATTTACATATAGTCAATACGTTCTTTGAGAGTGATAGACGAAACAGTTGAAACTTTCTATTATAAAAACAACAAACTTAAGATAGATTAAGCTAGAAAAAATATTGAAAAAGTAAACAATGTAAAAAAGGGTAAAGATATTTCAAAGAAGTAAAAAGAAAATTCACTTCCCTGATCGGAATTTGTTATTTTAAAAAAATTACTTGAAGCCTCCCAATTCTTAAATCTGATATTATTCCACTATATATTTAATATAGTGAATTTCTATATCCACTATGAATTTAACATATATTCTATTGATAAAAAATATAATTTCATTTTCCACTTTCTAAACTAAGAAGTATCACCGACTGTACTCACGCCCAAAACTTTTTGGCGAAAAATTTCTTTCCACTGTCGTTATCTGAAAAATATGTTTTTCCACGACCGACGCGCCCTCCACAATGCGACCCCCGACCCTATGGGGGGCCGGAAGTGGGTGGGGGCCCGTATAAAGAGAGGCGGGCGAGCGGATACGGTAGAGCAGCGAGGGCGGTGTTTGCCAAAATATGTTCCCGGAACGCGGACGCGTAGAGGCGAACGAAAATGATTCAAGTCGACAAATATTGCCGCTACTTGGGAGGCGGTAGATGGATACGAATTTATACTTATGCAACGGCAAAGCCAACCTATAAAAATGCATGCAAAAAATAACTAAATCGATCAGTTATCTGATTCCTATTTGAATGGTTTAACTTCTAAGCTGCATAATCTTAAGCTATGTTCCATGATGCTTCAATTTTCTACAATACATTTTTTACAATTACTCCGCTTATGGGTTTCTTTTGTATTTCTTATCACTATCACATAATATTAAAACATACCTAGAAAATAGAATTATGGTTAAGCCATAATCAATAAGCCGTGTGCAATTAAACCCCAACTTCTATTATGAATAATAGTAGAAGAAAAATGGCAGTTCTCTGATTCCTATTTGAATGGTTTAACTTCTAAGCTGCATAATTTTAAGCTATGTTCCATGACGCTTAAATTTTCTACAATACAGTTTTTACAATTACTCCGCTTTTCCTTTTTTGTATTTCTTATCAATATAATATAATATTAAAACATCCCTAGAAATTAATTATGGTTAAGCCATAATCAATAAGCCATGTGCAATTAAATCCCAACTTCCATTATGACTAATAGTAGAAACAAATGGCTGAACTACCAGCATGTTACTCGCATCGATCGTACCAATCATTACCTGGTATTTTATATCACATTAATAACGAAATATCTTCGAAAATGTCTTTAAAATATTTTCTGTGGATAACAGTGCCTACTGTTATCCACAGAAAATATTTTGATTTAAGGTAAATATAATATACAAATGAAAAATGTGAAGTAGCAGGTTGTAATATTACCTGATAATTATTGGAGAATATCTTCCACTAGATTATGATAAAAAACGGCATCACAACTTTGTGCGTAAATCTTATAACTATTACCTCCAGGATATAGCCCCATGCTAAACAACACCAACTTGCATACAGGTTATCACGCATACCAATAAACAACAATAAAATCCTTTACTTTACTTCAAGATTTCTAACTTCTAAATTCAGCTTACAAAACAGTATTTAATCAGATATTATAAAAACGAGGTGACACTTAACAAGGAAAAATTTCAAACTTTTGTGGTAGTGTCCAGAAACTACCCTTATTTCTGAGATCAAATTTATAAACCTTATTATGCCTGGTGAATGTTATTGATTATAGTCATATCAATTACATACTACTTCATGTTAAGGAAAATTAATTAGTAACATCGTGATATTACGCATAATAACAATTCAATAATATCAAATTCTCACCACATCTGCTGCACCACATAAAGCATTTTACTCACTTCACGCCATACAAGAATAATTTTGACCCATTATAGATCAGAGTACTAAATTAATTCAGGAGTTTTCTAGAAAAATAAAATAGATAACATTACAAGTAATCCCAAATTTCACGCATTAGAGTTATGACCCTCTAAAAATCATTGATTAACTCACTGATAGATCATAAAAATCATCAAAACAGAATAGTTAAAAATATCGCTAACACTTTGAAAAGTTTAATGTAGGTAGTATTATGTATGTACATAAAAAGAAAAACAAGAAAATCCTGAAAGCTTGTCGGAAGATCTGAAAATCAGAAACAAAGTTATGTTACGAAAACTTTATTATCTAAACAAATTGGTATTACAAACATACTATATCGAATCATTGGTCAAAAGTGAAAAGAGTCCGAGTGTAAAATCAAATACGTATACCGATCTGATTTGCAACAAACCTATTTCATTCATAAAGAGAAAAGTTGCAGAGAGCGAAAGGTAGGGGTTTGTATTCATATATTATCACGATACAAACACCAGACGGTTAATCACGTTACTCCAAAAAGTAAAGAGAGGCCCACATTAAATTTTGTGAAAAAACTTCTTCATACTAACTTAGTAGCTATTTATTCTGAGGCACTAATTAAACCTCAGTATTAAATTGAAAACATGTTTTGCTTTGTCCTTATCAAAATTTTAATTGCATGCGCTTGATAAAAATATTAACTCAGACAGTTAAAGGTTTCATATCCTTTTATTGTTGACTGAATGGTTCAATGGGAACTTAACACATTTCGCCGTGGGTGTTTTGGCAAGATTCTAACTCTTTTTGAAAACCTAATTAAAGTTTGATTTTTTTAGAACGTTTATTAAATTTATTGAATGTAAACCTAATCTACTGTTTATAGCAATATATTTTGCAATAGAAACCACAGTATGAGGTCACTGTGTAGGAAATCACAGTATATGAGATCCCCAATCAAAATTAATGTGTTAAGACACACGCGCGCAAGCACGCACGCACGCACACATATACACGAGTACACGTGAATGCATAAACACACGTGAATATTAAAAAAAAATAAAACTTATAAAATAATAAGAAACATTTGAAAATTGTAACTACATTGAAAATAATACTCCGTGTTAAAAACATTATTTTAACGCCATTTAACATGAGATTATAAACCGACAAAAACTTTGTAAACATAAACTTAATCTTTCTATACCCTTATAATTCAATACTCATAATTATTTTGCGAATTATGCAATAAGGATATATACACAAATAAATACGTACACACATATATTATTAGGAGGAAGACCCCTAGTGGCGGACACCTAAGGTTTTCAGAAAATAAAATAAAAATTACTTCGAGAAATATAACTTTACTTATGAATTAATGAAGTCCAAAAATTATAAAATCAAAATCAATCAATAAAATATAACTTCTGCATAAACATGTTTATGAACCTTAATTAAGTTTCGGCAAAAAAAAATGCAATCAAAACTTTGAAGCCTAAGCGCTGGACATTACTAAAACATTGTGCATCGATCGCATATATGTACATACATATATACATCTCGACATTCAAGAATGTCTGCACACGATTCATGAGATCGTTCTTGGCACCTGGAGCATTATATCCAGTCTTCGTCGTTGTCCTCTAAGCACACTATGCAACTAGTTTTTCCTATGTAAGATATTTGAGTTAATGATTCCTTTTCTCAGCTTTATCTCCACTTTTTGTTTTGACCTTCACACCTTTGGTTTGTTTCCCTTTCTCTTCTATTGCTCTTTTGAACTTAGTTTCAATTAATTTCTTTTTTATTTAAGGTTCTATTCATTCTTTTGTTCTTCAGCAGCAATTTTGTGGGATGATGACGTCAGAATTTCACTTATTTCACATTTTCTCTTCCGAACCACTCATCTTTTTATGTTAACATTTGGAAAATTTATCGACAATCTGGACAACATCTAGATCAAAGCTCATCGACGGCTTGGGACTGTTTTATAATGTGAAGTACTTTTTGGGACATTGATGAAACTTTCGTCAAACTCAATCCTTTGGGCAAAACCTTATCTATTGCAGTTTGTGAACTTTGTTGGTCATATTTTTTTTTCTTTTTTGTCTCTTCCTTTTCGATATATATCCGTTCTTCTATTCTCTAAAACAACGTATAAAAATTAATCAATATAAGTATAAATTGTTAATAGATAACTCAGCCAATAAATGTATGACGATCAATAAGTGAATAATTAATGTATTTTCAATGAAAAGTAAATATAATGACGGAAAAATATTGAAATTATTATTTCTTAATACAATTTAAACATTTAGATAGCTATTATAAATAATTATTTAATAATAAAAGTTGATTCAGTTATTTAAAAAAAATACTATAATAGCGCGCTGGCAGGCATTGGTAATGTTGAAAGCCGGCATTTAGATGGGCGGATATATTTTATATAAAACAAGACGTTGTATGATAATTAGAAACGGTAGATAATACCATTTATATTAATATAATAACATTTTATTTGATGAGATAGAGGTAAATACAGAAAATAACAAGTATTTTCTATTTAAATATAATATCTTGCCAATAGATGAACTAACTAAAATTATAAAAAAAAACTTAATTAAGGTTTATAAAAACGCTTATGCAGAAAGTTTTATTTTGTTAATTGATTTTGATTTTATAATTTGTTGACGTAACGAATTCATAAATTAAGTTATATTTCTCGAAGTAGTTTTTATTTTACATAGGAAGGAAGTAAATAATCAATAAAATTATATTTATATTAACAAAGAGAAAATCGTTTACGTATTAACAGTGCTATCCTAGAAAAAATAACTTATAAACTATCCGGTGTTGAGGGATATATTTATGCCCGGTACTATTCCCAAAATTACGTGTTTCATACTAAAACTATTTAAGAAATTAATAAAAACTTTCAGTCTACGGATTGTAATAGAACACCATCTTTATTGACAATTAATAAAAACACCTAAACACCAAACCATAACAGTAATACTCACTTGGAATTAAGTAACGCAATGTTTTCCCGCAAAAAACAACAATTGACAGCTCCGACAGTGGCCGTTCGCATCACTGGCATCCGCGTTCCATGACCCGGTATTGCTACATTCCCCCGCGGGCCTTACATCCCTCATTTAAACTCGCGCGCGAGCCACGAGACGAGCCACAAGACGCATGTATAAACGGTGTGAGACGGGTGTGTAAACAGTGGGCTCGCAGCTCTTGTCGAAGAGAGACTCGTCTCACGAGACACGAGACGAGCCACAAGACGAGCTGCGAGCCGCGAGTGTAATTGAGGTATCAGAGACTCATCTCACGAGACATGAGACGATCCGCGAATGTAATTGAGGCAACACAGTTTTCTGAATTGAACACGTTATGGTAATTATGGAACGTTAATATTTTTAGATGTTAACCGTGTACTTCACGACTCGGGGTTATTCAGATATGTAACTAATACGTTCTGCAAAATAAATCAAAGGCGATGCCGAGTAATTTCAAAAAATAATATATAATTAATAATTATTCTAGCTAGAAACAAAAAATATGGCTGTTTCACTCTTTAAGATTCAAACCACTTCTAAACAGAGTCCTTAACTCATGTTCAGTTACTTTAACCATTTGTGTACAGATGACTACCACGGACGATCAAAATCAACAGAAAACTTTCATCTATCCACAGAAATAGAAAAGAATACATATGTGAAAAAAAGAAAAACATCCAATCTAATAATTTAATACCATTGCCATGTATGATCCGCTGAATCAATTTCGAACAATCCATGCACCTGTAAAATTATTGCGATATATGATTCATTCAATGCTTTTACATGCGTCAGAATCATTGAATAAGGTACTGAATCTATTCTTCTACAGACATTTCTTCTTGATGTCTCTTTCTCGACCATTGAACAAGCTGTTGCCTCATACACATGCATAAAATGACGCCTCGAGGACTTATTTCGCGGATATAAATAAATTTGGCAGGCATAACAGGATTATAGGTTGGACTTGTATAAAAAGTAGTTACTTGGGCGAATGAACTAGAAAATTATTGTAGTAAAAAATAATTTCATTACGTAAACGCTTTTTTCGAACTTTTTCCAGAACAAAATAAAAAAAATGTTTACATATTAGTTAGCAAAGTTGAATCGCGTAGCAAAATAATACTTCCAATTTTTCCGGATCCTTCATTATGTCTTTAATTTTGTTGAAAATTATTGCATGAAAAATTGTACTACATGAGTCATCTCTTAATTTTAGATTCATTACAGAATTTATAGGATTCATTATCGTTTAGTTTAATATCAAATACAGGATTTGATTACCCTACGTAAAATATTTGTATCATTTAGCTACATTCATTTATATTACAGTTTGTTGGACGTCCATATATAGGATCCCTGTACATTACCGATACCAATGCCCAAAGTAGCCCAAATCCACTAACGGGCGTCTGTTCTTTCGTCCATGCTTAACATGAACTGTACAACATTGATGTTATCTTTGATCATTGCCATCGCAGGAACTCCACTTTGAGTGAACACATATAAAAGGACTTCATCATCAATACAAAAGGCTTCAGCTTATGTAAGTCCCTGCTGGCTGAAATCATGGTTAAGTTCATAAAAAATCGTTACACAAACAATTTCTCCCTTTAAATTAATGTTGTTTCAGACACACGGTGGTTTCACAATTATTACAGAAATAATAAGGCAAATGACAGCTCTGTAATTTAAAAAAAAATAAACATAAAGTATTGTATGTAGTTTTTAGGATTCAGTGACTCAAGCTTAAGAACGGAAACTTAGGATTTTTCCTGTGTTTGTCTTCCCTTCCGTGTGTCATAGCCGTTTATCCCAAAAACTATGTGACGCAAGAACTTGAAATTTGGTCTATTAATAAATCTCATTGCCCCACATATAATAATAATAGAACGGGTAAGTACATGAATATCTGCACATGAATATATTACTTTTATAAATCAGTTAATGATACTTTACACAAAATTAATAAAACAAAATGTGTGGCCTACTCGATGAGCGATCCTCACAATGCGCTGCGTCATTAAATGCCGTAGGCGTTGTGATCAACCACGACTACGACAAAGACATCAACCTATTATAAAAAACCATACACGTAAGCCACTTAAAATAAAAAAATTAAGGAAGGCAGCTGAGAAAGGTAGCATGGAAGAATGTACTCATGTAAGGGACCGCCCACAGTGACTGGTACTATCTACTGCACCCTCGACGACAAGGTGCTTTATGAAGCTCTCCTTGTGTTGTGAAACATAGTCAAATTTGTTTCAGTATGCGGGATTTCATCAAGATTGATAGAAGCTCCTTGATACGGAGTTCTTGGAATATCAAAACATTAGTTTAGAATTCAGTTCAGGATATTCAGAGTGATCTCCTTCAGTGCCACATCTCCAAGGTGCTTGTTTTCTCCTTCTCGATTGCTTCAAGAGTCCTCGTCCTTCTAAGACATACAGCAATACGGGAAACAAAAAATGCACTAGATGCCGAACTTAATTCACTACCAGCATAGAAATAGTCAATTTTCTGGCTGGGTTTAGGGTGATCTACATCTATTCTACATCTACATCTTTTCATCTGGTCTACATCTTTGCCTATTTGCAAAAATGGAGACAAGACTGATACAGACTAATCTTATCGTTATATGTATTGAGTAAACTTATTGAAAATTCAGTAAACTAACGTCTTGCAAAGCATTTACAGGATATCCAAAACTATTATGGGAACAATTATGGATTACGCATAGTGCAACCGATGACTTTGGTAAGTGGTGAGTCATGGCCGAAAACTGCCGACTTTTGTCGGAAAATGTTGGTGACTTTCTATCATCTCAATGCAAACGTCAAGAAGCGTGCCTACTAAATATCTCTCTTCTCCGTCAGCGTGGGTTCAACCCTATGTCCCACCATTTTCTCCGTTAACGCTTTTTAACTCATATAATTTATATTGTCTGTCATCTACGTTGCACCTTAAGAATAAGAAGGTGATCCAGTAATAGGTATAGCATACTTAGGTAAAGCATGTGCACAGTAACAACAGAAGTGCTTCTGATGAGAAGAATTTCCAAAACCTTTGACCCAGCATCCCAAAGATTGCCTTTTAAAAAACTCTATACTATGGGTATGCCAATGTACGATTAATATGTGCGTAGCCCAATGTACGATTAATATGTGCGTAGCCCAATGTACGATTAATATGTGAACTACCCAGACACGATATCGACAATAAACATTTACAATGCCCTTTGTGACATAAACAATGCAATGTACGGTATACCAAATTCTCTGAGACCAAATATTTTCTTAATTTATGCCAATAACATACTCAAACTGAATATTTTATATATAAGTCAAAGTGGTGGCATTACCAGATAATACAGTTCTCTTCTTCTGTAGAAATATACGTGAAAAGACAGAATCGGGTCTTGCAAAAGTCAAAACTTTGGGAAACAAAAATTAACTCGGTAAAGTACGTAAACAAAAAGTATTACTCGTACTATTTACGATATCTTTTAACAGTATCATATTAAAAACTAGCAATCCACCCCGGCTTCGCACGGGTATAATGTAGGTACTAATGTGATGTAATTATGGGGCGATTAATAATATTACTGACATACACGCACCGCCGTCGCCCGCCGCCGCCACCGTCCGTGCACGGCATCGGCATAGCGAATACTGATTTTGGGTAATTTTAAATCTATGATATCTTCTAAAATATTAATGACAATGATTTGCTGTAAAGAGCAAATTTTATCTACATTAAATGCTCAACGAAACCTACTTAGTTAAAGTAAAGGAAGATCTAAGCTTACAGAAGGGCAGACACACACAGGAAGTGACTTTGTTTTATACTATGTAAAGATATATGAATAGAACAACATGACACTTCATTACCAATATATATTAATAATATTGACCAATGAACACAAGGCAAGTATTGATTAATACGTACAACAACAACAATAACATTAATAAAAGTAATATATTTTTTTAAATGTCGACATTTTTAGTCGATATTGAAATTATATGTAATCTAAGAAATAACGAAATGAAGAAAAATCTAAAATTGATTCAACTCGACACTCGACATAATTTCCTCTACTATCGTAAATATATGGTTTCCCATGGTACATACAAAGATACGTAAATATTTTGTTAGAACCTATCGCAAAATAAAAATACTTTTCACGAATTATAAATGACAGACATACAAGTTCGCTATCTTTTTTGTTGGAACTTTTTAAAAACTACTTTTTTTCATACACCATTAAAGTATAACACCCACAATTCACACAGTGTATTGATTTTTTTTACAAATGAACAGCAATTTGTCTCTATTTGGTACATCTTCATTCACTACTTATTCTATGTTTTTAAAGAAATACCATAAATTTTAAGGTAATGTGTAGCAATTTATTAAAAGGTACCAAACCCAAAATTATCTTTCACAGAAATGCTTTTTACAGAAATGCATATTATATGAACCTTCCTTAATTTCTACAAAATTACTTAACTTTTACGTAGTACTTATATCGAAAAAAATGAGAAAAAAGCAAGACTTTTTAAAATATTTTTTTCAAAAGTATTATTTTTAAAACTTGTTCTTGTGCCATTAATTCTCAATTATTGATACTTGAAATCATTTGTGTTCAATTTACTCTTACACATAGACCTAGTGGTATACGTAAAAATACATACAACGTGGCAAATAATAGCTTATGGCATTGTAAGTGTATAGTTAGTTAATTTAAATCATTGGCAAAATTAAAAGGCCCCAACTCATTTTTTATGATTTACTGAATAAAAAAAATTAAAAACGAGTTAAAATTTAAAAAAAAAGTAATTAGAGCGAGGAGCAGAAAGAAGACCCAAAAAGGTTCAGTGAGCACGAAAAAAGAAAGTTTTTATAGAACATTACTTATAAAAATTAAACAATTTAAAAAAACAATGTGAAAATAAATAGGCTTCCATTCTGATTGTTAACCAGTCTGTAAAAACAATTGTGACCAAAATTGGTAGAATTGCGACCTGTGGCGCGTACTCATACGTATATACGTACAGACCAACGGACGCAAACATATATCATTTTTAAAAGGTAAATTTAGATCATAATAAGATCTCCTCTTTCCAAAAAACTATATTAACATTTTGATTACTTGTAAAATTACTAAAGTTATATTTACTTCTATCGTCAAAACTCGACGCTGGCACGCTGTTAGATAACAAAACACATACTAAGGGGGTGTGCAACACAATCCTATTTTGATCAAAACAATCCAATTTGGATCAAAAAACGTAAAATTCGACAACAATTACAGAATACTTGCAACAATTTCAATGAGAGAAAGTTTACTTATAATGATTTAACGATAAAATTAGAAAACATTTCAAACCGTATTTAACGATGAACACTTATGCTGTGCCCGCTTGACAATGTATTCAATTAATAACCAAGGGTGATCGTACTCATCTCAATAAAAACATTTAATTAAAATATTGTAGAAACAGGATATTGTACAATATTTAAATAATTTTACACATGTGAAACACTGCAAAACTCCCATATCGTGCGTGATAATCGTGATATCGTAAAATATGTGTAAATCTTTAAGTAACTTTACATCAAAGAAAAAAACCTTATCTGTAACTTGCATAAAATAGGCAAAGAAATGAATTCCATTGGTACCTTCCAATTTTAGCTACCTGAATGATAATAATGCAAACCTTAATTACGCGATGCATAGTGCGAATACGTATTGTATTACGCGATGCAAAGTACGGATATGTAAAGTATTACGCGATGCATAGTCCGAATATTTATGGTATTACGGGATGCATAGTGCGAATATGTATAGTATTATGGGATGCATAGTGCAAATATGTATAGTATTACGCGATGCATAGTGCGAATATGTATGGTATTACGCGATGCATAGTGCGAATATGTATGGTATTACGCGATGCATAGTGCGAATATGTATGGTATTGCGAATATGTATGGTATTATGCGAATATGTATGGTATGAACTCCCATATCGTGATAATCGTGATATCGTAAAATATGTGTAAATCTTTAAGTAACTTTACATCAAAGAAAAAAACCTTATCTGTAACTTGCATAAAATAGGCAAAGAATACGTATTGTATTACGCGATGCAAAGTACGAATATGTAAAGTATTATGCGATGCATAGTGCGAATATTTATGGTATTACGGGATACATAGTGCGAATATGTATAGTATTATGCGATGCATAGTGCGAATATGTATGGTATTACGGGATGCATAGTGAGAATATGCATAGTATCACACGATGCATAGTGCGAATATGTATGGTATTACGGGATGCATAGTGCTAATATGTATAGTATTACGCGATGTATAGTGCGAATATGTAGAGTATTACACATTCATAGTGCGAATATGTATAGCATTATGCGATACATAGAGCCGAATTCCTATCTAACATGAATCAAAGGTTTTTGAAATTAACACATTATATGTTGTTAGATAAAAATAGCGGTGCTTCATTTAATGTAATCTGTCCTTATGTACTTATTGAGCAAACATATTAGCTATTGTTATGTGTACGAAAAAAAAGCTCAGATCTCTGTTTTTTTATGTCACTAAATGTTGTAATTTCAAATAATGCATTAATATATCCGATCCATGGCCATATCAAGATTTTTGTAAATGATATGAAATACTACTTTCTATAAATATGTCGAAAAATATTGATTTTTAAAGAAATGATTTTTGTGTGGCTTCCCTACGAACCTCACCAATACCTAATTTTTAAACTTCCGGCTAATTTTCTTTCCTTTCTGCTATCATGATTTTTTTATGGAGATTGACTCCAATAAATAATTTTTGTGAGGTGATATCAATAGAGGACTTTTTAGGCATTCGATAAAATTATATCTGTCAATATAGAAATGCGAGATGATTTTTTCCGCGATATATCCTATTATGGTGTAATATGACTGAGCTACATTAAAAATCGCCCAAATGCGAATCGGACTCGCACACGAAGGGTTCCATGGCACCAAATAATATTAAACTTATAAATTTGTATTTATCAAAGACATTGTGAAAACAAAGTTATTGCTGCGGTCGGTACCGAAAATATCCCATATCTCAAAAACTGCACAACATATCTATTCAAATCATTTTTCTTTGAAAGTTTATTTTAAGTTCTTCTAATTTAATTTTGTTCAGAACTTTACACACGCTAGTTGAAAAGTTTGAGAGAGAGAGGACACATTTAAAAGACTTTAGAAATGTATATCTCACCAACTATTGACTTAATTAAAAAAAGTTATTTTGGAACCTCTATATCATTTTCTAAGACCTATCTAATGATACCCCAGGAGCCTATGTGTACCAGATTTTTTTTCATCCCTCGGTTACATGTATGGAGTGCCACCCCTAATATTATTTCTTTGTATAGCGTTTCATTGAAGATACCTACCATTTAAATGTCATCTATATTGCACTAACAGTCTCCGAGTAAAATGGCTATACACGGACAGACAGACATGATGAATTATAATGGTTCCCTTTTTGCCTAATAATATATTTGGCTACAGAACCAGGAATACGATGTAGTCATTTAGAATCGTTGATTTTTTAAGTCCATTTCTAATTGTAAACCCAGTGAATGCAAAAAGTGTAAATTAAGTACATGAATTCCAACTACTACTAAGTTTGGAATTAGCACTTGGAAAAAATTGCTTTGAGTATATTCTTAATGTATACATCCAACACGCTCACCACCGACGCACGGTAGCTAAACAAAGCAAGAATAATAAATATCTGTTTCTACGCCCTAATATTATTATTATCATCGCATAATCCGACCCTAGTCCACGCTGCGACCTTCCTACCTTCTAATGTTTTCAAGGAATTTAATTACCTACGGAAATCCAACTCGAGTACGCTCAAACGCGGAGTTGTAAAATATAAATGGACAAGAAAAAATTTTCGTATTTCTTCAAAGATGATGCCGGTGAGAACGTCACAGTCAATGGAGCGTGGCTTAGATCCATTATTACTGACTGTTGTTCCTCAATTGAATGGCGCGAATTCCGAAACCTTCGGTTTCAACAAAATGGTACAATACGCCATACAGCACGCGTCACAATGAATTTATTGCCCTTGTAAATTGGCCTTGACGATGGTGAGATGTCACACCTATGGATTATTTTCTGTGAGAATATATGAAGTCGCTAGTTTATTCCGACAAACAACAGCCCAATTGCGATCCCAATTGCTCAAAAAAATGGTTGAGAATTGGACTTCCAGAATGCGCTTCATTCGAGCCACGGGTGGCGCCCATATGCCTGAAGTCGTATTTAAACACAAATGGTACATGATTACCTTTTCAATTAAGCCAATACAGTGGTCATTATCATGTTTTTGATTTGTTTCGTTTTTTTTAGTTTAAAGTTATATACCTCTAAAGAAACACTTTTACAAATATTCCAATAAATGAGATATAAAGTTTTAAAATTTGTTTAATAATTTGTGAAAATTATTTTGATAGCAGTAATAGCATTGAACTATACATTATCTTTATGGTTAATATCCTAAGTATAATGCCATTATTTTTAAAAATGCGGTCAATTTAACTTTCCAATTATTTCAAAATCGGAAACGTCCGATTTTTTTTTGTTACAAACCTCGCCAATAAGTAGATCTTAAATATTAATGTGACCTTATACTAGAGTATAATAGGCACAATGTAGTATTTATGAGCGTATTTTAAACAATGTTTAGAAAACACATTTTTTTAGATAGTTTTTTCACAAAAATTCTACAACGTTATTTATAGATATCTAACTGACACCGTCCAACATAACATTATCACTTATCATAAATGACTTTCACGTAAATTTTGAGAACGATTTCAAATAAGAAATAAGTTTAAGGTGGCGGTCTCGTTATAAGATTAAGATATATATATATATATATATATATATATATATATATATATATATATATATGTATATATATATGCGAGTATATATATATATAGATATACATTTGTGATATATATATTTTGTGATACCAATTTTTTTTTAAATTAAATTTATTAGGTCTTAAACCTTATTTGAAATATATACTAAAACAAAAAATAGGAGTTATAAAATATTAATTACTTCTAAAATAATGAAAAAATTGTCTTTCCAACTGAAATTTAGTTATATATTATATCCACATACAAAACACGCAAAGCCTGGCTCTCAACCTGTCTGTTCGCTTATAACGTAAGTTCTACTAAATGGATGTTCAATGAGGTTTTCACTGTCATAAAGAGCATTTCTCCAGGAATTATTCTATATAAATGTTAGCATAGATGTTCAGGTTACCGAGCTACGTATATATATTTGTGAGGTGTATCTTTGAATGGGGATAGGCACGAAGCGCTTTTGATAGGGCGACGATGGCAACAATACTGAGATACGGGGGAAATCATTTTGTCAGAGGGATATTCAAATTCAATCATCAATAGAGAAATTCAAAACCTCTCAACGTGAGCCGTAAGTGATCTTAGAGTTGGTTAAAAGCCTAAGATCAACTACGGATTATAAGTATGATTTAATGACACGTAATTTACTAAAAATCAACCAACAACAAAAAAATATACTTAGAAAAAACGACTTACGAAACGAGCTGTTAAAACATATCTGGAATATTAAGAAACGTGTTAAATTGCATTGAACAAAGCGAGATAAGTATGTTCGGACTCAATGCTGTAATATGTTGTCAATATTGATTATTGCTTCCATGGCAATCATTATCGATAACAAGTACAGAGATAGTTTTATTATTTCTAAAACATAATATCTATTTATTTTTTTTTTATTTATTGGGGAAAAATTAAAAATACATATATCCCCAGTCTTGTATATTTTTTTAGAGAATACATTAAATATTTATAAATTGTATAAAACGTTAAATTAAATTATAAAACATTTAATATTGGTAAACAAACAATACATATTGAAATTTTTGAAATCAGCCTTTCACTCAAAATTTACTATAATAGTTGTCAGAAATAGAATTAAGAGTAATAATCATCCTGTTTATAGTAATTTAGATTTGAGAAAAAAAAGAAAATGTAGTATCAATGCTTTCAAACGACCAATGGTTATATAGTATCCGTTTAATTGACTACTTGTATGTTATGTAATATAATGAACTAGCAAATATGTCCAGAGAATGAAATATTCTGTCGCAATCATCACAAAGCCTGCGTAGTGATACGCGAGCACCACCATTAGTATGAGCCGTAGGTAGATAGAAAAGTGTAGTGATACGGGTCGTTCTCCCTAGTACACGAAACTGCAACTGATTTACTATATCGGATCAATCGTAACGACTATGGCAGATATTACAAAGTACAACTGCTCCAACTTCGATGCGCCTTTCATGGAGAGTACTGTATTTAAATGCGCATAATGGATTACGATAGTCTATTTTGGGCGTATTGAAGCGATATTACAAGGTACTTATAAATCGTTTCTGCACCCTTTCGATCATACTAGAGTATGTAAAATAGTATGGATTCCAGACTGCAACAGCAAATTCAAGTTAAGATCGTACATGAGTTCTGTAAAGGATTCGATACGTTCTCATTTCCTTAAAAGGTTTGGTAGTTCGTGAGACAAAGCATAGCATAGCAGTCACAAGTAAAACAGGATTCCTTCTTTCCCTACGAAATGCTTTAATGAGTAATGTATATATGTTAAATTTAAATAAAGTCACAGAACGAAAACAAACTAGGTTTTTAATAATATAAATTTAATAATGATGGTCTACTCCACAGACAACCTATCTTAGAGCTGCTCGCTTTTTCTTCTGTTATAATATATGATTATTTAGATAAAAATAAACGTTAGTCATAATAAAGTATTGGCTATCTACAAATGAAAAAGTGAGTAGCTATAAAATACCGAATAAGCTATTACATTCCTACCGCATTACAAAATGGATTTTTTTTAAATAAAACAACAAAAGGCTAAAATAGGAAAAGGCTTCTACATCAAAGTTAACTGTCAAAAAGACAAACGTTCAGCTTGCTTGAAAAAATAACACATATAACATATTACTAAGTGTAACGAAATAATTTCAAATGATGGAAATTGCTTCATTTAAATAGTAATAGACAGTAAGACTAAAAAGTCTAAATCTTTTGAATTTTTAGTCGCAACTTAAATTTTCATTATATCTACCCGTCCGTCCATCTATAATACCATGGTTTTATACTTTTAGACATGTGTGCATAACATTTTGCAATTAAGATACTACATTTTTATGTACATAGAAATTGTGAATGTAATACCATACCATAGAAAAGTAGTAATACCAAAGAAAAGAGCTTTCAGTATTTGTTGCTTTTTTTTATTGCCAATTTGCGCATCTTATTTTTTTTAAATTAAAAAAGTTCTAGGTATTAATATTTCATAATTCAATAAAAATTGTTTCGGTGAAATCGCAAGAGATATACGCATCTACGTAATCTTGCTTCTTGCGTAGTCAGAAACTTACTCTATGCATAGACAAACGGATTAGCGTGATTTTTTTTTTTAAACTTACCTTATATTTATATAAATTTTAATTTATCGTTAAAGTTTTGGCAACTTTCTAAATACAAATGTTTTTAAATCTACGATATATACGATGATACGTCCATACGCCTCGTACTAATCAAAGTGAAGCGTAACCCCCGCAAAGAGAGGGGGTAACGGTTGTCATGGCTGGGGGTGAAGAACGAGACAAGAAAAGGGAAGAACAAACGAGTGAGGGAGTACAACATAAAGGACAACGATCTCTACAGGCACGTGACTGTTGATTCAAACTCCTTTTTAATTCTTTTTATTAATTATAGTCCACCCAAAAGATTGTGATACACATAAAATCTCGTTAGAGACAAATTTTTAGTTTAATTAAGACTTGTCTCGTTTCTTATATATATTAATATATTTATGCATAACATAACGATTTTTTACTTTAGATTTTCAAAATATGAAAACGTTTACACAATATACATTTTTAATTTTTGAATATAAATTTCTTTCAAGTTCAATTTTAACTAATTATTTAGACAAAAATAAACGTTAGTCATAATAAAGTATTGGCTATCAACAAACGAAAAAATAACCAGAATTATCAAGATTTGTCGTTCGACTATAAGAGCGCGCGTCGACCCGCAGACATCCATCCCTTCAACTCATTAAAGAACGACATCCTTACATTTTTCTTTATTTTTTTTATACATTTTTGAAAGACATTTTCTGGGTGGAAGTTCTTTGGAACTAAACTTCGCAACGAACAGGCCAATAGGCGAATGAGTTGAAAGAAAATTAAAAGAAAATGTATATATATATATTCAAGAAGAAAAAGCGAGTAGCCGTTAGGTTGTAGGAAGAAAAGATTGAAAAGTGGGTCAAGTTCTGGTCCGACTTTTAACTTTCGGGACGGCGACCTCTAGTAATCGATATTTTGTGAATTAATTTGTGGATCAAACTATTGCTTGCGGTGAAACTCGTTCATAGCTTGTTGTTGGTTATCCATTGTGTAGATTAGTATTTTATACTCGTTTATTATATCCATTGTGTAGATTTGTATTTTATACCGAGTGTGTTTAGTATTGTGCGTTTAAGAATAAAATATAAGAAATCTGTTAAATGCAAATAGAACTCACACTAGGAGTAATTATTAATTTTATTTCTCCGCATTTAAAATACGGCCCAGTATTTTTTTAGGACGGCGACCTCTAGTAATCGATATTTTGTGAATTAATTTGTAGATCAAACTATTGCTTGCTGCGAAACTCGTTCATAGCTTGTTGTTGGTTATCCATTGTGTAGATTTGTATTTTATACCCAGTGTGTTTAGTATTGTGCGTTTAAGAATAAAATATAAGGAATCTGTTAAATGCAAATAGAACTCATACTAGGAGTAATTGTTAATTTTATTAAAATGCGGCCTATTATTATATAATTATTCGGGACTTAATTTGTAGATCAAACTATTGCTTGCGGTGATACTCGTTCATGTAGTTGGTTACTATTATATCCATTGTGTATATTTGTATTTTATACCCGTTGGAATCTGAAGTGTCTAATCTCATATAAACTGAGAAAAGTATAGAACAATCGACTGAACACATTTTAAGGAGACCGGTATCATTTAGTCGGCGACGACCCCTCTAGACTTATGCGTTAAATCGATGCAAAGTCGACTATGGACCTTAACCAACAAAAGCCGACAGTTGTTAACAGTCGACTTAGCATCTATAACATCCTTATCTTGTGTTGCACAATAAATTTACAACGCGCAACAAAAGCGAACGATTTTGAAGGGATTTTCTGTACTCACTCTTGAAAGCAATAAAGAAGCTGAAGTGTCTAATGTCATATAAACCAGCGATAAAAAATGTATAACACATAGCCAAAGAATAACAATAAGGTGCAGACCTACACTGAACATTTCGAAGAACTTTTTGTCGCTAACAATGGTATGGGAACTACTTATCTTCCATCTACAGAAGAAGTTGTCTTACAAAATATTAGCTGATGATACGGCAGTTATAGAAATAAATTAAAACACATATGAAGAAGTTTCCGAAAACTACAATTTAGCCTTGATAATATTTTAAGCTTTTAAAAGACTAACTCGTGAAGGCCAATGAAACCAAATTCATAGAAGTTCTATACTATACCATCGATACTATAAAACATGACAAATGTTTCTCCATTGAGCTATATGAAGTCAAAATTCCTTAGACAGATGGAACTAAATATATAATAATGTATCTAGATCGACAGCTAACAAAAAAACATATATTTGCAAAACCTCTAAGCACTGGGCCAACAATTCCAGCAATTATACAGGTTAATAAACAGAAAATCACAGCTATGAATGGAAATTGAGACCTAATCTATAAAATTACACTGAAGCCAATGTATCTACTGTAACTGTAACTCTGGGGTGTAGCAAACATAGAAATTCTCTAAAGATTTCCATCCATGACACTATCAATTACTGCTGATGTTCTTTGAAAAAGGAATAGCCACAATATGGGACCAAAATTTCAAATATAAAACTAGGTTTCTTAATCAGTACAACAACCTCGCTTCTCACCTCATGGACATAGTCTATCTTCATCAGTCTAAAAATAAAGATTCCACAAGGTCTACTGTAATCAATAGATAACGTTATGAATAAGAATGTATCACAGGCTGCAAACCGTGCAAGCTCTTTTCCTAAACTTTCTTAAGTTATTGCTAAATGTCTTTGAAGTAGATTGTGGTATAATTATAAAAATCTAAAAAATGGACATTTTCATGAGGCACAATAAGAAGTTTAATTTCTAAAATTCTACAAATATCACGAGACAACAGTTACTATTACAATTTACGTAAATTAAACCGTGCCAATCAGATGAAGTCTGACCTTATCGAATTTAATTTAACTGATATCGATTCGATGTTATAGTAAAATTAACACAAAATATTACATGATCATTATCACGTCGATAATTTTGTATTAAAATTTCAGATAGAATTGATTTCCAAAGCTGGTTATTGTAATGTTTATACTTCATTACGTAATCGTTGTAAGAATCCAAAAGTAAGAGTTTACGTTTTTTTCTAATTTTATCAGATAAGACTGTAAAATATGTTAAGGCAAATAGCTATAACGTAAAAACCATGCAGTGCGACAGCAAGTGATCCTACTTTTCAGTCGTAATGCTATTCCTCACAAAAAGATGCAAAGGAAAATTTTGCTACTCGAAATTATGTAAATACATACTATAATGAATATAGAAAATCAATGTAATCGTTGTGAAAATTTACTTCATTGACATCGGATGTAAAATTATAAGTCAAAGAGTAAATATATGTACGTACATTTTTAAAATACATTACGAAATATTAGAAAACGCACAGAATATTAATAAGAAATAAGATCATTATTCAAATTCACGCCAGAGTTCCGCACTTCCGGCAAAGATCTAATTGGCTAGCATCCTGTGAGAGGTCGAGGCGGATATCCGGTGTGTGATGTATGAGTAACCATACCTCATTAGACTTAATACGAATATTATGTATTTTAACTGCGTAATGTTCGTGGGTTCGAGGAGATTTTTGTCACTTGTGAATTTGTCTGTAACTACGGTTTAAAGATTAAATTAAGGGGATGTGAACTGTTGTACTTGGATTTGTATTGGCACATTTCAGTTTTTCATTTCTTTTCTTATACTTACATTATTGAAGCAAAACTATTACAGAAATTAATCAGATTTTTTCTTTATCTCTTAGAATTTAAAATACTGTTATCAGCATATGTGAAAGGTGGTTACACACATCATGAATGGGTATTTTTCTAATTTCATTCATTTTTTCTCTAAAAAGCTATATCAAAATATTTATTTATTTCTGTACTTTAAGGCATCTAATTGATACATATAAAAGACTTATTGCTACAAGAGCAATATCTTACAGCCAACTAGAACACCAGTTCAGCCCCGCTCGACGAGCAACCGGGAATCGAACCCGGGTCCCCGTGGAGCGCCTCGCAGTCAAAGGCCGTATGCCTTGTGATCAACCCAACACACCCTGGTAACGAAAATATTTACGCGAAATATAGGAACCAATGAAAATTTGTTTCAAATGTACAATGTCAAATTAAAACGAATTTTTTTTGACTTTAATATTATTCATACTTGAAAATGTCCCCAATTTTTTCGATTTCATTATTTCAAGAAGTAGATACATTTATTTGCCATTTTTCATACTTTCTTGTGCAGTTTAAACTGCACAAAATTACGTATCTGTACATTGAAAATATTAGCAAAAAAATAATTGGGAGATGGACCATAAGTGGTAGAAAGCATTAAGATTATTTTTTTAAATTGTTATCTGCATGTGTGTTTGTACACGCATCACTTGAAAGCTATTAATCCAGTTCGCATGTAAAAGAACATAGGGTTTAAGTAATTAGTACAAAAACAATAGAGAAATGCCTAACTACGCGACGCGTATTAATTACACAAAACTATAGTATATCTATAAATATCAATAGATGGCGCTACGTGTATTTTAAATCGCGCGATGAAATTTCTTACCCGGATATTCACTGCCGAAATGAGCCAGAGGCCGGAGGTAAAGTGTGGAAGTATAGTTGGAAAAAATGGCATCGAGTAGTTTTTCAGTGGTATGTGTGTATAAAATCACGGGCACAACTAACTGTCAATATAATAAATCTATAAATATTCCAAATATTATTTAAATAGTTTCGGTAACATCAAATATAGTCGGTTAGGACAGAGAGACAAACAACCGATGCATAGACCTGGCATGGAACCATATAGGATCTGTTTCGCTACTTTCAATGTGAAACTTACTAAAACGCTCTTATTGACAAGCAAATTACACGAGATATATCATCCTTTTATTTCCAACTCTAAGTCACATATCTCGCATTATTTGTGCAACCCTAGCTCTCTGGAGAAATCACTTTGTTCTAGTTGTATGCGAGACTCTCACGTCTGCTTTCTTAATACGTTTCTTTTAAATTACAAAGAGTAAAATTAAACTTTCATGAATGACCCAGTCTGTCGTGTTACAAGTGATTTACAAGTTCAAACCAGATTTATTACCATCATTGACTTTCATTCAGCAATCACAATAAAGCAATCTTTGAGAAAAGTACTGACAAAAACTTATCAATTCATAAATTGCGATTCGCTAAGATGGTTATTACGTTGATATTCACGGTACATTCGTGTATTGTAATTTATTGCCAGAGCTAATTGCGAAAAAAGGGATGATTTGTTTGAAATTTTATTTGAGCTGGAAAAATCGTTTATTTATTAGTTTATTTATTTATTTACGCACACACATTTATCGATACATTACAGGTAACATATTCGTAACAATAAAAAAATAATGGTTTAACGAAGTTTAAACTTTTAGATTAAACATAAATACAAAACACAAAAGAACTGCAAAAGATAACGGCGACACATTTAGACAAATTTATTGGGATTCTCTTGAGATCCATTTGAGATTGAGCAGTTGAATACCGCGGAAAACTGGAGAGTTCCGATATAATTCGGTTCTAGGTGGTGGTTTAGCAAAACGGTGATGATTGCGTGAGCGCAGGAAATTGTCAGGTACTAAGTATGAAAGTTTATTCAATAATACAGGGCATATTTTTTTTTCCTTTTAATAGCTGGATATTAAGTTCCATAAGCAATCCTCTGAGTTGCAAGGACTGGAAATCTGGCACGTCTAGGAAGAAATCGTAAGGAAATAGAAATGGGAATAACCATATTTTCTCATATGCAGATATTGGAGGAACGTCTTTTGCACACTCATCATCACTTCAATCATCAATCATCAAACTATATCACTTTCAATCATCAAACTACGTTTGGCTTCGTAAGAGATCCAAATAATGAAGCCAGATTCTAATCAGCTAAATGATGTTAATATCTTCCTCGTCTATCCTATCGGGGTTCAAAAATATAAGTATAATTGGCATACAAATTATATACGATATAAATATAGTCATAAAAACGTCAAATACTTAATAATAGTGATATTAACTGTTCACACTCTAAGTCGGAGGAGACCGGCGAGAATGGGCGTTATAATTTAAAAAAAAACTGGTATTTTTTAAAAAACAAAGAAACAAATGTTTAAGCGATTATAAATCAGGATGGAACAAAAAATAAAACACAATTTGTATCCATAATGAAAACAAAGAAAAGCTATCTTCACAAATGTGCATTTATTATATTTTTAAAATATCAAGAATCGTTAATGAGATATAAAAATAACGAAGAAAATCTAATGAAATACATAATAACTTTTTAGAAACGATTACAAGAAATTAATTAATGCCGCTTACTTTTTTTAATACGTAGACTTTGCATAAATTAATTAAAAGTAAACTGTTAACTGATAATAGTTCTGTTGTTTTCGAAACGAATGTCTTCTTATCGAAGTTTACATGCCTTTTTTCGACGACCCTCTCGAACCATAGGTTATCGCACCATAGGGATCGTAGATTAATACGGTACATCTATGGATAGAGGATACAACTAGACTATTTGTTTTATCTAGCTAGCTCAAAGAATTCTATAGAAATAACATTTGTAAACTATTATGAAAAATGATTTTTTAATAATAAAAGCAGAATCATACTCAACGGTGCTTTAAGTTCATAATTGAGTACGCTGGTCCCTAAACACTGTACCATGTGCAAAAAAATTAAATAAATTTAATAGTTTTTTACTGAGTATAAAAATCTCTAACTTCAATCAGGCTCTGCTTGACACCCACAATACTCATTTAAAAATATCATATCCAGCATCTCACAATTTAAAGATGCAGTACCTTCTGGAAACAAGGAGTTGGAACATGGAGTTTAATATTACAGTTTCTACTTGAGCAACAAAATACTAATTAAAAACAGCAAATCCTCAACGGTTGAAGCTAACAGTACCTCCCAGAGCATCAGGACTGAGGAGATGGAACATTTAGTTTAATGGCAGTCTTCGATTGAGACCCAAAATACTTATTTTAAAACAGCAGATTTCCATGTCTCACAGATTATTCCGGTAGTATCCCTGCAGCATCAAGGCTGAGAAGTTAGCAAATAGAGCTTAATGCCAGAGTCTCTGCTGGAGACCCAGACTGAAATCCAAAATACAATGACAGAATCTCTACTTGACAGCATAATACTTATTTTAAAACAGCAGATCTTTTAGTCATACGGGTTAGGTTTAGTATCAGAATTTATGGATTAATGGTTGAAAATGTATAGCAAAATTTACATTACCGTAAATACTAAATACGCATCCATGTTTCAGGAGTATCGATTAAATAGAATGAATTAAAAAATCCATATCAACTTAAGTATCAACAACAACAAAAGAACGTGAAAATAATGAAACCATTTAAAAATGTGACTTAAATCCTTCATTCCTATTTTTAATAAAAAGCTTTACGACGCCCTTAATCGTGTCTTATTAGATTATCCTATACTCCAAACTTGATAACGTCACCTCTGATGCTCGGTGTGGGAGAATTCCATGGTATTTTCGTAGTAAGATTTTGACCAAATCATGAACCATACTAGCAGCGTGCCCTACCAAAGAAAAAAGAATCATCCAAATTGCAGGAGAAATGCAGGAGATACTAGGTAAAACTGAAAAAAATTCAGCCAAATTATGCACCTCCCCCTTTTCCGAAATCTTCATAAAATTTAACATTACCATTTTTATTATATAAAACTTCCACTCAATCATCCCAATGGACACCCAGGAACATACATCTTTGTGTTAAGATAATTTCAATACTTAAATTATTATGAAAGTCCTAAATATGTGATACTTATAAGGACCATCGCCAACAAGAGAGAAAATAACACTTTTCCTCTTCAATTTCAGGATCGTTACAATATTCCAATTTCTTGTTTTTATAATAGCCTGTAAAAGATCACTTGTCTCGAATCGCATACGCTGACTATTGTTAAATTATATAGTGGTGAAATTTACTGTCAAGATAAGCAATATAAAAATTCCTATGTAAACCTTTTCGTAATCACAATCTAGAAGTTATAATGGAAAAACAAAATGTTTAGATAGAACGAAGGCACACTTACAAAAATTGGCTAAATTAAATTATTATACGAAGCAACAATGGATATAGGACAGAATAAAAAACGTCATTATTTTAATTAAAAAATCGAGTCCGCTAAGTACGGAAGTTCTGGAGATCAACCTACGTACAACTGAATAGCAATATTATTACGCATTAAAATGTGATATGCCGAGTTTTTCTTACAAAAATGCTATTTAGACAATTAATGCAAATATGATGGGTACTTGAAAATTATTTATATCAATAAAGCGTGATTAATAATCTGATATGGGAGACTAAACCTGTGCTCAAAGCAATAATTTATGAGTACATTATAAGCAAACTAAAAATTAATTAACCACAGCAAAGTGTGCAATCACACAACGATCAGAACTATTTTTAACATATTAAAACCATAATAACTCTAACGATGTCGAAACATCATAATCATTCTGGCAAAAATGATACCCGTTTATAATATTCCCCAAAAATTACACCATTATAATCTCCGTAAATTATTACAAAAATGTAACTATCGTTATTATTCTACGACGTCTCTTAAACTAATAATACTTGTAATTTATCATTATCTTTAGTTTATTAATTATTTTAAACTAGGCTACTAACCACTAAGCTGCGAATCAATTCACTTTAGTAAATCTGTGTTTGCTTTAAAACTGTCAACTTTTGTGATACTTAGCTACTCAGGAAATAATATATAAAAGTAACAGTACTTTTAGTAGTAATATAACTACTAAAAAAATTCAATTTAACATAAATTCTCTCTATCTTTTTGCTTTTCAATTACGTATCCAAGTTTTTGAGTCTAAATATATTTTGACATTATGAAATGTTAACAGCAAACAAGATAACACATCATTTATTTTAAATAATTTACTTTTTCTTAACTTGACTGAGTCCACCGTAAACTATTTATATACATATTCGAACTATGACTACAACCATCCAGACTCGAACCATCCTATATTTTTATTTTATAATATAAAAATTTCTAATTTTATTTTATCACATCACTGCACAATAATATCTGTCGTCGTTCGTCGTCGACACAAAATCTTCAAATCTGGGTCTTCCTCAAATTGTTTTTTCCTCATGGAAGAAACAATTTGGTCCTTCTGCACCGTCCATTTGCTTCCTGGGTCTATGTAGTTATTAATTCTTCTTTTCACAATAATTTTCTTAATACTACAGTACAATTTTATTTAAGAACTATCATTTAAATTTTATCGTAAGAGTATTTACTTGGAACAGTCTTATATACTGTTACATATAACAGCTTGTCCGTTAATCGTTTAAAATTCTCCAATCGGCATTAAAATCAAGACTGGTCACGCCTCACGCTACATTTACAAACCACTCGAATACAAAAAAACTGTTTATTTTTATAACTTATCTACGTCAAAAAGTATTAGAATGCTTAAAAATCCGATAAATATATAATAAATTCAAAATTCAATTAAAATTATTTTCATGTATCTAAAAGTGTGAGCCATTTACGGCTCATTTAATCCGGTTAAAAAGAACGAAATTAACAAATTAATTTAAAAAAATAACGTTATCATAATACCTCTTAATTAACTAACAGACACTTAAAACGAATCGACGTGCCCCCGTAAACAAACCCGCTAAATAACTAGTTATTTTACTGATTCCAAAAACACATAAATTAAAAACCTCATTACAAACTAAAGCCCGAAGTCGGCGGCATACTCGCTTGTAGCATCGAAATGTCTAAATAAAGACTAAGCAAGATTTGGTTCCCATAATTAGCATAGGGCCATCGCTAGAGAGCGGCCAACGACACAGCGCTTCGATAAATCACTAAAATATATTACAATCAGGTTGACAATTCAACGTAGATATTGCTACACTAACCGATCGTTACACCATAGATGCTGCGACCACTTTTATGTGATTAAAATAAAATATGTGTAATAAGATAAGCAACAAATGTTAAAATAAAAAAGAACAGTGACCGCAAAACCTAAGTTTTTAATTTTATTTTTTATTATTAATTTAAATTTCCTTTTAAAAGGTAATAATTTTGAACCAATTAACTAGTATTTTTTTTTAAATATGATATATTTTACTCAGTATTTCATACTTTTTTCTTTCATATTTATAATACTTTTTCCTTTCACGTAATAAATATATAACTATAGGTTTTTTGATAGTATTATGCCTTCGTAGATGCTATGATTTAAATGACTCACAAGTATTTCAAATTGAAAATTTAATTGAATTGAAATAACAAATCTTGCAAAACAAAATCTGAGTTACCAGCTGGTTTACTTAAAAATAATCGATTTCAGTAAATTATTTTGACGCATGTTCCAAGTCCATCAAGAATTTAATAAATAGTATTGTCATTTATGGTTTCCCAACAATCAAGTTTCAGTTTCTTTCGGGGATGAGGCGTATTTAACATAAATAATTCTCGATCTAAAGGAAGCGAAAAGGGTGGACATATTCTTATGGCTGACCATGAAACTGAATTTCTGCAAAATAGTACAACGATATATGTTTCTTATATGAATAGATCAGTTACTGCGATATATTTTTATTATAGTTATATTTATGTTTGAATTTTAAAATATTTTTATCTGTTTATTATATATTTCGTTTCTTTAATTTTTTTAAAAAATACTTTGGATGATTTCCATTTCGAAAATACTAAAGCATTACGTATTATAAAACAGTATCTCGTACTTTAAAAAAAAATTATTATCATGCATACTGACGTAATAAAATAGTCCTAAAAATTAAAAAGGTTATTTTATTATACCTTGAACAATTGAGGAAAAAATATATTTTAAAACGTAACTTGAAAGTTTTACGAAAACAATATTATAATTTTATACGATATCGCATATAAAAAATTGTAAAATCTTTCATTATTTTTTTTTCGTATATTTTTTTTGGTTTATTATCATTATTTCATACCGTAACACAAATTAATAAAACGTATTTCATACATGTTTAGATCATGTATTCATTTTATTTAAATCTTACCGATTCAAAAGTCTTTTTAATTTTTTTTATTATCCAATAGTCCAGTTCAAGGATGCAATATTAAAGATAAAAATCAGGGGAAGTCAAAAATGTCGTAGCGTCAAAAATGTCTTGTCTATTAAACATATTCGTAACAGATTCGACACATATTCGCCCTTTTTATTCGGTTATGGTCTTAATTTAAAAGCATTTGTTAGCATATGTATGTTAAAAGCATTTGTTAGCATATGTACCAAAAATAGTAAGACATTAAAGAAAGAAGCAACCTAATTCAAGGGGAATCCACTAGAACTTACTTTGAACAAATGCGTACCTAACAAGCATAAAGCAGACTTGCGCAGTTATCTATTCAAATTGTTGATATAGGTGAGTCGAAATCATTTTAATTATAAGTTCCTATGAAATGCCAAAGTCTGGAATTTTATTAAGTTTTTAAGTGCATGGTTGAAAAAGAATAAATGATTGGAACTATTGCTCACCATTTTTATCCAAAAATCTTCGCAAACCTTCAAAATGGAAAAAATGGTAAATAAACCTCAATACCTATTTAAAAAACCTTTCGGGTGGCAATCTACTCGATGGGATTTGCGGATAAGTTGTTTGCTCCTACATTGTGTGTATGGCATACATTAATTTTTTTCTATTTTGCTACATTTAAATAAATATATATATATATATATATATATATATATATATATATATATATATAGCAAATTACTAAAAGGCACTTGCGATGAATAGAAATAAAAATAAGTGTCAGATCGAAACACTGATCAGCAATTCCGTACGGCTCGTCCGTTCAATAACATGTATCAGATTATAAATGTATGGTCGAAACGCGGCAAGTTGGACGCCTCATTACATCCCGCCGTATGACTACACTTTACATTTAACAACATTCGTCCGTATCTTTCCCGCTATTCATACATGCTTCTTAAGCTGGCCTTTAATGTGCCAATTTAATGTTTGACATACGGAATTGATTTCACTGATAGTCCTGAACCCGTATTATGACATTTTATTGCAAATTATTTTTCAATAGCTGCTAACCTCGCGAGTGTGTTAGATATAGCATTATTAAAACTAACAACATGGTTAATCCGCCCATTACAGCAAACAGCTCGTAAACTACATAAAACAGAAACGCGAAATTTTTGCTCGCTACGAAAATTTAAATAGAAGTTTCACTTCTATCGGCAGAGGAAACGACAGATATAAATAACTTCATGTGTAATTTTTTTTTCTTTTCAGAAAGCTCAACCACTCAAGTCAGTCTAAGTATCTAATCTGTCGAAATGTAGGTTATAATCAATGAAATAATATGTGCTTTAGCAGACTTCACTAAAGAGGCTTCTAAATATTAATTAAACCTATTTCCTCTAAGATAGAAAATACTTCTATGTTTTTCAGTAATTTCATAATGTATAAAAGATAAATAAAAGATAAATAAAGGATAAGTTGAAATTTCTTCAATCTCCCCTTCACACGTGTCATAAAAGTCTTGTTAAAAATGTGTTTGTATTGAATTTCTCATAGGTTTTGAAGTAGATAACCTTCCATCACAATATAATTCCATTTAGAATTAACTTTATAATAGTTGGGACTAGATTTAGCCTCAAAATCATGTTTTCAATAGACAGCCACAGAAAATCTTCGGATATTAATTTTTAGCCTGACTTTTCTCGGATAAAAAGGACGAATTATTTTTTTATATATATTTATTTATTATTATTTATTCAAATATCTAATCGAAATATATGTCGGACTTATTGCTACGAGAGTAATATCTCAAAACAAACCAGATGTTTTCTGTGCTTCAATCGAATTGAGAATTATACAGCACAATTTACATTATAAAGTTATTGTAGCAAAACTCTGTATCTATACATACTTAAACTTTTTGTATATTTTCATGTTTTTTAAAATATATTCATAAAATTTATTAATATAGCTATAACGTTTTAAAAGTTAAATCATAAATGTATCCCGTGCACTTCGATTCCCTTCACTTACATTGCTATTATTCGTTACTTAAGAACACGTCCTGAAAATATATAATATCCTTTATTTATTCTATGTACTATGAACTATGTAAGAGTGAACTTTTAATGTCAATCAGATAGGCCTATTTGGGCCAAAACCTAAAAACCAATGAGCTTTTGAGAGACTTTCATCCTTATAAAACTAATATATTCATAGTTATTTATATTAAATTTTTACTACTTTTACGTTCTTACGGGTAAAGCCATACCTTTTCACAGTTCAATTATGTTAATTTTCTTTTCGCATAATATAATATTTCCCACTAGGTATATAATAAGGGAAATAAAAGTGACGTCTACCACTACGAATTATTTTTATGCTATGGATAACTCAGCTTTTACTGTTTTAGGATTCCATACCTCAAAAGGAAAAACGGCTGTCTATTACAGCTGTTTTTCTCAGAACCTACTTGATATAGAAATTTGGAATTATAGCAAGGCAATGGACATAATAACAAAGCATATTAACCTACACATATTTCTATAGATAATATTCAAAAATATTCCTAAAGAAATTTCAGGGGAAGCTATTCTATTTCTTGTCTATTACATCTATTGTCTATTACAGCTATTTTTCTCAGAACCCACTTGATATAGGAATTTGAAATTATAACAAAGCAATGGACATTATAACAAATCATATTAACCTATACATATTTTTATAGATAACGTTCAAAAATATTCCTGAAGAAATATTAGGGGAAGCCAAATTAAATACTCAATTTTTTTTTATTCCATGTACAGTATGGGGGTTTCATTCGAGGGGACTAATATTAGAGCCTCAAAAATTTTATAATTTGAAATAGTGTCTCTTGAAAATTATACTGAGAAATATGCAAAAAATATGTCCCCTCCTCCATTATTTTCGAAACTACTCAATCTAAAATTATGAAAAATAAGTTTTTCTTTTAAATCTGCCCTAAGTTGAAAAATTAATATTTAGAAAAATATTAGTTTAATAAAAATAGTATGAACCCTTAAATGTTTATAAGTACCTAAATATATACAGAGCCTACGTACTCACTTTTGCTTGACAGGTTTTTTTAATATTAATAGTTACCAATTTAAAAGATTAAAAAACCTTAACGTCATAGTTACATCAATCCGGCATTTGTTTCCTTTTTTAAAAATGGTTCAGAAAATTTTTATTATCATATTTTTCAAACCCTAATTGGTTGCCATAATAGTAAAATATAACTCAAATAACGTATAAAAAAGGCTATACTACTCGAACAACTTCAAACGTTTCCCCAAAACCAGTTCGAGCTGGTAACGCGAGGCCAATAACATTTGAATATATCAAGCATACACTTGTCGTAATTCTTATTACGAAACTCATTAATTAAAAAGTGAACGTATCGGCTTTCTTCCAATGTGCGATGCTAATGATCCGATAAAAGGGCCTGGACCATTTTTTGTTAATTGCTTCACCGTTCCCCGATTGACCTTAAAAGCCAAATTGGCCTTTATAGTCTTTCTGTCATATATCTAATCTCGGCGCTAGCTCTCTCAAATTAGTTGCTTCAACTACGGTCGTACTTATTGGGATTAAAGTTGAACGAGTATATTTAGTATTATGATTGGGTTCATCAAGATGGTCTTAAATACTTTTGGTTTATTTATTCAATTATTCGTCACAACTTCATACCCCTTTTTAATTTAAGTATATTGCGCACACAGAGAAGTGTGAGAGTAAGAGAGGTTTGACAAGATAAAGTTTATATGGAGAAGGAGTGCAGAAAGCTAAAATTTATACATATATATATATATATATATATATATATATGTATATATATATATATATATATAATGTGTTACAAATACATTAAATTATATATTGCAAATACATTAAAAGATTAATTGTTTACATTCATACTGTTAATGTCAAATACAAAATATTGTGTGGTCAAACAGTCGCACAGAGTACGTATTGTCGCCAAAGAATTTTAAAATGTCACATTGACTAACATTAAATTTCAAATTTCTGTGATCTACTTTAAATGAAAATTATTGACATCTCTAGCATATAATAGAATCAATTTTAATTATGATAAAGAAGACTTGTCGTACGTGTTTCATCTACACTTAACGGCTTATTAATTTTTTTCAGTTTTAATATATTATTTCTGAAAGTAAAATATTAAGTGGGATACTAGATTATCCACATAAAGGTCTTATTCTTTAATTTGTCTAAATTCAAATTGTAGATTGTCCAATTCTGCATGAACATCCTAAAACATTCTGCGAGATGTAACACTGAAAGTTTCTAGAATATCAAAAATGGAACGAGCTATTAAGCTTCTTATTCGAGTATGCGAGTATGTATTAAAACAAAAAGCTGAAAAAAATGGAATATGTCCAGCTGGAATATCGTCAGTGGGCATCTCTCTAGAAACATTCATTAATGTGCCTTCTTGCGATATAATAGGTGTCACTCCTTGACCTTTATTCGGCCTTTTCTTTGAAAGAAATGGATATCCACATTGACTATGTACTGGAGAATATTCCACAGGTGCAATTTGGAAAGACTTTTCCGTCGGAAACTTCACACTAAGGAATTCAGTATCTGGAGGAAGAATTATGCAACGTTAGGTTCTTGTTTTCTAGGAAACAATGGCATATTTTTCCTAAGTGAATATGCTTGTTTTGGTTTCCCAGTTGATGTTACTCTCAAAATATGTGTGTATTAACATGAAGCGCTGGATAATATAGAGTGTGTTTTACTGATTCAACATTTTCCTTAGGAAATCTGTGGTGACATATATAATTCACTTGAGAACTTGGCACTGTTATAGCAATTGACAGAACTACTCTTTGATATATTGGAAATTTACATCTAGTTGTTTGAAATATAATTTGATAAGCCGAGTCAAAGTAAACTATGATAGCTCTATGGTAGATACATTGGGATCTTCAATGATGAAATTTGTAGTTTTTTTCTACTTACCCTCCTTGAATGTATCCTTTACAGCATTTTCTAAGAAAGTCACCTCTTTGTCGGCATTCGGATATCGTATTCCCCATAATTCGTCTTTAATTTTTGGAATAAGTAGAAATCCCATGGTGCAAGGTCAGGGCTTCATGATGGATGATATATAGTTAATACAACCAACATAGTCACATAATCGGTCGTTTGTGTGGCTGAGTGGCAGAGTATGTATCTGAGTGAGCGTCGTCGTAAATACGAAAGATTCTTTTGGGTGTGCGTAATAATCGAGCTTTTTCCAAAACAACCGGCAACCAATTGCTGATATATCAGTATATCGTAACTATTATTTTATTTTCCAGAATATTCCTTGCATGTTAACCCATCCGTCCAAAAAACGAGATGACAATCTTTTTTCCAGCATTTCATCCTTTCTTCGCCTTTGTGGGCAATTCTTCAGAAGGAAACAGCCACTATTCAGGCTACTGTTCGTGAGAGTATATTTAAATTTCGTCAACCATAACGATGCTAATTACGGCATTTGAGAGATAATCACTTTTTTTTTAAATTTTAATTTGTTTAACATTTAGCTACACTAATTAAAGCGACTTTGCTTTTAAGCTTCGATCAAAACACGCGGTATCTACCGAGCACAAAGTTTCCTGACGCCTAAATACCCATGACCAAACTAACCTAAATGTGCTGATAGATTACTTCTTGTCAGTCTTTGCCGTGAGCACCGCAGCATTGTTATTATCTTCAGTTGTCGATGTTGAGGGACGTACCTCAGGCATATCATCGCTGAGACTGGTACGACCGCACTGAAACTCGATAAACGAGTTGTAAATAATAGCGCGGAAAGGGAATTTATCACAAAATGTCAACCGAAGTCAATCATAACAATCTTGTTGATTTAAATCTCAAAGACGGTCAACAAATCATCGAACGAAAATATTCTCGTGTTCAAATCATCTTGACATGACACACAAAATTCTGAAAAGCAAGTGACAAATTCTAGAAAGTACCCAAATCGATGCGGTCTGATACTGAAGAGAAAATTACAAATCGTATTTCTTACACTGTAATAATTTTAAAAACCTGCCAAACACGAGTGGAACTAGCATTTCGACGGTTCCGTACACATTTAGGCATTTGTAAACATTTAATTGTACATAATATTCATATTAAACTAATTATAAAATTGAAGAAAATACTTTGAAATTCAAGAAGACACCTAATTGAAAATTTCGATTTTCGAAACTTAATTTTTTTATTACCATTATTACAAATATCCAAATATTTAATAAGTTCATATTTAAATACCATAACATAAGAAAGGACTTCAAAAACAACTTTGAACAGAAAATGAACCGTATTTAATGGTATTACATATTGAATAATTATTTATGATAAATATGCTTAAATTAAACTTAAATAATTACTGATGTTAATTATCCCCTAACGATAACAAATTAATTTCAATAAAAATATATACCGGGAACAGGTTATGAGAATGTAAACAGAATATGGTGTTTTATTACGTATATAGTTGTAGATATATGAATTGGTATTATAATATATAATCCTCTCTTCATGACAATTAAATTGCTATAATAACTGTAGAATTTTCTAACCTACACAGCGCTCAGTGGCAAGAAAACTGACTGAACTATTAATATAATAATAGGAAATTATAAAATAAGTTATAATGTAAATAAAATATATCATTCATTGTAATACAAGTGTAGACAATAGGTAGATCTGCAATATCTTGCAACACATCGAAATACCATTACTTTCACACGACCTGTCAACATCTCTCCTTACATCTCCTCATGAACGCAATGCGTACATGTCCAGTTTCTATTAATACGAACATCTATAAATCAATTTTTATGAGACAACCAACAACAATATAAAATACCTTCTCATACTTAATGATGCGATTGAATACACCTTAATGAAGGCAAACTTCAAATAGACGAAATGTTTATCGGCGAACTGTTCGCGCTCATGTCTGATGTCTAAATATGGTAAGAGTACCAATGATTTAATATATTCTCGGCACCTGATTGTGATATTTATTTATTACGAATACCGGAAGCAGAATACGAATTTTGAATAAATATTTTTAAACAGTGCTGTACGTAGAACTTTCTAAAAAAATTTATAAGTGACCAGAAGAGTTATTGATTGACTTGTCAAGTCAATTGAAATAATTTAATTAACTAATGTAATTGTTATGTTGTCCCAAATATTAGTTAAGCTGATGTTAATTAAACGACTTGTCTAAAAAAAAGTAACCAACTTGAACTAATCTTCAAAACTGAAGACAAGATAAAACGCCACGTGTAACAAAAAATTTACAAATTGTATTTCTTGCAGTGTAATAAATAAAAAAAACCTGTAAAGTACGAATGAAACTTGCACTACTTGTACATTAAGCCGTTTAGAAACGTAATATTCTTATTAAACTATTTACAAAATTTTAAAAATATATTATCTATGTCTTTCACAGACACAAGTACAAAAAAATGGTTTTTTTATGTGATATAACCATAAATTAACGATTTTTGGATTTTTTCTTAACTCGTGCGTGAGACCTTAGTTCTTGCCAAATGTCATAATTCTAGGTTAACCGTAAGTATCCTATAGGTTTTGATTTATTTGCTAGTGTCAAAATATATAGCATAACTGGCGGTATTTTTAGGGTTAGTTATTATTGCATTGACTTAGAAGCTTGATTTTTGTATAGCTCCTAGAGACCATAGACCGAAGTATTTGACATTAAAAAAAGGGTCTTAACAGTCTTTTTTTCCTTTTGGGGTACGAAATCCCAAAAATTATATATCGATCATATAAAATCAGTAATCTCCAATAATCGACGCTAAAAAGAAGTTATTATCTAAACATCTGAATTCAATTAGTCGCGTCGTTGTAATTACTATCAATTGAAACTTTGGGAAATTTCTATGAAATTAATATTTTTACATATACAACTAAGGAATAAAAAGTTTTGCAAACTACGCTAATAGTTCGAGACATGCATTTCTTTAGAACTTTTATTTCTTTTACCAATAATTAAACACGTATTTTTTTTAAATTAACATGTATTTTTTTTAAATTAAGTAGCGAATTTTAATTTATGTTTGTCATTCGCACAGTGAAACCGAAATATCAATGTCAAACACGATTTTAAATAAATAAAAAAATTGATCAACTGCAAGCCATAATCACACAATTCATCTTCTGTGCCATCGGCCTCCTCTTTATTATCCCATTTACTCTCCGTACTGGAATTAATCTTCAGAAACAAAATTGTAGTAATTATATTTTATATAATTTAACTATTTATTTTTAATCCATATGTTACCATTAGTAATAGTAGTAACCATTGGAATTGCTGATTCACAGGATTTTGTTATTGCTTTCCACTGGTCTCGCTTTTGAACATGTATCGTTCAAGAATATACCGAAAATCTTTCTTACTTGGTCCGACCACCTAGCCGGAAAATAATCTCTTGTATTTCCATTTATTATGCTCACTAAGAATAGCTTTTCTCAGCAATATTCTTCGCATCGAGCTATGTGACCAAAATAGTCAAGTATTATTTGTAAGCAGACGGTGGAGTCATGTCTTTCATTCAGCTTTTGGAGTAAAGACACATTAGTTAATTTAGCAGTCCAGAATATGCGTAGGATGCTGCGTCTCTATACAAGAATTATATCCAGACCTATCATTAAATTCTCGCACGTAAACATATTTTAAAGTTTAACAATGGAAGCAAACTTACAAAAAGTTGACCGAGATCATGAAAGCCGATTGAATAAAAGCAAAGAAGAAGTACATGTTAAAGAACGTAAAACTATTGTTTAGTTACGATGTCCCATTTTATTTTCAAACATAAAACAAGTTTTAGTTCGGAGTACCTAGAAAATCAGGCATAGAATATGTTCTTTAAGTTTTAGATATAATATTCTCTATGTTCCATTATATAAATTTTCAATGTTCCAATATAAAAATGTTCGATTATTATGCAAATATATATTCGATTCGAGCCGATTCACAGGATTTTATTGTTGTTTTCCACTGGTCCTGCTCCTGGGCATGTATCGCTCAAGAGCATACCGGAAATATTTTTTACTTGTTCCGACCAACCAGCCAGAAAATAGTCTGTTGTATTTCCCGTTATTATACTCAGTAAGAATAGCTTTTCTGAGTTATATTCTTCGCGTTGAGCTATGTGACCAAAATAGTCAAGTATTTGTAAGCAAACTGTGGATAGTCATGTCTTTCTTTAAGCTTTTGGATTATAGATACATGATTGGATTATAGACATTAATTTATCAGTCCAGAATATCCGTAGGATACTATGTCTCTATACAAGAATTATATCCAGGCCTGTCATTAAATTCTCGCACGTAAACATATTTTAAATTCTAACGATAAAATCAAACTGTAAATTTGCATTTATGAAAAGCAAACTGTAAGTTTGCTTTTTTTTAAAAGTTGACCAAATATAAAATACATATTAAAGAATGTAAAACTCTATATTAGTTACGACGACACATTTTATTTACAAATAAAAACCAAGTTTTAGTACGGAGTACCTAGAAAATCAGGCATAGAAAAAGTTCTTTAAGTTTTAGATATCGTAAGTAAATTTTCAATGTTCCATTATAAAAATATTTTCAATGTTCAATTATATAAATTTTCAATGTTCTATTATAAAAATGTTCGATTATTATGCAAATATATAGATTTATTTGTAAAATTTTCATATCTGCCCAACAATCTTTAATTTTGAGTTAAGTTTACTTTAAAGAAATATAAAATGCCCCAGGGCATTTATATTTTTTGTTCCCTGCACTGGCTATCGCGACAATAAACCAACTGCCTACTTAAAAATAAATATATAAATCCATATGGTATTAAAATAATCTAGAATAATCTAGAAATAACACACAATGCTTTCTTCTCAACAATGCACTTATACTAATCTTTTTATACTCCAAGTCTACATTAACGTTCGCATTTTATCTTCAAACCATACCTTAAAATAGATTACAAACTTAATGCACGTTATAATACCTATACTTCTTGCCAACAGCTGGCTGGGAATAATCATAGACACTACAGAAAGCAGATTCTGCAAGACATTATATAAAAAAATCCTCACCAAATTGTTTCGAGAAAAATACAGAGTTCAAATAAAAAATTAAAAATAACTATGAAATGCATATTTTACTTTGAATCGTAGATATCAAACAAAAAAAAAGGTTATGAAAATAATTATGATATTAAATTATAACCAAATCACGTTATGTACATTATTATTTATACATGCATATTATATTTCACAAATTATAAATAACACATATATATTATTCCTAGAAAAATCCAGGTTTTCCATCAAAAGTAAAATATTTCTAACAGTTTCCCAATAATCAGCGGCTTTCAAACTAGCAAGCACCCAAAATTAAATGTGGCACAAAGTAAATAGTTTCCCCGGAAGGAATCATTTTCTTCTATTCTCCTATATATGTCCATACAACATAAACGGCATACCTACATATACTCCGCATCAATTTGCAAGGGATTTCGGAGACGGGAAAAATACGAATAAAATAAATCTATTAGCGTCGCCCGGACCAGATTTCATTTATATTTAGGCAGAAATATTTCATCACCCTTATTGAAAGTCTCCCGCCCCCGCGCCCTGCCCCGTTGCTGAACTGGAAGCTGCGCAAAGGAAATTCACGTCTTTTGGATCAAAGGCGGCGCGCACACATTGGTGCTCGATGACCGTACGTAATGTTCCATGGGGACCCTTTGACTTCGCCTATCGGCGTATCGGAAAGTCTTATCTGGAAAATATTTTCACACAGTTGGCTGTCTACAGTTTATTTAATATGTGAAGCTATTTTCTTTACTAGCAGAATAAGAAATTTAAAATCAGAATAAAGAAAATAGCGATTGGTAACACACTGCATTGCAGCTTTTGACAATAATAAATATATTAGTAAACAAGTTGAGAAATTGAATATCTAAGTTGGAATAACACCTGAAAAAAACGTAATGTCCCATGAACGCCAATTTCGTGTAAATATATTATTAGAAGCCCTATATAAATAAAATATAATTTAAATAAAATATTGCATTAAAAAAAGTTGAAAGAATTTAAATAAATCATTATATTTTATAAAACAAAGTCCTACACCGTGTTGTGTATGTCTGTATACACGCGATTGTCTTCACTAACTATTAAACGAATTTTATTTCAGTTTCTCTTAGTGAATGTGTTGATTTACGAAAAAGATTTATATGTATAATTTATTAACATATTATGTTTTTAAATACCCGTCCGAATGTCGATGAAGTCCGACAAAGAGCATTCGTCGGAGAGATATTTTGATGTACGCTGCTTAAATCGTTAAAGATACAAGTTTGTCAAGAAAAAAACATTGTTTTTTCTTGAAAAATTCCACAATAAAGTCAGCGACAATATATGCTTGTATATTACATAAATTCTATGATAAACATTTTACTTTTAAAAGAACAAATATTTTTAAATTCAGTCTTCGAGAACGTATTATGCAAAACTATCTTAAATCCTATGAAATCAAATTTTCATGCATAAATCATATTTGCTTTATGAATGTTTATATAAATCAAATTTTTGAACAATCAAAAACAAATTTTTGTACAAATCAAATTTGCGTAATATATCATTGTTATCTAACGAATTGTTTAAATATTATAACGGTCTCTTATGTATAGTTTAATAGGTTTTTCTAGTATGTATAGTTTAATTGGTTTCTCCTATTTATAGTTTAATAGGATTTTCAGTAGGTATAGTTTAATAGGTTTCTCCTATGTATACTTTAATAGGTTTTTCCAGTATGCATAGGTTAATAGGTTTCTCCTATGTATACTTTAATAGGTTTTTCCAGTATGTATAGTTTAATAAGTTTCTCCTATGTATAGTTTAATAGGTTTTCCAGTATGCACAGTTTAATAGGTTTCTCCTATGTATAGTTTAATAGGTCGTGTAAACTTTTTTTGCTACAGAAAACGAAACATTAAGCTTTAAAGTGGTCGTTTTTATTAGAATCGTCCCCACACTTTTCCAGCTGAACTGCTATTTTCGAATATCGGAAAAGTACTCACAATGGTAATGAATACAACGAAATTAAAAGAAAATTCATCACAGCTAAGTAGGCTATACCAGTTTATCGAATAATAGTCGACCAACTTATGACATGTAGTTGAGACTATAAAAGGTCAAAGAAACTCCATACCATCCATACGTTTTAAAATGCATATTTATCTATTAACCTGAAGAGGATAGTATGAGATACCATGTCGAAAATGCAAATTTAGCAAAAATTCGATTTTCCTGTTTTTTTTTAAATGAAAATCATACATAAAAAAGACCTATTTAAAAAAAATAGTATATAAAATTAATTTGAAAAACGCTGTTTCTAAGAAGAAACGGCTCTCAATTAGTTGATAAACATACATTTTATAACCTCTGTGCGATCATCTTTATACATTTTTAATTTTTTTTTTGGGTTTGTTTTTTTTATATCAGTTCCTTTTTGTGTTTTTTTATATCAGTTCCTTTTTTTCAAATTCAGTGTTTAGTATTACTAATAATGGCAATTAAGTAGAAAAACTTATAACTTGTACTAACTTAGCAAAATGCACTTTTGTGTGGGAACTTTTTCAAATCACATTTTTTTAATGAAATAATCGAATCTTGTTAAAAAAGGAAACATTCCATACAAGGACGAAATTTTATCAATGTGAAGGTTTATCGTCATTCCATATTAGCACATTTTTAAAAATGTATGTTTTTATAACATCTCATACCTATAAATCTAAGGCTATGAAATCCTGTCATAGGCGTATTCGAAACGTTCTTGGGCGGTTTTTGAACTATTAATAGCACTGTACTCAAAAACCTCTGCAAAATGCAAAATGCAACCAACATTAAATTTGTATATTTTTTAAAAGATTATTAAAGAAACACACAAAAAGAGAACCTTTCTTAATTAAGATAAAAAGTAAAAGTACTAGTTACCTAACAATATTACCTGACAAAATTATAAGAAAAGGAATTAGAAAGGCATAAGTAAAAAAATATTAATTCATTTCTCGAGACATGAAACTGAATCTTTTCATACTGAGTAGACAAATCGTTAAAATCGCTGTAAATGTGTTTATTGACAATAAAAAATCTGACACAAGTAAAAAAGTGCTACGTTACAATTTTAATGATTTCTTAATCAGAATAATTACATAGACATCATTATCATTACTATTTGTTAAAAATATTGAATATATTTGGCGTTAATTTTGTAGAAATTCATTATTTACAATTAAATGAAACTACGTGATGTAGTATTATTTCTACTTTCTTTAATTTCTTTACCACGACCTAGATTTCGTTGTATTACAACGTCTTCAGGTGGGATATTAGCAAAGATCTAGAAAAGTATCTTTGCTAATATCCCACCTAAAGACGCCCAAATCAGGTTTGTAATCTAAACATCTCACAAAGGCGTTTTAAAACATTTTTAAAGACAGAAGAATCTATATTTCTATTTAAAAATGTGACATATAAATGAAAAGTTATTTCTAAAATTACTTCTAGGAGATTTAATTATATAAGAACAAAGTAAGTCGATGATAGTACATATATTGAGTTGACTAGCATGTCTTTAATTACGACTCGTCTTTCAAAAATTATTTTAAAATTTAAATGCCACAAGAAATGAAAAAGTAAATATGATATAGAAATATAGTACCATATTTATCGATGACTTGTCGCTACCTGGTAGGTCTTATCTTCTTTATACCATCATTATATTAAAAATGTTGTTGGCTTACGTTCGAAAAAATTGACAGACTTCCATAAATCTAAATTGTTACTAGCAGAATCCAGCCGAACTCCTGTCTCCTGGACGAGTATAGAGGAACTCCTGGACGAGTATATTTTACAGCATATTGTCTAGCTTAATCGTAAAGAAAATAAATTATATCCTTTTGACTACTTGGTATACAGATGACTTGGATAACAGATTATCGACCTAAATGATGAGAATAAATCCGAGCTTTCACTGCAGATCCCTCCAAAAACAACTCCAAATGAAAAACGCCCGTGATATTCCTATTACAGCTTAACTTTTTAATGATTAGTTCAGATTTTAGTACTGAAATTTCTGTTTGTTTTGCGCTAAGATATTGGCGTTTGTACGTATAATTAATGTATGTAAAGCAATTCTCATCACCAATTAATAATAAATGACCTTTTAACAAAAATATTCTTGAAAATCATTAACTTATAAAGTATAAGCCAATAAAAATATAATATATACATTTTGCCTCTAATAAAAAAATAATAATATAATATATATATTTTGCCTCTTTATATTTAAAAAAAATATTGTGAAACATTTAAGAAACTTTCAAAAAAGTCCCAAACTCATGGCTGAGTCATAAAAAGTCCCAACTGACATATCTAAATCATTCTCTAAAATTTATGTAAGTGCCATTTATTTACAGTATTAAGAAGATACTTTTATATTCATCTGTTTTACTTGGTTCTCTATAAAATAAAACATTATATGGTTAATATATCTCATAATTAATGTCAAATGTGGGTTTGTTATCTTACGCTCGTTTTTCACAGTTTTTCAAGTATGAAATCCTAGAAGACCACGATGCTGGACTGTATCTAATGAACTGGTTTATATCTTAAAGAAATGATAAAAGATTAAATGTACCAAAGCGCTAATTATTCTAAAAATTGTGAGGAAAATCTAATATGACGAAACAGGAATATAAAACCTTAATGATAAAAAAATACGAAAATACCATCTACTTCATCAATAAGAAACCACAGATACAGTACTACTTAATGTGTCCTCTAGAACCAGTAAGATCGGTTTATTAAAGCGATCCCATGGAGGTGTCGCAAACAAAGACTAGTTTGCGGCTTGGCTTCAGCCACTGAGTTGCATAAATCGCGGCCTACTTACGGCGACAACCGCTAGATGATTTACTTGCTGCCAGACCTCACATTTCCACGTTGTTCCGGTCAAACATTGCACATTGCAGAATATACAAATTTTGTAGCGTGAGAACGCCAGATTGTTGGTACAACGGACTCGCACCGGGTGGCCGTGTTAAACTGTTACTGTGGTGAGAATGTCATAGTGTTTTTTTTTACTAAGTGGGTGGCTTATGACTGTCAAATCGCTATGTCAGTTTTTATTTAGCTTCTTTATGCCATCATTATATTATTTATTACCGGTTACCGCAGGATCAGTCATATTTTATACTAGATAAAGAAAATAACCTATCATTGAAGAAATCAAAATATTGTATTAGAAATATTAATAGAGCCGGTCTTTGAAAACAGGAAATTTTCCGATTCCTAAATTTATTTTTCATTTTCACAACAGTTAGAAATTGAGAATAGTTTACAGAATTTTGAATCAATTTAAAAGAAAAAGATGTTGTAAGAAAAATACATTTATTAAAACTCTAAAATGATACAAGGAACCGTTGTAATTTCATGTACATCCGTCCTTCTATCTGTTACAACTGCACGGTTTGTATTGTTAAATTAAATAAAAATTACCAGCATTGAAGAATCTGGTCCGGTCAATTGTTATAAACAATCTAATTGTTTATTTCGTTAAAAACGCTGTACCATTGGTTTTAGAGAAAATGATTTTCTTCTAAACTTATTTCTCATGATATGATGATCGTATCTTCACACATTTTTACCCACGACGAAACGAAGGAGGTATATGCGTTTAGAGTGAGAGGTTGTTTGTTTTTGTGTGCAATCCAATGTTCCCATTTATCTCCAAAATAGTTTGACCGATTTAAATATGGTTTTCTGTAAAATATTTGTGATTCATTGGCATTGGTTCTTAGATAATGGTTACGGTGATTACTCACCAGGGGAAGCCGCAATAAACATTATGTCGCAAACGAATGTTCCGAAATATTACCCAAACGATTCGACAGATTTAGATACAGTTTTCTGCAAAATATTTGGGATTAATCGGTGATGGTTCTCAGATAGGTGTTAGCTCACCAGGGAGTGCTCCAACGTTTTGCTGCAAAAGAATGTTCCCGTTTATTTTCAAAATGGTTTGACCGATTTTGACACGGTTTTCTTCAAATAATTTGAGGCTAATCAGGGATGGGTTTAGATAGGTGTTATGGTATTAGCTCACCAGGATATGCTGCAACATTTTGTTGTATACGAATGTTTATCTCCAAAAATTATCAAACAAAAAGCCAAATTAAATATTTCGAAAAAAAACACGACAGATGTAGTCGTTGTAATTGAAAACGTTTAAATATTTTTTTAACCCCCCCCCCCCAGTAAAAAGTAAGAACCTATTAATATAATTACAAACCCAACAAAATCCGTCGGGGCTGCCATGCCCTGCCTGTGCCTAAAATTTTTACCAGTTCGTGACCAATTGAAATTCTCTTAGGTTTGCAAATAGCTGTTTCTATGCTAGTACAATGTAATTGATATTAGGAACGGAAATGGCAATGACAGCCCCGGTGGATTTCCTTTGGTTTGTAATTATAGTAATAGGTTTTCACTTGGTTTTCAAAAAAGTTATTTATCAGTCGTGAGTTTTTTAAAAATTGTATAATATTGCTTTTTATTCAAAATGTTTTTGATTGGTACGCGCTCCGCTATGTGCAATACTGCCGTCATTTTTGGTGATTATTTTGCTGGCATCCAAAGTCGAGAGTAGCGCGATACATCGTTGGAATGAATTACTGTTAATACTTGAAGTGGAGACCTAATTGCACAAAAAACGAATTATGCAAGGGTAGCTTGCACTTAATTTATTTTTTACATTAAAATTCTATTATAGAAATATTAAGCCTCAAATTTAAGTACAATGTATTCCCCTTCGCCTTTAACTACTTTATGCGTTTTCGATATCAATCAGTCACTTAATCTTCAGATATTTTCATTATAAATTGTTCATACGACTACGGAATCTTGTTTTTTTAAGTAAAAAATTATATAATGTATATTTATAAATATACATGTGACAGGAAAAACTGAACGACAGACATATCAACGTTCAACCTCAATCATTAGTCCCAGAAATATGCAATTTGGAAAGAAATTTCCCTTTGTGATATAGACAACTACTAATTTTTGGTAGTGAACGGGAGTTCAAACATTCTTTCATCTTATTTTCTTGGTCCTTTTAACTACTCAAAACTTCGTAAAAATAAAATGGGGTTCCAAAATTTGCAATGGAGTAAAATTGTTAAACGGTTCTAAAAATTTAAAACCCCTAAGATCCCGTGTACAATAATTTACACAAAAAGATCATTGCTTGTCAGGCGCAGGTTTGTAGTGTATATCTTCCCACAGCACAATTTTTTGTACTTATTTTTTTTTTTACAAATTTAGTGCATCCATTAAAAAGTATTTACATTTGCAAGGATTTTTTTTGAAGATTTGTATCGCTGTTCATAAACATTAGTGGGACGTTGTCAAAACAAAACTTGAATGTTGAAAATGATTATAAAGACGTGTGTGAGTTACACAAGTACGTTTATCATCAAAAGATTCCCTTAACAAGCAAATTGAATATTATGAGAACAATTTTATTTAGTTAATTATGAGTACATAAACTGAATATAACATATATCTGTTGTCAAAGTTTAGTTTAGTCTTTACTTCTTTTCCTTTGTTCAATGCATAATTATCTATTAAAATAATTGACAACTTGTATCCATTGAAAAGTAGTAGTAGTAGTAGAATTTTTTTTTCATTCTAATTTTGTACTGTTGTTCATAAACATTAGTGGGACGTTGTCAAAACAAAACTACGTTTATCAATGTAACTACGTTTATCATCAAAAGATTCCCTAAACAGGCAAATTGAATATTGTGAGAACAGTCTTATTTAGTTTATTACGAGTACATTAACTGAATATAACATATACCTATTGTTAAAGTCTAATTTAGTCTACACTTCTTTTCCTTTGTTCAATAAGTGATTATCTATTCAAATAATTTACGAATAAATATGACAACTTTTTGCATGTGTAATTGTTTTCCTATGATCTTTCAAAAATTAATTTACCCCATATTTTTTTTCTTTTATTCAATACATGACTACGTCCATTAGCTAATTTATTCCGTATTTCTTTTTCTTTTGTTCAATATATGAATATATCAATTCAAAAAAATCACAGCTCAATACAGCAACTTTAATCTTTGTTCTTATTATCTTTTTCTTTTAATTTTTTGTTTAAAAAATCTAATACGCATATTCACAATTTCCTACTTAATTAAAACACTTTGACATGCTAACTACACTTCATTTCTGTAGTACATAATATATAAAATTGGTATCGACAACAGTGCATGAATTTTTGTGTAGAGTTTCTATATTTGGAGAAAATAATATAAATTTAAGGAAAAGTTTCAACAAATTTTGTGCCCGCGTTGTTTTATAATAAAAAAGTTAAAAGACGGACATTTTTAATATCTTTTCAATATATACAGCTAAAAACACCTAGTGATTTGTTCATGGATGTTTAATAAAAGTGTTTTTTTTTTAAACAAATTGCAAAATTCCGTTTCAAAAAATCGTCTTTTATATTTGTTTGTTCATTGAAATTTTGTTGAACCTCAAAAATAATATCGATGTTTTTAATGTAGATTCGTTTAATGTAATTTCATTAATATTATATGTCGTCCTGCCATGGACAAACATACAGAATCAACACGTCATCGTATTTTACGCGACTGTGGACCAACCCTCATTCTTCTTCGTGTGAAGTAAAAAATGACTTAAAATAAATAGATTTATAGATCAAATATAGAAATAATTAATATGTTTTGATCATAAACACGTATTTGTTACAAATTTCAACACTCTTTGCCCACGAGATGCTGATAAAAACCGGTTGCGAAATTCGACCCCGATGAACTAAATAAAAACAAGTAGAGGCAGATAAGTAAGCGTAATGTACGTACATGAGTATGAGTACATATTTATTATACGAATCGTTATACATAGACCGAAAACAATCCGACACACCAATATGCGAACGGCTCATACGAACCGATCTATAATATACTTGAACATTTGCCTCGCTGGAAAGGACCGCGGCACATAATGGCCTTATACATTTGGGGAGATAGCAGATAGGTTGCAGACGACCCGCCTGACGCCTTAATATGAAATCAATACTTTCACAATACCATTTCGACTCCTCTCGGCCTGTAGGCGTAAGCTTACGTGAGTCTGTGTACTGTAAGTATGTGGAGAACGTAGCCGGAGAAGAGTGCGATCGTAAATATGTACGTGACATGATTTCGTTCGGAAATTTCGCAGTAGCTATATCTATTCATCATTATGCAATTATATATACAACTAAGCTATTAGCATCGAGGCGGGTATGCTTCAAGCAATACTGTCGTATCAATGTGAGCTCAAATTTGTACAAGCCAAATTTTCATTTTAGTGCTGTATGATTTATATATCATATAAAAGAGTGTAAGTTTTTATATTCGCAAGAGAAAACGTGAAGATAAGCGCAGATGGGTAGATACAACAATGTGTGATCCTACGAGAATGCAGATTAACCGTAACATAATATAATTCCAAAATAAAAATTATATCTAAAAACAAACGTTTTACACTAAAAAAAAATGAAACTACGTGATGTAGTATATTAGCAAAGATCCTAGGTAATAGCCCACCTGAAGATGTAATACAACGAAACCTAGGTCAGGGTAAAGAACTTAAAGAAAGTAGAAATAATATTACATCATGTAGTTTCATGTAATTGTGAATTATTAATTACTACAAAATTAACGCTAAATATATTCAATAACTAAAAAAAAATTAACCAAGACACAGAGTAACGCTTTCGGCTCCTTCAATATTTTTTTCCCAAAAGTCTAGATCTATAGTTTTTATCTACTATATCAAAAATATACAAATTGTGATAATTTTAATGTGAGACTGCACATAATATCTACTTAGGGTCGTCGTACAAGATTTTGAAACTTAACTCTTACAAAAATAACTTCATCAATGAAAAAAATCAGGGAACAAACAAACACAAAATGAACAAATATTTTATACCAACTATGTCTACGAGTTTGTTCTCGGGAAATCCAGGATGAGAAAAGTTTTTAGAATTTTTGAAGTGAAAACTTTTTTAGTTGTTGAGCGATTTTTGGTAGGGGGAAATGTTATGGGTTCGCGTCACCGACTTGCTAATGTTGACAGTATATCTGTAGCTATGAGTATGACGTGTTACGCTTGTCTAGCAGTGAAAGCAATCACTGCTCTGGCACCAGACTAGTGCACGTGCAGCGGCCTGTATACATCTATACCGACACAGCGTATATACTCGACTATATGATATGCGCGTTGGATGCTTTTTGGATGAATAAAATCTAGTAAGTTCGCGTCACCGACATCTTGTAATAGCAGTTTATCTGTAACTATAAGTGTGACGTGATATGCAATGTTAGTGCTATGTAAATCTACAAAAGTAAAGTTAAATTGACTACGTGGTATGTTCAATGTGTGTATACTGTGAACTGTTTAAATTGTGTTTTAGTTTCATTATTATTTTAATTGTAGGATCACTGTGCAGTATATTATTTAATATTTTTTTTATTTAATTTTTTTTATAGAAGCTTAGGAGTTACCGTACTGGCGTGATAAAACAGATTTCTATTTATTTGATAATATTTTTGTCACGAATTTTAAAACTAAAAATTCTATAAAAATTCATAAACTACTGTTATTTAATAGTTTTAAGTTTTCACTTCTGTCAGCAGTCATCATGACTGTCTATGTTTCTTTTTCTCTCATTTGTGGCTTTTGGGTATAAACAATTACCAAACCAAATTTCATCAAAATCCATTGAGTAGATTTCGCGTGGTTGACGAACAAATTAGCAAACTGACAGACACAAAAATTCTAAAACAGGTTTTCTGGCTGTTATTATCATTCTTATTATCACTAAATCAATCACTCTTTTAAAAATATTTTTCATGTACAGAATTCACTCTGTTACAATTTTATTTTACGTATAGATTCATAAGTAATTCCTATAGTACACGGTAACCCACTCGCTTGAATTTAAACTAAAAAAACACTTAAAAAATAACATTTATTTTGCTAATATTTCATAACTTTCAAATAATTCAAATTTAAACTTATTTTTTACTTGAAAACAAAATCAAGTATTCTCCCTGGAGCACCTTTCCAGAAACTTTCAGAAAGACCATAAGTCACCTCACAACTTCACGCCTAATACATGACTATGTCCTGCTACCCTCACTCCTGCTGCATTATTCCCGTCACACATTTTCGTTACGTTATCTAAACTAACTCACACCTTAATATATCATTCGAAATTTAAATTTAAAAATGAGAATTTACTGAATATACGTTTACGATTTAATATTGGATTGGATATAAAATTTTTACACACTTCAAGACACTGTTCCAAACTTTTGATTATAATCAGTGACGTATAAAAAATAAAATTCTCCAGTGAGACATAAATACGCAAAAAAAGTCAAATACTCTAGTGCCACGTAAACAATAAGCTCAAAACTACATTCGCAACATGCCTCATCGACGGAGAAGCAAAAAGCTCAGCAAGGCCACCTTTTGCGTCGTCGCACGTCGAACAGCCCACTTACAGTGGCGAGCACAATAACAATATCTCGCGCGATTTTATGAAACTTTAGCGAACTTTTCAGTTTTATATTAAAAACGACGCCCTTTTGTAACAGCGCAACTTACGTCTGCTCATATGGAGGTGGTTCGGGAAGAAACGGCTGTAAGTTGTCAAAAAATTTGATTTATTTCCATAAATTGAAATTCGTTTAGGAATTATGTGGCATTGCAAAAAGCAAATGTATTTTTAAAACTATACGCTATAGGGAAAAAATCAATTAAAACTAAAGAAAAAAAACGACAAAATCAGACAAGTAAAAATGCAGTTTGAAGAAAATATGATTATGAAAATTTTGATATTCGAAAAAAATAACAAAAGCGAAATGCAGAAAATATTCAATTCATTTAAACTTCTTTGTTTGTTGAATTGTTTGTTAAAAACAATTAGACTTGAAAACTTGTAATTTTGGATGTAGATAAATCATATAAGTCTGTCTGTGCCCCAAAAGTTGAAACTCAAAAATATTAATATCGAAATTTTGGAAGGGGCAAATGAAATATTCAATTTTAATTAAATATAATAAATAAATTTAAACAGGCAAATAAATTATTCAATAATTTTTTTAAATTTAATGTATCGTTTAGAGAATTAATTGAAAGAACGACTTATAATAAATCTATTTAGGAATTGTATAAGAGATAGTTTTAGAATAGAAACTTTAAATTTGACATAATTCTTATTCTACAAAGTTATAATAAAGCCTGTAAAGACTCAACAATATTGACGTAATTATTTTAAAGGGGGCTAATTAAACAAATTGTTTTTAATTTTTCATATTACCTGCGATGTAAATAAAAAGTACAAGTTATAGCAATTCTAAAACTATTTTTTCATGATTTTACGTAGGAGCGTTCTAGAGATATTGTAAAAGACAAGCAAATAAAAAAGAGTTATCTGTTTAAAATAAATATCTCATTTATAAATTACTATTAACTTTGTTTTTAACAATATTTTCATATCATTAATAATATTTTTTTAAAGTTAACCCCTTCACAGAGTTTGTTTAATTATTACCTACAAACAATGTATTAAAAGTACCCAATAATTAAGTATTCGAATTTGGTTCTATTTTAATATTTTATTTAACGAGAGCAACGTATTTTTGAGTCTGTTTTTCACTATAAATTGAGTATAAATTATTTATTTCTTAAAAAGTCTCTTTAAACTCTCGACATTCCTTATTTATTTTTTTCCCATGTTAGACATAGTTGTAAAATACATATAAACTTTAAACTCTCGATATTCCTTATTTATTTCTTTCCCATGTTAGACATAGTTGTAAAATATATATAAACTTTAAACTCTCGACATTCCTTATTTATTTTTTCCCACGTTAGACATAGTTGTAAAATACATATAAACTTTAAACTCTCGACATTCCTTATTTATTTTTTTCCCATGTTAGACATAGTTGTAAAATACATATAAACTTTAAACTTTCGACATTCCTTATTTATTTTTTCCCACGTTAGACATAGTTGTAAAATACATATATTTGGTATCATATGCAAATTAATTTAATTGTTTTAATTTCACTAATAAACTATTAAGATGAGTTGGATTTCATAAATTTTTTAATCAATTAATTATCTTAAATAAAATAAAAGTGGGTTATTTATTAACTGAAGTCTGTTTAATTTAAATGCATTAACTGATAACAATAGTATCCACAATTAAATAAAACTACGTGATGTAGTATTATTTCTACTTCATTTAAACTCTTTACTACGACTTAGGTTTCATTGTATTACATTTTCAGGTGGGCTATTAGCAAAGATAAAGATGTTGTCATACAACGAAACCTAGGTCGCGGTAAAGAATTTAAATAAAGTAGAAATAATACTACATCACGTACTTTCATTTAGTTGCGAATGAAGAATTTCTACAAAATTAACGCCAAATATATTCAATACAATATTATCAATAAATATCTACACGATATTAATAGCGACGTTAAAAACATTCATTGATTACAATAGCATTTTCGAATATTTTTTGGTAACCACACGAAAATGGTCAACATTTTTGACCATTTTTAAAGGAATTACCTTTAAAAATGGCAGCTCCTCATTTTAACCAAATTTCTAGTTTTTTTCAAAAACCATTTTCTATACGCGGCCTAATTTTTTATATTAACCATATCCTAATGAGTAATATTTTTAATTAATAAATATTTCGGATGTTTAATTGTTGTAATGCTTTTAAATGTTTACAATTACGATTGAATTTTAACCAAAATTTACAAGCTTTCGTTCTTTATGATTACTGGGAACAATTTCATTTGTATTAGTTGCATATTAAAATATTTAATAAATAATACAAACTAGCAATTAACTAAAACAAAAACTTTCGCCTTTACTAATTTCTTACAAATATATGTACACTTGTTATGCCAATCTTGGGTTACATAGTACTTATTTATCGACTTTAATGTAACTAATTGATACATATGGCGGACTTATTGCTACGAAAGCAATCTGTTACAGCCAACCAACTAATCTTAAGGGTGCTATAAAAAGTATATAGTCAACGACTGCATAACATATTAATCAACTTACTGTTATGTAATGAATCACGTAATCGGAAACCAAAAAATACTTTTCTTATTTATGTGCACTTTTTGTATATATGAATATATTTGGAATACACTGGATAGATTAAATATTAGAGAATATCAGCACACTCCTACTTTTAGTTTGAGTCAATAAATGTGGGAGAAGGAAGTGGAATGTTAAGCCTAGACCCGACTACTTAATAGATTAAATTTGTCCGCCTTTCCAGCAATAGACAATTTGACGTGTTATATAGTTCTCCACAATTATTCTAAATAAATTTATGGCAAATCAAAATATTCGAAGGAAAATTAATTGTTTTTGAGTTACCACCCCACGTAACTGCATCTGCCGTCTAGTGCATTTAGCTAAAGTTGGCACTAGGGGCGCTCCAAAGCCAACTTCCGTTACGCGCCTCACGTTATATTACACTTGGGAGTTTTACAAAAGGAAATCGCCGAGAAAATTTATTATTGTTCAGCGATGTTTACTATGTTGTTTCACCGGCCTGTCTAGCTTTCAACCTTGGCGTATCCTTGGATGAAAATCGTTCTTTGATTATATAGGAAAACAGATTCATATCACATATAAAATAAATGAAGAAAGAAAGTCCATATTACAGTGAAAGTAACTTTGACCGGTGAAATATATTGCTTTATTAAGTAATAGCCATTGGAAAGACCTAAATTAGATTGTGGTACGAAATAAAATAAGACGACAAAATTACACCAGGAAAGTCATGTGCTACTCAATCACTGCTGAAAATCCACTCAAAATAAATATTATTTGGATAAATTAATATAAATTTATTTCATTTGAGTGTTTAGGGTAGGAATTTAAATGACAAATAATTTGAACTCTACGATTTGAAAAACGCGACTACGATAACTTAGAAATATAGAAAGCAAACCCGAAGCAAATTTTGTCACCGGTCATAATTCCAAAATTATTTTTTTTATTTAATATACATATTTTTTAATCCGATTTTAGAGTTCCATTCCTCAAAATGAGAAAACGGTATCCTAGTAGGATCACTTCCGTCCGTCCGTCTGACTGTCTCACAAAACTTGATATAAGTTGAAATTAATATCGTATACTGAGACACAAAACTTGATATAGAAATATAAGATCATAATCTTATATTTCTATAAAATTTCAAGTTTATTGGTTCACACAACAAAAATATTTTAAAAATATGGAATATTTAAAGCGTATTTTTTGTTATTCATACAGTCATAAAAATAATTAATAGTGTACTTACGGTTGATCTATAATCTTGAAACTCACCGTAATGACAAAATTAAATCTAAAAACTAATGATTCCTAATTCTACGTGAAATTATAATTTTTTAAACCTTTGAAAAATATATTAGGTAATATATTTACGTTCCAAAAAAATTTAATTTTGTAATTAGTTTAATAGAAATCACAATTAAATGAAACTACGTGATGTAGTATTATTTCTACTTTCTTTAATTTCTTTACCACAACCAACATCTTCAGGTGGGATATTAGCAAAGAATCTTTGCTAATATCCCACGTGAAGATGTTGTAATACAACGAAACCTAGGTCGTGGTAAAGAAATTAAAGAAAGTAGAAATAATACTACATCACGTAGTTTCATTTAATTGTGAATAATGAATTTCTACAAAATTAACGTCAAATATATTCAATATTTAATAGAAATATTATGTACCGTTAAATGTTCATACATATTATGCCTAAATACATACGCAACCCTCGTAGTGGGAGTTTTACTTTTATTTTTCAAATTTTTTTAATTCTTTCATAGATACCATTCATGAGACTCGGAAAAATTATTTTATTTAAATTTTTATTAATATAATTCAAAATTTTCACACAAGACGGATATGTATTTTTAAAGTGGTCTTTTAAAACTTTTTTCCTTCTAATAGGGGGCATTTGCGTAATAAATAATTTCTTTTCGATTTTGTTAGAATTTATTACGAAATTCTAAGTTGTACTATTTTAACAAATTTTTAAATATATTGTAATAATTATGGTATTTATTTGTACAACACATTTTATATTTTTTAAATTGCTTATCAAGGCCTTTAATTCGTTACTCATCTTGACGGCCTTTCGTAATTTTTATTTTTTTGCAGTGGACAAATGATGGATCTCAAATACCGTATTGCATGAATTGTGACACCAACTACCAAAATACCCACAAAAGATTAAAGCAATTCTAACAACACTCTATTTGTCCAAATGGATTTATCCGTTCCGTCTTTAGAGAGTAACGTCTGGACACATCCACATACATACATGCATTCATAATTAAGTTTAGTGGAAAATATTATCTTTCAATTAATATGATGAAATACTTGGAATAAATAAAAAAATTAATCGCGTGCAATTCAGTACACGTGATAGAAGTGAAACTTCTTTGGCAATTTAAACCTCTATTTATAAAAATGATCGTAAGGATAAAACAGCAGAGAGAGATAGAAGTAATAAGTGTAATTTCATAGATTATACTAAATTTGTGTAAGAATACTTGAATACTTTACATTCAGAAAAATTAATAAAATTTCATTATAAATCTACATTTATACTATATTTATCTACGTTATACTAATCTATTTTTTATAAATATACATAGACAAATGTCAATGAAAATAATCGAAAAACGAAATAATAAAATATTGATGACACAACGTAAGCGCGGTAACTCATCTATTCATATATAGCGTCTAAGGCGTACAATGCACGCATGCGCGACCCTATCTTCTTCAATAGCTTTGTATCGTTATGTATACATCACTCTCTTTTGCTCCACTTCCATAGCGTCGGAATATATAGCTTTCTTTCTATCTACGTCATAACTTTCTTAACTCTAATGTAACGAAATGTGCCTAAATGTGACCTTAAAATTTTACTCCCAATTCTCGTCCAGTTATCGAATATCGAATTGCCGCCTAAGAAATTTCAGTTCAAAATAAATTTTTGGTCTTACTTTATGTTTATAAGCATTTGGTGTAAAGTAGCTTAGTAATAGGTAGTACCAGGTTTTTGTTCCCTTTAGTTTCTATTAAGACAATGGGGTTTGCCTCTAAGCCAATGACATCATCGCAACATCTATCTATGAAAAATATTATATCCTTGATAAATACATGTTTCATCACCTACTGACATGTTACACTTCTAAAATTTAATTACTAAACAAAAACACTGAGTTTTCTCCTACTCGAATTATATTAATTCTCGGTTTAAAGTAACCAACATGTTAGATCGATTTTCTTATATGTAGGACTGAGTTACGAATATCCAAGCACGTTTTAGTATTAATATTCCACGTGTGCGAAGCTGCTAATAACAACTAGTTTATGTATTACTCTCCTACAAGAAAGAAACGCATGCCAAAAGTAGTGAGTTGTTGCACGGTTAACGAGTTATTAGATAACACACATTCATACTTTCGCAATTACAATATCAGTGGTATACGACATCGGTAGTACTGTAACTGTACTATAATTTATGTAAATATTCCATCATAATAACAGAAGAAGATGTTTTTCATTCCGAGATATTTTTTTTCACTCGCTAATGCATAGTCGAATAAACACAACAGAATCCTTAGCGAGTCATAGTTGCCTAAATTGTTGGCATTGTAGTAACACTTTTTTATTCTGAGTAGAATAATAATTAACTTATTGACATAGAATTAATATTTTCAACGTCTTTTCGTGTAATTTGATTTATCTTTCCCGTTAATCCTTCGTTATTTGTGAATTTAATTTTAGTTCACTTTGCAATTAGTTAATTTTACGCACAAAACTCAAAACAAAAACTAAGTTAGTTCAACTTAAAGGAAAAAGCAAGCATGCCACAACACATTAGCACTGCACTGTGCTATAGTGCCACTATTACTCCCGCCCGGTTTACTTCAGTTACTTATTTTAATGGTTATACCTGAATCAATTTATAGCACATATACAATTAGACTACAGAAGGCATAAAGGAAATCGTATGCAAAAATATTTACATAGTATAAAACAAAGTCGTTTCCTGCGTCTGTCTGTCCCTGTGTACCCTTAGACCTTTTAAACTACGCAATGGATTTTGATGCCGTTTTCACTATCATTCAGATAATTTCTTCCTATAGGTATAATACATGCATGTCATATTTACATAAAATATAAAAAAATTAACTTTTCGTAACAAAATAGAATTTTGGGCGCTTATATTGCTATCGCTCACTAAACTTTACCGAGATATATCAAAATGAAATGGAAGCTCAAGTAAAATAAAAAAAATAAAAACGTGCTTTTCAGGGCGACACTATAAACCGTAAAAAGAGTTGTAAACATTCATATTGTAGTATATTCTAATAACGACATTAATATTATCAATTGCTCCACAATTACAACACATTGGTACATACATTGCACCCGTGCGAAGCCAAGGCGAAAATTGACATGAACTGAGTAGTTATAAGGTATTTAAAGAAGATTAATTAAACTAAACTAATAAGTTATTTGAAGGAGATTTATAAATAATAAACTTCTCATGTTATCACTCAGCAGAAATTAACACCACAATTAACCATGCGATAATTAATCATGACATAAAATACAAATTTTAAAGAAAATTGAAACGTTTAAAGTAAATAAAAGTGTATATTAATGTTATATTAAATGGATTAGGTTTTTTCTATAATATTTTATTAAATCATTACTTACCTCTTAAAAGCATATTAATGTTTGAGTTTCGATAAATAAATTCATTAATATAAAGTAGAAATACTTTTTTCAGATGACCCATTTATTCATGTATAATTAAGAGTAAGAGATTGCTCTAGTAGCAATAAATGTGCCTTATGTGTTAATTAGATATATTAAAATAGATAAATAATTAAATAAGCTGAGAGTAAATCTAAACACGTTGCAAAAATATCGTTTTGTAAGAGCAAAGATACAACTTTCAAATTCGCACTGGAATGTATATATATATATATATATATATATATGTGTGTGTGTGTGTGTGTGTGTGTGTGTGTGTGTGTATGTGAAGCTTTCTTAGAACTTATGTACGATATTTAATGGCACATACTTCTATATCAAGCCCCTGCCACTATTATGACTCGACAAGATTGACAAGTCTGCTATCAGATGGCATCAATAAAAAGATACAGTTTTGTTTCACTAGACATAAATGTTTCACATTTAATTATACTTTTTTATACTTTTTATACGTATTTACATTTTTGGCGAAAAACGTCACTTTTGTCAAATTCATTAGAAACTCTAGGAATATGTAGCATAATGATTTTAACATAAAAAAATGGATAGAACTCCATATATATTTCAAGCGGAACGGCCGTCCAGTAGAACGGTGCTCATGAACGGTCATTCCGGACACTCTTCATCTCGCATTTCGAGAAAATTCACCATCTCATCTACACATTCTTGATAGAAAAGTGTGAGTGATTCAATTAGAGCTTCGAGTATAGTTAACAAATTTTAATTAACCATTAAAACTATCTACATTTGAAATTGATATTTTAACAAATTTTAATTAACCATTAAAACTATCTACATTCGAAATTGATATTTTAACAAATTTTAATTAACCATTAAAACTATTTACATTTGTAATTTATATTTTAACAAATTTTAATTAACCATTAAAACTATCTACATTTGGAATTGATATTTTAACAAATTTTAATTAACCATTAAAACTATTTACATTTGGAATTGATATTTTAACAAATTTTAATTAACCATTAAAACTATTTACATTTGGAATTTATATTTTAACAAATTTTAATTAACCATTAAATCTATCTACATTTGAAATTGATATTTTAACAAATTTTAATTAACCATTAAAACTATCTACATTTGGAATTGATTTTTTAACAAATTTTAATTAACCATTAAAACTATTTACATTTGGAATTTATATTTTAACAAATTTTAATTAACCATTAAAACTATCTACATTTGGAATTGATATTTTAACAAATTTTAATTAACCATTAAAACTATTTACATTTGGAATTTATATTTTAACAAATTTTAATTAACCATTAAAACTATTTACATTTGGAATTGATATTTTTTTTCAATTTTATTATGTCGCCATTTTAATGAATTTTATTTTACACCTGTCTTATATGTCGACACAACATTTGAAAAAATACAAATAGTGATTGTAAACGTGAATTACTTGTTTAATGCATAAAATTTTTTTTGGCGCCAGAGCCCGTTACGAGACCTACTTCAAAATATCTCCCCAGACTTTTCTGCTCGTATCAAGTAACTTGCTGTTCCATTTCGTAATTTCTAGTCAACACTAGGCCTAAAATCTTAAATTGTTTACTACTACTTTACTTTAATCCATGGATAAAAGTAATATTTGTATCTTTAATTAACCAATATCTGCCCCTGTTTTTATATCACATCACTGATCAGTAACGCCCATATGCACCACACAGGGTCAGAACTGTGAGTCGGACATACTAATAGTTAAAAACATATTTCTGTTTCTCATTAACAGTCAGTTGAGTCGGAACAAGGGTCTACTTTATCTATCGTGCCCTATTGCACGGTCCAATTCCTAAAGTAACCATACAAAATACGTTTTAACTATCAGTAAATCCGACTGAGAGTCCTGACCGTATGCATACGGGGTTATATATATATATATATATATATATAAAGAATATTTTCTTTTTTTTAATTTCGATAAAATGAACATTTATATGAAAATACATAACAACATAATTTTTCATAATGATACTTTTTAGAACAAATATCCGCGTATTATTATAAATGCAAAAGTTTTAATTTTTGGATGTTTGTTACTCAATCACGTATAAATAGCTAAACAAATTTTGATGAAACTCTATGCATATTCTATATAGTCCATCGTTTTAATAACTATATTCATCACTTTTTAATCCAAAAAAAAACATAATTTACGTAGGAAGAAATCGGGCATTTTTAATGAATGAAAACATGTCGTAAACATGCCAATAGGTCTAAAATGTAACATCTGGAGAAGAAGAACTAACTGTGAATATTATAAATTATTTAAAGAACCAGGTGTGGTCAAATACATCACAATTTAGAGAATAAAATGGGCAGGGCACTTGAGCAGAATGGACTATAGTCGGACAACAACAAAAAATCTTCTCGGCCAGACCACTGGGCTCTCAAAAAAGATGAAGAACTAAACTTAGGTGGCTCGACTGCCTTGAAAAGGACTTAAAAACCTAATTATAACGAACTAGATGTCTCTGGCCAAAAATAGGAAAGTTTGGGAGTTGATTCTGTGGAAGACAGGGGCCCATCCTGGGCTGTCAAGCCATTGGAAAAGAAGAAGAAGAAACATACCAATAGATAGCACAACAAATATTAAACCTGTAACTCGTATATCTCACAAAGTTTCACATAAATTAAGCCGGGAGCAAAAGTTATTAAAATATAATTAGTGTTTTCGAACTACATACCGAGGGCATAACAACGGAAAATAAACGGTGCGGCAAGCAGTACATACTTTATTCTTGTAACGGAAACAGCGTACACGAATTATTTAGAAACAAACTACAATAATTTTTCGTAAGGAAATAAGTTATGTCGTATTGTTAACATCGTGCTAATAATGTAGTTAATTATTAGTACTTACATGCTTAACAATGCAATGTACACGCCCAAACAAACACACATGAAATGATTACAATATTTATTATTTTCGCTCTTTACGTCGTACGAAAGTAAAGTATCATATCTTATGTGGCAATGTTAAAAAAATATCTATAAAATCATATTTAATAACTTTTTAATTACTTTAGTTACATTTATCAAATTAGTTGCCAAGTTCAGCCTTCAAAAACATTCTGAAAACCAATAACATTTCAAATTGGAATAAGTTTTTTCTCTTTGAGTATTCTGCTTAACTTTCGTTGACATATGTTCATATTATTACATTAAGTCAAAATAAAGTTTTTGCGATAAAACTTATCGTTTTAAATAATATCCAAACGAATTCAAAAGACAGCTAATTTCAAATTAGGCTCATTCCGTGCCAAACAGTTAAAGAAATTTACGACAATGCATGGTGTCTGTGCATCTTTTTCTATTTTTATTCATCCTCTAAATATGTACTTAACCTTTAAATATGTACTAAAAGCAGTTTCAAATTTGACACAACTTTTTTTCCTTTTAGTTTTTGTATCATATGACATATGTGCATATTATTATAAAGCAAAATAAAGTTTTTGCGATAAAATTTATCGGTTTAAATAATATCTAAGCGAATTCAAAAACAGCCAATTTAAATTAGGCTCATTCCGCGCCAAACTGTTAAAGAAATTTACGACAATGCATGAATTCTGTGCATTTTTTTCTATTTTTAATTCATACTTTAAATATGTATTTAACATTTAAATCTTTTGCCTAAAAGCAGTTTCAAATTTGACACATTTTTTGTTCCTTTTAGTTTTTGTATCATATGATAATAAAAATAAATGTTTTATTTAATTTCCTTACACATATTACAAAAATAGACATCTTTCTATAGGCTTTGGTGTTTGTAAAACCCAAATCTATTTTTGTGAGTAACACTTGTTAATTGCTAGTGCGACGACCGTGTATCGCAGTAAAAACCTTCTCTGATATTTCCCACTTTTCTCCATCGTTTAACATTCTGCTCGACAATTTGTCAGCTATTTCGTCAATGTCGTCACTCCTCGTCTACCTGGCTTTTATATACATATACATCTGAAAAGTTTTTCATTTCAACCATTTCAAAAATAAAAGAAACCTCCATTTTCTATTCGGTTTTTTAACAACAACTTTTTATAGATTTTCTTACTGACTCTTTAGTGTGTTCAGATTTATTAATTTTTATTTCATATCCATATTGAAATATTTGAGAAAACATTTAAAAATGTCTCAAATTTTGGCCCCCTAAAATTTAGTTTCTTATTAAATTTTGAAGTAACTAAGCAAACACATACCACTTATATAACTATTATAAATTTGGTACAATTAATCTTAGCCATTTAGAAACAAATTAGATGTAAATACATACACATAAAAGGCCACCTAAATCGGACCTTCAAGGTTTCATTTAACAATTTTTATTCAGAACCCAGTTTAAAGAACCATTTTCTATATTAGAAGATAATTAGGAAAAACAATATAATGTTGAAATAACTAAAAAACATCTTGGTTATTTTTTTTTATATAGTAGCAGAAAAAATAGCAATTTTAAATTGAAATAGGTAAATAGGGGAATATATTTGAGCTCAAAATATGTAATGTAGAAGCCATTTTACTCTTATACAGTACACTTAAAATATCATTTTTACCCGCCCTCTTTTGCAAATATTTTGACTTAATTATAACAAAGCTAAAGTAATAAATATGTTACATACATACAATAACAAAGTTAAAACAATAAACACATTTAGTACCATAACAAATCTAAAGTAATAAACATATTTTTCAAAGTATAATAATTTAAGTTAAAGAGCTTCATCTATTTACAAGTTTGCCGTGATTACATAAAACATTTTTCTAATAGGACTTAAAAAATCTCGCCTCGATTTCAAGATTTAAAAAAAAATTAAAATTCCTGCATTAACTTATCCATTCACACTATCACTTAATCAGTAATTACTTCTCTTTGTACCCTGTAACACATAAGACCTTTAATCTGTGACACCATTCTCTGTAGTCTTTTCCTGAATTCTTTGTTCCAGCCATCCTCTCGTGTACAACCACTCTTGTTTTTCCTACAAGCCCATAAGACAAAGTTACTGCAAGGTTTTATTTTATGGGACTTTAGGAATATATCCAATATATCTTTGTAGGATATTGTAAAAAAATATCTTGTTTTGGCATGTAATTTGTAATTCGTTTGGTCAAACAATTTCTACCACTGGCTACGCATATTTAAAATCGATATTATATTTAAAAATGTTTTTCCAAATCTGTACTAATAATTGACATATCTGTAATTATAACTATTTCCAAATTTTCTGGAAAACAATCAGAATCATAAGACCATTTAAAAAAATTATATACCATGTGATCCTTCCGTAATAAGACAAAGTTACTACAGGGTTTTACTTTATGGTACTTTAGGGATATATCCAATATATCTTTGTATAATATTAGTATTTAATTAAGAGTATCTGTCTAATATATCTTTGTAGGATATTGTAAAAATATGTCTTTTTTGCCATGCAATTTGTAATTCGTTTGGTCAAAAAATCCCTATCATTTGTTACTCATATTTAAAATCGATATTATATTTTGCCAAATCTATACTAATAATTGACATACTAAATCTATGATTATAATTATTTACCACATTCTCTGGAAAACAATCAGCATCATAAGACCGTCTAAAAAAGAATATATCCTTCCAGTTACACCCAAAAATGTATTATAAATTTAGTCACTAAACATTTCTCCTGTTACGAGTACTTTGGGAAAATTTATAAAAAATTGCCATATACTTAAACCTGCGCACCCAGACTCTCTCGATAGTTTAGAGAAAGGTTGTCGCAAGCAGCCTCTCGTACATATGTATTTGAGGCAAGCAACGTTGGAATAATAAGAAGACGGCTGGAGAAGAAATAAAAGACGGGTCTGAAGATTGGATTCGCCCCCTTGAACGCCTCCCGCCCCTCACCCCTTTGAATTCCATCCCAAGGTGGGTGGCAACCCGGTTAGGAGGGGCAATAAATCAGTACTTTTGCCGTATTATGGATAATGGGTGGGCGAAAATAATTATGTGAATTTTCGTGGTATTGTTTAATTATATATATATATGTATATATATATATATATATATATATATATATAGTTTCTGTTAGCAATATAAATAAATTTGTCAATTACGAGCAAAACTTTTACTTCAAGGGTTCCGTAAACACTTAGATATATAACATTAGAACACTTAAAGAAAACATTTTTATGTCGAAAATTACTGATGTAAAATTAGGTGCTTCTATCGTTAAAACCGAGATTGGTGCGCTAGTCGATAGTAAAAAGGCACACACCGGCAGGATGTGTGCTTTTGTGAAAAGCACACCTCTCATCAAGATAATACCTTTCAGTCCGTTATAAATATATACATGTTGCTTCTTTTTTTTGTTATATTCTAAAGTACTCGCCCAATTTTATTTCATTAAATATTTCTTATTAAAAAAGGTTTGATTTATTTTATTAATAGCATTTAAAAATAAAGTAACTTTGCGAACTGAGTTGGGGAGTTCGTTAGTTGCCAAACTAATATTTAATGCAGAAAGACATCTACTTTATCATATGCATAGATTCTAATAGCTCAATGATTCGCCACTTAGAAAAAAATACGATAACTGTTCTCAATTATCTGCTTTATGTTGATCTTGATCTAAATAAATCTATGCCTATTTTATCCGTACATAGCACATATGCGCTAATTATTCGTATATAAAGGGAATATCTTTCATAAATACTTGCTACCTTTGAAATTGTAAGGCTCAAATTTCTATACTAAAATGAGAAATAATTTAAACTTCTAAATACTATAGTTTACTGAAAAATTGTGCAAAGTAGTATTTTTGTTAATACTGAAAATCAATAGATCTCTCAACAATTAATAATTGGAAAACAAATTTCGGTAAAAGTTTGTTTTTCACTTAATTCATGATTCACTTATATCGATAAAGAGACACAAAGTGTGACACTTATCATAAAAATTAATAATTGTAAAACAAATTACGAGAAAAAGTTTGTTTTTCACTTAATTCATGATGGACCTATATCGATAAAGAGACACAAAGTGTGACACTTATCATAAAAATTAATAATTGGAAAACAAATTACGAGAATAAGTTTGTTTTTCACTTAATTCATGATGGACCTATATCGATAAAGACACACAAAGTGTGACACTTATCATAAAAATTAATAATTGGAAAACAAATTACGAGAAAAAGTTTGTTTTTCACTTAATTCATGATGGACCTATATAGATAAAGAGACACAAAGTGTGACACTTATCATAAAAATTAATAATTGGAAAACAAATTACGAGAAAAAGTTTGTTTTTCACTTAATTCATGATGGACCTATATCGATAAAGAAACACAACACACAACAGTGTGACACTTATCATAAAAGATTTTATCAAACTCTTCGTTTGCAAGGTTAATCGCATTAAGTTAGACAAAGTTTTAAAGAAGAAAAAATTAAAAGACAGTTTTGCGGATCCATAAAGAATCTAAATAACTCATAAAATTGCGACTTCCTGAAAGAATTTTTAAATAAAATATTTGCGAACTTAAACTCTTTTCTAATATTCGAAAGTGTATGAAACAATATCAGAAGAAATCCTATGTATATGTTAATAACATCATTATTTTGGACAAATATTATTGACAATTTTAGAAATATAATTGAATTAAATAAAATCGAAAGAAGAGATAAACTAATGAGTATGAGATTTATTTCTCGCCTCTTTTAATCGTGATAGTTAATCGTGATATATTATATATATATATATATATATATATATATATATATATATATATATATATATATATATATATATATATATATATATATACATATATATATATATATATATATATATATATATATATATATATATATAAATCGGCGCAGGGGGCGTCGTTAGAAGCGCAAGCGGTGCGGATGTTTTAGTAGCCATGGAACAGCAGAGTGGAGAGCACCGCGCTTTTGCCGTCGAGGCGTACATTTCGAGTGGATTTTCACTGTCTGTAGCACGCCGTCGATTTAATAATCGTTACAGTATTCGTCGATTACGTGATGGACCATCGATCAATCTCATTCAGTCATGGGTAGCAAGGTTCAGAGCTACAGGATCAACATTAAATAGGCCCAGGCCCGGACCTACACCATTGGTAGCCACGGATGAAAATGTCGAGCGTGTTATGGTTTCTGTCGTTGAAAATCCCCGTTTATCACTGCGTACATGTTCATCGATATTGGGAATTCCGAAATCAACTTTACATCCATATAAAATTCAAATTGTTCAAGATTTACACGATTCTGACTTTGAATTAAGAAAAACTTACGCGGAGGTGATGTTGTTGAGATTTCGTACTGCTACCCGGATGGGGAACATATTCTTTAGTGGCGAAGCTCACTTTCACATTGGAAGATATGTGAATAAGCAGAACTTTCGTTACTGGGATGTCCACAACCCAAGACAAATGTATCAAGAGCCTTTACATAAGCCTAAAGTAACAATCTGGTGTGCCATGTCTGCATCTGCAATCATAGGGCCTTATTTCTTTGAAAATCAACGTGGCCAAACTGTAACTGTGAATTCGGAGAGATATGCCCAGATGTTAAATGACTTTTTCAGAGTAGAACTACAGAATAGTCCATCCTTCAACCAAAATACATGGTTCCAGCAGGACGGGGTCACAGCTCACACTACTAATGTGTCCATGAATGCAGTTCGGCAGTTATTTCTAGAAAAAAACATATTCCGAAACGGTACCGTACCGTGGCCACCTAGGTCACCCGATTTAAGCCCATGTGACTTTTTCTTATGGGGATACTTAAAATCCGTTGTTTACAAAACAAATCCGAGCACTGTGACACAACTTAAAGAAAATATTCGAGCCGAAGTCAGTAGAATACCCCAGTCGCTCTGCAAACGCATTTTTGAAAACATCCGTGCCAGACTCGAAGAGTATGTCAAACTCGATGGCCGCCATTTGGAAAACGTGGTTTTTAAAAAAATGAAATCCGCATTTGTTGTTATACAGTTAAAATAAACCTACTTTGTATTAGAGGTGTAGTTTTTTTTTACAATTTTTCAAACATTGAAATCTGCCACTGGACCGCCTGTATATTATAATTCTTTCCAGTATAATTAATCTTATTAAAAACATTACTGCAAATATATTATAATTCCTTCCAGTATAATTAATCTTATCACTAAATGTACACGTGCCTTCCAGTATAATTCCTTCCAGTATAATTAATCTTATTAAAAACATTACTGCAAATATGTTATAATTCCTTCCTGTATAATTAATATTATCACTAAATGTACACGTGCCTTCAGTATAATTCCTTCCAGTATAATTAATCTTATTAAAAACATTACTGCAAATATATTATAATTCCTTACAGTATAATTAATCTTATTAAAAACATAACTGTAAATATATTATAATTCCTTCCAGTATAATTAATCTTATCAAAAACATTACTGCAAATAAGATCAAGTTACTCTAAAGTTAGCGGTAAAAAGTAGTGAAGCTTTCTTAGAACTTATATACGATGTTTAACGGCATATATTTATATATCAATTTACTGACACTATTAGGACTTGAAAAGATTGACAAATATTTTATTAGAAGGCATCAATAAAAGGGTAAAGTTTTGTTTCACTAGAAATAAATATTTCACACTTAATTATACTTTTTCATACTTTCTATACGTATTTCCCAAAGCATTCAATAGAACGTCAGATAACCAATATGAATCTACAAGTTAATTATCTAGAGGGTGGAGAGCATATATCTAAATCAGAATATATATCTGACGTATTAACAGATTATCTGCATCTATGAACCAAACCACTCAAGTGAATTTATCGACTTGGAAAAACAGAAGGGAAGACATTATGTTCTAACAATTTTCAAATAAACTTAGAGAATAAAAGGATTATTATGAATTTAAAAGAAACAATGAACCTCTAAGAACAAAATGTATTTGATTATGAATTTTAGAACGAAATGAACAGAAAAAACTGTTTTGAACAGAAAAACATTAAATCTTTAGAATTTATTAAGGGGCATTTACATTTTTGACCAAAAACGTCACTTTTTGTAAAAAGCATTATAAACTCTGGAAATATGTAGTACAATGATTTTGACATGAAAAAATGAATGGAACTCCATGTATATTTCAAGCAAAACGATCGTCCAGCAGAATGGTGCTTGTGAAGGTCGTTCTGGATGCTCTTAATCTCGCATTTGGAAAAAAAATCACCATCTCATCTACACTGTCTTGATACAAAATTGTAAATGATTAAATTAGAGCTTCGAGTATAGTTAATCAATTTTAATGTAGCTCCTTGCCAACTATATATCTCTTTTATAAACTCTGATGGTCATTGTGATGGCTGATGGTCACATTTGATGGTCATTAATTGTCAGTTATGTCAAGTATCTAGCAACAACAAACTTAAAAGTAAGAATTTATTATAACCTTTAATAATATCTCCTGATTTACTAAAAATATGATAAAAAATCAGATTTCCGGCATTGCTGGAGCTGATTTTTGTGAAAATAAAAATGGCTGCGAAGGCTGCGAAACACTGCGGGTAAAGAGGTTAAAATTTGGTAATGAACCGTGCACCCAGATTTTCGTTATAATTATCTATTTTTTTATATGTAAGGAACCTGTTTGATTTACTTTATTTACTTTATTTAGATTAATATAATTAAGTATAGTTATGTCCCCCCAGCTTAACCCCCTTCCGCATATATATATATATATATATATATATATATATATATATATATATATATATATATATGTATATATATAATCACGAATATCTCAAAAACTATTAAATGTAGAACCAAACTATAATTTTTCTACAACCTTCACGTGGGTTTCTAAAAATTCTACGTTAAGGTTGTTCTTTCATAACTACCTAAAATTAAAAAAATATTTCCAACGACATCCCACTCGTTGGAAATATTTTAATTTGGAAATATTTTATCCCACACTATGTTTGGAATTTTAAAAAATGATTTTAAACAAATAACTTAAACCATACTCCCCCCTCATTCCTCCCTCGAATTCCCATATGATTTTTTTAGTATACTTGACGTTAATTTTGTAAAAATTAATTTCAATTTAATTTTTCACAACCAAATGAAACTACGTGATGTAGTATTATTTCTACTTTATATAAATTCTTTACAACGACCTCGGTACTCTTGGTACTCTTTACAAATTGCCCACTTACAGATTGGTATTCTTTACAAATTGCCCACTTGAAGATGTTGTCTTACAACGAAACCTAGGTCGAGGTAAAGAATTAAATAAAGTAGAAATAATACTACATCACGTAGTTTCATTTAGTTGTGAAAAATTGATTTTTTTTAAGTGTTAGCTATTGAAGTAAGTCTAGGTTAATATAGTTTATTACTATGTGAATTTCAAGTTTCTACCTCAAGTGGTTTCTGAGAAAAACGTCTATGATAGTCGGATACACTGACACGTGTATGATTTTTAAGGGATCCGTTTTTCTTCTTGTTTTTCTTCTTACGAAACCTTCATTAGGCAAATTCCTATTCTAATTTTTATTCAATTTCTAAATAATATACAGGATAGAATATCCTCTTACCACAATACTAAGTAATATTGCAAAAGTAAAAGGACGGCCGTTTGTTTGTTACATAATAAATAATCGACTAATCAGCCAAAAGATACTAAGTTTTATAATCTTAGGTACCATGTAAAGCATTAAATTATAGAAGTATTTTCGTTTTGCAAAATTAAGTAATTATTTAGTGAATAACTCAATACTTTATTTTTACTATTTGCATCTAATTATTAAATTTCTGTGCTACATAGCTTATTTTTCGAGCCCTACAAGTGAAATGTTTTCCACACAAACATCTCCAAAAAACAGCTTCTTTGCTCTTTTTCAGTCAAAGAAAAAATAAATATATCTGTTTATATACTCAACGAGCCCACATAAATATAATTAGCACTTAACTTTTAATTCCGAGCGTAGACACGAATAGCAGAAGAATATATAATAAAAGCTATTCCTACGACTTCATTCGCATGAAATTAGGAAAAAAAAACTTATTTTATTTTCTCTTATATGTTGCTCCGAGATATACACTATTACCATACCAAATTTCATCAAAATCCGCCCAGTAGATTTTGCACGATACCTGCCCAAATTAATATACAGACAAACAACAATTCTAAAAAACCTTATTCTGGCAATCCAACACCAATTTTAAAATATTATCAATGTACATAATTTACTCTTTTACAATTTTATTAATTATATAGATAAAAAAATTATTATTTCATATACATAATGTGAACATGAATGTTGATTTTGTAAAGCATCATGCTTCTCTAACAAAAGGATAACACCATTATTCTATATTAAAACTGACTACGTCTCTGAAGAAAAAAGGGGAAGTGTTCTATTTTCCTTTTTCAACTTAAAACACACAACATACTGAACTTGTATATCACTACTTTAAATGCATTTCCCGCGGCCATCGACGGGCCCGATCGAACAAATAAAATTCCAGCTTTGTCTGGCTCATCCGCTGCAACCATCACAATAATATAAAAGGAGAGTGTGGGAAAATTTCCATACGAAGCTCACGGGCGGGTGTTTGTGAGTGGGCGGCGGACCTCGGGACGAATAAGAAACGGAGACTGGAGAGGAGGCGAATATATTCCCGATCGCATGTATGTAGATTGTGAAGATTTTGGCGAATAACATAGAGGTTAAAGTCGCGAAATACGTAGGTAAGATTATACATTTTTTCATCATATTGGAAAAGGGAATAACGCCGGAATAAAACAAGATGGCAGAAAAAATATTAAGTGTATTTTTTGTGCGCTAGTGTCACGTGAAGTTAAACTAGAAAAGCGATAGAAAATTTTCTTTTGGTAGGTGTAATAAAATCTTCATCTCAATTATAAAATAATTAAATCTTCATCTCAATTATAAAATAATTAAATCTTCATCTCAATTATAAACTAATTAAATCTTCATCTCAATTATAAAATAATACTTAAAAATCATTATAAAATGAAATATTTTATTTTTGTTAAAGTGGAATTCTAATCTCCTCTTTTAAATAATGTTAAATACCCCTAAACTAAATAAACTAACAAGTTTACATCTTTTGAGTAACTGTCTTATTTTAAAATATAATCAACGGCATGCTACCTAACAGAACTTAATTATTGAATATATTTGGCGTTAACTTTGTAGAAATTCATTATTCACAATTAAATGAAACTACATGATGAAGATGTTGTAATACAATGAAACCTAGGTCGTGGTAAAGAACTTAAAGAAAGTAGAAATAATACTACATCACTTAGTTTCATTTAATTGTGAACTTAATTAGTTTTTCGAAAGCATTTATTATACTAGTAAGTGTCTTCGAAGTGTCATGTGAACGCTTGATAGTGCGTAACATCATAACGTAAGAATTTCCACCCAAAGTATGAAGCAAATTACCTAAAGACTTTGAAATTTGTTTCTGCTTTCAAAATAAATACGTTATTTTAACGTTGCATGCAGAGTAGGAAACTCACTCTCGTTAAATAATCATTAATGTTTTCTGTTTCAGACTGGTTTTTTCAGTAACAATGAAATAATGTATTCCAAACTTATAAATAACCGTACAAATATTTACAAAACAACTCTGTATGTTGTTATATGTCTCGTGTTTGTTTTTAAATTTTCGTTTCAACCAATTGCTGCTATCATATTAGCTTGTTAGTAATAGCGCAATTTTATGGATAATACTAAAAACTTGACACGTTTAGAAAACTTCAGCATAATTATAATTAAATTAACAGTAAAATTAAACCATTTAGACCAGTCCTTGTAAAAATGTTCATGAAAAGTGTTATCTGTAGCATAAACCTTTGGTGAAACGAATTGATGACTATAGTAGAGTATGAACAATTTACAGCTAAAATTCCCTTACTCACCTCAGACACCTGCTACGTCGTTAATACGTTAAACTAGAGAAAACATCGGTTTCGGAAAATGTGAAAAGCAAACTCAAATGATGAAAACGTCTATAAAATTAATTCGAATATTTCGTTATTATTACGCATCTATGACCTTCTTGCCTACTAAAAAATATATTCGACATTTTGTTTTGTGAGCTTTAGGAGAATTTCTCAAAGTTTTCCGCAATTTTGACTTTTGGTGTAAATGACTTTAATTAATAATTAAGGAATCGGCATAAAACTGTAAGCCTTTTAAATTCTCTATCACTGCTGTTCTGATTAATTCCACAGAAGAGTGTAATACCACAGAAGAGTTTAAGCTTTATAAGTGACAAAAATAAATAGAAGACTTATTTTATTATGCATTTTTGTGAATAATGAATTTCTACAAAATTAATGCCAAATATATTCAAAATGCATTTTTGTATTAAATATATTTTTAAAAAAATTTTTAGTTCCGATTAAATTCAGAATATAAAAATTCAACAAGAAAGGCGCCTCCAAAGAATTGCTATTTTAAATTTAAGAAGCTGTATTTTTTCTTTATGTCCTTAAATCTAAAAATTTGGATTTAAGTAAAGTAAATAAAGATAATATGAGAATTATGTTGATACTTTTATTTACTACAATAAAAATTTAAGTTTCTGTTGTATATTTCTTATTTATCTGAATAAAACGTACATTTCCAACTAACCTTGTTTAACATAACATTCATTTATTTACATATGTAACCTATTCGTAACGATTAGAAAGTAATAGTCCAACAAAGTTTAAACATTTAGTTTAAACAATAATACTAAATAAGCCAAGAACTACAAAAGACAACAACTACATATTTTGACAAATTTACTTTCACTCATTATCAACAAATCACACCCTAATTCGACCACTATCAGGTGGTTGAGCAGTTGTATACTGCGGAAAACTGGAGAGTTCCGGTATAATTCGAGTCTAGAGGGTGGTAGAGTAAAACGATGATGATTGCCCGAATGCAGGAAATTATCAAGTGCGAAGAATAAAAGTTTACTCAATAATACAGGGTAAATTTACTTTGCAACATGTTACTGTATCAAAAATTATTAATATAATATTACTGTTATAGCAAAAATAGTTTCAAGAACAAATTGTGCAGAACCATATTCGAGCAAAAACAAAAATAAAAAGAAGGGTTATATATATATATATATATATATATATATATATATATATATATATATATATATATACATACAAAAACAATGCAAACAAATATGATAGTTTTATTTCAAACTATCGTGGAGAATAAAGCCCTAAAATGGATATAAGAAAAAGTCTGCCATCTAGTAGGTCATCCGAAATATTTATTACTATATCTAAGAGCAGATGAATCAAAACTATTTTCCAAAAGCTCCTCTCCGAGCTTATAAATTTCCAGAAAACTTTTATCTCCTAATAACTGTCTCTCGATCCATACATACATAATCAGGCATCCCTTCATTACTACAACATTTGCCTACATTTTATTATATTCCAAGTTACAAAAGAAAATATTCAGCTTTCAAATCACGAAACCAATTTCATTCCACAAAGCTTTCACGGCTCTATATTTTCTTAAGCTTTTCGCGTAATACTTACTACATAGGTATATATGTATAAATATATATACATAAATATATATACACCGGTTACATATCCACATACATATACCGTACTTTAATAATATTTTGTATATATTTCGTCTCACTCGGACCGATAATCTGTCTCCCTCGTCTCCATACATCCAGCATTCTTATTATATTTCATTTACTCGTGCGTAACTCTGTCTCCTTTCTGCTCTATTTGTTGTCCTTTTTCATGGATTTTTCAGGCGCCAAATCCTACTTATGCCGTCTTTTAGCTGGGCTGAAATGGATTTTTCAGAATTATAGCTCGGCTAAATGTCTTTGGACATTAAAATTTGCGTTATATATCATTGTCTGCGAACTACGTTTGTTGTATCACTTTTGCTATGTAAAATGTTCCATTTGTCTAAATTATTATTGTAATAATTATTCATTTATATATTTATATTATAACGTGTAGCTTTAAAGCAATAGATGTATCAACTTTCGTATTAAATTTACAACTCAAAATATAATTTTATCTAGATAAACTTTGGAAAATTTTCAAGAAGGATGATTAAATGATAGTAGTTTGGCAAATAACTAATCCGCTATCTCTTTTAATCTGTGAAACATAATATTTTCATGTTTTTCCCAAAACATATAATTATTTTTCTATTGCAGTAGGTAAGCACGAAAGTAATTCTGCCAAATAAAGCAAACTTAACCTGGATATGTTTTAATGGGTATTTTTAGAGTTCCGTGGCTAAATGATAAAAACGGAACCCTTATAATTTCGCCCTATCCGTCTGTTTGTCTGTATGTCCATATATCACAGCCATTTACCAGGAGACTAGCGGCATTATGTAAATTAAATTTGAAGGGTAGGTATCTTCTATAGCTGCTATATTACAAAATAGTGAATATTTAGAAAGAAACAATATTAGGGGTCACACTCCATACAGGTTAAAGAGGGATGAAAAAAATCCAGTGCACATAGGTATGTCGGATATCGTTAGATAGGTCTAGGTAAAAATTTATATAGAGGTTCCAAAATAACTCTTTATTTAAGTCATAGTATGATATGCGCTATTAGATATGCGCTTCTAAAGTCCTAAAAAGTATATCCACCCCACTTCCTCTAATTTTTAAATTAAAATGTGTAAAATTCTGAAAAAATAAGGTAATAAAACATTCTTTTAACGGAAACTAGTTTGAATAAGATATGTAGTTTTTAAGGTATAGGATATTTTCTATACCGATCGGAACTTGGACCTAATTATTCGTATATCTTTAAATAAAAAAAGATGATCCGAAAGTTTTAATAATACTTTAGTGGAATTACCCTAAATTTAATGGAAAACGAACTAATATCATAATACTTAATAGAAGACTTAATTCTGAAATCATATTTTCTATACCGATCGGAACTTGGACCGAGTTGTTCGTATATCTTTATATAAACAGAGATGATCTGAAAGTTTCTATAACACTTTAGTGGAATTACCCAAAATTTACTGGAGAACGAACTAATATAATAATACTTAATAAAAGACTTAACTTTCTGTTACGTTATAATTTCCTTTTAAAAATACGAATTGTTTAATAAAAGAAAATGTATTGAAACACGAAGTTAAGTCAGAATGCGAGTTTTGCAGAAGAAGATATTTCACATTTGATATGGAAAGGAAAAGCGAAAATAGATAGAAAAATAATTTCATTTTTCTAATAGAATCAAACAATAGATTTTTTTCGAGAAACAAATGTTATTTGTTATTTATTTTTACTTTGTTTCCATTCAAAACATTTGTCATTTGTCTTTTCTTTGTATTTTAAATTTCAATTTATTATTGTAAAACTTTAGAATATGTAATCATTTTAACTATAGTATATTTCCATATAATTATTTTACCTGATTGCAAAGAGAAGTTATTATTCATAATTTCTGTGCACGTTAATTTACAGCAAGTGTTTATGGATAAAGGATATTAATTTATTGAACAACACGTTGGTGCAGACAATTTTATGTAAAATCTACTATTCTTTATGGTGTAAATGTACAAAATAAAGTAAATAAATAAAAATATATAAAAATAAATAAAAGGGCCCTAGTAATATTTCACAAGTTAGACTATTAGTAAGATATGAAAATTATTATTTTATTTTCGATGAATAAATTGTAGCAGTATATATAACGTCAAATACAAAAAATATATTTAAAATTACATTGTTAATAAGTTGATATATAAATTAAATATAATAACCTTGGCATATTCAATAAAATAGTCCTCAAATAATATAGTTATTACTATTTAATCGCAAGATGACAAATGATGAAGCAACAGTAAAAAAATCACCGTCACTACACGCACTTTTTAATTAAACATCTTGTTAACTCATTACATTAAAATATATATACGATATACAAATAAAAATTCCAAATTTTGATGAACTTATAAAGCTAACAATCTCAAATAAGATAAGATATATTAAATTAAAACATTTTATTAAACCAATATACTTGGGGATATCATATTATTGGGAATTAATGGGAGTATACATTAAACAGAAGAAAATGTTCGATTTTGACTCAGAAAGCTCAACAATGATTAAGGAAAGGGAAAGGGCGGACTACCAGATTACATATAATGTTAATTCTAACTTCCAGATCATAGAACGGAAAACAAACCAGAATGTACAAAGATGACTTATTGACAGAATTATTAAGCAATTTTATAAAGCACATACATAAATAAATTTTCTGCCATATAAGGAAAGAAACGTAAAAAGCCATTTTTTCCTAATTTTCTGTAATGTATATTTACATATTTTAATTGAAAGGTAAAATTATCTTTAACCTCTAATTTCACTGAGCTTGATAACTTTCCTGTTTTCAAGTGCGGTACACTCATAATTTTCCTACTTCAAAATAATTTACATGGATAAAACAATAAAATAATAAACATTTATTAAGTAATTACACGAAATATTAAAAAATTAAGATAATTAGAATACTTTTCAAATAAAAATATCGAATTTTAATATTTGATTCGGAGTAAGTTTATTCTACAATGAAAAAAATAAACAATCTTAATACGATTGGCATTAATCCAAAATCAAGCCTCTTAGAAATTAAATTTTGCCATTAAACGCAAAGTCCTATAATCACACAGTCATTAAAAACGTAATCATATAATTATTGTGTAATCACTGAAGTTTATTCGTATGCTGTCAACAGGATAAATAGCCACATGGGAACACTACTCGATGATAGCTTCTTTGCTATTATATAAATACAATTTTTAACCTCATACTCATAAATAAAAAAAAACATAAATTTATCGAAGTACCTAATAACTAATATGAGAAAAATTCTGATATTAGCATTCGAATGGAAAAAAATGATGAAATTAGAAACACCTTGATATCACTGGTAATATTAAATTTAAAGTGGACCGAGATAAGTTAAACGTTCTCTTAACGCCATTACCTAAAAGTATTTTCGATAATTAATCAACAACGTCAGCTAATGATACGCCAGTTAATTAATTACGAGTCTTACTTTCCTCACACAAATCACTAAATTCGTCCTAAGTATTATTAATAACGCCCCAGCCTTTGAACTCTGATCGTTAATTGAACATTACGGCTAAACGGCTGTCAGATCAGTCAGCGGCCTCCGATGATTATTACTGAATTAGACAGTTGTTATTAATAATCTTAACAAATTATTAAAGTAATGTTAATTAGATACTCATGTATAATCTTAATTCGTTCGATGAAAGATTCTTGACGGTTTGAGAGTTACGTGGTCGAGTCGTGTGAATAGTAATATTGGTTACTGGAATTAGCGTCTAAACGTTTAATAATTTTAGACATACAAATCACAGATTAAAGCGGTTATACAGCATTAGCACTCAATATTTCAACATTTGGTGAAAAAGTATAGATTCAATTGAGACCGAGGGCAGAAATATCTTCTAACTTGACTAATTATTTTGTTACGAAAAGAATATATTTTTTATTGTCCAGTGATTCAGATGACTCCCTATGAAATCACAGTAATTCGCTGTGAAATCACACTAATTTCCAACTGTGTTTTTATAACTAATAAATCTTCCAATTTTTATATAATCCGTCTTTAACATTACGCCTATACTACAGATCATTTCAGATTTACGTACGTACATTAACTAGTAATTTATTATTAAGCCTGTATGAGATTGTTGGCAAAGGTTTCATAGTTTTTCAATCCATCTCCCCTCCCTCTCTCTCTGTCTATCTGATAGTGATGTGTTAAACATAAAATGAGATATTTTTGGCTACACGATTATATGGACAATATTAAATTAAACTCACTTTTTGGAAGGCTATATTTATATCTTAAAGTTTACGGGAAAAGTAATTTCCATAGATTTCACTTATATCTAAGAAAAATTTTAATTTACAAACGAATAACTAAAACTGTAACAAAATATAGTATATTAAGTATGTACATTCCACAAAAACACACATATTTGGAGATCCTGAATTTTAACTTTTGAGTTGAATTCAATATTTTATCTAAAAGAATAGTCTTATTAGGAAAAAAGCCCTAAATTTTGTTGCAACCTTGTGTGCCCATTATTCTTACGACGTCTCCAGGCAACGTCATTCCATTTGAATAAATATTTGTTTGAGAAATAGTACGTTTAATTATAATTTTAGCGCACTTATTAACCAAAATGTCATTAATTTATTTCTACTAACTAATTAATATTTATTTTTTCATATATGGCGTAGATAGAAACTACATTTAAAATAGATATGGTAGATAAAGTCGTGAAACAAATGAACCCTAATCTAGTTTCTACTAGGGGATAATGCTGTTTCATTTACATAATAAAACTTGCTTTTTACTTTAATAAAACAATTAATTGAGTTTCAGTCGGAAGTATTTTAGATTAAGCCATTTCAGTTTTTATTTTTGGACTTTTACGAATATTTTTTGCACTCAAAGTGCCATTTCAAAATGGGATATTAATACCCAAAATATTTTTCTCTCGTACGTTGTTTAACATTATTATTTTTTTCCTTAACTATATGAAAAACATAGATAATTGAAAACTTCACGAAATTTACTTTTCCGATTGGCATTTGCCATCGGCGTTATTAAAACTTTGTTGATTTTTTTCATTATCCTAACGCAGTTTTACACTTATCCCAAAACGCACAATAGGCTAATGTGGTAACAAGTTTAGGAGTATCTGTAGATACAAAACTATATTATGCAAGATATTCAGACGTTTTATTGCACATGCTAATGTGGGCATGTGAATTTTTGTTGCACGTGTGAATTTTTGTTGCACGTGTGAATTTTTGTTGCACGTGTGAATCTTTATTGCACGTGTGAATTTTTATTGCACATGTGAATTACACATTTACATGTATTAATATGGTATAGTTTATTAACCGGAGAAATAAAATATTCTTCTAAGTCCGAAATGTTTTCATTTCAGTTAGTAATAGAATAAACACACGCAGGCAGGTACCTTTCTCTGCTTGTACTGATAAAGACAAATAGGTACTTTGCGCAATTACGAATACCCTTTTTCGACGATAGAAAATTCAAAACATTGCAAGTGTGCTACGTGTAATCAATTCATTACTAATGCATATATATTAAATTATGTAAAGCACTAAAAAAGAAAAAAAACTTTTTTTTAAATAATATTTTTTTAACTAACAAATGGTCCCAGCGACGTGATAATTTCTAGGAAGACTACGTTTAGCTATAGAGTCATATCAAGAAAATATCAGTCCTAAGTTTAAAGCAACCATCTCAAATCTTATGAGAGGATAATCGAACGCATACAATTCATACATTCATTAGAATAATTATTTATTTAATTAACTATTTGTTTATTTATTTAATTCTATTAAATGAAATGGAGGCTCAGAGGTCTAAATTCATGAAAACCCCGATTAATTCGATTACGATAGACTATTTTTATAATAATCAAGTCTGAGAATTTGTAGGAAGTCAAGGACAATATTATCATGTTCCAACTAAAGAGAATAATAAAATTTTTAAGTACTCATTCCAACAATAGAACCTGTAGCCTCATTATTTTTTACGTATAAAATATAAGACCTGGGATCTAAAAAAGTTTCAAGAAACCTCACGATATGACTGCAGTCGAGTTTCTGTGTAATTCCCCTAATTTATGTACACACAAATATAACAGTTATTGAGTGCTAATGCCTTATGACCGATTAAATCTGTGATTTGTGTGTCTAAAATTATTAAACGGTTAGACGCAAATTCCAGTAACCAATATTACTGTTCACACGACTCGACCACGTAACTCTCAAACCGTCAAGAATATTTCATCGAACGAATTAAGATTATACATGAGTATCTAATACTAATTAACATTACTTTAATAATTTGTTAACATTATTAATAACAACTGTCTAATTCAGTAATAATCATCGGAGGCCGCTGACTGATCTGACAGCCGTTTAGCCGTAATGTTCAATTAACGATCAGAGTTCAAAAGCTTTCTTATTAATACTTAGGACGAAGCAAACAGTTCGATTTCATAGCAAAAATTACAGTGATGATAAAGCAAACACATGAAATATTATTGGCTAAAAAAAACGATACATCCTCAATTGAAAGTTCTCATTAGGCAGGCAATCAAACAAACTTCGTAAAGTAAATACAGATATACTATTTAATAAAAAATAAAAAATGATGAAATATTAAAATAAATTCGCAAGTATCAAAAACACTTGATGAAACTATGTACTTTAAACACGCGGCTTCGCAGAGCTCTCTGGTAGCGAAGAGTTCGTACGTACACGTAGTACGACCGAATGATCCAACACAAGCACGTACTACACTCTCACGTAAATGTACGGACCACGCCTTTGTAAACGAATATGCTGTTATAGGTTCTAGTCCATGTATTTGAAACTTATATTGAAAGTACATATATGTATTTATTGTGTATGTGTGATAACGATATATGCAATTTTTTTACTTATGTATATTTACATATAAAATATTGGAAAATTTTCGAAGTACATAATTGAAAATGACGGTTGTGAAATGACAAATATAAATTCAGCAATAATTTCACTTTATATATAGAACTTACACTATGAGGCTTCTTTAAAGGCATAGCCTGCTTACTTTGTAAGTATATAAGAGTGTTCAGTATTTCAATTAAACTATTTGCAAGTAGTAATATTAGTCCACCATAAAAATATATTGCCTAGTAAACCTTTTGGCAGGCGCAAAAATATCCTGAATTTCTCGGAAAATAATGAAAATTAAAAGCACTGAGGTAGTTTTCTAGTCAACTTTAGTTAAAATTATAGTAACGTTGTTATTTTCATAATTTCGATTTTAATACTTTCAGAATTTCTTTTTAATTTCAGCAATATTTCTAGAACATTCTGAAAAAAATTTAATTATACCACATACGAGACATGAAATAATTATTTTTAAGATAAACTCCATCTAAAATTTCCATATTTCTGACTATTAACCATTGAGATACGTATGGGCTTTATCTAATATTTCGTTTTTCCTTCTTATCATTGTTGTATTGAAATCATTTCTTCTATTCCTGTTATGATAAGCCATTAGAACATATGCTATCTCAAAATTGTAAATAAAAATATAATCTAATAAAAATATAGTTCATTTGTTGATAACTAATCGTATTTCGATGAAAACCTTAGAAGTAACTATTCACTGCACAATTAAAAATGATATATTTCTTCTTTATATTGTGGCTACCAATTCATTGTAACATTATTTATAATCCAAATCAATGTATAATCCAAACATGTGTAACATTACTATTAATCCGAAACAATATACTTGACGTCAACCTTACAATTAAAATAAAAACAGTAATTCCATTTTAAACCACAGAAATTATTTACCTATCTGCAACCCGAAGACACGCATCTAAGAAATGAATGAACTAAGTACCGAATACTCTCAACACACAACTCCATAGCTACCCCCTATAGATGAATAGATTAAGGCCCCACTCAGGGGAAATCCATCTCGAGTATATTCCAGCCTACGTGACGAACCCAAGGGCGACTGGCCCACTGGCACTCCATCGCAATATGTCAAATTCGCTTTGATTGAAGACGCCGCATGGCTGAGTAATATTGCTAGAACGAGTGAGGCGACGATCGTGGAAGGTAGCGCAAGGTAGTCGTGTTTAATAATATACCTATCTCACCACGATCTGTGTATATTAACAATAAATTTACAAGGAAAATATCTCAAGATAAAACGTTTAAAAAACATTTATTACAGAGTAAAATAATAAACAGTGCATTAAATGAAACAGTCGAGGATCCATTGAAGACGCCACTCGGCTGAGTAATATTGCTCGAGCGAACGAAACGACGGTCGCGGTAAGTACCTCAATTTTGTCGTAAGTAATAATACACCTATCTCACCACGATCTGTGTATATTAACAACATATTTAGAATGGAAATATTTCCAAGATAAATCGTTTAAAAACATTTATTACACAGTAAAATAATAAAGAGTGCAGTAATTGAGGCAGTCGAGGATCGGTTAAAGACGCCGCTCGGCTGAGTAATATCGCTAGAGCAAACGAAGCAACGATCATTGTAAGTAGATCAATTTTGTCGTTTGTAATAATACACCTATCTCACTACGATCTACGTATGAGTATACCAACAATATATTTACAAGAGTAAGGCTTTCAAGATAAAACGTTTAAAAAACATTTATTAAGGAGAAAATAATAAAGAGTGCACTAATTGAAGCAGTCGAGGATCGGTTGAAGACGCCGCTCGGCTGAGTAATATCGCTAGAGCAAACGAAGCAACGATCGTGGTAGGTAACTGAAGTTGGGCGTGTGTAATAATATACCTATCTCATTACGATGTGTGTATATCAAAAATATGTTTATAAAGCAAAGAATGTCAATATAAAACGTTTAAAAAAACATTAACTGCAGAGAAAATAATATAGAGTGCACTAATTGAAGCAGTTGATAATCGATTGAAGACGCCGCCCGACTAAATAATATTGTTAGAACGAACGAAACGACGATCGTAGTAGATAACTCAAGTTGGTCTTGTGTAATCATATACCTACCTCACTACTATCTATGTATATCAACAATTTATTTACAAGACAATGAAAAAAACATTTATTACCGAGAACGTAATACAGGTCCACAAACTAAACAGTCAAAAATCGCTTTCGACAAAATCTAATGTCTAACAATAACTGCAATTGCATTGATAAATATGTAGAATTTAAAATACGATAGATATAAATTTTAATAAAAATAGACACTAGTATCTATGTGTAATCAAGCTTAATTCCAAGATGATATTTAAATACTAGAGTCAGAAACTACTTGGATGGAACCTTCACAAAAACCTGGCATTTTTAGTTCCCTGAAACTGCGCTAAATACAAATGAAAAGGCACACAACAGGCTGTGTATGAAGTAAATAAGAAATTGTTTACTTTCCAATAGTACGTATGCCGAGCGGAAACCTCTCTGGAGAATGACTTCGCTACTACAATCGTCATGGTATCCACAGCGCTTTATGGTTATCCGCGTTACAAGATACGCTCAGCAAATATCGTCACATAATTCTAACCTAAGCATCTCCATTAACAATTCATATGTATATATATATATATATATATATATATATATATATATATATATATATATATATATATATATACAAACCTACCGAAATGAAACCCGCGTCAAGATCAATCTAGTAGATGTTATACGCTGATGAAACCCGCATGAAAATAAATTGAATAGAGTTCAAGTTAAAAGCGAATAAACCAAAAGATAAACTGGCAGATCTTACATACATATAACAACCAAATTAAATGGTCTTCTAATATATCCTAAGGAACGTTTTCCTTTCTCACATTACTCTTTCGCTTCTAAAGAACAGATATGTAAACAATTTTGTTTTATGGTGATAATTTTATATTCGTCGAGTTCTGAAAATATAATAAGCTGTATATTATTTCAAACAATTTCGAAAATTGTTTGAATAATATGATATAAATATATATATAATTTGTCTACGTTGATTTTAAAAAATTAATTTTGATTAACAAGATCCCCGACACGATAAATGTCTGATCAATATTTGCATTCGAACGTCGTTTAAAAAAATTATTGGGCTCTGAAAAGTCATTAATTTTTAATCCATTTATATTTTCTTTTATCTAATGCACTAAATAAATCACACATTAATACGAAAAGGAAAATGAAAGATAGAGAGACAAAGAAATACAATAGTGACATAGAACTAAAAGAAGAATACCTTTTTAGACCATTTTTGAATGCACAAACGTTGATATTATCTTTCAAATATCAGAATCCTGATTATTTCATAAAATGTGATAAACATATGTGGAGAAGAAAAGTATTAGAATAGCTTCATAGTATTGTCTCTTTCTATGAAAACCTTGTATTTAACACCGACTAAAAGAGAAATCTAGATAAATCATTAAAAAGAAAAAAAAGCTTCAATCCTTATTAAAACTCGCGCCAAAAAGAAAATTCAGAAAAATTAGTATTTCTTACTTTTCACATACAAAAAGTATAGCAAACCTATCTCTACTCATTTCATACAAAAACAATAGACATGAAAAAGTAGAAATGCTTTTCAAATCGGAGTGGAACTCACACTACGAAGGTTCTGGCATTTAGGTACTTATAAACGCGCTTAGTATACATAGTATTACCATTAAAATATTAACAAATATTAATTATCTCGCAGCGTAAATTTATTGCCTACTATATATCTATATATTTTTAAGACATAACAATATGATGCAAATTCCAAAAAAGTTCTAAGGTTGAGGACAGTTGCTAGAATTTCCTATAATCTCATAGTCAGATTTTACCATCCCCGTTTCCATTATTTTTGGTTGAGTAGTTTCAAAAACAAGATGGTCTATTTTCGCGTGTTTTTAGATTAATTTTTAAACACGTAATCTAAAGTTATAAAAAAATATTTTTGTGTTCGTCATAACAATCTATTTAAAGTGATATTCCCATGGTGTGCAAAATTTAAAACAAAGTTTTGAACGTTTTATTTACCCCTTCACGATCCCTACATGAATATTTAAAAAAAGTTATCACTGTGTAAAATTTCAAGTTTCTACGCCCCATAATTTCTGAGAAAATCGACTGTAACGACGGACAGATAGACCATGTGAGTGATCTTCTAAGGGTTCGTGTTTCTTTGAGGTATGGAAATCTAAAAGGTACTAAGATACTGAATTTCTATATTGTAAGCAATACTCTTATCTATATTTGTAAGAAATACTCTTATCTATTGGTATAGACGCAGCGGATGCACGTGCATTCGATAACCCTAATTACCAAGAAATAAGTGAAAAATAAGTACAAAAAACATAAATTACTCGAAACATTTTATTCCAGCAAACGCTCTTCATTATTACATACCGGAATAAGGCCGAGATTTTATTGCAAACGCCGAATAAAAAAAATAAAACGAAAAGAAGGAAGCAAGGAGAGGCGGAGTGAAAGAGAAGACATAAAAAGAAGTTGCGAAAGGAGAAAGAAGTAAAGAAACGTTTTACTTTTAATAAAAATATTTTCATTTCGTTTTATTGTTTCGAGCATTTTCCGGCGCTTATTTCCTTCTGTCACTCGCTGTGCCTTTAACGAGGATCTCTTCGATTAATCTGGATGAGTCATAAAATAAAAGACATTTATTTTTCTTTGCAATACAGCTTTTACTACAACATATGTTAGAAAACTCCCGATCTTTTATTCTCTGAGACATTATTTCGAATATAGTAAACGTTTAGAGACAGATATCATGTTGCTGTAACTAATATCAAGAAAAAAATTATAATAAATAAAATATTTAAAAAAGTAATTGCAAATTGTTATTTCATATTTTACAGGTGTGTGAACATTATTTTTACCAAGTTATTAATTATTCTCACATTTATTATGTTAATAATTACCACCTAAAACACTCCAGTCTACACTTCCATTTTCCTCAACAATAACCAGAAATCATAACACACACACACACACGCACGCGCACTAGCATGCACGCACGCGTGCATACACCACGCACGCACGCACGGACGCACGCACACATGCACGCACGCACAACATACACACACACACACATACACACATATATATATATATATATATATATATATATATGCGCTTTAATTTAGTGATAGCAATACGAAAACTAATAAAACTAAGCTTGGTTTTCTGACGGTCTGCTATTCCCTGGTGCGTTGATACTTGTAATCGATACTTCCACTCATATGAGTAATTTGCAATATATATCGTATCAGGTCTTTCAATAACTCCTTTTGAATTATCCAATAATCCAATAACCCCAATTGTATAGCGGAAATTCAATACTACCAAAGTATTGTCATATTGGCGATACTTTGTACCATTTGTAATATGTTAAAAGACGTTGTTTTTTTGTCCCATTCCATAGAAGACAACAACGTCGCGCAAAAGCATACAGCCCTAGTTGTACAAATTATTATTTTTAAGTGATTTCGCTGAGAAACGGGAATTTTGGAATTGTATTCACATTCACTTTCTTTTTTAAACGTTTCGCTGATCTGTCTCATCTTTCCGTTTTTTTTTATATTTCCTTTTGTCTCCATTTAAAGAAAAACATTGGTTGATTGGATTCCTGTTTTATATTTTTGCAGCTAAAAACTTTTATTCGATTCATGTATTTTTTATATTCACGAGAGCTAATTTTTGATGAGTAGAACTTAATAGAATACCATGTAGTCACAAATATGTATGGGTTCGGAATACGGAGAATAACTTACAAAAAATATACGTAATGGAACCTTCTGGAAAAATATCGATACTTTGGCATATCAATAATTTTCGGTCGATTACTTGTACCCATACTAGTTATGAGTACAGTATCAATTATTTTGGTTCGATATCATATATCTAAAGAGGGATAAATTCTATCACTCGTTCGACTATTTTTCGTTAAAGTCTCGTTCTTCACATATTGGCTCACGTTGCAGTGAATAAAGAAGTTTCACTTGAGTACATGTATGAATAAAAACTCTACCAAATAGTGAAGTATATAAACTCTGAAAAAAAGTGAAATATCCCGAAAGACACGTTTAAATAGAATATCAAATTCAAACTAATATATCACAATATCAAGAAACGTAGCATAAGATTAATAGTTACAAAAAAGTATAAGTGTACTTAAAATATCAAGACGGTATAACAGTGTAAATATATGCTCATACCACCCAGATCCTGTTAAACGATCACGTTGCAAACTAAGTTAGGCGTCATGAATTTTTAGTGAGAAAACCGTTAATCCAATTTATATACAAAAACTTCATTAAAATTACTGACACCTCCGCCCAAATTTAGAGGCTCAGCGGACTCCGCCCAGCCGCTCAGAGGCCGCGCCGTAGTAGAATGACTAAATTGCATCGAACGCTCACTGACGAGCTAGTAACGCGGCAACTTCGCAACCAAATGACAAATTTCGAGGGTACAAACTTCGAAAATTCACGCCCACTATCGAAGCGACGCCCCGTGTCGAATTTTTTTTTTGTTGCTCCAAACCAACCGTGGGAGAATCGGTTGTAGATTGCAAAACAACGCGAAACTTACGCGGCTATACCTGTATAAAATTATGACTACCTTTTAGACTTTTGTAAATTATTTCAAAGTGTTTTCAAAGTTTTACGAAAACCATATTTGGACAAATAATTGTAATAAACTAAGAAAGTAGATTCTGAAACTACTTTTAGTAAAACAAATAATCATATACCTTATATAAAGATTTCTTTTTTTCTTTTATTAAATATATAAAGAGAATCAGTAAATTAATAATGACTATTTAAAAAAAATTTACTTGATTTTAACATTCCTTTTTATTACTGCAAACTATTTCAAAATATTTTCAAAGTTTTACAAAAACCCATTTAACACACATATTTGAACAAATAATTATAATAAATTAAGAAAGCAGATTCTGAAACTACTTTGAGTAAAACAAATAATCACATAAGTTACATAAAGATTTCTTTTTTTCTTTTATTAAATACTTAAAGAGAATCAATGTTCAATAGTGACTATTTAAAAAAAAATTACTTTCTTTTAACTTTCCTATTTATTATTGCAAACTATACAATACAAAAAATATACACAAAACTAACTGTCTTTAATAGATATTTCTATATCCTACGTCAGGATTTTAGTAAACTTTTTTATAGCAAATAATCCCTAAATGCGTTATCGTATTATATATTTAACGCTTTACATAATATAACAATAAAAAGCAACAGTACGAAAGTCTTCTACCACTTTCTCTTTTTCAAAAATACTCTGTTTTTTTTAAACTATCTTGTTTCAAAAAATCTTAACAAAATATAGTTTATTTCGTTTATATTAATATCATTTTAAAAATTAATTCCAATGAAGTGAGTAGTGAAAGAGCTATTAGGAACAAACTTTAAAAACATTTGGGTTTTTTATAATATTTTTCCACATTTAAATTTAAATTTAACCTATACGATGGTTTAGTTCCAACATCTACATTATATCGCGATACATTATTACACTTTTCTTAATTACGTGAAAGAAAAACACAGATATATCATCAATAAAAAAACATAATGCATGAAAGAAAAACACGTATCAAACAGCCGCATTTATATAACTCAATTGTACCATTACGACATAAAAATAATTTTAACGCTATCAAATTAAAGAGACGTATAACTGACGCTTTTGATACTAATTAATTTTCATTTTGACCACTTTTGGTCACCATTGGAGATACCTTTTTAATATAATGGTATGATGTCTGTGGTAGGTCCACAGACAGTTCGCAACGGAGACACTCAAACCCCATCATACAGACATGTTTTCATTCCGAATTCGGAATTATTTTGTATGAAATTAAATATGCAATTGATAATGTCGATTTAGGTTTAATGGAAAATACATTTTGCTTCTTTACGTTCATATTTTAACATTTGAGACAATTTGAACCAATATCGAAAATGAAATTTTTCCTCGCTAATATGCCGATTCATCTTCGCGCCCATTCCCATCAAAACCCTAAAAATATTGATTTATTATAGCGAAAAAACGAGAAAAATGGAAAGAAAAAATATCATTATCCCTTTGGTGCATAAGGGAGGAAAATTATAAAGGAATTCTCCGTGGGGCGCGACTGGGACGGCGATCCAATTGCCTGAGGTGAGAGCGAAAGAGAAGCCCGAAAGGACAGGGGGGTCGGATGAAACATAATCCACTTATAGCTTTCATCTGGGCCGGTCTCATATATTTTTAGTTCCGGAAAATTTTCGTTTATGCATATTAACTCCCGCATCCGGACCGCCCGAGGATAGCAACAAACACACTCATTCAGTGGTTAGCAACTATTTTTCATAGTGCATGTTTTTTCAGTAATGACAAAGCGTAATTAATAACTAATAAAAGTGAGTTTCCCGTCATGGAATTCCGTCCATATGCAAATAAAATTGATTATTCTTGGTACACATTTGTAAAATCGTTGAATGAAATTCAAAAAATGTTGTGAAAATATGCTTCTGAAATATGTCTTAGCGAATATATACTTTCTATACTTTTTGTATAGATTTCTGAAGCTAATTAATAATAGTATACCTAAATATATAGACACATATAACTGAATAAAAAAATTGATGTAAATCGGTTGATTTTTGAGAAAACTGCTTTTTCCCAATATTGTTTTATCCTTCAACCTCGTTTGTTTTTGCTAATGTAAAAATCAGTTAAATAAGATTACATAGAAATAAATACATTAAGATAATTTTCAAAATTAACACCTTTAGTGCAGATATCGATACGTCGTCAATATAGGGAAATATTTCCAGATTTTTTTATACCAGAAAAACTGTTGATAATATAAAAAATAAATATAATTAAATAAAAATTCAATTCAGTCAACTATAAGATTTTTTCCAATAGCATTGGTGAGGCGTATCCAAAATCAGGTGTCGCACTGAACGTGTTAATAGATATTAATCAGATTTATTGCTGAAATTTGCATCAGGTATTTAATATTTTTAGATAGATAAACGAAAAAAAAATTCATTTTTTGGAAAATCCCTACAAAAAGAAAATAAAAACGACAAAATTGGAGTCAAAACACCAACAAATATTTTTCTCTGGCGGTAACTAAGCATTTAGACGTTTGGAAGAACGTAAGGTTGTGTTTAACCCTTACCGGTAACGGTGAAGTTTGACGTTCTGCAATTAAAATGCGTGTTTCAGTAAAGTCTTAAAACGAAAAATTGAATATTATGTGAGAAGATGTTTTCATATTCTTGTATTTAATCCTTGTCAGTAGTGGTAAAGTTTGATGTTCTGCATATAAATATACGTGGCTCAATAAAGTATTAAAGCGAAAAATTGAACATAAAATGGGAGAAGATTTTCATTTTCGTGTATTTAATCCTTGCTGGTAACGGTAAAATTTGACGTTCTGCATTTAAAAACACGTGGTTCAATAAAGTGTTAAATCGAAAAATTTAACATAATGTGAGAGGAGGTTTTCATTTACAATTCGTTTAAGAAAAATGTTTATGATTTAAAAAATGTTCATCGTTACTCATATTATCACAGAAAGTTTAAATATTTAAATAAGAATAGTATTATATACTTTGCATATGCCCAGCCTTTCATTAAATTTATGTTAGCTTTGGAATTTGAATTGGATAACTATCTTTATAAGTGTTGTCACATATATTAAGTATCTTAGTCATTTTAACATATTATTCAACTGCAACGTTTACATATGTTTATTTGGAACTGAAAATCATCAAGTTTTTCCCGGAATAAATCTTCATAATTTTTTATTAACAGACAATGAAAAAATGCATTATTATTAAAGTTACGTGAGGTGGGTAAACTCGGAAGGAGTAATAATGTTCTGTAGAACGTAGAGGTTGGCCTGAAAATTGTTTTCAATTTAATAGTATGCGTCCAATTTTTAAGAATATATGGCGTCACTTTGGTTTGTGATACTGAACAGGTAATTAATTAACCACTTTCGAATGTCAGATTGCTTGAATAAGGAGACTTATATAAATTTGTTAAGGGCAAACTAACTCAGTTTCTAGAGGATGTATATTTACAAACGTCACGATATGGTATTACAAAACGATGGCGAATCTTATTACTGTATCTTAAAAGCGAGAAATTATTAAACGAAAGATTTCCCAGGAAATGGATAGGTTTTGGCGAACCTATAGATTTGTGGTTTCCCGAATTAAATTCAGTTGACTTTTCAATGTGGGTTACCAAACGAAGTTCATGTCCTTTGAAATGAAAAAGAATTGCGAAGATATATAAAGGAGACCGAAGAAAAAAAGGGCATTTTTGTTGAGTGATGTACTTTGCTTTTTTTTAATGTTATCTACTTGCTTTAAACAAGACAGATAACACTTCAGAAAAATTTCATATACGAAATATTTGTCTACAATAAAAAATCAATTCAATACCCAAAAAAATTATATAGAAATAGTAAATTAATCAATTAGGATAAATAACAAAAACAATTTTAAAAAACTTCGGTTGTGAATCAAGGTTGGTCAGCCCTGCCGGCTAGCAGCGGCGTGCTCGCATAATTACGTGGTTCAATGCCGCAATCTGATATCGGGTATTATATTAATCCGGGTTACTCTGCCCTCCTTCCGAGCGACCGTCGCCAACTTATTTGATTTTTCACATCCGCCTCTCGCTGTACGGGAGGATTCTAACATTTTGAGTACCGAAGTCGAAAAATGACATAGTGCTACTTATCGCTGAGAGCGGGAATATGGTGAATTACAATAATAAACACTTAAAGTAGAAAAAAATCTAATCCATGTGCTACATAGCCTTTTTACTACTACTATTACCTGTTTTACAGCTACTAATATACTACTATTAAAACGCCTGATTTTATTACACAAATATTACCTATTTAGATTTTATTACACAAATATACTGCTATTAAAACGCCTGATTTTATTACACAAATATTACCTGTTTTACTGCTGCTAATATACTTCTATTAAAACACCTGATTTTATTACACTCTCGCTGTACGGAAGGATTCTAACATTTTGAGTACCGGAGATAAGTATCGGAGTAAAAATGATATAGTGCTACTTATCGCTGAGAGCGGGAATATGGTCAATTAGAATAATAATTAAGTGTTTATTATTCTAATTGACCATATTCCCGCTCTCAGCGATAAGTAGAAAAAAAATCTAATCCATGTGCTACATAGCCTTTTTACTGCTACTATTACCTGTTTTACTGCTACTAATATACTGCTATTAAAACGCCTGATTTTATTACACAAATATTACCTGTTTTACTGCTATTAAAATACCTGATTTTATTACACTCTCGGAATTTATTACTATCCGGAAGGATTCTAACATTTTGAGTACCGGAGTCGAAAAATGATATAGTGCTACTTATCGCTGAGAGCGGGAATATGGTCAATTAGAATAATAAACATTTAAAATATAAAAAAAATCTAATCCAAACGCTACATAATTTTAGAAAGAACAAAATATTACCTATTTTACTAATTCTAATATACTGCTATTAAAACTAATTTTATTCTTGTCAACATCAGTTTGATTGTGTGGTCACAAAATAATTAAAAACTTAAAAACCTACTGTTCAAATTGATGACACCGATAAACCATAATGAAAATTGTACTGGTATTCTTGAGAACTTCTGTTTAATAGAAAAGATTTTATCGCAGTATTTTGGTGTGAAAAATTTTTAGTTGATTTACACCAGAAGAAAGACTTAGATGCTATGTTGGCACATGCGTAATTATCTCTCAATCCTTGGTGGCTTAAGATAAAAAACAAGTATTTTCTTTTACTTTGTTCTACGAATATTATTCAATGATGTATGGTTTTTTTATGTGTAAGAAAGATTAGCTGACATAAATAGTTTGTAATTTCTATCTAAGTTTTAATTCTCACCCAAGAAGAATATCGATATAATTTTTTTTTCAATATTTATAAAAAATTACCAATTTTCATAAAAATTTTTCCCCGGATAAGTAGTTGAAAATTGAAATCCTCTAGGATTAATTTAGCTTTTTATCCATTTAATAATTGGTAATAAGAAGTAATTTATGTGGCATTTAGTAACTAGCAATGAAATATAGTTTATATGACAATTAGTAACTGGTAATGAGAAGTAGGTCGTATGGAAATTAGTATATCGGGGTGACAAGAAATTTGTTACACACGCAAACGCCAGTGGCTTAATGTAGACAAATAAACGTTTCAGTGCCCAAACTTTAACCAAATATGAAAATCTGGTATTAAGATGTACTATTTAATTACAAAAATAAAAAGTTTAGATCAGATCTCGTTTTATCTAAGTTATCCGGTTATGTACATGTATTTCGTAAAAGCGTGCATTCGTAACGACCTTATAAATAACCCATTTGTGTATCAAACATTTTTTATTAAACTTTTATTTAGATTTGACCTTATAATGAGGCCTTATGATAAGAAATGTAACTAACCATCATTTTTAATAAAATTATATAAATTGTGTAAATTTATACAAATTTATATTAATTTTTATTATGTAAATAGTATGTGGGCAAGTAAAGCTTCTTATGTTGGTATTTCGTTTATTCTTTATAGATATACTTTGAATCTTTGATCTTTGAAATTGTTTTTTATCTTAAATTTTCAATTTAAAAAAATTAGTTGCCGCACAATTTTTCAAATATTAATTATTTGAGCGAGTTGCTCATTGAATATCAAAGGAATTATACATTGAAAGTTGCATCACGAGGGATCTACGGTCAATGCAGTGATTATTTTTCAGCACTTCGATCAGATGCAGTAACTATCAAACTAAGTGATCCAAAGGATAAAGTTCATTTCATCCACGATAATGCTAGACTACAGCATTATTTTGTGCAACTTTTGTACTATTTAGCAAGTATATTTTGTGACATAAATATACTTGTTAAATAGTACAAAAGTTGGACTGGATTCTGTTAAATAATGGGATACACCCATTATTCACGCGACGTTGCACCAACTTAAATTTATGACGTTTTTAAATCTTTAAGCAGTCACTTACAAAAAGAGACGTTGCTAATTTTTTATTTTAATCTATGTCATCAAATTTATGCTGAAAATGTAGCCAGTGCCTACCAAGATATACGGCGGCAATTGTTACAGATGATTTATATATAGTTTCATTTATTTGTAACACTTAGAATTTTTAAAAACATCGTTTAAAAAAGTTCATAATAAATATTTAATAATAAATATTCATTTTACTATGACCCAGGAATTTGCAAAATAATCATATTTAATTATAAATAAAAATAAAAAAATAAGGACACAAAAACATATACATATCTAATATTACAATTATTTTTTTCAAATTGATCGAGCCCGAACTCTTTAAAAATACAACGTTCAAAGTTTCATATAACATTAGGCATTTGACGAGGGCCTATTCCTATTAAAGTTCAGCTGTAACATATTACGCTGTCCCTACTTCCAGCAATTTATTTCCGTCACATATTTTAGTGACGCTATATGAATCGATTTATACTAGCGTTGAAATAGAATAACAAACTCAGACGTGGTCTACATTAGATTCAAAGGTAGCCAGAATATAGAAATAAAAACGATTAAACAGAATCATATTTAATCCTTAATTTTTTTAGGACAAAATTTATGTCATTAATTTGGATTAAACGAACAAATGGAAATATTTAATTTTGCTGAGTATCGTCTTGTGTAATCTAATGATAAGAGCACAAAAATTGATTAATATAAAAGTAGGGAATCTTTAAGGTGCAACCTTTCTTGAAACTCCAACTCGTATTCAACCATTAGTATAATATATGTTACATTTAACATTTAGCCACCTACTGGGATCTACAAACATTAATATCTTTAAAAATAAATATTATTTAGGGATTCATTTTTACCCGCCATAGTGAGGGGAATCATCACAATTTTAGCATATTGACCGATTACTTTACGTTTTATTGTATGTGGAAATATATTTTCCTGAAAAGATGACAAAATACACTCAACTCAAAAAATCAACCGTTATTTTGAAACTTCCTCCAAATTATCCCATAAAAGTGAAATTCGAAGTCAGTAAACTGGAACAAAATCGCTAACTTCCTGAATATATAATATTGCTCAAACTGCGTTACCTGACCTTGATTACTACAACTTTATAGAAATTGTCCAATCTTTACGATACATTCTTTTGCGTTTTATAGCTGACGATGAACAAGTTAATCCTATTCAGTTAAATACAAATTTAATTAGACATGTTTACTGTCTTTATATAAAATGTAAAAACAAAATATTACGTCAATAATTAAAACAAATCTACAAAAAATAACCAATATAAAATAACCAAAAAAAATAACCAATATATATTAAATAATTCCTAATAAATTTTAAACATTTTTTTTATAAAAATTATCAATTTAATTTTCTATTGATTTAAACACATGAAAATTGATTGCTACCGATAATTAATAGAATCCATTAATTATATGAGCTACGATAAATAGGTGACACCCAACCGCGTTTATTCAATACCTTCCGTTAAAAATCTGTACTAAGATCCGTCCGTATAAAGATTTTTAAAATATTGCTCCAGTAGACTACGTAACAAGTAAAAATACGTGAGTATACGATAATAAAAGAAACTATAAAATCATAATAGAATCATCTGCTTTGACAAATTTCATAATAAAATAAATAAATGAATATCGCTACACTAACCCTTACACCATTCAAAAATTTACCATCAGATCCACGTGTACTGTTTTCTTAAAGTATTAGAAAACAATTTTGCAAATTTTGTCTGCAACTTAAAAATAATACCTCGCTTAAGTCAAAATAGAAAATATTACATTAATCTATGTCGTATTAACCAATGTTATTTTTGTTTGTGAGAAAATACTATAAAATATTCAATGCACATAGTATATAAATCCCACCAACATATTAAAAACTAATGATGCTAAGAAAAAAAATGTCCGAAAGTATCGAAATTGTATCAGTGAAATTATTTTTCCTGAGAAATGTTTTCCCATCATCATTACCTATCAAAAACGGAGAAAAAACCATATTCTAAAATTATCACAGCTTCAAATCAATTATAATAAACTCAAATTCACAATCACAAGGCGTATCTTTTGTGACCAACTACTAGAATTAGTAAAATAAGATTCTCCTTTTTAAACTTTAATTTCACATGAATATTACAAAAATCTTATTTAAAAATTGCTTCATAACAATTTATACCATGACCTAACAATAGAAGAATACAATTATTTTGATAAAGGGCTTTTATTTTCAATGAAACTGAAAATATATTTTAACTCAATGATTATATAATGGCATACACTCACCATTTGGCATAAATTATCGACAAAATAAAAATAACGTAAAAGTTCCATAAATTTTATTCCTACAAACAGAAATCAGTAACACCTAAGTGAACATAAAAAACATCACAAATCTTAATCACAGTTAAAATCAACACGTGGATATAAATTTTGTTTCACACAACTCCGCAGTTAACTTCCTATCGTAACGCGAACTTAACACCAGTTTAACTTTCTCAGACGCCATATAATTTAACTTCGCATAAATCTTAATTGAAATATTACATTTATTTTCAAGTTAAATTTCCATATTTGAAACAATTTTTTTTGGTTAAATTTTTGGATAAATTATGTTTCGTTTACTTATAAATAATGACTTTTAGTAAATATTGCTATACGAAAAATTTATATTTTCAAAAAATAAAAAATAAGAACTATTTTAAAATATTTGTTTCGAAAAATGAGTTAGAAAATTCGAACAATTTTTATTCCTTAGTATTTACGATTCAAGAAAATGTTATAAGGAAACACTATTCTTCAATTACTTATAATCACCAACACAACAACTTTCCGTAACCACCTTTTTTAAAACGGGTCACTATCATAACACTTAACGAATGACACTAGATTCTAAATTACTACATAGCTTGGTTCTAAATCTTAAATTCTAATTACTACTCTTTAATGGACATATGGTATTATATGGCTAATTCAAAAGCGCCAGTCGATAGACTAATAAAATAATTAAAAATCCATTAAGAACTTGGATGCGATCGAACGAAGCGACTGCCCCAATCTCTACTACAGTACTAAATACAGACTCAGGACTATTTTCCATTGAAGAAAATAAAACCTTAAGTTTTTTTTTCTCTCCTCCAAGAGTAGACTTAAGACCCCTCCTTGCACCCGGGCTTGTGTCCGCAAAGTGGAGGAACGGCCGTCTCACCCCCGGGGGGTATCCTACTTTCTTCGTTAGCAGGCTCGGAATTAATTTGTTGATAAAATGAGCGGAGACAGCGAGACGAGAGAAGAAAGGAAAGTTCGCTGGTCCGGCGGCGAAGTTGCCTCTGATTCTAATACTGTGATGTCAGCAGGGCTGGCGGTTGAGGAAAATTCATGTTTGAAAGTAAAAATGCGAACCTATCTTGCAGTTTGAAAATAAATTGTATATAAGCGAACCATCCTTTATTTGAAGTATACGAATAGCAAAAATTGTATTCAAGCTCGTATACAAACCACACTTTTCACAACCTAAAAATGTCAGTACTGTAGAAATGTTCCTACTCTTTCTAAATCTTAATACTAACAGCCATTAAATTCTTGATTGACATCCTATGCAAAATTAATAAAACACCTCCTGATATATGTATTTCTGCATACGTCGAAATTAATTCTTGATCAAAATCTAATTAAGTCTATATACCGACTATCACATGACTACTCTAACATTCTCCTAACTTTAAAAAAAACGCAACAAGCGTTGTGAATCAAAAACCTTTACCTCAAACATAATGGGTCATAAAGTGTATTAATTACTACATTCTTCACCTATTTTAACTTAGGTTTTACTTGCATACGTTCAAAAAAAACGTATTTGAAAATGTACGTTTTATTACAGCAGCAAAATATTATAATAAGCATAAAACACAAATATTCCTTTAAAAGACCTGCGTAAGCTATTTGTCCCATCTTATCTAAACCTGTCAACTTAGCTTTAATTTTAATATTCTTTCAAGCAGAACAGGATGCTATGGCAACTTATATTATTACATTTTTTCACAACTTCTAAATAGTTCAATTCGAGCCCGAAATATAACGACTCTAATTAATTCATCCCGAATCATTTTCAGAACGCCAATTAAAATCCGTAACTCGAGTGCCACCCCTGCCCGAACTCAGTGCGAAAATTAAAAGAAGGAAAAAGAAAGAGCGACCGCCGACTAGCCGGAGGGTAAATATAATATCTCACCTTATTATTACTGTAGGTAGATACATAGATATTTTAATCTTCTGACCCGTATCGGCGAACAATGAGGCCTATAACCGTCTCCCTCGTGCTCATAATCATATAACGTGGCTAACGACGCTTGTCGTCTCCCTCGCTTTACTGCAACAAAATGGACAGTGGAGATTGTCATACTAATGAGGTACGAAGAATAGCTGTATAAATACTTCAATGGTGTGTATATATTGGTGTAGTCCTATAGATAGGTATGTATATAAATTTATCTATAGACTGAGGAAGTTTGCATAAAGTTTTCAAGGTCAGCGTTGAGGGGTTGATGAGTCGGCTCCGTATTGATTACCGTTGGTGAATGAGGGTCAAGGTTTTAAATGAAACGGTGTTATTTTTAAAATTTTCATTGTAATTCAGCTGGGTTGATGAGGTCGTTTTTTTTCTTTTTTTGAAATATTAAGGAAGGCATGGCCGACGTAACGTGACTTTGAATGTATATGGCATATACATATATATATATATATATATATATATATATATGTATATGCCTCCACTTGGCTCTGTTGGTTGCATTATTGGAATTCTCACCTATGAAATACTACATTGGTGCTTTAGTGCCTAACCATCGTTTTGGGTGATCGGTTGTGTAATTTTTTACCTTTTGCTCAACCCAGAATTACGAAACGGTTCATGGAATCCTCTACATGTGATGGAAGTCATTTAAGAATGGATGATATGGTCTTTGTGGGTACACTGTCCCGAAGTTCCTTAGTGGACATCTCTGGCACTACAATTTCAGTATCGATTTTCGACTAGAATTCCAGCACCGATTTCAAGTCAGCATTATTGCTTTCTAGATTCGTATGGTCTATTAACGGTAGGCCTCTTATCTTTCTTGTTTTCTTCACATTCATACTCCGATATACTTATCAACAGCCTGTCTCTGTCCATTACTAGATTTAAGCCTCTCTCAATGCGCTTAGCGTGGAGGCATTGCCCACAATTGCCATGTTGTACAGGCGGCTTGATAATAACACTGTGTAGATTTTCACACAGTGACGCTGTTGCCCATCATCGGTCTGTGGACAGGCATCAAACATAACTTCAGCCCCGGATTCACTCAGCCCAATCACTTATCGTGGGGTCGGGGTCCGAACTCGGCATCCCTTGAAGCGCCGCTCCATCAAAGGCTGTAAACTTGGTATCAACCTATCCCGCCACGATGACGAAATACACTCGTATTCATCCTTCTTTTTGATATCAAACAATATTCTGGATATGCCCCATTCTGATTCACCTACTTTCTTTTTCCATACTCTCTTCCTCCAACCCTTTCGACAATCCTTCCTTTATTTTCTCTATCACACTTTGATATCAACATTTCGTCTAATATCTACGTTATATAATTTTCAGACGTTGCTAAATATTTTTTCTTGTATTATGCAAAACATTGGATGAAACTGGCAACTCTAATTTGAAAACGGAAATTTAAGCGTTCTTTTTTCTTATAGGCTGAACTGACGCTCACGCATTTCTCCCTGGACATAGTATTTGAAAAATGCTTTTGAATTTGTCTTTTTCCTAAAAACCGTGCTGCATTTATAGCTATCTTTATGCTTTGTTTTATTATATATTTAGTATGCTAGCAAATTGATGCAGGTAAATGATATGGGCCCATATTGATTTCACTATCTATCTTTATAAATAATACCTTTGTGAAAACTAAATCTGCCTGGCTGACTGATATAATATATATGACTCAGGCCCACATTCTCAGAAATATACAAATTGAAAGGTGTCGTTATAACATCCTTTTAAAACGAAAATAGCAAATTCCTTTTTTCCAAAATCATTATATTCAAAACATAAATGTAAAAAATATTAAATTCCTAAAATATATTTCTTTTAAATAATGTTGGAAGGAATATCATTTGGGATTATTATTTGGGAATATATTATATTCAGCGGCATTTTAAATTCCACGCGGACGGACTTAATTCGATAATTCAAATATTGAAAGTCTGTTCATACATATTTTTTATGGTTGTTTGGTTGTCTATTTGAGGGAGATTTCTATACATTTAATTTTATTCTTTTTTTGTGTTCTTCAAATTTTGTTGAAAAAACCTGAAAATTTGTTGTTGACAAGTTATTATATAAATTAATATGAAAAAATAAACTCAATATTTTGTTCATTAGGCTTACAAAAATAATTTTTTGAATTTTTTGACGAAATAAAGCATGATGAAATTAGTTGTCAACAACCATTTGGGTGTTCGATCTATTTGTCATTTTGATAATGAAAATAATAAGGTATATTTAAAATGGCATACAGTGCTTATTCTAAAATATAAAAATATAGCTCATGATTAATTGCGACGTTGATGTTGCTAACATTTTCCAAAATGTTTAATCGATCACCAAATATGAATTAAATCGAATTTAAGAAGCATGAGCCCATTTACAAGAGTTTACATATTATATGTTATAAACTAGCTGTGCCCACGAGATCATTCGCGTGTAATTCGTAAAAAATATTTTGTTTTTTTTCTATTTTCTCTCAGTCTTTTTCTATATCATCTATAAATTATTACCATACCAAATTTCATCAAAATTCGTCAAGTGAATTTTGTGTACTTATATATATTTGCATGCAGATAGACAAAAATTCTAAAAACAGGTTTTCTCTTTTCTATTACCTCTTCATACGTTAATCAATCACTCTTTTTAAAATGTTTTCCATGTACAGAATTCATTTTGTTACAATTTTATTAAAAATAAATATATATATATATATATATATATATATATATATATATATATATCATAATTCTACATAGTTTAAAAAAATATTCAAAACGAAAGTTTAATAGGAACCTGTTAACAAGCATCATCCCTGTTAGCACTTACGACCGTTTAAATACCACGATTTCAAAGATGGCAAATTCAGTGTACGACGGGAAGTTTATTTTGCACTCCTTTCAAATTTCATTTAATGTTATTTTATATTCATCAAATTTAGAACGAATCTCTAATTTTTAAACAAATAGTAAAAATTCGCCAATATTTCAATGCCCGTAATCAAGAAGAAACTGATTAAAACAATAGTTAGAGTATTTATTCAAAACAATGGACCTATATTTTATAGCACATTCCTTATCAATAAACCGATTTAATATAATATTGAATTATTTGAAAAACAATTAAGAATTAAAATGACGCATGAGACTTAGTATTTTGCTGATTACAACTGTAGGACTTATGTAACTCTGATTAATTAATTATAATCAATATATTGCACAAATTCTCAAATCTAAGTTCGATTATAGGGCATTCTATTTAATTACCGATAACTCCTATTAGATAATGCTTCAAGAGCTTCAAAGCTTAATCAGAATTACGTCTCCAGTATGTCACGTACCTGATAATATAGACACGTCAAACAGTTATTAACACTAATAAACATTCATATCTATGTAGCACTGTTTAAACCGACTACCTTACCCTATTCTACCATATATATTCTTCATATGAAATTTGCTATGAATACAGTACTTCATATTCACAAAATGTGTAACTATAATGTTCCAAAATTAAGATTATATATCTTCTATGGTAAATTAAAGCCTGAAAATGTGTTTATAATAATATCAAAAACTATGAAAGGATTTGAATGTCGATTATGAAACAAAATTTTTCGTATTTTCATCTTTACCGGGAATTCTGTAGTTCGAAAATTAAAAAAGGGATCACTAGTCAATTTGAATAATTTAAGACAAGTTAACCAAAATACCTTTAATTGAAAATTATTATCAAACCGTCTTCGTTTCACTACGTATCCGTCATGAAGTGTATTGCTAGAGGAGCTGACCTACCGTTGTCTTCAGGTTGGTTTAAGGCAATAATGATATTGAGACCCGTGATGACCTGATCAGAGTAGGCGTTAGGATATCGAGCGTCTATCTTATCTTTTGCCCTCTACTTTTTCCACAGCAACCAGTTTGTCTAAGTCATCTAGTTATCTACGAGGTATGTAGCTATATAAGTAAGGACTTCCCGATAGTAGATAGTTGATAATTTGGTCTTAATTTGGAGATGACGGAGTATAAATTTATTGAGTCTTTTGGCAGTCCATCGTATACGACATATTTTCAAAAGCCTTGATATTTTTCCTATCCACTACGAAGACTGTCCTGGAATCAAAACCATCTAAAATGATTTTATATGTTGCATTTAACCAAATGTATAAGAAATAGTTGATACGATTATTTTTATTAAGTTTCTCAAGTCGATTCTTGAAAATCAAAGGGAAAAGGAGGAAAATTGTGTGCCATTTTGAAGCTCAGTATTTTACAAAGGGGTTTAAAAATGTGAAAATTATAAAAAAAAACTTTAATTTTTATATTTTCTTTCCAACAATGCCCCACGTTACTGAGCGCAGCAAAAAATGTTTTGTCTCCAATTTTGATGTAGGAAACCTCACATTAGAAAATTATTTTAATTACTTACCTAATATTAAAGATTTCCACAAGAAATGCTTAGTTCCAAAATTTCATGCATGTAGCTGTAACGGAATCATACAGATTCTTTGTTTTAGTGGTCAACCCTAAAAATTGTCAACCTGTGCTGCATATAACTAGTATTGATAAACGATCGAAGATCGACTATACGACTCCAAATCCTATTATGAACATTACACGAACTGTTACGAACGCAAAAAAGGGGTAAAGTCCTATAAAGATCGTATGGGAAATCTCTGAGCTTTTTGTTTCATTAAATTCATCTCATAATAGGCAAGCACTTACATGACTCTTTGAACCTTATACGGTCACTATTAGTAGGTTCCGGAAATCAGGTGAGAGGAATGAAGTCTCCGCACAACGTGGTGAGCCTTTACTTTATAAAGGTCGTTTGTGATGGAAAAAGCTTTTACGGGGCTTTTTATTGAAAATTCCGTTGTATCAGTTAACGAGAACTTTTAAGTTCCAGCAAACAATTCTTGCTGATACAGAATGAAATTTATTATGTTTTGTCAATTGCATTTACATCCAAGTTTTAAGTTTTGATTTAATAAAAATTAATATTTGGAAAGACAGAAGATTAAATTGAAAGAAATTAATTGGAAAAGATACAAACTCCTACTTTTAAGGTTAAACTATCTTCAAAAGCAAGAAACAGTTAAATTTTTCTTTCAAGCATTCAGTTATAGAAATGTCATTAAAACATTGCACTTGATGAGTAATTTGCTTTATTGCCAACTAGGGGGCCAGCGAGTTTTACCTATAGAAGTAATTATAACTCTGGTAATTTTGCAAGAAATCAATCATCTTTCAATAAAAAACTTTTTAGAAAAAAAAGATCGTCCTCTGATTAAAGAAACCTTTGAAAAATGACATATATCGCCATCTGCGTCATTAAAAGAGATCGTCCTCTGATTAAAGAAACCTTTGAAAAATGACATATATCGCCATCTGCGTCATTAAAAAAGATCGTCCTCTGATTAAAGAGACCTTTGAAAAATTATATATATTGACATATATCGCCATATACGCACGAAGACACCCTAGAAATCGTAATTGTGGACCGATTCTAGTAATTTTTCTGCCTAAATTAACTATCAGAATAGTCTAATTTTTTAACAACAATTTTCTATAAAAATTCTTTTTTTTATTTTCAACGACAGTAATCGAACCCGTTTTTTGCGAGTCTGATCGCCAAGTTTCTATGCTCATTGCTCTTTCTATACTTTTAACTGTTTTTTAATCTTCTCTTTTTGACAGTTACTTATTTCTTCAATGTCGCATTCTTCATTTATACGGTAGATGTGATTGGGAGGACTGTGAACTTAGTAACCTGGTCAGTCCATCGCGTAGAAAATTGATAATAGATAATAGACGCGGGATCGTTTACCATTGACTTATTATTTATTTAACAAACAATAAAAAAACGTGGGGCGTACACTTTTGTTTTTATCAACGTTTTATTTTTCTTTTATGCAATTTATGTACACTTTCAAATTCTTATTTCATTATTATATTAGTGTTAGTATTTATCTAAATACTAAAAATGATGTTCCGAAATTAGTAAAATTTTAATTATCAGTTTATTATGGTTGTCCTATTGGAATATTTTATATGCATATTTTTAAGACATGATATCCTTTTTCTATAATTATAGATTTTTATGTAATAACTTTATTATGGACACTCCAACACAAGTTCAGTATAGATATATGTGTATATATATATATATATATATATATATATATATATATAAACATATATAAGTTTTTGACTATTTTAATAACATTTTCTGGTTATTTTGGATACTTATCAACTCTAAAAACTTAACTCAAACGTCTTAATAACAACAAATTTGACAATTACTTTTTAAATATTTCCCAGATAAGGAAATGATTTTGCGACAAAAATTGAATTAAATTGTTGTTAAGCACATAACATGTTTAAAATATTTTCGGTAATTACGAACTAATTTAACGCACGTAACGATCATATTTTATAAGTACTTATCAATTTAATACACTGTTTAAGGCTTTGATAGAGGGCAGAACCCTCGCTGTTCACTCGCTATACGTAAGCACATTAGTACATTAGTACATTACAGTAAGCACATTAGTACGCTATACGTAAGCACATTAGTACATTACAGTAAGCACATTAGTACGCTATACGTAAGCACTTTAGTACATTACAGTAAGCACATTACTACGCTATACGTAAGCACATTAGTACGTATAGTACATTAGTTAAAACTAAAGCAAATAACTATTTCCTTGGAATAAATAGTTTTGCGTGTAATATTTATAATAAAACCTATTAAATAAAAATAGAACTCGCACTATGAGGGTATATTAATTGTGTAGTGATAAAGTGCGAGTCGCGAGTCGGACTCGTGCACGGAGGGTTCCTTAGCACCAAACAATATTAAACTTATAAGCTTTTTTTCTTAAAGACACTGTGAAAAACAAAGTTATTGCTGCGGTCAGTACTGAACATATATCTCAAAAACTGCACAACGTATATTATTGTTACAAATTTTCTTTGAATTTTAAGTTCTACTACGTTAATCATATTTTTTCAGAATTTTACATACACAAGTTGAAAAGTTAGAGAGGGGACAGACACACTTTTTAAGACTTTAGAAGCGCGTATCTCACTAACAATTTATTTAAATAAAAAGGTTATTTTAAAACCTCTGTATCGTTTTTAATAAATTCTATATCTCCTTTTTAATTCTTTATATATAGTTAGAGAGGGGACACACTATTTAAGACTTTAGAAGCGCGTATCTCAGTTATTTTAAAACCTCTGTATCGTTTTTAATAAATTCTATATCTCGTTTTTAATTCCTTATATATCGTTAGAGAGGTGACCCACTATTTAAGACTTTAGAAGCGCGTATCTGACTAACAATTTATTAAAAAAAAAAGGTTATTTTAAAACCTCTGTATCGTTTTTAATACTTTCTACATCTCGTTTTTAATTCTTTATATATTGTATACGTTTCTAATACACTGGATTTTTTTTCATCCTTCAGTTACATGTATGAAGTGTCACTCCTGATGTTATTACTTTCACAATTTCATTGTATAGCGGTTAATGGAAGACATCTATCATCCAAATTTTATTTAAATAGTGCCAATAGCCTCCGAATAAAATGGCTGTGTCACACGGATAGACAGACCGGTAGACACACAATCGGACAAACGAACATGATGGATTTATAAGGGTTCCGTTTTTGCCATTTTCCTACGGAACCCTAAAAAAGGTGACAAATATTTTTCCAAAAACAAATTAAATTTTGCATATCCGCAAGACGATGTCAATATTGTGGCGGGACACTTGCTATTCACTAGCAAGTGTACAGCAAATTTCCCGCTCTTTATTATAGCTAGAATTCGTATAATAATTTGACAATTATTCTAAAAATATGACCGATACGTACATTAATTTATCTGAAATACTTTAAGCCGACTAAGTGGGTTACCAACTGAATACACTTGGTTTATGTTGTACTGTTATTTTTTTATGAACCAGCGTGATATAACTCTCAAATACAATTATTACCGTATAATACTCGGTATCGATGATAAGAATTTATTAATTATATAAATTACAGTATTTGTCATTCAATATCTTTTTTGTAATTATTCTGGATATTATAACTTGAGTCTATCGTATTTCAATTATGTTAGTAATATTTGCGACTTCGTATTACAACAATATAAATACAAATGGAATGTGAATAACATATCGTCGCTGTTTTGCCTCTCATTCTAATTAATCGAAATCGTCAGGCTAAAAATATTTGTTATAGTTTTAGAAAATTGTTTTTATGTGATAATTATGTTTTTGGTCAATGTGACGATTTAAGTCATTCATTAGTCACCGTTATTATTTTTAAACCTTCTACGGCTTTAATAACACATATTCTCATTCTAATTAATTGAAATCGGCAGGCTAAAAATATTTGTTATAGTTTTAGAAAATTGTTCTTATGTGATAATTATGTTTTTGGTCAACGTGACGATTGAAGTTATTCATTCTTCGCTATTATGGTTTTTAAACCTTCTACGGCTTTAATAACACAAATCCTCATTCTTATTAATTAAATCTTCAGGCTATAAACTATAACATATTTGTTACAGTTTTCGAAAATTGTTCGTATGTGATAAATACGTTTTTGGTCAATGTGACGGTTTAAGTCATTCATTAGTAATCGTTATTGTTTTTAAACCTTCTACGGGTTTAATAACACATATGCTCATTCTATTTAATTGAAATCGTCAGGCTAAAAATATTTGTCATAGGTTCAGAAAATTGATCTTATGCTTTTGTAGTTGTTCTTAACATAATTATCACAATTATGTGCTTGTTCAATGTGACGATTTAAGTCATTCGTTATTCACCACTATGCTTTTTAAACCTTCTATAGCTTTACTAACACATATGCCCATTCTAATTAATTGAAATCGTCAGACTGAAAATATTTTTTATAGTTTTAAAGAATTGTTCTATATTTTCCTATTTTTAATATTTCAAGATACAGGACAAAAGAAGTAATTCCTAAATTACTCCAAATTTTAAATTCTTATTTTTTCTATCTTTTGGAAATATGATATTATGAAAACTTAGAATGGAATCATTTACATTCAATATTTCGTATATTCTTGAGAATATTCCAATTAATGCATTAATTATTGGTGACAAAATTTATAGTAAAACATGGAACAATACCCCCCAAATTTATAACTGAGATATAAAATAAAAGATATCTACCGTAACCAAAAATTTCAAATTTAGACTTTAATCTCATAATTACCAAATATGAGGTCCATTCCGTTTGGGTAATGATATTCATTTAAAAAAATATATCTAAATATATTTAAATGTATTTGTAGTGATTTTATCTCTACACAGAGTTGACTCTAATCACATTATTATTAAAAATTAATATAGCTAATTTTTGATCATAAATCTACCCAGAAAATCAAATAACAGTTACTGTCTCATTGCACTATCTAAATAAACACAAATGTGAATTCATAATAAATAAACCACCCAAGCAAAAATAATATTAAGGTATCGATTACCTATAAATTATCTCGAATACATTCGATATTTACTGATAATTACCTAGTTTCCCACATAAGTGGACTATGAAATATAATATCACATAAGTACAAAATCGCGCTCTGCCATCATTTCTTAACTCGCTCCGGTGGGAAATAATGTATAGGTATCAACTGATATACACATTATCTTATATATATCCGACATTTATATATAATTACCTAGTTAAAAGATAGATAACATCTTCCGTATATTGATCGTTTAATTATAATTACTTTGTTTCCCATAAACGTCATCGAAGTTGGAATATCATATCAGTTCATGAGAGCAAAATAACGCTCTCCTATCGCCGCTAGTACATTCTGGTGAGAGATAGATTAAATTTATGAATTTAAGTATGCAAACCCTAAGTAATGTTCTAATTCTAACTAACATTAAATATGTAAAAGTATCTTTGTTCGTTCTTTGTTCGTAAATAACGCTCTCCTATCGTCGTTAGTACATTCTGGTGAGAGATAGATTAAATATATGAATTTAAGTATGCAAACCCTAAGTAATGTTCTAATTCTAACTAACATTAAATATGTAAAAGTGTCTTTGTTCGTTCTTTGTTCGTAAATAACGCTCTCCTATCGTCGTTAGTACATTCTGGTGAGAGATAGATTAAATATATGAATTTAAGTATGCAAACCCTAAGTAATTTTCTAATTCTAACTAACATTAAATATGTAAAAGTGTCTTTGTTCGTTCTTTGTAAGTAAATAACGCTCTCCTATCATCGTTAGTACATTCTGGTGAGAGATAGATTAAATTTATGAATTTAAGTATGCAAACCCTAAGTAATTTTCTAATTCTAACTAACATTAAATATGTAAAAGTGTCTTTGTTCGTTCTCTGTTCGTAAATAACGCTCTCCTATCGTCGTTAGTACATTCTGGTGAGAGATAGATTAAATATATGAATTTAAGTATGCAAACCCTAAGTAATTTTCTAATTCTAATTAACATTAAATATGTAAAAGTGTCTTTGTTCGTTCTCTGTTCGTAAATAACGCTCTCCTATCGTCGTTAGTACATTCTGGTGAGAGATAGATTAAATATATGAATTTAAGTATGCAAACCCTAAGTAATTTTCTAATTCTAACTAACATTAAATATGTAAAAGTGTCTTTGTTCGTTCTCTGTTCGTAAATAACGCTCTCCTATCGTCGTTAGTACATTCTGGTGAGAGATAGATTAAATATATGAATTTAAGTATGCAAACCCTAAGTAATTTTCTAATTCTAACTAACATTAAATATGTAAAAGTGTCTTTGTTCGTTCTTTGTAAGTAAATAACGCTCTCCTATCGTCGTTAGTACATTCTGGTGAGAGATAGATTAAATTTATGAATTTAAGTATGCAAACCCTAAGTAATGTTCTAATTCTAACTAACATTAAATATGTAAAAGTGTCTTTGTTCGTTCTCTGTTCGTAAATAACGCTCTCCTATCGTCGTTAGTACATTCTGGTGAGAGATAGATTAAATATATGAATTTAAGTATGCAAACCCTAAGTAATTTTCTAATTCTAACTAACATTAAATATGTAAAAGTGTCTTTGTTCGTTCTTTGTAAGTAAATAACGCTCTCCTATCATCGTTAGTACATTCTGGTGAGAGATAGATTAAATTTATGAATTTAAGTATGCAAACCCTAAGTAATTTTCTAATTCTAACTAACATTAAATATGTAAAAGTGTCTTTGTTCGTTCTTTGTAAGTAAATAACGCTCTCCTATCATCGTTAGTACATTCTGGTGAGAGATAGATTAAATTTATGAATTTAAGTATGCAAACCCTAAGTAATTGTCTAATTCTAACTAACATTAAATATGTAAAAGTGTCTTTGTTCGTTCTTTGTTCGTAAATAACGCTCTCCTATCGTCGTTAGTACATTCTGGTGAGAGATAGATTAAATTTGTAAATTTAAGTATGCAAACTCTAAGTAATTTTCTAATTCTAACTAACATTAAATATGTAAAAGTGTCTTTGTTCGTTCTTTGTTCGTAAATAACGCTCTCCTATCGTCGTTAGTACATTCTGGCGAGAGATAGATTAAATTTATGAATTTAAGTATGCAAACCCTAAGTAATTTTCTAATTCTAACTAACATTAAATATGTAAAAGTGTCTTTGTTCGTTCTTTGTTCGTAAATAACGCTCTCCTATCGTCGTTAGTACATTCTGGCGAGAGATAGATTAAATTTATGAATTTAAGTATGCAAACCCTAAGTAATTGTCTAATTCTAACTAACATTAAATATGTAAAAGTGTCTTTGTTCGTTCTTTGTTCGTAAATAACGCTCTCCTATCGTCGTTAGTACATTCTGGTGAGAGATAGATTAAATTTATGAATTTAAGTATGCAAACCCTAAGTAATTTTCTAATTCTAACTAACATTAAATATGTAAAAGTGTCTTTGTTCGTTCTTTGTTCGTAAATAACGCTCTCCTATCGTCGTTAGTACATTCTGGTGAGTGATAGATTAAATTTATGAATTTAAGTATGCAAACCCTAAGTAATTTTCTAATTCTAACTAACATTAAATATGTAAAAGTGTCTTTGTTCGTTCTTTGTAAGTAAATAATGCTCTCCTATCGCCGTTAGTACATTCTGGTGAGAGATAGATTAAATTTATGAATTTAAGTATGCAAACCCTAAGTAATTTTCTAATTCTAACTAACATTAAATATGTAAAAGTGTCTTTGTTCGTTCTTTGTAAGTAAATAACGCTCTCCTATCGTCGTTAGTACATTCTGGTGAGTGATAGATTAAATTTATGAATTTAAGTATGCAAACCCTAAGTAATTTTCTAATTCTAACTAACATTAAATATGTAAAAGTGTCTTTGTTCGTTCTTTGTAAGTAAATAACGCTCTCCTATCGTCGTTAGTACATTCTGGCGAGAGATAGATTAAATTTATGAATTTAAGTATGCAAACCCTAAGTAATTGTCTAATTCTAACTAACATTAAATATGTAAAAGTGTCTTTGTTCGTTCTTTGTTCGTAAATAACGCTCTCCTATCGTCGTTAGTACATTCTGGTGAGAGATAGATTAAATTTATGAATTTAAGTATGCAAACCCTAAGTAATTTTCTAATTCTAACTAACATTAAATATGTAAAAGTGTCTTTGTTCGTTCTTTGTTCGTAAATAACGCTCTCCTATCGTCGTTAGTACATTCTGGTGAGTGATAGATTAAATTTATGAATTTAAGTATGCAAACCCTAAGTAATTTTCTAATTCTAACTAACATTAAATATGTAAAAGTGTCTTTGTTCGTTCTTTGTAAGTAAATAACGCTCTCCTATCGCCGCTAGTACACTCTGGTGAGAGATAGATTAAATTTATGAATTTAAGTATGCAAACCCTAAGTAATTTTCTAATTCTAACTAACATTAAATATGTAAAAGTGTCTTTGTTTGTTGTCTACTTAATAGCTCTTTATAAATCCTTACCGAATTCCACAATGACGGAACGGATTACGGATTTGATTTTACCCAAAAAAATTGTTTAAGTACTTAGTTTCAATTTTAAGGGATAAACATAGAGCAAGCTTATTATTAAAAATTAATTCATATTGAGTTTACCTTCTGATTTGTACCTAGATACGTTTTGCAACTAGGTTTCTAATATAAAATTAGTTATTCCCGTAACAGGAACAGAATGTGACAAGACTTACGGAACAAAATCATATATAATTTTGAAACAAATTTTATTATATGTATTTATATTATAATTGAAAGGCTCTACTGCCTTTATGTTGGAATCGCACTATTGTTTCTCGTCACAAATCGTTATTCTGCACTACTTAATAAAAACTCATGAAACATTAGTTTGCAGTCGCCATTTTGATTTCGCCATTTTGATTTTCCATATCTTCTATATAACTAATGCCTCCTACTTCTGTAATAGATATTATTCTATCAATATTTAATTTATTAAAAGCAATCCAATCGTTTATTAAGAGTTCTCTTTTAAATTATCGATTTTTTCTTAGAATTAAAAATAAAGAATCTTTTATAAAAACTAAAGCAGCTGTATATAATAACTCATGAATAACAACTATTAGGCATGATATAATATACTGCAAATAAATGATTAAAGCAAATGGCGTACAATCGTAATGACGTCATAGCTTACAATTGTAATACTATTAAATAGTAAATAATCAATTAAACAAGTGCAGTTCTTACAATCATTTAACTCTGTATGTCTTTGTATATACTCTTGTCACTGTATTTTTCGACCAAAGTTCTTTCAGCTTATATAATAAGTATGGCCAATAATTTTGATAAGTGCCTCTGAGATCTGTCTCAAAAAATCGAATGTACCACAAGCGATTTACTGCACAGTGTGTGTGTGTCAAGATTAATATAGCATGAGTCAAATTATGCGAAATTAAAAAAAATCTATAAATATTAACTTTAAACGTGCTAATAAAGGAAATTCATGTGTATTAATAAAATAGTATTCCAAAACTTTTTAACGACAAGAATAACGCAGTAGCTTAAATAAAAATATGGTCAGTACTAAAAGAAATAATCGTCGTCTACAACGAAAAATTACCAAATAATATTAAAATTTATAAAAAGATGAAAGATAAAGTAAGAAAATATGAATAATCGCAAATAATAATATTCGAATGCGGTTTAATAGCCTAAATAGTTCATTATCTTAATGGATTACAAAAATTAAAAGATATATATAAAACATGTCACCAAAATAATGTCGCAAACATAATATAAATCGAAACGACACTCATCTATGAAAAAATATATCAAAATAGAAGATTATTAAACCAGACATCCATCAAGACTTCAAATAGCTGCGGTTTAGAATCGTTGTTTGCAGAGACATCTATTGACGCGGGTAAGAAACATATATAAAAAATTCCAAAAAAAATGTTGATCGTTGCGTCACAAAATTCTAAACACATCATTTTTTTAGGTATTCCAGATGACAATAAACTTATAATATTAGCGCCCTCCCACGATAACAAAATGAAACGGCTCGCCATAAGCAGTCTAATTATTTAATGCGAGCAACGCCATCTTTATCGAAACTAGCACACTGCGATTAAGTTTTAGGAAAAGTTAGAACCATTGTTTCTTTTCTCTTGTGAAGTTTTTTTTTAATATTTTTTCATAATAAGTAATATTATTTAAATAAAATTTATTATAATTATAAGTTAAAATTTATTATAAATAAAGAAACTTCATTAATAAAAGATGATATAAATTAATCTATTACATAAGATTAAATGTAATAGTTTAATTTATATAAATAAATTAATCGTAAAAAAAGACTTAAAAAATTAACATTTTTATTAAACACTGTTATGACTGGCTTTCATCCCGCTTTTGCGAAATTTATCCTTGGGAGCATATTTCATTATTATATAATTAACGCTAAATGTATTCAATGTATCCCAAAAAAATATTAAGTATAGTGGAGGTGAGTTTATTTTAGTAAGACAATCGATTAAAATCTAAACAAATAAAATCACGAATAAGTTCGAATCGGTGTACATGGTCCAGAAAAAATATTGGGCTGTATAGATTTACGCGGATAATTGTTGACAACCACTGCTATTCAAAAAATAAATACTGTACCACGCAGAACGAATCCGATGTCACATACCCCATATACATAATCAGATACTGAAAAAAACTGAAATGCATTTAACATTTAAAATTATTTTGCTACATAAAACAACTATACATATATACAATACATACATATATATATATATATATATATATATATATATATATATATATATATATATATATATATATATATGAATAAATTAATATATTAAACCGGAGATATGTAGAATTAGTGGTATAACCTAATTCTAACTTTCAGATACCGGATGTATAAATATATTACCAAGAATAACTTCCATTTAATTTTATTAGATACACCGGAATATTCGCATTTTAGAACCTCATATAATAACAACAATTGAATTTATTACCCTCACTAAAATACTGGTATATCGTATAACTCTCAGAAATATAATAAAACCTACACCGCTCCCCTACAATAAACTCACTAACATAAGCAGTAGAAAAACCCACACAAACCCGGCTTCCGCTATTGTCTTTGAAACATATAAATGCTGGATTGGATGAATGGCTTGGATGTTCCTAAGAGTTAATATTTGCTAATAGCCCACCTGAAGATGTTGTAATACAACGAAACCTAGGTCGTGGTAAAGAACTTAAAGAAAGTAGAAATAATACTACATCACATAGTTTCATTTAATTATGAATAATGAATTTCCACAAAATTAACGGCTAATATATTCAATAATTGTGTACATAAAACAATTTTTCATGTGTGCTTATAACCATACGATAGAACTGAAAACTTCTAATTTTAAAATATATGTGTATAACAAAATAATTACATTGTGTTATACGATGTATATTAGTTCAGCGAATCAGGAACAATGTGAAATTATTACTTTAAAATACAATGACATACGCGTATTTTATTAAATTACTCGCAAATAAAATATTAAACATTCACTGTATATATTTGAAATCCACAATTAAATGAAACTACGTGATGTAGTATTATTTCTACTTTCTTTAAGTTCTTTATCACGACCTTATTAGATGGATAGCAAAGAGAGCTGATTTATCTTTGCTAATAGCCCACCTGAAGATGCTGTAATACAACGAAACCTAAGTCGTGGTAAAGAACTTAAAGAAAATAGAAATAATTCTATATCGCGTAGCTTCATTTAATTGTGAATAATGAATTTCTACAAAATTAACGCAATGTATATTCAATATATTTGAAGTATAATTCTGATTATATACAATAACATAAACGTATTATATTAAACCATAATCATCTAAATTATAATTAAAAATAAAACGTAATTCCTGAAACGAACTCCGTGTTTGACAGTAGATTTGCCTTGTTGATGCAGAAGGGAGCCGATTTATAAATTTGCTGGTTTAGTTTTAAAATGGACCTAATGACGGTCGTAGACAAACAACCTAGAGCAAGGTTTAAAATCTAAACAAAAAAATATGACAAATTAAATAATAAACCTAATAGTAAATTATCGGAAAGTGTCACAAAACTCGGCAAACACTATAAAATTTATTATTTTGTTCAGAAATCAAATCCGAAAATAAATTTAATGATTAATGTTGTGGTTAATCAATCGCCACTTGAACAAAACAAGCTTAATATTTGCCACCAGCAAACATTCTAGTAAAATAATTCTGGAAAATTCTAATTATGTATCACTGCCAAATATTTACTCTGAATGTTTTGTGATAGAAAGAACTATTCCATTTATTTTTTGTACTCAACTGGTGATCGCTGGCTAGAGATAGCCAATATATTGGATTTTAACTGGTCACAACTATTTATCCTATCTTGTCATTATAAAAATAAAGTCTATATGTTCGTCATAATACAATATAGACAACGGCAATTAATGAACACCAGCCCGTAATTAAAAAGGACGTGGATTGAATCCCAGTAAGATAGAATGATATTTCCTTTTTTATAATAGTTTCCTTTTTCAATAGAAGGTTTAATTAAAGTCATTGATCTATACGTAATTAAACTATAATTTGTACCTAGTGATCAAGCCAAAACAGTCGAAGAAAACATAGGATAAAGGCAAGAATGCCTATTCTTATCCAGAACTATTGATTTACGAAGTTAAGATTTGAGCATCCGCAGGTCAATAGGCCATGTATTGATATAAATGAGTCAACATCACGCCTCATAATAGACATTTTTTTAGTGTGTCAAATGTTCAAAAGAACGTAAAAAAAAAGGTTTGCTACTTAACATAATTCGCAAACTTTGTCTTTTAACATATATTTAACTGTCATTACTGAGGGCGAGAAGTCACTTGGGGATGTAAACCATACCCACAAGGGCCAGTGATTGGGTCAAAAATGGATTGGGAAGGACAAAGACAAAAATAATCCCAACTCAAAAAGATAATGCTGTGTGTTTAGTGGGATATTCATAAAATCATGAGTAATAATTTCTGGTAATACATCTATAACCACAACACTATACTGCAACTAACTTCACATTTTGTTACTTAATCTCCGGCGGAAACACATACAAGGAAACAAAATTTTCTTTCTTCATTATTATGTCGGCTTGATCGCGAGCTTACGGCCTATGACGGTACGGCGCAACCCGGTCCTATTCCTGGCCGTTCCTCGAATGGAACTGGACTGATGTTTTGACTGGCTGTAAAAGAATGCTCTCGTAGTGATAATAAATAAATGTATAATGCCCCATTGCGAGAATTACTCCATAAAATGATTGAATCTGTGATCGTAAGTGATCCACACCCTCCTTATTCAACACCGGTACCGCCTGAATTTTGTTTGTTTAGGATATTAATTAATGGTTTGCATGAAAAAATTGATTGTAAGAATCTCGTGGAGTTTATTGATGAATTTTTCAATTCGAAACCTGCGTGTTTATATTTTGATGTCATCCACTCTTAGCTAAATATATGAAGTAATAGTTATAATAGGTAGTCGCTGCCGATAATGCATAAGTCACTACTGGTTAATTATGATAAACAGACAAATACAATTTTTTTTATGTTTTGAAACAATTATTCTTTATTAGCCCTATATATATATATATATATATATATATATATATATATATATATATATATATATTAAGCAGACTAGCTAGCTAGACTACAGAGCTGCAACTCATCTGCATTCAATATATTTTTCGCGTTCACTTTAATTCAATTTAATTATTTAAACTACTTAATTAAAATACGTTCCTAATCTTATTAGCAAGAGCAAACAAGGGCAAGTGCGTAGATATGAGCAATCTGTCATCCTCGAGCAAGCAACGTAATATTTTTTCTATAAAGTGTCAACGGTGGTTCAAGAGTAATTGGACAAAACATGGATAAACAATTTATCCGATTACAAAAAGATAACATTGTGTTATCTTTTTGTAATCGGGTAAATTTTTTATCTACGTTTTGTCCAAAATTGTGTGTTTGGTTGGATATCAATTGAATCATATTGTAACTAATATTTGTTGATAATACACATACAGGAAAGATGCACTGCAGTCAGCTTCGATATTACTAATAGCCAAAAAAATATGAGCGCCTCTTATCCTCGAGTATCTAAGCAAATTAAAATTTTATTCAAATATTCATGTCTTCAAAGAATGAAAATCTCGTCACAATTAATTGAGTATTTGTTTGTGACATCAGACGAAAAACAAAAATAAATTCTAAAATATATTTTTAGACTCATAAACTTTCAACTAGGCGATTCTAAATATTTATTTTCAAAAATATCTTCTACGTACTGTACCTGAAAATGGACTCGATACAATTGTATGATAGCTTATATTATATACTCGTAAAACGCGATCCAAATTTTTCAAAAATTTAATTTTTAAATTGATGAACAGTTTTATTTTGCAAAGACGAACTCAGACTTTACCATAATCTTTATTCATGTTCATGATATATGTCTGATACAAATTAGTTATCTTTGGGACAAAAATTATTCAAGATTAAAATATTATCATAAACAAAAGACAAGTGGTTTTCAATGTTGTTAATAACAGTGTTCGTATTTAATCTTATTTGGTTCATCAATCTGTTTGTAATGACATTAATATAGTTATTACAACGAATAATAAGAAAAGCGTAATTTTATTGCTATATTTTACTACAAATCAAATATCGTAAACGTTTTTAATAAATGTTAATATCTTCCAGATTAAATTCAATGAGGTCGAATAAAATTTCTTTTAAAAACTAAAATATTCCTCAATTTTTATTTTCTTACTTTTTAAAATCTTTTACCGACCAAACATTCAAAATTGCAATATTTGTTTATATTTAATTCTTATTTTAATTCTTGAATAAATAAACAATAAAGTAGATATTACCAGTCCATAAGAACAGAATTGAATTGATCAAAAATACAGCTACACTCTATTACTCTGGCGATAAGTTCTGTCGTAGTGTGGACACGATAATATAACATCGAATTTACATGTAAACATTATATGGGTTTCCTATTACTCTGTCTTCTCCCGCATCTCTCTCTGTCGAGTATGTCTTAATGATATATACAGGTCGATAAATTGCACAGATTAAACCCTACCCTTCTTATCATTACCAGTAATAAGTCATAAATTCGTTCCACAATTGGTTTCAATTACAGTTCTGATTCATAAATCAATGGGAACAACAATTCGCAGGCGAGCTACGAAATAGACAAATCATCTACTTCCTCCACCTCTCTCTCTCCAATCTCCATTACTCTCTATCGACCTCTGCAATTAGCGTCACACTAAAGAATGAAACCGCGGTTCGACTACGCTGAGCAAAATTATAATCCGGCATGGTCTCGTAGGGCCATAATTACATAATGTTGCAATTATATGAGAATAATTTGTCTGTTTGTCTCCCATTTCTTTTTTATCCAATAAAATATAAAGAGAATCAGTTCTATCTTTGCGATCATCAACTGCAAGTCACAACTGTCTATTTTATTTCTTAAAAAGCTTTATGATAAATACATTTTCTCATATTTATCCGATAATAATTATATAATATATCTATTATTTCCATTCAGAGGAATGTACTAGCCGCCAGTACCTGTCGTTTTAGAAGGAATGAAAAATTTAACAAAAACACACTGACTAAGTTTACACGACCACTGCATCTGATGCAGACAGCTATTCAGAGCACCAGCGTAGAAAAATAGCATTTGAACAAAAATCTTTCAGAATGAATGTTAATAAATTTAAGTGCACGATTCTGGAAAATGAAGAACGAGAAGAGAGTGCGAATTTGTACCTAGATAGTTTGTTTTCGTTAATTTTTGGTTAGACTTTCAAATACGTAACCACTTGTTGATGAGCCAATTGGTTATCATGGCCATTTAATGAAAATTCTATTGTAGTATTTAGCGTAAAGTTCACCTTAAAAGTTGTATTTTCATTTGAACCATTCAGTAAACAATTATTGAAGAATATTTTAAAATTTCAGTCAACTCAAAATATAACTTAAAAGCGCTAATTAAAAAAAAGCTTTGCTGGCTATTTTCTGAAGGATCCAGAGTCAAATCTTTAACCTAAGAACTGATATAAATATGATAAATATACCTTAAATAAGATTAATAAAGACTGTCAACCCTGAATCAGATACTAATATTAACAAGGGAAAAAATTAAATATGAAGATATATTGGTATAACTATATATTTAGAGATATCACTGACGTGATGCACCTTAAATATATGTATTAATAGCTTCTTGCTCCCGGTATTGTTCATGTGCGTTTTTAAATAAAACAATGGGATTTGCTTCCAACCCAATTAAACGTCACTATCATCCTAAATCTCTGATATGTTCACCTTGTGCCATCTATTTACAAATAATATTCAAACTGTATTAAAGAACAAAAACCCGAGTTTGTCATGCCATCTAAGCCTAGTTGAAAAACGTACATCCAAATATAGGTTTCGTAGCATTACTATTCCATGTATGTGAATCCACGGATGATACATATAAATCATAAGTAGTTGTTTGTACATGCATAAGGTTCATGAAATAATGCATCCCCTGTCATTTCCATACTCAATATAAAAAACAATACCGATCCCAACACTAAATTATCAACATGCTCACATAAAACTTCACCGCAAACTAATACAATACCTGACCAGAGAGCAACTAACTCTCTATTTAAGTTACTGATTACAACAATATATGGTACTAGACTATTCCAACAATAACTTGCAAGAATTTACTCGGATAACGAGCTGTGAAATGATCCAATCTTCCGTATATCATGTAGTTTTGATCTCGAAGAACGGCTATTGCGTAGATGAAGAGAAACGGCGTATAGCGATAACTGGAACTGCAATGGGCTAGTTAAGGGGAGACGTCAACAAAACGACCAAGATTCGTATCGTTCGAGTTCTTGTGTTCCACATTTTTTTGTATGTCCACACAGATATGGACACTGAAGAAATAAAGCAGAAGAAGACAGATGCTCTAGCAATATGATATGGAAAAATTATTTTGGGAATATCCTTCCAAACAAAAGTTCATAGTACAAGAACTCTCCAACTACCAAGCAAGCTCGATCCATCTTAGTATTTGTACAATGTCGGATACATGAATTCTTTTGCCATGTCTTATATCGCGAGGATAACTCCATTAAGCAAATTGCTATTAAGGAAGCAACAGAGCGCACCAAAGTGCGCGGATGGTCGGCTCTGTTATGAACCAATCAGATCAAATCTACTGTGTGTATCAGACTAACGTCTAGTGCATCAGACTAACGCCAAGCAAAAAAAGATGAAAACCCGATGTGGGTTACCTAACAAAACCTCATGACTTAACATGATGATCTTTCAAGGATATTACAACAGAAAGGAAGATAGCCACCAAATCTGAAATACGCTGAAAAACAGTTTTAAAATCACATGATAATATATGAATTAAGAAACAAAATTACAGGTGAAGTGCCTTCTTCTTTCCAAAGTGATAACAAGTCATTTGTTTTTTCCTTTTTTTTCAATGGTGTAAACCATAACATAAAATGTATATTTGTATACGTTTCACTGTTTCTTATAAAGAAAATAATTAAAATACCAATTAAAATAGAACAAAAAAGCAACAATTAATCGTAAAATAACCGAAATCAAACTTTTTAATTTTACTCCATCAATACCTTTTAATAACGATGCAAAATTCAAAACAAAACTATCTTGTGAATGCAACCCACTCAAAGTCGGGAAAAATGATCTTTATATGTTGTAATACAAAACCTGGTAAGTATGAAGAAGATGCAATTTACTCCAACACCTTAACGATGGTGAGCTCGCAGTTGAAAAATAATGGGCTTCCGAGATTCATAAATCTTTTTAATCTAGCTCTGCCCACCAATTAGGATCGTTAGGCAATTATTATTACTTAAATGCAGTAGTTATCATCCATGGGTAACATCAATTCAATAAGGTTTCGGTTCTGCGTCCAAACTCTTTCCATATTAATAAATATACTTATAATTCGGAACCGTTAGAACAATTATGACGTGTAAGTTACCAAAATAGGTATAGCGAATACCATTTCTGTACAAACTTTTCTGTCAGGCTTTAGGTATTGCAATATATGGTTATTAATATTTTGTATAATCTTATACCTAGTTAATCCTTTATTTATTATAACAAATGTAAAGTTATTGTTGTAAATTTAACCACGTTTTAAGCATATAGTTATATGTAAAAGCGGTATTTTTCCACTCTTATCTTGTAATGAATATTTAATATATGAAAAGTTCTCTTTTCAATTTTCGTTTTTTTTCTTTTCTTTGTGACGTAATTATAAGGAATTACCTCAAATGTCCGTAGTATTACGATACACATATAACAATAATTCATGACGATACCTGTAGCTTTCGCTTTTTGCGCATAAATGGTCAGATACAGAGTCAATCTCAGTGGTTTTAAATAAAAGGAATATCCATTATTTTACATCATAAATAATAACCAGGAACTTACTGGTAAGTAGATGAAGATATCATTTTAGTAATTCGTGAGCTTGATCAAAAAAGTAATTCATTACGCGAAAGTTACATACATAAGATTTTCTTTAGAAATTTTCCAAAATGATAAATACAAGTTAAGCATTTACGAAAAGTGGATTATAATAAGTTGGGCAAATTGACACAGCTTGTAGAGCCTACCCTATTAACATTAAGTTATATGGTGTTTTACTTTTATAAAAAAAAATTCTAAATCACAGTACTAAAGTAAAGTTTCATGTAGTGATTGTTCTTTCAGAAAATTGTCTATGCTGAATAGATTGTAGGGTGCATATTGCTAAAGAGTAGGTATATTTTTTACATCGGGGACACTTACAGAAAAAACAAATACCTATATAATATGATGTACTCATACACGTAGAACCTGGGTTTCGTACACATTTAAGCACTTATAAATATTTAAGGATATACCATATCTATAAATTCCGTTAAACTATTTAGAAGCATTAATTTTATAATATAAATCATAACTTCAATATATTGCCTGATATATCTTTCACAGGCTTAAAAACATGACGCATATTAAAAAAAATAAAACCTAGGAAAGTCACTATAGTTTTCCTGTAATCTTCTGGTCAGATTTTGCCAGCCCCTTTTTTCATGATTTTTAGTTCAGTAATTTCAGAAAAAAGATAGAGAATGCTCTATTTTCGTATTTTTTTAGAATATTTTTTTAAATATGCAATATGTATATATATATGTATATATATATATATATATATATATATATATATATATATATATATATATATAATAAAAAATAATAATATTTTTTTTTATATTCTTTATAATAAAGCTCTCACGTGGTACATAAAATGCAAAAAATATCTTAATTACTTTATTTACGCCCCTTCCTTAATTCTTATACGAATGTTTGAAAAACTTGGCTAAAGCAAAATATGTGGCTCAATACGGTTATACTTCGGAGGAAATCGTTTGTGATAAACAGATAAACAGGCACGCGAATGTTGAAGGTTCTATTTTATCTTTTGGGATAAGAAATCCTAAAAGAATAAGTTTAAGTAAGCAAAGCTAGAAGGATATAACATTAGAATTATGCTTTGAAAATAAAATACAAGGGTGCAAAATTACTTATTTTTAACTTTTTACTATGAGTTAGATACACACACCACATCTGTAATAGACACAAACTACAAACTTTATATATGTATATACATATATATATATATATATATATATATATATATACATACAAATATATAACCTTATCAATAATTGAATTATAACAAGAACAAATTTCATTAATGTGTTTTATCTCAAATGCAACAGCTGATATAAATCACCTGCCCTTGAGAAATAAATAACACAGAACCAGCTTATCCTTTAAGAAGAATAATTAAGAAAAAATACGCTTTTTCATTTATTATAAAGACGATAAGGACTTAAACTGGCTTATAAAGGCTATAAAAAACACAAAGTTTCCTTTTAATTCTAATACTTTTCCACGAGGATGACCATAATGCATATTCATAAGGAAACAATTTATGGATATTAATTGCCTTAATTTTAGCCCTAAAAAAGAATATCGACATGTTTATCTTTAATTAAATATCACCTGCTTCTTGGACACGAACTACACACATTAATCGTGGAGTATGTCAATGACAATAAAAAAATGCCCTTCTCATTATATTATATATCAATGATAAGAAATGTGAGGAGTTAGTACTTATGGGAAGGAAGAAGTAGAAATAATTGAAATATTTCTTGGTCTAGTTTCGAACTAAACAGTCCATCTTATGAAAACTGAAATAATTTATACAGATATTACATTTGAAAAACTTAATAAAGTTTCCAAGGTTTTTCTAATTTCTTTCAATTATGGAAATAATTTAATTCAAGTTATATTTCATATATAAAGTACTTTTTGGGAGAAAATCTAATCCATCTAAATAGTTCTGTTACGTGTAAGCTTAACTATAAAACCTAGTTAAATTTACAAAAATAAGTCTTGAAATAAAACGTGTTGAAGTAATTACCTCCTTTTCTATAAAAAAATAAGCTAGATCTAGAATTAATTAAAAGATCGCTAAACATGTATTTTAACACCTAAAACTTCACTGAGAAAATTTCATAGAAAAATAAAATTCTGCAGAACTACTATGGTAACTCAAGAGTATTTATTATTATGGACAAAATTTGAACTTGAAATCAAGAGTCTATTTAATCACACTTATTAACAGACAACCATTTTATTAATAATCGCCTCGCAATTCTATTTAGCAGGCAATAAACTGATCGTTGCAAGGACTAATGTGACATATTATTAATTTCTGATAAAAAAACAGGCACTTTATGTGTAATTTTTTTTTTAATTGGAAATGCATTTGACGGTGATTTCGTCAGATACGGTTGAGAATTTCCATACACATCCTTTAACAGTTAGTTACCAGTTTAACGCATAAAAGCACCTGTTTTTATTATATGTTCTTTGTTACTGTCTGCATAGTCATCTATTCAAAGTACCCTCTACTTGTTTACTCGCAACATGTGAAAGCTTTCAAATAAAAGTTTTTAATAATACTTTCGTCTCGATTACCGTTAGCTTTTCTCTGCTAGTAGTAACTGTATTTATAGTATCTTGTTTGTATAACATTAGTATTAGCAAGTTACGACCTGAAAATTAAAATTTCTTTATTAGGGTTCATTTATTATTTTATTCCTAATTAATTACTTTCAATTCTAAAGCATATAAATATTTTGCAAATATTGGAAAAAACTATGGCTATAGAGGTATAAACCTAATTCTTATCATGATTAAAAAACGATCTAATTGCAACAACAAAACGAATACCATAACGAAGTTAAAGTTATAGTCTTTATATATATATATATATATATATATACTTTTATATATATATATATATAAAAGTCTTATATATATATATATATATATAGAAAAGAAAATATGTGAGAAAAATCGACATTTCCTGTATAAATAAATCTTAGACGATGCTTTATTATCAGTCACTTCCCATTTTTATATTTGGACATTTTCTGGCAAATGTCCATTAATAAAATACCATTTCTAAACTCTCAAAATAACATTATTTGCCGGAGATAAACCATTCCGTTTTAATATATAATACATTATAAAACTTGTTTAAATAAAACTGAATCAACTTCAAGTGCCTACTGAATACAAGAAGCACTAAAAAGTATAAAATAATAAAAATATGAGTACTTAGTTCGAACTTCTGCGGTACAATATATTTCCTGAACTTATGTTCAGGAAATATATTGTTATGCCTGAAAAACATTGCTATTGTTAGAGATATTAACGGACAGTCCCAAGTAGAATGTGGTTTTTATGCGAGTGTGTGTGTAGATCGGCATCGATTCCCAGCGTTCGACTTCAAACTAAGTACTTGTATTTTCAAATTTGTTTTTAAATTTTTCAGTGCCTTTTATGTCCACTGTTTGTAGAAATTAGTTAAATGTTTTTTTTTTGTAAAAAAGTCTTATTATTCAATTTTTAATGTTTATGATATCCTGTACCTATTAGCGAGAATGTCACGAACTCACGAAGAATTTAATAATATCTCATTTATTGAAATTGATACAAGCATCTTCAGCGTTTAATGAATACAAATACTTCATGTATACGTACATACGTTAATGCATATATACACGCACAAATACGTATTCTTCTCTGTCGTTTCGCTCTTGGCAGGGCGGCTAGAATGTAGTATTATTACGGGTGACCGTTGTTACTCACCTCACCATGCCTCTGCATCTCTCCCTATTTGTCGTCGCTCTGTTTCATCATACAGGAGACCACATACAATAGACTTGATCTGGTATGTTCCCTGCACAACAATGCACTCCGCGCATGACGTGACCAAAAAATTTAGGAATCAGAGTATGAACAAGTGTTGATAGACGATGCTGTGCTGGAAGCCGAGTTCTTGATATATATGTATATATATATATATCCTATGTTATATCCTATATACTTACCTATGTACTAAAATCCTAGTTGCTTCATACCTTCATTTATACCTGTACATACTTATATAACAACCTACTCATATTCTGGGTGCATCTTATCCACGTTTATAATTGAAAATACTTTCAGATCTGTTTACTAATATCCAAATTATTTCATGCCCTTTTATATACCTGTGCACATTCGTACACACCTCCTTACTGATGTTCTAGTCGCTTGATACCTTTGTATGACGTGTACATACATTTAATACTTACCAGCCTACTTACTTCGTAATTTTTTTACTTACAACAAGAAAAGTCAAACGAGCCTAAAGTCGATGAACTGACTTCTCATCATTGCGGTGATCCTAGCCACTATTTGTGACCAAGAGACTCGTCAAAATATGTTAAGCGATCCTAAATTCGGTGAATCTGTGAATCTACTCCTCATCATAGAAGAGTTTTTATCAGCATCTTCTGGCTTCATATTTAGAACCTTTTTAAAGATTCCCAAACACTATGAATATACTACTCACCGTTGAGAAGTTCTGTCGTCATCTTCTGCTCCATCATTAGACCGTGGCCGTCAACAGTTACTAAAGCACTTGTAACGATATGTAAACTTGGTTCTAACTCGATCTTAAGGAGTCTTGTACTATTATCTGTTGATATAGGATATCTCAGGAGTACATCATCACATTCAGAAAAAAAATTCTTTTTTTCAAAATTTTCTGGACTTTCAGAGAAATATTAGTAACAAAGTATTCAAAATCGGTGCAAAATTATATATATATATATATATATATATATATATATATATATATATATATTTATATATATACACACCAAAAATATGTATATACAAATAAACGTCTCTTCCTTTCTCAAAGTCACCAAAAATATTACCCATATTTCACACACATTACAATATATACATATACATAATTCATGGTACAATTATACATGGAACTATACCATAGAATTACAGAGAACGCCGACGCGGACGGAATTTACGAATGATATTTAGTTGTATGTAACAACTTAAAATAATAACGATGGCACATTAAAATAAACATTAAAAATTACAATACATCTCATTCATCAAACGTACCAAATATATTGGTTTCCAAAGTATATTGAAGTCCAGTTAGATCAATCCTAGCACGTTCAAAAGAAAGCACATACAAAAAGTTTAATTAACTCAGATAATTAATGGTATTAGTTTAAGGAAAATTTACTATGACACTTGTTTTAACAATTTTCCAAAAAATTATTAATATAGTTTATAACTGAAATTGTCTTCCAAATTTAGATATTATAATAATTAATATTGAATATATTTGGCGTTAATTTTGTAGAAATTCATTATTCACAATTAAATGAAACTAATTTATGTAGTATTATTTTTACTTTCTTTAAGTTCTTTACCACGATCTAGGTTTCTAGATTACATCTTCAGGTGGGCTATTAGCAAAGATCTTTAAAAAAGTCACAACTCACAAATTGGTGTCAAAAATATGCTGCGTACATTATAATAATGACATACTCTTTATTCTTCACCTGCCAATTCCTATCAAGTAAAACATTGATATCAATCTCAAAATGATGTCATAAAAGTTATCTCTCAATATCGATGGAATGAGTGTTAAAAAACCCCTTGACTTCTTATTTTTCTGCCATCATAACCGTTACATTAAGAAAATTGACGCACCTAAAATAAAAAGACGTATTGTTATTATTTTGCAGTATATTATTTTACAAATAAAAAAAACACAGTAAATTCCATAATCATTACAGAATGTCCCCTCTCCCAAACACTATAAAAAGTTTAATTTCACGACATACCCGACCGTTAAACACACCTCTCGTAGCATCTGTGTCACATGATGTGAGTGCCGAACGGTAATGAAAGTTCCATTGCGTTAAGGAACTTTAACTTTTCGATACGGCGTGTTCATTTTTAGTGAACTTATCAATTTATTTATTCATTATCTATTCCCATATAATATCGTGCCCAAATTACAGCACGGGTCAAATAAATCGATATCAATCAAGAATTTCAGAAAAATCAATAAGAAATAATAAAAACGAAAACAATAAAGGAAATAAATACAATAAGTATAAAGTTATAACGGTCCATAAGCCATTTTCGCATTTACATATGTAACACGCTGTATTAATTCTACAGCCACGAATAGATAGGTAATACCGCCTCCAAAACCGAATTAAGCCGCCTCCAAAACCGATAAGTAATACCGCCTCCAAAAAGCCGCCATTAAGCCGCCTCCAAAACCGATAAGTAATACCGCCTCCAAACACGGTGTATTAATAAAACGGTGTATTAATTCTACAGCCACGAATAAATAGGTAATACCGCCTCCAAAACCGAATTAAGCCGCCTCCAAAACCGATAAGTAATACCGCCTCCAAAAAGCCGCCATTAAGCCGCCTCCAAAACCGATAAGTAATACCGCCTCCAAAACTGATAGGTAATACCGCCTCCAAAACCGAATTCTACAGCCACGAATAGATAGGTAATACCGCCTCCAAAACCGAATTAATTATAACGGTCCATAAGCCATTTACGCATTTACATATGTAACACGCTGTATTCATTCTACAGCCACGAATAGATAGGTAATACCGCCTCCAAAACCGAATTAAGCAAAGTCGGCCACATTTTTGGGAATCCAAGGTAGATATTTATAAATTTATACATTTTATGAATCCATAATTGGTGCCCTTTTACTTTGTTTAAAACAAAAAAAAATATTTAAAAAAATTCAGGTAAACATTTTTTTAAAAGGTCATATATATAAATAAATGCATATATATGATTTCAGCTCGTTAATATTAATTTGTAATTATTGAATGCACATGTGTACGATGGCAGAATGAAATGTATGATACACAATATGCTTCTCCCTGTCATTCCCCGAAGCCAGTCTTTAACTAAAGGGTTTAATGACGTTACAAAAGGGTGATTGTCCCCTCCGATGCGTTTAATATAAAAACTAGCTACTTTATCCAGCTGCAAAAACAGGTGATCACAAGACGCCCAATATGTATAACAACTAATTTACAAATATCCTGAATGTTACATCATAATGATGAATTGAACAATCAATAGACGGCAGTTACTACAGGAATAACACTTAAGATACATTTTATTTAAATTGTATATATCCCAAAAGCAGAGTAAAAATTGGTTACCTTACGTATCTTGCCCCGCAAAAATCCGAATATAAATATACGTCTAAATAACTTGAGATTAGAAGAAGAACTATATTACTTTCCAGACGAACTACAGTCTGTAATCCAGGAACTCAATTAAGCCTCGCTATCAATAGAACTCTAAATGAAACTCGAATTGAAAAAGACATTGACAACGAAGTAGGTTGAATTGGGTCGTGCAACCTTCTCAAAACTTGAATTCGCTTTCAAAATTAACATCAAGAACCGCTTAAAAGCACGTATCTTAATCAGTGTGTACTACCAGTCCTCAATTACGGAGAAGAAACTTGAGTAACAATAAAACACACATTGTAAAGAGAGTAGCAAAACTTTAGGATTACCAACATGCCAACTCCATATTGAAACTGGTATCATTAGTCTAAGTCAAAACATTAATATTTTAATAAACTGAAATTATATGAAAAATACTCATTTTTTTGTAACATAATTTATAAAGAAAAGTAAAATATTTGAAATATGATCGTTTTTGCAGAATATATGAAGCAGATTATAATAAAGTATATAGCCGAATAAGCCCGAATAGCTGCGATATACAATAATTGCACTCATCCAAAGCGTAGAGCGTCTTCGAATCCCAGGTCTTCTTTATAAATGTGATGGACCACCGAGAGTTGTTGCGTGAGACAGTACCTTCTTCCATCGTTTGGTAAATTTTCGTTTGCAGCTGTTCAAGCAGAAATTCCCAAACGGTACTTGTGAAGAAGAAGCACTCACGGTGATTCACATTTCACGATCATGATTCACGATTCACTTTCATTTTTTTCATGATTCACATTTATTTTTGGGACATGTTTGCTGTGTCGACGATTATAATATTATGCTAGCTGAACTCGCGAACTCATGCTGCTTATATAGCCGAGCGATGGAACATTTCCTAACATTCGAACAACTTTTAGAATATTAATAAAAAAGTATCTCAGGACCTTCCACATGACCCAATATATTAAACGTTCCAATAACACACAACAGCCTGTAAACGCACGTGAGTACAATTAAAAATGCATATAAAACACGCTAATGGAACTCGTTTTTCAAGAAAACTTACGCGATTGCGAGTGTACATCGTTTAACCACAATTAATTTTTGTAACGTTAGCAATTGAAGACGAGATAAAATATTTTATTAACGTCAATAAATTGAAATTTACAAGTTAAAGGAATGGCTTTTACCGTAAGTTATGCAGCAGAAAATTACATGATGTGCCGGATGTTAATAATTACGTGCTAACACAAACGCATTTTTCATTAAAAAAAATACTTTACGTTAACCTGAATATAAAATATGCTGTGTGTTTTAAGGAATTAATACATTTAATTATTTATGAAATTAATATTTTATATTTAAGGCTATTCCGTATAAATAAAACCTTTTGGGTTATACATTAATCTCGTTCAAACGTTGCAAAAAATAATTGAATATTTGGTTGCCATCAACAACATATTTCGAGAGATAGTCCAAAGACTTTGTGTTTTTCCGGAAGCTCTTCAAATTTACACTAGATAAAAGGATTTTTCCTGAAAAAAAACGAAAAAGTGAACGTAAAAATACAAAATGATAAAATTTTTATAAATGTGTGTAAATAAATTAAAATAAAATAATTTCGCTTTACACGTCATTGTTATAATTGGCTTAGTATTTCACATCTATGTACTCCAAATATAAGACTTTGTAAGTCTTTGGATGGAACATTCCTCATATATTATTTAAAAGTTATTCTCTGATATATCCTTATATATAATATCGTATAAACGTAATGTATTTTTGTTGAAGGAAATTTGTCTATTTGAACTAATGCCAGATACTATTAAACTTTTGTCGTTAAATAAAGTGTATTCATTATATGCAAAGAATTTAAGCGCCCTTATATAAAAAGCACGACGTCCGTCTTTCAGTTTAATTCCACGCCTCTCGGAAGCATATTTTATTTATTTTTGCACTATCGAACTAAACTTTATTTCTAAGAATTTCACAATAATTTAACAAAAGTAACTTTTCCAAGTTCTGAAAACATTATGACACATTTTACGTTTTAAATATATTTTGAAATTGTATTACATTCTTATTCGTAGAATATTATATCCCCATTTAAAATTTTATTACACAATGGTCACTTACCGAAGTAAGACCTCTATACGAGTTGTTTATTGATCTTTAATACCAATTGAGACATAAGTTTTAGAGGCGTAGAATGGGCGTGCCACATGGAAGATTTTATAGGTCCAAGTAATGAGTTCTGCGAGCACTTGGCATTATTTATAGTCAGGTCGCAGGTCACAATCGTAATATGTAATGCCTTTCAATAGGCGTGTGCAATTATAAACTACGAAATATAAATATTTTGTTACACAATTAATGATAGTGTTTGGTTAACAAATACGTGCGAGATCGTGGAATACAAGTTTGAAGCAGAGCGTTTATTCGGCTTTTTGGGTCACTTGCTCTGAATATATATATATATATATATATATATATATATATATATATATATATATATATATATATTTATATCATTGGACCCCGATATTGCTAAAGAGCAAATATACGTTGCCTTAGTCGTGTTTTATTATATTATCACTAACCCTATATATGTCGAGAAATTGTATGATGTAATTTCTACAGTCAAATTCTCGCCAAATTTCCCGGAGACTACACTGGGGAAAATATTTCAAATGAAAAAAAAACCATCCAGATTCCTTGATTAATATCGGAGATGTTTGTGGCTTCTTGTTTTTGTTTATACCTGTATATACTTATTTATCTATTTACTCTATTACTTTCTTGCTTAAGTTGAGACAAGTCAAAGCGAATCCAATTTTATTCCTCATCGCTGAAGAGAGGTTCCGCCTCCATCATCGTGCCCTACTTTTTTTAAAGAGCAAATTTATGTTGTATATATATATATATATATATATATATATATATATATATATATATATAACTTTTGTAAATTGTTTAATGAGAATATTTAATGTTTACCTATCCTTAAATGTTTAAACTTTTAAATGTACCTAACTATTTATGGAAACCCCGCATTACGAGTACTGCTAGAATTTGGCAGGTTTATCAAAAAGTGCTTTTCAAAATAATTTTGTCACGTAATAAAATAAATGCTGGCAAAATTACTGACCAAAAAATTGTTAATTATATTTTTTATTGATATTCAATAATGGTAGGAATTAACATAGATTTGAATTTATATAGGATAGGATAAATTAATAAAATCAAGTACGCTTTCAATTATTTCGTAAGTTATAATAAGTATATTTCACAATTAAATGAAACTACGTGATGTAGTATTATTTCTACTTTCTTTAATTTCTTTAACCACGACCTAGGTTTCGTTGTATTATAACATCTTCAGGTGGGATATTAGCATAGATATATAAAGACAATCTTTGCTAATATCTCACCTAAAGATGTTGTAATACAACGAAACCTGGGTCGTGGTTAAAGAAAGTAGAAATAATCCAACATCACGTAGTTTCATTTAATTGTGAATAATGAATTTTTACAAAATTAACGCCAAATATATTCAATAAGTATATTTAATGAACGATGAAGGCTATATTTGTGACGGTATTTTAGTAAAAAGTAAATACTTTCCATAAATTTATAAATATATGTAAAATAAATTTTTAATTGATATGCTTTGAGATATTGCATTTTTCATTCCCTCATCCAGTTTATATCATACGTTAACGTCATATTATACATTAACGTTTTAAATAAGGATCGTTGATAAAGTCACTATTATACTTTATAATACGTTTCCAATTTTCAATATCGGTACTTTGATTACTTGCTATATATGGCGACTATAAATTCGTCAAATAGATACGTTTCAAATATAGATAACTGATAAACCGCGCAAAAATAAATTTTCAGACCTTATTCAAAAATAGGTTAAAATTTTTTGTGTGAAAAATTTTGTCCTTATAAAAGGTGACATACATAAAAATCAAAATAGAAAATGTTAAAAGTTGAAGGTGACTAACCTGAATTTGTAAAGGAATAGATATCAAATAGCAAAAAAAATTATGCTAAAAAATATAAATTCATTTTAAAATAGGTCAAAGTGATTTTCCTTATTTGCTTCAAACTTATTTCTAATTTGAATTGGTTCAATTCTAACAATTTTGGTTCCACCCCGCCTGACGTGCATATAACAAAAGACACGAATATAGAAATAGTATAAAAATTAATTGCTAAATTATGACGCACTTTAGTAGTTTATCGAGTTCAAAGTACTTAATTAATTTGATTTTGATAAAATCTTAATTTACCTCACCCCTTACAATTAACTCATAAATTATCTTTATACCGAGCCCTGGAAATCCATTGACAGGAATAAAAAAAATTGTCGATATTCTTAATTTAAAATTTACAATATATAAAACGAATTTATGGCAATTTTAGTTACATATGTACATATCTTGAAATTGACAACATATTTACCTACACTACACTACTCGCCAAGTTGATCGAAGTTAGGCGAAGAGGTACTTCGAATCGCTGTGTGCAACCTGGCCTTGCATCGGTCTTTCGACTTCCGATCTTTATCGGTTTTTTGCGCCCGAGTTAAAGGACTTCGCGAAGTCTTACTACATTACTCAGCGTACTTCAGATTGCAGACAGACGTCGTACTGTTTACACGTGGGTGCATGCGAGCTACTCACGGCTACTGAACTCCTCGCAAGGTTGTACGAGTGTGTAGTCTCGTACTTCGGACTGCGATGAACTTCGACGAGCACTTTGTCGATGTCTTCGCGAATAGTGTAGAGGGAATATTACACTTTTCATACTGATATCGATATGGTCATTAGCTTGTGACTAACCTGTTATGAACGATAGCCTACTTTATTTTAATTTTCACTCGCAAGTAAACATCGCAGATTATATCTTTACTGTGCTTACTGATTTTTGAGGTTCGACTAACACTTTATCTCATCGTGCACGCTTTGACGACCGAAAAATATACACACAAACATGAGCGTATTATAACTGTTTGCGTACGTGCATACTACGTGTGCGGGCGTGTGTGCATTTGTACGTACATGCATGCGTGTGTGCGATAAGCTAAAGTGATAAAGATACAGAATAACTTATAAAAATAAAAAAATCTACTTTCTAAGTATATTCCATTTCATGTGCCATTTAACAATACGGAAACATTTTGAAAAATTTAACTTTTTTCGAAAAATATTTGAAAACCATGATTTATCTTGGCTCAAATCCCTTGTTGTCTTCACAATTTTCTGGGAAATAGGAAAATCATAGAATAATATCATTTGTAGTATTATTCAGAATTGATTAACAAGCGAATCATAGAGAAAAACTGCCGACTGCTCTATACAGCAAACCCTAACAAAACTCTAAAAAGAGATAAACGCATCAAATTACTTAATAAAGGGCTCTCCGATGGATAAAAGAATTTTTCGATTTCGCTGAAATAAGTTTGGAGCAAATAAGGTAAATCACTTTGACCTATTTTAAAATGAATTTATGTTTTTTAGCATAATTTTTTTGGCCATTTGATAGCTATACATTTACACATTCAGGTTAGTCACTTTCAACTATTAGATTACTTACTACGAAAATCATAGAATAATATAATCTGCAGTATTATTCAAAGTTGATTAACAAGTGAATCGAAGGTAAAACTGCCGAACTCTATTCAGCAATCCCTAACGGAACTCCAAAAAGAAATAAACGCACCAAATTACTTAATAAAGAGCTCTCCGATGGATTAAAGAATTTTTTGATTTCGTTGACATAAGCTTGAAGCAAATAAGGAAAATCACTTTAATCAATTTTATAATTAAATTGTATTTTAGCATAATTTTTTTTGCCATTTGATAACTATTCCTTTACACATTTAGATTAGTCACCTTCAACTATTAAATTAGTTACTTTCAACTTTTAAAATTTTCTATTTTAATTTGTAAGTATTTCCCTTTTCTAGATATAAGGACAAAATTTTTCGCACAAAAATTTCAACCTATTTTTGGAATGGGATCAGAAAATTTATTTTGAAAAGGATCAGTGATTTTATCAGATCATATATAACAAATAATCAAAGTACTGATACTTAAACTCTTGAAAATGTAATCCATCAGTTTCAATTGATTGTAGAAGTAAAATTGGAAAATGCATTTTAAAATAAACAGTGATTTGATCAGATCATATATAGCAAATAATCAAAGTACTTATACTTAAACTCTTGAAAATGTAATCCATCAGTTTCAATTGATTATTGAAGTAAAATTGGAAAATGCAATTTAAAATATAATAGTGATTTTATCAGCGATCTTTATTTCAAACGTTAATATATAATATGCGTGAAAATAACTGAATGTTAAAAATCAGAGGGCATGAAAAGTACAATATCCCAAAGAAATTTTTCAGCGTATCAATCAAAAATTGATCTTACACATATTTATAAATTGATAGAAAACATTTACTTTTTACTAAAATACCATCACAAATATAGCATTAATCGTTAATTTACTATATGCCACCGCGCTCGTGCATGTACTTACTAAATTTGCCAGGAGCGCGATGGCAGTCGCGAAATCAGTTCCAATGTAGCGCGCGGTAGGGGAGGTTGCTCGCACGCATCGCTAATTTTTTATCTTTCTACGTGTTACATAAAGTTCACATTATAGTATAATTAGTAATTACAATATAAAAAGGATCCAGGAAAAGAAAATTTTAACCCATAATGTCGGAATACGAAAATAATTCAAGTGAAAATGATCGTTTTTCAAGTTGTGAAGAAAGTGATAGTGGGAGTGACATTGTGGTGCGCTCACAATTTGGCGTAATGCAAATTTTGAGTGATACTGATAATACCGGACTGCGAAAATATGATGTGGCCTTGATTTCAGTTTTTGTAACAATTTTTGTTCACAATATACATTTCCATAATTTTGTTTGTATTTTATTATCCTTGTACAAGTTTTTATTAAGAAAACACCGAAAAAAGTTATTAAAATTGCATAATTTTTGGAAGAGATATAGTTTTTTTCGAGACAAGGGTAAATGACGTCAAAAACAAAAGACTTATTTGGCATTTTTAAATACATATGAGTAATGGCACTAAAACGGTTAACCAAAACTATCAATAACAATTTTTTGGCCACAAATTTTGCAAGTATGAATTTTACTATATGACAAAATTATGTTGAAAAGCACTTGTTGATAAACCTGCCAAATACTAACAAAAATCGCAATGCGGGGTTTCCGTAAATAGATAGGTACATTTAAAAGTTTAAATATTTTAGGGTAGATATACATTTAAGGTTAAATTTAAAGAGTTCTCATTAAATAATTTGCAAAAGTTAATATTATTTTTCATCCTGTTCATATATTTCCTGATATATCTTTCATATCCATAAAATCATAATGAATTTCTAAAAAAATATATGTCTTTAGATAATCGCTTTAATTTGCTGTAATCTTCTAGACACATTCTACCAAGGCTGTTTTTTTCATGATTTTTAGTTTAGTAGTTTCAAACATTACGGGAAAATGAAGGATGCAGTTTTTGACAGGCGTAAAATTATAATGAACTTTTAAAAAAATATACATCTTAGAATAAACACTTTAATTTCCTATAATCTTCCAGACAGATTCTACCAAGGCTGCTTTTTTTTCATGATTTTTAGTTTAGTAGTTTCAAAAATTACGGGGAAATTTTGTATATTTTTTTGCGAATCTCTGAGATTAAACCACTTACAATTCCAAAAAAATATTAAAACCCTTAAACGATATATAAAACAAAAAAAAACAAATATTTTAAAGCCTTATTTACTGCAAAATATATAGGCTACTATGTGAAATTTCAAGTTTCTACATCAAATCGTTTCTGAGAAAATTGATTATGGATATTATATATCTGTCATTGAGACAATTATCATTTCAGCAAGATACAGAGAATATACATTTTTCCTGCTAGAGGAACATACCGTATAAGCAACAGTCACACAAATTTTCCATATGAAAAACTTGAGCTAATCAATGAAATTATCGAGCAGCAAACATCGAGAACATTATTAATCCCAACTCATGTCAACATTAACAATTAAAGCAGAAAAACGTATATTGTATTTGTTCGTTTGCGTTAATCACCAGAACCATATATTCGATATGAAATATTATTTTTATGTTAAAAATAGTTTTTTAAATTGAACGTATATTTCCATAGATCAGAGAAAACAAACAAATATACAATCACATTTTTCTATTTTATATTTTTATAATATTAACATCAGTTATATATCATTACGTGGCGAGTCATAATAGATGCAGAGCACTGAAGTCGAGGAACACTGCTTGAACGGGTTAACTATGTTTATTTGTTGGCGCTAATCTCTAAAACAAGTCCGATTTCACAAATTATTTATATATTAGAAGAAAGCCCACGCTTTGGAGATTATAGACTATTTATTACCATGCTATGATTTATAAGGCCGAGCAGTGATAAAAAATGCAACAGAAGTTGGGGGACACTGCTTAAACCATGATAAAATGGAAGTGTTTTATATGTCTGTTACTTAATAGCTATTTAAAAATGAAACCAATCTTTATCTCATTTCACTCACAAAAAACACAAATAAACAATAGTTTTTTTTAGAGGAACACTACATTTTTTTTAATTAATAATTTTAAAAAATTGAGGCGACGATATCACTACTTTGTTTAAGTAGGTAACTTATATAACTTCTCTGGGTAGCTGTAAGTTCTTGTCTTATTTATTTCAATTTTACTGATTAAAAATTGATATAATCGAGTTTTTTTTTCAATGATTATAATCTATTTGAATATTAGAGATAATGTATTAAATACTCACGTAAAACTCATGTTACCAACAAAATACAATATTTCATATTTCATATGTTTCGAATTTGATTGCTGAATCAGATTTCGGAGGAATGCTTATGAGAAAGTATGAAAGAGGGTACCGTATCGTATATTTAGGAGACTGCCTTGCATTAGGGGATGTTCTTACGATAGTAATGTGTATACCATTCAACGTTGGATCCAGGAAACGTACTTGCAAGTGTAAAATATCAGTATCATTCTATGCTAAATTTGAAACAAGTACTTTTGCAAGAAGTATGTTTATATCGCACGATGTGACATTAGAGAGATATAATTGACAGAGAAACTTGCTAATTCCATTGGATATTGAGTTATTGAACATGTTTACGAAAGAAGTATGCAAGTACCGTTCAATGTTAGATTTAGGAGGCGTACTTACAGTATATCCGAACGTCACATTCCGAAAATATTTGAAAGGCTTGCGTGTCAGTTTCTTGCGATATCATTGCTATGTAGAATATTTATATAAATAATCAGACATATTAGTGCTAAAAGGTTAATACGATGTTCAAAATAATATTTGAACCTTACCAGGACAGTATATTTCTATGTTGCGTTTAGGAAATATTTAGAAGGAATTCGTCTCAATTCTGTTCGATTTCATTACTGTAGAGTATAATTATATAAATAATCAGACATATAAATGCTAAAATTGTAATATTCTATTCAAAATATTACACAAACCATAATTTAAAAACATTTCCTTAACATTATGTGATACCAAACAGCCACCACCTATATAACCACAACCTATCTTATTAGCAAATTAATAAGTCTCATTAACCATAGCAAAAGTGATCGTAAACTAAGTCTTGCAGCCGCCTGTAACCGGCGGGGGGCACTCGAGTTACGAGCGTGAGAAAGCTCCGTCGCGTTGTTCCGTCTATTTCATGTTAAGTAATGAGCTGGATGCTATGAAATCTATTTCTAGCTTAGCCATAGGTAAGTTCCTTTAAATTCAACTGAATATACTGCACTTAAATTGTGGTAAATGTTGAGAAACCTTTTTTCATAAGCACACTAATAAATTTTCATAGAATTTCCAGATCAAATCAATGATAATTCTCACTGTTCTTATTGCTGCAACACCAAGATCACAATGCTACAAATGAGAAATATTCATTAAGCAATAGTATAGAAATGATTGACATGGGTATATTAAAGGGAATAGCAATAAAAAAATAAAGATGTTTATGAATACATCAAAGATTTAGTTAAATAAATCAAGATAAACGATGCAGCAGAGATGGGAAAAAACTAAGAATATGATGAGGAAGAAAGTAGGATTAGGAAGAAAGAAAAAGGATTACGATCTGTACATTATCTTAAATAATATAATTTCAGGCAATTTCTGCAGAAAGGTACTGAGGGTATGTTTCGTATATTTATTTTCAATTGCTTCCATAATTTTGTAGTGTATACCACAAATGAGGGTTTTTAAACAAAGAGGCCTATGAGAGTCCCTTTACGTTTAGGAAGTAGTTAAAAATCATAAGCTGAAATATATTAAAATTTGAATCATAAACACGAAAAAGCAGAAAGATTATTAAGAAAATGATATAAAATAGGTAAAAACTCAGATTTTGCCAGTTACGAATCTCTAACTCAGCTCAAAAGCTCAGATATGTGAGGTGAGTAAAAGCTCAGATATGTGAGATGATAACCAATAAACTTACAACAGTTTATTATTCGAATCAACAAATATAAATACAGTTATAAAGGAGACCGGCGAAAGTCCATGTAGTGTCGGGCTCAGATGTTACAAGAATAAAAATTACACAGTTAAATAAAGAAAATTTAAAAAATAAGCTCCTTAAAAGTTCAATCAGGCAAAAGAGAAATTTTGTATTTTTTATGAAAGTTAGGTTATTTTTCAAAATAGATTGTAAATGTAATTTCTATGAAATTCTTTGAATTAACGAGATAAAACAAAGTGCAGGTTATGTCTTGTTATATCCTCTATCCACAGATGTACCATATTAATCCATAATGCTCACAGGCTCGATAGGGTCATCAAAAAGTTACGTAAACCTCAATAAGAGGAAAAAAGTATTCATTTCGATAACAATAGAACCATTATCAATGTTGCTTAATAGGTTATTTTGAATTAATTTAGGTAATGGCTACACATTAAAGAAAGCAAGAGGCATTGATTATTTTTTGTAATCCTTTCTAAATAGTTATTTTGTATTCTGTTAAATTTTTTTGTTATTTTTATTTTCAATTAACAATTTTTTTTATATTTTAAAATTATAATATACACGCATTTATGAAGATAGTTTTTTTTGTTTTGTATTATAGTTACAAATTTTAATTTGATTTTTTTCTCTTTCCTCTATCAAATTCTGAATTGTTTGGTTTTTTATATTCTAAAAAATACCAGTTTTTTTAAATTATGTTTTATCTCTGTGACGTCTGGGCTCATGTTTGCCTGTCTCCTTTCTCTAAGGTTTTAATAGAATTTCATTAAATTGGTAAAATAAAGTTATCTCCATAACGGATTATTGGAAAGAACAGGAAATTTGATTTCTTCCTGTCCGATTCTCTCAAGTGTAAGTCACTCCGCTTATATACGGAAAGACAAAAAAAACGATACATGTATTTTCATTAGCATTAAATTCTATTACAATGTTTAATGAGACATTCACATCCTTTAAATATTATAAGATAATCTAACTCAATATGAACATGTAATGTTTTTTAATACTTATTAATATAAGTAAAATTTGTAAAAATTGTGAATTTAGAAAATAAGGCGAAATAAAAAAACATGCTTCATAACAAAGTATCCACTTTTAACATCAATATAAGATTTATCTCCCAATCGCTCTTAACCAAGGGGATTAATAAGTTTCATGAAATATATTAGAAAACTGATGGACAAATAAAAACAGGAAACTTTTACTTTCGTTAGTATTAAATTCCCTTACAATGTTTAATGAAACTTTTATGTATTTTATATAAAATAAGATAAAACAACTCAATATGTGAGGTTGACAAGTGAGGTTTTTCATTTATTATTAATATAAGTAAAAATTTCGAAAACTTGCACATTTAAAAAATAACGCGAAATGACAAATATGCTCCATAGCAAAGTGTCCACGTTTCACATCAACATCCCAATAAATTTTATCAATATACCGGATATCCCGTAAGGAGTGGCCCAACTAAATATCGGTGATACAAGGGGTTATTATATGTACGAAATAATAAATTTTATTATACTAGGCCTGACAATTTTAAATATTTTACTTTTAAATTATTATTTCAATTTTTATTACTGCACAGATATTATTACTAAAAACACGACCTAGATATTTTCTAAAAGATATTGAATAATCTGATTATACACAGAGTAAAAATGACCGTCATTTTATAAAGGCTAGAATCTATTCGTACTTTATCTTGGTTTAAAATATTTCAATATTATAATCAAATTCGTTGTACTACGGTTTTAACGTCAGCAGAAACCCACCCACTAATTATAAACATGTATTGTTGAAGGCATATTTTTATCGGTACATTTAAAAAAATTATTACCCGAATTTTTAAATTACTAATAAAATTAAATGAAATGCAATCTTAATATTTATTTAAAATGTTATTCTACGATTATTAAACCCAATATTCGAATGGGTCGAAAAAGAATTAAAAATATTTCCCCCAACTCCCTCCTATACTTAAGTTCCTCTTGTGTAATATTCTTCCACAAGAACGATTTCTATTATAAAGATAACAAGAAATAAGATAGCCTCTGAAACTATTAACATAATTTACGACGATCAACGGAATCTTTGGGGGGTCTCTGTCGTCAATTGGTACTTGGCTCTCGTGCATTAAAAACACTTGCATTTCAACCCTTTGTAGAACACTCTTGCTCGATCTTAGGGATATCGTAGACTTGAGACGTATTTCCCTTTTTGTTGATCGATTATTTGCCTTTGATTGGACTAATCGGCAAAATTATACCAACATATATTTTAAAAAATACCTAAATAACCTATTTCAAAGGAATATTCCGCGCAAACTCATACAACACACATGAAGAAAGTGTCCAACTTGCGAAAACTTTATAGCCCATTTAATATTTAAATATTTTCTCAAATAAATATCGACTCTGAATGAAACTTACTTTTACACAATGTTTTCTTCTATCTATATAAATTTATATAACTATTTCAATACAATTGACATTTTTCGCCAAGGGCCTTTAGCTCATTATAGCTGTGTAAACCAGCTAAGTTAAAGGCTTACAAAGGAGTATCTATACATATAATAATATTTGTAACAGAATAAATTCTGTTCATGGAAAATATTTAAAAAAGAGTGATTGATTTAGCGGATTTAGCGTATGATAATAGAAACCGGAAATGTCTGTCTCTCTGTCTGTTATTTTGTGTATCAGTTACGCAAAATTTAGTGGACGAATTATTATGAAATTTGGTATGGTAATAGTTTATAATCAAGAGCAACATATGAAAGAAGAAAAATATTTTGTTATACCGAATTTCACGCGAGTGAAACCGTGGGACACAACTAGTCTAATATATATTTTAATAATTGCACAAACATACATAACAAAAGTAAATATAATGATCGATCGTTTTCATGTACTGCATTTCCGTTTATCACCCGGTCTTTAATAAATACTAACAGTAATAATCTAAAAGGATATTGACATTTTTCTTTCAAATTACATTTTGATAAAAAAAAATTGCAAACTGCATATCGGAATACGCATATAGTAGTCTCATCGCTGTTCATACCTCTTTCATATTTATTGAGGAAATACGCCATAAATGCAAAAGGAACATAATAATTCTCTTAAATGTGTGAGATATAAGGCATTATTAAGATCTTAGGTGTGTGAGATATAAGGCATTATTAAGATCTTAAGTGTGTGAGATATAAGGCATTGTTAAGATCTTACGTGTATGAGATATAAGGCATTATTAAGATCTTAGGTGTGTGAGATATAAGGCATTATTAAGATCTTAGGTGTGTGAGAAACAAGGCATTATTAAGATCTTAGGCGTGTGAGATATCTCGTATATCTCTATATAAGGCATTATTAAGATCTTAGGTGTGTGAGATATAAGGCATTATTAAGATCTTAAGTGTGTGAGATATAAGGCATTATTAAGATCTTAGGTGTATGAGATATAAGGCATTATTAAGATCTTAAGTGTGTGAGATATAAGACATTATTAAGACCGTAGGTGTATGAGATATAAGGCATTATTAAGATCTTAGGTGTGTAAGATATAAGGCATTATTAAGATCTTAGGTGTGTGAGATATAAGGAATTATTAAAACCTTATGTGTGTGAGATACAAGGTATTATTAAGATCTTAGATGTGGGAGATATACGAGTAAGGCATTATTAATATCTTAGGTGTGTAAGATATAAGGCATTATTAAGATCTTATTTATGTGGGTTATGGTATAGACCTTTCAAATTTCAATATAATGCCTGTTTCTATCGCATTCTCGTTCAGAATTATTCGTCCTTTTTGCTTCTACCGCGTTCTATTATTTTCACATGTAAGAAATTATGAATCGTTATTATTTATTATTATGCAAAATTCTCTCAAAACTATTGAAAAAGCGTATCAAGAAAAGCCACTTGCTGTACGAATCTTATTGAATAATTAATCTTTTTTTTCTATGTGGTGTGAATTGGAACGCATTCAAATCTAATAGCGCATTTGGTCTAATAATTTCATCGCCTTCGTCGTATCTCTAGTATCTGGCATTCAATAATCTTCAGAACATTGAATATATTTGGCGTTAATTTTGTAGATATTAATTACTCACAATTAAACGAAACTGCGTGATGTAGTATTATTTCTACTTTATTTAAGTTCTTTACCGACCTAAGTTCCGTTGTATTACAATATCTTCAGGTGGACTATGAGCAAAGAAACTCTTTGCTAATACTTCTTTGCTAAAAGCCCACCTGAAAATGTTGTAATGCAACGAAACCTAGGTCGTGGTAAAGAACTTAAAGAAAGTAGAAATAATACTACATCACATAGTTTCATGTAATTGTGAATCTCCAGAATATTTATATTATATTATTATATGGTTAATTATTCAATCAGATTCGTACAGAAAGTGGCTTTGCTTGGTGCGCTTTTTCAATAGTTTGGAGAAAATTTTGCATAATAAAATATTATGATTGATAACTTCTTAACAAAACTGTTAATATAAACAATTATTTTATTATCAAAATTTTATCAGTAAATGAATCATTTGTGTGTAAATAACAACAAACATTGCGAGACCAAACATAATAGAAAGCCTACTGTAGAGTTATCAACATTGTGAACACTTTCAATTATAATTCAATAATGGTGATTCCTTTTTGCGAATAAATCAGTATACCGTAAATTACGTGTCAGGTTTAGGATAGAAAATAAAAGGCTACGTTGTTCTACCTAATTTTACACTTTATTCAATTTAAAAAATGGTTAGTAAAAGCAAATGCAAGTAAATATATTTTTAATTTATAAAAACCTAAATTAGTTCTTTGCCCTGCTTTTCTCGCGGTAGTTATTCATGTACCCAAATGCACAATTCCCAGTAATTTCAAAAAAAATAAAGTGAGTTCATTAATAGAACACATTGAAAATATCTTCCATAAACAAAAGGAAAAACTACCTTCCACACTCTAGGGCATATGGGATCGGCTACAGTAGGCTATATAAGAGGAGGGAGAAGTAAAAAATGCCTAAACGAGACTACCTGGTTTATTGAAACCCCTCCATCGGTTGAGACAATTTCCATTTTATTTGACGCATTTGAATGTTGCACCAGAAGATATCTCCTAATACACGACAGGCCAAAATGCGTATACCCTTTTTTAGATCATTATATAAAAATGATCATACCTAACTTACTCTGACTGGAAAGTGTTAAAAGTCTTCCCAGGTAAATTCCAGTTAGTTTATTCATCATGCAATTTATAATTAAATCCATTATTGGTCGTTCCCGATACGTATTTATTAAATGCGCACACAGTTTGATGAGTTTAGTAAGAGCGCTCTCCTTCGGAGAGTAACGTGTAATTAAAAAGTTGAGATCGCGATACTAACTAATGTAACCGTTAACTCTATTCACATTTTGATAGATTTTAGATTAAAATATGGGAAATATTTAATATTCGCCGTTGCTAGCCGCAATTATGTAAATGTGGGTTACCGCACACTTCGCTTACACGAATCGCAGAGAAAATGCGTTTTATTATCATGGGCGCTGAAAACAAGGTGCATTACCGCTTGATGCATTTTTATTCATAATGATTGAAGTTTATAGACATTTCCCATTACTACTTTAATAACTAAAAATGGCCTAAAATTAGAGATGTATTTATTTCGTCTTTTTAATTGATCGTTGGGGTTGCATAGTTAGACAAGAAAACCTTGTAGCTTCATCACGTACATCCATCAGTGTTTCTGTTATATTCTTACAGTTTATAAAACCTACGTTCATTTTACTGTTTATATAAAATTTGCATTTCGATTTAAATCAACATGTAGCAAAAAAAATTAAAAAGAGCAAAAAAATTGAGACGAAAACTTTATTGCGCTCTCCGCCGAGTTCGGCATCCTGTGGCAGGTTTTTGAAATTGAAATCGAAGCTTTTTTACCATTTTCCATTTTTAAGCTACATTTGTGAAATGTTAAACTTTAAAGTAATGTGCAATGCAAACCTCTACCCATCTATAATTTGTTATATATTTACTTGAAAATAAGTCCTAACCCCTAATCAGAACTTGAAATTTAAATTTCGGTTAATTTGCATCAAACATTTTAAATATTGAGCCTAGTTATATTTTTCTTAAAACTGCCCATTGCTTGTCATATATGCATCTTAAGTTTAACCCATCATTTTCTTACATTTTAGCAAGATTATACGCAACTCTTATTTCACATACAATTAACTTACAGAACACGTTGCAAAGACGTAATATACAAGCTATGACAAAAAATATGTGTACATCAAGCTATTAGTTGAAGTATGTTTCTCAAAAATATCAAAAATTGTTTAATTAAAATCGCAACTTCCACTGTATTTTTTCAGAAACAGGTGAAAATTGCAATATAGTGTAATAATATTTTTTACTCAGTTTAATGCACAGAATTACTTGTATGAATAATAGACATATTCATTGTTACGTCTATATATGTGTGCACAGTATATAATAAGGAACGTATCTATTACACATGCAGATGATTTTGTGCTTCAAACTAAGTATATTTGAAGCATATTTCTTTAAAAAAAATTACTTTCTGAATTTGCAATTGTGACTAAGAACGGTTGAGAATTTTTACATGGTGTCTTAATATTTCCTACTCAGTTTAGTGCAAAAAATTACTTTTACGAATAATAAACACGTTTTTCGTTACAGCTACATATTTAAAATAATTTAATAGTACCGAGTCACTTTTTTCCTTCATTTACACGGTGTGAATTAAAATATTACAAGTTTCAACTTAACTTTAAACGTTCTAATTATTAAAGTCATAATAAAAAGTACAAGCCTCTCATGGGATGAACTTAATATTTACTTACTTGTTTAAGTTAATTAATGTACACCAGAAACGTAAACATTTAAAAAAGCCAAATAAGGGTCTATCACTCTATTCAGCACCAAAAGATTAGAATTCTAAAAAGTTCCAAATTCTAATAAAAACGTAAATGCCCCATGGGTTTTGATGAGCAGATGAGAGTGTCTGTTTTCGGGAAGCTCTATTTCCTAAATTCTTTGAAATTAATGCCAGAATCTTTTACAGAACTCTGAATAAGTAAGTATAATCAATAATAATAATAATGTTACCCTAAAGCGGAATTATATAGGAGTCAAATGCTATTTGAGTTGATATGGCATGCGCTTATGCAACAAATTTTGCGCGGTGTACTTGGTGGATGCGGAATAAAAAGAGACAATCATCTCTCTAAATAAACTAATGTTTAAGAATTGGATCTATCACAGCAACTAGTGAATTTTTTTTTTTCAAATTTAAAGAAATATTTATATATTTAGGCTTGGAATAGTTATCTTGCTTGCACAACTAATATCCGCAACTTTAATGATTCTCATAAAAAGGGACCGTTTCACTGAGCCTACTTTTCGTAAACATATGTCCTCAGCCATTTATGCCATATAAATTACCCGAAATTTACTGATAAGTACAAATAAAAGCCACACATGTAGATAAGCGTCTATTTTATTAAAATTTATTTAGAACTTTGAATGTAAAGAGCTAACGAAATAACAGCGATCGGCTGTTAATAAAACGTCATGATAAATACACGTTAACTGAATTCATAAGCTCGTTGACCTAGAATCATGAAATTTGGCAAGAAGCAAGGCCTAACAGCACAGTGAAATCACATAAGAAATATATTTTAAAAAGATATAGCACGCGATATAATTCTAAAAAAATAAAATTTAAGTAGTTTAATAGGAATACTATGTACATTTAAATATTTATAAATGCCTAGATGTGTACCGAACCTTCGTAGTACGAGTTCCTCTCGTGCTTGACAGTTTTTTTTGTTACCACCCGCTATGAGAGAAGACGGTCACGAAATAAACCATAAATATATTTATAGTTTATTTCCGTATATGAGAGAACAACAGCCAAGAACTAAATCACAAATGTTCATATTTTATTTTCTAACTTATTTTTATTTCAGAGATATGTCGCTTTGATTTTAGTCGTTTTTTACTCTTGTAAAAAAGTGGACCACCTTTTTTATTTAACTGTTTTCTTCCGCTCAAAATTTGTCAAGTAATATTTTAACCGAAACCTCTACATATGCTATATTGCCTATTATGAATCATTACACTTTCCAAAGGAGACAATGCTTCAGGAAATGTATATTAAATTACGCGTCTTAGTTTTATTATACTTTAGATTAACACAAGTAATTATTCGCGATAAACTAAAACCGCAAGGCAGAATAAAGTAAAACACCAAATTATGATTAAATTATGATTTAATTATGATTAAAATTTGATTAAAGTGTGGTAAATTTACTCTAAAAAAAATTTATATTAAATTTCACCCTCTTAGTTCTATTAAACTGTTAGAATAACATAAGTAATTATTCGCGAGGAAAAACTTAATTGCTGTATTTTTTTTAGTTTTATCTCTCGTATGTTTAAAAAGCAATTTATGCGGATTACAAGTTAATTGTTAAAACCTAGTTACACCGATCACAGGCTAATTATTAGAAGAATCAACAAGCTAGTAACAAAGTTAGTTTAAAGTAGTGTATATCTAAAGACATGCTCAAAGTCATGGAAAATTTTTCAGCATTTCTGTCAACCAACTCTTGACGAATCTGCAAGCAAATATCTTCGTTTACTAGTGTTGCGAATGTTGCCTCCGCTCATTAATGATTCTAATATCATTAATGTGAGAAATCATTACTTGTTTGCTCATTAAAATAACAAGGAAAGTCGTAAAAGTTGTGTGAAAATTTTCTCTCGTAACTAAAATTTATTTACAAACACAACATGAGCTATAACCTCGTAATGTCAAAACATTATCTTTGAGCATGGTTCTCTTCACAAAATTAAAATTACAATTTTGTGACGTGAAATATAACTTTACTTATGAATAATAATCCATAAGCAAAGGTCTATTTCCAAATTTGAAATTACCACCTTGTAATATCAACACATTATCTATAAGCAAAGTTATATTTTTAAATATGAAATTACCATCTTGTCATATGAAAACATTATCCACGAGCAAAGTTCTACTTTCAAAGATTAAATTACCGCCTTGTAATATCAAAACGTTATCCATAAGCAACATTCTATATTTAAAGATAAAATTACCGCCTTGTAATATCAAACCATTATCCATAAACAAAGTCGTATTTCCAAATGTGAAATTACCGCCTTATAATATCAAAATATTATCCATAGGCAGAATTCTATTTCCAAATTTGAAATAATGGCTTTACAATATCAAAATATTATCAATAAGCTTAGTTTTACTTTCGAAATTTAAATTACGGTCCTGTAATATCAAAACCTTAACTTCAAGCAAAGTTCTATTTTCAAAAATTAAATTACGGCCTTGTAATATCAAAACGTTATCCATAAGCAACATTCTATATTCAAAAATAAAAATTACCGCCTTGTAATATCAAAACATTATCCATAAACAAAGTTGTATTTCCAAATATGAAATTACCGCCTTGTAATATCAAAATATTATCCATAGGCAGAATTCTATTTCTGAATTTGAAATAATGACCTTACAATATCAAAATATTATCCATGGGCAGAAGTCTATTTCCGAATTTGAAATCATTATTTCAAATTTGCAATAAAATATGAATAAATTATTTCAATTCAAGGTCAACCTTACAATATCAAAATATTATCAATAAGCTTAATTTTGTTTTCGAAACTTAAATTGCGGCATTGTAATATCAAAACCTTAACTACAAGCAAAGTTCAATTTTCAAAATTACAATGTATATATTTTGGCTTAAGTGATACTTTATTTACCTGGATGTTACATAAAAAGATTGACTGATAGTGTAATTCACCTACGAATAGTGATCATACGAATATTCTACACCGCTCACCAGTTTTTCGAGCGCTTGCTTTAATTAATATAGTGTCACGAGACGCGCCCATTCTTAACCTTTGTTTTGCTCCATTCACCGCTTCAGGAATGCAATTATGAAGTTATTTAAAACTTATGTTCATATAGTTAGTGCTCTATTAATTCAAACTGCTATGTCTTTTCTATTTTATTTGTTACTGTTTATTTTACATTTAAAACTCATTTGTCTTTTTGTCGTTGTACGTGACCAAGACTGCAAACTGCAAACAGAATGAAAGTTTTTTTACGATGAAAGATAATTTAGTTTAAATGCATAAATAAACAAATATGGTCATTAAGGCCTTAAGACTAAATGCCAAATTCCGAGGACTTTCGATATAAATATTTACTATAACAACTTAGTAGTCGTTTCTGTAAATCTCATAGGTAACTTGTAAGTTCTGTTTGAATTTCGCTACAAAAATGTAATTTGAATGATCATTCACAACTGTACAATAATATAAAAAAAAAATTTATTTCATTATATCAGATATGTCATTATACCTCAAGTTTCCTCAATAGCAACAGCCCAAAAAACAGAACATGGACTTGATTCCAGATTTGTAAATAAATTTTAGTAGGTTGTGTCTAGTTTTGAACTTTCAAAACAGTTGATGGATCAGAATTAACTCCTTTTTTTAAGAGATTATGCTAGTTCTTAATGGAAATCCAGTAAAAACTTTTTCACAACTCACATTGAAATGTAGTTAATATTTGAATAATATTAATAATATATTTTAGTGACACTGAGGCAATAGCACTAGATTGTAAACTTTTCATACCTTGTACTCATATATTTCATTGTAAAATTTCTTAAAATGCACAGTGCACAGGTATTTTTTAGCAATATTCCGATCCAATTTCAAGTGCACAGATATTTCTAGCAATATTCCGATCCAATTTTAAGAGCACAGATATTTCTAGCAATATTCCGATCCAATTTCAAGTGCACAGACATTTCTAACAATATTCCGATCCAATTTCGAGTGCACAGATATTTCTAGCAATATTCCGATCCAATTTCAAGTGCACAGATATTACTAACAATATTCCGATCCGATTTCAAGTGCACAGATATTTCCAGCAATATTCTGCCGCAACATCCTATGTACGCTCCCATACACAAGCACCGTAACACTTACGCTGTACATAAACAAAAAGCTCTAACTGTACACCGTAACCTCCGCCGTGCCCATCTTGACCCTTGATCCCAGTTCACATCGAACTACTAGATCAAATCAGATAACTCGCCTCAGAATCGCCGGTACTCTTCCGTCATTATAGTGTGGGCGAATATATTCACTTTTTTATGGATTAGCGGGTCAAAGATTATAAAGTTACGCCTTCAAGCAAATGCTTTGTTTTGACCTCTAAGGTCTGGTCCTCTAAGGTTGTTTTGACCTCTAAGGTCTGGTCCTCGAAGGTTGTTTTGACCTCTAAGACGTTGACATTATTTGCTTAACATTTGATTTTTGTATTTTGACTTGATAATTAATTTCTTAGTATTAGTGGATTTCTGTAAATATTTTAAGAGAGTTTGATGAAGTTTGTGGCAATGACTAATGAAATTGAATAAGTAACAAGTTAATTATGTAATTATTATGTTTTTTTTTATTTTGATAATAATAAGAAATATGAATTTTTATGCGTCTATTTATTTGTCATCGAATTTCAAATAACAGTCAAGTATCTTCTTTTGTAATGTTAACTATCTGCACTCCGCGGATTACCTTAGCTATGAGTCTAATTACTTTGAAGTTATAATGTAGCCTACATTATAATGTTAATAATATGACATTATATATAATGTATAATGTTTGAAATAATAAATTAAACATTACCTGTTAACGTTGATCGATATTATATATATATATATATATATATATATATATATATATATATATATATGTGTGTGTGTGTGTGTGAGTGTGTGTGTGTTTGTGTGTGTATATATATATATATATATATATATATATATATATATTATTATTTCATTAATCTTTTCACTAGTATTTTACTTAATATTCTTGCGAATATCATTATTTTTATTCTATCAAAGGACGCATATTGATTGGCATTTTTACTCTTGTATAATAACAAAAATCCTGCATATTATTTTACCTCACAGTTTTTATTATACACACATTTACATTATTTTTTTAAAAAAATTGCTTTTTAATTAATTTAATCACGTATGAAAATTATCATAATTACATATGGAAATTTTTTAAAATTATTTTAGGTCTTATAATTCATAACCTATAACTTATCGCTATCAGCAAAATACAAAATTATGGACTAACAACAAAATGGTAAATATTATACCGGAAGCGAAAAGTATATTTTTTCAGTTAAACGTATTTTATATCACAGGGCATATTATTTGTCCTCTCACGTAGAACAGTTATAACTAGACCTAAAGCCTTATATTAACAAGTAATGATGATGGTAAACATAAAATCCGAAATATTGAACTAGGCACAAAATGTCTAGGTTGAATCGAAGATTCCATTATTAACACTAGATTATTATACCATATTATTTCGTAGTCGCTAATGTACAAAAAGTACCATTTCCCGCAAAATTAACTGAGGCCGCATAATAATTAAAGATATAAAATGAAATGTGTAAAAATTATAGAAAGCTGATTTTTTCTGCATAAAAATATCTAAAATATTTCCCAACTGAGAATAGAATGATAATTAAATAAGAAACTTAGGTGCGGTCCGCAATAAGCGCAGGCCTCTTAACCGACGTGGGCAGGCCCGGGCACGCGCCGCCCGAGGCCAGTCGTAAATCTCGCATTATGCTCTCAGTGAGGCCTGCCTCTTAATTGTTTATAATCAACGGCCTAGATTTTAACAGTACGTTCACACATTCTGTATCCCAATTCTCATCATGAGTCACGGGGGTCCCTATGACTTTATTCTGCGTCGACTGTGAAGAATTCAAATTTGATTGTTGGCATATTTGGTTTTGAAAAAGGTATTTATTTATAAATAATATGAACAGATATGAACTGCCCCATTTTTTATGTTTACAAAATACTATAATTGGCCATTCATACAAAAAGCATGTATGTTTTTCATTATATGTAACACTGCAACTGTAATAATATTTCGAAAATAATGCCCTTAATTTGTAATTATTCCAAATTAACAACTCAAATCGTTTGTATATACAGTGGTCGTACCTTCTTTATTACTATTTTGATAAAGTGGTGTAACTGTCTTCAAATTAGCCCGGGAAAGAATCTAACCTTTCCAGGATTTTCAATAAAAGTTAGACTCTTCATTCTCATATTTGGTGAACATGAACTATGACTTAACGAGAACTACTTCTGAAGCGTGTCTTCCTTGCCAGACTCATGGTCTATGACTGTGTCTGTTGCTCTGATGTATTTCGATAATCTTCAGAAGTGCAAAATGTACTTCATTTGTATCTTAACTCTGAGATTTCCCGTAACATGATTTCCTTTTATAGTGGATTCCAGGAAGACCACGTCTCTGCTTTCTATTTTCGTCCTGAATTGGGTATTATGAATCTGTACCATTTTATTACATGTGCCTATATATTTTCACAGTATCAAATAAAAGTCATTTCCGTTGCTCTGAGATCCCATTTCCTTCTTACCTTTTCTTTTGGGAGATGAATCATAGCTTCAAATCCAAATACTCTCAGATAACTAAAGTCTAGTTTGTTTCCCGGCCACATCTCTCATTTAATGCTTATGGGAAAATACGATAAAATAATATTAACTAAGGGTCTTCATCTGAAGCATATGCTTGCGAAATTTATATGTATAAAATATAGGTATAAAAAGACATCGACCATGACAGAAAAAGTTAAACATACCATTTCTGTTTTTGAAAGAAAAATTTTAAGAATTATATTTGGTGATCTAAAATGTAACAACATCTAGAGAAGAAAAACTAATTCTGCACTTTACAAATTATTTGAAGAACCAGATGTAGTCAAATACATTGCAATTCAGAGAATAAAATGGGCAGAGCACTTGAGCAAAATGGACGACAGTCGGACAAAAAAAGATCTTTTTAGCCAGACCATTGGCTCCCGAAGGAGACCTAACCTTAGGTGGCTGGACTGCCTGGAAAAAGACTTTAAAATCATAAGTATAATGAACTGGATGTCTCTGGCCAAGAACAGGAGAGCTTGGGAGTTGATATGCAGTGGCCCATCCTGGGCTGTCAAGCCATTGAAGAAGAAGAAGAGGTATAAAAAGAAACTGTGGGGCTGTAATATAAAGATGGACGGACGGACGTATATTATAAAATTAAAACAGTAATATATATTGTACTAGATAAAAAAAGCCAAAAATTATTGAATTTTAAGATAAAAATAGTTTAGTTTTTAGGAACGCGCTGGAATTGTTTAAATATTGATAATTGTTGGCTAAAATTTTTAGGTTAGAGCTATAAACCTAAATTTTTGTGTCATCATTGGTGTCGATGTTATCCATATGGAAATTCTTTATTATCTGCAAAATAGTGTTTAAAAAATGAAATATCAAACATTGTGTTAACTTGAAAGACTTCATTCGCTTTACTGTCTCCACTCCGATAAATATGATAAATAGAACTTTTATTATTATCACGAATTACATCCAGAACATCCTAATCTCAGAACATTGATCTATAAAAATGATTCACTAATAAGCCCGCCAGCAATAATTGTAACCACGCGTAAGTACGAACATATTACAGTCAGAAAATGTGAATCTAAATATCAATACATATTATATAAAATCTACTCTCAATCGAAAGAAAAAGGGACCTTCAAAACTGAGTTACATCATTAAACAGGCTCCGAAAGTAATCATTTCATTACTAAAACTCGTCCAATTAAAACATCGATAACTTACATCGCTCGATGGATACAATCTAGGCGATCGATACAAATTATCTGTCAGATATTAACTAACCAGTTTGTACTAATCAATAGCGATCTCGATATCGATCAAAATGCCAGAGCAGACACATTTAAAATCGCCTTTATTAGCATTTAGTGCGATTGAAAATGCACGACCTAATTACTGGGGTCTGGATACGGCCCTGGGCGATACATATTAAGGGAGAGGTTTACTCTGTCACCATTTATTATTATGTTTCATAAAACGTACATGAAATATATGTTTTTAAGCTCATCCTCATCCATATGGCCGGCTTCAAATTTTGAAAATGGAAAGAGTTTACTCTTAGGGGTAGGTCTTTTTTTTAATTGGGTATTGGACTAAATTTTGTTTATTTCATTAATCATATTCAAGGTACAAGCTGATGAAAGTGAAAATTTTTTTTTACTCTTTAATTTTAAAAATTGACCGAATTATAAAGTTTAAACTTAATATTTAGACAAGGACAGGAATACTGTGTTATGAGGTCATTTTTAATATTGCACATTATATTATATAAGAGGAAAAGAGATAGGTATATACCCAACCCTATCCGCATCTTCAAATTTAGAAGCCTGTAACTGGCTTATTTTTCAATCAATTTTTGAATTTTTTTCATGACTGAATAAATTTTTTTCATGGCATTGAATTACGAATATTTCATAAAATTGACGTTTTAGTATTAGTATATCTTAATTAAATTTAAAAATATTTCTCTTGAAAATAAATTTAAAAAACCATAATGCTGTTGTTGGATCTAGATTTAAAAATAGCTACGGATAATTAAACAGTTTTCAAATTTGGAATTAATATAAATATAAGAATTTCAGTTTCATAATTCGTATTTCCTCAATGCACAACCCAATCCGTTAGGTTTAGAAGTCCGAAATTATGCATAGGGTCTTCTTTTTAGTTACAGATCACCATTCAGAAAGAATTTTGCACAATTCCACAGGAGTAGAAAAAATGGTATGCTAATAATAATATGGAGCACTTAAATAATACCCTATTCTCAGCCTTCGGCCTCGGTAAGGTGATTTGATCTGAACACCCTTAGAAATTTCATAAAGTACACACCATAATTTGCTTACGGTGGACGCATTAATCAAAGTTTAACAAAACTTAAAAAATTGCGTACGCAAAACTATTAAATTAAAAATTAAAAATCAATATAAAAAAATTAAAAATCAATATTTTAATTTCAATAAAAAAGTAATTGCATGCCACATAATCACACTTCGCATATTTACAACTCATAATGTTTTAACTGCATTCTTTCTACGAAACCTCTCATTTGCCTAATACAAATTATATAAATAAATAATTTATTTTAGCATAAAAAATGTATTTCTTTTCACTCTATGCCTTATATTCCTCTTAAGCCAATTTAACAAATCAGGTTAATTATAAATCTATATATATATATATATATATATATATATATATATATCTATATGTATATATATATATATATATATATATATATATATATATGTATTTGTATGACTTCGCATGTAATTAGGAAAAAACTTTTTCTGGCTTCTATTATCATTCTATACGCTATCATTCTATAATCAATCATTTTTTTAATATTTCAATGAACAGAATTCATTCTGTTACAATTTCATTATAATTTGTATTATATATTTGTATATAGATATATTAAAGTTTATTAAACGCCGCAAACGTCTGTTCCGACAACATTATAAGTTCGTGAAATTTTGCGTAGCATAGAACATCAAAGGTACTAAAAATACAAAAATAACTTTTTTTACAAAAAAATTTAACTGACTTCAAATAACCATCGAATCGGGCACTAAAAGTATAAAATGAAAATACTTGTGCTTAATTGGAACTTTTACGGTACAGTATCGTTTCTGAACTTAAACTATTTTGTTAATTTTGTTCAAAAATAAGATTGTACAACAAAAAATCCAACTAAGTACTAGTACTACTACATATTTTCATTATTTTATGCTTTCCAGTGCCCTTCTCATTCGGTAATTATTTGAACTCGATGAAGCTTCAAAAAAAAAAAAATTTCCTGACCCGTTCATAATCCATCCAATTACTCATTACCTAAGTTACCTACTATTTATTATAATATTTAATGAAGACATAATTTTTAAAATATATAATCATCGAAAGAATAAATCGAAACATGTCCTCACCCAGAGGGATTTGAACTCAGGAAGCTTCAGAAAAAAACTACAACTTTATAACTTTTTTCTTCTGCAACACATTTTCTTGAAGTTCTGACACAATATTATTTAAGATATTATAAAATAGCCTATATCAGATGACGCAATTGGACCATAAGCTTAAAGTTACTCCATTAAAAATCGTCCTGTTGATATCAAATTATAAGCAGATAAATTGATAAATAGGCAAAATTAGATTTATTAGAAGAATATTCCCCTGTTAATTATTAAAATAATGTTATAAAATATCCATAGCATTTAATAATATTACTAACTTACAGAAAAATAACAAAAATTACACTGCTATAATTAATAAATCCAAATAAATGAACATCTAAGTACACGTTGCCCGAACACCGAAGCAGTTTGTAGCCATAAATTAACAAAGCGAACGGAGAGCAGATCGGACATACAAACGAACCCATAAATGGGCACTTTGTCAACGCCCGCAACCTCATCTTTCATTTCAAATATTTATGGATTTAAGGGTGTCGGAAGCCACCCGGAGGCAAAAAAAGTTTGAGCTAAATAACGTTTATTGATAACTTCGAGACCTATAAGAACCGTTACAAGACATATATATCGTAAAAAAGTTCACAACGCCATATGTGACGGAAAGGAGAATTATTGGTTTGATATTAACTCCTGTGCTAAATATGGCGAAATGTAAGTGAGAAGTGAATGTGGAAGTGAGAAGAGACGACGAAAAGCTTTTTGATGAACATATTTAACTCTTAAATAGAAATTAAAATTACTGCCCGAGTAGTTTGTCTGTTTGAATATTATTATTGTTTTATTTGTTAATGTGTATAGCAAGATTTTTTTCAGGTTCTTCTTTAAATTATAAGATGAAAATAATCTGTAATACTTTTTTATGTATACATATTGCTTAAAAATTAATTATTTCTCAACGAGAAAATATTTTTGATTTCCGACATTTTCCCGATTACAATTATATTTAAACGTTTTATACTTATAAAAAAACCTGCTACAAAAAACTTAAGAAGATCACTGAATTACCTATTATTTTTGTTTCTACAAAATAATACTGGTATGGCTCAATATTCAAAGTCGAGTAAGGAGCACGCCACTTCAACTTCGTAATGATTTAATGATCGCGCGGCACCCGGTGTGCATTCACTAAAAGACGTTTAATACTTGCTTTTATTTTGAAATAGTGTACCTCGAGAAAGAGATGAAACACGAATAAAAATTATTAAATGGTAATCGGCTTATTTTATATTCGAAAACCTATAGAATCTGGCTTGCTACACCAATTTAACAATCGATTTCTTGACTTTCTATTGATATTTAGACACCCTTTTAAATAACACGCTACACCTTCTTAACTTCTTCTTCTTTCCTCTGGCAATATTCCTATTCTTATTTGGGGTCAGCTCTTCTCTAAAGTTATCAAACAACAATCTATCTCGTGTTGTCATTGAGCCCATATCCACAGATTTGAGATCTTTTTCAAAAGTTCTCTCCAGCTGGCAGCAATTCGGCCTAAGCCATTCTTCCCTTCTTCTATTTTTATCACTCTTCTAGTCATATGATCTTCATTGCATCTCATAACGTGTCCATACCAATGTAAGCAATTTTCTCTTAGTTTATACTTAGTCTTTACAAATTTAAATGTTTCTTTAATATACTCGTCTTTATTTTAACCAGTCTTGTAACTCCCCCGGCTCAACGTAGCTTTTCATTTCTGTGACATGCATCTTTTGTTCATCCACCTTTTTCATCGGCCAGTATTCCGATCCAAACATCAGCGCTGGTCGTACTACTTGCTTATAAACTCGAACTTTGAGTTTGATGGTCATTCTAACGACACATAATACCACAGATAGTGATCTGCATTTGAGCCAGATTATTGTTATTTTGTGCTGAATGTCTTTTTCAGTCCTTCCTTTCAGAGCTACGAATCATTATAGGGACTTATTACAAATAAATTATTATAGTCCAACAGAATGTTCATTAACTTACCATCAAACGTCTCTGATGGCACTTTGCTTGTACTTGGCAGCTGATCATTTTTAAAAAGGACCCTACAGGAAAATACCACACACAAAGATTTAAAACAAACTAAAAATCTCACATTTCAATTGCCTACAGCGCCTCTGAAAAAATGAAAATATACTCTGCAATCCTAACCTTAAAATTCCACTTCGAATTCAACTTCTCCATTTCTGTATCTATCAATGCCTGCTAGTACTTCTACACAGAAGCGAGACCTGAACTGTTAAGGAAGATCTCAGGAAACCTATAAAACTATTTGACCTATATTCGGGCCTATAGATGCATGATATCTATATCTTGGACGCAGAAAGTTACCAATGAGGAAGTTTTAATATGCGAAGAATTTACGGGGATTTTGACTGCCGCAACACTCTCTCGTCTTGCCAAAAACAACACCAAGTACATAGATCTGACTGCCAATCTTCACTAGTTGGAGAGGCAACCTTACAAGAAGAAGATATTACAATAGCCCAATACAAACATATCTAGTAACATGTTATTATTTTTGTAATACTAACAAAGTATATATGGAAAGGAAGACGTGTGGTTTCCTATTATCGACATTTAAACTTTTCAATTTGAAAATCTCAAATGGAATTAGACTTTTTATTTACAAATTTTAATGTGGAAAGCAATTGTGAACCAATACCATTTTAACAACCTGTATAGGAAAGTGATATGAGAGTAGATCTCGTTATAGATCGGCTCGCCGTTTCTAATAATCTGTTAAAATCATCAGAAAAACGTTTGAGCATCAGGTTTCAATGGTCCACACAGCATATTAGTTAATTGTTTAATAAGCATCTTTTGGATTCCTGTAAAAAAAATAAGCCAAAAATAATCTTTAACTTTTTTATTTTATTACGGAAAAATAATTTATTTTTCAATAACAAAATATTTTTGATTTTAAACTTTTTCTCATCATAATTAAGGTAAAGTTTCATCATAATGAAGAAAACACCAAAAGACGTTTGGTGCACGGGTCCCACGTCGCTTTGAAAATGCTGCGCAAAGTCTTAGAGTACTTGTGCTGCAGAACTCGATAATTAGAATCCCATAGAATCCAGCTTGCTATACCAATTTTAACAAAGCCTGTATACGCTAATCATATATATTTGAAAATTCTCATTGAAGGTGTACTTTCAGACAAGTAAATACTGTTTTTTTTTAATTAGTCTTTGGGAAATTTTAAACAACTTATTTTCCAAACTTCATCCAATTATAAATCCAAACCTTTATACATTGTTTGCAATTGTTGACAATGTGTAATGTTTGGTAAGGACAAACTACGACGATCTAAATAAAAACTGTTTTTAAAATATAAAATACTTAAAAAAGTATATACATGTGTTTTATTGTTGTTTTGTCAAATGTTTGAAAATTATATAAAATATTAGCTATAAGTTTCATTTATTTTAATCAAGGTCAAACAAACAGTATAATTTCTAAGCAAAACTTATAATACAATATACAAAGACAAAAAGAAAATGTCATAAATCTGATATCTCATAGTAAATTGAGTACTTATAATTATTAATTACTAATTACGAACGTTCCAGCAAATGATTATGTAATGAACGGTTTGAAGGATTTATACATATATATATATATATATATATATATATATATATATATATATATATATATATATATGTATGTATGTATGTATGTATGTATATATATATATATATATGTATATAATTTGTCCAAAAGAAAATCACCAGCCTAAACAAATTGGTTCACATTATGTTCGTAATTTGTTCACATTATTCGAATTTGTTTAGTAAACATTATTCATTTTAGTTATTCATTTAGTATTATCATAAATGATTATGTAATTAACACAATGTTGTAGCGTTATTTATACACATTGTTAATTTATTACATTAAATTTTATAAAACCAAATAATAGTATCTACACTTATAACAGAAATGTAAAACTGGCACGTCTGTACATTAAAGACATTTATTAAAAAATAATTTGGAGAGATGTAATAAAAGTAAAAAAGTTAAAAATATTGTTTTTGGAATTTTCGACTGTCTGCTTATGTGTCTATTTTTACACTCATTATATCAAAAATGCTATTTGAGCTTGGATCTTTGACTTACCTCAATGGGTCTCTTGGTCACATATTGTAACCAGGAAGCTCTGTTCAGGGAAATAGGTGTTCATGGAACTTCTCTAACTAATAGTAATCCATCGAGTTTGGGATCATTTAATTTGTCTCAATGAGCCTTTGGTTACAAAAACGTGATTTTAATTTTATATTAAAATTATTAATTTCCTTATATATTCTATGAATATTTTATAACTCATATAAATATTTTTTAACCAATAGTAAACCTATCGAGTTAGGAATCATTAAATTTGTCTTAATGAGTCTTTAATTACAAAGATGTGTTTATAATTTTATGTTATAATTATTCATTTCCTTATATATTCTATAAATATTTTTATTAACAATTTTGTAAATTGTTTATCTATTCTTCGTGTACTTAAGAAATAGAAGCATTATAGCGTATAGATATAACGCTTCTACTTCTATATAATTTGTTTCTATATAGCATATAGAAATAAATTATACTTTTGTCTAATATTTCAGCAAATTTCATAAAATTATAAACGTATACTATTTCCATGAACATCTATGTCTATGTTTATACGTGTATTAGGTTTAATCGAATCAAGGGTCTGGTATTAATTTTTATCCATAATTTAACTTTAAATGTAACATTATATTTTTACCTACTCTTTATTCGACTCTATTTCTTAAATTAATATTTTAAAATCGGTATAAAAATGTAAATATTACCATTTTTTTCAAAATCGTTAGGTACTTTTTAGAAGTTTCTTAGTAACTATATTAATTCCATTTTCATATTTTGTTATTAAAATAGTAGGTATATTTGTATTAAAATAGCAGGTATATTGTATTACATCATATTTTCATTTTCATATTTTTATTACGTATAAATATGACCTAATATATTATATTGTGACCTAATCACAATGTAATGTATTAGGTTAAATTTTGACCAAATAAAAATATGAAAATGAAAATATAATGTAACACAATATACCTGCTATTTTAATGTGTAGCTAGAAGTAGTAAGAAATATTTGAAGAAATGAAATAACTAAAACTTTTCGAACTGTCCACAAAGATAAACCATAATATCCTAGTCATTTTATTTTATATAGAATATGTTGATATTGAAAATAAATACTTAAAAGTTGAAAGTGCATACATATAACAACAAACACTTTTTGGACTGTCGATAAAGTTAAACCGTAATATACTAGTAATTTTATTTTATATACAATACGTTGATATTGAAAATAAATACTTAAAAGTTGAAAGTGCATACACATAACAACAAAAACTTTTTGGACTGTCGATAAAGTTAATCCATGATATACTAGTCATTTTATTTCATATACAATACGTTGATATTGAAAATAAATACTTAAAAGTCGAAAGTGCCATGCATATAATAACAAACACTTTTTGAACTGTCGATAAAGTTAAACCATATCTATAATATTCTAGTCACTTTATTCTATATACAATATGTTGATATTGACAATAAATACTTAAAAGTCGAAAGTGCCATGCATATAATAACGAAAACTTTTTGGACTGTTGATAAAGTTAAACCATAATACACTAATCATTTTATTTTATATACAATACGTTGATATTGAAAATAAATACTTAAAAGTCGAAAGTGCTATGCATATAATAACAAAAACTTTTTGAACTGTCGATAAAGTTAAACCAGATCTATAATATTCTAGTCACTTTATTCTATATACAATATGTTGATATTGAAAATAAATACTTAAAAGTCGAAAGTGCCATGCATATAATATCAAAAACTTTTTGAACTGTCGATAAAGTTAAACCATATCTATAATATTCTAGTCACTTTATTCTATATACAATATGTTGATATTGAAAATAAATACTTAAAAGTCGAAAGTGCCATGCATATAATGACGAAAACTTTTTGAACTGTCGATAAATCATCTCTATAATTTGCTAGTCACTTTATTGAGTATAGAGTGTGTTTATATTGAAACTAAATAATTAAAAATTAACAGTGAATATAATACCGAAACTATGCCGCAATTTTAACGCAGGCCTATCCCACTGCTACATCCATTTTAATAAAGTTTATGAATTCATTTTTTTTTCCAATGCAACATACCATAAACAATACCTCGTCATTTACATCAAAACTTTCTTCCGTAAGAGAATGTAGCATACAAATTAATATTCCTCACATATGACACTATAATCTTGATAACATCTTATCCCGAATTGGGTAAAGTACCAAATTCGCACGAATTATTCGATATTTTGAAAGTCTTAAAGTTATTTAGTGAGGCTGTCGTAATCAATAATATTGTCCATTAATATAGTTAATCAAGGATTTTAATGATTACTACCTAATAGTTCAAACAAAATAGAAAAAATAGTGAACAAGCGTAAATTATGTTGCTAAATTTCAATAGTCTGTATTTAGTTATCTCCAAGATTTAAACTAAGAGTATTTATGTAATCATTACATGATTACATACGACAAAATAAAGCAAGTTTCTTTAAGTTACGGCGATCTTCGAAACGATACTGTGTTTCATCATGTCTTGAGCATTCCCCATTCAACGAATTTTGTAATGCTGTACTATATCAAAGAGTAAAAAATTAAAGTCGAAACTTACTTAAGTTAAATTGCTTAATATTAAACATATTAACACAGTTATACAAGCTATCTGATTGCATATTGTTATTGTCCAAAGATTGCTAGTTTTGGAGATATAATTGCTCAAAATGGGACACAATTTATTGAATCGTACTCTAGAAGGTACGGGACATCCATTCAGTGAAGAAAAGTTGGTCAAAAGTGTAATTAGTTTTTTGGTGTAAAAACATGCTTATAATAAAATACAAGACGCAATGAGCTTCCACTGTTACTACATGTGACATGATAAAACTACTGCTCTTACAGTCAAACAATTGTGTTTCAGAGTTGATACTTGTGTCTTGATACAAATTTCGTTTAATAGTATATACCGTAATCCTTACATAGTATAAAACAAAGTTTGTTCCTCTGTAAGCTTAGATCTTTTAAACTACGCGACGAATTTTGATATGGTTTTCACTATCATTCAGATAATTTCTTCCGGATGGTTTATATGTATAATACATGTATGTTATATTTACAGGAAATATAAAAAATTCAATATTTCTTAAAAAAGTAGAATTTTGGGACTTTCATTGTTAACGCTAACTAAACTTTACGAGATGTATCAAAATGTTGTATTATGGAATTGTGTATTTTAAAAATATCTACAAAAATGTCCGCGACGGCATATATCTATATCCTACGGATAGCCCACAGTGACCATTTTTATTAATTTTTGTGGGCTATGCTTTCGTTATTTTTATCAATATCTTTATTTAATTAAATAATTTTGTTTCGTTGGACATTTAATGTAGATAAAATTTGCTCTTTACAGCAAATAATTGTCATTAATATTTTAGAAGATATCACAGATTTAAAATTACCAAAAATCAGTATTCGCGGTGCCGATGCCGTACACAGATGGCGACGACGGCGGTCGGCGGCGGCTCTTGAATGACGGTAATATTATTAATCGATCCACAATTTCACCGCAATAGTACCTACTTTGTACCCGTGGGAAGCCGGGGCGGGTCGCTAGTTAAATTATGAGATTGAAAATTATTAATTTCAAAGAACTTGGATAAAGTTGTGATGTGGAAAAGTTCCACGTACCTTACAAAAACAAGAACTCGCGGTTAAACTGAGCTCACGTGTATTTCAACTATAATGTATGATATATATATATATATATATATATATATATATATATATATATATATATATATGTGTGTGTGTGTGTGTGTGTACGTGTGTATTGCAACTATTAATGTACGTGCTTTATACAAACAAAAGAAACTGAAATTTTAATGAATAAAAACATGGATACATTTATAATTGGTTACAATTCCTTAATTATGTAGAAAAACGCCATATCTAATATATTTAAACAATTACTTTAGAAAAAATCGATAAATAAATAATATATACTAAGTTTTTGTATTAAGTTTAGATTTGGAAAAGTTAAAAACGAATTAGTTAATTTTTACTACACAAGGAACTTATTTCTTTTAGTCGTTTTTGCTATCGTCATTGAAGCTTAATTACTAATATCTTTGTAGCTTACGAAGACAACAATTATGTTATGATTATTTTTACTTTACTCCAAGGAATACGTTTGCATATTAAATAATTATCAAATATTCCCATTGCATGAACATTGCTCAAACATCAGAGCTCAACATACATTTCTAAATTACATACCTTGGAGCTTATCAAGTATTTCCATAGTTTTCTCCAAACATTTCCATAGTATATATATATTCCATATCTAAATTATTGGATAAAAACCATACAATTACCATGGATTACTTTCAAAATATAAGTAACAAAGTTAGTCTTAAGTACGCAGAGGTCCCGATTCTGGCACACCTCGAATACCAGAACATTCGGTAATGAAACATTTTCTAGAAACTAAGACTCACTATATATAACCTTTAAATCTTTTAATGTCATAAGATTCATTTCACAGTATATAATTAAGGAAGGGCCCTCTATAATTAAATAGAAGGCACAGCAGAGAGGGAGATGTTTAATTACCGATAAGCTACGCAGTATGAGACCTGCCGATGTGCGCAACACGCGATACTACGGAGAATACGTTCACACAGCGTGCTAAGTTTAATACTAAATTTGTTGCCCTGTGAAGGTATGGGAAAAAATTAAACGTTTAGCTAGTGGAATTATTTAGGATATTTTCATTTATTTCTTAATAACTTTGAATATTGAATATATTTGGCGTTAATTTTGTAGAAATTCGTTATTCTCAATTAAATGAAACTACGTGATGTAGTATTATTTCTACTTTCTTTAAATTCTTTACCGCGGCCAAGGTTTCGTTGTATTAAAACATATTCAGGTGGGTTATTAGCAAAGATCTTTGCTAACAGCCCACCTAAAGATGTTGTAATACAACGAAGCCTAGGTCGTGGTAAAGAACTTAAAGAAAGTAGAAATAATACTACATCACTTAGCTTCATTTAATTATCTTTATAACTTTACAAATAGTGAACTCATTGACCTGATATTGTTGATATGAAAGCACTGTCCATTTAACATATAGACTGTAGTCGAACTTAGAATCATGCAAAAGTTATACCCATTATGATCTCAAGGAAATATTTTTAAATTTCTCTAATCTCACGGTATTCTAGTCTAACAATCTGACAAAATCGTTTTTTTCATATTTTCAAAGCTTAAACCTTTAAGAATATGTCCTTAAGAGGATTTTTTTTGAATTAAGGTTATTTTCGGAGATACAGCTATTTTAGTGACGTGGCATCTAAACCGGCTCGGCCGAAACTAATCGAACAATAGACGATAGGGCTCCTCCGTCTACCTGCGATCGTGTTCCCTCATAAAATCAGCTGAAACTAGTTTCTGCCAGTTTAATTCTGACCTTGAGGAGTATGGAATAGGGTGTGGATTGCAGATTAAAAAAATGTCAGTATAAAGTACCATTGTATGGCTTAGACTGCGCGTAACTTTACCCGAAACTTTAAACGCGTTTTTCTCGAAACTACTTTTTCGAAACGATTGTCATGATGTCTCAAGTTCTATTGGACCAATTTACTTGAAATTTGATATAAGCTTTCTCTATATATTTTACTCTATCGTACGAACAATAAGAAAATTTCAATTTTTAAAATTTTAAAAAATTCGCTAATTCAAAAAAACAGTTAAAAAATGTCTTTTTATTTCAGACAGACGCTATTTTGCGAAAACAAATTTTTTGACTTGTTCAAAGTTTGGCCGATTGCAGCGTTTTTTGGATGAACAATTTATTTTTTTTATTTCAAATTACTAGAAGGGTTACAATCATGACAACCAGGGCGCGCCATTTTTTTGAGACCCCACCCACTTTATCAGCCCGTAACATTATTAGTATTAGTATTAGTATTCTTCAAATATTATTAATATTTTAAAAATATAAAAATATAATATATGGTAAAATAATGGCCACTAAAAATATTGTTTGGCTTTTATATTGCACTTGAAAAAATCCCTAAAATTCATGTCTCCAGTAGAATCCCCCTTAACAAACGATGACAGTTTATTTCAGTGTCGAAAGCGGTTTTAACAAATAATGAAACTTTTAGTAACGCTGGTGGTGTGCCAACATTTGAAAGCCCCTTAACTTGTATAACGATTTTGAAAATGTAATTATATTATCTCAAAGTCGCGATTTGTTATACTCCAAGATGCATTCAGCATAATGCAAGTATGGCGCAAATGCTTTTTGATTAACATATATATGATTTACATATATATCAGAAGTACACTACTAACATAAGGCAGAAAGTTTTACAAATTATGAAATAACGTAACTAGTTATAACAAAACTTAACATACAAACTACCAGGATTTACAGATAATGTTTAGGATAATCAAAAAAACTTTAAATTTTGACTTCAATTTCAATATTGCACCATAGTAATAAAAAGTAAAGAAACCTACCTACCTATAAATAATATGACAACACATGAACAACTCGAAAAATATAATTATTTCCAAACAGCTTTTTCAAGCTTCCTGCACTGACAACACTGAAAAGTAGCTGTCAAGTCATACGAAGGTTTATTTTGTATATGAAGACATGATATAGATTAAAGTGTTTTAAAAAGTTATAAGTTAAGCTAGCAAAATTATTACACTATACGAGTGATAACCAAATTAGGTCAACAACTCATAATACATAGAGTTAACTGATTGCTATATTTCATCTTTTAACGCAGATAAATTAAAAAAGAAACGTTAAAACATTGGCTGGATGACGTTGCTTATTGATTTATAACGAAAACAATTATTACATGATTATTAATACACAATATAGGGAAGATTGGTACGATAATCCAATTCACTGTTCATAAAACTAGCAATCAATAATAATTAAAAAATACAAATTGCGACAATAAACAAATTGAAAACACAACGGTCATATCTCGTAAAATAAAGTAATAGAAATATTCAAAGACAATAGGTCAATATCAGCCCTAATAATGTATAAGTTGTAATAAAATGTCAATGACTACGCAAATCCGACGATCTTAAATCAACGAGGTTTAAAACACAAAAAAAAATTATCATTAAGTTGTAAAAGTGGAATGAACTTTTAAAAGCCAATACTACTACATTCAACAATCGAATTTCTACAAACATTCTTAAAACCATTTGAGAGCAAACAAAACAACTAAGTTAAAATGAATACAATAATATTCTATCTTATGAATTTCACTACAATTTTGTTTGCCCTAATTAGGTAGATAAGATCCTTATATATTATATTCGATCGCATTCTTCTAAGCAATTAATCAAAATGCCAAGGTGTTTTCGGTTTCTAATTTGCTACATTAATTTCAGTTAACGTAATTCTGTCATTAGAACATCTACTGTCAGTACCTACAAACTGATCCTTTTGTATGATTTAACCATTTTTAGGGTTCAGTACCTCGAAAGGAAAAAAAGGAACCATTATAGAATCATTTCATTGTCCGCCTGTCTGTCTGTCAAGACCCTTTTCTCATGAACGCGAGGTATCGAGTTGAAATTAATATTAAAACCTTAGGTCTATGATCCTTAGAGCTGTAAAACATTCAAGTCAACTCAATCATAAAACCCTAAAAATAAGGTCATTTATGCCGCATTTTTTGACACTCGCAAGTGGATCAAAGCCTATAGGGTACATCCCGTTATCCTAAAATCAGAAAATTCGGCAAATCGTTAAATTGTAGTTTAATAACTTTTAAAAATATTTTTTTTAATATACAACTGTTAAAGATTTTAAATTTTGTAAATAGTTTAATATAAATTAATTAAATGTTTATAAATGCCTAAATGTGTATGGAAATATGCATCGTAGTGCAAGTTCCACTCGTGCGTGACAGGTGTTTTAGGTATACTTTTTATTTTACCATTGTTTTTCACACGTGGTAGTCAAGATTTTCACTGGACAGGGCCAGATCATAATTTTTTGTCGTTAATTATGGTCAATCCATGTAAAGTATTAAAATATTTTTTTTTCTTTTATCTATAAGATAGACTTTGTTACATGGAATTTATTACTCTTCTATTCAAACAGTATAAGTTATATTAAATACAAAATAAACATTATCTTGTTTATTCTGCATTGACGTATTAACATGTGGTACTAATGTGTGGTGGAAAACCACCGCCATTCTTTCTTTTGCTGATGCTGTCTATGGAAGCTTGATGAAGCTTGTGGAAGCTGCCATTGATTTCTACTGAAGCTGACATGCGTTTTTAATGCCGTCGAATACAACTGAAGTAATGGTAAGATGCGAAACGCTTTATCGGTTCTGTGCGATCGAAGGATTGCAGCAACTTGCAATGAACCGGACTGTCCGATAGTACCAACGTAAACCAAAGTCAGAGGTTGCAGTTTATCACTATTTTTGATAGCATTGTTGGGGCCCAATCCATATTTTGTTATTCAAAAACATTATTTATTATTTTATTAGCTATTTGCGTATAAAATAAAAGTTTTATGATCTTTACCTAATGCCACTATAAAGAGGCAGGTAATAATAAATCAAACTAATAAAATTACTATGAATTGAATACAATAAGACTTAAATACATTCCCATTCACTCAAAATACATAATATCCTGTTATTTTCATGATAAGGCAGTTTTCAATACTCAAAGCTCTCCTCCACCTAGGAATGTATCGATATGGAACAGTTGGAGACGTGTATGGATGCAATGACGTTTGTGTTTAGGAATAATCTAATATATTTATATAATGTATTTTAAAAAACTGACTTCAAAAAAATTTATAAATAGTATCTACTTATTCGAAAAAAGTAACAAGTTACTTATTTTTATATTAATTTTTGAAGTCGGTGCCAGTACTGTTGATTAACTTAAACAAATTTGTAATTGAATCTAAAGTATAATGTAAATTTAAAATATTAACTTCGAATGTACTCACAATAGGAAATAGATTCCTAAAGGACGTATTTATAATATAAACTTTTACATTTGTTTAAGTCGATTGGCGGTGCTGGATCCGACTTCAAATATAAGTAACTTAGTATTTTGAATTAATTATTTTTTACTTTTTAGTACCTACTTTTTTAAAGTCGGTTTTTTTAAAAGACAATTTATTTTATAATTCCTAATGATTAATAACATTAATCATCACACTATAACTAACATTCAATTATTTCCTTTTTTAGAAAATTGTATAATTATTAAAAGTTATGGGCAAAAGCTAGCATATAGATAATTTTCTCTTTGTCTAAAGTCGATTATCAACAATACACAGAAACGAAGCAATAATAGTAGTCCCCGGTGGTCAGCTGTTAGCCGTTAAGGAGTTCCGTTTTCCATATCCAAAGTCCAATATCATATTTTGCAAAGTAATAACTAAAGTAGCAACCAACCAGTAGCAAATATATTTAATAGCGATGAATACCATCCGTTAGGGAGTTGCATTTTTCATCTTCAGAATTCATCATCAGACTCTGACCTGGTCAATGGTGTAATTATTTTGCAAAGTATCAACTACTAGTAGTAAATATCTTTAATCTCTATTGATTTACTATCGTCCATTAAGGAGTTCAATTTTTTATCTTCAGAACTCATCACCAAACCCTGACCTGGTAGGTGGTATATTTTACAGAGCAACAACTACCAGTAGCAAATATCTTGAATCATAGTTGAAATACTGCCATTCGTTAAGTCGTTTCGCCATTCATTTTCGGATCTCACCATATCATCACCATATTTATATGGGGCCACCGCTAAAATACCCCATTACAAATAAAAAAGGATCGTTGAAATCGATCTTTTCGGTAAAGAATAATCGCTAAACATTCATGAAAAAAAGATTTCGATGAATTGAGAACCTCCTCCCTTTTTTTGAAGTCGACTAAAGAGAAACAAACAATGAATGACAAAGTGCAGTAAGAGTTCCGTACTTTATTTATCGGGAAATTACTATCTTATAAATATTCATTATCTCACTTTGATCTAAAATTTCCATCAAAAAGGAAAAGTATTAAATGTCAATTCTGATAAAACTTCCACAAATAGATAAAATTAGATTTTAAAAAATTAAAAAGTAAGGAAAACGACAAACATCATAGGTGATAATAAGTTTGATTAAAATACTTGATACAAATAAGGCCTATATTCTAATAAAACCTATACACCCAAAAATTAAGAAGTATAAACCCAACTTCGAAAATAAGGTACTTGATACAAATAAGGCTTACCTAATTTAATGTTCATATTTCAATAAATATTAATGCGAACAAACAAAAACGTAGTAATTATCATATTTTTGGGTGTATAGACCTTTTTAAAACATAGGCCTTATTTATATCAAGTACCTTATAGTAACCTGGAGTAAATTTTAAAAGCCACTATAACAAATGATTCATATTTCTTTTTTAAATATTAGCAAGTGTTACTAAAATTGTTAAAAGACTTAATTATTTTATTTGGACCCACCTAAAGGTAAGCGGACATAAACCAAATATACCTTAAAAAAAGGTCTTAATAAATTTGGAAGATTTGTTAAAAAATTACAGTAAATCCTAACCGAAATCACATAATCAATTTAAAAAATAGAGAAAATATTTAAGTTCATCCTGTTGACCATATATCAACAGGATGAACTTACTAACAACAGGATGAACTTACTAACCTTGACCTACCTTACTAAGTTTTCAAAACTATTATTATGTTGTTTTACGCTAGTTTTTGGTTGAACAATCTTGAAATTACTTTTGTCATTCTGACAGCAATATATTACGGCCAAGTCGTGTTAATTATTTTGGAATGCATCCTTCTTGACGGGTTATTTCCTCCATGTGACTGTGGCTACTGTCAGACTGTCTAGTTAGCGCATAGCACCGTTGTAGACTCGAAAGTCTCTACTAGATTACATAAAGATTGTCTTGCATTTTCCGATTGTAAAGGAATGCAGTACTATTGTTATTTGTTTTAATAAAGCTACTATGACATTGTATTTTATTTATCGGATTCGCATGTCATTATAAAAAGTAGTAACTATTAATGTTTTAATGTCTATATTGTGTTTAGTGGTATGTTATTGTAATAAACAATGTATAAAGTACTTCAAATTCAAAATGGTCCTATCATTTATAAAGATGTTTTTAACCTAAACTGGAAAAATTACAACTTGCCAAATTGCTGCGTTTTTCTAAAAACATTCTCAAAGAGTGAAGAATACTTTCGTGCTTTCTCGCTCACACATATCCCTGATTGGCCATTACGATTATGGACCGGATGTAACACTTATTAATATTGACTTGGATACAAATCCTTCAAGCCAAATTAATTTTTCCGTTGAAACACTATACTGGATCACATGAGAGCACTTACATAGCAGTACTTTTCCTTTTTTGGGTATTAAATGTTTAAGATAGTAATAGGTCATTATTTTTTTGGGAATAAATGTTTAAAACAGCAATAGGAAATTAATTGTGATATTAACAGTTTCTTGTATCGATAAACCCATATATATTGTTATAGCGTAATATGCTTTTCAATGTCAGATTCCTCAACATTCAGGTTAGGGAAATAAAAAATGGTATTCTAATATTCAAAGCTTAATACACAAAATAAAGTAATTTTCATCCTTGTCCGTTAAAATTCGAGGTAAGCCTTTTCCATATGGTTGAAAAATGTTTCTGCCCTATTTAAAAGTGAGACTAAAGCAGATTATATTGAAAACCAGAAAGCTCCTTACTAAAACTATATGATACTAATCACTGAAAAAGTACCACTAAACATCTATTATAATAATCATCCTGGTGCGAAAGCAATTAAGCGATTCAGTAATGGAGCTGATGGGAATGGATGATGGAAATGGGACTCAAAAATGGAGTATTCTTGTATAATTCCGCCATTTTTGTTTATTTAAAAATTCAATTTAAAGGCAGTCATCGCATTTACGTCAGGTTATGTATGAGTAATGACTGACATAAAACGAGTTACGTTTTTCCATGTATTCATATGTAAATGAAAGTAGTCAGGTTCTCAGACGTATGAAAATACATTGTCGAGAGGCAATTTCATTCATGAAAATGGCATATCCCTAAGAAATAAATAACTCACGGAAATATTAACACGGATTTAATTCGTTTCATGTAAATAATACTTAAAACGCATTTGTTTTTATTCAAAATTGGGATCATTGATTCGAAGACTTTTTTCATCATTGAATTTGAGAAAAGACAAAACCCAAGAAATATATTACGGAAAATTTACTTTTTCCGAAAAGTACAAAACTTTTCATCCTATTTTATACATTGAAAAAATAAGCTATATCTTTAAGTCGAGGACTAAATATTTATATTCTCCTCTTAGGTTTTTACTTAAAGTTCCAACTCTGAGGACATCTTAATACAAAATTATGAAATACGACAAAAATATTTCTATTTGATTTACTTTTCTGACAGACTATAGATATAGCCCCAACAATGCAACCGTACACTACTCGACAGAACCAAACAATAAACAAACCTACAGACAACCATAGCAAGACAAATGTGTGAAACCAGAAAAGACCATTCGCCGGCCACTTGACACCTGAATGCTTGTCGTTGTCTTCACCACATTGCGTGCCTGGCTTACTCAATAAGGTTCCCACAGTGATAATGAAGCACAGCAATGCACCGCAGGTTTATGACGGGCCTTTGATACCAAATGACCGTTTCCATCGGCCATTTGTGTTGACTGGATTTCGATAACTCTCATTTGTTTGACATTTGGACAGGTTTATTTGGTATTTCGATTTAGGTTTACGATAGTTGTTTACTAAATGAAGTATAATAAATGTGTGGCCTGTTTACGACTTTAATAGCACTTGATGCAATAATTATATTGGTAAGATTGTATATTAAACGTTTTCAATTAAAAAATGCAAACTGATTTTTCTGAACGTAAGTTTATTTGGAAAAAGTTTATATTTTATTAACTTTAGAAAATAGAGATTGCTGTACTTTTTGAAATACGTTTTAAAATTATGCTCAGTTAAAATGGTACTACACTTTTTTATAAATACTTTTCTTAAATTTATCTTTTAAATCTACTTGTAAAATTTTGAATGACGTATACCATAATTTGGTCAATAGCATTTTTATTTTTAATTGTTTCTTCTGTCTGGCGACAGTTTAATTTATAATAACGACCGAGTGGGCTGATATTGTTTTAAAAATAGGTTCTGCAAATACTATTTGTACTCACTTTATATGATCTTCAAATTATATAAACTACAAATATGAAAGTTTAGCAAACAATTTAAGAAAATTTACAACTTTTAAATTTATAAAACATAACTACATATTTTAAAGCCCTTTGATCTGAGATCGAATATTACTTAAATCATTATAAAAAACTGTCTTGATCTAAGTAGGACCAACCATTCTGTATATATTATTGATACAAGTTAACAAAAATAACTTTGTTTGAAAGCTCTCTGAAAAAATTCTGGAAAATGGATCCGGAATTTTTTTCATTTCTTTAACCCACGATTGACAAAATTATAGCAAGATAGAATTATTACACGTCATTTTGAAGCGTAATTAAAATGATCAATAGAATCTCAATATAATTTTGAAAATCTATCTAATGGTACAGCGGAATCTAAAGTTTCTTGAGTTAAATATATGTAGTGTTTACACATTATTACATCCTTGCCATGTAGGTGTGTATTTTCTTTACTTTTGTAATAGCTTGCATTTTTAATACATTTGAAATATTAACTTTAAAATGATTAACAATTAACGTTAAAATAATTAAAATTAAATTGAAGTGTCAGTATTCAATTATCTGTAATTCCACATTTGATATAAAACCTATTAGATATGGGTAAGACTGACATTGCGAGGATATGCATTTAGGCATGTACAAACGATTAAACACTTAAGGGTATTAATGTTCTATAAAACCAATTACAAATATTTATATTGAATATATTTGGCGTTAATTTCATAGCAATTTATTATTCACAATTAAATGAAACTACGTTATGTAGTATTATTTCTACTTTCTTTAAGTTCTTTACCGCGACCTAGGTTTCGTTGTATTACAACAATCAACCTTTGCTAATAGCCCACCTGAAGATGTTATAATACAACGAAACCTAGGTCGTGGTAAAGAACTTAAAGAATGTAGAAATAATACTACATCACGTAGTTTCATTTAATTTAGGACTAATATTTATATTATTTTTATCTGTTTACATTATTGCTTAATACATCTTTCACAAAGATATATAAGCAATATATTTAAAAAAGAAAACGTTTTTTTATATCGTAAACTACTAAGTTACATGTAAACCATTTTATATCGAAAAATTATTAATATTTGTTGTTTGAGTACAATATTTGCACAGTATTGCAAATTAGCTTCCTAGGTTACCATTTTATAGATAGAGTTTACAAAGATAAGTGCCATCACATTAAGAGAAATTATTTTAAGACTTTACTGCATATTAAGATCTTCATACGAAACGTTTACTTGCCCGAACGCACTCACACGTATAGATCTGAAACTGTAGAAATTACAAGCGTATAACTGTCAGACAGATAAGTAAGACAATACTAGATGATTCTAATTTTTCCACTTGGCTACCGAGTCCCAAAAGCGAGCCCTGTGTTTTTAAAGTTATGAGAAATTTATTAATAGTAAAGAAATAAATATTTATACCAAAATAATAATATTTGTTCAAATTTAACCACTTATTCCAGGTTACTTTGCAAATTTTGTCGCTAATAAATAACTTGAAATATTATCGAAATGTTTTTGCTTTTTTTCTACAACTTATTATGCCATAAAGATTACGATATTTTCAGAGCATATCTTAATCTTTTACAAGAATATTTTTATACCATCCAGATACTCCTGACTCTCTTGATTTTTCGAAGTAACAACATGATCGTCTTTTACTGGATCTTTTTTGGAAATCCTTTCACCCTATCTTCTGCAGTTATTGCATTATCAATATATTTTACTTTCAGTGGAACTCAATTCGACAGTGACATCTTCACTTTAATGAAACCATCTACGTGCTCCTATAATATATATTTTCTATAATCTATATTTTATATAATCTATATTTTCTCTTAATCTTAAAATGTAAAGGAATAGTTTGAGTTTTAAAAATATTATTATTTAATACATTCCTTTTTTTTAATCGAAACATTAGCTAACATATTTCAAATTATTAATACATATTTAAAAGAATTAATAAAGCAATTTGTCGCTATTAAGGTTACAAAAGTCGAAAGTTTTCCGACCTTTGTCTGACGGTAAAAACTCAAAATTACGTAAACATTTCTTTACTAATTAAATCTATTTAAAAAAAAATAAATATTAGCTGAATATAACATAAATTATTAGCAGAATTAAACTGACTCGGAGTTTATAAATTTGTTATAGTGAAAAAATTTAATATTTTATGAAAGCATAACTAGAAAAAAAAACTTAATCACAAGTAGCCATTCTGGTTGTTCATTTGAACATTTGTCAAAAAATAAAGTACCGAAGAAAGCATGATAATTTCGTTATTGTATTGTTTAGAGTTAAAAACGATTAAAAAATGAGGAAGTTTAAAATTAAAAGACTTTTAGCCATACTCACATATACGACGTGGTTAACCACTTAGTAATTATATCACCGTTCGTTAACCACTCGGTGAACCAGGTACGAACCATGCGAACAAAAGTGTGAACGAAAAACTGATTAAATAATATATCCAAGAAAAAAATACCCATACGATTCGTAATAATTGCAACCTATGCTTTTAGATCATTTAGTTTTATATATTAAAATATAAAAGAAAACTTCATCGATACAGATATAATTAAGCAATATACTACCATATACTGTCTTTGTTGAGTTACTAAAAATCAATGAAAAAACAACCATTAAAAACCTGTAAAAATCATTGAAAAAACAATTTTGGCTCGATTTTTTTTGGGTCGAAACAACAGTCCTACGTACAAAGATATAGCAGTTAGGCAATAACATTTAGGCAATTAGGGAAGGTAACTATTTCAAAAAAATATATTTAAAACTTAATGAATTATACATTTAATTAGATCATTTAATAAGGTAAAATTTACTTAAATAATAAAAATAAAAAACACACGTTTGCAACCAAAGGGCAAGTCAAACGATCTCAAACACGGTGAGTTTATTGATAGCCATCGAGAAATTGCCGTCACCATCTCTCTCCTTGATCATCAGAATCCCCCAGTTACAGTAAATAACCAGAGGAATAATTGAGATAAGTGAAACGAGCTCACACTCAGTGAGTTTATTGATAGCCATCGAGAAATTCTCATCACCATTCTCTCCTTAATCATCAGAATCTCCCGGTTACAGTACATAACCAAAGGAATCATTGAGATAAGTGAAACGAGCTAAAACTCAGTGAGTTTATCGATAGCCATCGAGAAATTCCCATCACGATTCTCTCCTTGACCATTAAAACCCCCCGGTTACATTATATAACCAAAGGGCTCATTACGACAAGTGTAACAAGCTTGAACTCGGTTGGTTTATTGTTAGCCATTGAGGAGTTACTATGACTACCTCCCTCCTCTATCATCACACCAGTTCGATAGTATCATATTACTATATTATCATCAGACTTGCGCAAGTTCCTAATCGAGTTTCCAGTCTATAACAATTAGAGCTGAGGGAACATCGACTTGGTCCATTTGTTTACGTACATATTTACATAGAGGTAAAACTGATAAAAGTGCTTTGATATACAATTCATTCCTTGAACTGGCCTACATTTTCCCTTCCCCTCTTCAATTTTGATGATTTTTATATAAGCTGAGTTGAAGTAAATTAAATTAAATTGATTAGGATCATAATTACGACATATAATATTTTATTTATTAAGCAGTTAAATAAATTACTAATTAGGCAGTGTTTATCACAAAATTGCTTGAGTCTCATTATATTCATCGAATATTGAGCAAGTATCGATTATTTTTCAAATTCTAATATGCTCATGAGGAATATGCGTCAAACTGAGTTGAAGTAAATTACTATGTTAGGATCATAATTACGACAATATATAATATTTTATTTATTAAGCAGTTATCTAAATTACTAATTAGGCAGTGTTTATCACAAAATTGCTTGAGTCTCATTATATTCATCGAATATTGAGCAAGTATCGAATATTTTTCGAATTCTAATATGCTCAAGAGGAATATGCGTCAAACTGAGTTGAAGTAAATTACTATATTAGGATCATAATTACGACAATATATAATATTTTATTTATTAAGCAGTTATCTAAATTACTAATTAGGCAGTGTTTATCACAAAATTGCTTGAGTCTCATTATATTCATCGAATATTGAGCAAGTATCGAATATTTTTCGAATTCTAATATGCTCAAGAGGAATATGCGTCAAACTGAGTTGAAGTAAATTACTATATTAGGATCATAATTACGACAATATATAATTTTATTTATTAAGCAATTATATAAATTACTAATTAGGCAGTGTTTATCACAAAATTGCTTGAGTCTCATTATATTCATCGAATATTGAGCAAGCGCTCTTTGTCCTCAGGGTAGATTAACAGCTGCTTCCACGTTACTCGCTTCTTGCCAGTGGAGAAGTTGGGGCACCTGCTTTGCTCGCGGCAGTAGTCAGTAAAAGTGTCCTTTATTACTATATATTTAACGTCATTAATTCTAGGTAAAAAAAATTATTTGAAAAATAAGCCTCATATAAAACCCCTGATACGAAAAATTTAAATAAGAGGGGGAGGTATAAAATAAAGACCACTTGCAAACGTTTTGTTTTTAAGAAATACTTTTGTTTTCTTTTCTTCTGTTCTCTGATAGTTTAGTTCATAATAACATCCCAATGGGCTGATAATATTTCAATAATAGGTTCTGCAGACACTAATTTAATTCCCGTCATATAATATTTTAGCCTGTGTAAACTACAAATATAAAAGTTTAACGAGAAATTACAAAAAAACGTATCTCTAAATGTTTAAAATATAAATATCTAAAGGCCCTTCTTCATTTTGAGGGCAAATTCATAACAAAAAACCGACTTGGCGCAAATAGGACAAGCATTCCGTCGTTTTTTATCTTTTCAAATTGTTGGTGCAAATTAATCGAAATAATTTTATTTATAACTAGTTGCATTACCCGGCTACGCTCGGGTACAATATTTTTAATATTATTTTTTTTACAATATTTTCACGTTGTTCTTTGCTTTAATTTATCTTTTATTCGACAAACTGTTTCTTAAATTCTTGTAAGTCTCTTTTCAGTAAATCTCTATCTTCTTCTTTTTCTTTTCTCGTGCCGTCCTTTCTATTCGCGATTTTGGTAGAGATTTTGTAGAAACTTATATTTCGGCGCTTTAACGACAAAAAACAAAACCCACACACAAAACAAAAAAAGGGAAAATTCACTTTTAATTTTATCTTTTTATTCTCTTCAATTCATTCCTTTCCGTTTATAAAGTAATACTATTACACGCAAGCCGAAGTTCACCTTGTATATTTTTGAAGAAACAAATTTATAGAACATTCAGCTTAGAATATTCTTGAATATTCAGATACATTCGATATCCATTGGCAGATGAGAGGGGCGGATTGAGAAAGCTACGATATTCCAGAACATTATGGAACCTTCTAAAAAATTCTGAATCTTTTTGTAAAAAACTAGAACATATACTTGTCTTTTATATGTGTAAATATATATACATATATATATGTATATATATATATATATATATATATATATATATATATATTATATATATATATATATATATATATATATATATATATACATTTATATATATATATATATATATATATGTCACTTTGTAAATTAATATTTCACAAAAGCAACTAAAAATGTAAAACGAGCATGAAATAGAACCTTAATACAATTTTGATAGACCTATCATGATCTTGACTTGATGTGATATTCGAAAAAAGCACTCCAATATTTCTTGTATGGGAAGATACAGAAAAAATTTTTTTGTTTTACTAAACATTAATTGAGATTTCAATATGAAATACCTGCTTACAAAATTTCACGCGCATAAGTCTAAAACTATAGAAACTACAACTGTAACAGACAAATATTAGTTATGTGACAGACAGACATTAGTAAGGGTTCCGATTTAACAAATTGGCTACAAACCTTCAAAAATGAATAATGACTTTTTTAATTTGGGAAAAATTCGTTAATGGTTGCAAATTATGTTTACATCCATTTAAACTAAAATCACGCTATCATATATATATTAAAACCAATATAGATAATAACAACCAAAATTTAGACAAATTATAATATAAATAAATAAAAAAAGCTACAAGTAATTACTAAATCGAAATCTTTACAATTCTCATAAATTTATTTTAGGTATTTATAACTTTTCACTTGAATTTATTAAGAAAAATTCCAAACTGAAAAATTTTAAAAATACGCCGATCTTTCTAATTATGTTAATTCTGAAGAAAAAGAGTCTTTTTTACACGGAAAATTCTTAAAAAATGTATATAAAACTACTCTATATCCAATGTCATATCATAATTTTTAACCGACTTCAAAAGAAAGAAAAGTTCTCAATTCAACCGTATTATTTATGTATGTTATCTCATATCTCCGCTAGTTATCGCCCGATTCGGATAACCATCTTCTTTTTATTTCTATACTCATAGTATAACAGCATCAAAATTGGTTTAAATCTTCAACATTAAAAGACACACCATACCATAGAATTCTTCAACATTAAACAACACAGACACTATGATTAAATTTGGATAATATAGGTCTAAAGATGATCTAATAAGACAGGACTAAGAGCGACTTAAATTTGCTCATTAACTAAATCCGCGTGCAATGATCCCTGAAACCCTTCAGTAACGACGAGCAAAATCATTTAGACATATATCCTCAGTCTTTTCTAGATATTTCCATGATACATTAAATATTCAGTAACAGTTATCAATAATAGAATTAATAGTAATCACTATCCCACCTATAATAATATCGATTAAATAAAAAGAAAAAAAAAGAATATCAGGTCGATTTGAATAAATGAAAATGTAGTGTCAATGCTTTCAAAGGACTAATGGTTGTATAGTATCCGTTTAACTGACTGTTTGTATTGAAGTACTGAGCTGGCAAATATATCTAGAGAATGAAATTTTCCGTCGCAATCATCACAAAGCCTGCGTAGTGGTACACGAGTACCAGCATTAGTGCAAGCGGTAGGTAGATGGAACAGTGCGATGCTACGGGTCGCTCTCCCTGGCACACGAAACTGCAACTGATTCACTATATCGGCGCAATCATAACGACTATGGCAAATATTATAAAGTACAATGGCTCCGAGTTCGATACGCCTTTCGTGGAGAGTACGGTATTTGAATGTATACAATGCATTATAATAGTCTATTTTGGGTGTATTGAAGCGATATTGCAATGTACGTATAAATCGTTTTTGCACTCTTTCGATCATATCAGAATATGTAAGATAGTAAGGATTCCAGACGGCAACAGCATATTCAAGTTGAGATCGCACAAGACTTGTGTAGAGGATGCGATACGTTCTCATTTGCTTAAAGGGTTTGGTAGTTCGTAAGACAAAGCCTAGCAAAGCATAAGCTCGCGATGTGATCTGCTTTACGTGAACGTCAAAATGTAGCTTTTGATCAAACATTACACCAAGGTCACGTATGCAATTAACAGATTCCAAAGAATGACCACCTATGTCATAGGTATGAAAATGGATTGTCTTATTTTTAGAAAAAGTGATCGATTTACACTTACTGTGACTTAATTGTATCTTGTTTATTCTGCAATACGCATCTAGTCTTTTAAGATCTTCTTGTAACTTCGAATGATCAGAAGAATCTCTTATTTTGGGGAAAATCTTTAGGTCGTCAGCATATAACAGGAACTTGCTGTGTTTAAAACAATTGCTGATGTCATTTACAAAGATGATAAACAAAAATGGACCCAATATGGAACCTTGAGATACCCCTGAAGTCACGGGATATAAAACCGTTAATTTTTACTGCTTGTTGCCTGTTGCTGAGATAGGAGACGAACCAACGAAGTAAATTGCCCTTTATACCGTTAAAAGAGAGTTTTTTCAGCAAGATGAGATGATCAACCTTATCGAAAGCTTTTTTAAAATCTGTGTAGATGGAGTCAACCTGTGTCCTGCAATCAATCAGATTTAAAGAGATATTGCGTGTACAATAACAGGTTGGTTAATGTTGACCGGTTCCGTACGAATCCATGCTGCTCCTCAATAATATGCCGATGCAATGTCGGATAAATCCTATTGTGAACCACTTTTTCAAATACCTTAGACACTGCTGACAAAATGGATATAGGCCGATAATTTTCGACAGATTGTTTACTCCCAGTTTTATATACTGATATTATATGGGCATCTTTCCAGCACCCGGGAAACGTACCCTGCGCTATACACATGTTAAATATTATAGTGAGTGGAGCAGAAATCGTATCGTGTGTGTTTTTAAGAAAAATAAGTTCAATGTTGTCTGGACCTGCTCCCTTATTGGGATTGATTTTCTTGAGGGCATTAGTTACTTCATCTCTTTGGAAGCGGATGGAGGTGATATTAATATCCATCTGAAGTGTTAAATTGTGATGAGGAGGTAGGTTTTGTTCGAAGGATTTGGATCTAGAGGTGGGTTCCGTTCAAAGGTAGATTTGAAGAACTTAGAAAACATTTGGCATATCATTTGAATGTCATTCGATTCATAACCTTCGAAATTCATAGACGATGGGTATCCTTCTGACTTCTTTAGTGATGACACGTATGACCAGAAACCTTTTACGTTGTTATTAATAAGTTTCTCAGTATTGTGGACGTAGTCACGAAAACAAGACCGGGATATTTTCTTAAATTGACTTCTTAATTTAGAGAAATTTAAGTAATCGGAGAAGTTACCGTATAATTTCCATTTTACCCAAAATTTTTTTTTACGTTTACTTATCTGTATCAATTTAGGAGTGTACCAAGTTGGATGTTTCCTAGATTTTTGTGGTTTCTTTGTAACTAATTTATTGATAATATCAAAAATAATAATATAAAATTTATCCACAGCGCAGGTAGCTGAAAGCTGATGGAACTCCTTTTCCCAGTTTATAGATTCTAGCGCTTTATTGATTGCAGTATAGTCGCACTTGCGGAAATTGTATTTTGAGTTGTCAGCCTTTTTCATCGCGATCTCTGGACAGCAATCAATTGTGAGGAGAAAAGTAGGATGATGGCGGTCCTCACGAAGTAATGGTTCCGCAGAAGAGAGTTTACATTTACAATTACTCAGTGCGAGATCGAGAGTCCTGTTATTACATTTTTTAAGGTAATTAAGCTGTTGCAATTTCATGAACGAGGTGACGACAGTAACAAGGGCAACTAAGGGGTCAGAGCTGTCATTTATGATGCCATAGGGACAATTTTCCATAAACTGATAATTTAGGGTTGGAATATTGTAATCACCAACAATTAATATGTGGTTACTTAAATTATCAGTATATAAATTTTGTAAATTGGAGAAATGTTTTTTATAGATATTTTGCGAAAATTTCGGTGGAATATAAACAGCACATAATATAAGGGAGAAATTCTTCATTCGCAAAGAAATAAATAGTTCCTCCAAATCCTCGCTTTCCCATTGACGGCAACGCTTTGCAATAAGCTTTGTCATAACCGCAACAACAATTCCACCTCCATACGATTTAATGCTACTGGATAGATTTCGATCACGTCGAAACACCGTGTATCGGTCGTCTATGAACTCGGCGTCAAATATGTTTTGGTGGAGCCAAGTTTCGACAAGTACGATTACGTCGTAGTCATTTGTTCGAATATTCATGCGCAGTTCATTAGTCTTGGTTTTAATTCCGCCACAATTTTGATAATAAACTGATAATTTTGCTAGTTCGTTCATATTTTACAAATGAATGGTTAGTTTAACTTAGAATAAATGTAATAAAAAATACAATGAAATAAAATATATAAAATAATTACAATACAAACATAACACTAACAGATCGACAAAGAAACTATACAGGAGTTGGATACTATAACAATATTTAAATTTTCGAGTTTGTTTGACTGTATAATAATAATTCAAATTATTTCCAATCGTGAATAACATAGGAAAGTGATTAATATCAACACTAGAGCTCAAATGATTACATTCTACACATATTACACATAAAACACAGGTAATTTTGAAAGTAAATATGCTGTTAATTGAAATGAAGTAAAAGTTCTTTAACGATTCATGTTAGTTATTAATTTATACTAATAATTTATCTAGAGGTATATTCTTTTTTAGAAACACGCGAAAATCTGAGGCGATCTGCCGATTCATCGACAAACTAGACATTTGAATAAAGCGCTCGGACGTGTCACCATCTGTCGAATGCGTTCGCCATTTTTAACATAATTTTAACGCAATAGAATAATTCAAACGCTGCTAATAAACTTTTACTTCAATAATAAACATAGCAAATGTGTTAACGCAACAAGTTTCAAACCACTGGCGAAAGTCAGCCTGTCCCATTACCTCCTTTATACCAAACAAGACATAATTCATAAAACGTCTTTATTAATAAATATCAAAGTACAATCGTCTTGTTAGATCCGGAACACCTTGGTAACGCCAATAAACATGGTCTCGATTAGTCGTTAACGTTCAAAGAGTTCGTTGTTAGTTCAAAATTAACGGCCCGCTGCGACTATGGGCGATCGTTAACACGGTAACTGCGGTTAATGCTATGCATTAAGCTCTTGTTGTCAAATCGACTGATTTATTGTGATGGATAACGCAGTGCAAAGGAAGTGCATTCACTTGTCGCAATGATTGCATTGTACCGGTGCATTTATGTACCTTTCAAGTTGCGGCGCTTCTTTGTCAACTTGTCGTTAATAAGTTAACGGGTACAATGCACAAACTGCGTTACAATCACTCTTAAAGTAGCGTATCTTATTATTCAGATACATTTTCCATCGGTTTCTTTGGCACAGACTTTGAGTTTTGGCAGAGATTTTTATTTAATTATTTTGAGATACTGACTTACAAATTTGTATGTTGCGAGTATATTTTTTGTTCAAATACCCGGCTCCTTAACATCACAGCATGATGATTTATTAACCAGAGGCGTATGCTATATGATAACATAAAGTGATAAAAATTTATGGAGTCGTTTTTATATGATATGAGCCCAAATAAATGAAAATCTAGATATAAAAATAGACAGATAAAAATTCTAAATGGTATCGTATTCGTATTGGTATCTTTTCTATATTAGTAAAACAAATTAATCAAGAAGTCATAGATTGTCACGAAACTATTCTATGTATAGAAATAGTCTGAATACTTTAATTATATATATAGAGAGGTAGACACCATAATATCATAATTTTATATCCAACGTAATATGTAATATTGAAAGGTCTACTTTATTTAACCATATCTCCATTGTGTTCTGTATTATCTTTTCCAATTTACACTTTTTAATAATGACAATATTCTTTTAGGGTTCAAAAAGAAAAAACTGAACCGTCCTTACATCATTTACGTGTCCACCTGTCACAGCCGTTTTTCTAACTAGAAATATCTTATAGTAAATAAAGTATATTGACTCGCACATATCACAATAGTCACAGCTCAAAAATATTTATATGGCAATTTGAGGGGGGCGAGGACTAATTAAGCACTAGATTTTTCAATACCAATAACAATATTAATTAATAGCAATATTAAATTCAATAATTATATTTTCCAAGCGTAAAAACCGTTTTCTAGATACATCAAATATGCCCCGCCCCTTATATTTCCGAAACTACTGAACTTAAAATTATAAAGAAAAACAAAGTTTTTAGAATTCCTGACAAAGGTTGTAAGAAAGCCATAACGATAATTCTAGATATCATAGCTTTTGAGGTATATTTACGATAATATATATGTCCCCCTATGTCGCCATCGAAACATCAGAAGAAAAATCACATTGACGTAGCGAAATCTTACGAAACAATTTAAAACGTCATTTTGGATACATTTTTATTGCTAACACTCTGTAGGCACACAAAAAATAAGTATTACTTTTTGTACAAGTTTAGAAATATATCGATATGAGCTTTATTGTCAATCTTCGCTTCATGATTATATTATGCAAGAACAACATGGCTTTGTTGGTGGTAAATGTATCACCAATAACTTACTACTTTACTCTCAGCACTTGTTCTGTTTTTGTATTTCGGACAGCAGGTCGACGTGATATGTCCAAGTTTCAAGAAGGCATTTCACAAGGCTGACCATTTAATATTGATACGAAAATTTACTTTCAGGGGTAACTTGCTTAGATGGTTTATTTCATATTTAAGTAGTAGGCAGCATACAATCTAAGTAAATGGGTTTTTATCACCATACTTGATAAAAACCCATTTACCCGATAAAAAAACCAGTCACCGGGTGACTTCTGGCGTACCACAGATATCATTTTCGATATAAAACTGCATTTTAGTTTGCGCTTTGATCAGATTGTACCTATTATAAAATACTTGAGTTCATATTAAAAAAAAAGTCTTTAAAAATATAGAAACATACTTAACTTTGTTAACTTAGCTTTTAAGATCGCTACTTGAATGCACTATTATTGTCTAGAATTCACTATACATCACTTATTCTTACAGTATTGAGAACATACAAAAAAATTTTTGGAAGCTCTTCAGTATCGCATTAGTGGATGTAAATTGTGGTAGAAATTATTAATTAATAAATACATATGTGATGCCCTCTGTCATAGACTTTTGTTATTAGAGTTGATGATTATGTTCAACATCCATCAAGGTAATTATGAATGTCCATTTTTACTGAATAAAATGCAGACTCGAAGTTCTAAACTAACTTGTGGCCATCTCCTATTTCATGTCAATAAAAACAGACGCTGGTATCAGAACACCGCTACGGCTGTTTTACGACTTGTACAACAAAGAGGTGTCGTCTCTTAACATCTTCGCAAGTTCCCTCCGCCAGTTTAGATCAGGTATGAAAAACAAATTCTGTGAAATTCATGCACAGCGAATAGATCAGCGATTTTACTTTTCAAAGTATACATAAATTAAAGTAGGAAAGAAAGAATATGTGGAACATAGAGAAGAAAGAAGGTCGGCGAAAATGGTCCTGATTTTACAGAAATAAAACACAATTTTAAAAAAGCTTGTTTTTTTAAATACCAAAAATAAACAATTCAGCTATTAAAAATCAGAAAAAAGCAAAAAATAAAATTCAATTTGTTGACATAATAAAAAGCTACCTTCATAATACCGTGTATATTATATTTTCAATATATCACGAATTGTTAATTGGAAAGAAGGATAACATTATAAATCTAACGAAGACTTTTTAGAAATATTTAAAAAAGAAAATCAGTATTTATCGCTTTGTAAATTTGTAGCCATTGCCTAAATGAATTAAGAATAAGATGTTAACTGACAGTGACATGATATGTGACAGTGACTTTCGTTCTGTTGTTTTCAAAATCAATGTCTTTTCATTCTAAACGAATTTTAAGTGGCTTTCTTCAATGACTCAGTCATGTCTGAGAGTTTTATAGATTGGTATACATCTGTGTGTAGATGTTATAACAAAACAAACTGTACGTTCTTTCATCGTACTGGTGCAAAGATTTCCGTAAAAATATAATTAACGCACTATTATGAAAAACAACCTGACTTCAAAAAAAATGCAAAAATGTTCATTTGACTGATTGATGAAAAGGCCCTAAGCCTTATTTTTTTTTCATTTTTAGGGTTCCGTAACTCAAAAGGAAAAAAGGAATCCTTATAGGTTCACTTCGTTGTCCATCTGTCTGTCTGTCTGATTTTCAAGACTCTTTTTCACAGGAACGCGTGGAAGTGTCAAGTATGTAAGAAATTAATGTGAAGTAGTAGACTTAGGTCTGCAGTCCCTTAGAGCTGTAAAAAATCAAGCTTCAAGTCAACGTATAAAAAAAATAAAAATACGTTCATTTATGCCGCATATTTTGATACTCGCAAATAAATTTTAAAAAATACTTCCCGTTGATCTAAAATCATAATATTTGGCAAGAAGCAAGGTCTCATAGCACAAGTAAAGGAAATCGTTGATATGTAGTTATATAAAATAAAAAAAAATATTTTTTAGATATGCGCCTTTGAAAGAAATTTTTGATTCTAAAAAATTAAAATTTTGTAAACAGTTTAATAGGAATATTATATACCATTAAATGTTTATAAATACCTAAATATTTACGAAACCTTCGTGTGCGAGTTCCACTCATGCTTTTATTTTTGTAACACCTGGGTCCACCACTATATAGACTTTTCCGGTATCCTCTTCACTGATTAGCGTTTTCAACCTTATGTCGTGTGCCGTGTCGATATCGTCGCAGGCAACTGCTAGTTAAATATAAAACTGCAAATTTAATGACTTTTATTGTCGCATGTTTGTAAACTATATTTTAAATTCAGTTAAGTGTCAGTCAAGTAAAATACTCGAATCAAACTTATTTGATTCGCAATTACAATTAAATGAAACTATGTGATGTAGCATTATTTCTACTTTCTTTAATTCTTTACCACGACTTAGGTTTCGTTGTATTACAACATCTTCAAGTGGGCTATTAGCAAAGATTAAGTCTTAGGAACGTCCAACAACATTTATATGTTTCAAAACTAATAGCGGAAGTCGGGTTTGTGTGGGTTTTCCCACTGTTTATGTTAGTGAGTTTATTGTAGGGGAGTGGTGTAGGTTTTATTATATTTATCGATTTTCATTTCAGATCCTGTTCATGATCCTGCACATGAACAAGGTAGAAAAGTGTCTACAAATATTGCGTGCTACCATAGCCACGAGAACAATGCAAATTGGGGCACCTGCTCACGTCTGAAAAGAAATTTGAAATGTATGAATTTCTGATTAAAGCTTTCTTCTACTTTTTTGCAGATTGACTAAAACTTTACTTCTTATTTGCTTTTTATAAACCAATGAATACAGTAAATGTTGAAACATTTGCTATATTATGTATAAAAAAAACTAATTACAACAAAAGTCCCCCTCAAAACATTTTTTTCAAATACGCTCATTCCATTATTCTTGACACTCCGAAATATTACTGGAAATTTTTCGTGAATATTTTTAAATGCTCTATTCTGGCTACGTCGACGTTCTGAATTTTTAGTTAATTAAATTTGAGTTAGAGCCAAAGATGACATTATGTCAAATCGAAAAATATATAGGGTTTAAAAGGGTCACCTTTTAAATGAGTTTAAAACTTTTAAATGAATTTAACTCTATTAAATGAGTTTGACCCTTTTAAAAGTCCTATCCTTCTCACTCCAAATGTGCTTGTCTCTTATTCCTCAAATTTAAATATAACACAAGTCACGATCTAAAGGGAATAATTTGGAACTACAATTAATAGATTTTAATTTTGATTTCAATGTTTATTTTATTGAGGCACAAAGCGATAGTTTCATAAGGTTGCCTGTTTAATGTATATATGTACTGCAAATTTTAAAGGACAAACATGCGTCTATAATTATTCTAAATTCTCCTTTATGGAATGAAATTCCCGTCAATATAAAAAATTTTGGCAGAAAAATGTAATATATATTAGTATACTTATCAGTATACTTATCAAATGGTTCTGGCTTTTAACGTACTAAATCAAATAAATGGTTATTAAACTATTTTCTGTTTTATACGCTTTCCTCTGTTTATAAAATTTTAACCTCGAAGTAATTTACTTACGTTTCCCCTTCCAACCACCAGACATGAAAATATATCGTTCCATTCATAACTGCATTCGTTTACTGACGTTTTATACCGCTTAAAAACTTCATTACAAAACGGATATTGAAGCAATAAACGAGTCGATTTAGTGAATGCATTTCGCAAATTGCCTCTTTACAACTCAATATATTACCAAATTGCGCTAACTACAGATATATTGCTTTGCCACTACTTACAATTTAACATCTTAATTGAAACAATAATTAAGGTCGATTTTATTTTAACTAAATTAACATGGCCATTTAAGTTGATCGTTCAAATTTATAACCAATTTGTTACGGCGAATTTATAAAAGCCAATTTTGAAAAAGTCAATTTATATAAAACGAATTGCCATTTAAACACAAGATCCTTCATCAATATTATCAAAATAACGTTTGCCTCTTTATATACTCTTCCCATTGCATCATCTTCATCGTCATCATCATCAGCTGGAAGATATTCACTGTTGAAAATAGACCTACCCCATACATACACACACAAATCAGTTCCATGTAGCTTGCATCCTATTTACATCACCTAGGAAGGTGGGGGGGGGGCATCGCAATCTGCACCTTCTAATACGTGTCACCATTCGAGAATATTTTTTCCCCAACGGTTGTCGGTTTTACTCGCTTTTTGGCTTGCCCATTACTACATCAGCTTGTAGGTAAGCTGTGTATGTGACCTTATTTCTTCTATGAGTCCCTTTATTTCGGATTAAATTTCGTTGAGTAACTTGGAGTATTTTTCAAAATTACCATAGCAGTTCATATTAGTACAAAAACAAAAAAAAACAATAGTAACGCTCAAACAGACAGATGAAGCTACGACTGGAAATGGATAAAGGCAGGTTGAAGATGAAGAGTTTTTATAAAAAAATTACACAATTGCTTACACCACCGGCTTCGCTCGCGTGGACGAGTTTATCAATTTGCGTATTATGAATACTACTGCAAATAGTCTCTTGAAAATATATGGGTAAAAAAATACTTTTTTTCTATTGCAGGGTAGTTGCCACTGCTGCTTGCAGCCGCCTTGCTCTCTATAGTGACTCAACCAACAAGCGACACGAGTTAAAAACAAAAGCAACCATAAATGGAGAAAACTATGTCTGTATTGATATGTCTCAAATTTCAAATCTTTCTTAACCTAATATTGTTTCTTTACATCATTTCTCAAAATGAGTATAGCAAGTAAGTTATTATATAATTTACAAAACATACATTGAATTTATACAATACAATAGAAAAAGTGTCATAGCATAATTTCTTGCTAATTGACCCAGTGTTGCCCTAGACAAATATTCTCTCTTCCAAACTTAATACATTGAAGGTTTTTATACATATCTTTTCGCTCAACGGTTCAATTCGCTGCAAAGAAATAAATAAGAAGATAAGCAAAATTAAGAAAAAACATTATTGGTCTTTCACAACCCAAATATTAAACTATATGTGTGTGTATATATATATATATATATATATATATATATATATATATATATATATATCAGATTGATCGACTATTAAGAGACTATTTACCATACAGATAAAAATAACTATTTCCCATCTTCTAAAGGATTTCATTTCAGCTGTCCACAGAAAAAAAAATACGTGTGGCACTCGGGGACTGCCGCGGTAAAGCTATTGCATAGCATTTTTTATCAACTTATGCAGTTACGCCTCTTTATATTTATCATGACATTAAAATCGATGAATCTTTAATAACTTCGGGAGTAATGCATTCATTACGCTGTTCATAAATTTGAAGTTGTTGGTTGTGAAATTGATTTTCTTGTAGCGTTACATTTTCTATATTTTCAACAGCCCTACATTGCATTACATTCTCTTCATTACTGTCCAATTTTTGTCTTTTTCTGTGAAAAAAATGAGGAAATCGTAAAGTTAAATAATATTGAGGCATATATTACAATTTATTTTTAAATATTTTTATTAAACCAAATTACATATTCACGTAAGATTCTTCTGCATTACGTTGACGAAATTTCCTTTGACGTTCAGCATTTGATTTTGGTACTGTTTCTTTTTTTTATTTTTTTTCATTTTTCTTCAAATCTTTCTGACGCTGATACTATGCCCTTTGACGTTCACAATTTCTTTTTCTTTTTAGCTCTTTAAGTTCTTCTTCTCTATAAAACGAAAATAGCTAGGTATAAATAATAGGTATAAATAATTAGGTATAAATAGTGTAATTACACACCAAATCAATTATTCATTCGAAAAATTTGAACAAAAAGAACGATATTAAGAGTTTTATCATCGAATTTCGCGCGATGAACATTTATATAGAAATAATATCATATATACTTTCTCTGCGCGGCATTAATGTGTATAACCTATACACAAAAAACAAAGGTACTAAATAGTACACGTGCTTGCTTTAATGGTTTCTATTATATACATAATGAAGAATGAATATATATCTATATATATATATACATACATATTGAGAATCTAAATTGAGAATTTGAACTCTATGTGTGTGTGTGTGTGTTTGTGTGTATAAAAGAGAGCAACTTTTAAGATCGCTCATTTTAATATCAAAAATTTAGGTTATTTTTATAGCAGTAATAATAATCAAATGTATGTATATAGAGTACTCACTCATTTTCTTTCACTATTTTTTCATCACTTTCTTCATTAATAAAAAATGCACTTTGTTTATTCATATTTAAAACACTTTATACACAATTTTACGCGTACAGCTATTCACTGTTGTACATAGATGATAGATACCTATACACCTATATACTTTCTCACAAACAGCTGCTTATGTATTCGTCCGATTTCGGAGCAGCTCGTGTCGATCCGTGCGAACTTCGTACAGTCTACACGCATACGTTTAATCGCACGCACACAAACACCGTGCCGAAGTCGGCCGAACTGAAACAACGTTAGACGATGCACGGCTTTCAACGCCGCACCGCTGTGCCGGTCGGAGTGGGGGGTGTTAGGTTTATTTTCGTTACGGAATTTCTTGATTCGGTCACCACGCTCAAAGCCCGAGATAAAAGCTATGCAATAGCTTAAAAACATTTACCTGAATAGTTCCATTCTCAATTAGCAGTGCTGTCAATAGAGCGAAAAAGTATACCATTAACGTTGATTAAATCTATCTTGTCATTCAAATTTATTGCATCTTATATAAACTAGAAGCATAAAAATAAATATAAAATGCTCTCTAAAATGTACTACATTTTAATTGGTATCATTTCAAAAAAAAAACTATTGACACACGACCGCTCGCAACGCTTGCCGTAATCAACTGACACTAAGATGTGTGTCAGTTGATTACGGCAAGCCTATCTACATAGCATTATTTATATCTATGTTCCGCTATAATTTTGGACATATGTTGCCGGTAGATATTTTAGATAGAGATCTGAATTAATATCTAATCATATTTAAACAAAATATATAATGTACCTCAAGAATACAATTTTCAACGCATCACATTAAATGTGGTAACACTGGAATAGTCTTTCAGAACATAGGAATAGTTATTAATTTTAAGCTCCATTTGTGAATATTAAAATTATACCCTAACAACGTCTCTAACTTTAGAATTATGTATCCGAAAAATTTTAAAAATCATTATTTACTTTAAAAATTTTAAAAATCATTAGATACTGGCACTTAATTAAACTTTTCCATTTAAATAATTTTAGTTAGTTAACACCAACAAATACAAGAGATACAGACAACAAAAAAAACAATAGTTTAGCACCACTGAGTGATATGCAAATAATTAATATTCTAACAATAAAAAAACAGCTTACTATTCTGCAAACCTTTTTTAGCCTAGCCTCAATGGGAAATATTGCAGAAGGAAAATATGTAAATAATCTACTTTATTGATTAAAGTAATAAACCACATTGCTCGTCTAAAACCAGTCATGCATCGTTCAGGTGATGATTTAATTCACTACAGATATGCATTATTAAACCTTCGCCTTGGAACAATCCTCGGGTGCAATTTACATTAAATAACGTGATATACTTCACATTAAGATATGCAGTAAATAACTGTTGTTCTGTTCGGTAGTAAATAAAACGATAACCGTTATGATAATAATAAACTATTATTATATTTACATTTCTAATTACATTACTACAGATTCGCATATATATATATATATATATATATATATATATATATATATATATATATATATATATATATAATAATATTACTTATATTAGTAGAAATAGCCCTTATTCTATTTTTTTAAAGAAAACTTGGGAAAACTTACTTTTCACGCTATTGCGTTCGTCGATGATGCGTTCCACCCCCGTTAAGCTGTGAAACTGGCGTATTTGCAGCTTTACAGAATCTTTAGAATATGAGCTATCATGATAAAAGTACTAAGTGGGCTGACAACACAAATTGCTACATATTGAAATCTATAGAAAATAAAATATAGTTTATTTTAAGAAAACAAGGTGGATAAGAGTTTAAAATGAATTACTTCTGCTCCAATATTGGAAACTTATTTATTTTTTTATCTCAACTGTACAACATATAAATAAAAAATTTAAAGAAAACGAAACGAAACATGGATAATCAAGCGAGTATATAAGATGTCACTCTCGACCTATTTATGAATGTTATTTTATTTATTCAATCGTTTTTTTTTTGTAAGTTATTGAAAGACAAATACAATTTTACAGTGACTTTCAGAACTTCTAAAATGATTTGAAAAGCTCTAAAATGATATAATAAATTTAATAAAGTTAAATTTAATAAGTAATCTTAATAAAAATTTGCGTAAAAATGACTCGAAAGTATCCTATTTTTGTTTAGAAACTTTTAGATGCAAAAAACTATAAATCTTTTTCTCTAAACAAGTGACAAGAATTAATTTTGATAATAAATACTTTTAGTTCAAAAATGACTGGAATATCCACCTTAGCGTCTTTAAGATCGCATCTTGGAATAAGGAATTCGATATTGAATTTAATAGTTTATACAGGAATATTTATCCCGAAAAAAGAATTATTTAAAATATTACCTATTTTATAAAATTATGAAGGATATCCGTCAAACAATATATGTGTTTTAGAAAAAATTATTATTTATTTAATAAAAATTGTGCGTGTCAGCTCCGATGCGTGACTGGAGTTTACTCTTTAAATACAATTGTCTTGGAGTGGATAAAATATGTAACGTTGTATATAAATATAAACATCAATATTATTAAATGTAATTGGAAAATTCGTTAATAAAAAAAATGCTGATAGTATAATTATTTTCAAATAAAACACAAATGGACACGATCAAATTTATACAACAAATTTTAAAGTAAAGTCAGACTAAGAAGTTAAAATTAAAAGAGACTTTTTAATTCTGTAGGATATAAGACATCAAATATTCACACATAATGACATTTAATGATTACAACTTAATTTAAGCGAACGATAGTAAACTATATGTATACTCCATACTCCGTCATTACGATTACGCCATAAGAAAATGCCAATATGTGTGTCACACTCCGCAATTGAGATTATGCCGTAAGAAAATGCCAAATAAATATATCAATGTCTCACTCTAAAGATGCGCAGAAATGTTGCGCGGATAAGCTACCTAACGGTTACACTTTTTTGACGCTCTGAATTTTGTATGCTCTGAACTTCTGATTTTACTCCTCATAAAACTTCATACCGCACGATATATCGTCGGCTTAATTCATTAACCTACTAAGTCCATTTGTTCAAAGTTTACAGGACATATAAAAACAGGATAATGTTTTTATTAACCTAGCTATCAAAATTCTGAAACTCGCGTTGGTTCTTACAACTTTCCTTAATATTCTAAAAATATACCTAGTAGCTTACACACAACTCAAAAAATGCAGAAAATCAATTGTTTAGCTGCTTTTCGTGGTGGAGTTTCAATTTAGTTTCGGACTTAGCAGTTTGGATTATTACATAATTAGGTATTATTACAATCAAAGAAACTCGATCAGTTATTAAATTTATATTCATTAAATTTTTTGTTACAATTGATATAGTTGTAATAAGTCTTAATTTCTACCTATTGTTGTTTACACATGAGGTAAATCGTCGTAATACTTATGATAGTCAGACGTCCAATCAGTAAGCCCACGAATTTTCGTGCAGTAATTTACCGTCAGTTTTGGTGCAATTGCTTTAAATCAGTAAACTCACAAAGTTTCCATTTCAAAGATATCCTTTGTGATAAAGATCGTCATTTATCTTTAAAGCAAGTTTCGTAAAGAATTGAACCATTGTTTTCATACCATATTGCACAATGTTAGTCACCTTAAAATCCCCTTTGGTTGTCCCTGAACGTATATTTCTATAAAACTGAATTTTGTCGAAATTTTTGAAGAAGGTGTGGTCCAAATAATTTACAGCATAAGGTGTTCGAGCATGTTTAGCGATAGTTACGTATTCGGCTGGTACATTTATAATTTTATTCTTCAGATGACGTTCTATGGTGGAATGCATTGAATCGGCTTCCATTTGGGTGTGACCCACCTCTAAAAATATTTATTCGATAACTATATTCTCGGTTTCATCACAATATTCAAAAAAGGCGTTGTATCAAATACAATTTCTATTTTGGTACGTGAAACCGTCACTGTAGATTGTTATTATTGTTGTTTCATTTTCATCTACAGCAGAGATTCCCAAACTTTTTCTCGTAGACCAATTTCAAAATTTTACTGGTTTCGATGGACCCCCCATACCATATTCCCAAACCCAAACTTTTTTCACGCCTACGTAGACCCCCGTCAAGTCCCCCTGTGGGTCCACCTGGACCACTTTGGGAATCACTGATCTACAGCATTTACTTCAGGTATTATTTTGTTTTCTAAAAAGTCAACCCAAATGGTAACAAATTCTTCAACATTAATTCCACCTTCTACCTTATTCCATATAAAACAGAAATCATCTTTATTTTTTATATTAAAAAGACAGAGTTTGTGAACTTGCAGCTTTGTCTGTAAGTGTCCTGTAAGTCCACTGTTAAAACGTAATTGTCTCCTTTTTCATCTGGGTCTTTTCCTTCTCTCGCATCTTTTCTTTTCTCAATATGTTCATTGTATTCTTTTTCTGTAACTTTTCCTCGTTTATAACAAGCACATTTTTTGCATTGATTTTTTTCAGCTTAAACAGAGCCAAATTTTTGCTTTCAAACTGATTCGAAAACAAAGTTATGGAAAGAGCTTTTATATTTCGCTTCTTGCACCAATAATTATCAACATAAAATTGGTAGGACCTTTCTTTTGGATTCCGTTCCGGCAATAAATATAACTTCTGTGATATCTCTCGACAATAATGGGATTCCATTACAGGAAGAGAATCTAAAAATTGAATTAGTGATTGTTTCGACTCCAAAATCACAGATTCAATTGATTTCGTTGAACGTCTCGGTATACTGGGAGGCAGCATTGAAAACTTCTGCTTCCAATTCTGTACCCTCCATCTTCCTAAATCTGAGGTGTTCAAAAACATCCTTCGACATACTTTGACTCTTTCATCGTTTACTTTTAGATGATAAACAAAGGTATTAGCTCTCTTTGTTGTCCCTTCGGTATTTCGATGTCGTGGCCGGACAGTTGGAATAGTTTTTATTCATTCGTTAACTAGGGTCTTTTTCACCCCAAGTAAGAGTCCAGAATCGACTAATAATGTCTTTTCTTTCGTCTTCATCTACGGTTTCACATTTTAAAGCACTGTATTTCCCTATCTTACAAGAACATCTTGATTTAATGAAACGTGGTTCTTTATGTTTATTATAATTCCAACAGTCTTGATTTTTCTCTCTCCTAAAAATATTTTCCCTTCTCTTCTTCGTTTATTCTTTTCACTAAGCGATTCTTTTTTATCAATTTCAAAACGTTTTTTCGTTTCTTACTCTTATTTATTTTAATAAGCAAGTCTGAGTCTGAATCAGAATATGGCACAAGTTTATTTTCAGTGTCACTATCATCTGATATCGGCGGATTAGGTACAACTTGAGATGTGTTTTGCATAGGTCTGACTGAAAAGAAAACATTTTTTGTGTTATGTCTAGGTTATTGGGAATAGAGTACTTGAGAGATCACTCTGTGGTGTTATATAGACATCATCAATCATCTCATAGTAAATAACGTTTTCATCCGATCGCAATCTTTTTTATAAATAAAATTAACATTAGGATCTTTCATCTAACTCCACCATATTATAATATTCTAACACGTCTAACTTAGTTATTTGGTTACGTTGTCATTTTCAATTTTATTCCTAAAAAATTTTCACGTTGTTTTTCTCAAAGATATTAACTTCCGCCAAATTTAACTTGATGTCATCCTTATATATTTAACCCCTTACTAATATATAAATATGACAAACTTCAATCTTTCCTCATATACTTCTTTCTTAACATAAATCACTTAATAGCTTATTCTAAACTTTTGATTGACGGTTTGATCCACTTATTTTTATTGATCACGTAATATGAAATGATGTAGAATTCTTCACAAAAAATAATAGGAAATTATATATATATATATATATATATATATATATATATATATATATATATATATATATATATATATATATATATATATATATATATATATATATATTTACCGATTGTTCAACAATGTTCACTCAGTAGATTTAAATATAATTTAACTCATTTTGATATTAAGCGAATTTCATAAATACTACATCTAAACCAAAATTAACTATAATACTATAAAATGATTTAACTAGTTAAGTTATTCAACTAATTGAATTGCGCACATAACAGTTCTTCGCTTATTCACACATGTGTTTTACTTACCACTGATAAACCGGCAAACATTATTCGAGTAATGAATAAAAAGGTAGGTTACTAATGAAATTATATGGGCTAAACAGCCAAGTCTTCAATAGTTATTTTATTTTAGTTCGAATCAGTTTTTAAACCAAAAAATATAATTTACGTAAAATAGCTTAAAAACCTTGAGCGAAATTCTCAGCCCACCCTACCATTACGAGTACCACACCTCTATGTATTTATATTTTAGGAAACAGCTAAAATACAACAGAATAATATGATATACTGAATTTTATATGCCATTCAGTTCATCAGGTCCCAATACTTTTTTATATTAATTTAAATATCTGTAACCCAAAATAATATTTTACTTTTAGTTGACTTTAAAAAGTGTGAGAGTGTGTTTAGAATTTTTTTTAAACAATTAAAAAAAACATTTACTACTTGAACCCTATCTTTGAAAGATTAAAACATTTTTATAAGCTTAATCATTGTGAATGTATAGCATAAACAGTCGACCGCCATTTTGGTATCACCATATTGAATTTCTAAAGACTGGCCAACAATTTTTAATTTGCTGCTTGAAACCGAATTTAAATCTAATCGGAACTCAAGCACCTTGTCCAATTGGTTTTTTTTAATTTTAGACCAAATATCTATAACTTGCAATCTTAAAAAACCCAAATAAACATTTTCACTTAAATTGATCACAAAAACAATACTTGCCTCCAGTTGAATTCGATCGCAAACAATAATACCAGCCCGCCATTTTTGTATATCTTGTGTATCTTGATTTTTTTTATTATGAGAAATTATTTAACTGTATTATCACGTGATCTAAGCGCACATGTCAAATTTTAAATTGATCAATTATGTAGAAGTGGATGAAAAATGTATTAAAAGATTTAATCCAGATAAACAGAGATGTAAACTTAATATTTATAAAAGCGTGATAATAACAATTACAAATAATTATCGTGTACATTAAATCCCACACACAATGTTAGAGCACATCACTACTTTGATACAGTCGTACATAATATTTCATTGATGTTCTAAATTTCCGTCATATAATCAATATATTATTGCTCTACACGTGGAATATATTAGCATTTTGTACAGCAGTCAGCGGTTTGAGGACAAGTATTAAAGATGTGTTTACGGCTTAAGCTATAATTTGCTTATAAGATATGAAGTCGCAAATGTTTATTATTGCACATTTATTAATTTACTCCCTCACCCATATTTTTTACACGGTCGTTAACCGCACACCTGATCATTCTTTGAAGTTAATGTTCCGTAACACAATCAACGTATTATTGCAACGCGCATCGAAAAGCGCCTTCGAGTGCCGCGAGCGTTGAGAAGCCAAATGTTAGAATATTTTATGACCCGATACATAATTGAAGTCTCAAGATATGGATCCATAATTATTTATAACTGTAAATTTATTCATTCATCGCCTTAACTATATTTCTGACAAAGTCTTCGAATGCATACTTGATCATACATTGAAACTAATGTTCTACAATATAAAAGGTTAATTTGCTCGCCGATCGGTGTTTCGATTGCCTCGAGCGTTGTGAACAAACGTTAAGTAAAGTTTTTTTGACGATTAAAAATTAAAATTAGATTTTGAAGTATGAAGGTATTATTGCACATACAATCTTAAAAAAAAGTATATATATATATATTTATATATATATATATATATATATATATATATATATACATATTCGAAGTTATTCAATTTTAACATATATTATTGTTAAAGGTTCAACGTTCGTTACTTAAAAAGTAGTCAATTGCGAGCGGAATATAATGTTTCAATTTGTGTTTCGTACTTTTGAATGTTTTATATAAACATACATAAGCATTGAAACATGCATCTATGTCTATATATATATATATATATATATATATATATATATATATATACATATATATATTAAAAATGATGAAAAATTTATATAGACATACACAAGCATGGAAGCAGACATAAAGTTTGTACCAGTCGCGTGTAACTTTCATTGAAAAAAAAAATATTAGCCTATGTTTTCACATCTTATACAACATATTATATGTTATGCCTTTAATTGGGCATTAACTTTCTAAAACTATTGCAAATCGTAACTTTCTATTTTAAATAATATCCGCAAAAAATACCTGTGACAGACAGATACGAAAGTACTTCCATGAATGTTGCTCTTTGTCCAATTTAAGTTCATAATAATAAAATGGTATTAACATAGAAACGAAACTTTGAGAAAGCTATATTAAGTTATTTATTATCATTAAACATTTTCAGATTAATGAAACAAAAAACTGAAATAAACGAGATTATTTTTAGCTTTATCTAAAAATTTATTTGTTAATTAATATTCTCCATTTTTATGTTAAAAAAAATTATCATAATCCAATAGATAAAACGTAAAAATTATACTGCTTTAAAATCATGGTGTGATCTAGTAATGGATTACTTTTCAATTTAATGGCAGGGATAGTTGGAATACCTCCGTATCTCATTCGTTTTCATAGATACAATGAGCATTACCAAAAACCTGTCAAGTACGAGCGGAACCCGCACTATGAGGGTTCATTACAAATTTAGTCGCTTATAAATATTTAAGGGTACATTTCTATTAAATCATTTATAAATATTAATTTTACTGTGCAAATATATTTCTTGCTACATCTTTCACAGCTGCATTTGCTCATTTCAAAAATTATGACTCATCAGTATGGTTTTCCTACAAACTTGGCTTCCAAAATCTCTGGTTTTTTAGGTTTAATTATCCCGTGAACAGGAGGGGAAGGCCTATTTTTAATGATTTTTTTAGATAATTTTGAAAACCTAACACAAAAATAATAAAAAATTATTTTTGAGATCCTTTTAATTAACCCTTTCAAACAATATCCCACACTATGTACCGAGTACTAAAATATTTTTCGAATACTTAATTCCCCCCCCTGAAAAATTATAATGAATTTCATGAATATTAGTTATTGAAATATATGCGGATTAACATACTTTATTATTAATTTCAAATTTCTGCATAAAGCAGTTTTTTGAGAAAAACGTCTGTGACACTCGGACAGACGGACATGCCAGTGACCTATAATTTTTCTTTTGAAGTATGGAACCCTATCATAAATAAACCCTCATAGTATTTATTTATTGAGATGCAAAACCATTCGAAGTACGTTTTTTTTCAAGAAACATCCCATTTTCACCATTTTCGCCCAGTTAACAGCAGATGGCAGTGTATCATTTCAAGGTTTAATCAATAATCGTTTTAATTAAAAATTACATTAAAATCGAAAAATATTGTGGTTGCTGATACATTCGTTTCAGTTATAATTAATTTTTTTGTCAAAAAGAGACCAGTACTTGAAATTAAGTTTTTTTTTTATAATAACATCAACATTTTGTATAAATCTCGGATTTTTTGAAAAAGTAAAGTCAAGTGATATTTATTCAAAACTGTAAGGTAAAAAATGAAACAAACCATGAAAGCCACGTAAAAAAATACATTGATATGACATTTGACAGATAAATATAATTGTAAGACGAATTTTATTGCGTACTTTTAATGTAGTTTATTATTAATATAAATTTAAAAAATATTATTTTACTTGAGAGAATTGAACAATTATGTCCATCTGTATTTTTAACCACATTATAATTAATTGACTAATTTTATCGATTAACCCAAAAACAATATAATTTATTTAAAATGTTTGTATGGTAAAAATACTATTTCATTCTTTTAGTCTATGGCGATCATTCTCTCCATAAATAAATTTGCCGGTGTCAAGTATAGAAGTGGTGGTTAAGCAACACTAACTAGATTATACTCCGAATATCTCCCTCTATCTCTCCGAATATATTGGTAACCAAAATAAGCAAAACAGCAAAACAAAAATCAACTAGAAATTTACTAAGATGGAATAAATAAAGCGAAAATACATATAAAAAATTAATTTATTGATAATACAAATGTGACAACAATGTATAGGCGAAAAATAAATAAGTATATACATACAAACAAAGGAACATGAAAACAGTTATAGAAATATACATGAAAGTAGATCTTAGATTTTGATGTCGTTCTTTTTTATTCAAAGTTTGATCAAGTCTAGAATGATTTTATTAACAATAGATATATATTTGTTTCAATAATTTTCAAATTAATGATGGAAATCTATTATTTAATGGTCATGCAGAATGAAATGATTTAGATTGCCCTCCCCGAACCCACAATGGCAGGTTAAAGAGTCTCTGACACGCAGCCTAGCCAAATGAATAGAAAAAAACTATAGTGTTGCCAGTAAAAATAAACAACAAAGGGTTTGTTTTAAACATTTTTATTTGTCATTTTCTAATTAAACTTAACGGAAAAAATCGTAAAATTTATCGTAATTTGCGATTTTTCCCCTTTTTATCACAACTTGCAATTTTCCCCCTTTATTGTGAAAAGGTTCATGTGCCTACGAAACTTATTACCAATTTTCGTATAATTTTCATTCAATTTCCTTTATACATCTTCTATATTCTGTAAATAAAATGCACCCTTAAACTATGTTGAACATTAACATTTTCGTTTAGAAACTGTCGAACGTTAAAATTTTCGTTAATATATGGAGAGAAATGTGTGCTGCCTTAATGAAATTATTTATATGGTAAGAAATTTAATATAACCGCACTTCTTCGATACAACTTAATATAATAGCGCTCACTTGTAATTTATCGAGCGTTGAAATTGAAATAATGAAACGCGCCTAGGGCCATATTTCTCCCGTCGGCGGTAGGTTAAAGGTGTCCTGACTTGGAGACTCGCAGCTCGAGAGCATCTCTTTCCTGTGTCATTTACAATCATTACGCAGGTGTTAACCAACAGGTGCCATTCAATAACACGGTAACCGGCTTTTAATATTATATTTCGTTGTTTATACGAAATTATAACACGTTACGAGATGTAACTTTATTTATTTTCTATAATTATATGTTGCGCATCGTCCCGCTTAGAGAGGCAATTTGTATAGAAAGGTATCAGTAATAGCAAAATAAATAAAACAGCCAAGCGCGAGTCGGACTCGCGCACGAAGGGTTCCATAGCAACAAACAACATTAAACTTATAAGATTGTATTTCTCAAAGACACTGTGAAATATTTATTGCTACCGGCGGTACAGAAAATATCTCATATCTCAAAAACTACATAATCTAACTAATTCAAACCAATTTTCCTTGATGGTTTATTTTAAGTTCTACCCAAATTTCTTTCAGAATGTAACGTTAGTTGAAAAGTCAGAGAACTCCCATACCTGACCAACTATTGATCTAAATAAAAAAAATATTTTGCAACCTCTACAACATTTTTACCGCTTATCTAATGATACCACACGCTTATGTGCTATAGATTTTCAACCCTCAGTTACATGTATGGAATACCACCCCTAATATATTTTTTCATAATTCCGTTATTCCATTGTATAGTTGTCCATAGAAGGTGCCTGTCATCCAAATTTCATCTATATAATATAAATACTCTCCAAGTTTGGACCAAGGCTGTCTCCAAGGCTGTGACCTACATACAGATAGATGGACAGGACGAAATTACATAGAGTTTGTTTTACCATTTGGTTACGGGACGCTAAAAAGGAAAAAAATAAAAAGAATAACATATGTAATTCAAATAAAGAATATTTCGGGACTTATTATTCAAAAAAGGAATATTCAACTCGGTATATACATGTTTATCCATCCGCCCGCCCACTATATCCTGTTTTCTTACAGACCTTGCAAGGTAGAGAACTAAATTTTGATGCAGTAATTATAAGACTCCTATTTTTCCTATATTTTTACACCGTTTTTATTATTATTTTATTACGTCCTTCCATTCTGTCACGTTATTAGATACAAACCCCTGATAGGTAATGGTAGATCTCACAATATGAGGTTTCGTCACACACATATCTACATATAAGAATTTAAACTTTTAAAGGCACGTGGTATTCTACTAAACTATTTATAAATATTGACAGAAACCAAGTGACTTGTTTACTTATAACTCTTTAGTTATACTTATAACTCTTTACTCTTATATTTTTGATATATATCGTTAAGAAGTAGGAAGGTATACACTCTACACACTTTGGAAACACAATCCTTGGAAGGAAAATGCTATAGTAAGAATATTACTAAACATTTTTGATTGAATTGTATAAGGCCTTTTCAATGACATTTCACTGAATAGACCCATAAGAAAAAAAATCCTCCCGATTCGGCTACGGGATCCAAAGAAAGAAATATTTAAAAAATAAAATATGCTTGTTCCTTCCAAACTTCTGATAGCCTATTGAAAAAATTATTTCGTAGTTTTGACGTAAAATTTTACTTATTTCACTTTTGCCATTAGGGTACGGAATCATAAAAATTCCGTACCCTAATGGCTTGAAATTATTTGAAACACGCATAAAATTAATATGTAGAATTTTTTTCTCAAATAGTCCATTGAAAGATTTATAAAAATGTATTCAGTAGTTTGACATGTAAACGGATATGACGAAATTATAATAATTCCATTTTTACCGTTGGATTACGTAATCTTGTAAATCAAATGAATTAAAAAACATATAAAATTAAAATAGGCGAGTTTCTTTCTCAAAATAACGGTCGGTAGTTTTATAAAAACCTGTTCAGTAGTTTTTATATGCAAACGGATATGACGAAATTATAATAATTCCATTTTTACCGTTGGATTACATAATCCTGTATGACAAATGAATTAAAAAGTAAATAAAATTAAAATAGGCAACTTGCTTTCTCAAAATAACGGTTGGTAGTTTTATAAAAACCTGCTCAGTAGTTTTTACATGCAAACGGTCATCATAGGATTACAATTATTCCATTGAATTACGTAAAGCTAGAAGTCGAAATGAATTTAAAAAAACATATAAAATTGTAATAAGCGAGTTTCTTTCCCAAAATAACGGTCGGAAGTTTATGAAAATCTGCTCTGTAGTTTTAACATGCAAACGCACATGACGGAGTTACAATAATTCAGTTTTTTTCCATTGGATTACGTAATCCTAGAAGCCGAAATTAATTAAAAAAGAATATAAAGTTAAATAGGCAAGTTTCTTTCCCAAAAAGACGGTTAAAAGTTTTATAGATTTTTATAAAACTTTTAACCGTTATTCCGTGATTATGACACACAAAGGGACATAACGAAATTACAATAATTCCGTTTTTGCCATTCGACAAAGTAATCCTAGAAATCTAAATTATTAAGAAAAACACAAAAATGTTAATAATTTTAAAAAAATTATTCTGTCATTTTCACATGACAAAATTATAATAATTCCGTTTGTGCCATTTGGCGGTTGAACACTAAACGTAAATCTTTATAACATACCCTTTCAATTGATACTCCCCATGACGCACGAAGTAAATTAAAAAAAAATTTTGAATTGAATTAGCACAACTCTCTCTACGCCCTAAAATTTCAATACAAGTTTTTTTTTAATTTTAACTATTACCTAACTTTACTTATTTGCAACAATATGCTTGACTCGCGCGCAAACTCCTAATGCTTTATTATACCTATGGCATATTAAAGCATTAAATTAACCTTAATTTTTAATTTAACATGCCGTTTATATAGTTTTTTTTATCTATAACTATATTTTACTCCTAAATAACAGTATGGTATTCCCAATTTACAAATAAAAGTGTGTGTATGTAAGTATGTGTATATATTTATAAATATACATATATACCTACGTATATTTATGAAAACGTTATATATTTTGTTAGTATATGGATATATTATAAAATATATATAATAATTACTTTAATGAAAGATGACAGCGCTTAATTACATTACTTCAATGATAAGGACACCTGGAACGCGCCTTGGAACTAGTTGGGCGGCGGTATCCAAATAAATCGCTATTGATCTGTTAGCAGCCTTACATAATCATTGTAAAACATTAATTAATTAATTGGATTTCAAATAAATAAAATGTTTAATTGGCCTCACATACCTACATTGCATAATGTAATATCCCGTTTATCATTCAAGTAACACAAAACTACCCCTTTGAGAAATGAAGTGTCTAAGTGCCTATGTAGTACTTCACCCTCACTTTGTTTACAGCTCAACAATAAACTAAACGCGCACCTTTACAACAGACTTCAAATCTTCACCCCAATAATATAACCAACCGTTTTAGTGCCATGGTTTTTTGCTCATATGTACTTAAAAATACCAAAGAAATCTTTTGTTTTTGATGTCATTTAGCCTAGTCTCGAAAAAAAACTGTATCTCTTCCAAAAATTATCCAATTTTAATAATTTTTGCGGTGTTTTCTTAATAAAAACTTGTACAAGGATAATAAAATACAAAGAAAATTATAGAAATATATAGTGTGAACAAAAATTATAACAAAAACTGAAATCAGGTCACATCGTCATTTTCGCAGTTCGGTACATCCTCCGTATCAGCAAAATAATTGTTATCGACACTATTATCACTATCGCTCAACATTTGCATTACGCCAAATTGTGAGCACACCACAATGTCACTCCTACTATCACTTTCTTCACAACTTGAAAAACGATCATTTTCACTCAAATCATTTTCGTATTCCGTCATTATGGGTTAAACATTTTCTTTTCCTCGATCCTTTTTATATTGTAATTACTAATAACATTATAATTTGAACTTTATGTGATACGTAGAAAGACAAAAAATTAGCGATGCATGCGAGCGATGCATACTGCGAGCGCCATCATTTTTATCATTGGCGCCCAACTGAGAACTAACTAGTTTTGAACGTCACTAGAAACAACCTGCGACGAGATATGAAATACATCCGGTATTTCAACTTCGACAACCCCAGCTTTGACCTCTGAACCCCATTTTAGCTTTCGCCTGGCAACTTGGGAAGCATGTAACGTGTTATATAATAAATGCTTCGTTAATTTTCGCAAGTTGTCACAAATTTACGCTTCGTATGCTGTAGACATCGATTTGACGGGAATTTTCAAAGGCTGCATGATGCAACAAGTTATATTCATCTAATTAACATATACGTGTTGCAGCAGACGTAACAAGAGCTGGAGAAAAGATAGTTATAAGATACTTTTCACGCTATTAAGCTAAATGGATTTTGAAATAATCGAACATAGACAGATATTTTTCGTATTCGGTTACTATTAAAAGCTTTCATAGTTTATTTTTCTACTTTTATGAGCGTTTAACAACAGTTTTAAAAACAGTTTTACAAAGTTATAAACCTGTTCATAACTTTGTAAGCTTTTGAGAGAAAAAGTGTAAGGCTGCTTTGTTTGCTTTTTCCTAGTTTTTCGACATAATAATAGATAAAATTTGATATACATCGTTCGCTATACTGTCCATGTCTGTTGTCATAGTCATAATATTTTCCAAACTTTCACTTTTTCCACATTCCGGTTTCTTTTATGTTTGGTAATTTTTCATCCTATGTTCAGTTTTAGATATAAATATACGAATAAAGTCGAAAAATTATAACAGTTATTTATCATAAAAATATGGGAATGTAGAAAAAAAATGGTTACGTTGATTTTTGCATAAATCAAACCACAGGCTGTCTAGGAGGTAATTGGTACTGAACAAGAATAATACCTCAGCAAATTATAGCGTAGAGCTTTTGCGGTATAATTATACAATACTGCCGATTGCAGCTAAGAATACTGTATATTTAGTAACGAGTAGGGGAAATTAAAAATAAAACCTGTCAAACATGAGTAAAACTCGCATCACAAAATTCCGTACATAAATGTTTAAGGATATAATGCTAACTAAACTATTTAAAAATATTAATTTTTACTGTGTCTTGTACAGACACAAATATAAACTAATTATAAATATGTATAATTCCACATAGAATTAGAAATTATTTATACTAAGACCTATTTACTATAAGACCTCCTATCATGCCGACTTTCAAGGTTGTAAGTTGACCAGAAGTATCCTATAAGCTTTGATGATCAATGAGTAAGACTGTTCTATAGATAAAAAATAGGTTTTAAGGGTTGTTGCCTGAACGAAAAACCTGAATTTTTTGCAAGTGATCTGATAAAGTTTTCGTTTTTTTTTATTTTGAAGGACGAAGCTCTAAAAAACTTACAAATCATCTGTAAATATTTTAATTATTTTTCTTCAAAATTCCTTGCCTTGTGAGAAATTGTTTTACCATATTTGTATTATTATATATAAATCAAAATAAAATGTTATATGACACCGCTTTACTTGAAATTTTATTTTTTAGCACGTTGCTAGATCTTCTTCAGAGTTTCGATATATGTCACGCAGTTACATCCGGAGCTTATACTTTTTCGTAATACTTTGCGAAACTTTCGTGTATGTGCAATGGTGTGTATTCGTATGTTATTTTAAACAATTCACATCAGTGAAAATATCTCCTCATCAAGTGTTTGAATATATCCGAGTTGGAATGTTTCATTAAAGCAATGTTAACTAATCCATGCTTCATATACTTCTTTATCTCATTTCCACATCGTACTCGGTTTATATTCCACGTTGATATATTACTCTACATAAATGTACTTCATAACACTTTCTAGTTCCTAGTCTGTAACTAATTTTAAAAACTGTATAAATTCTCTCTATATAATAGACACCCTTAAATGCTTGTTGTAACCCTCCGCGGGATTATGCTTCATTATCATCGACTAGTGCGCCGTGGGAAATAGTTACAACTCATGTACTTTTACTCGCAGCTACCTCTTTACTTTAAAAATGTAAATGAACTTTTAAAGAAGCTTTTGAAATTTTAATCTAAATATGCCTTTGGAAAATTTCATGAGTCTGCGTCCTTTAGTCTGTTCATATGTACTTAAATAACCCGCTACGGATTTGCAATTCTTATTAAACTTTGATTATTTATTCTGTTAGATATCAAAATAAAATCCTGTTAATTTTCACAATTATTTGTTTAAAACTACAAAAGCTCCCTTTTTTCGTGCTCGGCGACTGTTTTTGGCCTCTGTTTCTATAATCGCTGTCAACTACGTTAACATCAAATTGCTAGTGCGATCATATCATCATAAAATATAAAATAGTAAAAAGAAAAAAAGAAAAAACCCACTTCTATACTTAGGATTGATCAGCAATAATGCCTTCGTATATTTTATTCGGAAGAACTCGCTTAAAACTAAAAACTAGATCCTGTATTTAAAAATCAATTAATATTAGTTGACCATAAAAAATAAAATACTAGAAATATAAAAATAAGTAAAAATCCACTTCTACACTTAGAGATTGATGCATACACACATTCTATATGCGGCAATAAAGCTTTCGTATCTTATATTTGGAAGAACCAGCCTAAACCTAATAACTATATATCTCTTTTAAAAAGTCTCTTGATATTAGTTGACCATAAAAGATAAAACACTAGAAATATAAAAATAAGTAAAAATCCACTTCTACACTTAGAGATTGATGCATACACACATTCTATATGCGGCAATAAAGCTTTCGTATCTTATATTTGGAAGAACCAGCCTAAACCTAATAACTATATGTCTCTTTTAAAAAGTCTCTTGATATTAGTTGACCATAAAAGATAAAACACTAGAAATATAAAAATAAGTAAAAATCCACTTCTACACTTAGAGATTGATGCATACACACATTCTATATGCGGCAATAAAGCTTTCGTATCTTATATTTGGAAGAACCAGCCTAAACCTAATAACTATATGTCTCTTTTAAAAAGTCTCTTGATATTAGTTGACCATAAAAGATAAAACACTAGAAATATAAAAATAAGTAAAAATCCACTTCTACACTTAGAGATTGATGCATACACACATTCTATATGCGGCAATAAAGCTTTCGTATCTTATATTTGGAAGAACCAGCCTAAACCTAATAACTATATGTCTCTTTTAAAAAGTCTCTTGATATTAATTGACCATAAAAGATAAAACACTAGAAATATAAAAATAAGTAAAAATCCACTTCTACACTTAGAGATTGATGCATACACACATTCTATATGCGGCAATAAAGCTTTCGTATCTTATATTTGGAAGAACCAGCCTAAACCTAATAACTATATGTCTCTTTTAAAAAGTCTCTTGATATTAGTTGACCATAAAAGATAAAACACTAGAAATATAAAAATAAGTAAAAATCCACTTCTACACTTAGAGATTGATGCATACACACATTCTATATGCGGCAATAAAGCTTTCGTATCTTATATTTGGAAGAACTAGCCTAAACCTAATAACTATGTGTCTCTTTTAAAAAGTCTCTTGATAATAGTTGACTATTAAAAATAAAATACTAAAAATATAAAAATAAATAAAAACCCACTTCTACACTAACAAATTAATGTATATACCCATTCTATATGAGGCGATAATGATTTCGTATATTTTATTTGGAAGAACCCCCATATACCTAAAATCTAGGCTCCTGTTTTAAAAAAACCAGTTGATATTAGATAACCATAAAAAATGAAATAGTAAAAATTAAAAACAAGAAAGAAACCCACTTCTATATTTTGGGATCGATGCATACGCTCATTCTATACATGATAATAATGCTTTCGTATCTTTTATCTAGAAGAACTTGCTTAAACCTAAAAACTATATCCCTGTTTTTAAAAATCTTTTGACATTATTTGACCATAAAAAATAAAATAGTGAAAATATAAAAATAAGAAAAAACCCACTATTTTATTTAGAGATTGATGCATACGCTCATTCTATACATGATAATAATGCTTTCGTATCTTTTATCTGGAAGAACTTGCTTAAACCTAAAACTATATCCCTGTTTTTAAAAATCTTTTGACATTATTTGACCATAAAAAATAAAATAGTGAAAATATAAAAATAAAAAAAACCTACTTCTATACTTAGAGACTGATGCATACGCTCATTCTATACATGACAATACTGCTTTCGTATCTTTTACATATATATAGAACTCGCTAATATCTAAAGAAAAAACTATGCCACTGTTCTTTAAAAAACCTTTTTAAATTTAGTTTAAAAATAACATACTTAGACTCCTTTTATTCTTGCTACTCTTTAAACCTACTTCTCTCATTAAGTGGCTATTCTGTTGCCATATTTTTTAAATTATTGCTAGTAAATTCTGTATTAAGGATGACTTATGATAGATAAAACATGGTGGTAGAATAAGTAATTTCATTTGAAACGAGGTACGGAACCCTTGATGCGTTAATTAGACTCGTACTTGGTTTGTTTTATTTATTTTTTAATCTAAATATAAATATCTATTATTATATATCGTTATATGTTGTTGAGAAAGCTATTGTTTTTCTACCCTTGCGTAGGCTCTTATGCAGTCGTATATTTTGCAACACCAAAATCCAGAATAGAGTTATATCGAAAGTTACTATTTTCTCACGACATTGAATCATTTCGAGTTCACACCTGAATATGATATGTTTATATCGAGTAAAAATTAGTTTCTTGAAATAAATATAACGATGACACAGATTATATTATAATTCATAACTTGTTGTATAAATGAAACTAGCCCTAATATCGTTACTGATAACTGACGTATAAGTAAGCAATTAATATGTTTATGAGTGTATAAAAATTAATAAATAGTTTAAACGACAATTAGTTATTAAATAATTTGTTTTTTAGAACATTTAATATTTTTTGTAAATTCAATGTTGAAAAAATATATTGACTCCCGAGTGCAAATCACCATCAATTATAATTAAAATTAAGTAGCAAAACCCTTTGGTCAATATTTAAATATAGGTCGACTAATTTTGGTTATATTTCAACTTGAAAAATTTCATAAATGTAAAGTTTATTCGTATAGCCAGATAGTCAAATATACGGATAAATAGATAAAAGAATGAGTTAATATGAAAATAAATAAATAGTTTAAACGACAATTAATTATTAAAATATTTAACATAATAATTTACTTAACCAAAAGACTTTTAGAACATTTAATATTTTTTGTAAATTCGATGTTGAAAAAATAAATCGACTCTCAAGTGCAAATTACAATCGATTATAATTAAAATTAATTGTAAAACCCGTTGGCCAATATTTAAAATATAGGTTGACTAACTTTGGCTATATTCTTTTAAAATAAATAGATAAATAATGAGTTAATAGGTGGATATATCGATAAAAGGATAAACGGATAGAACGATAGGTAGATAAATGGATAGATGAATAAAGAAATGAGTAGACTGATTATTAAATGGATATAAGGACACGTGGATACGTATAATAGAAATGAGTGGACTGATTCCTAAATAGATATAAGGACACATGGACATGTAAAAATTTGAATAGACATAAAATAAATAGGTAAAAAAGTGGAAAAGTGGATCAGTAAACAATTGAATAGGTTATTTACCTTTGTGGTTTATAGATTTATGAGTACGTGGCTGAGGAGTTAAGTGAATATAGATAGATATAATACTCATTTAATAAAATGATTAACTGTGTTCATTAAAATTTAATCAAATTGTTCCTTCCGGTCGTCATGCAGGCTTCCCGCATGTCTTTATACGTATTCAAAACGAATTAGACATATTATAGAGAATACATATGTTTTAAAATACTAATAACAAGCTGTAATACTTTCGTAACAAAATCTGTTAATATTATACCTAGCTTTTATTTTAAGCTAACTTGTTTTCCCCGCTACATAATGTATATGTAATACAATTGAATAAACCTATGTTTAATTATATATACCAGCTGATGTAACCCCAATTCATACCACGCCATGCGAAAATTAAATAGTAAATATTCAATGCGCAAACGCAAACGTAGTACACTAGCATAATAAAATTTCTCAATTCCCTTTTATCAAACCGCAAAACTCGAAGCGACTCTACTGCTAGCACGTAAATACATTAAAGACTGCATTTCCTTTACACGCGAATAACGGCAAAAACTTAACCTACACGCCCCGCACAATCTCCGTAATGAAGGAAAAATGGCAACCGGAATGACGTAAACGATACGTGGCTCGAGATGCCGCCTGATTGGCTGAGCGTCCACCGCAGAACGGTTAGCGCGGCTGCGGTAACGCCCCGCCGGTTTGCATGAAACACGGGGAAACATTGATGGGGGAGTTTCAAACATGAGTATCTCCAATTACTTATTCTTATAGTGTCAATTGGGTATATATATCTGATTATATTTAACGGATTATTACTGCATTTTTGTTTTTACAATTAAGCTTCAAAATATTTTTTTTTTAAACACGGATAGAATAAATTTTGAGTTGTTTAAATTTTAAGTTAATAGAAAATGCTTTAAAAATATATATAAACTTAAAGTAAATGATAAGTGAATACATTACTAAATATTTTACAGAATGGGACTGCCCGTGGAGTTTTGGAAACAAGCATATCCATGTTATATAGCATCGAGAGTTATTAAAACATGCATTTGGTAAACAATATGTTTAAGAATGTTTTAAATAAGACATTCACAAGTAGAGAGTAGACTCGCGTTAGTTATAAAGTAGTATATGGTTATATTCTTCTATTACATATATACTGATATCCAAGGCCGTTGTTTGATTTAAGAAAGTAACAATTTTGTTTTTTTTAAGTAATAATATTAGTAATGGATTATTTTATTGATGGATTGCTATGTTATAAAAATTGTGATAAACATACAGTTTATAAGATGACTATAGATTGCAACAGTTGAAAAAAAAAGAAATAGTAATTCCAATTAGACATAAATTACATTCTCAGAAATTTGGACCATTCTAAGTTGTAGTTTTAACTTATCTTCACCCAAGATTGATTTACATAATAAGATTTTATTTTCTGGAATGAAGTGCGAATATTTGTTCAGAATTTGTTTAGAACCTCTTAGATATTTGTTTAGAACTTCTTAGATTTACTTCACACAAAAAATTGCTAAACTTCCCCATCCATAAGTAACTTCTTCGTAGAATTAGATTTTGTACATAAACTGTAAACAAAAAATCAAGAAAAAGTATGACGTTGCAAACAAAAACATGGTCAAAAACAAATTATCAATACAATTAAAGTTTATTACTGCATATTTATGTACTATTGTCATCCGGCAATAAGACAAAAGATGCTTATTTGCTACGTCACACTTTCGACAGAAAAAAAACATACAATAAAGCCATAACACCATTAAACTAAGTAGTTTTATAAAAGTTTAAAAATAACCTGTAATAAATATCGAATCTTGTCATAATAATGGAAGTACCTACTCTTAATCCACACCGTTCCTATTATTAATGATATCCTACCGCTCACTAGGCGTATTGACGTAGATCATGCACTTCACTTCTTTACGGTGCATTTGTCACGGTTGCATTTGTGACAAACTACGTGTACAGATTACAATATGTACGTAGTTACCGTTAATTGCGTTACCCAAGCGCTCGCCTTGGATATCTTGCATTTTTATCATAACTCCGGTAACCGCGCAATAATAGTCCGGATATTATCTCGGTAACAATTTTCGCTCAGCGACTTGTAATTAATATCCATTGATATAATGGATATTGATTACAAGCAGGCAGAATCAGGTGTACTGCGGAAGTATAAGAGTACTTTCCATGCTGGTGTTAAAACTGAGTCCATTAAACGATATTAGTATAAAACAAAGTCGCTTCCTGCGTCTGTCTGTTCCTCTGTATACTTAGATCTTTTGAACTACGCAACGGATTTTGATGCGATTTTGACTATCATTCAGATAATTTCTTCCAGATGATTTATAGGTATAATACGTGTATGTTATGTTTACATATAACATAAAAAAGTCAATGTTTCGTAAAAAATATAATTTTGGGCACTTTCATTGCTACTCTGACTAAACTTTACGAGATATATCAAAGTGTTGTACTATAGAATTGTGTATTTTAAAAATATCTACAAAACATGTTCGCGACGGCATATATCTATATCCTATGGATAACCCACAGTGACCATTTCTATGCAATTGATATTCATTTTGTTTGTGGGTTATACTTTCGAATGAAATAATTTGTTTACGTTGGGCATTTAATGTAGATAAAATTTGCTCTTTACAGCAAATCATTATCACTACCATTAATATTTTAGAAGATATTACATATTTAAAATTACCAAAAATCAGTATTCGCTATGCCGATGCCGTGGACGGACGGCGGCGGCAGCGGGCGGCGGCGGCACGTCTCTGTAAATAGCGCGTCGCAGGCCGCGCATCACCCTATGGCATTATATGATTTGCAGTGATCGCACGCGTTTATCGGAGCTCTCAAGCAAGTAAAATAAAAAAAAATAAAAATGTGCTTTTCAGCGGGACACTATAAACCGCAAAAACAGCTGTAAACGTTGCATATAAAGACATCCTGTAGTATATTCTATTAATGATAGTAATATTATTAATCGCTCGACAATTATACCACATCAGTACCTACATTGCACCCGTGCGGAGCCGGGACGGGTCGCTAGTAATATATACAGCACCTATTTTCGATTTATTTAATAAATGTTTTACCCTATAGTCAGGTATAGAATTATTTGACTCTATCTTGTAACGTGAAAATACTTATAAAACTATGTGCAACAATATATCTTGATTTTTATTTTTTGAAGTAAAACTTCTTTACGCACGCTTGACTTGGGGAGAAAGCTGGTGAATGCCAGAGCGTTACGAACAGTGTGATTGGGCGAGGCGAACGGAAGTTGAGAGGGAGATATAAGTTAGTGAAGACAGAAAGAGAGAGAGTTACGTTTCGTGTATTACTGTAGGGACAAGAGAGAGAGGTGCGGGCACACATTTTCTTTCTCTCTTTCTCTCATAGCCAGTTATGTTTCGTATATTTAAGACACAGTGCAAGCCTTTTGTCTGTATCACACTGTAGGAGCAAGAGAGAGCAGTGCGCGCGTACGTTTTCTTTCTCTCTTCCTCTCATAGCCAGTGCAAAAAAAAAAAAAAAATATATATATATATATATATGTGAATTTGAAGTTTTACTTCAGTCGTCTGGTCTAAAGCACACTCGTTTTTTTATTTCAAACATTGTTTTTATGAAACTTAAATTATTTTTTTTTAATTAAAAACGTTTACATGGTCCGATTTTGCAACAAATAACCACAAATTAACAATATAATTTAATGTTTCTATCTGCATACGATCTTGAAAGTTTAATTTAAATCGCATAAGCAGGTTTTTGCCAAACACAAAAAACTTTATTCTGTTTAAAATTAAAATGAGGTGTGTTTACAATGACGCAAAATACCATGAAGATGAACAGCAGCTTTTGATATCGCACTGTCTTAAAATAAGTTTTTTTGTGAATCATGTTCTCAACATATTTTCAATTTTTTTTTAGTTTTTATTTATTTTTTCTTTTTTTTTGATTTATCTACTTTTATTTATTTAATTATCTACTTTAATGTATATAATTGATACATATGGCGAACTTATTGCAATGTCTTGGGTATCTCCAATTATTTACTCTTACAGAAAATTAAGTGTTTAACGTTTAGTACATAAAAAACCAAATCAAAACAAGGCTACGCTGCAAGCTTATTTCGTACTATAGTAAAAAACAACATTTATTTTATCTTCGTGCTTGGAAAAGTTTTTACTTTAATTATGTGTCTGTCAGTACAAAAATTAATAAAATATACCTCCAAACAGTAAAATATACTTACATGGACTTGCGGAAGAAAAATAATTGACCAATGTAACTAAATATTTTTATACTACTAGTACAAAATTAAACAAAATCACTAAAGTAGTTTTTCAATAAACTTCTCTGCACGTAACGGAAACAAAATATATTTTTATTTTTAAAATTAAACAATACATAAGAAAAATTAACTCCATTTTAGTTACCTTTAGATTCACAAATAAATGAAACTACGTGATGTAGTATTATTTCTACTTTCTTCAAGTTCTTTACCACGACCTAGGTTTCATTGTATTACATCTTCAGGTGGGATATTAGCAAAGATAATAAGAAAGTAGAAATAATACTACATCAAGTAGTTTAATTTAATTGTGAATAATGATTTTTTTCAAAATCAACGCTAAATATATTCAATATTACCTTTAGATTATTGTTAAAACTTATTTTCAATTTTACTACAGTATATTTTAAATCATGTTCCGTACTATATTCATTATTACACACATAATAAAATGGTGACGAGGCGAAAATAACTGTACGGTCTTTAATTAATTTTTTTAAATTTGATACCTTTTAGTTAGCAACATTTGCAATTTTCTAAAAATTGCAAATGTCGCTTTAAGTGAAATTATTTCATTTGTCACAAGAAATTACTAATGTGGACTCCTTACCGCGATAAACATTTAACAATATCTGATATAATTAAGTAGAGGACACATATCGTATCGTGAATATCTGAAGAATTGTGACATCTAAAGTTAACGTAATAGTTTTTAACGGTCTTTGCCTAAGCTTCCAAAATCCGATTTTTTTATTTTACAGATTCACTACTTTCGAAATAGGGGGAAGAATATATTTTATTGCAAATTTTTAAATGTATTTCTACATATTTTTGAGGTATTGCACCTAAAATTGTGCACAAAATATGTTTAGTACTTTTACAGTTACTACACCCCACATTATACTTGCAACTTAATTTTTTTTTCAATTGATTTACCCCATCTCGCAAACCCTCTCTACCTAAAAAAATGTTTGTAAATACTTAATATTGGCTGCTACATGTTTTATTATTATGCCAAATTTTAAATATCTACATCAAACAGTTTATGTGAAAAACTGTAGCCCACGGATACGTGACTTTATAAGTGTTCGTTTTTTCTTTTGATATGCGGAACCCTAAAAACCATCGTACTATTTCTGGTGAGATATATTATACTAAGCCTTTCGTGGGAAAGTAGTTTTGTATATCAAATATTTTCAGAAAATTTTGTATCAAAGACGTTTTTGGTATCGAATAGAAGCCAAAACAACTATCTTTAGAATTATTATCTGTTTGTGTGGCTATGAACGTAAATTTCCAAGAAAATAACAGCAATCCGAACAGTGACAGAGACACGTTTGGTATCGAATAGAAGCTAAAAGAACTATCTTTAGAATTATTATCTGTTTGTGTGTTTGTCCATCTCTTAGTCAGAGTAGCACACAAAAACTATGGAACCAGTTTGAAAGGGACTTTCACTCGAATAATGCTTACGACACAGATTGAAATCTGGAGTTTTATTTCAATGGAATATTTGTTAACATCAGATGTTTAAAATAAATGATTAGAACTCAAGCATTAAAAATAAAAAACACGAACTTAAGAACTATGAAAATAAATTTTCAAACAAATTACAGCGATAAGGTTTAAATTCAAGGGTCAGGGTGTCTTTTTAAATGCAAACGCTATTCAAGCCGAGATAAAAATTATTTTTACTCAGGTTAAAGACAATTTTGAGACCCGAACGTTATTCAAGCAAAGTATTTTTATTGCGGTTAAATATGCCTTTAAGATGCAAATGTCATTCCAACCAAGATATAAATTATTTTTACTCAGGTTAAAGACAATTTTGAGACCCGAACGTTATTCAAGTAAAGTATATTTATTGTGGTTAAATATGCCTTTAAGATGCAAATGTCATTCCAACCAAGATAAAAATTATTTTTACTCAGGTTAAAGACAATTTCGAGAGCCGAACGTTATTCAAGCAAAGTATTTTTGTTGCGGTTAAGTATGCCTTTAAGATGCAAATGTCATTCCAGCCAAGATATAAATTATTTTTTTTCCACTCAAGGTGACTTTTAACACACAAGTGTTATTCCAAATAAGATATAAATTATTTTTAATCCGGTCAAAATTACCTTCAAGATGCAAGCATTATTCCAGCTAAAATATAAGTTATTTTTATTTTGGGCAAGGGTAATTTTGAGATGCAAATATTATTCCAACTAGGATATTAATTATATCTATTCTGGAATATAATCTACTTTTATCGCTTTTAAGATACAAATTTTATTTCAGCTACGATATAAATTATTTTTATTCAAATCAAGGGCATTTTTGGGATATTTGAATCCTAAAAGCACCCTCGACTTTATTACCGGAGACAAAACATCACCACATAAAAAAATCTACTCAAGTAATGCGGCGGGCAAAAGTTAGTCACAGCTCAATAAAATCAAATCAGGTTGACCCTTAAGCATCGAAGGCCTTAAAGCTATTGCCAAATATAACACATAAAGTATTAACTGAACATAATAAGTTCAGTGAACTTATGAGCTCATCTTTTTTTTGTCTATTGTAGTTATAGACAGATTTGCGCGCATGAGTTTATGGAATATAACAATTAAAAAGTGTTTTATAGATTACAATGAGTAACTATTTATTAAAATTTAACTATTTAAATTAACCTTTAACTATTTTCTTAAAATTACCACCACGGTAACACGATAAATCTCTCTTTAAGGGACTAATCCGTTAAAATAAATGTGTTATAACGCGTTAAACAATTCTAGCAATAGGTGAAAAGCTTAATATGACGCAAAAAATATGTGAAACATATCGAAAGAATATGTAGCGAATATATACAACTTCAATGATCACTGTTACATAAGGAAGGGTAGAGTGGTGAGAATTTTTGGAAAATTGTTTACCAGAATGGTATCTGCTATACTTTGTCTGTCTATCTGTTTGTTTGTATGAGTAGCGCGCAAAAACAAAGGCAGTAATACTTTTTATCACTTCGCTATACGAATAAAAATAATTCGAAGTACAAAAATTCCACTTTCACCTTTATTCACGCAAGTACACACGCATGTTATCACTTTTACTCTTATTCACGCATGTACAAATTGAACAATAGAGAACGAAACAGACGATTATATTTTCTGCTCCCCTCTAATTTTAAGCTGCGACTCCGTATCCTTATAAATTATAATTATAATCGATGGTGCCTAGAGTAAGGCCGCCGTGCGCCGGTGAGACGGTCATACGTCTATGTTTATATTCTTGTGAAGAGATGCAAACATTTGACTACTGAAAATATTCGATTTAAAAATGACTACAACGTTACTGGCAAAAACCTAACCTAACTTCATTGAAGTAGATAAATCAGAAAAAGCTTTTGTGAAATATAAATTAAGCACTTTTTGAAAGCAAAGCAAACGGTATTATAATAAATAGCAGAAAATATAAACTAAACGGGTTTTTTTTTTAAATCAAGAGTTTTTAGCTGAATTAAAGAGGATAATACCTTTAAAACACCCACTCATGCAAAGTCTGTATAAAGCTAAGTTAAAATAAGCATACTTAGCTTTATACAGACATGCAAAGTCTGTATAAAGCTAAGTTAAACCACAAAGCTAAAAACTTACCTTTAAGCTAATAACTAACTTAACGACTTTAGCAACTACATTCAAGGGACACCTATAAATAAAAGAAACCGAAAAAAGTGGGATTGGCGTTGCAAAAATCAATACAACTTTTAAAAAGCTTTTTCAATATCAAAATAATTCAACGACTGATAATCAGGAAATGGTAAACAACAAAATAAAATTCCTAACCATAATACAAAACAAAAAAGATGTCTTCGTAAACGAGGATGTATTATATTTTTCACATACCAAGAATTGTTAGTAAGAAATGAAAATTTACAAATTTAAAAAAAAATAACCTAACTTTTCTTAAATAAAACAAAATAAGGCATTCTTCTGATTGACGATTCAAATAAAATTTTTAAGAACCTTATTTTTTTCATTTTCTGTACATGAGATCATCGTTTTCATTCTTGTAATACCAATGCTAATACTATACGGACTTTTGTCGGTATTTATAGAGTTCTCTAGCCGAATGGTAAAAACGGAACCTTTATAATTTCGTTATGTCCGTCTGTCTGTCCGTAGGTCACAGCAATTTTACTCGGATATTGTTGATACAATATAGATGAAAATTGGATGGTAGGTACCTTCTGGGAACCGCTATACAATGAAAATGAAAAAAATTATATTGGGGGTAGAACTGAGGGATGAAAAAAATACAATGCACATAGGCTTATGGGATATCGTTAGATGGTCTTAAAAATTACATGGTTCTTTTCTAAATTATTACCCCTTCCTTTAACTTTTCAACTAAAGTGTATAAAATTCTGGATAAAAATTAATATAGTAGATCTTAAAATAAACTTTCAACAAAAATTGGTTTGAATAAGATATGTTGTGTAGTTTTTAAGATATGGGATATTTTCTGTACTTACAGCGGCAATAACTTTATTTTTTAGTGTTTTTTCAGAAATGCAAGCTTACAAATTTAATATTGTTTGGTGACACGGAACCTTGTACACGAGTCTGACTCGCACTTGATTGGTTTTTAATCACTTTTTGCAAATAAATTATAACCAGCCATCGTTTTAAATAATTATACAGTATGGTGCATCTGTGTTTCTACTTAAACTTACTCAAATATGAACGAAACATGACTTAAACAAAAATCAAAATATAAAATAACATAATATCCAAAACAAACAAGGCAAATTGAGCAAGAGTATATATGGGAAAATGCGAGAAGTAGGACTTTACGGTGTAGCGTCAGCTACAGAATTATCCTCAATGCAGCTATAGAATTAGACAAATTATAAACAACATGCGTATACGCTTTACATAAACAATGGGCATTAATAAAAATAAAATAGCATATGCAGGCACAAACGCATCCTTAATGTCAACGACCCTAACCGGATGTCCGTTGTGCGGCGTTTAACAGTACGTCCGTCGGTTTAACATTTTTTATCTCCACCAGCAATTATTCCGAGCAATAATGAACACGGACGTGTAATTTTCTAGCAATAAATTACGAATCATTTGTGTGGTAGCGATCTTTACCGTAACGCGGCGGGCGTGTTCGCTTTTAGAAAACAAAAAAAAATGACTAACCGCGTACGGAAATGCTCGTCAGTAACTGACATCGTATCATTGGCGTCCAGTTTTTACCGCGCTACGTAGATGGAGGCGAAAAGAAGTTGTATGAGAGTTTTAGAGTCATTCTGTATGGGAAAAAGTTTGATAAAAACTTGCAACCTGCGAGTATCTTGGATTAGATGTTACAAGTACATCTGTGTATGGAAGATACAATAAGACACAATCTGTACTCAGTTTCATCTTGCTGGTTCAAAGAGTTCCGTGGAAATAGCATTTACCCGCTTTTATAGATAAACCTGACTTTTCGTAAAAAATACAGGATTTCTCATTTATCTGATTGATAGTTTAAATAAAAGTTTTATTTTTTCGTCTTATTTACAAAAGAGCTTTATATTTGTTCTTTGAAAACCAAGGTCTAACACCACATTGATTTTTGCTAGTCTCCTTTATTTTTAACTCAATCAAACTTTTAAAAATGCGCTTATCGAAGTGAAAACTTTTTCTGAGCAGTAAGCGAAACTGAACCATCATTTTCGGGTCGGTGACGCTGAATCGGGTAAACTCGGCTCCGTTCGGCATCGATCAGGCGAGTTCACTGTTCGAATAAGCTCCGATCCCTTCGGCACCGGCCAAGCGAGTTCCAAATTCAAAAATTATGGAATGTGATCAATTGAATGTGCATTACATTGTTTGGGTAAACTTGGCTCGCTTCCGCATCGGCCGAATGAGTTCACTGCCTAACACGGAGTGTATCCTTTCAAGAATTGCGTTCTATTTTTGAATATTATTTTATTTTGGTATAATTTAATGTAATACGCTTATGTTCTTTTCGTTTTTTTAATCGTTGCATTGAATATTTCCAACATACACAGTACGATTATATTGTTTGCCAAATTTTTCACATATACGTTATACCAAATATTTTTGATTAATTTTTTTTACGCCACGAGAAACTAAAAGTGAAATTGCTCGTCACGTGGTTGGTACTTCAGTGACGTCATAAAACAATAACCATAAAATAATATTTTTTTAAACTAACCCATAAGCTATTAAGGTTCCTTTATAATTAGACAATTGCTTCAATCGTCTACTTTTATTATATACGTCTACCGGTAATAATTATACATTTTTATCACATTTAACCGCATCGTAAATACTATGTACATAATCCAGTTTCTCCCATTACTTTCTTGTATTTTCCTTTTTTTATTTTCTTTTTTTATTTTCCACGATCTAACTATACATATGTACGATAATAAAACGCTTGATATAGAACGCAATATATCAATAATCACGTTCATTAATTTTAAAAATATAATTTTAACAGCTAATTATATAATAGTAGTAAAAATACAATAAAATAAATTTGAAGCGTTAATTGGCGAATGCAACTGTCTCGTTAAAACAAACCCCGAAGCCAATGGTTAATCACCGCAAATTCGCTTAGAAAATATAATAAACGTACATCCAGTGTTCTAGAGACCGGAACTCGAAATATGATCATTAGAAAAAAAATGTATATTTCCACTTATTTTGTGATAATTAAAGTAATAACAGTTTCAAATATTTTCTATTATTATTTTTTTATTAAATATATATTTAGATTTCATTAATTGAAATACAAAATATTATACTAAAAAATTGGGAAAAATTATTGTTATGTACTTTTCACAGAGACTAAAAGTCCAGTCTGAATTATTAAATAAAAAACCTGTCAAGCACGAGTGGAACACATTTAGATATTAATAAAGATTTATTGATACATAATATTCCTATTAAACTAAAAAAAAATAATTTTTTACAACAAAACATATAAAATAATTTTTTACAAAACATATTACGTACTATATATTTCACAGGCGCATATTTAAAAAAATATTTTTTTTTGTGATATAACTACAAATTAACAATTTTTTCCTTTGCTTGTACTGTGACATTTTGTCACATTTCATTATCTAGCCACGTTTCATGATTCTAGGTCAACGGGAAATACTCTATAAGTTTTAATTTATTTGCGAGTATCAAAAAGTATGGCATAAATGGCCGTATTTTAGGTTCTTTTTTATTAAGTTGATTTAGAAGCTTGATTTTTTACAGCTCCAAGAAACCGTAGGCCTAAGTATGTGCTATTAATTTCAACTTGATACCTAACGCTTTCCTAAGGAAAAGGGTCTTGGCAGAAAATAGACAGACAAAGGATAACCAAGTAATCCCATGAGGGCTGTTTTTTTTTCCTTTTGAGATACATAACCCTAAAAACGACCAACTTGTGCAAGTCCAGCTACCGCTGGGAGATTGTTTAAGATCATATTCGATTTGATATATGATACATATACACCGCCGGCAAAAAGTTTCCGGAAAAGCCATTTATTACAAATAGCTTAATAATAGAAATATAAAGAATAGCTTAATAATAAAAAAATAAAAATACAAATAGCTTAATAATATACATAAAAAAATATATATTGATAGACGTGCACCACGGTGAACGATTTTGTATTTTCTCGTAGTCAACATGAACGGACATGTTTATTTTGTACTGTAACCGATTAGTCTTTGTGCGTGCGACAAACTATAGACATGATGGATCGCTAGTAGTTTTACGACGTGTTTATAAGCAATTGGGAGGTGTACCAGGTTCCTACTGTTTCTTTTATGGTTTACAATAAAAATTAGGAAGAAAAGGTAATCAAATCACAGTGGTTCATTAAATTCTAGTTCATTTTCGATTTTTGAAGTGAGTCTAATATTTCTCCTTCTTTTAAGAATGATCCACGAAAACGTTTTAAGTCAGAAAAACATACAGCTGTTTTTTATATAAAGTATTATGAAACCTACGCTTCATTGGGTAACCTTCATAATATGTTACAATGCAGAAAAAATAAAATTACCACGTTCTACTGTAGGAGATAATATCACATATTTTCGGAATACGGGTACAAATCCTAATAAAGCTAGTAATGGGATGCCCCGGTAATCTCAAAATTTGACAATCTTTCAATAATTTAAGGCAGTTCAATGGAAACCATAATAAGCAAACCACGGTTAAATTTACATGAAGCTGATATAAGGGCTAGATTTTCTGTAACTAGCGTGAAACGAGGGAGCTAAAATACTAGAGTACACTCACAAACATTGGACAGTTGAAAACTGGAACTATGGCTATGAACTATGGTTGAAACTATGGCCTAATGAATCTAAGTAATCTAATTTTGCAGAATTTATGTATGTTGCAGATGTGTAAAGAAATATCATAGATTTAATATCTGTTTAATATCTAGAGTTAGGCCGACTAGAGGGTTTATTATAGTACGGGGATATTTTCCTCATAACGATGTGAGATAAATTTACCGACGAAGGGAATTCTTGATAAAAAAATACTATCACGTTATGTCTTCTGGGAACCTTTGATCAATTTTAGTCTGTCTTTCATGTGTCTTATTGAAAGACAACGATCCCAAACACTCTTCGGAACTCTATATTAATTATCTGACTAGCCATAAAGACTTCCAATCAATGAAGTCGCCCCATCAATTTCCCGATCTTAATAATCCTATTGAGATATTATGGAATGAACTTAATTACTAAAGAGAGAAAGGGAAATGTGATTTCTTCATAATATAATTAGGAGATACTTCAAACATCTGACAATAATGTCCCAATCTCTGTGAAAAATTGGTAAAAGATTAGTCAGGCAAGCTGTATTTGGATTGAACAATTGATAGTATAATCAAAAGATCATTTGTTGAATATGTTTGGCGTTAATTTTACAGAGATTCATTATTCACAATTAAATAAAACTACGTGATGTAGTATTATTTCTACTTTATTTAAATTCTTTACCTAAGTCTCGTTGTATTACAATATCATCAGGTGGGTTCAGATAGTGTTACATCTTCAGGTGGGTTCAATTTTACTAACTGCCCACCTGAATATGTTGTAATACAACGCAATCTGGGTCATGGTAAGAATTTACATAAAGTAGAAATAGTATTAACGGTGGATTAAGTCTATACAAAAACTCCAAAGGATAATGGACAGCACCCTCTGTCTTCATTAGTGTGTCCACAGATTCACACTTGGTACGTTCAGTAGGCAGCTTCTCAAGGAGAAACTTTTTGATGCTATTGACAGAATCGTTTGTTGAAATAAGAATAGATCTTTCCTTTAATCACGAAGTGCAATCTACTACAGCATGTTAAACATTGGGATATATTCTGTCCGTTAATTTGGCCAAATCTCCCACAACATAACAAAGATGACTTCGAATATTAATTCTTCCCAACTTCTCTGTGAATCTTTCCATCGCCTATATCAATTAACAATTTCGAAAATTCCGCTGCTCTAAAGTCGCACTGAAGATGGACACGCAAGCGGACTCTAACAGATCGGGCTTTGACTTCAGAACATTGAATTAAAAACTTTAAACTGGCTTTGATTCCATCGGTGCATGTCTTACGTAGAGTAGTAAGCATGTTTTTTTCTAAATTCACCAACCAAAAAGAACAGTTACTCCACCTATAAGAGGAATTCAACTTCTAGAATGCTATTGAAAGCTTCAATACCTTTCTTCTGAAGCAGGGTTCATTTTGGCCTTTCTAAAAACATGAATCATGTCCTTTTTATTTGGAGACATAACAAAGTGCAGACTTAGAATGATTCAAGTAAAGGGGTAATTTTAAAGCAGAGTGGGCCGTTTTGCTCCCATCAATTAAGATAATTGCAATATCTATCTATGAAAGCAAAGGCAATAGCGATACTTTTCCCATTTCTTACTTTGGCAAGTAATAGGTTAATCAAGAATGTTTTGCCGGTGCTACAAGGAGCATCGAGAAAAAACAACTACCCGGAATCAGAAGGAAAATTATTTAAGATTTCATCCTAGGTTCCTTTCTGATCATTATTTAACTACGAAATATTTGTAGCAACTACTTCAATCGGGTAAAAGATATCCTAAGCAAATTTAGTCAAACACTGACGTTTACTAATAACGGTTCTTTGTTCTCGTGATGGTGATGGAAGTCTAGCTGTGACAGTGTTTTACTATAGATATGGTAATATTTTCAAGATGAATAAGATACTGGTTGTAGGCGAAGTCAAGTATCCGCTCGAAATTACTTCTTTCTCTTTCCATTTGTCACCTAACTACTGCCACAAGACTATCTCGGTATTTTTCCCACAATTTTATTTGATCTCCTACTTGACAAAAAATAACATAACTGCAAAGAGCTCACCGATTTTATATGGAGAAACAGAAATAGACGTTTCTTCCAAACAGCGATTCCAGTAAGCTATATCTTCCAACAAGCCAAGGCTCTGCAAATCGTTTCAAATATTGACTGGACTACCTATACTAGAGTTTTTAAAATAGTGAATAACGTTTCGTCACGAATTTCATTCAACAGAAGACGTACGTAGTAGCATTTATTGAACTTTTTGTTTTTCTTATATGTACATCAACTTGTTTAATTTTTAATATTGGTTCATCGTTTCCTGGATATCGTTTTGGTAATTAAGGACAGGCATCTTTCCTTGTTTGAGTTTCTTTCAAAAAATTTGTGAGTATTTTTTAGCACAGATGCCATAAAACATACAGGTGAATTTCTATCGCGATATCTGTATAGGCGGGGGATCATGCTTGTCTCAATAATTTCATAGAGATATAGATCTAAGTCGAGATCAAGTAAATCAGCGCTAATAAATTTGTCAATAGACTCCTGTCTTTTCATTTAAAAATAGAAGAATATAGACGTGAAGACGCCCGCGTTTCTACCATTCCAAGGTATATATATGACACCTCGTGTTACCAAAGATACAAATTTCCCTGAGTAGTTTCACCATAAATTTTACTTTAACGTTGAAAATTCTTTATACTATATCTGGTCTTGAAACAAAAACTCTGTTATTTTGGGCAATTTAGGATTACAAGTAACTATTATGAACAAATCTGCCCATTCATAATACCACACAAATGTCACAGCATTTTGACTCGCTCATGCGTATGGCGGAATCCACCAGCGAAAGAAGACGGTAATACAACCATATTTCTTAGCTCTGAACTTTGAAGGTTGACATAAAATTGCTCTCACATACCTCACTGGCTCCGAAAGACATCATTTGTTAACATCCATCACATAGTACAGAAATCCATTGTACACAATAGTAGAGAGAATATTTTGCCACGGGATGCTGATGGATACGGGATTGTTTAAAGATTCTAGATATGGTTCAATGGTAGAGAGTTGGACTTCACTGGTACTGTAGCACATTTCTTGTGTTTCATCGGTAAAATTGGTGATTAGTAGTTGTCGATGTCAAGTAAAGAAAAGAAATTTCAAGGTCATTCTAAATTTCAAGTTTATAATCCTATAGGTCTAGACAATGCCACCGACCCACCTCACTCACCCCCTTAGGGGTCGGTTTTGGTAATTTTATATATATATATATATATATATATATATATATATATATATATATATATATATATATATATTTAATTTCAAGAACGTGATGTGTTTTATTTTATTAATATCAATCTAATAATCTAAAGAATTCTGGGTATATCTATATAAGAGTTTCCAAATTAGATATGGTAACAAAATTAGTCTGAGAACCATTTGACGGTTTTAAAAAATAAATTTATACTTCGCGAGTCACTTTTCAACGATAGTCCTAGGTTGAACAATTTTTTTCGACAGTTTTTTTTCTGATTTTCCGTTTTTCGTTAAAGAATTACATAAACTATGTAATAGTTAAGTCCATAAATTATTACGTTTAGGATGAAAAGCCCCAGATAGATTGAGAGATAAATGTGATTATGTACGGACCCTCTGGGTACAACATTCTAAAACATGAGGAAAACATTTCTACATTCCCGTTACAAGGCAACTGTAAAAAAAATATGCGCTGACCTTAAACTCGAATTTATTTAGATAGTTTATTTTTTAAACCCACAATAACTTATTACAATCTACTGATACCTATCCAAATATCTGAAGAGGCTTAATATTATTTTTAATATTTAATGTAAGTTTGCAAGTATGGAATAAGAATATGGGCCCCAAATTCCAGTATATTTAAAGAGAACACTACAACGAAACTATGGACAAATATACTTTTTATAAAACAAAGAAAAATTAAATACGTCCGAAAGTCGTCAGTAAAAAAAAAGGCGTAAAGATATGAGTAAATGTAAGAACGTTTTCGTTTATAGTAAGTAGTTTAATTACTAACTCAACATCATTTCGCTTAATAATTGCACGAGAATTTTAAATTAATTACAATACAGTCTATTGAAATGTATCCAAAGGCAAAAGTTCGCTGGGTGAATTGGTTAACTCCGCGGTTAGCTCCGCCTTCCTGTTTTTACAATTATAATCATCAACCCATTCCATTACATTCACCTACACAATTAATTAACATTTAATTTTTTCATTAGTTAATTAAAAGACCGCTATTAGGATTACAGTATTACATACATTACGATAAAGATCGAGCTGAAAAAGTTATATTTCGAAAACGTAGACCTCAAGCTATGGCTGTCATAATAACTTTTAGAAAACTAAAAGTTGTGAACTAATAACCCCGGATATGTATTCATAAACCCAGACGCTTAAATCATTAAACGCTCATATTATACTAAAACAAAATAGTAATTACTTATCATATAATACTAAACAATATTATTAAGCAATATATTTAATTATATTAATTATTTTAATCAAGTGTTATTTATTTCACTGACCACAAACAATAACTTACGATTACATATAAAGCAATTATGATACTTCATCCATTGCATAAACAATTGAAAAAAAATTAATTCCACTCTATATCCTTAATTAAAACTCTGAAACCCTTACGAGTTTTAAAATTCCTGATAAGTCATTGTAAATTTATGTTTAGTCTTAACAATTTATAATACAGTTTCTGATTATTGGTTGTTTCTTTCATTATTTAATGGATGAATATAATTTGAAAATGATAGGAAAATGATTTTTTTAAAACCCCGGTTACTTTAAACGTTTCCACCGTACAGTTCTTTTAAAAAGACGGTAGTGTCGAGGGCAAAGAGAGCGGATGACTACCCTACTCCATTGCAAATATTATGAAGCAAAGAGTATGAATCAATTTCACTTTTATATTTGCAGCACAGTCATTTTTCAGCTTCCAATGATCCTTGAAGCAGATAGGTCAATAAAGTATGCACGCCTCATTAATAAAAGCGATAATAATGTTAATGTGACGTCTATTTAAGAGAAAAACCTGTCAAGAACGAGTAGAACTCGCACTTCGCGGATTCCGTACACATATGGGTACTTATAAACATTTAAAAATATATTATTACACTATTTACAAATATTAATTTTACACAACGTAATATATAGCCTACCATATCTTTCACAGGCTTAAGACATAGGTCATATTTCAAAATATAACTACATATTAACGATTTTGGGATTTTTTCCCCTAACTTGTGCTGTGAGATCTTGCTTCTTGCCAAATTCTATGATAATAGGTCGATGGAAAGTATCCTATAGGTTTTGATTTACTTGCCAGTGTCAAAAAATGCGGCATAAATGACTGTATTTTTAGGGTTTTCTTATTGCGTTGACTTTGAAGCTTCATTTTTTACAGCTCTAAGGGACCGTAGACCTAAGTATTTAATATTAATTTCAACTTGATACCTCTACACGTTCCTGAGAAAAAGGATTTTGACGGAGAGACAGACAGACATCGAAGTAATCCGGTCAGGGTTCCTTTTTTTTCCTTTTGAGGTACAGAACCCTAAGAATGGCCGGCAAAGCAACAACGTAAGGTTCCGTAGTCATATCTATATCTCTTGGAATTGTTGATACAAGTCAATCGACAATTCCATTTGGAAATTCTCATCAAATATGAATATTTGGTATTTTTTTGATGGAAAATTTGAGAAGGCAGGGAATATTACATATCACTATGATATCTTATTTCAAAAGATGTATCTAAAAATATTCCATTCAAAATGTAAAAAAGAAGTATGATAAAATCACTCACCTGCTCGTTTGTCCGTCTGTCACGGCCATTTTTCTGAGACTTAAAATTTGACACGGTAATAAAAGCGTATTACTCCTGACATATATGAATAACTAAAACTCAAAAATATTGATGTGGAAATTTGAGGAGGGCAAATTTATTAATTTAAAAAAAAATTAATTCCTCATATAGTGTGGTCTATCCCTTATAGGTTTCAATTTTTTTCATGATTGAAAATAATATACTTTAGACTGAAAAAATGTGTAAAAAAAATGTTAAAAAAACTATGGGACGCCTGGCAAATGTGAAATATCTAAATATTTTTATATAGAAATATTTTTATTTGAGCGAAGTGATAACAAATATTCAGATAGTTGTTAATAAAAAAATATTAATTCAATTTTATTTTTATTATTATTATTTTATTTTTATGAAATAATCTATCACAGAAATATTTCTTATCAATCTATTGAAAGTATATTTTCATTATCAATCATACTGTAACTCATATTTTAAATTAATAAAGGCTTTTAACATTTTAAGAGAGGTTAATGCAATAGATCGATATAAACGGATAAAGTTATAAGCGTTATTAAATAAGAAACAATGCTGATACACTAGCACACGCGTAAAGTAGTGTGTGTGTAATGTAGTAGAGAGGGAAGCATCTAGCTGGAAAGAGCCGACAAGACGCAAAGTCAGCCGAATTAAGTCGGAGAAAGTCGAAAAGACGCGAAGCAGGCCAAATTAAGTCGGAAAGAGCCAACAAGACGCGGAGCTGGCTGAATGGCACGTCGCAACGTGCCATCAGAATGTTTTAACTCCCACCCAAACGCGCCATTAAATGTTTCACATCAAAAATATCCCCCCTTATCTCCGAAATTACGCAACATAAAATTATGGACAAAAAAGGATAATTTTAGAATTCATAATTTTCAAGATGTTCACGACAGTATATATCCCCACCGTACTTAATTATATCAAGTTTAATTATATATTTATTGCACTGGTATGTCCAAATTCGTTATGATAAATAATAAAGTAATTTCCCTTAGAACGTGGTACGGAACCCTATGAAATAGACCTGCGCTTAGTTGGTTTTATTTTTTTTATTCTGTTACTTAAGCTACGTTTAGACTACGACACTTTGGTGTATACATCGAGTGTCTGTATGTGAACACCACTGTCTAAGCTTGCGACATTTATTGCGACACCCGGTTTAGTGTCGCGACACCGAAACCGTCTTATGTGTGAACATCTGACATTAGTGTCAAACATTTGTGTCACAATTAGGGTCGTCGTCTATATGGGTATTTAAAGACTCTATATGAAGCATCTACTCGCACTTGCAAAATTCCATACATATACTGTAGAAACCGTGGGATTGTGACAGACAGGTAGGCGGAAGGGGGAACGTGACAAAATTATAAAGATACCTTGCTCCAACTACGGAACCTAAAATACAGTAACACCAATAAAATCTGCTTACTATATGAAAATTCGATTTTTTTTGTTTTAACCGCCATCTATATTCCGAAATGGAACTTCACAATTAAAACACCTGTGTGCATACTTACCTTGACAACTGCTAGAGGACAAAGTGACGAAACGAATTTCACCTATTTAAGGGGATACATAAGAGGAACACCAACACTATTTCATTTAAAACAGAACACTCGACGAGTTCGTTTTTCTTGATTTGACGAAGTGTCACTTTTTATTTAAGTTCGATTTTCTCTTCAATAATTTTGTAAGTAAAGCTACGTTTAGACTACGACACTTTGGTGTATACATCGAGTGTCTGTATGTGAACACCGCTGTCTAAGCTTGCGACATTTATTGCGACACATGTTTAAGTGTCGCGACACCGAAACCACCTTATATGTGAACGGCCAGCCATGCTATGTATATATTATGCATAAGTAAATAAATTCCACAGAAATGAAACTACTTTTTGTGTCAGACATTTGTGTCGCAATTAGTGTCGTAGTCTATACGGGTCTTAACACTTATTGATATCGAAAAGTGACATTATACAAAACGTTTTTTTCTTTATTGACGATTATTGTTTACAATTCTTAATATTTTTACTACCTTTTATACGCTTGCGACAATGATCATTAACATAATTTGAATATTATTACGAATATACGATCATTAAAAACATTTTCATAAATAAATTGAAAAATAACACTTTAAATGCTTATACTGAAAAATTGCGATTTTCGCTTAGTGACAGTTTTCTTATCAGTGTGCCATATGTAGACGCAAATAAAATACACTGCTTAAATATGTGACGAGTGCATGCACAGTCCAAAGCGCATAATCACCACAGCAGCATGATCATCAATTACCGTTCACCAACAAAACACAATCACTTCGCAGACAATATTGAACTGCCCACCAGGAAGGGGAACATAATTATAGTCCAAAACAAACAGGGCGACAGCAAGGCGCCTCTTTATCTCGGCGAAACCGCGCGCGTGACCGTCGGCAGACCATCAAAAGAATGCCGCCGCCACGACGGCACGAGATCAAACGAATTTGCGGATCGTAAACCCCGCGCTCCTGAGACAGTCGACTCATCGCGCCAGAGTGCTAAGCGTGAGCCTGCCAAGACGCGTTTATATGAAAAAGAATATTTCAGTCTTTTATGGAGATATCCTTTAAGACAATTTCGTGATGGAGAACTTCGAGAATATAGTGAAAATAGTACGTGTCAATAAGACACTAAAAACTGGTCATAAAACGTACATAAATTGAATTCTTATTTTTTTATATTTGATGTAAAAAATATCCTTAGCCAAACCCGGGGACAAGAATATATATATATATATATATATATATATATATATATATATATATATGTATGTATATATATATATATATATATATATATATATATATATATATATATATGTATAATTAGTTTGTTGTTGTATGGCCATATTCGTTTTTATTTCAAAGCCCATGTTATGGGTATAAAATTAAGTTTTTATAAGAGACATATAAAAATATGTAACAAATTTCCATACCAAAACATAAAATATTTGTCGAAATGTCTAAAAAATTAGATAGATTTATACCTTGTACAGTAGTACGATGAAGAAATTTTAAAAATAGTAAATGGTTAAAAAAAATATTCCAATCGTTAATAAACATAAGTAATTAAGTTGCAATAAAAATATAATGGCTCATTTGACGAGCAACTCATAATTAACTTACAAAATAAAACTATTTGATTAAACTAATACTAACTTATAACCCGGGATTGTCAGTATTTTGAGTAATAAACCCGACCCCATTTTCGGATTTATCGAAATCGAGGCTGCTATAAGAAGTGGCAAGTGCAAATTAGAAAGTAACATAAAATAGCGTTTCATAAAATAGCTATCTCTTGATATCATCCATAGTAACTAAATTAAATAATTTTAAACACAAGTTCTTGTCAAATGTAAGAACACGGAATTTTATTCAGACTGTTGAACCCACTATTAAAAAAAGAAAGGCTTTGCGCATCTTTTTAAGATTAATATTTTGCAAACGGGGCTTGCAAATAAAAAAATTTAAATACTAAATAATATAAATACCTCAACTTAATTTTGAAAGATCTGTCCCATTCCTTGTACCCGAGTATGCATGCAATAAATGTGCCCTTATCTCATATCTACAGGAACATGTGTAAAAAAATGTATATTTTGAATTTAAAACAAATCCCTGTCTATAAAATTAATTTGCACAATCATGCACGTAAATCTGCAACTTTAGAAATTGTGAAACTGTTATACACTCTCTACACTACTCGTGAAGTTACCTCGATGAAATGTGTCTACACACACGTGCAACCTCGCGAGGATTTCAGTAGCCGTGAATCGCTCGCACGCAGCCACGTGTAAACAGTATGACGACTATATGAAAATTGAAGTAAGTTGAGTAGTGTAGTGAGACGCTTCGTGTAACTTCGCGAAGTCCTTTGACTTGGGTGCAAAAAATCGGCAGCGATCGGAAGTCGCCCGAGGCGAGACGAGGTTGCACAAATCAAATCGAAGTACCTCTCTACACTATTCTCTTCGCCTAAATTCGATCAACTTAACGAGTAGTGTAGTGAACTGTAGGAAAACTAGTGTAGGAAAACTTTTTTTTTTTAATTTTCACGTATCTGTCTTTATGTTACTTTGTTCGTCAATCATACAAAATCTATGGGTATGATAATAATTTATAATCAAGAGCAACATATGTGAGAAAGAAAATGTGTGTATGTGTAATCTGTTCCCTGTTTACGCATAAGTAAATAAATTTCACAAAAGCGTTGCTACTTTTTTCCTGAAATTAATTGAAGTATCCATTTAGATATTCATTTCATGGAGATACGATTTTTTTTAAAAATATTTTTTGTAAACATTTGTTGAATGTTTTATCATCGTAGCAGCTTTTCCACAAATTTTGTTCAATGATTCAATGTTAGATGTTTTATAAAAACCGAGTAACCTCTGCAATTTAACATTGACAAGACATTGAGCGTTTATTATTTCTCTGTAATGCATGTAAATAATAAATACTCCAATCACATGTATATTAAATGTATATAAACAGTAAATACTTGTATTAAGTTATATGATTTATTAACTTACTTTTCTAGGTTCGCATTATTTACACTTGCTGCAGTTTCTGATTCTCAACTTTCCATTATAAAATTGTAATAATAACACAATATAAATACCGTGTGGATTAAAAAAAAAATAACCAAATACTTAAATTTAATAAATTACAATAAATTGCCAGGATATTCAAAATAATTGAACATTGTTAATTAAACTTTATTTAGATTGTTTCATGAAATAAAAAAAATAAATTTTTGGAATAATAAAATTTCATTTAAAATTAATTCAATTTAAAATTAATTTTAACATTAAATATTGAATATCTTCGACGTTACTTTTGTAGAAATTCATTATTCATAATTAAATGAAACTACGTGATGTAGTATTATTTCTACTTTCTTTAAGTTCTTTACCACAACCTAGGTTTCGTTGTTGAAGATGCTGTAATACAATGCTGTAATATATATTAAAGAACTTAAATAAAGAAGAAAAGTAGAAATAATACTACATCATACATAGTTTCATTTAATTATTAGCATATTTTAATTAAGAAGATAGCAGATATATAAGCTCCGCTCGCTTGGATATGGGAAAAAATCCTTGTTTTTTTATGAAAAATACGATTTCACGCACGATACGATTGCAAACTTATTTTGTCTTAAAGAAATATATATTTCGTTGGTTTCCAATAAAATATTTTTGAAATCATAACAAACAAATATTTATAAAATTAAGACGAAATTATCCATTTTCTATATAAATATACATACCTATGTTCACTCTCATATTTCTAACATGGTGATTAAATGAAAATTATCCTCTATTTATTTCAATGATTTTACATTTATAATTTTAAGATTTCCCTCAATGGTGCAATAAGGACAAACTAGGAATCGATCACAAAAACACACGTTTCTTGGACAATTTTTATGATAGACCTTACGACACGTAAAACGAATTAAAAACTGCTATCACTAACTGTGTCACCATATTTACATAATAAAATATTTCCAATTCTTATTAGTCATCATCAGTCATACCAGCATCCTTCAAAACGGATGCATGTAACAGTTAGCACTAAATTCGTATTTGGCTAGTTTTATAACTTGGGAGCAAATAATAATTAACAATATTTATTCCATGTTGAGTTCAGTCGAACTGTTTTATTGCACCAGCGGCTAAAGTAAAATTAATTAATAACAAAAACTGACATGGATACCAAAAAACCTCTTGCCATACACCTGCACGCAACAACCAATTACGGAGTTGACAGATAACCAAAAAAAAATGAGACATTTCAAATAAAAGTGCAAATCAATCTTGTCTCGTAAATATGTAACTGCCACTCACAATTCCAGCTGGAGCCGTCATTGTTTGTCTTACCAACTCATCTGCAATTCATCGATGTTTACGTTCCTCAATCGCGTGCACCTGTAATTTTATAACTTCCTTTAGGCTTTATTCATGACTTATTTCTATTGCAAATTAATGCAATACAATTATGTTTTAAACCATATAAAAATAGGCCAGTTCTTGTCGAAACACTCTTAAAGTACTCTGTTTAATGCAATAAAATTATGTTTAAACCATGTAAAAATCGGCCAATGTTTAAACCATGTAAAATTAATGCAATAAAATTATGTTTAAACCATGTAAAAATCGGCCAATTCTTATCGAAACACTCTTAAAGTACCCTGTTTTATACGTGTACATAGTTGATATTTGCCTTAAAATAATTAATGCAGATCAATTGCAATCGTTTTAATTAAAAGCTCTAGTACTAGGTGATATTCTTTTATTCAAACTTTACAATTATGTGGTTAAAAATTTGAGGAGGATTTACGTTATTTTTAACTTTAGAATTTAATATTTCCTAAAACAATGGTAAACAATTAAAATGGTAATTGGAACCGGAATTCCTTTTTAATAAATCTTCACTGACGTCCTACTACCATCCGATCACATCCTAATGGAATGCAAAAAAAAATTAGCCACACTTTATATTAAAAAAGGTTTGCTATAAAAATCGATATTTTTTGCGTGTAACTGTATTATCATATCACAAAATTATCATATCACAAAAGTTCTTGCACATAGGTTTAAAACAGTGGAAATGAATAGGGCTGCGAGGAGTAGGTGGGCGGACATGAGGAAATAATAAGAAAACCTTCTTTCACCACGGAAACCCATAAATTATAGATATTTTAAGAGCGTTATCGGACTATTCCTGGATGGATTTTTTTTTGTGCAAGCTGTGCCTAGTAATTTTAACCAAGTAGAAGTATCTTAATTAAAGATCTAACTAGCTATACCCGCGACTTCGTTCGCGTGAAATTTACTTCATTATTATTCTGTTTTTTTTAATCTTTTATTTATTTTTACAACATCTATGTGAATCAAATTTACTAAAAACACTATTATGTGGCGTTGGTAGTACTATATCGTAATATATCTATGAGAGTAAAGTTTACTGAAAACATTAATAGATGATCTTGACAGTACCGATATCGTGATATTCACAATCGCGTTTTTAATCCGTAATATCCAAATGAAAAGATCCTATAGAGAGAGTAATTTCATCAAAATTCATATAGAAGATCGTAACTCGGTCATTATACTTCCTTTTTCTGCTCAGTTAAAAACGTATTTTGTATGTATACTTTAGGAATTAGACCGTGCAATGGGGTATGGTCGTTAAAGTAGACTCTTATTCCGACTCGACTGATAGTCAGTAAGAAGCAGAAACACGTTTTTAACAGCCAGTAAGTTCGACTGAGTGTCTTGACCGCTTTTGGTGCATATGGGCGTTAGAGTTGCGGTGGCTATTTATCAAGAAATATGTATAAAATAACCCACGTGTCTTTAACAAATTTAATATAACTCAATAATATCAATTTAATAGATACGTTATATAATTTCACAGATAAAACAGCACATGCAATTTCAATGAGCTTTTTGGAACTTTTTGGTTTTTGGTTTGGGCAGTTTCTTCATTTAAAGCGTCATAAAATAACAATAACGTACGCTGTAGGCGCCCAAAGTCAGAAAAGATAACGAAAGTCTAAACATATTGTATAAAAGTAGAAAATGCAATATTTTAAATTTTACAGTGTCAGCCCTTAATATAAATATTAGCAGAACGGAAGAAAATTCTTTGAAGGAGTGACATATGAAAAAATAAATGTCTATCCATTGATTTCATAATACAATTTATAACACTGTTTACTTTCATGTGTATATAATTTATATAACAAGAACTTTTTTTGGATTCCTATCGAAATTATTATAAAATATAAATAAACCGTTTATTTATTATCATAAACAGAATACCCGTGATAGAAATACTTACGAAAATCACTTCATTACCCCTATCGCTCGTATCGCTCAATAATCAAAGCCGGATAAGGTGTTCGTCGTTTCGCTTTGATGTTGCCGCGCAACGCTAGGTGAGCGTGCACTGCGGGCACTTACGTTGCCCCTAACATTGAAGTAGAGTTACCAGGTGTCCGAAATGTTCGGGATTGTTCCGGAATTTGTGAAGTTGTCCCGTGTCCAAGAATGTGACAAGTTTGTCCCGGAAATATAAAAATAGCGAGAATTCTTAAAAATTGCCTTTATTGGCATTTTTCACGAACCTATTTATATAATTTTAACTGTCAATGGAAAGACCGGAATCGGGCGATTACAAATCTAATCAAGGCATAATTGCAATAATTCTTAAAAATTACCTTTATTGGCATTTTTCACGAACCTATTTATATAATTTTATTTATTAAATTGATTAAAATTAATAGATCAAAACATGAACATAATAAACTATATACTACCATTATCAAAATACGAAAGTTAAGCTCCTAATTGCAGTTAGATAAGATTAATTATAGGAAGAGAAGTAAGTCTTTACAAATTTCTTTTGCCAATTATTAGTGTCAGATTTTAATAATTTGAATAGATGTGATTAACGTAATGATTTCTTTTGTATTAAAGTATTGTTATTTAGTGATTCAGTTAACAGTTTTACTCTATATTTGTTAGTAGAAGACAATTTTTATATATTTTTACTGATCTAAATATTTCCTTGAGTTCAAACAAATCGTTTGTTGGGTCGAACCATGTTTTTTTCTTAAACTACTACTAGTTATGATCTACTGATTCTTACAGTACAGTATAAGCAAAAAGGAGTAAATAATGTTACTAGAATGAGGTTTTATTTTTAACTTTGTCTTAAATTCCACGTCTGCACCCTGTAGTAGTAAAAACCCAAAAGAGCGATTACGATGAAGTAGTGTGTTTCAATTACGGGAAAATATATGAAAAATGTGTATTATAATATTCTTATATTTACTCAGGAAGCCACAGAAATATGCTTGCTTTTCCAATTTAACGACATAACGTATATGAATAATGATGTCATATCTGATGATAAAAAATTAAATATTTATAATTGTTCCTCTCAAATACATACTTGGATGAAATACATAATTTCAATTCTGATACAAAAAGCTGTAATCGCACAGGGACCAGGTCAGCGCAAACCATTTTGACAACGTCTCTTTGTTGATACAATCGCTTCGAAACAACCTCGCAGAAAATGTTAAGATTAAACCAGACCTCCAGATCAGCGCATTTGGTCAGGTCAAAGACCGCACAAATATTGATGTAGGTTAGTACCACTATTAGAGATAGCGAACGTGGCATGAACTCTCGACTCCAGATAATCATCCGACATAAAAAGTTGTAACAATGCGGTCGAAGGTGGACAGATAACTTCGAAGGATATAACAAAAATAAACGCATCTGCAAAGTTGCTAAGGTTAGGAATGTAAAATTAATTGTATATTTGAACGAATCGTTTATTCGTGTCTCGCATTCAAAGTGGTATGGGCATTTTTTTTATGAAAATAGCAATATTTTGTAATACATGTTAAACGGAAAAATCATACAATACTGGCAATATTTAAGGCCTTCATACAATACTGGCAATATTTAAGGCCTTCATACAATACTGGCAATATTTAAGGGTAAATATAAGGGTTATAAATAAATGATGATTTAACGAAGAAATCGCTTGCTAAACACTTTAAATGCCACAACAGAATAAATGTGGTTTTCCTATATTTGAAACGTAAAGTACATTTTATTATTGTACTCATACAAAGTAAAGAAAAACAGTTTTCATTCGCCCATTCGATTCGGAAAAAAGAAGAATCTAAACAAGTTTACCTTGGCATTGCGATTATCATGATGAGCCCATTTTTAGCCTTCAATGTTTTAAAGATATGCATAAACAATTAGAAAAAAGAATAATTATAATTATTATAACTTGTTTATTTTTCAGTTTCAATTTTGTTTTCAAAACAAAAGCTGTGTTACGAGAAATGTTTTAATATAGTTCAATTTATTAAACAAAAACAAAAAAAAATCGTTTGAAATAACTGAAATTATAATATTTTCACCCATTCATAACCATTTTTGCATTGGATTTCGCCCAAATGCCGTACTCTTGAAGATTAATGTTAAAATATCGTCAGTCGTATCTAACTGTACTCAACAAAATTTATAAAATCAATGCAAACTTAGTAACCAACTAGTAAGATCGACTCGACTCGACTCGACTCAATCGACTAGTAAGCGACTATATATATTCACAGACGTTTTGCAAGCCAAGTACCCATATGTGCAGAAGGAAATAAATTCGAACGAATTTAAGTGCACTATTTGTGCCTATTAATGAAAACGAGTTGGAAATATTAAAAAATATATCAAAATAGATAAACACCTGAAAATGGTCAAAATTACTCCAAATATTAAAATTAATGCTATATTTCAGATCAAAAGTACTGCAATAACCTCAAGTAGCACAAATTTAAGTGCAGCAGCCCTTGAGTTTCAAACCGTAAAGCACCATCAACCTTATAAATCTATGGACTGCACTAAAAGCATTAGCAAAAGAATGAATTCAGGTAAAAAAGGACGAAAATTTTATTTTGAACAGATTGTAGTAGACTTGATTGAATATATAAATGGCCAAGGAGTAGTTGTGCATGATCTAAAGCTCTTTGATGAAATAACTGCCATTAATTCGTTTTTGTCCGAACAAAATAATATTATTTTGGTAAGATGTTGCATTAAAAATGGGTAGCAATTTCTAAAAGCTTATTATAGCTGTTGAAGATTTGTCAGTTCATTTTTGCAATCCAAGTTCAAAATACCAGTACAGAAAGAGTAATTTCCCTTATGGGAGCACAAGGACAAAAGAACGAAGTAGTTCCGTCAGATTTCCGTTAATAGTTCAGCGTAATCTAAAAGACGAGATAAGTCAAAATTTCTACAAAATAATTTTAAAAGATCGCGAGCTGCTGCTGAATGTATCCGGTGTGGAAAAATATAAAAAGGAATGAGTAGAAGAAACTCGTATTAAGCTTTAAAAATGATTATAAAATAATCATTGAATTTATTTAATTAATAATTTATTTAATAAATTATAATATATTGAATTTTTCATACCTTAAAATATTTTATGCCACTAAAATTCTTTTTTAATAGAAGACTAACATTTTTTTATATGAAATAGTAGAGTTGATTATATTTTTGAATTAATATTGTTAATTGTTAATAGAATATTATTATTTTTTGTTTGAAATAGTAAAGTTGATTGCTGAAACAAGATACTAGTAAGTGGTTTATGTTTGAATGAGAAGAGATATGTCGATTGTTTTTAAGTTTACACGAGACTGCTCTGTAATTATATAATTGAATAAAGGTTTGCACCTTATACACTAATCAAATACTTGTTTCATTTTCAAATTTTTTTATTGGGACAATTAAATTTTATTTAAAAATTATATTAACTTTTTCCAATAAAAAAACCGTCAAAAGCCAGACAGAAGACCAAAAGTCCAGACAAAGTAGTAATTGCGTCATTTAGCGAGGCCCTAAGAAATGTATTTGTTATTCCTTATAGTGCTGTGCGTACGATAAACACTATTTATTAGTCCCTGATACAATCTATTAGTGTTATACAATATTTGGTAAGATCAGTTTAGAAATAAAAATGTGAAAGCTGGACAAATAAATAAACATAAGGTCATTCTGGTATTTCTAATATTAAGAGCTTGGATACTTATAATTAAATTAACAGCATTAAAAACTTTGTGTCATATATATATATATATATATATATATATATATATATATATATATATATATATATGAAGCCTATCTCAGTAAACAAGCGAGGCAGAATGGTAAAAAGTTAATAAAGTTGCAATTTCGCATAGTCCATTTGCATAAAAAGTAAAGTTGTTCACTGAAGTAGTTTTTACTCGATTGAGTAAATAGGTTATCAAAATTATAATGTACTAACTGTGCCTACGACTTCATTTTCGTGTAACTAAGAAAAACAAATTTGGTTCTTTTTCTCTTATATTTTCCTTCTGGGTATATACTATTACCATAACAAATTTCATTAAAATCCGCCCAGTAGATCTTGTGAGATGTCCGTTCAAATTAAGATACAGCCAGACAGAAAATGTTAAAAACAGATTTTCTGGCTTCTATTGACATTCTGTCCTCTAAATCAATCACTTTTTTTTAAATATTTTTAATGTACAGAAGTCACTGTCACAATTTTATTATATGTATTTTATTAATGTTGACTTTTAGATGGATGAATTCTTAATCTCAACAATTTGAATTACCAAAGTTCCTTAATGTATTTCTATGGTAAAACTGTCTTATGCCTACAATGTATCTTTTTAAGATGTTTAATGAAATTTCTCTAGGAAAATTCGTTGTTACGTAGAAATTTTCTAAAAAATTCACTACATCTTCATTGGTCATGCATCATTTTTCTTATTTTAAAAATTTACAAATATGTTCATATGCATGTGTGTGTGTATTTATATACATATAGGCAAAATAGTGCAAAAAATAAGCATCTGATTTTCCACAACAAAATTGTAAATAACTCACAAAATTTGCGTTCTTTCTAATTTGGGAAATAATATTAAACTTAATAGACTTTCTAATATAAAGTTGATTGCCGCTGCTCGTACGACCTATGGTTTTAGAAAAATCTCCACGCAAAATAGCGGGATGGTATATTCACTGAGCCAAAAAGTAAATGCTCTGGAAATTATCCCACTGTTCAGCGTTTCTTGCTTTCCGTTTTTTATTGGTGATAAGTCATCATAAATTTAGTTTCAAATGCATTGTTTGTACACGTGACGTTCAGTTTATTATGTTATTATAGAAGTTTCTATCTAGAATTCCACGCCATATAAATCATTTAGTATAGTTTTTAACAATGAATTCATTACAGGATTTTTATAAACGAAGATAATGGCTGGAACTTACATGATTAAGCCGTAAGTTCTAAATTAATATAATTTCTTTATTTCTATATCTTACCTAACATATTTGACCTGGAGATATGTACATTCGCAATTAGTTATTTTTAACAATATGGTTCCAAATTAATTTGTTCCATAAAATGTATGTTGTAGGATATTATAAAAAAACTAGAAGAAAGGAAAATAGTAGATATCACTTTTGAGATAGTATATGAAAATTTCCAGCCAGATCTATTTATTTGGAATTTCATGAAAAAATAAAAGAAAAGGATGTTTTCAAATAAAATGTTGGTGGTTAAGTAACAAACTCATACACGTCACCAAATCTGCAGATGGGGGTACATACGTATGCGTTTGTACTTTCAAATACTTATAAAATCTGAATGAAGTATCCAATTGAATATCGACTTTTTTATTTAATAGTACTCAGAGGAGTGAACACAAACAATAAAAGCTCCAAATTCCATTCCACCCTTGGAACTACCGAAAAGAAGCAAAGTGAACAAGAAAAGTGAAGGCATATTGGTCGAAATGCATTTAAACCATACAAATAGGACTAAGGCTTTTCAGTAATTTGCCTGTACTAAATTGATAAAAATAAGCAATCACCGAAATCTTCCTCATGTCTTATATGGGATATTACACGTCATTAAATACAAGATCACTATGCAAGAAAACACTTTCAAATAATTAACCTAAACACCTTTAGTTTCCTAATGGACTCCTTTATCATGATAATACAATGGTTATTCTAATTATTCCGCGTCGATATAATGGTAATATTAATTTTAATACATATCTAATATAATTGATATAATGTAGCTTTTTTAGCAAAAGCCTTCTGATAAAATGGTAGGAAGCAATTTTTCTCATTTTCCTATTCGGGCTATGACGCTAATTCAAATAATTTTGAGACTTAACAAACTTTACTTTCTTTCAATTATAGCTGTTTTAGATGCATTGAATACACACAAAACCTTAATTTATTTTATAACATTATTTACTACAATTATAAAATACATAACCAATTCTTGAAACATTAAATTAATAAATACATATTCAAATATCAAGATATCTTACTATTTTCTCGAAAACGGCCATCCTCACAATACGCCGAAGTTTATTTTGTTCGTGTACAAAGATATCTAGTACACACCACTTTAAAAATAACTGACCTTGTTCAATATGCAAGTAAATACAGGAATACTTAATTATTAAGCCCTTAATCTGATCAAGAATACTTAATACAAGAATACTTAATTATTAAGCCCTTAATCTAATCAAGTAAATAACCGTTTCAGATAGTAAATATAGAGTACGGTAATTACATTTTCCTTTAATGAATTATTTATGTACAACATTCGCATTGAACTATGGCATTAAACACGACTTAACCTAAGTTAGTTATACCTTGCCTCTGACATAAATTACAATATACACGTGAAAGATGGAATTTATATTTCTTCTGACCTCCCTAATTTTCTTGAGATTCAATAGCCGTAACTCATCCTGTTGCCCACTAAGACCCGGCACTTCAATGAAAAGAACTTGGAGATCGCGTAACACATGGTAGGTGGATTTGTCAAGGGGAGTAGCTTCACATAAAATCGGTGACGATTGACCAAGAGGCAGCAAGTTACAACTCTATAAGCTATTTATGCCCGTGTACATAAAGCTATACACTTACGTACATGTATCATGCGACTTGCTACTTATCATTTTAGTCATGACAAATATAGCTATGTGTGGGTGAACATGGACCTAAAATATTAACTCGCAAAATTTTAAGAACGAATTATTCGTCTACGACTTATTTAAGAGCTATAGCACTTATAGCTTATAGATTGAATTAGAAGGATCATAATAACATATTTTATTTAAAAAACACTTTAATTCATGCGTTTGTTCATTATTCCAGCAATATTCGCTGAAATATATTTAACTATGGGAATAACTATTGGATAAAAACAATAGTAAATATATTTATTTCAAATGAAAATAGCAATGTAAGTCTTTTCTACACAAAAATATTTTAAAATCATTGCGTGGCTGGAAGTGGTACACTCAAATGAGTGACAGTTTTTGTTGAAGTACTTTACGATTTCAATAACTCGTTTAAAAATAGGCAGATCGCCGATATCTTACTCTCGTTTTAAATAGGAAAGATGAAAGTTGATATGGTTCTGACATATGTGGCAGATAAACGTCGGGAACTGCGTTCGAACTATACTTCAAACTAATCCCACGATTCTAAAGATTTAACGTTTGCAAAAATTTGAATCCTTGCAAACGTTAAATCTTTAAATTGCTCTTAATTTATTACCTCAATATTAAATCATATAGCATCAAAATCATATTGTGTTGTACTTCTCACATTACTATTGTGTATTTAATAAGTGCTTGTTTCAAATCAATTAAATGATTCAAACCAATAATTTTATTTATACTCATTATACTATAAATGATCAATTTTTCCACGAAAATAATTGCGGCAGTGTCCGACCCCACAATTCTTTTTTAATCTAATTTACAATCGTATCACGCAACTTTATTTAATTCAAGAATCTGTATTTGCCTTAAAAGAAAATTAGTACTATATCAGTTTCTTGAAATTCCCATATCAGTACTTTATCGAAACAACTTCTTTCTAATATTGAAAATAAAATAAAAATGTTTTTATCTTGGAGTTCTATTCGTAGTTAATCGGACAGTTTGTGCTTCGCTGTTAAGTGAGAAAATTAAGTATATTTATATAATTTGGTATTATTCTATACCAAATTATATATATTCTATACATCATATAGCAATCACGTGTTACATATCGTAGTCACGTGTTACATATCGTAGTCACGTGTTACATATAGTAGTCACGTGTTACATATCGGAGTCACGTGTTACATATCGTAGTCACGTGTTACATATCGTAGTCACGTGTTACATATCGTAGTCACGTGTTACATATCGTAGTCACGTGTTACATATCGTAGTCACGTGTTACATATCGTAGTCACGTGTTACATATCGTAGCCACGTGTTACATATCGTAGTCACGTGTTACATATCGTAGTCACGTGTCGTCACCATGGTATGTTAGGTTGATCGCAAGACATGAAGCCGTTGAGCGCGCTGCGCACCGCGAGGACCCGGGTTCGATTCCCGGCCGCTCATCAAGCGGGACTAGAGAAGTCCAACCTTTCGAGGTTCTGGCAACCGTCTTATTAGAATTGGAAACCTGTGAAAGACGTCAAATACCGTTATTTCTATCGTTGCACAATAAAATTTAATTGGCGGATACGAGTCCAAAACTGGACATCACACCATCTATTTGAGAAGATTTATGAAATATGATATTCATATTATGTTTTATGGTGTGTTTCCGTGACTGGTTTAAATAAAAAACATGAATTACGTCAATATTATATCATATAACCTTATTTAGTGATAGCTAGCACCAAGGTGTTAAAGTAAAAACGAGCGTATTATCCAACTAGCAAACGTAGTGATGTACATAATATCAATACAACGCAAGAAGTAGTTTCAAACTTGCAAAAATAAAATTTAAAAAAAGCAAGATGCAAGGAAACAAACAAAAAAGAAACCGTACCATTTAAATCTAAACTAGAACTATGTATTAAAACAGGGTACAATTTAAAAAAAACATTATAATTGAGAAAAAACTTTAATTATACAAGATGAAAGCATAGGTGCCAAAATGAGACTTGTTCTTTTTAAAAACCATATGTCCTTCGTATTAGAAATAACTACTATTGTAAAAATATAAACGTCTTGTACTCGCGTTATCAAACTATCAGGGTAATTTAAAAAAAAATTCTGCTTGAAAATCGACTGACATTTCAAAAAGGTCCCCTACGCTGCTGAAAATGTTATTTATATTTCAGAAATGTATTTATCGGTAACTCTTAACTAATCAAAAGGGTTCTGAGGCTCACTGAGCACACAGTCAAAATTGTGTTTTTTGTATTTTAAGAAATTGTTTAATTTGTACTTTATACAAAATATCCCAATATACTAGTAAAGCATGGCTTTCTGAGGGCTCGCGAGTTTTTTTAATGCGCGTCCATTACAATAAAGTTTTCAAGATGCGGTTGGGGTTGGTTTTACACACACATATATATATATATATATATATATATATATATATATATATATATATATATATATATATATATGTACATATATATCTAAATATATTATTTCTAAAAGGTGTTTTTTGGTCGAGCGGCTCGATCTCTTTAACTACTGCACCAAAAAAAATTAAAAAAATACCCACTTAAAGCTTATGTTTTCTACTTTGGGCAAAAAATATAAAAAAAATTCGAAAAAAATCTTTTTGATAATAAAAAAATTAATTTTTATAACAATTGGCATGAGCGCCATCTGTGGGCGACACATCAAATATCTTAGCTAAATTGTATACTTGGAACACGCTAGATGGCGATATAGTGCGAAGACTTCGCACGAGTCAGCTAGTATATATATATATATATATGTATATATATATATGTATATATATATATATATATATATATATATATTTATATATATTTTACGTGGAACGAGAAGATAAATTTTAATAGGAGATACTAATTTAATATTAATTCCGTAATTCGTTAACAGATGGCGCCAGTAATCATATGCTAGTACTACTCATCGTTATATCGTTTTTTTTTATAATTTACTAATATATTTAATTACAAAAATAATGATAGATAACAAATCTAGATATGACTTTAAATTATTCTGTTAAATTTCAAATCTAGAGGTGTGATAGTTTCTTCGTAAAGTGTACCACAAAACTGTACGGGTTGTGGGATAGTGTTATACATATAGAAATATGTACATATAGAAATCCGCTCAACTTGTCTTAAAATATATGTTCTTACATAAATATAAAAAGGGGTGAAAATTTTAAATATCACGTTAATCGATATATTGATTCATTACAGACGTGCGTAAACCAAGAGGATAGAAGTCAAAAGACCCAAAAAGAAGCCGTAAATGACATCGCCGACTCCACGCCTGATAAGATAACTAGTAAACCCGAAGCATAAGACTGCGACAAGAAAGTCTGTGGCCCCAGCGACAAGGACTCCTAAAAACTGTTGTGTGCACCTAATTTAAACGTGCTGTTTTTTTACCCTTTTAATTTAGTATAATCGATTTTCATCAAGTTTGATTTTTTGAAAAATTTAATACTTTCGTCACATTTTACATTGCTCGAAAGTAAAAATTAACTTAGCCGTGCTGATAAAGACTACACAGCTATCCAAGAAAGTAAACACTCCACATCAAGTTAACACAATAGGTACGGTATCCATGTACCGTAGCAACATGTGAAATGAACAGAAATCAACGAGTTGAATACACGAGGACAGAGACAAGATTGACACTGCGATACGGAATGCACTGCTGCCGACCGCGCGCCCCGGGCGCCGCATATTGCAGCATTATACAGCCATCGGATGCAGGCGAGGTTAAATGCAGTCACTTATTGCAATTACGTATTCATCGTAAACATGTTTATGTAAAGGAGTATTATGCTATACCGACTGAGTGCAGATATAATCTCAGACCATTCATTCATCATTCATTAAAAATTATATACGTTCCCTGTCCATGAATTCAAAGCACCTGCATTAATTTTGACGTTGCTTTTAAATGTAGTTAAGGAACAGAATTTATTCTAGATAGTGAAGGTAAATATTCTAGTAATAGCTCTTCCCTAATTATAGAAATTTCTTACACTAAAATAATCATGTGCAAAATGAACATTAACAGCAAAGGTTTATTTTGGACTAAATAAAATACATAATTTTGCTAGTATATGATGAATTTGAATGAATTTTGATTTTAAATGTACTTAAAAGAACTGCGTTTAATCTAGACAGTGAAGATAAATTCTAGAAATAGCTCTTCCCTAATTGTAGAAAAGTCTTGTACTAAAGAGAATGATGTGCAAAATTAATATTAAAAGCAAAGATTGATTTCAGACCGATTAAAATATATAATTTTGCTAGTATATGATGGATATGGTAGACGCAAATGCAACTTCTTAGACCCTATAGTTAATCTTTGAAACATTACAGATGACGCTGAAATGAAAAAGGTATTTTTTTCATTTTTATTACCTGTTTTTAACATCAGAATTTAGACTAAAGGTTTGACTGTCAATAATTGACTTAGAGAAGCGATGAAAGAAAGTTAAATTTATTACGGACTTTTTCTCTTGTTTATAACTGGTAACCACTTAAAAGAAATGGATCCAACACGAGACGCATGATAGATGATTTTTGAGCTGAAACAATTTTGTATTGTATTTTTTATATTGAAATATTTTTATTTGAACGAAGTGAAAACGAAAAGATCAAATTTAAATCTGAAATCTAATATAATAAAAAATTTAAATCTGACGACTAAGTGTATGATATTATTGTTTAAAATGTATATATTTAAGTTAATTATTGACATTAGTATTATCATTTCAAATTATATAACGCTTTTAACGTTGTAAGACAGATTAATGCAATACACCGATACCCATAAACAATAAAAGTTGTAAGCGATAGTAAATAAGAAACAATGATGATCCTAATTAACTCGAAAAGAGCCGACAAGATACGAAGCTGGCTGAGTGACAGAGAAAACTCGAAGCTAACCGAATTAAGTCGAAAAGAGCCGACAATACACGAAGCAGACCAAATGGCAAAGAGCGTCTTGCCATTAAAACATTCGAACTTCCATTCAAATGCGCCATTAGATGTTTCACATCAAAAAATTGGTAACGTCTGATTTTCCCATGTATCTCGTGTACTATCCAAATGCCTAAGTTCAAATTCTTAGCTCCACTAAAAATACCTTAAGAATACATCATAATCACGCAAAAGGTCCCCATAAATATTTATAACGAAAAAACTAGTAACGTCTGATTTTTCTAGATACCTCGTGTACTATCCAAATACCTAAGTTCAAATTCTTAGCTCAACTAAAAATACCTTAAGAATACAACATAATCGCTCAAAAGGTCACCGTAAATGTTTCCAACGAAAAAACTAGTAACGTCTGATTTTTTCAAGTATCTCGTATACTATACAAATGCCTAGTTTCAAGTTCTTAGCTCAACTAAAAATACCTTAAGAATACAATATTATCGGGCAAAAGGTCACCGTAAACATTGTTAAAATGACTCCAATATTAAGGAGTTACAGGTCGCAGGAAAATATTAGAAAATTGACGTGTACAAGAACTATTAAAAAAATTATCTTTTGAAAAGAAAGATATGTGAAAAAAGGGTAATAATACTTCTATAAGGAAGCCACAAGGTTTCATTCAGGGTGACATTTTCATTAATTATTAAATTCACCAACTATTTAAATCGCTATAACAAAATTCAGGAAAATATTCATAATTTTCAAGGGGAAAATCTTATTTTAAATAATTGTGCCGCGAATTACTTGTTATATGTCAATAATTATTTAGTATTTAAACTCGTTGGGCTTGAATGTCGATTACAAAAGAATCAATTTAAAAGAATTTATTTGTAGGACAGTACACAGTCGTTTACAGTTTATATACACTAATTAAACAATTTATTACACGAACAAAAAGAAATCAGTTTGAAAATATAATGCAGCTATTATGGTTAAACAAATAGTAATAGTAATAAATAGGATGTCGTTTACAATTTACATACACTAATTAAACAATTGATTACACGAACGAAAAGAAATCAGTTTAAAAAAGCAGCTATTGTATTTAAATAAATAGTAATAGTAATAAATAGAATGTCGTTTACAGTTTATATACACTAATTAAACAATTTATTACACTAACAAAAAGAAATCAGTTTAAAAAAGCAGCTATTGTGTTTAAACAAATAGTAATAGTAATAAATAGAATGTCGTTTACAGTTTATATACACTAATTAAACAATTTATTACACTAACAAAAAGAAATTAGTTTAAAATGGAAAGCAGATATGGTGTTTAAACAAATAGTAATAGTAATAAATAGGATGTCGTTTACAGTTTATATACACTAATTAAACAATTTATTACACGAACAAAAAGAAATCACTTTAAAAATAGAAAGTAGCTATTGTGTTTAAACAAATAGTAATAGTAATAAATAGGATGTCGTCTACAATTTATGTACACTAATTAAACAATTTATTACACGAACAAAAAAATCAGTTTAAATGTAGAAAGCAGCTATTGTGTTTAAACAAATGGTAATAGTAATAAATAGGATGTCGTTTACAATTTATATACACTAATTAAACAATTTATTACACAAAGGAAAAGAAATCAGTTTAAAAATAGAAAACAGCTATTGTGTTTAAACAAATGGTAATAGTAATAAATAGGATGTCGTTTACAATTTATATACACTAATTAAACAATTTATTACACAAACGAAAAGAAATCAGTTTAAAAATAGAAAGCAGCTATTGTGTTTAAACAAATAGTAATAGTAATAAATAGGATGTCGTTTACAATTTATTACACGAACGAAAAGTAATCAGTTTAAAAATAGAAAGCAGCTATTATTTTTAAACAAATAGTAATAGTAATAAATAGGATGTCGTTTACAATTTATATACACTAATTAAACAAATTATTACATAAACGAAAAGTAATCAGTTTAAAAATAGAAAACAGCTATTGTTTTTAAACAAATAGTAATAGTAATAAATAGGATGTATTCCTAAAACAAATTTTAACAACTTATCATAACAGTTTAAAAAACCTCACACCAACAAAATCGTTATTAAAAATATCGTAGTCGCGACAAATCGGTTGCTTAAATTTACAACACGAAAATTAAAATTCGCTACGTGATGGTAGTCGTAGCAAAAAGAAAGTTCCAGAAATTTTCTTTTCAAAAATATTCCGATAATAGAGACTTCCTGGCAATTTTCGTCGTCAATTGCTGCGTCGACATAAATTCCAAATAGCTTACGTCTGTGTCAGAATCATGGTCAGCAAATACTTTAAATTAATCTGGGAAAAATTTATATATTTTCCTAATCAATTTATTAAAATGTTCTGTTTAAAGCAATTTTTGTTTTGTTTTTTGAAAGCGTTCATATCTTCGTCTAGTAACCGTTAATAATAATAACGTCTGTCATTAAGACAGCTTTGCATCTTGTGGGCTCTTTCCGCCTGAATTAGGATCAGCATTGTTTCTTATTTACTATCGCTTACAACTTTTATCGTTTATGGGTATCGGTGTAATCCATTAATCTGTCTTATAACGTTAAAAGCGTTATATAATTTGAAAAGATAATAATAATGTCAATAATTCACTTAAATATATATACTTTAATCATTATTATTATATACTTAGTAGTTATTTACTTTTTCTAATTTTGATTTTTTCGTTTTCACTTCGTTCAATTAAAAATATTTCAACATAAAAAATACAATAAAAAATTTTTCACCTCAAAAGTTTACATGTTTCACTTCTACAATACGTCTTGTGTTGGATCCATTTCGTTTAAGTGGTAACCTGTTATAAACAATTAAAACAAGGGAAAAAGTGAGTAATAAATTTGACTTTATTTCATCGCTGCTCTAAGTCAATTATTGACAGTCAAACCTTTAATCTAAATTCTTATGTTAAAAACAGGTAAGAAAAATGAAAAAAATACCTTTTTCATTATCATCATATCATCATCATCATCATCATCATCATCATCATATATATTAATACGCTAAGGTTAAGATGTTACACTCCCTTTTTAGAAAAAACCTCACAACTAATCCACATAAATTATATATCATTTTATAGATAATTGCTTGCACTACTGGCATCCACAACTAAAAAATTTATTATTGCTATTGTTTTTGCAAATTAATTAATTATTAAAATTATATACACAAAACAGCAATGCTGCCATCTAACGGCTCAACGTCAATATGATTGACGGTCGGTAAAATGTTTGTTTAATTTCAAATCCACTCACGTATAAATAAAGTGGCGCTTTAGCTCAATGCTTTTGATATTTGCGCCTCTATATGTAAATTTTAGTAAAATATTTGTTTGATCTGTCATCTCAGCTTCATAATTGAATAAATAATGCGAAGACTTCGCACGGGTCACGCTAGTAATTAATAATGCGTTAAACTTTACAAAAATCATTTTCACTGTACAATACTTAAAATGTATGAATTTTTTCGGCCGTATTATATCATACTACCAGTTATAAAAAAATGTCTACAAAGTATTCATCAAAGTAGCGTGGTGGCCTGGTTCACATATTAATTTGTGAAAGTTTTTATATTATTTTAACGCTATTTATTTCGTATAAGTTTTTGAAATGTTGTTTCTTTACCGGCTGGAGGTTAAAAATTTTTAAAGCTTTTCACAAGAATATTGGAAAATTGAAAAATAAAATTTTCCTTTTTTGAATAGTTACGAAGCCAGCTATGACTGACTTTTTTCCAGGATAGACGAACTCACAGGTTCGTTCGCCAGATAAACTGTCTGTTGGAGCCAGTCTGTTGGAACCGAGGAGACTCAAAAATTCTGAGACAGATTCAGAAACCGTTGGATGTAAAAATTTGAAATTTGGCACAATGATGAAGTGTATTAACCCGCACAGTTAGCATTTGAAAATATTCACAAGGAAATTTAAATGAGGAATAAAAAGTACTGGATTTTTTCAATTTTAAGCAAGTTATAAAGACTTCAAAAATATTTTTTACAGAATTCTATGAAAGACAGTTTTGAAAAATTGTCCACAAAAAATTTGTTGCCAACTTTATTTTCACAACTGCTAAACGCAAAATTATGAAAAAAACAACTACTAGATGTTTAATAATTAAGATCTAATAATAGATATATCCATCTGATTCTTCTATATTTGACCTCTACTATACTCACAATATTACATAACAATAGGTTTAGAATTGAGAAAACTATAAGGTCGTAACATATGAATTTACAGACGGACATACAAACGTGGCGAAATTATAAAAATCAGTAATTTATCCATAGAATCCTAAAAAAATGAAAAACAAACAATAGGTTCTCATCACAAATGTTAGTTTGTATATACAAGACGATCAATACCTATGATCACCACCTGTTTTTTCTACAGCATCGTCGCACAATTAAGTGACTGTTAGAGGCAGCTAAATGTCAGAGTAAATAAATGGCAGATAGCCGCCGTCGCCTAGAGCGAATGGTTTAACGAATTACAGTTTGCAGGAGTGCAGCGAACAAAGATCGACACCTTGGGTCGCAATCGACGAAGAAAATGTGAGGTATTAGTGCTGAATATAGCATTATCAAAATATAGGTTTTCGTGCAGACACTTAGCATTTGCATTGCACATGACCGGTGCGCTGGTGGTGTGCAATTTCTCGGAAAGGGATATGATAGACATTTTGCAAAAAAAAATTAGGAAAACAACAAGTTACTCGTATTGAATATATTTGGCATTAATTTTGTAGAAATTCATTATTCACAATTAAATGAAACTACGTACATATGTTATTGAAAATGAAATAGCTGCATGATTATGAAATGTATGTTATTGGAAATTTAATAGCTGCATGAATATGAGATGTATGTTATTGAAAATTAAATAGCTGCATGATTATGAGATGTATGTTATTGGAAATTAAATAGCTGCATGATTATGAGATGTATGTTGCTGGAAACTAAATAGTTGCATGATTATGAGATATACATTATTGAAAATTAAACAGCTGCATGATTATGAGATGAATGTAGTACAGCTAAGTTAAGCAAAGTCTAAGATAGTCTATAGTGTTTTGTCCAAGATTGGCATTACTTCGATAAAGTACAATCGCAAACGCTCGATATTTAAATATGCAAAGAATGATGTACAATTGTGGATTATTAAATTTTAGAATTTCGGAAATCGGTTTGTTTGTTTTTTTTGCGCCAATCCCGGCCTGTTTTGGTTTTTTTATATGTATGTTCACGAAAACATTGGTCGTAGATAGGTTGTAAGCGACTAGGCTAATATTAGGTGTGTATTACAACATCTTCAGGTGGGCTATTATCTTGGCTAATAGCCCACCTGAAGATGTTGTAATTCAACGAAACCTAAGTCGTGGTAAAGAACTTAAAGAAAGTAGAAATAATATTACATCACGTAGTTTCATTTAATTGTGAAGTTACTCGTACTTAATATTTTTCACTTCTTGAGCATCGTATTCGATTTAAAACAATGCAACTATATATTAATACTGCACTTAATATGGTATTTAGTTGATTTTAGATTATTAAAGATATTAGTAGATCACTATCATCATCAACTAGCAGCTGAAAGCTCCTTGCGGGCCGAAACATACATTTGAAATCTTATCAAGTTAATTCTATTAATCACAATTGTTTTTTGTTATAAGATTAAAATGTTTAAAATATCATCAAATCTGATTATATTAAATGAGGATCATATCAGATAGTAATTAGTACCTAAGATATTTAAAAGATTTAAGTTCTATTTAGGACTTCAAAGTCATTATTCACACCAAACGTTAATTTTGGCCTCGCATTAAGTGAAGATCATGATCATATCAATTCAGAAATAGTATCTAAGATATTTAAGAGGTTTAAGTTCTGTTTAAGACTTCAAACTAATAATCCACATCAAATATTAATTTTGGCCTAGGATTAAATGAAGATCGTGGTCGTATCAGGTCATAAATAGTACCATATATTTAATAAGTTTATAGAATTTATATAAAATTAATAATTTTGTTTTTTTCCCTATTAATATGTACTAGCTCATTAATAACTTAAAGCTCTTAATTTCACATAAGATATTAATTTCTTTCCACAAATAAGAAAAAGTCAAATCCGCTTTCTTATATGTATAAAGACATATGCCCATATGTTTCTGGACGCGTACCAGGCCGCATCCCCTAAGAAAAATATTTATGAAATTTTAACTTCCATATCGCCTTCTACTACTCCAGAATTTTTGCTTTGAGCGCTCTGGGTCACCGGAAATCCCGGCCGTTGAAATTTGAGATTTTTTCAACATATTCCAGTAATTGTAGATGCCTATGTATTGCCTATTCATCAAGATATCAAAATAGAACTGGTAACAAAAATACTCAAACGTCAGTTTTGCCCCCAAATATATGATATCGGTGTTAAATATAATGTCTCTATTAACTTATACATAAAATATTGTCATGGTACATAAATGGTATATGTATTTGTTTCTATTTCTAATATTAATTTTAGCATTAGTCACATAATGAAGTTTTGACAACGGCCTACCCCGAATTTAGTAAATGAAACAGAATCGTACAAATTGTTGAATATTTTGAAAACATTTTAGTTATTATTTAGCGTGGTTGGCGTATTCCATAATGGTATGCACTGATTAAATGTCAATTACACTGCTTAATCGTCAGATACACTGCTTAAACGTCAATTACACTGCTTAAACGTCAATTACACAAAAAATAATGATTAAACGTCAAATACACTGCTTAAACGTCAATTGCATAAAAAATAACGATTAAATGTCAATTACACTGCTTAAACGTCAATCGCATAAAAAATAACGATTAAACGTCAATTACACTGCTAAAACATCAATTACACAAAAAATAATGAATAAACATCAATTACACTGCTTGATTTCAATCGTCAATTTTCAGGTAGCCCCACCATCGTGGTACCACCACTATTGATATTGTTATTCTTATGAAATAACGTTATTGATATATATTTTGTAAATCACCGGAAAATACATTAAAATAAAATCCAGATATAAAGATGGCATCCGTAATATACACACAAAGCGACTTACATTTATTAACATATATGTATATACACTACGCATATATATATATATATATATATATATATATATATATATTTTTGAATATTTTGATATTATAATAAATTGCTGACGGAAGGACAATAACCATTTGAACTTCACAATTATTCATCGACTAGTATTTTAAAAAATTATATTTTCGAACAAAATATGAAAAGACGCATATTAATTAAATAAAATAGCTACATGCATTTTCAAAAAGCGGCCGTTGTGATACTGAAAATACCTACAAAGCGTTAATATATACAATTTTCAGAGATACGTCGACATTAGGAAGAACTCATGAAAACATTAGATCTGTCTATCAAAAATATTCTCTTCAATAAGAGAAAATCTGTGTTTTAAATTTCCGATTTTAAAGGCATTTCCATTTTAATTTCTTTACTTCCACAAAAATAGAGGTATCATTTTCTTGCTATCACTTTTTAAAATAGGAGATACTGAAACGAATGTCTATCTTTTTCGAAGCCACTTCGCGAATTGACACGAACGTAAAGTTTTAGAGACTTCGTATTGCAATAAAAACATTTCGTGGACGTTTTTTGGCATGAAAATGGTAGTAAAATATTTTTTTTTGGAAACGAATATACCATAACACTCTTCCATTCTGCAACTTGAATGTTATGAATAATTTATGTTTTGTGTGTACAAAAGTGTACAAAAAAGCTTACGTCGACGTTGTGTCACTCTTCACAAAATCTAAAAGGCTAAGAACTCTGTACCGGTCTGTCCCTAACCGGCAAGCCACAAGACGAGTCTCCTTTGAAGTCGTTTATAGCCTAGGATTTATTATGCATTTCGATTCCTGTCGTTAAAACCTTTGCCTCAGTGTCGGATCGCCTTTGATATACTAACTCTTGACGTTTGATTGGAGCTCGCCACATAAAGTCTTCATGTCTCGATACATGTGGGAATCCAGGAAACTATTTGAACCTGTACAAATTATGAACGAGGGAATTATGAAAGCGTTTCACAAATAAATGTGGCGCCATGTTACGCCATATGTGGTCAAACAACACACGTTTTATAATATATATATATATATATATATATATATATATATATATATATATATATATATATATTGTCATGAATGTTTTCATTCAATACTATTACTTTGATGAAAAATTGCTGACAGAAGAACAATAACCATTTGAACGTGAGACATTTATTCATCGCTAGTCGATGAATAAATGTCTCACGTTTAGTATTTTTAAAAATTACGGCTAGTATTTTTAAAAATTACATTTTCAAACAAAATATGAAATGATACATCCCAAATAAATAAAATAACTATATTTATTTTCAAAAAGAGGCTATTGTGGCGCTGAAAATGTTTAGAACTGGCCTTTTATAATAATGGTAATCCACAATTATATGAAACTACGTGATATAGTATTATTTCTACTTTATTTTAATTCTTTACCACGACATAGGTTCCTTTGTATGACAATTTCTTCAGGTGAGTAATTGGCAAAGACCTTTACAAATTGCCCCCCTGAAGGTGTTGTAATATAACGAAACCTAAGTCGTGGTAAAGAATTTAAATAAAGTAGAAATAATACTGCATCATGTAGTTTCACTTAAATGTGAATAAAGAATTTCTACAAGCAATGGTAATAAAAAAAATTCAATTTGCAAAAATTGAACTTTTAGTTACAGAATACACTTAGATAATTTCTTTAATTTATCATTTGTTTCTAGAAATTTACAGCAATTTGAAAATTATGTCTATCACAACAGCAATGACTGAAAACAATGCTGTGCAGTTCATGATAAAAACTGATAAGGCTGTAACGTATTATCAGATTCGGGCGAGCTTAGGCATTGGTATGAGTAAAGTGCAAAAAATTATACATTCACATTAAGGCGTTAGAAAGCTTTTTACCAGGTATCTATTATTTGACAGAAACTCGAAAATACCGACGCGTTGATTGGTGTCTAACACACGAGTAACTAACACTGGATTTATTGTTACGTACTCGAAAATAAGAGACAGTCTGCGCGGTGCATGTTTCTTTTTGCAGAGTTGCTTACGAAGGCGAAGAAAGAACATGCTGGATAAAACATCGTCGCCTCATTCTTCAGTGCGATTATTCTAGAAAATAAATAGTAAACCCAAATTCTTATACCAGCTCTTTTTTACCTGTAGATTCGGAAAAAAATCGAGAGCTACGACCTCATAACAGATCCTCTTTCATCACGACGACACAATTGCATATTCAGTCAGATAAACGCATGAATATTTGGCAACAACCTTTGTGGAAATTATGAGTCTTCCGTCATACAGTCTCGACCTCGTACCATGCGATTTCTATGTATTTTTAAAGATAAAAGATAAACTGCGTGGAATACGACTCAGGGACACGTAAGCAAATTTGGCTATCTTCATAAAGTCCATGGAAGAGATGGTCACGGAGAAAGGACCGACTAATTCTGTCGAAGGTTCCATCGAATGAAACGATGCATAAAGTGCCATAGAGACTGTTTTGAAAATCAACATATAAATTGCAAAGATTTTAAATATTCTTAAAACCTTAAGTAAAAATCCTTTGTTCAAAACTTTCTAAAAAGATGCAAAATGTAGAATACTTATTATTGCTGGGGCTTTGTTTTACAATTATATTATGTTATTATTATAATTATATATATATATATATATATATATATATATATATATATATATATATATGTGTGTGTGTGTGTGTGTGTGTATGTACGTATATATACTATGCAATAATAATAATGCAGCATCATATTATAGTAACTTAAAAGAGCTCTCAGTGGTTATACTGCGATGTCTCAATGGCTATAATGAACATATGTAAAAGAACGTAACCTAAAAGAAAATAAAACTCGCTTTTTTTTCTATGAAAAAAAGAACTTTTTAAGGCACTGTACCGCGATAGAAAAAAACGGTAAAGTTATATATCACTCATCCGGTCGACCAACCGTCGCAGCCGTGTTTTTTTCTCAAATTCCATTGGATGAAGAAAGTTGAAGTTAGGCATAAAACTATCTAAGTATTTTCACACTATTAAGTACAATATTAAGTAGAACTGGGAAGGTTTCGTAGAACCTGGAGTATAAACAAACATTTTAAAGATAAACAACATTTTTGTTTATAAATATTAATGTTGTTTTTAAGCATCCAAACATATTGCCTAATAAATGTTTAATATGTGTAAAATTATCGTCAACTTTTCAGGAAGTATATGATCTTAAATCAATTACTTAATTTTCCGGTAAACCTTATGTTAAATTCTAGCAATTCTATTTTTTATGATTTCCCCCTCCAAAAATTTCAGATAAATATTGTTTTTGGTTCTTTCTATTACTATGCTTTTCAATTTCTCTTTTTGCATCAAACGATTTCTGAGAAAAATGACTTGAACCGACGTACATCTTCTGTTCCAATAATTTTTCTCACATACATGGTCGTGTAAGTGATCCTATAAGGATTCTTTCTTCTTGCAAATGGAAACCAGACGGTTTAACGCTTAATATATCAGTGAATTCACAAAAAGTGATGTTCTAACTATGCCTGCCTGAAAGGTTCGTTCTCAAAATGGCACATTCTTTTTTGTGCAAATACAAACCTTCTTTGTCACCGTACCTATAACTTGGTCCAAGAAAAAAGAAAGCGGCTTTGCAAAATATGGTGTTTCACATACAAACTTTCTATCAACCATACTATTTCTATTTTCTCTAAACACTCTTGTAAATTCGCATTCCGAAAGAGAGAACCATTTACTTTAAGGGCATCATTTTTTAACAAAATATCAAATTAGATTTTATACTTGTTCGAAACCTTTTAGAAAAAGACGCCAATTCACAAAACTCATCTTTCATCAACGGTTAGAACACACAAGTTCCCAATCATCGACCCAAATTGGTAATTGAGTGCAAATTCTCAAATGTCAGAGTGCTGTCATCAATCACAATGATGGGACCGGATCCTCTGACCGTCCGGCCCGATGCAGTCTTGCGTGAGGATAATTATTTTTCAATTCTTCATACTTAAGCCGTCAACGTAGAACTCGATGGGTTGCATTGTATGCGTTGCATACCTCGTGTACAACTGTATTGCAGATTGCTCCACATTATTGCATACGAGAGGAAGTTTCTAACGAGTGTTTTATACGAATGATGGGAGCGAAGCGTGATGTTGGAAAATATTTCGTAAATAAGAACGAATCGATAATGAGCGACTTGTGAAATAAACACAATCGTTTCTAGAGAACGCTGCAAGTTACGTAAGAAGCTGTTAGATCCCAGATTCCTTAATTTTTAATTGAAGTTTTGTTCAGGTCGCTTTAAGACTTGAAGAAGCTTAAAGAATTATGACCTAATCAACTGTCAGAATAGTGGTGCGATCCACGTAATACGGAATATATGTACGTTGATTTCGAACGTATGAACGTATTTATTAATACTCCCCTTGGTATAACAATTTTATTCTCTTTTTAAACATTCCCCCATAGCTGTTTTTGAACATTTATTCTGCTTTTGGATGTGGAATAATCATTTTCACTATGAATGTGTCATAAAATGTTTTATGAACTAACATTGTTTTATGAATGAACATTTTAATCTATGATAGTAGCATAAAATATTTTTGTGAATGAAAATGTTCACGTACAATAGTGTAAAAACATAACCATCTACTTCTCTGATCCTAATAAAAACCACCCTGGAAATTTGTCGATTTTGACACTAAAAAAGACTTGAATTCAAAATTATTACTCTAATCTACAACAATGGTAATTTCTTACGTCTGTCTTGTGCTTTTCAGTACCTTCTAAAATAATTCAAGATAGTCGTTTCCCAAAAACGCAAACAAACCGATTAAGTACTTAAGTAGTTAGTGGATATTAATATTTTTAAATATAATTTGGTTCCATTTATCAATATTCGAGAATACAAAGAGTTTCCAGGAATTCAGAGCATATTTCTTACAAGCGCAATCCAAATAATTTTATTTATCAACTTTAACATATTTAATTGATTATATATATATATATATATGTATATATACATATATATGGGGGACTCATTGCTACGAGAGCAATCTCTTACAACCAACCATAAACCCCAGTCCAGCCCCGCTCGACGAACGGCCGGGAATCGAGCCCGGGTTTCCACGGTGCGCCGCGCCGTTAAAGCTTGTATGCCTTATGGTCAACCCAACACACCGGGGCAACGACATGTCTACGATAATGGGCAAAGTTAACTTCTCTTTACTTACTCTGGCGTCAATGGAACTGGTGGCGGGACCAGTCGACAGGATCTCCAAGTAAATTCACAGCACATCTACACTATCAAAACATTTAAATAAAAATATACAAGTTTCACAACTTGGGTATATTAAACCATAGTAAATACCTTCAACGTTATAGCATAGTAAATACCTTCAACGAGTGGTCACACGACAGTACTAAAAAAGGGCTATTGAGCCAACTTGCATCATAAGATAAGCAACAAAAAATTACAAACAAAGGGCAAATATCAAGGTTATGAAGGTATAATTAATAAACTTAGTTATTTCTAAATCTCATACCTCTAGTTGATAAATATAAATCTTAATTATCGTATGCGAGTTCAGACAGATTAACCTAAGACTTGTAAAATATACCCGTAACCAAAAACGATCCCCGTCTCTTCAAATATTGAAATGAGATTATTTATATATAAGTAGAAAAATAATTAGTAAAAATGTCAGTCCGAAAAGTCATTTTTCGCAAAAGCAATTGTACAAAAAGCTGTTTTAATTTGTTATGAGTCTTAATAGTGTTTTAACCATTGGATTTAATTAGAAACTGAAGCGTATCATACATTCAGTACATGTTTTCATTCGGGCACAATATTTATTACAGAGATAATATCCGCATTCAATTTGAAAGAAGAATATCTGTCAAGCACGAGTAGAACTCGCACTACGAGGGTTCCGTACGCATTTAGGCATTTATAAAATTTTCATAATATATATTGATAGAAATTGCATCAATAAAATACTTCAATCGTTTATAATTAAAGTTGAATACGAATTTAGGTAAAAGAAATAGCATAACTGTTTGTTTTTGTAGCCAAGAGATGATCAAAAAAACAAACCAAAATGCAAAAATATTTCTTTCCAATTTAATTTTATATGAAGACTAAATGCTTTCAAAATTTTCAGAATGCGGCATATATCTCTTCGGACATTTAAATTACAAAACCTTCGCAGATACTTATGCACCGAACAATTAACCACAATCTAGATAATCAGCTGCGCCATCGGATTCCGCATGGCTACCATTCCAAAGTACTTAACGTACGTACACAGCAGTTGAATTACAACGTGACTGCACTTATAATAAAAACCATTCCTCATCCCAGTTTCGAAGTCTCTTAGCCGTCTCGTCGTTGCGACCGGCGCACCGAGAAGACGGTAAAAAGAGGCCTCAAAAAGCTCCACTATACGTCTGCAATCGCTCACCCGCCCACCTTATGATAGTGATTGATGTCCAATGCAGTTAGCTTAATGCAACTTTAAATTCTTAAGCTCGTTCTCAACGTTTTATCTTGGGCGACTTAAGAATTATATGCTGAATTACCTAGGTCGTATTTATTTTTGTATTTTACCTTTTATGCGTTTGCGTATAAATTAATGTAATGAACTGTTTGATTACAAGTTCTGGCTCTGGTTTATAGACTGGACTGTTAAAAAGTCATTATGTGGATAAATATTCTAAAAATTACTTTATGAATGGATCGTGCAAACTATTATACCTGAAGGTAACATAATTATAGCAAACTAGAATTATTTAATTAAACTCTCGTTATTTTGTTAGATTAATTATATCGTCTGTTTTGCTTTAATTATTTCCTTTATCTATATTGTTTCTTCTTACTAACCTGTACGCTATTAATAAGCATGTAACAATGGTACCCGCTCTTTGCGTGACAATGTTATTTATTAAATATACCTAAGTTTAAGATACAACAGTTCTGTCTGAAAGATATAAGGAAGTGTTGTGTGAAGGTCTCTGCTGTGTCTGAGATAAAAAGTCAATCCAGTTATTTTGTAATACGCCGTCTAAAAATATTACATCAGAAAGAGGATTTAGATCACATAGATTCTAATAAAGTCCCATCCATTCTGATTATATTAAATGTTAAGAGATAATTTAAGGGGGTGCCGCTAACATTTGAATAGTGTATCTGTACTTTGACATTCGTAAATCGAAAATTTATCTATATCCGTTTATTTTTTTAGAATCAGATAATAAACGCACATACACACGAATGCACGCATTGGTACTACAGTCGTTATATTGTTATATAAAATAATTTAATGCTATTTTCTATAGAACTATCATATAAAATTTTTATTTATACATAATATAATAAAATCGTAAAAACACCGAGTCTGTACTTTGAATATTTGTAAGTAAAAGTAAGTGGACCTACTAAAGACACGCTACTCAGCCTAAAACCTACTAAAGATACACTACTAACCTTTGTCTATTTGTCGGTTTGTATATTTGTCCGTGCTTACGTTCGTTGTGCACACTAATCTCAGTGACAGCTGAATCGATTTGGATGCGGTTTTCAGTGATGTATTTAGATTAGCTTGGGCTAACATTTAGATTTGGTTACACTTCAATCGGTTAAAAAAAAAGACACGTCAGTCTCTAGTTTACGTTCGTTGTGCACCAGCGGAACCGATTTGACTGCCAACAATTAACGTTATTAGTAAAATTTATGCTCATGAGTTCTGAAGGAAAAAAGAAAAAAACACAAACAAATTCGTAATAACTTTCCTTACTCCGAATTCCATGCAAACTAAGTCGCGGGCGCAGCTAGTTTTTAATACGATCACAATTCTTTCCAAAGTTTTTAAGCACTTAATTCGATTCCCCAGCATTAAAATTACTTTTAATATTATTAACTAAGTGTTTTTTGATATTTCGTATCTTAAAATTGAAAACGAATCTTTTATGTCCCGACTTTCTCGTCCTTCTATCGACGGTTTAAATTCCCGGTCATTTAACACGTGAGCATGAAAATTCGACAACGGCTTCCTTTAATACATCCAAACACTCTAATATGAACTAAAATCAGAAATCAAATTTTAGAAAATCAATTAAAGTAAAGAAAATTACAGAAAAACTTTAATACAACGAAAAATTACTATTTAGAATATTTTTAGTAATCAATTTAAACGTTACTGCTTACAACAATATGCGAATAGAACTCTCATTGGCTTTCCCAATTCCGTATACATTTAGGTATAAATAAACATTTAAGGATATGTAATATTTCTATTAGACTATTTAAAAATATTAATATTACTTTTCAGCATATCGAGTTCAAACATATTGCCTAGTATGTCTTTTACAGGCGTGAATATTTGAAAAATTATGAACTTTACAAGCATTTTTCCCGCAAACTTCAAGTATATATTTATTATATACGTAAAATTTTTCACATGGTCAAAAATAATATTAGTATTTCAAAGTAGTTTCATAGAAATACAAAGTACCCTTAAATGTTTACGTACGCTTCAATATATACAGAACCTTTACAGTATATTTTCTCCTGTAAATAATTGGTTAGAACTGTGAGCAATTCTAAAAAAAAATGTAATCAAATGGCACGATATCAAATGAACAGTATATACTAGCAAAATCTAACCCAATTTCTCAAATTTTGACGAGCACATTTTGCAGTATATGGCCTGGTATTATAATAAAAAAAATAAACACGATTCACGGAACCCTTACAATTCTGCTCGTATTTAACAAGTTTTATTTCGTCCTGTAAATAATTCGTTAGAACTGTGAGCAAATCTAAATAAGTATAATCAAATGGCACAATGTCAGATGAACAAGCTGTATATACTAACAGAATCTAACTCAACTTCTGTAATTTTGACGAGCACATTTTGCAGTATATGGCCTAGTATTATAATGAAGAAAATAAACTCTGTTCAGTCAATTACTTATCAGCTAGTCGATCTAATTGCTGAAAGTAAATATCTGCATTCACCGAAGATGCCTCCGGAACCGACTCCCAATAAATTACGCTCTTTTTATTCCACGAGCAGCTCAGCATACCTATCCGGTGTTCAGCTCGCGTTTGTGTACTGAAACTCCTGCTTGTCCTGCCTTAAGCTATTGGTGTTAGTATGGGTGATTAACGTACGCAATTCACTTTTTAACCCTTACTTGTTTCGGCCAATTAAATTATCATTTAAAAGTCAATACTTATTGACAAATATTGACACATAAAATAGAAGAATGATCTATGCGGACTGTATGTAAATTGAAATTAATTTTTTTTACATAACCCCTTGAAAATATGGCGCTAACTGTCATTAACCGAGGTCACGTCGTTCTATTTACACTTTATAATAAAACTGGATCCGCGATTTCACCACTTATAATTATTTTAATTCTTTCTTCTTTCCCGCGTGATCACTGGACGTCCTCCTGGATCCTCCCTTCTGTTCACCAAACTTATGATTATCAGGGTCAATAAATAAGCTAATTTACCACTATCGTGCGTAGTTTAAGTAGTGCTCCCCGACATCTATTACATTATTTACCACTGCTATGGCCCTATGAATCGTAGCATGATATATACAAATATTGAATATATTTGGCGTTAATTTTGTAGAGATTCATTATTCACAATTAAATGAAACTACGTGATGTAGTATTATTTCTACTCTCTTTAAGTTCTTTACCACAACCTAGGTTTCGTTGTATTACAACATCTTCAGGTGGGATAATAGCAAAGATCTCTACTACTATAGCAAAGATATCTATACATATTAGATATCTTTGTATATAGACTATTAGCAAAGATATCTTTGCTAATAGCCCACCTGAAGATGATGTAATACAACAAAACCTAGGTCGTGATAAAGAACTTATAGAAAGTAGAAATAATAATACATCACGTAGTTTTATTTAATGGTGAATTTACAAATATCCTGAGAAATAGTATCAAGTGGATGCATAGAGGTAGAGAATCTCAAAGCTTGACTAAAACACTTCTATGCGTGTTTAGTGATTTTTGACAGGTTCTAGGTTATCAAATTTTTGTGTTTTTTAGCCAAACTCAGATTTAATGAAACTACGTAACTCAGATTGAATGAACAATGAAATGAAACTATGCGATGTAGTATTATTTCTACTTTTTTTAAATTCTTTACCACGATTGCGATTTCGTTGTATTAAAACATCTTCAGGTGGGCTATTATCAAAGATCTATACTACTATAGTAAAGATATCTCTGTATATTAGATATATTTGTATATAAACTATTAGCAAAGATATCTTTGCTCATAACCCACCTGAAGATGTTGTAATACAACGAAACCTAGGTCGTGGTAAAGAACTTAAAGAAAGTAGAAATAATACTACATCATGTAGTTTCATTTAATTGTGATTATATAAATATCCTGAGAAATAGTATCAAGTGGATGCATAGAGGCAGAGAATCTCAAGGCTTGTATACACTTCTATGCGTGTTTAGTGATTTTTGACAGGTTCTAGGTTATCAATTTTTTTGTTTGTAGCCAAACTCAGATTGAATGAAACTGCGTGACTCAGATTAAATGAACAATTAAATGAAACTACGTGATGTAGTATTATTTCTACTTTCTTTAAATTCTTTACCATGACTGAGGTTTCGTTGCATTTCAACATCTTCAGGTGGGCAAAAAGCAAAGATAATTTGGTTGTATCACAACATCTTCAGATGGGCTATTAGCAAGAGATTAATGAATTTCCACAAAATTAACGCCAAATATATTCAAACATTTCGAAGGCATTCAATTCGGTTAAATGGCCAAAACTTTGGGAAACACCACTGGAGATGTATACCCCGAAACACCTTATGAAATTCCTCAGGGGTCTCTATGAAAATGGAACGGCTTCAGTTAGAACATATCATGTATTATCGAGTCAATTCCACCCCAGTCTAGGAGTTAGCCAAGGTTGTATAATCTCGCCGCTCCTGTTAACATCTATACTGAACTTACAATGAACATTGTTCTTGAAAACTGGTTGAATAGAATTACAATCGTTGGCTCAAAAATCTCAGATCTTCGATGACACCACCATGCGGATGACACCACCTCATTAGTATTCGCCAAATGGAAAGGATGGAGAAAGTCAGCATTGATTTCGGATTGAAAATCAATCTCAGTAAGATGATTATTGACCCTGCTAACGATAACTCGTCCGAAATTACCCAACCATCGAATTGCAAGGTGGTTCAATCATAAGTCTATTTGGGGGCATCAATTTCTAGTAATGGCGGATGTACTGATGAAATCAAAAGGTGTATGACAATTGCTTGGTCTGCTTGGACAAGCTGAGAAGAATATAGAAGAATAATCAATGGGGAAGAATAGTAGTAAGGAGGATATAAAACATCACAAAAACAACGAAAATCCGACTCGTTCGAGCAATTAATTTTACCTATTTTCCTCTAAGCCTCAGAGATGTGAACGCTACGCGGAAATGAGTGAAAAAAGATAGAAGTCCTGGAAATGTGGTATTGGAGAAGAATTCTTAGAGTATCGTGGACTGAGTTCCGTTGACCTTTTGATGCGCATCCATCAGAAATTTGATTACATACTTTGGTGAAGGTCATCAGACTTCGTATTAAGATTGATAATATGTTTAATTTATTATAAATATAGACTAATTATTAAATTGTAAGAAAATAGCTTTAACTACATATACCAAGCATGAAACTTAAGTACAGTGTTTCCTGTTCACATTATAGTTTCATAACCAATAAATTTGTAGGAGCAGCTATTGATAAATAACATAATGTAGCTTCGTAGAGACTAACCAGTTAAACAACTTCTCATAAACTTCTCTCATATTTTCGAAATTTCTGTAAGAAAATGGTATAGTAACTTGTTTCCATGATAGAATAAATTTATCCTTCGATTTGTATAAAATATTAAATAAATGTCTTTGATATTAATCAAGTTAAAGCTTTAATTATTTAAAGTCCACACGAAATCAAGTAACTGATAATTAAGCTTATTCAAAATATATTCCTCGGATATTCGTAGTCGGTGTGGTGTATATGTGATATGGTTACGTTTCTTTTATATTTCCTGTTGGTTTTATACTGGATATACTAGATTTCCATTCTTTTTAACTCAGAATGGATATTTCATTATTATTTTACGATATGGTTACGTTTCTTTTATATTTCCTGTTGATTTTATACTGGATATACTAACTTTCCATTCTTTGCAACTCGGAATGGATATTTCATTATTATTTAATAGTTGCTGCATTTTGTCATAATTTAATCCCTTTACTGTTATTAAAACAAATGAAATGAATGTATAACTGTCCCTCTTGCTGTATATGAGTAAACAAAGAAGGAATGGAAAGAAAATTATTTCCTCCCACACTATAACATTTTTGGTAAAAATATTTTTAACCAAGTTCAAAGTTATTTTTAAAAGGTGTTTTCTGTTTTTATTCACAAAAGAAATAGCCTCTAAAATCACTTTTAGAAATTTAGATGAGAAAATATGTTTATAGAACTTTGGATATTTAAGTCTAAAAATATAAGTCACATGGTAAAGCTAAATATATTTACCAGGTGACTTACATATCTATAACTAATAACAAACACTTGCCTGTTTATCGAATGATCTAAAAATACATATACCATATAATTAAACCTACATTTAATCACGACAAGTGTTATAAACTGAATTAATTTATATTGAGATAATTACATTTCTGAAACTGTTAATATTGGTATTTTTTTTATTATCATTATTCAAATAATACCATATGCGATCTACACGGTTCTACTAATTCTACGATTTTGTTTTTTGTGACACTTTCATGTCGTTCAATGTCACCATAGATTTTGGGTTGTATAAATAACATTAATAAAGAAAAATTGAAATGAACACGTTATTACTATTGTATCTTTAATCCCCTTATTTGATCATAATTCAAAATTAAATAAAATTTTTGTTTGTATATATTAAACCTTTGAAAAATAACCCAAATATGATTCAGAACTACAGTTCCAGGACATAATACAACTAAGCTACGTTAGTTAAAGATACCGTTGAACATATAAGAGAATAAATAATACTTAATTTCCCAATTTTTGCTTTTCTAAGATCTTGGAATCCATATCCAATGATAATTTGATTTCGTCGGAACCAGGATCCCTTGTTGTTTTGAGTATCAGCCATCAGAATATTGGTGAACAAAACTTAACAAACTGCTTTCCACAAATAATTTAAACGCTTTAGATCCTCTGGTAAATTAAAATCCCTTAAACAGAATGGAAAACAAGGGCGGCATTTAAAAGTGGTTATCGTCAAAAATCTATAACCTTATATGAGTTTTTCTGTATTTTTTCTTTAATATATTAGATAGTAACTAATTCATAAATTAATTTGCAACTCATTCAGAAACTTGGGAGTGGGGAGGCTTTTCTCCAAAATTACTGAATTACGAAAAAAAGGATTTTTAAAAATGCACAATATGTATCTAACAGAGACCCACATAAATTAAAAAAAAATATTGTTTTGAAATTGTTATAATTTTCCCTTGCTCACAGAGCATACGAAAACAAAACCAATTAGTTCATTTACCCCCAATAAAATTTCTACACAAGTATTTATGTGCGACAACCATCAATATGTTTGACTATGATCAATATATTTTACAACAAGGATCAATATATTCTACGTAAATATTAAGTGCGACAACCATTGAGATATACTCGGATCAATATATTTTACAACGAGGATCAATATATTCTACCTAAGTATTTATGTGCGACAACCATTGAGATATACTCGGATCAATATATTTTACAACGAGGATCAATATATTCTACCTAAGTATTTATGTGCGGCAACTATTGAGATATACGAGGATCAATGTATTTTACAACGGGGATCAATACATTCTACATAAGTATTTATGTGCGATGACTATGGAGACATACGAGGATCAATGTATTTTATAACGAGGATCAATATATTCTACATAAGTATGTATGTACGACGACTATTGAGATATACGAGGATCAATGTATTTTACAACGAGGATTAATATATTCTACGTAAGTATTTATGTGCGACGACTATTGAGATATACGAGGTTCATTGTACTTTACAACGAAGATCAATATATTCTACATTAGTATTTATGTGCAACAACCATTGAGAAATATGAGGATTAATATATTTTACAATTGTTCCAAATATTAATAACTACGCCAAGAGTTTCACACAGAAATTATTTTAAGATCCCATTTCATCCTATAAATCTAGTCATATCAATTATATCATTCATAAGTATCTTATTTTTTTTTTTGGTAGACATGTTATTACTTTTCTGAGAAAAATTGTTATGATAAAGGTGGGGACATACACGGGAGTGATCTGATGAAAGTTCCATTGTTTTTACTTTTGAAGTTTGGATCCCTAAAAATTAGTTACATTGCAACAAATTTGAAACCCACCAGAATAAACGCAACTAACAAACAGCGAAACAAAACATATTAGCCAAAACACAAAGAACTGAAATAGGTGGTTGACAGCACAAACAATTCACGTCAAACTTAATAGTAAACAACCACATTACTGCGGCCTTCCAAACAGAGGGACGCGACACAATAGATAAATAAATATCGATATAATCATTGCAATTACCCGATATCGGGATCGATTACCGCGCCATATAAGCTCAACATCGCAACTCTAAATAGGATATAAAGCGGGTACAAGGCGTATCCTAGCTTCGGCAAATAAATTCACGATTAAATTCAATAAACAAGAAAAGACAGCGGTTGCGACATCGGCCGGCAATGAATACGTAAATCGAACGCAATTTGCCCGCCGCATAAGTGCGGCCGCGCGGCGACTTTTTACATCATTGTTCGCAAGACAAGCGACCGAGCCTATACGGGAGTCGGCGATTCTCATAAACTACGCGGTACAAATGATTGTTGAGCCTTATTTTATGATTGCCGCGTGGGTAGAGGACGATAGGCGGAAATGGGACGTTAATTTGGTCTATTTTTGGTCTATTTGGATATATTATTTGGTCTATTTGGAAGAGTTCCTATTTAATGAGGTGTTTTAATTCTTAAGACTGTATTATCTTTTTTTATGACGTGCATTCCCTTTTAGAGAGAAAACCTTTGCCTATGACAAATTGAAGAGGAGGCTAGATAACACTGCCCAAGTCTATTCCAGGGTTCCTGTCATTGTAGCTTGGTTACAAAAAATAAACTACACTGTAAAAGAAAAATTATATAAGAATTAAAATAAAATAAAATGAAAAAAGCAAAAATATAAATAAAATAACTTCTTTGTAAAAAACTGAACCGGCTTCAAATAACCACCAAACAACTACATTGAAAAATTCAAAATAATAAAAATACGAGTGCTTACTTGGAATTTTTGCGGCACAATATCGTTTCCGAACATAAATAAATTTCGAAAATAGCGCTACTGTTTTTTGTAATCGGTACCAGGTGGGCGAGTCTCTCCTTTCTCACGTACAAAAATGAGTTACTACATTTCACTAGACACGGAAACGATATGGAATTAGTGCACTTATTGTGGTTATTTGAAGTCAATTAAATTTTTTTAGGAAAAAGTTTAATTTTTTTTTCAATTTTTGGTGTCAATGAATAACAAAGGATTACTCAGAATCTCGAAAACTTGCAATAAATTCAACATCAATAATATCTCATTTATTGAAATGAGAATAGACGTTTTTGGTGTTTAATGAACCTAAATACATTCATATGTAACTATAAACATACAAGTGTCCGTACATAAACATATATACATAGATAAACACGAACAAATAAACCACATTCTCTTATTGGACTTTACCGAGTCAGTAACTTCCTTACCTGCCTACTAATAAACTAGTTGATGTGCCTTATATATATATGTATATATATATATATATATATATATATATATATATAACTGTATCTATACAATACGTTACCTACGTACTTATCAACCTACCTAATAATATATTACTTGCTTCTTGCATTTGTACTCACCTGTACATACTTGTCTAACTATTTAATTTTTTATTTTTTTACTTATACAAAGACAAGTAAAATGAGTCCAAGCTCGACGAGTTTCATATTCACCACTGAAGAATTACTGTCACCACCTTCCTACTCCATCATTATATCCTGATTTTACTAAAGAGAAAATTTATGTCACCCTTAAAAGTCTCTCGTTAGACTATCATTAGACCCATATTATTCACACTCGATCACTGAACTCGTGTTGTTCAGTGTTGAGGAATTCCATGATATATCTTCAATTTTCATGGTTCTATTCTGACCAAATTTTCATGGGATTTTATTTGGATGAATTTTGTGCATTTCCAAATAAAAAATGAATTATCCAAATTGGTTGATTAATTCTAGAGATATGAGGTAACATACACACAAACAAACAAGTCAAATTGAGAACGGAGGAGGTTATTGAAGTCTGCAATTTATTTAATTCTATAAAAATTAGCAATAATAGTGTACAGGATGCATCCTGCACACTATTATTGCTAATTTTTATAGAATTAAATAAATTGCAGACTTCAATAACCTGAACAAATATAAAATTTATGTTAGTGTAACTGTAAAGTTTCATAGTTTCTATGGTTCAACACACAAAGCATAAAATATAACTAGAGACGGTAAATAGGTGCGGCACCCGCGACGTATATGATCCTTGTATCATATTATATGATCCTTGTATATTTTCTCCGCGCAATGACATATACTTTAGTCAAAGACTGAATTCGATAAGTGATAGTGCACCATCATTCATTGCTCATTAGGGCTCAAAAATACACGTTTATGCCATAATTACATACAAAAATAAATGCCAGCAAAAGAACATAACCAGTTGGGAAATTTTCTATAAACGATGAGTACATTTGAATACATTGTGTAGGATTTTAAATAAAAACGTTATTGGCAACATCGTTACACACATCGTTACGAATATGTTTGGAAACTGTCAGCTTAATGAGATAAAACTTTCACAAACAATTTAATTTAAGTAATAATTCTACAGTATCATATTGTATATAGGGTACTGTAGAATAATTACCATACCATAATATTAAAATAAACCATTGATATATTTCTAATAAATTTCATAAGATAGATTAAGAAATATGAATAAAATTACTAATGGTAAAAGTGTAAAGTTTAGGTGGTTTAATAACAAATGCGATTAAAGAAAAAAAGAAAAAACATAAGCAAGGCTTTGCATCATGACTTATCCAAAAAGATATTTGAGTGCATAGCTTTTTTTAGTATTATTTTTTTTCTTCCAAACAATCTTGTAACCTATTTAATGAAAGCCGAAATTGATAAGTACATTAATGTTCATTTATATTATTTAACAAACACCTTAAGACCAAATTGACAAAATATCAACTATTTCATAAATAAACATTGTTCTGCAGTCAATTACTTAAATATTTTTTGAAATATTTTATCTAACAAACTGAAGAATCTAATTTCCACAGTCCATTATTTAGTTCAGTATAATTATGATTTTAAAAATAAGCATTCGTTTTAGAAATAATTAAATATTTTATATTTATTATTATCTGTAAATATATTTATTATTTTCTATGAAAAAGGTAGGATACCTTTATTGTTAACTGGACTTCCATTATTACATTTTGAAAAATCATGCGTGAGCCAGAAAAATATATGTGTGAAGTTTATTCGCCACGTGCAAATTATAATTTTCTTCAATTATACACAAATACAATATATTTTTTTTCGGCTTTAAGAATTATTTGGTATGCCTAATAAGCAACTGAAACTAACATCATTTTGATTAAAACGAACCATAACTTGTTTTGAGAACCTGTTTCCCTTTGGAAACTTAAAATATTTTGACGTTACATTTAATTAAGTCCTGTCCATTTAATTAAATCAAGTACTTTCTTTATCTAAACTTTACTCCTTCATCTTTTGGTAAAAAATATAACCAGGACTTAGTTTTGGAAATTATAACCAAGTGTACCTTATTCCCGTAAACATTACAAATTTATTGAATTTCCTTACAAATTTTTTAAAAATATCCACTAATCTCTTATGCTGCTTTAGCTCGATATCGCAACGAGCAATTTATAAATATGCAGACTACAAAACACCTCTGTACAACTTTTGAATGAAGGACGGAATTATGCACCGCTATGTTATTAGCAATTCGAAAGATCATACAATTCCGGGAACCAGCCCTTTCTATTTTATTTTATACTGACTAAATATAAGTTTTTTGAATTATTAATACGACACCGTATAGTAACATATTGTTTTTTTAAGTTTCTTTCACATATTTTTTATGTTCTGGTTAAATAATTGAAATCTCACTGGGATTAACAACTACATAAAATAGAAAACCTTTGAATACATAAAAAAATCCGTTTATGTGTTAATATAATAAATGAATGTTTGTATGTATATATGTCATGAATAGGCAGTATTCAAAAATAATGTAAAATTTCATGTGTATTATTAAGTTAGGGAAAATCGAAGAATAATTATAATGTCTCAATATCTCTAAGTATCACGAAAAAATAAATTTCATTGCTATCACCTATGGTACTATAAACTTTTATTGTCGTTAGATTAGGTTATTAAAAAATAAAATTGTTGTAAAAAGTGAAAAGTTCGTTGACCTTAACCGTTCCTTTGTGGCAAAAATCGCCAATAATCATGAGATTTTCATTACCGTGAACGACATGTCTTGCACTGACCTATATGAACCGAAACTTTACTGACTCAGTCTCGGTGACTGACTCACTCAATCAAGAGTATGAGTTACACCGAGAGCGAGTCTAAAAAATTAGAGATACTTTTTGCGAATGAACTAGCCTAAATATCACAATTTTTCTTCTCAAACATAAACACGTTAATAATAATCCCTTCTTTGACCACTATCCCATCGAACATTGGGACCCAGCAGAACTAGCAAGGCACGGCGGTATTGTCACCGCGGTGCTTTTTATGACCGATCGGCAACTTTGAAGGTAGGGCTTATAGCCCATTTCTTAAATGCACAGCGTTCATTGATTGCGCCGACTGCAATGTGCATTCCCGTTGACCCTATTCGGTGACCAGCGTTGCGACGCAGGGTTGACAACTATGTCATTTTTGAAAGGTATAGTTTGAAATATATTATACGGAGTTTATAAAAAGAGTAGTTAAAATGGTTTCTAAATTTCACTAATTAGTAATAATTTATGTAAAAACGTACAAAGAATTTAAAAAAACACTACAAATAAGTGACTACAATAAGAAAGAGAACACTGTCATATATTCGCCACCGCAAAAATATTTCGGTTAAAATTAAATATGAAAAAAAAATTACCTTTTAATGAGAAAAACTCGTTTTTTTTAAACATTTATACCGACAAAATATAACAACAACTTTTATCATCATATAAGATAACATAAAAGCTGCCCTAACCCGATTGTTTTTCCCCCGTTTTTTTCGTTTTTTGTTTATTTCTTTACTTTTTCAAAACTCGAAATGCTAATATTCTGTATATTAATTTCTGAATAATTATAAACGATAATTACATGTAATCATTTTAATTACTTTCGTAAAAAATGAAAAGAAACTTTATTCTGATTAATATCGGCTCTAGTATATTTAGTGCCTAGTGGCTCTAAATAAACCAACATACCAATTGAAGTATACATCAGATGAATTGGCAAATTATCATCAGCTTATGTATATAATTAATTGCACATGTATATATATATATATATATATATATATATATATATATATATATATATTTCTATTAATTTTCTAATTTTTCTTTTATGAATAGCACTACTAAATAACATATGTCGTGTAACTTAATTATTGCATTTTAAAAAAAAACCTTTAAGAAGAGACCACTCTCTAGAATTTGCACAAAAATATTTAACTTCGGTAATAAACGAACAGTTTACCAGCATGTGTCTGACATATATAACAATTATAAGACTTTCTACTTACTAGGAGGGCATAAAACATTTGTGTAAATATTAATAAGTGGCTATCGCTAAACAAAGAATTAACAAATCTAAATGAAAATCTACATTGTTCCTATAAAATATAATAAATGACGGTGTATAACTTTGATATGTTCACATGTTTAATCCCAATTGTGTCTTAACATTATATTTTACTTGTTAAGGCCCAACCGGGATTAAACTCGTGAACATGTATATATACTACGTAAGTGGTCTTAACATGTATTTTATTTGTTAATACTACCAAGGTGGCCTTAACCTATATTTTACTTGTTAAGACACAACTGGGATTAAACCTGTGAACATGTATACATACTACCAAGGTCGCCTTAACATGTATTTTACTCTGACACATACATATATACGTCATGTGATACATAAGCTTGTACATTTCATAAAATATTGTAGCGTATTACCGGACTGGTAATTGATGCACTGAATTTTTAATTACAATGGAAGACCCTGAGTTGAATTCGAAGATATTCTCGTGCCATCACGCAGAAGAAACCGCATCAGGCGTCGACGGAGACGAGGCGAAAATAAATAGTGACTCCGTTAATTGTTCACCGCATTCTTCGGTTACGTCAGCAGGTGGTATATATGTTGCTTTTTAACCTCATTGCAGATGTTGTGAATGATATATTTTAAGTTGTAACCCGCATCTTTTGGCAGGAACCATAAAACTTTAAGGATTCGTAATAAGAAATAAATTGTCATTGATGGAGTACTCGCTTTGAATCCAAATAAATATACAACTAAATACAAAATATGAAACACTAATGCTAAAATTAATAAATAATATGTACGTAAAAGAAATTCAATTTTGGATGGTGTCAACAAATAACAATAATTATCGGTGATAAAAAAATTAATTGGCATTGATACAAAACTCATTTCGAATCCAAAATATGCAACTATATTCAAAATATGAAAGATTTTGATGCTAAAATTAATAAATTATATGTAGGCAAATAAAATTTAATTTTAAATGGTATCAACAAATAATAAAACATCGATCAAATATGTCAGAAATCGCATAAAGAAAAGTCCCATATTAGTCTATGTATAAGGTTCTCTAAATTGGTTAAGCGTTAATACAAGTTAACTAAAATAATTTTTAATTCCAAATTCCATCCAAAAACTAGTATTAGAGTACTTTTTCTAAGCCATAGTTGAAAATTACAGTCGATTATATATATTGCAAATCATTTTGAAGTTTTATGTTCTACAAAAGGGGCTTTAAAATATGATAAATTAAATCACCACTTCATTACTTATAAATTATTAGCCTGTACGACGGATCATATGAGTCATCGTTTTGGTATTCTACGGTAGGGATGAACGTATTATAACCGATCGCGAAAAATTTCGATCCATTAGAAATTGTTTCCCAGGAGAAATATCCAAAAAATAACTTCATTTTTTTACGTATTAATTATGGGCTCTCTCCAAACTATTTATTTGTAAAATTTTATGCATACTAGTCTAAAATCGTAGAAAATATGCAGTTGTGACAGATGATGGATACGAAAAAAATATAAGGGTTTCTTCTTTCAGAATTAAGTCTGAAAACTAATTGTTTCCTTAAAACTATTCTGTCTGCTTCACACATAAAGGCTGTCATTATCCTTGAACTACACTGTATATGTTTGTTTCAAAGATTCTAAATATTCCATAATCTATCGCAAAATCATTAAAAAGGTTTATCTATTTTTATTCATCAATTAAAAATGACCACTATGATTACAATTAAAAAAAAATCTTTCGATCAATTTGATCAAAATTTGCTACAGTCCGAAATTTAAAAAAAAAAGCAAACTGAAATTGGTCTAGTCGGAAATTGGAAAATAAATCCTAACTAAAGCTGGTCCATTCGGAAATTAGGAATTAAGTGCTAACCAATAAAATTGGTACATTCTGAAATTGGAGATAAATGCTAACTAAAACTGGTTCAATTGGAAATTGGAAAATTAGTGCTGAGTCTTGGCGTTTCTTACTCGACAATGAAATTCATTTCGAAATTTAATATTAAAAATGTCAACAAGTGGCGCAAGTATATGTACATACATACATTAGCGATTTAACATTATTTATGGAAAAGTGTTTGGGTTGTCTCATTAGATCGAGGATAAATGCAACCGTCTTAACAGAAAATTCAAGGGCGAAGCCGCGAGCAAAAGCTGCGTGTGTGTGTGTGTATATATATATATATATATATATATATATATAAATATATATATATATATGTATTATAAGATATCTCACCGTAATTATGGGACCCAAAATAATATTCTAAATTAAATACATAATAAGCACCAAATAATAGGGGCGGACCAAAAAATGAAGAGATCGCTAAAAACGGTCATAACGCCAGAATTATAAACGACAGAAATAGGAACTTTTCGTTACTCGTCAGTTAATTATAGGAAGTGGATAAAATACGGTTTTCTGCCTAAATATGAAAAAATACCAATAAAAAGATGGAACTACTTAAAACCACATACAAAATAAATTTTAATTCTAAAAAGAAATGACAATTTTTGGACATAGTTGCTGATGTCAACGATAAACAACTAATTGAAATGAAAAAAATATCGAAACGAAATCATGATAGATTACAAAAATTTAAAAATAATTATTAAACTTACATAAAATTTGGAAGAAAAAGTTTCACTCTGAAAGAAACAAATTATTATATTAACATTAGATTAAAATGAAGATTTTCATTTACCCAACCGACACATAAGTCACAGAAAGTAGCAATTTGAAAAGAGCGAACGATATTACGAGTGAACATAAGCACAATTTTTATTAAAAAGTACAATATATTATTGTAATGGATTAATTAAATACTTTTATCCAACATAATACACCAAATTAACGCATTCAAAATCGTTTTGATTAATTACTATATGTGCTCTATAGATATAGATTCCACAAGAAAAAATTACAAACTATTAAACATTTTGACATATAATCGAGTGTTCATTTATTTATCACTAGACAGCGCTGATGGCATCCTGTTGTTTTAACTCGATAATAATTAATTATAGAGTGTTCGAGCATGTCAAATTCAGGCCTGTAATTTTATTTTCCATTTTTTTTTACTTTTAAAATCACTATTTATTTGGTTTTAAATGCATTTAGCCTAATAAAAAAATCCGAATACAATTTATCTTCAACGTAATCATTCATGCAAACTGTATGCCACTCACGTTTTTATGCGAGAAGCACACCGCTTAATAATCATCACCTGGCTCGTTACCATCATTCTTAGACAAAAAAGCGATAAATAGATTCTTTGGTTTCCAATCTCAACTCTACATTTTACTAGCAGCGACGACGTGAGAGGTATATTAAGAGAATCTAAATCTATAACAATCTGGTTAGTTCGGCAGTTGTATGTTCTTCGGATTACATGTGAATTAACTTATCGAATATAGAAGTTCCTTTATCAAATTAATTATTACTAATTATAGTTATGCGACTCACAATGTCTCATAACCACGAGTATAACAAATTTCTTTTAACTATGACAAATATCTTATAACAAAATCTTTCTTTAACTTTTGCTAGTATCAAGTTTAGATTTGTTGGTTAGGCAACACTGACTAGATTACGCTCCGAATATCTTGCTTAATAAGAAAAATAAACTAAAGAGTAAAACAAAAATCAAATAGAAGCCTACTATGCTAGAAAAAATAAAGAGAAAATATAAACAAAAAAAAAACAATTATGGATAATACAAAGGCGACAACAATATATAGACAAATAATAAGTATGTACATATGTACATACAAACAAAAATAAAAACAGATATAAACACATATAAAAGGTCCCAGATTTTGATGTCGTTCTTTCTTATGTATTGACTAATTAAGTCAAGAATGGTTTTATTGGAAACGGATAGAAGAGATCTAATGTTAATAAGTAATTGAATTTTTTGATTTAATAATTTATAAATGAATGAAGAAATTCATTATTTGTCATTATTTGTGAAATGTGTCAAACGTCAATTTGTATATTGCTTTTTAATATGGCAAATACGTCCAACGTGTAACGCCATACATTTCCATATCTCTCCAATATACTTAAGGCAAATACAGTCCCGCTAAAAGGAAATAAATTTGCCAAATACGAAAAGTATGAGAAAGAAAATCGCATGAATTTCAAACCACATTCCTACTAATATTATAAACGTTAAAATGATTTTGTTCGTTTGTTGCCTTCACAATTTCACATAAGGCATATACTATTATCTGTGACTTCGCACGCGTGAAAGAACGCAGAAAATTTGTTCAGATATTTGTTGCCCAGCAATAAATAAAAAGTTGTAAAGTGCAAATAGAACTTGTACTACAAGGGCTCCGTACACATTTAGACACATAAACATTTAAGGGTGCACAGTATTTTTATCAAAATATTTACAAATATTAATTTATGACTATGTAAATCTATTGCCTGCAATATTTTTCACAGTCCTAAAAACCTGGTGTAAATTTCAAAAAGTATTTCAAAAGTAAACATCGAGAATCATCCCTGTTGATTTCCTACAACCCTTACATCGGATTTTAATGATCAATGTCAGCTCAATAAAGCGAAGTTTCTTGGTAGACGTTTAGGACGGAGAGCTAACTGTGAAAAAGTGAAACGTCGCGAACGCGACATTGAAACGCTCCTCATTGGCGACCCGTATTGTTGCCCATATGAATTAGCGAGACGAAGTAAACCAAAGACCAAGTTTATATATATATATATATATATATATATATATATATATGTGTGTGTTTGTGTGTGTGTCTGTGTGTATTGTTATTGTGCATGTAGTAGGATAAAGAAATCATCTAGTCTCTCGCGTGGACAGTGTTTTCATTTTTTGTTAAGTATTTTTTATTGGTTGATGGATAATTCGGGAATAATTTGTTAAAAATATATATTATTTATTACTATCTATACATTATATTAATCAATAATTAATCATTTATTTTTTTATGTAATGCGTAACTAGCTTCGCTTCTGTCAGGCGTCTAACAACACCTCACTTTTATCTTTTTTTTCATAATTTTAGGTTTGGTAGTCTTGTAAATAAGAAGAGATAGTCTGTTCAGGTATCTTTAGAGGTTCTAAAGGCATAATACCTGAAATTATGAAAAAAATATTTTTCAGCTCTTTCGAACGATATCTCAAATTACATGTGAAATTTTAAATTTTTTTCGAGTATTTTTCCCTATTAAAATTTCCACCAAAATATTCAATTTTTGAGTATTAACTTTTGCGAGTCAATATAATAATATTTTATTACAATACCAAATTTCAAGTTTTTACGTAAAACGATTTCTGAAAAAAAACAGCTATAAGAGACGAACAGACGAATACGCGAGTGATCTTATAAGGGATCCCCTTTTTCCTTTTGAGGTATATATAGTACTACAACGTGTCAGAAAATAGAACAATATATATATATATATATATATATATATATATATATATATATATATATATATATATATATATATATAATGTGGATTTGACCGTTCGACATTAAATTAATCCTCGTATACTAGATTATGTTTCTCAAGTACACACCAAAAATCAATTAACAAAATTCAGTAGTTTAGTCAGAGAGATAGTTTAGTGTTAAGTGATTTGTAATTTCAAACACGTTGTGTTTTCACCAAGAATTCACTAAACCAATATACATTGTTACAGCGACACCTTCGCATAAGGTTATTTTATTTCTTAATCAAATAATAAACTAATTCTTATGTCTGTATCATAAGTGTCATAATACGGTACCAGTCCTCCGTGAAATCGAAAAGAGTGTTTCGATGTTTTAATTCATATTTTCGAACAGATTGCGGTCGGGATCGAATCAAACAAATATTCGAACATAGTTTGAATATTTGTTTGATTCGATCGCGACCGCGCGCCGAGCGAAAGTTAGTAACATAAACATTGCACATGGTGTTTGCGTTTTTTTTATATTAAAATACTTTTTGTTTTGTTTGACCTTAATTATTTATTTCATGATTTTTAGCAACTAGTGCTGACTAAGTTTTCGTTTAATGTCGAACAGTCAAATCCACATTAAAAAATGGGAAAAGGTTTAATATTATTAGCAATGTTGCAATAGGCTTGTTGGATCAGGGACAACCCTTAATTAAAAATATACGCTAGCAAAGCTGCACACAAAACTTACTTCTGTGTAAAGATATTCAATGCAACTTAATTGTAAATAAGTGAAAACAATTGTAGTTTACGGGAAAGTAATTTCAAATTCTAGAAAAATATTTATTATAACATAATTATAGTTGAATTTAAATACAATATTAAAAAGAAATATTTAGACAATTTCTTTTGCTGATTCAAAACATTTAAATTTTACTCGAGTTTTTCATTTAGAACAATTAAAAAATTATCTCTAAACTAAGTTAATTTTTCATAGATATAAGTTTAAACAAATCTGTTAAATACCTAGAACTCGTACTGTGAACTTAGGTTGACAAGCTTAGGGTATACATTATTAAAGGTGTATATAATAAGGGTATATATTATTTCTATTAAGCTATTTATAAATTATTTACATTAATTTTACCATACACTCATAAATATATATATATATCTATATATATATATATATATCTATATATATATATATATATATATATATATATCTTCTAGTGTACCTTTCAAAGGCATTACTCAAATTAATTGGTTGCTTATATCTGCGCAAACTATTAAAGCAAATTAATAAAAATAAGTAAGTTTGCATTAAATTACTTTTTAAATGCAATTGTCCTAATTTTTTCAGATTTTCGACACGCATTGTTAAAAATTCAAAAAAGTGGTTTAGCTCATTAAATAAATATATATTGGAGACTGATCTCACTCGCGGAGGAGAAGCCGTAGAGTATAACAAATATTTCAAAAGATATATGATGTAATTTTAAATGGCTTCCACGATAAAATTAAGTCTTAAACGGAAAGAATTCAGGTATTGTGGCCTACGAAGATCATAATAATCCTTTCATAATAATCCTTTCGGTACTGAAATTGCAATAACGTTAATACGTTTTTGCAATTTCAGTACCGAAAGGCAAAAATTATTAGATTTTAGATTAAATTACCTGATTGCCTTAGCGCAACATAAAGTACGAATCATATTTCATTATAGTACGACATAATGTGCAATCAACGGTCCATAACTTAATAAAAATAAACTTAACGTTACCCCGAAGTAAATGTTAACAGGAATTAAATTAAAAATCAATTAAACTAATTATAACTGTGTTGTTTAACACGCGACGTGCTTTTAATTTAACTGTACTGAAATGCGCAAGAAATTAATGTAATATTACAGGTTATGGCTGGTAGTAAACTAAAAATCCTTTTAAGTTCAGTTAAATGATCATTACGAATCGTAATAAACTGGAATATAAAACATGCAATAGACTTACACTAATGACATGTAAAAACTTGACCGGTAGCAGAAAATGCATTCTATTAAAGTTTTATAAGGCCATATTAGCATTTTAATGATGGGTAAAAAGTCATAAAACGAATATTATCTTCAGTAATAAATCATATATGGTATTCAGTACTGATTTATAAGTAATTTCGTATTTTTCATATTAAATCGAATAAACTGATTAAATCGTATTAAAATACGCACACGGTAGTGACCAGAGAGTCGTAAAAACTTTTAAAGCTTATTACACAAGAAGATCATGTGTAAATCTCTATGAGGCTATGGATAAAACACCATTTTCTGTGTTACAGTGAGAATCATTAGATAATGTTAGGATGAAATTTCACAAAAAAAATTTAAAAGCGGGAGGAATTTTCCGCAAAAGAAAAATTTATTGGTACGTCAGACGACTTTTTTAGATTTTAAGAAACCAAGTTATTTTAGGGTAGAATAAAATAACTTTGTTTTATGTTTGTATAATAAAAGATTGAAATAATTAAATGTTATTTACACATTTATCTTTTATGCTATTGTTTTAATTATCTCTTGGTTCCAATGAAACAAATTTTTTTATGGAAAGTGGTACTTCAACTTAATCAAATTCATCTTAAGCATTTATTACTCATCACCTAACTTTGTGGTATTATAATTTAAATATCTATTAACTGAGATATCCTTATGAAGTATACGCTTTTAACATTTTATTCTTATGAGTTTAAATTTATGGAAATTGCCACGCTGTAGCAGACGGACGGATGGACCGATATGACAAAACTATAAAGATCTCTTGTTTTACTTTGGATGCCTAAAAATTCATTTGATTTCCAAAGCAAAGTGGGAGAAAACTCTTATCGGTAATAGTACTAATAGTAGGAGAGTAGATTATGATATAAAAATATTTAATTCTAAATGTATTTAGCTAAGAGTAGCTACAGGAACGTAAACATACAAAATATTCATAGTACGCTTCAATTTCTGCCAACTGCATAGGAATTGTATTCAAATTCATCGTTTCAATAATAATTTAAATGTTAGTCTGAAAAAGAGTTAATCCACGCACTCCTGGTTAAATTCCAATTAGTTATATTACTTGAATACAGTAACTGCCAGTTATTAACTAAATAAGTTATTTGTTTCATTTGGTTTTCTGGGTTAAGCAGATCGAGAAATATACGTTCAACGTATATTTCTTATCGTGTAGTTTTGAGGTGTATTTACATTTATTGACTACCCTTCAACAATTTTATTTCCACTAAAGTATCGTTACTAAATGTTGCAATAGTATTTTTTTCACTCTGGAATATTAAAATTAATAACAATAGTATTTATCCACTCTGGAATATTGAAAGTAATAACAATAATATTTTTCCACTCTGAAATATTAAAAATAATAACAATAGTATTTTTCCACTATGGAATATTGAAAGTAATAACAATAGTATTTTTCCACTCTGGAATACTAAAAATAATATCAAAAGTATTTTTCCACTCTGGAATATTAAAAGTAATAACAATAGTATTTGTCCACTCTGTAATATTGAAAGTAATAACAATAATATTTTTCTACTCTGAAATATTAAAAGTAACAACAATAGTATTTTTCCACTCTGGAATATTGAAAATAATAACAAAAGTATTTTTCCACTTTGGAATACTAAAAATAATAACAATAGTATTTTTTCACTCTGGAATATTAAAAGTAATAAAAATAGTATTTTTCCGCAGTGGAACATTAAAAGTAATAACAATAGTATTTTTCCACTCTGGAATATTGAAAGTAATAACAATAGTATTTTTTCCACTCTGGAACATTAAAAGTAATAACGATAGTATTTTTCCACTCTGGAATATTAAAAGTAATAAATATAGTATTTTCCATTTTGTAGTATTTTTCCATTCTGTAATATTATTTTAAGTACGCTATAGAGAAAAAACAATGCGACGAATCTTTCTTTGTCAATCGTTTACTTTAATTTTCCTAAAATGTGACGAATCTGCATTTTTTGGGTTCAGTAAAACTATAAAAACGATATAATTAATTCAATAAAAAAGGTAAAAACATTTTTGTAGTATATTATAGTTTTTTTATAGATATACGAGAATACTTAGAATGAGGATATAAGAGTATATATGGGGCTAATTTTCATCAAATTTATATTTCAAATTTAGCTGAATTTTGTCGTTACGAATGCAAGCATATTTCAACAAAATCATTTTTTTGTGTAATCATTTTTTTTCTAAGTGAACCGCCTAAACAAAACGTTGGGTTATAAAAAGAAAATAAAATCAAATATGGAAAAATCAATGAAAATTTTAAGTAAAAGTATAATTTTACCATTAGGTTTATCACATTTTCAAAGTGTTAAATGTTATTTTTTTCTCAACGTTAACCAATACTTGAACATTACTATTTACGTTACGCCGCTAATTCCACCAGATTTAGTAAATCACCTATCGATTTGAAATTCTATCATACTCCATTAACGAAGGCTGTAATGATTTATGTTTTGCATAAACCTTATCCCCTGGAATAAAAATCAGATAGAACATTTATCCTCATTGGGCACAAAAAAACATGTGACAGTTTCCTTACGTCCATTGACTTGTTATATAACTCTTCCGTACTGAAATTGGAGAAAACGATACATTAAAAAACCGAAAAATAGATTTCCACATAACCTGAATTTTAATCTTGAATAGTATCGTAAGAAATATATAGCGATTTCAAACTGTTTAGAGACAAAATGTATTTTCATAAAAGAAACGTTATGCCTCCAAACACAATATTTTTTTGAAAGTATGTGGACCATAATAAACAGTTTTACAATTTACTATTAAATATTTTTTCCAGCACAAACTTATTGTCCATATATTTATATTATTTTATTAAATTTTACTGACACACAAATAGTAGAGCTATTGCAAGAGCAGTCTGTTGCAGCCAACCACTATGCGACGAGTGAGAAATACTAATGCATTGATAGAGGGTGATGACTGATACAGACAACAAGGTAAATAAACGTTTAATAACTTTTTTTATCATGCAATTCTTGGCCAATATAAATATATAACTGTCACCCAAATATATTGTAAAACGGATTATTACTTATATCACGAAGAAGGGGTGCGTCAGCCGGTTCTATGAAAACATTAAAATAGATCTTCTTTGCAGGAAAAATATGCTTTAAAATTTTAAACCAAAACATTTTCTTTGCATAATGAAAATTTTCAGTGTAATTGGGTTACTTTTTAATTTCTAGGGAAAAATAAATATTTTGTAAATTTTGTTACCCGTAACCAATTCTTTCTAGAGACTCTTCTTCTTGCATCTGTGACACCGGTTCTCCTTTTCTATCTTCTCATCTCACGTAATTATATTCGGATCTTCAGCCTTTCCATGGATCTTTATGAAATAAAGTATATGTACTTATGGCACGGTAAGGAAAAATTAAATCTTACAAACTATAAATTTAATACCATTCTAAAAAATTGGTTGAAAATGAAAATAATGCATTAGTAAATTGTTGGGTACAGATGCAATACATTTTTCTCCTAGTGATCTGTTCTTCAATTTAAATCGTCTTTTAATAAAAGCTGCTCATTGCAAGAACGTAAAAGAATTCCACATAAATTTATTTCTATTAAATATAATAAAAGAACTTTCTTTAAATTAATAATATCAAGTTAAATCCCTATTGAATATATTTGGCGTTAATTTGGTAAGTGTTCAAAGATCATCTTTGCTAATAGGTGTGCACCTGAAGATGTTGTAATACAACGAAACCTAGGTCGTGGTAAAGAACTTAAAGAAAGTAGAAATAACGTAATTTCATTTAATTGTCATTAAATCCCTACTTAATAATAACCATTTAATTACTTGAAATATGTAATAAAATCAAATACTTACGTCAAAATATTTTATAAATGGCAATTATAATTCACAGTAGATGGAATTAACCACAATTAAACGAGTGCTAACTACCATTATTATATCTGCAACTAAATCATTATTAATGTAAAACAAGATAACTGTAACCTGTTTAACTACCAAGTACGCATAGTTAAGCGCCAATTAAGTTAATCAAACAAATAAATTCACATACTTAATAAAACCACTTGCTATCCATGAAAATAACTAGATTTACAAGTTAAAGGTAAATAAAGAAGTAGTAAATACTGGATAAATACTTTAGATATACATTGGAGATAGAAAAAAATTTCTTGACTGCATGGAACAAATGACAACAAGGGGATGAAAGATCTATTTAAGGTGCTAATGACTGATAGTACTTTCCTATTCTTAAAAAACTTCATCCTGTTTATACGCTACATATAAGCTTATTGCAACCACGGGGAAAACTTACAAATTTTATGAAGGAAAAAGTTTAAGTTTGATTATTTCAGTAACTTTTACGTGACACAAAATGACTAAACACAAAAACATGTTTCAAATTACATATGTATTGTCAAATATTTTACAGATTTATTATATTAACTTTATAAAGAGGGAAGTTGGTTTGTTTTTAGGGCTTGACATAAAAACGGTTAACTCGATTGATTTAAAACACTATATGGCTTATAATATCCAAATGAACATATTGTAGATAATCTAATCCTATAAACATAAAATAGTATATTTACAACATCGTAGCTTCATTTCCAAACAGACCATGAAAGACCGCAGAATAACCAGAAACACAAAGGTTCGACTTATGAAATGCCTGGTCTTTCCGATTTTTCTATATGGAACTGAGACGTGGACGCTGAGGATGCAAGACCGCCACAAAATTGACGCGCTGGAAATGTGGTGCTGGAGGCGTTTGCTTAGGATCCCATGGACCGCGCACCGAACCAACGTTTCGATCCTCAAGGAACTTAACATCAAAGAGAGATTATCGTCGACTGTGCAATAGCGAATCCTCAAATTCTTTGGACATGTCACCCGTAACGAGGACTCCATGGAACGACTGGTGGTGCAAGGCAAAGTCGAAGGCAAACGATCCCGCGGACGCTCTCCGACACGGTGGACAGACCTAATAAAATCTGCGACGCACTCCAGTGTAAATGACTGCTCTCACTCTGCAAAACACCGAACTACATGGCGTCACATCGCGAGGGCGGCAGTGGCGAAGGAACCGGCCGAATCATGATCACGACCATGATCATAGTCAAGGGTGCACGACTAAGAAGAAGCTTCATTAAAATAATATGCAAATGTATGGTAAGCAACAAAAAAATATACAAAAAATGTCTATGTTGATTATTGCTATATATCGCTAAACGATTGCGTATTATCTATGATTATTGAATATTGAACGCAGAAGTATATTAAATTAAATAAACTAACCAGCAAACAAAATAAAAATTAGGAGAAAAAATAATTCCATGATGCATATGGCTTATTATTTTAGATTATTTGTTATAAACATTTCTAGTGTACACGATTGGATCATACAGTTCTACATTTAACGGAAACACAAACTATATAACTAAATTGTTAGGAAATACCGTTAATAAGTTAGCCACAATAAAAAAGCGATGAAAACAAAATCCTTTAGTCCCTTTTTGCTCACTCAAAAAGCTAAGAAAATATTGAAAAAAAAAAAAGAAAAAAAAAAAAATATATTTATATATACTCTCAAACCTATCTATGATTCATAGTATAAAGGCAAATTCAAATCTCACATACAAACCACAAACATAGTCAAAAGTACGTCATAGAATACCACATCCATCACCGTTGTTCATACTGTTTGTCACGGTTATTTATGATAAGTTCTCTCATTATTGCTGTACTGCTAAGCTACAGCTTGTAAATAAACTGCTGAATATTATACAGTCGACTTTCAGGCATATATCACAGTAGTGGTGAAGAGTAGTGGTCATTTGTGTGTCAAGTGAGAGTAGTGGTCATTTGTGTGTCAAGCATGTGCGACCGAATTTTTTGATATAGTAGTCGAACTTAAGTAAAACTATGCTGAGAAAAATTTAAGATACAAAGGAAACAAGTTGCACCAAATCGGAAAAGGAAATGAAATATTTATAGGTACTTTAAGTCCAGCTTTAGACAGAAAAAACTTTCCAAATTGCCCTACCGATGAGAGGTAACACCTAACATATTTACAAGTCGAACATCGAGAATAATGAGAACAGTTGATACCTGATCTTATAAATTGACCTTCGATAAAAATATTGATAATTTCTTTTCCTATTTCCATCTTAAACTTAAGCGTTTATTAGTTCTCAGTATTCTGTATTTGTGGATCATTTCAACTGCACCTCTTTATGGCGTATCCAAAATGAGCACAATCTCAATATATATTTAAATAACACTTGTTGTCGTACAACATTTAAAACATGATACTTCATTAGGTTCAAGTGTATCGTAATCGGTTTTTCAACTATAAATTTAATGAAAATAATAAAAAAAAGCCTTTTCAAGTATTTAGATTAAGTAGCGTGATAAAAAATTAAGGAAAGTAAGTGATATACTAATTAATAACAGATTCAGTACAAACTCTGCAGGCCGCCTTCAAAAGCATCAGCTTGTCACATACTTAATTACCGATTAGATCTTATCACATTCGAAACTAACTTCTTTTTCACCCTTACCAGAAGGTCTCATTCGTCGTGAACCCGTATCCTATTTTGTTTATCTTAAGTCCCTATTACGCTTTTATGTTTTTTTTGAGTTCCGTATCTCAAAAATAAAAACTGAACCTAAAGTCTATATGTCTATCGGTTACAGCTATTTTTCTCAACAATCGCTAGACGTAAAGATTTAAAATTTTGCTTAACCGTATAACATATTAACACGCACATACCTCAATAAACTAACATTTCAAAATATTTTAAAGAAATATTTAAGGGAGTAAACTAAAATAGATATAATTTTATGTTTTTATATAATACTGTTCATTATCAAGTAGTCATCAGTTTATAATTATTGACAAACAAAAATCTCGCAAATAATTAGTGATGAAACAAATTGCTTGGATCGATAATCACCGCCTCCTCTATCTGGCTATCTAACAATGGCCATTAAAATGTTCCTAGTTTGGAAATTTTAAAAATTGGGTGCTTTTACTTCGCATGTTAATTAACTATAGCGTCATTCTTTAATACCACATTGTTCTTGTGCACATTTTCATTGTAATTTTTAAAACAGATGTGAATAGAAATGAGAGTCGTGATGCAATAACGTGGATTCAGAATAGCAGATATAAATCGTTTCAAAAATATAGTTTATAACGCAGTGCAATATTTTAAAACGCGTAATAGAACTGAAAGTCTATCCAGAAAGAAAAAAAACATGGAAACCACCCGACAAGAAGATCGTGGGAAGGTCATAATAGGAACCCCGATAAAGCAACTGATGTACGAGTCAAGAAAAAAGTTGCTACTTAAAAGTCAACACACCATCGCTAGAAACCAGGTTTATGATACTTTTCAAGGAGCTTGGTATAAACCAAATGAAACTCAACACAAAAAACCCAACCTGACCCAAACAATACCAACCCAATCTGAACCA